>JAZFAV010000039.1:13463125-14906250 GCA_037954035.1 Rosalia funebris | reverse complement strand
TCTAATATTTACTAATATAATTACTTGCATATATATCTTTAATTAAATACCACTATTATTAAATTGTGGTTGTCGAATTTAAAACAGGGATTTAGATTTATAGTGTACACAAAATATTAAAATGGGGATATTTCTCAAGCAACTTTAACTTACTATCCTTCGAGAAGTTAAACTATATATAATGTGTCTCAGTTGGAACCATATGATTTGAATTGCGCGCCATTTGTGTTCTGTCAAAGATAGGGCGTCAATATTTAACGACTGCCATCTACAAATCATACGATGTCAACATGCTGCGATTAACAGTTCAACAACGAATAGTTTGTGTACAACTGTTTTATGAAAGTGAGCGATCAAAGAAGTATGGTCCAATTACTCAACCATTTCAAAATGCGCACCAAACCGTGCATCTGCGTGGATACATTTATATTACGCGCATATGGAAAGCATGTGGATTTTCAGCACCCCAAATTCGATAATTTTGTTTGCTGACGTATCCGCCAAAATAAAAATGTTTTCTTTGATGACCAAAGTCTTGTTGAACATCAGCATCATATTCCTTCTTTTCTAACACCCAATTAACAAATATATGACGTTTTAAATGATCTGTAACTTTTAATTGTTGTGTCAACTGAAATTCATACGCTAACAGATACAGATCTTTCTATAAAATCTGATGCGTGGCGTTTTTTACCAAATTCAATTGTTGCACACGACGTCGAAATGATGTGATTCTCTTACTGCAGCAATATTTTCATCTGACCGACCACGACAAGGACTTATTGGTGTTACCTCATCAATATCAGAACTCGTCTCTCCAAATTTTGTTATGAAGTTACGAACTCTTAACTCTGCAGGCGCTTTATTTTGTCTTAATTCAGTGAGAATTTTTCTTAATGTAACTGTAAATTATCGTTCACTTTCATAAAACAGTTGTACATAAACTATTCGTTTTTGAACTGTTAGTGGCGGCATATTAACGTCGTATGTTTTGTAAGATGATTAAATGACGTTAAATATTGACGCCTTCTTTGACAAAACACAAATGGCGCGCAACTGACATTCTATAATTTCAACTGAGACCTCCTATACTAAGCTATGTTTACACTTAATCCTGGTATATAAATTTTATATATTTTTATTATTATACTATTATTATAGAGCATATATAAAGTGTAGAAATATTATGAAATCATTGGAACGAACGAACGAACAAATTATTGGAACGAACTGGTTTAAAAAAATTATATAATAACAATCTAATGTTGTGAAAAATCTATACCTCTATACTCTATACTCGTTACCTATTTTATAATATAGATTCACACAAAGATAACATAACAGATAATCGATAAAATAAAAATAATTACATAAGACATTTGACGCGTTTTTCATTTCATTGTAAGCGGAATCAAAGACTGAGGCAAAGATTATTTAAAATTTCATTCAATATTTTTCGAATTGTTTGCTGCAGTAAAGTGCTGAAGCGCTGTTTCTGTTATTATTCCCTCTCTTAAAAGTTAGAGATTTACTAGTGGCTTTTTTAAGTAGGTCATATTTTTCAAGAATTATTTTAAGAACAATCCAAAGGGGTGAAATAGGAGATCAAGTTGATTATTTAATACCCTTATTTAATACCATAAATTATTATGTTCAATTGAATAAGTACCTACACAATATCAGTAGTCTTACTATAAATTTAACGACTATTTTACGGTAACATATAATGTACTGCTCATCAATAATAGGAAAAAGTGTGAAATTCTCTAAGTATGCGTAGAAGAAAGAATGGGGCAGAATTCGAGGGGAAGAGGATCGAACTCTGTGTACATTCACATTTAATATACGTTCATCGATATTCGCTCTGCAATGGCCTCAATTCGACTTAGTAAAGACCAGGCTACTTACTGCGCACCTCGTGGGCGGTCCGATACAGCAGTTTTGAGACTTTTTCCTACTCTTGACAAGCTGTATATCATAATATTAATCAATCTTAAACGTAGAATCAATCACGTAGTCACTTAAAAGTAGATCTTCATATTCGTAATTCCTATGTGTATATATTGTATTGTATAAAATATTTATACCGTTTATTTAATATTTTTATTACGGTAATAACTGTTGAGTTACTTAAATAATTATTAAATAAATCAAAAATGAAGCAAATTCTCTATGAGCATTAAACGTTATTTATTTTTCAGATCATGGCTGGGATTTCATGGCTAGAAAGAAAAAACATGGAATGTACCTAATACCAGTTCTAATTCTTGCAAAAATTTTGAAAGTGATGCTTCTTTTAGGATTCGTTTTTTCTTCGCTTGTGGCTATTAAAAAAATTTTACTTCTCGGCGCTTTTATTTTTCCAGTCGTTCTTAGAAATATTAAAAATACTTGCAATAAAGACGAGCATAGTTCTCCGTCGCGTATGTCAGTAGGACAAGGATGGCAAAGGTACGAATGGTATGCATAATTTTTTTATGCTTTTGAAGTGGATAGTAACATTGGAAGTAATATTTAAATATTTCTCTTTAACATTCAGTTAGCAAGAAGTTTCGATTACTTAACATTGATGTTACACTAGTACGTTCATTCTATTAATTTCATTTACCGTCCTGTGATTTCAGTACATAGCTGATATTAATTACAATTAGAAAAATATCACCATAAAGGTCTCTGCCCACTACACATGCAAACAAATATAATTTGTATCAATTTGTATCAGGCAACGTCCACTAACCGTTCCAACACCGTAGCGTGCCATGATCGGACTATTGATGTAAATTATTTATATGTATCGATACGGTTACAGTCCTAGTATGGTAAAGTGTAGTGTACACAGACCTTAATGATCAACGACTCAACTGAACGTCGACAGCGACGTTTAATAACTATTTGTTTATTTTTATAGTTATGTCGCAGTTTATACAATTATGAAACATTGACTGAAAGTTACCTGAATGACGACATTATCGATGTTAATCGTTATTTCTTCTTCGACAATATTATTTCGCTGATGCGTTAATTTTGTCCAGAAGTATACTTATTAGTGTACCAATCTTCTTGTATTGAATACCTACTATTCATAGAAAATGATTGAATAATCAGCCCTAAAGGTATAAATATATCTATAAAACATAAATTGCAGCTGTAAGAATGGCAATAACCGACAGTTTTGATAGGGAAATCGATTAAAATCATATAAATGTATATCATAACAAGATTGGAATCTATGATACATCCCGTGTCTTAGTTTTTTCTAGTAAGGTCCAAGGAAGTTATAGGATATACAATACTGATTAGGACGTACATAAAGATATATGGTATAACATCTCATTTCCGAGATACAAAGCGTTGAAGTTGAAATTAGAAAAGTAATTTTTGTTATATACCTAGAAAAAGAATTCCATTATTTTCAAATTATGTACATCACAAAGCTTTATTATTACATAAATATTTTCCAGAGTCTATTAAATACTGCTACGACTTTCATATAATTGCTTTCGAGTTTCTATTTGGACGAACGACGTGATTTGTAGAAGGCTTTTTCAGTCACCCTTAACAGACTAGAAATACTAAAATAGATAGTAGACTTGAAGGCAATAAAAGATAATTATTTCTAAAATATTCTTATATTGCGTTGGTTCTTTATATTTCGTAACGTATATACAAAGAAAGTCGAAATATCCAAAATGTTAGATCAAATATGGAAGTATCCTTTAACATAATAATCTTACAAAGAGCTGTCCTGAATATTAGATGTAATGGCTGACGAAACATTGACAATAAGTTTAAGCTTAACGTGAATTTTGTCCTGTGAAAGAAGAAATGTTGTTTTCTATTTCTACAGAAACAATTGAATTATAGTGATTTCAAACTTCAACGAAGACACTGGATAAATATAAAATTTCAATAATTCTAGATCAACGCCACACTAGAAAGATAAAATTACATTGCCGAATAAACGAAATTATTAGTAGATTAAAACAGTTTGTTAAAAATCTGAAACTTTTCACAAGACTGAGTAATGTCTGATGATAATTGAAACTACAAATACGCCAATTGAGATAATTAAATCCCTAATTAAAATTACGTCATAATTATTAAAGATCAATTAACAAGATGTACATATGCGCATTTTATTGTTCATGTGATTTATTTAATTCGAGATAAATCGCTGGCATAATCTGAGCATATAGTGTATGGTTTCGATTTCCACATCAGAAGTGTTCGCGCGTTCATGTGTGTTAACAAACAGTCCAAGTCAAGTCCAGACAAACATAATATGAGGTAATGAATAAAAACTGGCAACATTTTTATTCAATTGAATGCAGTGACCAAATTTCAATATGCAATAGGTTATTATTGATTTTAAATGATAATAAATCATAGTTTAGAAATCAGAAGCATCCATATGACCCTCAGAATTGGGAAATAAAATGGACATGTCGATTTGTGCACCAAATTTTGTTTGAAATGTTCCAAAAAAATGTGTGTAACTGTGAAAATAAATTTTATTTCTCATTAGCATCGAACAACACAAAATACATTTTCAAATATCAAAATTAATTGATTCTTCTCCGCAGTTACCCTCTTCTTCGACTGCTTGTCCTCCATCTCAAACATTTTTGAAAGCTTCTCGAAAAAAAATTCAGGTATCTTCTTTTTCCCATTCCTTTCCATAGTGTTTCTGTAATAGTTTCGCTATATTTTCTTCTTACCTTTATTAATCAGTACTCCAATTTTCAATTCCTTTGGTTCCATTTGCGAGATGTCTTTTTCTACTTTTACATAAGCTTTTGAATGTACTCATAATATTTTAATTTCTTTAAAATGCTTCGCCGTTTGCAAGAGGTGTGTTATTAATTTTTAACAATGATTATCCTTTTTAAAAGTTGAAATTTAAAGTGCCAATATTTTGGTTGTTTTAAAACATTTTCAGTTTCACGTCTCCTCCAATCCCTGATTACAAAGTCTTCTCCAATTTCGTGAACAGTAGCAAACATTTTGATCATATTGATGTGCTCTTTTGGATGAACAACTTCCGTTTTACTTTTATAGATTCTTTCAGATTGACCAAAGACGCGATCGGGGGAATATAAGAATGCCCAACAACCGGAAAGAGCAACTCTATTTTCTCCACATGTTGAGGAACTTGAAATTGTAACCAGTAATTCAACATAGTAGATAGATAAGCAATAATTCAAGATAGCAGAGTTTGTATTTTGTACCCCACATCCATCATACACACGTTATTCAACTGACAAAACCTTCAAATTAAACTGCATCACGTGATGAAACATTTAGCTGTTATTGGTTCATTGGAAATGTCGCCTTGGTATCTAATATTGCAAGGGATATGTCGGGTTTTGCATCTGAGATAAAATTTTAAACTCAAATTACTTTTGATTTGTTGGTATTTGTTGTAAAAATTCCCTTGGATAGTCCAAGGGAATTCGGCATTCGGTCTCTATTTCAGTGCTTTTTTAATATTTCTCTATTTTAATATTTTGATTAGTTTGACTTTCCTCTCATGCATAGCAATTCATTTTACATACATTAAATATTTACAGTTAATAATCATTATGCTTTTTCACTATTATTATGCAATTTAACGAGTTTGCTTGGATTTATATAATTACCCACATCGCACCATACTGTAAATAGTATTACATACTTCTCTATAACATGCAAACATAAGTGCATGATTTTTATTATGATTTGCGCCGGGAATTGAGCTGAATGTATCTCATATTTTTGAATTATGCCTGCAAATATTTTGTTTCGTGCTATTATGAACGTTTCTTATATTTTGTTTTGTTTCTTTTTAGAACAGAACAAATATCAAAATAAATTACCGAAATGGCAATTAGACAGACTTAAGTGGATAGTGCCGATTATCATATTAACGAAGCTGTACATTGTCTGGAAAGCAGTTGGAGCATTGTTGTTCGGTGTGGCAATTCTGAAAATCATTATTTTTGTTGGTATGTTTTATATACCTGTTGCTATGTGGAATATTAAAAAGGAATGCAAGAAAGGCGGATTACTATTCTGGTGAAATAAACACATTTTCTGGCAGTGATTAATCAAAATCTTTAATAAAAAATCTGTTTTATTAATCAATAGATGTTAATACATATTTATTGTGTGCATAATTATATTTGGACAAAAGTATTCTTATACCAGTTAAAGGTTTAAAACATTATCCCGGTGATATGTAAAGGATGTCTCATTTGGAACTGTACGATGTGTTTTGTGAATAAAACTAATAATATTTGACATACTTAGGTTCTTTATTCTTCAACATAACATCATCAAATTGATGTCAGCATTCCGTGAGACAACGTGATCAGAAAATTTGGTATACAACAGAGATATTGTTGAACTTTGTGTATTGCTGTATGAGAGTGATAGTGTTTACCATTTACTGTGATAACATTGCTAGCTTTATTTTTAAAAAATATGGTCCAATTACTCCACCATTCCAAAATGTGCAACAGACCGTGCATCTCTGTGGATTCATTTATTTTTTGTTAACAGCATGTCGATTTTCAGCACCCCAGATTAGACATTTTTTTTTGGTGACGTATTCCGTCAAGATAAAAATGTGTTTCATCGCTGAACAAAATTTTTTTGAAAAATCAGCATCACCTTCTTTCTTTTCTAACACACAGTTAACAAATGTACGACAGTGTAAATGGTGTGTAATTTTTAATCGTTGTGTCATCTGAATTTTGCATCCAGACAGATGCAGATCTTTCTTAAAAATCCGATGCGTGGTGACTCTTCACAGATTTAATTGTTGTGCACGACGTCGAATTGATACTCCTGTACACTTCCTCTCACAGCAGCAATATTTTCATATGACCGACCACGACGAGGACATATTGGCGTTGCTTTATCAATAACAGTCTCTTTAAATTTCTTGATTAAGTTACGAACTGTTAACTCTGTAGGTACTTTTATCCTAACTTTATGCGAATTGTTCTTAACGTAACTGTAAATCATCGCACATATGCATAAAACAGATGCACACAAACTATTCGTTGTTAAACTGTTTATTGCAGCATGTTAACGTTGTATAGTTAGTAGATAACAGTTGTTAAATATTAACGCATTATTTTTGATCAAATACAAATGACGAGCAAATCAAATCCTATAGTTCCAACCGAGACACCCTATATTTTGTGAACTTTTTAAGACTATTGTTATGATTTTAATAATACATAGAATCAGTATACACTATATGCGTTTACTAATGTTTACAATAAACATTCTAATGTAAGTTTATTATGTGCATAATTACATGGACATTATATTTAAAGCAGTTAAAATGTTATACTAGTTAAATTTTATTCTATTATCCTGTTCATATCTCTGTCAACTCTTTAAAATTATTGTTGTGATCTCAGTGTTAAACTTTGTGAATAAGTGATAGTAAATTATATAATTTGTTTATGTTTATCGAATATTTGGAGCATATATACATTTTTTTGACGTTAGCAATAGGGATTGTGTCATGAATAACGAATAATCAGGTTTAATTAGGCCTTTTAGATTAGAAATAAATTAAACAACATAGACATTAAATAAAAATATATTTCAATACACGTAAGTTATTTTAAATACGAGGCTTATTGTTAGAGCCCCGAATAATTGGTTACATGGCAGGATTCTAGGCAACTCGCAACTGTTATACAAAGTATTTATATTTATATTAAAATAAAAAGATTATAATGGTTATAATGGTTATAGATGAACATAGAACTGTATTAAAATTAGATAATACAACATGCTAGATAATTAAGGGATCATTTAAAAAGCTTGTTTTCCAATGATTTGAAAAAAAATTGTTAATGGTGAGAGGGGTGTAATAAATTTGCATATATGAACATGCATCTCATGTACACTGCAAACAAATCATTATTTTACTCTTAGTGAATATTAAAACTGCCAACTAACATTTGTATAATAGGCAGGTACTTTGTAATAACTGTTCCTAAATAGCATGACTGGTTATATTGAAAGGTGATATAATGGGTTGAAAGTATTTACCAATTTCATGCCACTACTTGAAAATATGGGAAATATTTATTGTATATACTCATAAATTCATTAGCCATTAATCATTAAGGTGCAAAATATTAGTGTTCAATTTTAGATTTAAAAGGAATTGTAGAAATGTATGAAAATGATATAAAACATTTTAATAAAAGAAGCAGTGTTCATTAATTTTATGTATATCCCTCAATATAGGTGCAGACTATTATATTATATATTGCATCTACAGAAAAATATAATAATATAGAAAAAATCATATTCTATATAAATTCTGATTTGAAGACTTCTTCACATTTTAGTAATAAATATTAAAATAAAACGTTTAACCCTTATAATACCGTAACTTTTCTAGGACATGTAATACCATTGGGGTCACTATTGACCCCAAACCCGTTTCTATATAAAATTATGATTAATATGTAAAACCTTTATTCTAAGCTTAGTATACATTGTTTAAACAACTTATGGTAATATAGTATACTCAAAAATATTTATATGTAATTTATTTTAAATAATAATATCGATAAAAAATATAAATATTTTACTTATGCTTTACATGCTGAACAAGTGATTGTCTGGTGATCGTTGCACAAGGAACGACTGCAATGGCTGCATCGATTTGAATGCTTTCTATCTAAGTTTCGTGGACACTCCCAACATCTATCACGTTTTAGCTTTTGTAACTCTTGTAATTGTCTCTGTAAATGTAATGGTTTTTCTATCTCTGTTTCACTAGCCACTAGTTCCTTTCCCAATTGCAGAACGAACTGTAGCCGTTTGTAGCCTTTTTTTGTTTGCCAGTCTTTATTCAGGTGACACCATATTATGTAGGCATTAACTGCACTTATGTCTATAATATTGTAAAAGATTGCAACAGGCCGTATTCTTGTCTGTCTCTTTACGGTGTACCTTCGAGTAAGCTTATCCATGGTATCTACACCGGATTTAGTTCTGTTGTAGTCGATTATTATTAGTGGTTTCTTCTTGTCACCTTCAGCAACTTCACCTGTTTCGTGTACAGTTGAGAGTAACGAGAGTAACAGTTTTTCCTTTTTTCGGGCAGTAAGACACTATAATAGCATCGTCCTGATAGACGAACTTAGTTGAATAGCGTTCTCTTCTATGCGAATTTACTATTTCCTTAGGAAGCTCTGGTTTATTTTTTCGTAACGTACCAAGCAATGTTAGATTTTTTTCTTTCAACTCTCTTGCGAGTTCGAGACTTGTAAAAAAATTATCGGCAGTCACATTTCTCCCTGATTTTTCTAATCCCTTTATCATTTCTAAAAGAACTCACTTGCCTTGATTGCGTTCACGCTGATCACCTGTTTTACCAGCGTATATCTGGCAATTGTAAACGTAGGAAGTTTGACTATCGCAGGCTGCCCAAATCTTTATGCCATATTTTCCTGGCTTAGATGGTATGTATTGTTTGAAGGGAAACCGACCTCAAAACGTTAGCAGCTGTTCGTCAACCGTTATGTTTTCATAGGGCATATATGCATCTTGGAGTGTAGGTAGCCATAATTCAAAAAGCGCCCGAATCGGTGCTAGTTTATCTGGATTTCGATTTTTTCTTCTGGCGGCAGCATTATCAAAACGTAAATATTGAGAAATTTTGATAAACCTATTTCTACTCATAGTTTTGTTGAATATAGGACGTCCATCTTCAACATTTCACAAATTTGTAATACCTTCGTTATGATATTTATAAACTCCTGCAAGTATTAGTAGACCAATAAAGCATAAAAACTCCTTGGCAGTAATATCTGTCCACAAGTTTCCATGTTTGAGCCTGCCTTCTGCATTGGTCTACCGAACAACGTAGTTTATAATATTATTTCTAAAAAAGAGATGAAAACTACTGCAGATTGTATCTACGTTTCGGTTTGCATATCTAGTAGGCCCTCCCCCTTGATGCATAACATTTCGTCGTGGTTGTTTGTCGTCCAGTTGTTTGTTTCTGTGGTTCTATATACCACTTCTCAAGTTTATTCTTTGACCTGCGGTAAAAATAAGTGTTCTACATCTGCTCTGTAAAATACAAATTAGCTACTTACACGTAATAGCTGCTTTGCTGATTGTCGTTTTCAGCGATGTCAGGCTCTGCATCGGAAACGTTTTCGGAGTCATATTCCGACTGCACTTCAGTAACATCTTTTTCACCATCATCATCTGACTTGTCAATAGTATTTTCGAAATCCTCATCATCACTGTCACATTCTTCAAGCCACTTTAGCAACGTTTCTTTCTCACCTTTATCACTTACGCGAACCGAACTTGTTCCAGGCATAGTTTCTCAACGAATTAATGCCTGTTTCTGAATTTGCAATAATACGAGCAGGTAAAGTAATAGGCACGCAAATGTCGGTAATTGATATTCCTCATAAACCCAGCAGGTAGCAAATGACCGAAGTACTTGTTATTCCAGAAACTTTTATGAATGTAAACAGTTGTAAAATGCCTTATGTAGCGGGGGTCGCTGACGACCCCAGTGGTATTACGTGTAAGTTATTTAATTTTTCAAAAAACGAAAAAGGGTGTACGAATCACACTTTACCAAAATATAAAACACGTTGCTTTGTGTAAAGACAATTTTTTGTAGAATTTTAGGAAAAACGGTTTCAAAGATATACAGTATCAAAGAGCGCTTGGGGTCTCCAGTGACCTCATGGTATTATAAGGGTTAAAGCGCATAAACGATAAATTATCTAAAATAGGCAATAACATATATAATGGGTTAAAAGTTATATTATGTATTTTGTCTAAAAAAATAAATAATATACAAAAAATAATAGTCATATTTAGAGCGGTGTAAAATTACGTGTTAATTAATTTAATTAATTAGTGGTAAATGTTTTTAATGGTACTAAGAGTTTATTACCACTGATTGTCAATAATACGATTGTGAATAATATAAGTTATGTATGCCGAAATACATTCCGACTGATACATCTTATTTAATATTCCTTTTCCCTTTTCATTAGTTGTAAAGCCGTAGGCAGCCGTTGAAATGAAAAGAACTGGATATGTACTCGTACGTATCTTAGTATGTTATATCTTGACATATTTTTATCAAACTGTCGAATATAATCTTTTCTCGAATATTATTAAAAGCCAAGAATGTATTTGTTCGGGTATTCTACGAGTAAATAAATGAAAATAAAGTGACGATTCTTTAAAAGCTTTTCATGGCTCTCAAATACACAATAGCTACATTTATTGTCATGTGAAAATAAGATCAAAATCAACTGTAAATATATATTCAAATGAGAGTAAAAACTGTTCGATTCGTTCGATTCCTAATTATTTGCATAGACTAAAAATTTGGATAATAACCAACTGTATTCTAATAAAAATAAATTTGAAATACCTACTAAAAAGTTATCTTTATGGCTTTCATTGGTTTTCATGATATTTGATTAAAGTGGTGCCGGTTAATAGTGTTCAATTATATCGTTATAGGCCAGATACTGTAAAACCTTCCACAGAAGGGAATAGCCACTTATTTGATTAATGCAGTTTTTCATCTCAAATATTTCCTAGCACAATAGAAAGTGGCTGAAGTAATTCTTATTCAAGAGTCAGGTAAACCTCCAAATCAACCGGAATAATACCGACCTATTAGCCTTTCATTAGCTAATATTATCAAAGGTTCTAGAGAAACTATTGGACAAGAGATTAATCGATGTAGTTTCAGCAAAAAATTTGATCCCAGACCACCAATTCGGGTTCAGAAGTCAGAATTCCACCATTAAACAAACTTATAGGATTGTAAACCTTCCTGGAGATTATATAAGCTCTTGATAAGGTGTGGCACCAAGGAATGCTCTATAAGTTAAAACAAAACATATCTGGCAATTTGTTCATTCTCCTTAAGTCATACTTAGAAGACAGATTCCTTAGAGTAAGATATGAATCGGAAATAACACACCTTCATTCAATAAGATCTGTATCTCCCAAGGAAGTGTCTTGGGACCTATTTTGATATGTGATTTTTACTGCAGACCAACGAACTAATCAAAACGTCGTCACTTCAACCACTGTAGATGATACAGCGATTATAGCTGAAAATCCACAACCAAGAATAGCAGCAATGAATCTATAAGATAATTTAGAAGAAATAAGTGGTTGGGCTAAGAGATGGCTTATTAAAGTTAATGGGGATAAGTCACAGCATTTAGTATTTACCAAATATCACAAAGAGGTAAGGAACAAGTAACAATTAACAATAAAATCATCATTACTAAATGCTGCATTAAATATTTAGGTTTACGTCTAGATAATAAATTCACATGGAAGGAATATATATGGATGAAGAGAAAACAATTAGACACCAAATTTCGTAAGCACTATTACCTGATGGGAAGAAAATAATAACACTTACTTCGAAACAAGCATCTAGTTTATAATGTTATCTTAAAACCCATTTGGACTTACGGAATACAGCTTTGGGGAACGGCTGCTAAATCCAACATTGCCATCCTTGAGAGATTTTAAGCAAAAGTTTTACGCTCAGTAATTGATGCTGTAATACTTCGTCACAAATAAGGATATCTATCGTGACTTAGAGATGCCTACACTAAGAGAAACAATTGTTGTAAGTAGTGACAAATACATTGAATGTTTAAATGTTTAAATTGCCACCCAAATGGCTTCGTATTAAATCCGTTGGACAATAGTGCACAAACTAGAAGACTCAAATGCAGGATGCCACTGTACATACCATTTAAAAACTGAAGAAATAGTATCAGTTACTTTAAGATAAGAACTATGCTATAATATCCGCAGAATGTTATTCAAATCAACATGTACGAGTATATGCTTATTGTTTACTATTTGTAGTTTTATAGACGAATTGCATCATCATCATCATCATCAATCAGCCCAATTGTGTCCACTGCTGAACATAGGCCTCCCGTAGTCCATTCCATCGTCTGCGACCACGTGCTGCGTTCATCCAGTTCATCTCAATCCTTTTGATATCATCTGCCCATCTTACTGGTGGGCGTCCTCTGTGTCGAAAGGCGTCTTGTCGCGATCTCCATTCTAAAATTTTTCTCGTTCACCGTCCGTCGTTCTTGCTACATGCCCAGCCCAGTTCCATTTCAACGTTGTTATGCGTTCGATTGCGGTTACTCCAGACATTTGACGAAGCCTTGCATTTGAGTTTCTATCTCTGAGGGAAACACCAACCTTTCCATGGCTCTTTGTGCAACACGTATTTTGTTGACGGTCTTCTTTGTTAATGTAAGAGTTTCTGCTCCGTAAGTAAGTACAGGAAGTACACATTGATTAAAAACCTTCTTTTTTAAACAAGTTGAAATGTTCGACTTTAGAGTGTTGTTAAGCTTCCCAAACGCTGCCCAAGATAAGCCAATTCTACGTCCTATTTTACAGGTTTGGTTATCTCTTCCTATGAGGATCTCGTGGCAAACGAATTGCATAGTAAACGTAAAACAAAAAAAAAAAATATATCGGCACTACACAAATAAAATAATTTGACAGGTTACCGGGGGTTAAAGAGTCGACAGATTATGCCACATAGCCGTTACATATCGACAGTTAATGTCATATACATAATGATACTCAGCTGCCTTCTGTAAATCATGTTCATGTAAAAACATTTTTTATATTTCAAAAGTAATATCTTATTAAATTTTAGTGAAGCCACCGAAATATCATTCCATAGTTATTGAAACAACTAATATTAGTAAAGCGAGTTGTTTAATTTAAGTGAGCCAGTTATACCTAATATATTTCTTGAAATCTGGTTGCTGTAGTCTATGGAAACATATTTTTGGTTGTCTAGAGTTGTTCATCGATAGCATCTTTTTTCATAAATCAAGGCAGTGCTTGAATACCTAATATTCTATTCTATTTTATTGTACTCATTTTAAACTTAACTAAATGATCAGGTATTCACAAAGTATATACATACATATAGGTATACATACTTTGGAAGAAGGAAAAATCTTTTGAAAGACCCTATCTGAATTCTCGCAATAACGTTTATATATCTTAGATTTCAAACGGCTACACAAGACATAAGAGAATGAATAATTATGGAGTTGTAAAGTTCCATTCTCGCTTCTCACGAATTTATTTTTGAGCGAGAGAGTTAAATCATAACATCACAAAAGGATTATCTAGCTTTAGTACTAGCAGAAACATGGCTGTCATGAAATAACGAGGATCTGTGAAGTCAAAGGAGTTCATTTTCGCGTTCGAATCGTTGATTTACCTGAGCAACTCGTTGCAAGCATTCTACAGAAATTAATTAGAAAACTCGATACTAAAATATTTAGCAAGAATCCTGATTTTAAATAATTAAAATCTGGCTAATCAATAACAATATAAAATTTTATCAAGCAACGCTGCAGTTAGATTTAGATATTTACAGTAAGTTAATAAATGCTCGTTACATACGAGAGGCACTATTTATATTTTGAACTTAATAATAATAAAACGAATAAGTGAATCGCAATAATATTGCGCCGCCCCCTCGTTCATATCGAAGGCACCTCCGGGGCATGCCTCTAGAGGCTTCGGATAAAAAAAAACAAAAGTTACCACGTTGTTCGCAATGGTCGATTGCTATATTAATTTTGTCAAAGTGGCGAAATTCGAACGAAAAGTATTTCGTACATCGGCCTCAAAATTTCGTGACACACACACGAAAACAGCCGTTTAGTAAACATAGACATTAATTTGTCACTGAAAATCACTTTATCGTTCTTCAAAATATTTTCCTTGGTGATCTATACACTTTTTCATGTGTTCAAACCACTTGTCGAAGCATATTTTCCATTCCTCTTGAGATATATCCAAAACATGGTTTTTGAACGAATCAACGGCTTCTTCTGCCGACGTTGTCCCCGCAATTTATTTTTGACGTTCGGGAGCAAAAAGTAGTCATTGTGTGCCAAATCAGGACTTACGGCGCATGACTCATTAATTCAATTTTTTGAGAGTTCAGACATTCGGTTGTTACACGAGATGTGTGAGAGCTCGCATTGTCATGGTGAAGAATGATCCGACGGCGCTTATTTGTTTTCCGTATTTCACCGAAGATTTCCGGCAAACACAGATGGTTGTGTACTATTTAGAATTGACGCCATGACCTTGCCTGCAGATGGAACTGTCGTCGCCTTCTTTGGAGTCGATTCTTCCCTTTCAGTACATTGTTTGGACTGTTGCTTCATCTCAGGTGTGAAGTAATGGATTCATGTTTCATCCATAGTCGTGAGTCGATGCAAGAACTTGGCTTTATTCCTGTAGAACTTCGCCAGAGTCGATTGAAACATCCTCAGGACGCTGTTCTTGTTCCATTGTGAGTAATCGTGGCACCCATCTTGCGCACAGCTTTTTCATGTTCAAGTTCTCAGTTAAAATACGATCTACAACACTGTTTAAAATATCTGTCATATCCGCTAACTCACGCACTTTCAGTCGACGGTCACCCAATACCATTTTGTTGACCCGCCCTCTTTTTCTTCGCCCTTTCTGGTGTGGTCACCTCATTTGTTTGACCACTGCGATATTTGTCTTGACAGATCGTACTGCCTCGTTTAAACTCTGCCATCTAATACTTTCCTATTGTAAACGAATGAGCAAGTACTCTTCCAGAGTAGAATCTAGCTCCACTTTGATATCGGTTGGATTGATGCCTTTCAAATGAAAGTATTGTATCACATAACGATAACCAATTTTCTCCATGTTTACAAATTCACTGAAATCGTTCACTATTGATGGCTGTCAAACAAATACTAAGCAACGTAGCGTCGTCAAACTTTAAACTTAAGCTGTATAAACTTAAGCTTCTGCTTCTATATAATTGTGTTTAATATTACCCCTAATATGTCTTACGACTGACGAGTCTACTTTGGTGAGCCCCAACACTACTAGCCAAACGACATCAGGTTACTATTATTATACACAGTGATACAGAAAATACGTCATAGTATCAAATACGTCATAGTATCGTCAAATCATTGTTAATCGAATAAACAAAAAAAAAACAGGAAAAGAAATATGTATAAATAAAAAAAACTTATCAATACATGTCTCAGTCGGTCTCGATTTCGAATAAGGCTATCGTAAAATTGTAGCAATCTCGATGCCTAAATAATAGTTTATGCAATGAAAAACTACTTTCAACGTCTACTGTCACCTAAGGACAGTACGAGACGTTAACTATATATAGGTTATATTTGGGTATAGTATGAGATAACTCTTGATGTGTACCCTTCAGAAATAAACACATGTGTTCCAAACGGCTGTATCCATTTTTCATAAACACATATTGGAATTAGTTTTTTTTATGACAGTACTGATTTCACATGTGTTGCGAAGTTCCGTTTATTTTCTCTTTAACAGCATCTACTACCATACACGATATTGTAACTGTAAGCCGTTTCCAGTTTCTTTATTGCAGTAGTTAAGATGCCATCATTTAATTATAATCATTATTTTCCAGTTTCTCTATTGAGCAGACACAATTCTGTATACTTTGTACTTGCAGTAGTGTATGTATTATGGCATTGCTTTCGTTCGGTTCAGCTAAAGATGTTCAGCTAAAGAATGTTTATCATAACAAGTTACAGCTTCTAACAAGGTACTCCATCTTGTGATAACTGGTTCAGGAGGTAAATGTACGTCTGACAGAGTTTATCTAAATGAGTCTCTCAAAGTAGGCGCTTTTAGAATTGTTCTTTTACATCCGCTATTATGTCGTTAGCTAATGGGAAACCGTATGATATCGTTTCTGCTATTCTGTTAAATGGATTAGTTCCACATGCAATGTGTATCATATTTGGAATAGCTTCAGTTAACAGATCTCCTCAAACCCAGACTGACGTAAGCAGCACTGGTCTGGTGGGAGAGAGCCAACTTAAAGTCGGAAGCCAACCGACTTAACAAGCTAAGAGAATTGATTCTAAGAAGTATAACTGGAGCCCCAAGTTCAACACCGATTGAGGCGATGGGGATACTGACGGAGATACCACCTCTTGATGTTACCCTGAAAGCGGAAGCAATAAAAGCAATGCACAGGGTGGGAAACATGAATAGGAAGGTAAGGGACCCGAATAGACTCTCAAGAGAGCTAGCTGAAGAGGGACTCCTATGGATGCCCTCTGACAGTACGGGCGTTCACTTTCTGTTTGACGAGAAATGTAAGACCACTCTCACCAGTAAGACCGACTGGATGAAGGGTCGAGCTGGATTATCACCCAATGGAGACATCTGGTACACAGATGGAGCCAAGAGTGGGAACAGAGCGGGTGCGGGGGTGTATAGGCGTCGCGATGGGATAGGTAAGACCTTCCCCCTTCTGGGCAAATACACTACCGCACTCCAGGCCGAGATAATGCAATTACATGCGGTGTCCTGGGGGCCGACCAAAATTGGACCGAGGAGAAGATATCTATCTGCTCGGATAGCAGGGCGGCGTTAGTAGCCCTGAATACAACCACGACAAAGCCGAAGCTGGTCTATAATTGCTATGAAGCATTGAATCACTTGGCAGGGAAGGGACCGGTGGAACTCGTATGGATACCTGGGCATAATGGCATTAAGGGAAATCTAATTGCAGATGACCTTGTCAGACTAAGGATCAGGAAAAACCTCTATGGACCCAGAACCTGCTGTGGGAATAAGCCGGTCTAATCTGATCAGAGATCGAATAAATGTTAGGGCAAGAGACCAGCATAATAAAAGATGGAAAGGAGTAATGGGTTGTCTAGTAAACAAACTCCGCATCGAATACTCAGAGATTGAGAAATGGGCCTAATAATTCATTAAAGTGAACAGGTATAAAGCCAGAATTCTAGTGGGAATCATTACGGGCCACCATAGTAGCCTGAATTCATATAAGCACAAGCTGAGGCTGATGACTGATAGCCCGGCCTGCAGATACTGTAAAGAAGACCAGGAAACCTCCATTCATCTTCTTTACACCTGCCCCGCACTGGAGGAGAAGAAGTACCTTATATTAGGGACCCCTGTTACCCAGGAGGAGGCGAGGCTTAGGGCAGGGGACATGCCTAAATTGTTCCTTTTATGGTATAGCATTTTAGGGTAATGACACGTACAAGAGGGGATCGCCAAGGGACTACCCATGCGATCAGTGGCTGATGAGGCCCAAACCCACATAACATAATAATAATAATAATAGATCTCCTGCTTTTCGCATGTATATACCTGCGTTCATTAGCATTACTAAAAATTTCTAAGAATTATCTTGATCTGGTCATACATGGTGAAAGCACTCATTCATTAAATCTATAATTGTTTTGTTATTGGATTCATTTGATATGTTAGAAGCGAATGAAATGGATTGCACTAGCACTGTTATTGATTTTAATCAATTAAAAATTTGCCACTGAACGTCAGTTTCTTCGTCTATAATGAAGTAAATAAAATTTTCTCCAACGTCGTTGCGAATGTTTTTTAGACAAGCGGCCAGAAAAAGGTTTAATGAAGGGGAATTGGACAGTACAATATCAGCTAGTCTGAAAAGTCTGAAAAAATAGATACTTAAAATGGGAACTAGATAGAATTCAGTATAGTTACTGATAATCAAATAAAACTAAAGTTGGATCCAAAAATTAATGCTTCAGTTGATTGGTGATGTCTTCCACGTAGCTAGATTCACATTGTTATAGGTACATAACGTAATATACTGTTATATACAAGAATAGGTGTCAGGTTATCTATGCGGGTGTCTATTAGTTAACATTATTTTGTAATTACTACGCACATGATTCACATTAGCACATTTCTACGTAGACAATATTGTAGAAGAACATGTGATGCCATTTGTCCCGTTTTTTGGGACAATTTAACTCTTAAGGACGATAACGCTCGGCCTCACGTTGTTAGAGAGGTAGTACCTTCTATTTGTGAATATTCCAATTATGGACTGGCCATTAAGAATCCCAGATATGAACTCCATAGAGAGTCTATGAGATGCACTAAAACGATTAGTTAGGCCCCACATACCTGCCCCTATGACCCTTGGGAAATTCGAACAAGTCGTCCTGGTCGAATGGAATAATATTTCTCAGGAAACCTTTCACTACTTGATCAATAGTATGTCCAGACAAATGGAAACAGTGATAAGAGCTAGAGGATGATCCACTGAATACAAGTTCTTACAATTTAATTTCATCTCCAATTTTTTTCTAAAGTTTTTCATTAACACCGTCTTCATTACATTTGACATTATTGTTCCTCTCTGTTATTTATTAATATATTTTTCCCTGATAATACTATTCTAATTTGTTAAACAGTAGTTGAAATCATTTATTATTATATAATTATCTCATCATATAAGTACTACGATTTAAATCCTCCAAAAAATAAAAGTAATAATGTGAAGTTTTACTGATGCGTTAATTTATAAAATGTCTTATTTATCTTATGAAATAAAAATAATTACAGCTTAGTTTGGGATATATAGAAAAATTGCTGTCTAAGGAAAAGTAGTAAACATAGTTGTTATTAAGTACCTACGTAATATTTAAATAAGTAGATACATAATTAACCAATTTCATTAATATAATAATTCAATATAATAGTAATAAAAACTTCTTTTCTCAGAAATAAGAACAACAAAATAAGAATAGCAACGTATCTCTATTTACAAATTATTCTCAAACTACCGAGATCCTAATGAATGTGAACGTATACTATCTTTCATCTAAGCATATTTACATATACAAATAATATATCTTTTTGGGGAGACACATATCCTGATTTATTGAAAAAGTCAGTAATAAAACTTTGGCCTAAAATCTGAAAAACAGTGAACTTGTATAAACTTTGAATCTTCATCAGGATATCCTTCCGACTGTGTTTAAAATAAGTAATAAAATATTCTGTGTTTTGTTAAAGATTACAGTTGTAAAAGTCATGATACATTATACCCAAGAGGTACTTCAGGCAGTTTAATTTCTTCGTGACAATTTAATTATAATAACAATAGAGTCATGTCATAGTTGTGACTTCAAGTGCTATACGTAGTGTAGTGTTTTGTATATAAAAATATTTAAAATAAAAATGTTTTAAAACCTTAAAACGGATTTTTCCGCATGTAGAATATCTCTATCTCGAAATTGAGTGGCCGAGAAAAAATAAACCAACCCATAAATGCAGAATATGTGTTTTATGCGACAGTTTTACTTTTTCAAATAGTCCACCATCGTGCTTTCTCATGACCCATGGACAGGGTGGGGTGTATCCTATCCACCCAAAATCAATAGATATTGTCTGGTAGACGTTCCTAATCAGAATCAGTCAAAATCTGATCGATCCAATACGATTTAATTGAGATATCGTACTCACAAAAAAAATTCTCAAATAATCCATAATTGTGCTTTCTCATGATTCAATGAACATGGTAGAGTGTGTTCTATTCACTTCAAAATTAATAGGTGTAGTCTAGGAGACGTCTTTGATCAAAATCAGTAAAAACCCGATCGATCCGACAGAATTTAGTTGAGGATCGCTAACAAGAAATTTTATTAATGCCGACGAAAACGACGACGACGACAACAACCCCAACAACGACACACACACACACACACACATACACATACACATACACACACACACACACATACACATACACACACGCACACAAAATGGTTTAAAAACCATAAACATAAAACAATCCCGTTCTAAAAGGAAGATATTTAGGAAAATATCTATAATAATATTTAAACCTCGTAATTTATCGTCATTTAATTTTAGTACATTTTAGTAAAAGCCCGTTTATTTTGTTTATTTATCATTAAAATTGTGGATGTTTGTAATCTCTATTCAATTAACTAACTACATTAACTATATTATTGGGTTGAGAGATATGAAAACATCCTATCGTCATTGGAGCAATGTTTTTAAACTAGTTTTCGCGGTTTAATGAAGGTTATACTTATATGCAATTAGTTGATTATATAAAATTAAATGATATGTATTGTTCATCATATTGGGGAACAATTTTTTTGTGATTGGCTGTTGCAAGAGCTTTTTTAACTGATTTTGGTAATATGTCCATTGCTGATTTCAAATTGGTACATGTTCAGGTTTTCATCCAATGCGATGTTGAATATAGGGCGTATCATATATAAGATTAGGAAAAAAGTAATTTCGGTTTTTTCATGTTTTTCAAAGGGAATTTATTCATATAAATTTCACACACTAATCACTAATATATGTGCCGTTTTGATCGATGACCTTTTGCCACTTTTCTGGTAAAATCATAATTTTGTTCATCGGTCACTGTAGAACTAGATGAGATTTCTGGGCGAAGAAATGAACCAAGTAATTTTCACAAGCCTTTTTTAAAGCCAGCTTGACACCATTAAGAGAGTTCTGCAGAGACCGAAACAAATGGTAGTCGAACGGGGCAAGGTCTGGAACATACGGTGAATGCATTAAAATATTCCAACCAAGGTCTCTCAATTTTTGCCGAGTCACTAAAGGGATGTGTGGTCTAGCGTTGTCGTGATGGAAGACAACGCCTTTCCTATTAATCAAATTTGGCCGTCTTTTTAATCCTCTGCTTCAATCGCATTAGTTGTCGACAGTAGAGAGTCGAATTAATGGTTTGGTCAGGTTCGAGCAGTTCATGATGAACAATTCCTTTTAAATCCCACCAAATACTCAGCATCACCTTCCTTGGCGTCAATACGGAATTTGAAACCATTTGTGAAGCTTCTCCGGGCTTTAACAACGATATTTTTTGCACATTATTGTCGTACGTGATCCACTTTTCATCGCTCGCAATCATTCGTTTCAAAAATGGCTCGATTTCGTTTCGTTTCAGCAGTGATTTTCACAAATGAAAATGTAAATCCAGCCTTATGTAAATGGTTCAAAACTGTTTTATGGTCGATGTTTAGTTCCGTAGATATGTCGCGAGATGAAATATGTGGGTCGACCTCGATTTTTTCCAAAATTTCATCGACTGTTTGGACGATTGGCCGGTCAGGGCGAGGTTCATCTTTAACATCAAAATTTTCGGAACGAAAACGAGCAAACAAATTCTGACACTGGCGTTCATTTAAGCACTCATCACCATAAACACCACACAATTTTCGATGAGCCTGCGCTGCATTTTTCCCTTTTCGGAAGTAAAAAAGCACAATATGCCGAAAATGACCTTCTGGAATCTCCATTTTCAACGCGCAATAACTTTTGACTGAGTAAACAAATGACGCTACCTTTATATCCAGACTGTTCTGTGAACTGTTACCTTTCATATGCACTATAGTATGGCTGCATTCAAAATAAGTCTTCCTAGAAATATGCAACTTTAATGTCATCTATTGGGAAAAACTGAAATTACTTTTATCCCCACCCATTATTAAGCCTATGATGTACCACTTATCCTACAGCATCTGATTTACTTTTTGTGTAGGATATTGTGTCCTACCTTAGGAATGCTTCGTTTGTTTATTAGCATACTTTTTGTATTAACAGCCTTACATGTGAAATATAGGATGTCTTAGTTGGAACTATAGGACTTGAATTGCGCGCTTCATACGACAATCATACGACAAGCCCCGATTAACAGTTAAACAACGCCCAGTTTGTATATAACTATTTTATGAAACTGAGCGATTATTACAGTTGCATTAAGAAAAATTCGCACACAATTAGGACAAAATGAAGCGCTTACAGAGTTAACAGTGCATAACTTAATTAGGAAATTTGAAGAGTCGGATGCTGTTATTGATAAAACAACACCAATAAGTCCTCGTCCTGGTCGGTCAGATGAAAATATTGCTGCAGTGAGAAAGTGTACGAGAGTATCCAAACGCATCAAGTCGACGTCGTGCACAACGGTTGAATGTGTCAAGAGTCATCACGCATCGGATTTTAAAGTAAGATCTACATCTCTCAGCGTGCAAAATTCAGTTGACACAATAATTAAAAGTTACAGATTATCTACAATATTGTACATATGTTAATTGGGTGTTAGAAAAGATAGAAAGTGATGCTGAGTTTTGCAACAAAATTTTGTTCAGCGATGAAACACATTTTCATCTTGACGGATACGTCAGCAAACTAAATTGTCGAATTTGAGACGCCGAAAATCCACATACTGTTCACGAACAATATATATGCATCCACATACACAGATGTATGGTTGGGTGCGCATTTTGGTGAGTAGTGGAGTAATTGGGTATACTTCTTTGAAAATGAAGCTGGTAATGACACGACAATAAATGGAGAACGCTTTTAAGACTGCTTAGAGGGGTTAATTCCAACTGAAGCTACGGAGTATGCTTTGTGGAAGACAACATCAAATATATATAAAACACCAGTTAATGTTTTGACAATTAGAAAAGAAGGTATAACATGTCAAAACACGTCACAGTTAAATAATGTATTAAACATGATAAGAATCAATACAGACTTGGAATAACTAGTAATTAACAGTAATACTTTCAACATGCTGCTATTCTCCAGCAGAAGGAGCAATACTTGTTGTTATGTGTAAACTTGAGTACTGTTAAGCAACTACCTTTTGTATAATTTGTTTCTGCATAAGCGCTTACACAAGGTGACTTAATATAATTTGCCAAAAGGACATTATCGCGGTGTAATTCAATCCAAATTGAAATGAAACACTACCCTCATAGGCCCAAATGAACACTTAGCTCTTAAACGAATGCCGAGTTTGTGAATCAGAGAAAGTTTGTTTTTTATAAAAACCAAACCCTTTATAAGGTATACGAATTAATAAGTGCATTAATTTATTGGAATGGACAAAAATAAAGTTGCAAGGGGCCACCTAACCACAATCTTTTTGTAGTGTTCTAAAATCTGATTTTTCTGGAACAGGGTTAGAATCTTAAATAGAAGTAGCAATAAGGACAGGAGACGAATTTTCCATAACGATTGATATATTATACTTCGTTTGACATCTTTCCGACAATAATCTTTCCGCGTTTGTGAAAATCTGTTCTCCCGTGTTTTGCTTAAATTTTATTTTGATATTGAAACGAGACTGGTGCTAATATCGGTAACTGCGTAATTAAACTGTAAAATTTTTATCCCTTAATTGATTATATCCTTCCCATATTAACCCAACAAATTACTTTTCAAGAATTTTAATTAGTTGTTCAACGAATTTACGGGCGAAATTCAAAATATAAAAGTCTCCCGACTCATAATTTAGGTAATAATTATTGAGAAACACTCGCACATACCTTATCGATTCACGAAAGAATAGCGAGTTAACTTTTCAGAACAATGATGAAGTTTGTTCAAAGGACGTTTGGAGAGTTTATTTAATTTACAGCGAAACAATGCCAACGAATAAAAAATAAAATTAAATAATAATATGAATATTGTAAATTGGCTTGTAATCAGGGACGTAGAAAAGAATGTAGGTATGTGATAAAAATTGTATAAGGGGAGGAGGTATAGTCAGATGTATGGTAGGCTATATGAAAATGGTAAAAATAAAAAAAGACACTAACCTCAAATGATTATGTCGAGGTATATATCCTAGTTTTTAAAATAATGATCAATTCTTAGGTTATTGTTTGTCCAGTGAAAACGTCTATCACTGTTTCTTCAAATGTTGGACACGATCTCATATCTTCTAACAAGGCACTTTTAATATTTACTAATGCTAAATCTGGCAGTCTTTCTTGCTTTTGAGAATTTCGCTGATAAGTCTTTATATCTTTAAACATGAAAATGATCTTTCCGCGGAACTGCTTGTGGCAAGAATAGTCAAAATTAAACCACACAATATTGATGACTCCGGGACAACAGAAGATAATTAAAGGGACATAATATATTGGTGAAGCTCAAACACAGTGCTCATTTTCATATCGGGATCACTAGAAATCACTGAAAGTTCACTTTTTAAACGATTTGCTTCAAAGAATGTTCTATATGTATCTACTAAAGAAGAAAAAAGTTCGTCAGGAAGTAAATTGTGTGGAATTTAGATTTAAGAATTTCAGTTTAGAAATTTCACAAAACTGTTCACTAATGTTCTAAGTAATAACGTTCAAAATTTCATAAAACAATCGTGTCTAGGTGCTCTTCTTATCTTCTTCAGGAATTAAATCCAAACGCATTCTTTTCCTTGGCGGTTGATTTTCTAACACAAATCTGTCCATACGGTCCCAAATGTCACTAAACTCGTTTCTCATTTTTTGAAAATGTGATTTGAAATCGGTGATCTTTTTATTGCAGTAACTGATATCTTATATTTTTGTCTGTAGAATTTTAAACAGACTCTCTGAATATTGTGGGAATATTGCAGAAAACACTGCTAAGAAAAAATTAAAATCAAAGTCGCGCAATAAAGGTAAAAGTCCTCTAGCACAAATAACGGTTTCTTGATCCCATTCCTCATTTTAATTTTCCACAATTACTTGCAACAGCGCTTCCAAGTCTGCCTTATGTTATGGCAACAGTCGCCAAGATGCGTTCACATAATCGCATAACTGAGTCCGGATATAACGACAGCACTCACTCAAGGTTCCACTGTTAACTGCGTAAGATCACTGACCTTTTCGCCCATCTAACGCGTAGTTTGGATGTACGTGAATCATCGCATTTCACCACTGCAGCAAGTAATGCGGGAGTCCAATAATTTCGGACGGGTTCACGGCCGATTGGAAATAAAAAAGTTGATTGTAGCGTTTAAAGTAAATAATGTATATTTGCGGTCGGTTTAAAATAATTAAAAAATTGTAATAATTCAATAAATCGATTGAACTTTTAAATAACACTAATTTGCCAATTTTTTAAGGGATGCGATGCATCACTCGCATCCATGTATGCTACGCCCCTGCTTGTAATATATATATATATATATATATATATATATATATATATATATATATATATATATATATATATTTATAATATGTAATCATAGCTATAATATATTGGTAATAAATCTCTTGAAAGTAAGGTTGGATATATTTCATATGGGAAAACAACGATGAAGTTAAGTAAAATATTTACGAGGATTTGCTAGGATGAGCAACATAAAGTGTACCACTCCATTTATTTTATTGCAGTAGCGGTTATTCTTTCTCTAAATAGAAGAAATTGCCTTCTCTATCCTAGAATTTGTATACAAGATAGTTTTGGATTTGACGTATGTTTGTTTTTAATTTTTTTAAAATCATATCCTGCATATGATTTTAATAATATATTTTTTTTTAACTTTAGTAATTACTATACGGTGTCTTAGTTGGAACTATAGGATTTGAATTGCGTGCCATTTGTATTTTGTTAAAGATAGAGCGTCACTATTTAACAACTGTCATCTACTCGTACTTCCTATCTATCCTATACTTCCAACTGAGACACCCTATATATATATACCTATTGTTAAAAAAATATTAAACGAGTAGAAAGCGTTTATAAATTGTTTATTGGGATGAGGTTAATACATTTTTGTCAAATAATGTGATTGAATTAAGAAAATAGTACAAATTAAATTTAAATTAGTTCGAAAAAGAAATTAATTGTTCCTGTAGTTTTACTACAATTGCTTATTATTAATTATATAGTTTTCGATACATATGTTTAAACGAAGGAGCTCACCGATTGTAGCACTTCTCTGATGGTGATAGGACAGAACAGTAACATGTTTAAGTTACAAATTCCAGATGCTATTCGTATATTGGCAATATAAAGAGTTTTAGATACCATATCAAGCTTGCCCGAAAAATTATCTAGGAAAATCTATCTTGTCTTAATTTTCAATTTCTTTATTATATCATTCAATATTTGCGGGGGAAATACATTTTATAGAAAGTGCCTCAGATGGAACTATAGGATTTGAATTGCGCGCCATTTGTATCTGTCAAAAATAACGCGTCAATATTTAACGACTATCATCTACAAACCATGCGACGTCAACATACCTATGAAAAAATTACCAGCTTCATTTTCAAAGAATTAGACAATTTTGTTTGCTGATGTATCCGTCAAGATGAAAATGTGCTTCATCGCTGAACAACATTTCGTTGCAAAACTCAGCATCACCTTCTTTCTTTTCCAGTTAAATGGTTTGTAACTTGTAATTATTGTGTCAACTAAATTTTGTATGCTGACAGATGCAGATCTTTCTCTAAAATCCGATGCGTGGTGGCTCTGCACAGTTCAGTTGTTCTGCACGATATCGAATTGATGTGTTTGAATACTTCCATACACTATCTCTTACTGTAGCAATATTTTCATCTGACCGGACACGACGAGGACGTATTGGTGTTGTCTCATCAATAACATAACCTGTCTCTTGAAATTTCTTGATTAAGTTACAAACTGTTAACTCTGTACGCGATTTCCATCCTGTTGTTCTAACTGAGACATCCTATATAAGAATTCTACCCTATTAACGTTTTGGACTTTCACACTTCTTTTTGGACAAATTATAAATTATAATTATTTCATTCTTATGTAGTACAATACGTACGGATAGATGAAAGAGTATCGTTACACTCATTATAACTATTATGTAATTAAATCATTTTATTCTATATCCCAAATTGTAACTGATTATAATATAAAAAATATCGATGAAAAAAAAAATTAAATAATGAAACATTGATGAGCTACCAAAGATGGGGATGAAAAAGTGGATCAACTGGTTCACATGATTGCCACACTTCCGTTCACCTGAAGCAATATTTAAAAGCAAATTCTTAATTAATAAGAATGTCGTTATGATTGATACCAAAGAAGATAACATTTCTTTAGCAAAATTGCGGCTGTTTGAAAAACAAATTAGGCATTATATTATGCTATTAACTTACAACAAACTCCAGAGAAAAAGAGCATATTTTCTTGAAAATGGCCATAGCCATTTCAGTTAATTCATCACCACCTCTGCCTAGATAAGGAAAAATCTTTAGGAGTTTCACCAATATTTTTCTCCACAGAAGACCGGTGATCAATAATTTTTTAATGTATTTTATGTTTATAATTAGCAAATTTGACTTTTTATAATTGCATTACTAATTTAATTGTTAATATCTAATTTTATTAGCGTACAACATGATTTTCACTTATAAAGAAGTTGCTGTCTGACATGAACTTTTATTATAAGTTGAAGGGTGAGTTATTATATAACAATTCTACCCTTACCTCTTCCTTGAACTTCATGTAATATAATACGTTGATGAAACGGTATCCTTAAACTCATTATAAATATTATATAATTAAATCCTTTTACATTCACATGGTAGCTGAATAACTGAACTGAATAACTAGGTGCATGACGAATTGCAGAAGGGAAAAACAATTCATAGAAACCTTTGGATAGTTCCACATTAACGAGGTTACAAAAAACACTTACTGAGTATTAGTAATATTATATGTTAGTATTATACTACAATCTTATTTTGAAGGTTATACTGTTACATTTGTGTTATATTTTAAAACATATTTAAAGTTTATTACTTTATTATAATTTGCTATCACAAAATTTTCTCTTAAAATTTATTCTATTTCCTCGCCTCTCCTATGAAGACTTATTAATATTTAATAATATATTTATGTAGTAATATCACTAGAATATCTGGTTATGTTGTAATTGTAATAGGGACGTAATTTATTCCACAAACTTCACATAGACTTGAACCTCCAAAACCCCATAAAAAATTATTTTGGTATTAAGTGATATTGTACTGAGACCGTCAATCAATTAGATTGAGATAGGGTTCATTTAACTACACGTATATTTGTTATTTCATTCATTTTCCTTATTCCTACTACGTATCGCTTCGCTTGTAACTTACTGTATATATCACAGTTTGCTTCTATAATCTAAATAGTCAGTCTGAATCAAATTGAATGTTTCGAAAGCATTACTTGTCTCTTTAAAAATATAGGGTGTCTCAGGTCGAACTATGGGATTTCAATTGCGCTCCATTTGTATTCTGTCAAAGATAGGGTGTCAATATTTGATGACAGTCATCTACAAATCATCCGATGTAAACATGCTGCCATTAACAGTTCAACAACGAATAGTTTATGTACAGTTGTGTCATGAAAGTGAGCGATGATTTACAGCTGCATTAAGAAAAATTCGCACAAAATTAGGACAAATTGAACCGTCTACAGAGTTAACGTAACTTAATCAAGAAATTTGAAGAGACGGGTTCTCCTATTGATAAGGTAATACCAAAACGTCTTCGTCGTGATCGGTCAGATAAAAATATTACTGCAGTGACAGTAAGTGTACGGGAGTATCCAAACACATCAATTCGACGTCGTGCACGACAATTGAATCTGTCAAGCGCCACCATGCATCGGATTTTAAAGACATATCTGCATCTGTCAGCATACAAAATTCAATCGACACGACAATTAAAAGTTACAGACCATTTACAACATCGTACATTTGTTAATTGTGTGTTAAAAAAAAGTTGCCGACTTTTGCAACAAAATTTTGTTCAGCGATCAAGCCCATTTTCATATTGACGGATATATCAAAATTGTTGAATTTGGGGTGCTGAAAATCCGCATGCTGTTCAGGAAAAAGGATCAGATCACATCGGATGCGGGCGTGTTGATATCGTATGGTTTGTAGATGACAGACGTTAAATATTGACGTCTCATCTTTGACAGAATATAAAAGGGGCTCAATGCGAATCCTATAGCTTCAACTGAGACACCCGATACTTAGTCATCTGGAAGTTTAATAAGTTTTTTATTAATATTTAGTCTGCCTGCTTCATGAAACAAAATTAAAATAATCGACTACTACTGATCTAGCTGCTTCAAAGGAGGTTACATTTTAAGTGTACTACAAGATAACTGGTTAAATATTAACAGGCATTAAACACTACCTAATAATCTTTACAATGTTCTATCACTGTTTTTAAATCCCATTTGTATTTCCTATTTACCGCTGTTAGTACCAGTATAAATCTCATATTAAAGGGCGTGTAAGAATTGAATTATTTGATTACTACACACTGGACGAGAGAAACTCAACAAATCTAATTTCAAAGCTTTTAGTGTAAAGTAAGTTAGATACTTTAATGCTCACGATGTTAAAACAAAAAGTATCTGAATGGATTTTTAGTATTAGGGGCATCACAATTGACTATTACATTTTCAAATTTCATCTGTGAATTGTTACTTCAATTACAAATAATACAAAACATAACAAATACCAGAATTAGTAATCGGATTGTAAGTTGAATACTCAATGGAACATTCATTTTATACAATGATCCATAGAAATCATAGTATGAAAAGTTTACTAGATTTATATTATTGATATATTATGTTTATGGGTACAAAAATTGAATAAATAGAGGTATATCCTCTTACAGTTTTCTCCCATCGCATGCACCATTTTATATTCATAATTGTATATTAACTTATTAAAAATATTCAAATAACAGGAAATACTCTAGAGAAACACAGGTTGTAGCAATGCGAATAAGTAATATATTTGGTATTTGAGAAAAAGACCTCCTATTAAAAAATAGTTTATTACATAACAACCCAAATACTGGCTACTGTGGACAACGATTTATAACTTTTAAAATATCATCATCATCATGAGGTCATCAGTATTAAGACTGGTTGGACGCTAACATTCAGCTTCTCCTACCGTTCTATCCCATCTCTTCTTTATGTTTTTCCACATACTTCTTTTCTCGCCGACTTTCTCTAATACTTCTTCGTTTCTAACCCTATCAGTCCACGGTATTTTCATCATTCTTCGGTAACACCACATCTCAAAGGCTTCTAATTTCTTCCTACTTGCTTCCCCTACCGTCCAGGTTTCGCAACCGTATAGCGCCGTGCTTCATACATACGTTTTCAAAAATCCTTTCCTTGTTTCTAAGTTTATTACCCCCGAGCATAAAAGCGCTTTCTTTTTGTTAAAAGTTACTCGACCCTGCGCTATTCTTTGTTTTATATCTTTATCACTTCTTCCATCCCAATTTATTTTACTTCCTAAATAAGTGAAGTCTTTAACTTTCTCCAATCTTTCATTATTAATTTGTACTTTCGTTTTTGCTCTGCTCTCGCGCTCTCTGCACACTAACACTTTAGTTTTGTTTTTATTCACCCTCATTCCGTATTCCTCTGTCAACACTGCCTCCATTTCGTTCAACGCTGATTCTAATTCCTCTTTACTAGATGCTAATACTGCTATATCATCCGCGAATCTCAGCATTTTTAGTTTCTGTCCCTGTACTTTAATCCCGAAATCCACTCTATCTTTTATCACATTAATCGCCTCTTCGATATACAGATTAAAAATTAGTGATGATAGTACACCCTTGTCTTACTCCTTTCCTGATACCTACTTCCCTTCTTTCCCCTTCTACTTCTATAACAGCAGTTTGCTCTTTGTATAGATTGTGTACTACTCTCTTATCTCTATACTTCATTCCCGCGCTCTTTAGTATCTCGAACATTTTTTCCCATCTTACATTATCAAAAGCTTTTTCTAAATCTACAAATCCTATATAAACGTTCTTTCCTTTTTCTATTGTTTTCTCTAACATTACTCTTAGCGCCAGAATAGCTTCGCGAGTTCCCCTATTTCGCCTAAACCCGAATTGGTCTTCTCCTAGTATTTCCTCCGCTCTATTTTCCATCCTCTTCTGCACTATTCTGGTTAAGATTTTTGACGCGTGGGAAGTTAGGCTAATCGTTCTAAAGTTCTCGCATTTGTCGGCTCCTCTCTTTTTCGGTATAGTAATGAAAATGTTCCTCTTATAATCCTCCGGCATCTCGCCCGTTTCGTATATGTATTTTACCAGTTCAAACATCCTATTTACTACTTTCTGTCCCGCACATTTCAAAATTTCCGCCTGTATTTTATCTACACCCGGCGCTTTATTGTTCTTTAGCCCCCTTAGTGCTATTTCAAATTCATCCCTCAATATAGGTTTTCCTACATCTTCCCTATCGATACTAGATTCTTCCTCTAATATCTCTCCTAATTCCTGACCCTCGTATAAATTTCCTAAGTACTGCTTCCATCTATCCGCTTTCTCCTCTCTTCCGATCAGTATGTCCCCCGACTGACTCCTAACGTTTCTACTTATTGGTCCTTGTAATTATATTGTAAATTATAACATTTATATTTGAGACACGCGACTTATCGATAATTAAGTAGCAATATTTTTTTAAAGGGACGGTATCAACTCTGTAAGAAGGTGAAAATATAATTTGTGTTAAAGGTAAGTGATTCTAATAAAACAACAAAGTCAAAATGTTTCAGCGCCACAGTAGTATTGATAAATTTAAATTTTTTAACTTAACGTTAGGTGAGTTATTATTTTTCCGCACTCAGCTATATCAGAGCGGAAAAGTAATGTAATCGTCTAAAAAAAGTGGAAAAACACAATTTTCTTCTAACGTGTATTTTTCCTTTTGCGGCCTAAAGACAAAAAAAAAATAGTTTTTAAAAATGTTTTTCTGTGTGTGTCGTTGTCGTCGGCATTTAAAAAAATTCTTGTTAGCACGATAACTCAACTAAATCGTGTTGGATCGATCGGGTTTTGACTTATTCTGATCGGGGACGTCTCTCAGACGACACCTATTGATTTTGAGGTGGGTGGAACACACTCTGCCATGTTCATGGGTCATGAGAAAGCACAATGGTGGACTATTTGAAAAATTGTTTTTGTTAGCACGGTCACTCAATTAAATCGTGTCGGATCGATCGGATTTCAACTGATTCTAATTAGGGACGTCCACCAGACGACATCCATTGATTTTGAGGCGGATAGAACACACTCCACCCTGTCCATGGGTCATGACAAAGCACGATTGTGAACTATTTGAAAAAGTAAAACTGTCGCATAAAACACTTATTCTGCATTTATGTGTTGGTTTATTTTTTCTCGGCCACTCAATTCTGAGATAGAGATATTCTACGTGCGGAAAAGTCCGTTTTAATGTTTTAAAACTATTTATTTTAATACGATTTATATTTTTACTCGAAAAAAAAAACTGATTGAATTGAACCCGGAAGTTGCTTCAGGTGTTTACTTAGGTACATGTGTATAAGAATCATGTTTAGGTTTATGAAAAGAAAAATCTGAGTAGGCAACACTTAATGAATGATAGTGAAGAAGATCTTATTACCTAAATTTCGATAAGAAAAAAGTCAGACTAGTACCTACAGTTTTGTGTGCCTGATTTGTTATTTTTCTATTAAATTTCGTTTTGTGACTTATAATATGTTAAGGCAGATATTTTATATATTCATAAATAGTGTCTATATAACTAAATATTAAGAAAACTAATTCTTATTTACTAAGGTATATAAATTGTATTTATTTAAATAAATATAAATTTTTTTCGGGTCTACACCAAACTAATTCGAAAAGTGAAAAGCATCTCCAAGGTCTGGTGACTAAGCCATTTTTTGATAACAGAAACATTAACCATTTATCCTGAAATATATAGCCCGTCGCTTTCAGGATCCGACGATAAAGCGAGTAAATAACAGTTGCGTTTATTTACAAGATTTAATAGGTAACTCTGACATATTACGCAAATAAAAAAAATCACGAATACGAAAATATTACGTAAAAGCAAATTAATTATATAACTGGTCCCTGGGGTTTTATAACTTTTGTACTTTTTTCTCTTTGCAAAGCTGAATGTGATATGAATGAATTATATATATATATATATATATATATATATATATATATATATATATAATCATATTAATATTTAAGCATATATTATATGCTTCTATTTTATGTTGAAGTGGACAATAGCATGATACATAGACTCCTAAATATTCCAATGTCTGACGAACATTATAATAAAGAATTAAATATAATAAAACAAATAGTGTTAAATAACGGTTACTATCCAAAAATAATAGACAATATCATAGCTAAAAAAGCATACAATAAAGCTAATCAGCAAGTATATCCTAAAATTACACATGAAAATAAAATTAATTTCAAAATTATAACACACATAGGGGAACCATCTCAAAAAATTGCATCGTTTTTAAAGAAACGAAGTAATAAAATAGCATACGAAACTAAAGATATTCTAGGAAAACACATAAAAAAATGCATGAGATAAAACCAATATCAAAAATAATTCAGGAGTCTATGACCTGGCTTGCGGTATTTGCCCTAAGGTATATATAGGACAAACAGGAAGAAACTTCAACACGAGAATAGCAGAACACAAAAGGAGTTTTAATAACAAAAAAAGAGATTCAACATATGCAACATATTTAATTGAAGCAGACCACAACTTTAACGAAGAATTTAAAATTGTACATCCAGAGAAGAAAGGCCAATAATTAAATTTATTAGAATCCTTAGAAATTAATAAAGCAAAGAAGTCTGATATATTAAATGATGAAATAGAAATAAACTCGCCTCCGCTATTAAATTTATTTTAGTATATTTATTACTATGGGGATTCCTACTATTAAACTATTGCAATTAAGTTATAACATTTCTGCCGATGGTATCTGTAAATTTTAAACAAGGTTTTGGATAACATGTATCACTATCCAAAATCTTATTTAAAATTTACAGATACCGTTAGTTGAAATTTTATAACTTAATTGCAATAGTTTAATAGTAGGAATCGCGATAGTAATAAACCTAGGATTATCCTAGTTATATAAACGAAGTTCCACATTGTAAAATTTAGTCTATGTACTGACTACGAACATCTGACGAAGCCACTGTGTTGGCGAAACAATTGTTATGTTTAACAATTAAAAAGTGAAAATCTAACCAGCATATGTTTTAATTTTGTATAAATGAACATATTTTTGACCAGAACTTTTTCAGCTTTTGTTTCAGCAAAGTGAACTCATTTCTCAGCAAAAAATAGGAATATTAAATATAACAGTTACAGGTCTGCATATTCATTTGCGGCCATTTATATGACCATTAAGTATATAAATGGTTGTATATCCTAGTAATTATATTTGAATGCAAATAGTCGTCGATTATCATGAACTTGATGCCCATAGCTAAGAGGTAGTCGAATGCCAGCTTGAGCCCTTAATTTTTCAAGATAAGAGACATTTCGTATTTGCTTTGTTTCAATGAAAAATTTCAGGCTCCTAAAATGTAAAGTGACTATTCATTCAACAAAGTAAGTCATTCTTTTATTTTAATTTATTCCATTATAAATCCAATAAGACCATATTGTTCAAGGCGTTGACGATATTGTGTGTAATATTTGAGAATATTCGCATATCTTAGTCATGTAAGCCTCATTGATTTTATTAATATAATTTTTATTGATATAGTCGAGAAATTGGATTAGTTATTAAACTTCTTATGGATATAAGGTGGTAGAAAGTGATTACTTTTTGTGGCAATACACTCCACTACAGGTGTGGCTTCAAGAATAAACATCAAACTCGAATAACATATTCCCAATATGACAATTTAACTATTTCTAAATGTGATAAGAACATAGTAGACAACGAAGATAATTCAAAATGTTCAGGACTGTGTCCAAATTATTTTCATTCTAAATGTCTTAACATGACAGGTAGACGATTTCATACAATTATTAATTGTAACGGTATTAAATGGTTCTGTGAATATGGCGTAGTTTATATTGATTTTGCTATTAAGATTGCCAGATATTTTGAAAATCAACAATCCCATGTCGTAAGAGAAATGGGTGATCTTAAGAACATTATTCGATCTAATAATAACGCTGTAAGTAATAATTTTCCAAGAATACGTAAAACTCTTGACAACACTATTTCTGAGGAATTAGTGATCATAAAACCGAAAGGTAATTAAGAAAGTAAAAAGACTAAAGAAGCTATATAGAAAAGTTTTAAGTCAGCGAACTTGAAAGTCGGAGTAAAAGAGCTAAAGAATATCAAACAAGGAGGAGTTATAACAAAATGTACCACCAATAAAAACCATGAAAACCAATAAAGAAAAAGCAATTATAAAAAAAATCTGCAGAAAAGACTGCATAAAAATTATGAAATCAAGCTCTCGATTTAAAAAAATCCTTGCATTGAAGTCGTAGACATCAAGAAGATTTAATAAGAAAGAGAGATACTTAAATATTACATCATGAATGTGAACTACAAGTAAAAGTTATAAAAAAGACGAAAATAAAATTTATGCCTATCATTCAGTATGATCCCGAAACATTTAAGACAATTATTAAACAAAATTCTATTTTTATTGACTGGACTTTTATTGACTAAACTAAAGTGCAGAGCCTTCGAGTATGTACGTGTTTTCAGGTGTTTCAAATGTGGTAGTTTTGATCATCCTGCTGATGATTGTGCAATTCCGGGTAAATGTTTAAAGTGTATCGCATCAGACCATTCTACTGAATCCTGCACAGATAATCATTTTAGATGTTTACATTGTATTGATATTAAACAAAAATTAAAAATAGATAATGATGTAAATCACTTTATATGTGACAATAAATGTCCAGTTTATTTAAAGAAAATTGAGAACCAGAAGAAGAAAATTATTCCAGAAGACTCCATCATTAGTGCATTATTTATTTGTTTAAAGCTATGGTAGTACTCCATTATTCATTATTTATTTATGTTTAACGTTACTTGGAGTTACTTCTTGTTTTAATTATATATATATATATATATATATATATATATATATATATATATATATATATATATATATATATATATATATATATATAAAGTGATAATGTAATATTTAGTTATTTAATTTTTTAGTTATAGTTATACATCTATTCTGCACTTTGTCCTGTAAATTGATTCTTCTGTTGGATAATAAAGGATTATTATTATTATTATTTAATGGTATTATCTAGAAACTTATGTCCGTCCATCCGTAACGACTTCATATAGAAACATATCCAAAGTTGTTGAATATTATTTTATACAAGAAGACACTTTCAACTATTTTCAAATTGTTCTGGATTTTCTTATAGACTGAAAATCTATTCATTGAAATTATTATTATTAACTATTAAAGGAATTATTAATAATAATAATTCCTTTATTGCCCAACAGATAAATCTATTTATAGGACAAAAAATACAAATAAATACATATGTGTACAGTATATAACTAAAAAAAAAGGAAAAATAAATAACAAAAGGTTAACCTCTAAATAACTTTGATACAAATATACAATCGATTACTTAAGTAGCATATAATTTACAGGACAGTAAAAAGTTGTTTTCCTACAGACAGTAATTCATTATGAGTACAATTGTTCAAATCACAAGTGATCACGTATATAATACAATAAAATACAATATAATATAATATACAATACAATACAATATAAAATAAATTGTAATATAAAATATACAATAAGAAATATATAATATAAAATATCATACAATACAAGACAATATTACGTTAAAATTCTGGGACATAACAAACACTGGTGACATTAACAGTACATTAGTTCTTGCAGGTTGGCAATAAAACATACTTTATTCTCGAGAGCCTAGTCTAGGTATACGTATATTGAACATACTTAGCAATGCGGGTGCATCTATTCTATTGTGGAAAAATTTAAATAAAAATGAGAAGCTGGTAAGCACTCTTCTAGTGTTCAATGACTGGATATCAAATCTTTGTAGAAGCAAAGTGTGGTCATAACCTCTTACTGGATAGTAATCGTCAATGTATATACTTTAAGAAACGCCGTTGAACATTTTCAAGTCGATTAATGTGATATAGATATCAAGGATACCAAATAATGGTACAATATTCTAATTTTGAACGAACTAACGCAAAATATAATGACTTAAGGTAACAGTGTTATTAAATAATGCCGTGTTCCTAATGACAAAACCAAGGGTTTTACATACATTAAGAGCCACATGATTGATATGCCCAGAGAACGATAATTTATCATCAAAGTATACACCAAGATACTTAATATTTTCGGAACGTGTTAAAACTATATCACCAAGAGAATAATCAAATACTAGTGGTTGTTTCTTTAAAGCATAGGAGCACACTTTACATTTATCTATGTTTATTGATAGTTTATTCTTAGAATACCATGACACATCAAGGTCCATGCATTTTTGCAACTTTAATTGATCCTCCAAGCAGGTTATCTTTAAAAATAATTTTAAATCATCGGCAAAAAGAAGATGTGTTATAAAAATTTGAGACAAATCGTTAATAAATAAGATAAAGAATAATGGTCCTAAATTTGAGCCTTGAGGTACTCCAGAAGACGCTACGAAAGTCTCAGATTTAAAGCCATTGTATGAAACATATAATATACGTTTAGATAGATATGTTTTTATTAAGTGAAGAAGGTTACTACTGAATTCAAATAATTCTAATTTTGAGATTAATATATCACGATTCACTTTCTCAAAGGCCTACGAAAAATCAATATACACCACGTCGACTTGACCTTTATTATCTATATGATTTGCAATTATCTGGCTGAATTATGCTAAATTTGTGACGGTTGAGCGTTTTGCTACGAACCCATGTTGATGAGGGGATAAAATAGATTGCACACCAGGATAAATGTGGATGTATGATCGAACTTTAAGATAAATAAAGTGCAGAAATCGATGGCGAAAGTGAAAAATGCATAATTTGACAATCGGGTGTAATATTCGATGTATTAAACTGGATTAGTCGTAATCAAGCGATACTATCAGGAATTTGGTAGATTCTTTAGGATAGAGAAATATTTGTTGTATCTATTTCAGCATCGCATTAATATTCATATAAAATCAGTGTGGCAAAAAATTTAATATTACTAAGTGCTATCGGAAACTGATAAGACCTGCTAGCACCTAGCAGCATTTTATGAACTTTCCTCATTAGTTAATGTACTGTTATTTATTGATAGAGTTGTATAATATGATAATGGTTATCGGTTATCGTTTAATGGATGTGTGGTGTGGGAGCTCTTTCGCCATATGTAATTTGTAGCGTAGCTTTTGACAGGTGTTATATTATTTTACTATAACTGTTTGACTTCTTAATCTGTTCCCCCTAATGCATTGCGAGATTATTGATAAAACATTATGATTACTATAGATATTTGTAATAAGAGTTGGAAGTTCTAAGATTGTTTTTACATAATATTTTATATGGTGTAATCATGTTCATTCTAATATGACTGCTATTAATATCAGTCAATAGTTGTACTTTGTACTGTAGTAGCCAACTACAGTTGGACAATTTTTATAAAATTAAAAAAAAAAAATTAGTAAATTATTAATAACTATCTTATTTAACTATACTAACCATATACCAATCCATATATTTAGAAACGCATTTCTTCAATAATCATAAAAAACCATCGGAAAAATAATTTCCAAATTCTTGCTTGTCTTTAAAACGGTTAATTAATCATTAAAGGTTAGTTAATTATTTTCAGTGAAGTCATCATAATTTTTTTTTAGATAATTTTATCCTCTTTAATTTGGGTGGTGTAAAAGCCTTGTACGATAATTTTTTGCTGATCTATCGTCGTTCAAAGCAAAAAGTCAGTTAGTAACTTTTTTTAACAACTAATTACTCGGAAAATAGTGATCGCACAGAAAATTTACGTAGGGTTTTAAAAACTGCAAAGTATTCCTTACAAGATGTAGCTATTGCTTTTTGATACAAAAAGTTCAGTGCGAGAACGTTGATGGAAGAAGAGTTAAAAAATTGCATATTTAGGGATATTCACTTAACTTGGCATAAAGGTGCGTCGACATTCATTCGAACTCGAATTCCAGCGAAACTTGAATTCGAGTTCCAATGAATGTCAACAACTGAGTTACTCGAATACTAGCAATCGAATGCGCACACGCATTCCAGTAATACTTACCGACGTGTTGGATAGTTGCTCGAATACGAAGACATAAGTTTGCGTCTCTTGCCTTTAAAATGTCGAGGTTTTCAGAAGACGACAATGTCACATTCAAGAAGACTAGAGAGTAAGGAGATATAGCTCCTCGAAAAATCAGTGGTGGGGGTAGGACGAAAAACGGCGCCAATATGGCAGCCTCGCGTAGAATCGCGCGGGATCTGCGCATGTGCGCATGCCGTTTATCCTCGTCTATCGCGGGTCTTCACTATTTAAATGTAGGGTTAGGGTTCTATTGTGCTCATAATGTAAACAGTAAACAATTTTCGCGTGCATTTCTTTACAATTGTTGTTTCCGAATTGTTTGGTGAAAACACGCTATGAAAATTGGGATACAGTGTTTTCAGTCCTAAATACATAGTATGTACAAAAAATAATAGTTCTGAATGCTTTTTTTTAGAGCAAGAAATGTTATTACATCTTTTAATCTGTCAATTATAATTTTCTTTTATGTCTGCCACGAGTAAGATATCGATGATAATTTAGCTTTGTGGAAATGAAATAACATAATTAGCTTTTAGTCTAACGAGTTTTAATCATCCACAGGAAGATTACATATTTTAACCATGGCCACAAGTGGAATTGAAAATGTCGAACTGCGATCACTTTTGCATGGGGAAATGAAGAAGTGTTCGATCTCGGAAGGAAATATTTTGTTTGAAAGTTCACAAAGCAACATACACTCCATTGAATTGCCAAGCGAAAAATGGTATGCTGAGTCTGGTTTGGACACCAATTTAAACACATGCATTGATAAGAAGTTGAATGTGAATGTGTATTTACACAGTGAATATTTGGAATGGATGGAATGGGATGTGCCGAAGTCTGTACAAGATATTTCAAACATCCAAGAAGTAACCGATAGTTTTCCTGTGAAATTAGCTTGTGAGCTATTATTGTATGAAATATGAAGTTGTTTTTAAACAATTACTAATCAATTGTATATATTCGGTTAATTTAAGATTTGCGATTTTGTGGTAATAACATTACACATTTTCCGACCTTTTTGTATGTTGCTTCAGTAAAAACAAAGCATTCAATAAGAGTACAATTTATTCAAATCAGTGTACTATGAAGGCAATACAGTGTGTGATGTAAAATCAATTAATTTTTCAGAATTAACGTTAGTAATTAGACATAAATTGAAGGGTACAGGAATAAGACAAGAAATGTTGTAAGAAATTATAAGTTGCATTCTAATGTAAGCGAAGAAATAACATTGCAATGAAAAGAACTAAACTAAAGTTTTGAGCTAAAGAACTAAACTAAACTACCTAACTAACTTTAACTAACTGTAGTTAAATTTTTTCAATTTAACTAAAAGGCCATAATAATAGTATAAAATAAATAATATAGGATGTTACCTCTTACTAAAAAACTATGATAACCAAAAATCTTATTACGGAAACGTTCTATGGGAAGTTCAAATTCATTATCGTTAAGTGAAGGAAAACTGGTATTTTGAGTTTTCTTTTTCTACTATTATAACGTATTCTTTCCTTGAGCTGCATAATATTAAGGTAATACGGTGACAGCACCTCCAACCATTTTTCTCGTCTCTCACAGTCCTTAAACGAAATTGAGTTGTAAATTACTATTTGACAATTTACTTCTACATTACACTGCACTTTTACTATTTACTACAAAGTAAGCGTTACTATCGGTGTATACAAACATTACAATACTTGTTTATCGAAAGACTTACCTCAGGAACTTTAAAAATTGTTAGTTTATTTATGACACAATCAGGGCTATTGCTGGAACAATTCGTAACGCAACAATATCTCGACGCTTTTGACATATTTAACGGAAAAACTGGAAACACTCAAAACTTTCAAAACACACTAAACAAAAATAAACATAACCTTGCTCGGTTCTACGCAAGGACCGCCATGGTGCGGACGTTTTTCGTCCTACCCCCACCACTCGAGTTATTTCTCCTGTTCTCTAGTCTTCTTGGTCACATTTATAGAATTATATAGTGCACATCCATTTTTGTGCGATCCAACTCTAAACAAGTATAAAAATGCGCGTGACACCGCATTAACAGAAATTATCAAGGCAATGGGTAAAGACAAATTAATGAACGAAAAGACAAAGATAAAAAATAAAATAAAAATTTGCGTTCAATATACTACCAAGAAACCCAGAAGTAAAGGATATATATATAGATAGGCACATCTAAAAAATCTGGCACTCACTCATGATCAACGTACTGATCGAATTCGTGTGTTGTTGACATATATGGCAACGTAAACCCTACTCGAATTCGAAGATACCGTTCCAGTATCTTTCAACCTGAAAGTATCTGAAAGAAATCCTGAGAAATCCAAAACTCTGCGATTTCTTTCATTGCATTCGGAACGATTGAATTTGTCGCTTTGGCTAAAAATAAATTTAAGGATGAATTCTTCATTTTTTATTAATTTCTTGAGGTTGAAAATGTTTTTTTAGAAATAATCCATCTTTTCTATATTATCGTAAATGTTAATTCTTGTAAGAAAGAAAATGAAAATATTTTTTTCAAAAAATAAAACCAAAACTAACTTTTTTGCTTTGAACGACGAAAACTCGAAAGAGGATAAAATTATTTAAAAAATCTTTATAATGAAATCACCGAAAAAAAATTATTGAAGTTCGTGAACCTTTTAAAAGGCAAGCAGACATTTGTAAAAATTTTCTTTCCGATGGTTTTCTTATAATTACTCGAAAACTGTTAACGGTAAAAAATTTGAACTCAAGGTCTGAAAACTAGAAACTTGTGCTTCATTTTAATTTTTTGAAAATTGCTTTGCGACTACTTTTCTCCAAGTTTCTTCAGCCCTTTGAAAATCAACGAAAAATTTAGGATTTTTTTACATCCCTTAATTTTTGTGCCTAGTGTATTAGGAATTATTTACAGGGTACATTCCGGTGTAGTATTTAGGATACATCGTTAATGCTACTAAAAAGGATGAGAACTGTTGAGATCTTTCAGTATGTACTAAGTAACATCAAATTAGAGATATATGTATTTTAACATACAAAACATATTTAATCATAATCATACAAAAGACACAATACATGACTATAGGAGGCACAAGACAAGACATCGAAACAGAAAGAGGAATAATAAAAAACGTTAGACAGTACGAATACCTAGGAGTTACAATAGATGAAGACTGAAAGGATAATAAAGATATACTAAAGAAAATAGGAAAAGGAAAATATATGATTAAAGCACTACACCCAATCCTGTGGAGTAAGAACCTAACAAAAAAAAAACAAATACAAAAAAAAGTATATATCAGACTATAATTCAGCTAGCACTGACGTATGGGTTAGTGTGGTTATAGATAAAAATATGTCACAAAAACTTCTCTCAACCGAAATGATATACTGGAGAAGATGTTCCGCTTTAACTTTACTTGACCATGTAAGAAGTGGGACCATCAGAGAAAGAATGGAAGTAATAATACTATAATGGACGATATAACGGAAAAGTTAAAATGGTGTGGACACCTGCAACGAATGAACAAAGAAAGGATACCATTAAAAGTTTGGAAGTGGGCACTAGCACAAAGAAATAAACGAGAAAGGCCACGGAGAAAATGGACTTCAAACATTCGCACCGCAATGGAAAGTAGAGGACTCCACAAAGGAGACTGAAACGATAGGAAACGATGGCGCCTGGAACGCGAGAAGCGACACTAAAAGTTGTAAATATTCGCCATAAAAATGTATTTTAACAAGATTTATCACGTTATTTTTCTTTCAATATTTATTTCAATAATAGCGTTTTCTTAATTAGACCAAACGAATTGAAGTGATGAAAGAAGTCATCTTCAATTAAAATAACCAAATATAGGCTATTAAGAAGTTGATGGCAAAACAATAGAAAAAAATAGTTGGTTTGTGTTTTATTTTAATATTATTCTTAAGCATATGCGTTTGCCTTCAGATACAAATATGATTAAATAATTACTGATTCTATTTCAAACCAATACAGTGTGAATAAAAATACATATTTAACTGAACGGAAGGGAAGTGTTAATGATATAGTGTATCTTATTTGGAACTGGGAAGTAGGACTTGAATTGTGCGCCATTTGTTTCTATCGAAGATAGGGCGTCCATATTTAACGACTGCCATCTACGAACGAGAAAGTGAGCGATCTCATAGCTGAACTATGAGAAAGTAGCATAAAATTAGGAAGTCAATCAATAAATTTGATATTTTTCATATTTTCATCTTGATAGATACATTAGCAAACAAAATTGTGGAATTTGGGGTACTGAAAATCCACATGCTGTTCACGATAAACAAATGTATCCACAGAGATGCACGGTTTGGTGCGCATTTGGCGTGATAGAGTAATTGGACCGTACTTCTTTGAAAATGAAGTTGGTAATGTTCTTACAGTAAATGGGGAACGCTATAGTGACATTACCCATTTATTTTACCATCAAATTGATGACTTGGATTTGAACAATATGTGGTTTCAGATGCAACGGTGCGGTAAGAAGACTATTCAACGTGTAATAAAGCACGTGCAACTATAACCACATATTTCCATTTAGTGTGCAACTGTTAACTGTTGCATACCAAATTTCCTGATCATGTTGTTTCGCGGAATGCTGAAATCAATGCCTGCAGGATCAGAGTGTGATGTAATAGCAGTGGACTTCCTTACTTGGGGTTATGTCAAGGGAAATGAGTACGCCACCCAGCCAGCAACAATCAATGACCTCAAAGCAAACATTCAATGTGTTATTAACAGTTTTATGTGCCCGTGTTATAGACAATTTTGTTAAACGAATAACATTATGCCAGATGAGTCGAGGCGGCAAAAAGCAAATATTCAACGTGATATTCTGGAAATAGAGCCGGTTTTATGTCCCCGCATTATGGACAATTTTGCTAAATAAATGACGTCATGCCAGATGAGTCGAGGCGGCCAAATGAACGATATTGTTTTCCATTTGTAGCTATATCGTCTCTCCAGTCAACATTTTATGTTGAAGAATGAAAAACCTCAGTTTGTCAAATATTATTAGGTTTATTTACAAATTAGATACTCTGGTTCTAAATGAGACACCCTATAGTTGTATATGGTGACAGATTATCCCACGAAAAAATATGGTTGATGTGTTTCAGAGCTTTGCTCAAAAAATCATTTAATAAAATAATTATAAATATTTTCCGAAACTTTATGAGAATGCAATATGTATAAATATATAGTGTATATGAGGCACAAAACATAGTAGAGAGTAACAGGTTTAAGGACATCTACTCCTGGATATTATCAAACTGAAATTATATACCTACCTCAGGTGAGTAGTTGCCTCCGTTGTTAAATATTTCAGTATTCAATAAATGTATTACAAAACAATCTTTCGGAAGAGGGGATTTGAGTACTGTTGTAGGGGGGATAGAGGATGCGCCACGACGCGTGCCGTCTTTTATAAGGAACAACCATCTGACAAACAAAACAGTTTGAAGCCATTTGTTCCGAGCGTTATCTGGATTTTTCCGTTTCATAAAATTACGCGTATTGACTGGCAATTTTTGTATATACTAAAAAAGTATCTTGAATATCTCTAGTGATTCGAAATTGAATGGTGGCAGTTTGAGTGAGGGGAGAGGTACAGATGTCGAATTTAAAATGAAGGTAACAATATAAGTTTTGAACTATTGAACAGTATTAATATTTATTTATGAATACATGTAATAAGTACTGTAGTATTTAATTATTTATTATTTAATTACTGAATATCTTTAAATATTTTTTTGTTCTAATGTATTTATACTAATATTTTCGATATACATAAACGATAGATATGTAAGCTATATATTATTTCTCTACTAGAATTATTGGAAACATCTAAAAATCTGACTAGTTCATATTTATGTAAACATACCACCAACTCTGTCGTCCCTCATGTAGCGAAAGTTGCAATTTTAAATAGATTTGATAAACAATTTTAAATGGAAAATATTAACAAATATCTTACATACAGTCTTATAGGGGTAATAAATTTCATTGAAGTTCAATAAATAGTTTTGTAATAATATGTTCGTCTAGATAGCAATAAACGATCATATGTTATATTTCTTTCTTTTTTTGTTATATATAAATAATATTCCAGTTTGATATGATAAACTCAATAAAAGTTTTGCACTACTTGTAAATACGTGCAATTTTATAACAATAATATGGATTAATTTAATATATTCAATGTTACAAATCCTAAAATGACAAATAATTCAATTAAATGTTATTTGTAATTTATGTATTTCGGGGAATTCTGGCGATAAATACGATTTGAATTACTTAACAGATGCTTAAATTGTATTAATACACCCATTAATGCATTTTACATTAACATTTAATGTATATACTAAAACATTTTTCAATTTGTAGTGTTATTAAATGAAATCATTGTGCACCTGTTTTTGTCATACTTTAACACATAGGTATGAGCATACAGTTTGATCACAGAGAGCAAATTGAAAGAAAACAATATATGATACAATGCGTACTATGCCTGTACGAATTTTATATAAAGCACCAAAATTGCAACTTACGTATTTGTTACGTAAATACAGGCTTTATTTACTTATGGAAAGCCTCATATGTTAGCAAATATTTGGTAAACATTTTTCCCCACATCGACGTCGTTTATTTGTTTTTCCGCTAATGATATTTCACTTGTTTCTTGGGTTGCCTATCGATTAAAATTGATAAAAATATTCTTGATGTTACGTTTCTGTTATAACAGCCATATTCAGGGAAACTGCGATAGTTAACTAAACATAGGATATTTTATTATTATTTTTATAGTTACTTACACTCGTATATGTGTTGCATGGATATATAAAATTATTTACAGTCATTGATAATACCAATAGCTTCACCATTTATGTCAATATGTCAATATTCAGGTACTTGATATTTTCTTTAAGTGTAATGTAAGCAGGGGGAATAATTTACGAATACATGGATAGATGTACATAACGGAACAGCATCGACAAACTACGATAAATTTTAATAGAGATTTTTATTCAACATTTAAATTAATTAGGACTTCCTTAGGATTTCTCAGGACTTCAGTTAGGATGTATTTCTTCAAAAAGGGAGGCCAGTTCTTTCTTACTGCTCAGTTCAATTAATTGTCGTAGTGTCGAATCCGTCTACTTTGTGATATCAGGAAACATCACTGAAAAAGTTAAGTTCGTCACGATTTGGGAACAACACAACTAGAGCAGGAATATATTAAATATTTCTTACACCTTCACCGTTTATTGTTAGTCTTCCTTCAATGAAAATATGTTTTATTCTCAAGGCCACCAATCACAGTCAGGGTAACAAACATTTAATTTTTTTTATCTTAGATATATACTTATTATCTTATTAGTAGACTAATAAGTATCTCTGTAGAATGTACTTATTTTTGAGCGTATTAATAATACACTAGGCACAAAAATCAAGGGACATAAAACTCCTAAATTATTAGATGGTTTTCAAAGGGCTGTAACATGGAGAAAAATAGTCGCAGAGCTAGTTTACAAAAATAATATTGAATCTCCAAGTTTCTAGTTTCCAGATCTTCAGTTTAAGATTTCATGCGATCAACAATTCTTGAGCAATCATAAGAGAACCATCGGAAAAGAAATTCCAAATTCTTGTTTGACTTTCAAATGATGTACGGCCTCAATAAATTTCCTTTTTGTGATTTTATTATAAAAATTTATTAGATAATATTATCTTCTTTAATTTAAGCGGTCTAATAGCCGTGTGCGATGACTTTTCTCTGAGTTATAGTCGTTCAAAGCAAAAAAGTTAGTATTGTCTTTGGTAATTCATAATTCGGGAAATAATGATCGTACAGTAAATTTAATTAGGGTTTTTGAAAACTGTAAACCATTCTTTATAAGTTATAGTTATAGTTTTTGATAAAATAGTTTTGATGCGAGAATGTTCATTGAAAAATTGGAAAAATTGCATATTTAGAAATATTTACTTAACTTGGCATAACTTTACAAATAATGAATAGACTAAGGATATGGACTGTTTCTTTTCAACCACAATGTATCCTAAAGAAACTTTGAAAGTTTCAAAGCCCTGCGACTTTTTCTTTCATTGTATTCGGAATGATTGAATTTGTCGTTTTTGCTAAAAATCAATTTAAGGACGAATTCTTCATTCTTTATTTATTGAAGTTGTAAATGTTTCTTAGCAATAATCCACATTTTCTATTATCAAAAAATGTTAATTATTGTAAGAAAGAACAATACAACAAAACATTATTTTTCAAGAAAATAGTCAAAACTGACTTTTTGCTTTAAAAGACGATAACTCAGCAAAGAAACATCGTATAAGACATCTTTTAGTCCATTTAAATTAAAGAGGATAAGATTATTTAAAAAGCTTTATGATGAAATCACTGAACAAATTTAAAAGTCCGTGGACTTTTGAAAGGCAAACAAAAGTTTGTAATTTTTTGTTTCCGATTGTATTCTTATGATTACTGAAAAACTGTTGATCGTTATACATTTTCAACTCAACATCTGAAAACTAGAAACTTATCCTTAAATTTTGTTTTATTTTTTCAGAATTGTTCTGCGACTATTTTTCTCCAAGTTACAGCTCTTTGAAAATCACCTACAAATTTTGGATTTTTTATGCATCCCTTAATTTTTGTGCCTAGTGTAGTACTATATATAAAAATTACTTACTTATGCAATGTTATTTACATGATCAAGTCTGTTGTTTTGAGTGCTCCAACCGAGGATTGTCTAATTTAATTTTCAGTAAGTGAGTAACTTTATATGTTTATGTAAATATGCACTTTCAGTTAAATTTCCTTCAGTTATGCTTGAAGTTGGAATATTTAAACCACAAACTTTTGCCTGTTGTTCTTCAGGTTAGAATATTTGAACCTGCATATATGTACAATTCAAATAACGTATTATTTTAAGATAAATCATTGCCTTGTACGGGGAATCTCTTATCGATTTTCCATAAATTAGATTTTGCAATAAATACCAGCAGCGTGGCTAATAAATCGTCATCTGCATATTGGTTTCATGTAAAATTTCAAGGAGAATCAATCAATCGTACAAAATATCACTAGGCGCGTTGAAAAATAAGACTGATAATAATATTGGTCGCAGGTGATCTCATAATCAGAAAGCTTCTATTCGCAACATTTCGTAGCACAATTAAATTAAAGGTTACTGATCTCTTCAGGTGACATTCTTGTTAAGGAAGTAATCTTTCTGTAACGGAGGGCGTTGATATATCTACGATGTATCAATGTCATCGAATACATCCATCAGTCCGTAAATAATACTCAATGAGTTTTTTTTTTACTTTTCCACACTCCACTATAAGCGGAAAAGTAATGTAATCGTGTAAAGAAAAAGTGAAAAAACAATTTTTTTTGGGTTTATTTTTCGTTTTTCGACATAAAAGAATGGTTTTTAAAATTTTTTTGCTGTATGTGTGTCGTCGTCGTCGGCATTTATTCCTGTTAGCATGATAACTCAACTAAATCGTGTTGGATCGATCGGGTTTTGACTGACTCCGATCGGGGACATCTCCCAGACAACACCAACTGATTTTGAGGTGGATAACACACACCACCTCCTCCCTTAGGTCTATTTGAGAAATTTTTTCTGTTAGCACGATAACTCAACTAAATCGTGTCGGATCGATCGGGTTTTGACTAATTACGATCGGGGACGTCTCCCAGATGACACCTAGTGATCTTGAGGTGGATAGGACACACCTGACCCTGTCCATGGGTCATGAAAAAGCACGATGGCGGACTATTTGAGACATTTGTATTGTTAATACGATAACTCAACTAAATAGTGTCGGATCGATCGGGTTTTGACTGATTCTGATTGGTAACGTATCCCAGACGACACCTATTGATTTTGAGGTGGATAGGTCACACCCCACCTTGTCCATGGGTTGTGAGAAAGCACGGCGGTGGACTATTTGAGAAATATTTGTTGTTAACACGATAACTCAACTAAGTCATGTCGGATCAATCGGATTTTGACTGATTCGGATCGGGGACGTCTCCCAGACAACACCTATTGATTAAGTGAGGTGTGTGTGTGTGAGGTGGATAGAACACACTCTACCATGTTCATGGGTCATAAGAAAGCACAGTGGTGGACTATTTGAGAAATTTGTTTGTTAACACGATCACTCAATTAAATCGCATCGGATCGATCGGGTTTCGACTGATTCTGATTAGGGACGTCTACCAGACGACATCTATTGATTTTGAGGTGGATAGGACACACCCCACCCTGTTCATGGGTCATGAGAAAGCACGAGGGTGAACTATTTGAAAAAAGTAAAACTGTTGCATAAAACACAGATTCTGCATTTATGTGTCGGTTTATTTTTCTCGGCCACTCAATTTCGAGATAGAGATGTTCTACGTGCGGAAATGTCCGTTTTAAGGTTTTAAAACTGTTTATTTATTAACGCAACAAAACTTTCGACTTTCTAAATTAAAACTAAATTTTGCAATGAATACAATAGTTCTTTATATGAGACTTCAGCGAAGTTGTTTAATTTTGTAGTTAGCAAGAATTATAATTGGTTCTCTGCGATATATGACAGAAATGAATCATACAAAAGAGTAGAAGGTAGAATAGTGTCAAAATACTTCATATAATTTTGTTGATATAAATTATTTTGATAAAAATCTTTAGAAGAAGAAAACACGTTAGAAGATTTATTGAAAATATTTTGTTTAATAATTCAAATTACAGGAATTTTAGTATTAATATAATGATACTTTATATACAGTAAAATTGAATTGGGCATTTGCAATTATTTAATCTGTGATATATTTGTATTATTACATTTATATAACATGTAGATAGGCAAACAGGAAGAATAGGCTAAACTAAATTGCATCGAATTCTTGTACCTACATCGTTTCAAATATTTTAAATATATCCGACAGCATATAGTTTGATGGAGTTTACTTATTTCACAATCGTACTTCTAAATTTTAACCTCTATCTAATAAGATGTCTATTGGGATATTCACAAATGAAGAGACATGTTTATGGATTACAATCTGCGATAATAATTATGTTTGTCTAAATAAGTAGGATATATAATGGTTTGTAAGACATGCAACAGCGAGAATTTCCTTTTCCATTGTTGAATAATTAATTCAATTTTTACTTAACGTCTTTTGCCTATTTCACCTCGTGATAGTAGCTACTAATTGCCTAGTGTCATCAATTGGGTAGAATAAAGGTTTTTCAGAAAAATGGATATTGTAAGATTGGTTTGGGGCACAGAATATTTCAGAATTTATCAAAAGCTAATTGTTGATCATGCGAACAAACAAATGAGTTTTTAAACACAGAAGTAAGAAGTGTTTTTACAAGTAAGAAATTTTTTTAGAAAAATCCTTTTAGTCTGTAATAACCTATCAGATTTAAAGATTGTTTAAACTTTTGGAACTGGTATGTAAGTAAATAATTGTATTTATTAGTATCATTATATACAATACTTATATTACAAGTTTTCTACAGTAAATGCGAGTATATAATACAAACTTTCTTCAAAAGATTCAAGGTGAATTAATTGTTATTTTGTGATCACTTGTGATTAGAATAGTTGTAATAGCTTTGTTATGTTCATCAACCCTAATAATTATCTCGTAACTTGCAAATAGTAATTTCTATTTGCATACAGAATATAGCGAATTGAGAATATAGAATTTGCGAATAGAGGTCTGGCGCCGACTTGCGTTAAACCTGTGATAATACATATTTTCTTGGAAGGCAATTACGTATAGGCTTAGCACTGAATATTAATCTGGCATCTAGGTAACTATATAACAAACGAATGAGAAACAATATTCAAAAATAGAGAATCTACTACTGTTACTATATGCAGATATAGATTTTGAATTTGATTTTTGGTTTACATTGCTTTAAAAATATGATACAGACATATGGTATAAAGATATATATGATTTGTATAATGATTCTTTGCGTGTACGTCACAGGTAACAATCGTATGAATCTATCAACTGACATTTTTGAACAGTGTCGTGCCAAAAACACTTTTTAGGATAACAGTTAGTATAATACAAATCCGTCCAACCTATGGCAGGGTAATGAAAAGGTTCTCCACAAAAACATTCGATGGAAGTGATCTTTCCATCAAAATAAATGACATAAATTCAACAGAAATCAAAACAAATGAAACAAAAATGAAACACATTTTACAGAAATATTGAGACGACAATTATATAATAAAGCTAAGACGTGACTTCATAATTGCATTTTGTTCGGCAAATTATTAACTGTCTATGCCGTACGTAGTTGATTGAAACATATGTCGCTAGACATACGTGTTGGTAATTGTGGCATATTAGTAACAATTGCGAGTGGCGTAGCAAGCGATCCGTGCGTCGTCACTAAATTGATACACGCGCAAACATCCATTATACAAATTGTATCTAGTAATATCTAAGCCAAATGACTTCGTATGGTGTTTCTCATTCCGTTTTTCTCTGTTTTGGTTTTCATTTAACATAAATTATCTTATTACCTGTATTTTATTGAGGTAATATGTTAGATATATAATTTATGATATTCTAGAATATGAATATATTCTAAAAAAGAACATATTTTTATTCAAATTAAATATAAATAAAACAATAATCAGAGAACTTTCAAACCATATATGGGGATGTGTTTGCAAAGAACCATTTCCACATTATTGTACTGAAATACCTCATATTTATGTAACATTTTCTAGCGAGAATACCATTTCAGAAGTTATCGTTAATATTATATCTGCAGTATATGATTTTACTGAACCTCTGCCATCCCACCTTGTTTATCCTGGATGGAAAATACATCGGGCCGCAAAAACATAACTTCTCTAACATCTACAATTATTTTTTGAAAAGTTCCCACACAAATAAATTTTTGTCGATAAAAACACAATTTAACCTCGATCTCGATAATCATTTATTTCTTTCTTTGTTTCTAATCTCGTTAATCACATACGTTTTTTATATGGTGTCGTAATTTTTCCATTTTTTTGATACATGCTAGCTAAATTAAAATTGTAATATGTTGGACAAGAATTTCTTTGTGTACGGCTTTAGATGAGCTGTAAACAAAATTTATTAATTATGAAAGTTCAACCGAAACTGGTACTAGTAAAAATTTATATTAAAACAATAAAAAAAGTAATAGCAAGTTACAGAAATAAAGAGTTTATACTCCAACCCATCTGCAAATGCCTTATATAATGAGGACTAAATAAATTAGGTCTACAGTTATTATCCTGGCTATATGCCAAACGTCGAGCGCTGAATTACATGACAAAATTTGTCGTATTCTTGTCTAACAGAGTTAGCACTAAAAATACAGTGATTGTTCCAAAAAATCAGCAAGAAAGATGTAAAGTGTCACGTATTTCAGGATATCATTGACTGCAGACCGGTTTCGACCCTTCTGTCTTGGGTTTCGTCAGTGCAATGTAAACGAGTATACCTTCGACAGATAAAGCTCACATCTAGTAGACGTTGCTACGTTCCACCGCAGTAGAACGTACCAAACGCAATCTCTTGGTAGTTTCGAACAATCTAAATCGAAGTAAAAACTTGAGATCATCAATATAATGCAAAGTTTTACTACCAGAGGGTAATATTCAAACTACAGAAATAAGGAGTTTGTACTCCAACCCATCTGCAAATGCCTTATATAATAAGGACTAAACAAATTAGGTCAAAACAGCTATTCTCCTGGCTATATGCCAAACGCCGAGCGCTAAATTATATGTCAAAATTTGCCGTATTTTTGTCTAACAGAGTTAGCACTAAAAATACAGTGATTGTTCCAAAATACCTTTTCATCTTCTTTGCATCTTTCTTGGTGGTTTTTTGGAACAATCACTGTATTTTTAGTAAAAAAATAAAAAATAGATACTATTTCTAGAAAAAGAGAACATTCGATATTTTCAATTTCTTGTCAATTAATGTTGATGCCGATATAATATCGATTAGATTAGGTAAATACGATCCGGCAAAAGTGCCCTCACGGCTTATTAAAGTGAAGCCTAATTCTATTAAATCTGTATAAGAATCGTTCAGCTAAAGACATTAAAGATAACTTATTATTTAATAGAATTAACATTTCTTATGATAGAACACCGAAACAGATTGCTTGCAAGTTACTGAGACGACAGATGGAGTAAAGTAACTAGCAAAGTGAAAATAACTGAACACAATATACGAGTATGAACCACGGTTCATAATAGTTCGGCCAGGCATAATTTTACAACTAATATATTTAAGTGAAAGTAATAACACTCTCACAACTATTTTATCAATAAAAAATATTGGCAACAGAAACAAAGTATAAACTTTTAACTTAAAGACGATGAAATCTTACTACGTTATGGTGTGTCAGTGACAAGTTTGTTAATAAAAAATATTAAGATTTGCGGTTAAGAATAGTTCGGCTGCTTCATCAAAACTGTGTTACACATCTTTATTAATAATAACTTCAATTCTGGCAGGCATTGTATCTACCAACTTCAGGACCGTGCTGTCTCAAATTTCTTGCAATTTGGTGCGTAGATCGTTAACTGAACGGTCTGGATATTTACGCAACTGTTTTTTCACCTTATGCCGCAATGTTTCTATTGATGAGAGATCGGGACTGCTAGAGGGTCATTCCATAACAGGGACATTATGTTCTGTAAACCGAGCTTTGACAGTTTTTGCTGTGTGACACGGAGCAAAATCCTGCTGGAAAATGTACTACGCCTCAGTGCCTTGATATATTGGCATCAACGGCAAAAATCGTCTGTCAAAATTTGATTATATTTTCCTGTTGTTACAGTGGAATCTACCAAATACGATTTACCTGCGCCCATACCACTCATACACTCCCAGATCGTAAGAGACGCAGGAACTTCACTTAGTAACCAAACAGTCAGAATTAAAAGTTCCCTGTGAGGTTATTAGCACACGTTTTCTGGTATCACATGAACACATTTCAAATTTGGATTCGTCACTCAAAATTACCTGATGCCATTGTTGTAAAGTTCAGTGTCTGTATTCTGGCCCACTGTAACCGATTGATTTTCTGTCGTTTAGTTAATAACGGCTATTCTTTTGTCTCAAGGAGAAACTGATAAGTTCGAAAGTAATGAATCAAATTTTACCTTGTAGATCTTGTATCTTATTTTCTTTATTGAGTATTTAGTTGTGAATACAGATGTGTATGGTCGACCAGATCTCTTCCTTTCGGCAGTGCATCCAGTTTCCTTATACAAGTTGATAATGCCTTGCACTGTAGATTTAGGCAGCAAAAACATAGCAGATGTTTTCCGAGTCAAAATTCCTGTTTACGAGCAGTAACAGTTGATTTTCACGTGTCGTCACTTAATGCCACGCCACTTGCCATTTATTTTAGAAAATTGTAGCAGACGGGTCTAAAACACACATTATAATATCCGTTTCATTTTAACAACAATTGAGATTCTATATTGTTTTAAAACGCTACAAACGTTTAGCCTGTTATGCATTTCAGCAATTGGTCGAACTATTCTGAACCGCAAATCTTAAAGTTTTGTTTATTAACAAACTAGTCATTGACACATCATAACATAGTAATATTTCATGGTATTTAAGTCAAAAGATTATATTTTGTTTCTGTTACCAACAATTTTTCATTAATAAAATAGTTTTGACAGTAAATAGTAGTAGACAGTTTTAGTAGTAAAATTATGCCTGGCCCAACTATTATGAACATGGGCTCGTGTAATATACGTCTTACTCTTAAAATTATGTCTTCAATTAAGTCTGGCTGAAATAAATACAGAACTGAGCAAATAACTTCTAAATATAAGAGGATTAAAATATAAGGTTGATGATTATCCCCCTATTAGGACAAGCTGAGTTTGATTCAGTGAAAGCAAAATACATTTGTGTAAAAATGTAAAAATAAATATGATAAAAGGAATGCTTGGCAGGCCTACGCCAACAAGGAATTACTTTGTTCGTTATGAAGTGGGTCGTGAATTTTACAGCAAAATAATTTCATAAATTCTTAGAAAGGGCAAGTACCTCAACTTGTTCTGAGAGAAGACTATCAAGTAGGCTCAAGTATATTTGAACTGGATTTATCTACACATATTTGTCACATATTTATACTTCATACGAATCATTTTTTCAAAAAATAGGCAATATCTTCTCTTTCTGATTTGGGCCTACAATACAGCCAGAGCTGCAGACTAGATTAGACGCTCTAACCGAAGAAGAGGACCTGTGTGATCTTTGGTCCCAGCAGGATGGAGCTACATCCCACACTGCACGAACGTCTGTCTATATCTGTTTTGAGGGAAATATTCCCTCAACATCCGGTCTCTCTAAGGGGGAGGATATTGGGTGGCCTGCGCGCTCACCAGATCTCAGCATTTACGGTACTTTCCTTTGGGGGTACTTAAAGGAAAAAGTTTTTAAGCATCGCCCTCATGCCTTAGAAGAGTTGAAAGAAGAAATTTACGCCATACTCACCACGGTTTGCCGTTGGGCTGTGGAAAACTTCAGAGAACGCTTCCGAAAATGTACGAGTATTGTCATTAACGGGCATAATATTGGTGACATTGTCTTTAAAACGTAGTGTAATAAAATGGAGAAAACTGCGTTATATAAAAATACAAAGTTTTTTCTGTATCTCATTCCGTTAATTTATTATTACCCTTCAAGACTGGGGAATCTGGAGTACCCTACCTTGTATAAACGCATGTATTATCTACTTATTGATTAATAAAAATATATAAATCTTTATGTCTACATATTTCTTGCTTAACATTTCTTAGAGAAGGAAGGGATCTACGGTTTAGGAGAGGAGCTACTCCACCATGAGAGGTTGGATGTAGATCGTCTCCTGGTCTTGGCGATAGGCCGCCAGGAGACTGATTCGTAGCGGAAATAGGTTGACGTTAAATAAGTGTATAAAAAAACTCATGTCCAAATGGTTTATCTACTCTGGAAATGTTTATTTACTCAAGTTTATTAAAACTAATAGATACTAGTCTAAATAATAATAAAACTAATAGATACTAAAGTCTAGAAGTGTGAGAGAGAGGTCTCTTGGTAAATCACAGTGCTCTGAGTGGCTTAAAGAATTCATAAGTGTCAATTTTGATGAGAGAAACGAAGAACGTGGAAGACCACCGAAAAGTTTGAAGGTAGCGAATTGTAAGCATTGTTGGATGAGAATGACGCTCAAACGTAACAAAAATCGCGGATCAATTAAATGTGACACGAGAAGCCGTCTCCATCCGTTTGAAAACCATTGAAAATATCCAGAAGATGGGAAAATGGGTTCCACATGAGCTGAATGAAATACAGTAGGAAAACCGAAGCAGCTAGGTACAAAAGAAAGTAATTTCTCCAACAAATTGTGACTGGCGATGAAAAGTGGAAATATTTGGGGAATCCAAAGTGTAAAAGATCATGGGTAACTCCAGGCGAACCATCGACTGAAAAACCAAATCGCTATGGACGGAAGACAATGCTCTGTGTTTGGTGAGATCAGAAGGGTGTGCTCTATTATGAGCTACTAAAAAAACCTGACTAAACCGTTAATATTGAACGCTACCTACAAGAATTAATCCAATTTGAATCAAGCTCTGCGTGAAAATCGACCAGAATACCAAAAAAGGCAACACAAAGTGATTTGCTTCATGATAATGCGCCATCACACACAGCAAAACCGGCCAAGAAAACGATTGAAGCGTTCAATTGGGAAATAATTCCGCATGAGGCTTACTCACCAGACTTGGTTCCGTCCGGTTATTACTTATTTGCATCGAAGAGATACGAAATTGCTGAGCAGGGCTTCACTTACTACGAAAATTTACGAAACTGGCTCGATGACCGGTTTGCCTCAAAAGAACGAGAACTTATTTGGCATGGAATCCACAAATTATCAGAGAGATGGGGAAAATGTATATGAGTACAATGGGCAATACTTCGAATAAAATATTTTTTATCATTTTTATACAATGAACGTGTATTTTCTATACAAGAAGTTCCTGTTTCATATTTACATACCTCGTACACATACTCCAATAATTAATTAGTACAAAAACGAAATTAATTCTTGTATATCAAAAAGAAAAATACAATAAAATACATTACATTTCAAAGGCGTTTAATTTTTCTTTATTAGACGATATAAAAAAGTAAAAGGTGTACTTAATTGAAATAAAGTTTACGCCAAAAAGTGGTTTCTAACGTTTCATTGATATTTTTCCATTACTAGTATGAAAATTCACACAGGCGAGTGGTAAAATTCTATAACGGCCTTGCGGTCGTCATTTTACATCAAACTGGTGTATCCCTACTTGTGTGTTTAAAATTTTACACCACATTAAAGGTAGCATATTAATCATTACCTTATATAGACATTAACGGTTATTACGCAAATAACAGACAATATCATCAGCAATTCAAAAACTTTTCTTAATAATACACCCAAATTTATAATACTGATTCAGATAATCAGCTCCATTAGGAGGTTTCACTATTGCTTACTTCGAAAACATAATCTGCCACTTACGTAAGCAACAATAGCAGTATTGTTCAATATTTCTCTTTAGATTTTTCTTGTAAATTTTCGCTGGTGATAAATCTTTTTATAATACCACAAGAGACGTCATTAGCTTTAATTTACTGCAGGTGCTAATTTCTAAATAATAATAAGTTAAAGATTAATGTAGTCTTGATACAGGGATTCATTAACTGTCGACGTACATTAAAATAAGTGACTTGTGAGTAAAGTTGTTCGCAGAGTTACGCAAATGTGCTTCTCATGTCATTAGAGACAGACGATGATAAAATAGTAGTCACATAGATGCACCTTTTAGCTGATTTACTTATAAACAGTGTCTCACTTGGAATTATACGATTTGAAGTGTGAATAAAACTTGTCTGTCTATTGTCTGTCCGTAACAAGAGCACATAAAACTGGCTCTATTTCAAGAATAACACGTTGAGTGTTTGCCTTGAGGTCATTGTTTATTGCTGGCTGGGTGGCGTACACATTTCCCTTGACATAACCCCAAACGAAAAAAGTTCACTGGTGTTAAATCACATGATCTTGCAGGCTAATTGATATCAGAATTTCGGGATACAACAGAGTTATGGTTGCACGTGCTGTATGACACGTTGCACCTTCTTGCTGAAACCAGATGTTGTTCAAATCCAAATCATCAATTTCACATCGTTCCCCATTTACTGTGATATCATTAAAAGTTTCATCTTTAAAGAAGTATGATGCAATTACTCCACCATTCCAAAATTCCTACCAAACAGTGCGTCTCTGTAGATACATTTCTTTTTAGTGAACAGCAAGTGGTTTTCAACACTATAAATTCGACAATTTTGTTTGCTGACGTATCCGTCAAGATGAAGACGTGCTTCATCGCTGAACAACATTTTGTTGCAAAAATCAGCATCACCTTTCTTTTATAACATTCAATTAATAAATGCACGACGTTGTAAGTGGCATGTAACTTTTCATTGTTGTGTCAACTGAATTTTGTGTGCTGACAGATGCAGATCTTTCTATAAAATCTGGTGCATGGTGGGTGGCTCTTGACAGATTTAATTGTTGTGCGCGACGGCGAATTGATACATTTGCATATTTCCATGCACAGTATCTTACTGCAGCAATATTTTAATCCGATCGACAACGACGAGAACGTATTGGTGTTGTATCAATAACAGAATGCGTCTCTTCAAATTTATTGATTAAGTTATGCACTGTTAACTTTATAGGTGCCTCATTTTATCCTGTACAGTAAATGATTATTAACTTTCATAAAACAGTTGTACGCAAACTATTCGTTGTTAAATATTGACGCTCTATCTTTAATATATCATAAATGGCGTGTAATTCAAACCTTATAGTTCCAATCCAACTGAAACACTATATTTTATCAGAACAAAGTTAATACACAAGATGAAACATATGATAACCTGGATCTTACCTGATAAAATAGACGGCAACAAAATTGACAACAAATCAATTTAAAAACTGTGGAACGAACGAGAAAAATGTATATGTAGACCGACCGATCCTCTGCATCAACTATATCAGAAGAACTCAGGGAAGGTAAGGCCTAAGTCCCTAGCTGGACTAGCATCTAGCCTGTCGAGATGGATTATTTTATTATATATACGCCAACATATTCGAGAAACGAGAATTTATATTTACATGATTCCTGCTCTCTAGAGTAAGTTACCAATGAAAGTTTCTGAAACAGTTCTATCTCATTGAACTTAAAAAGTTTCACTATCTTGCATGGAAAATAATAACATTAGGTAACCTGTTACTAGGTTATTAATTCACAAACGAATTAAGCTCATCTTTTGATAGTATACATTTAAATCTCCATCGAATTTTCTCGTCCTGTTGTCCTGTTCCAGTGTGTCACAGATAACTAATCCTTATTCTTATTATATCTTATTTAAAATTTATTTTGGACTTGTATGTCTAAAATTCGCTAATAAATATAACAATGTCATGTCGGAACTAGTACACATTATCTTAAATAAATTACTAGTACACATTATCTTAAATAATTATGTACAGGGTGAGCGAAATCCGATGTCTCAGACATGTCTATTATAAGAAAAGGAAAAACGATAGAAAACATCTGAAATAAGGTTTTTAAATGGGATTGAGTAAGGTCCATTTTAAGCCAATTTGCATATTTTACCATATTTAGAAACTGAAGTAATGACGTCATAGAATTTTTTTTACCAGAAACACCTATATTTTGGCATATTTAAAAAGAGCTAATTTTTGTGAAAACATTTTGTAAAGAAAAGAATTTGCTATTTTTTCCGTTAAAAAATTATAAGCAAATTTGTAGAGTAGAGAATTTGTAAGAAAAGAGTATTATCAAAAGTTCGCAATCGTCACGATTTAAACAAATAGCCTTTGGAAACAAATAGCAAAGTCGTATCTATCAATAATTAATCTAATGGTTGACAAATATTGTCTTGTTGTCATTTGACTTTGAAAAATGTTCAGGCACCATGAAAAAGTCGATATATTATTAGTTTATGGGGAATCTTAAAGGAACCCTAGAAGAGCAGTTCAGTTATACGCCCAGAGATACCCCGAACCTATTATTCCAAGCTGAAAAGTATTTTCAAGATTGGAACGCAATTTACGTGCAAATAACGAGGCATTTTCTTCTCGAAAGGGAAGAACAATTGTTAAAAGGGTCAATTCTGACAACACTGTTGCCACTGTTTTGCAGAATTTTGAAGACCATCCAAGGAACTGGATTCGGCAAGCCTGTCGTGAGTTGAATTTAAAATATAGTTCGGTACGAAAAATTTTGAAAGAAAATAGTTATCATGATTATTATATTATTAATTATGTTACCCAAGTGATGGTAAACTTATAGATCAATGACAATCGGTTGTTTCAGCATGTGTTGTAGACGGACAAAAGCCGTTTTGTTAGTAACGGCAAGCCCAATAAAAAAAAATTTTTTTTGATATACTGAAAATCCATATTTTGTCAATCCGATTGAAAATCAAGGACACTTCGGAATTAACGTCTGGTGTGGTATTATTAATGGGCATTTGACTGGTCTGTATTTTTACTAAGGAATTTTAAATAGTGAGCGATATTTGCAATTTCTTCGAGAACAACTTCCTGTGCTTCTCGAAAATGTGCCATTACAGCTGCGAGCAGACATGTGTCTCCAGCATGGTGGAGCTCCACCGCATAAAGCAAGAATTGGCCAACAATATTTAAGTTAAACTTACGGAGAAAATTGGATAGGTATAAATGGACCGATACAGTGGGCGCCTAAACCACCGGACTTGACCACACTAGACTTCTTCTTGTGGGGAACTTTGAAAAATAACGTTTATAGAACACCATCTGTTAATTTGGAACATTTAAAAGAAAAAATCAGAAATGCTTGCGATGAACTATCTAGAGAAATGTTTCGTAAGGTTTGAGCGAGAGAACTAAGGCGGATATTGGATAAGTGTTTAGAAGTAGGAGGTGGTCACATTAAAAATTTATTGTAGTGATTGCCTACATACTTTATTTCTTTCTGTGGTAATAGTTGTAATATATTATGTGTTTTGTAATGTTAAATTAATAAATAATACTAATTAATAATGTTTAATTATTGACAGATGCGACTTTGTTATTTGTTTCTAAAGGCTACTTGTTTAAATCGTGACGATTGCGAATTTTTGATAATACTTTTTTTTGCAAATTTGCTTATAATTTTTTAACGGAAAAAGATTTTTCCGTTAAAAAATTATAAGATGGCAAATTTTTTTCTTTACAAAATGTATTCAGAAAAATTAGATCTCTTCAAATATGCCAAAATGTAAGTATATTTCTGGGGAAAAAATTCGTTGACGTCATTACCTCAGTTTCCAAATATGGAAAAATATGTAAATTCGGCAAAAAATGGACCTTACATAATCCCATTTAAGAACTTATTTTCAGATTTTTTCTATCGTTTTTCCTTTTCTTATGATAGAGCTGAGACATCGAGTTTCGCTCATCCTGTACTTATAGTTGACATGTATACATAAAAAATATTTCAATGTATTTCAGACAATGACAATTATTTTGTTTTTCTTCCTTCCTCTACATACGACAACATTTGATTGTTATGGCACATTCATAAATTTTATTATGAACAGATATCCTGTTTTCTAGTGTCATAATTTATACTCCAATATGAATTTTACGCCCCCATAAAATGGAATATAAAACCCGATTACAGCTTGAAAAATTACACAGCTGAGAACAGACCCAGGCCGGGTAATAACAACCCTCTTTGAGAATGTTCATGGAGTAGATAGGTAATAATTAAATGTTGATATAGGGAAAATGTGCGGGATATATTTATATTAATGTGACATGATATACGAACATACATACAATGGAATATTACAGGACTTGTATTTCCAACTAAGTCATAACATAAAGAGATGAATAAAATAATAAATATAATTAATGATTCAAATGGTTTCGGTCATTTTCCGGCGACATAACTTCGCTGTAATCAGGCGAGTGTATTTATTGTTCGGCCGTATGTAGCCTACTCTCTGGAGCAGACACTGCTCGAAGAATATTATTTACTTACTTTCTGGAAAATTATTTTCGCAATAACACTTAATGGGATAGAATTAATTTAAGGTTAATCTAAATTTGATGCCGAAAAACAATTTTAGGGTAATAAAATATGTCCTCGTCTCGAGCCAAATAATATCTTTATTGAGCATGGAAAATCTTTTGATAATGTAAGATGGGAAAAAATTTTCGAGATACTAAAGAGCGCGGGAATGAAGTATAGAGATAGGAGAGTAGTACACAATCTATACAAAGAGCAAACTGCTGTTATAGAAGTAGAAGGGGAAAAAAGCGAAGTAGGTATTAAGAAAGAAGTAAGACAAGGATGTACGCTATCACTACTAATTCTTAATCTGTACATCGAAGAGGCGATTAATGTGGTAAAATATAGAGTGGATTTCGGGATTAAAGTACGGGGACAGAAACTAAAAATGCTAAGATTCGCGGATGATATAGCAGTATTGGCATCTAGTAAGGAGGAATTAGAATCAGCATTGAACGAAATGGAGGCAGTGTTGACAGAGGAATACGGAATGAGCGTGAATAAAAACAAAACTAAAGTGTTAGTGTGCAGAGGGCGCGAGAGCAGAGCAAAAACGAAAGAACAAATTAATAATGAAAGATTGGACGAAGTTAAAGACTTCACTTATTTAGGAAGTAAAATAAATTGGGATGGAAGAAGCGATAAAGACATAAAACAAAGAATAGCGAAGGGTCGAGTAGCTTTTAACAAAAAGAAAGCACTTTTATGTTCGGGGGTAATAAACTTAGAAACAAGGAAGAGATTTTTGAAAACGTATGTATGGAGCACGGCACTATAGGGTTGCGAAACCTGGACGGTAGGGGAAGCAAGTAGGAAGAAATTAGAAGCTTTTGAGATGTGGTGCAACCGAAGAATGATGAAAATACCGTGGACTGATAGGGTTAGAAATGAAGAAGTATTGGAGAAAGTCGGCGAGAAAAGAAGTATGTGGAACAACATAAAGAAGAGAAGAGATAGAATGGTAGGCCACTTGCTGAGACATAGGGGAATAGTCTGCGATATTTTGGAAGCAGAAATAGGAGTGAAGAAAGGCAGAGATAGGGTTAGATTAGACTACTGCTCGCAAATAGTAAGGGATGTAGGTTGTAGCACAATTAGCGAAATGGGCAGGTTAGCACAAGATAGGAGAAGCTGGAGGTTAGCGTGCAACCAGTCTTAGGATTGATGACCTCATGATGATGAGCATGGAAGACTACACGACTATGGAAACTACGACCATTTAGTAATAGAGTAGAGTTGTATCATCGTATAGTAATTCCTCTATTGATTATAATTATTAATACAAGTCATACAGGGATTCCCATATGTATGGAATAATGTTTTTAACTTTTTAAAAACACCTTGTATATAAAAAAAATTTAAATTGTTCAGTCAAGTATTTTTTTATTAAGTTTTTTACATCTTTCTTTTTAAATGGCACCACACTATTTGCTGTTATTATTTGTAATCAATTCTTTTTTCTTTTACGTATGGACGTGTAAAATATGTAGTGTTGCATTAAAAAAATTTTGAAAAAACCTAGTATTTTAACAAAAACGCCAAAATACGAATTCAAGAGCATTGCCGAAGAGAGGGCGGTGCCTAGTGAAAATTTTGACCCCTTTGGATGTAATGTAAACTTGACAATCTGCTATAAATCATAGATACTTTTAAAATGTATGTTATCAGCAAATTATAAATCGTATGGGTGATAACTAATTTCTCTCTAATGCAAAAAATACAAAATACTACATTAAAGATAGTTAATATAGGAAACTACTAACTTAAAGCAGTATATGCTTGAAATATTCCCCATTCACAGCGAGATAATGATCCAGCTTATTGTAAAGACTACCAAGTACGTTTATAATACGTTCTGGAGAAATTAACTCAAATTTCGTTTTTTATGCGCTATTCTAATTTGGGGACAAGATTTTGGAGACCATTTTTATACACCTTAGATTTTAAGTGTCTCCATAAGAATAAATCTCAAGGTGCTAGGTCAGGAGACCGCGGTGGCCATGTCTCTCTTCTGCCAATCTAATGCTGTGAAAAGACTTGATGAAGAAATAACGGCGCATATTACGACATAAATGGGGTGACGCTTCATCTTGCTGAAACCAGATGTTCCCAAGTGACATTCTAAGGGGAGGCATCACTTTATTTTGTAGCATTTTCAAACACTTGTCTCCAATCAAGTTACCATTGCAAAACAATGGATTGACAATGCGGTTGTCATAGATACAGACCCACATTTATTTTTTGTGGTCGTTTATACGAATATGCTGCTCTATCATCCAATGAGGATTCTCGGTGGACCAATAGCGACAGTTGTGTTCGTTCATTTTATTATTTAAATAAAACTTGGCCGCATCGGAAAGAACAATATCGTAAAGGAAATTCCAATTAATATTGTTAATACGGTTCACCATAAGTTTGCAAAACTGAATTACGTTTGCATTACATTGTCATAATAATCATCGTTCAGTTCTTGCAACAAGGCAGATTTGTATGGACGTACATGTTCCTGTTTTATCTTTGTTTTTCTTTATCGTACATGTTTCTCTTTTATAAGTAAAAATTCTTTACAGAATCTTTACTTATACTATGATTTAACGACAACTGGCATGTTCAAACATAGGGATTTCAGTCACTTTTAGAAATGCCTACATCTATTTCTCTTTCAATATTTGTTGTGACTCTCTGAGGTCCAAGTTGTGGAACATTCTTTACACCACTTGATTCCCTAAATCTCTTTAGAGTTTTACATACCACTGACTGTGAAATTAGCTCTCCGTTGGGATAGAGTTCGTCGAAAAGGTTTAGGTTTCGATTTGTATCCCTTTGGGATGCGCGTATCCGATAATTTTTGAAATTCTGGATTCTTTATGTCCTTGTTAAATTAATCATTCTTTACACTACGGATACTCAACAGCTATTGCTTTTTGCTATTATTACTTATGTCACGTTGATAAGTTGACGTTATATGCAAAAGGGTAAAACTTTTCACATCCACCGCCTTCTCTTCGGCAACGCTTTTAAATTAGGATTTTTGCATTTTTACTGAAATACTAGGTTTTTGAAAAAAATTGTAATGCAAACTTATAGATATTTTATACGTCTGTACGCAAAATAAGATTCTAAATAAGAATAGAAAATAGTGTGGTGCTATTGAAAATAAATAGTTTTAAAACTTTAAACGGACTTTTCCGCACATAGAACAATTCTATCTCGAAATTGAGTGGCCGAGAAAAAATAAACCAACACATAAATGCAGAATATGTGTTTTATGCGACAGTTTTACTTTTTTAAAATAGTCCACCTTCGTGCTTTCTCATGATCCATGGACAGGGTGGAGTATGTCCTATCCACTTCAAAATCAATAGATGTCGTCTGGTAGACGTTCCTAATTAGAATCAGTCGAAACCCGATCGATCCGACACTATTTAATTGAGTCATCGTGATAACAAAAAAAATTTCTCAGATAGTCCACCATTATGCTTTCTCATGACCCATGTATATGGTAGAGTGTGTTCCATCCACCTCAAAATCAATAGATGTCGTCTGGGAGACGTCCCCGATCAGAATCAGTCAAAACCCGACCTATCCGACACGATTTAGTTGAGTTATCGTGCTAACAAGAATAGATGCCGACGACAACGATGACAACAACAATGACAATGTCAACGACAACAACAATGACACACACACACAGCAAAGATTTTTTAAAAAACATTTTTTTTTGTGTTTTTAGGCCGCAAGACGAAAAATAATCGATAGATAGAATTTTTTTCCATATTTATTTACACGATTACATTACTTTTCCGCTCTGGTATAGTCGAGTGCAGAAAAGTATACTTAATTCATTATAAATAAATAAATATATAAATAGGCCGTCCGTCTGCAGGCTATAGAGAATTTTATCTATAATTAAATTGTCGAAGCTCGTAATCTACCCTAAAATAAATATATAGGATGGGCTAGGTGATAAAAGAACGAATAACGCACATAGTTGTTCGTGCAGATCACATTATTATATAAAACTCTTTGCAAATTAACATTTTTATTAACATCACGCTAATGGATCTCGGATTCCCTAAGTATATTGTCTTATGCATTAAAATAATACTTTATTAACTTCGCCAAAATTTTAGAAATAAAATAATATAAAAGAAAATATTACAACCTATTTTGTCCGAATATTTCAGATAATGTGCACTGGATAAATGAACGAACGCATATACAAATAAACAATTTTAAAACCTTAAAATGGACTTTTCCGCACGTAGAACATCTCTATCTTGACATTGAGTGGCGGAGAAAAAATAAACCAATACATAAATGCAGAATATGTGTTTTATGCGACAGTTTTACTTTTTTCAAATAGTCCACCATCGTGTTTTCTCGTGACCCATGGACAGGGTGGAGTGTATCCTATCCACCTCAAAATCAATCATCAGATGTCGTCTGGTAGGTGTCCTTAATTAGAATCAGTCTAAACCCGATCGCTTCGACACGATTTAATTGAGTGATCTTACTAACAAGAAAAAAAATTCTCAAATAGTCTACCATTGTACTTTCTCATGACCCATGTACATGCTAGAGTATGTTCTATCTACCTCAATATCAATAGATGTCGTCTGGGAGACGTCCTCGATCAGAATCAGTCAAAACCCGATCGATTAAACATGATTTAGTTGAGTTATCGTGCTAACAAAAAGTGTCTCAAATAGTCCACCATCGTGCTTTCTCATGACCGATGGACAAGGTGGGGTGTGCCCTATCCACCTCAAAATCAATAGGTGTCGTCTGGGAGATGTCCCTAATCAGAATCAGTCGAAATCTGATCGATCCGACACGATTTAATTGAATGATCGTGCTAACAAAAAAAAATTCTCAAATCGTCGACCATTGTACTTTCTCATGACCCATGTACATGGTAGAGTGTGTTCTATCCACCTCAAAATCAGTTGGTGTCGTCTGGGAGACGGTCCCCAATCAGAATCAGTTAAAACCCGATTGATCCGACACGATTTAGTTGAGTTATCGTACTAAAAAGAATAACTGCCGACGACAACGACGACAACGACGGTGACGACTATAACGACAACGACACACACACAGCAAACATTTTTTAAAAACCATTTGCTTTTTGGTTTTTAAGCCGAGAAATGAAAAATAAACTCAAAACAAAATTTAATTTTTTCACTTTTTCTTTACACGATTACATTACTTTTCCGCGTATAGTGGAGTGCGGAAAAGTAAAAATATTGAAGATATTTTACAAAATAGAAAGAGTTTATATAAAGGTAAACGAACAAATTATTAATATATATTACTCAAAAAATTTGAGGGAAAAATAAAATTCTGAAAAATTTTAATCTATCTATCTAAATACCGCAATGCAATCTAAAGAAATACCGCGAGACAAAAAAAGTTTTTCGAGCGTCTCCGGGGTTCAGGAATTTTTTTTTGGAATAAATCATTGCAAAGGCTGTATTGGCATACAAATTTTCTCAGCTACAGTTACTGTGCAATCCAAAGAGATACCGTGATACAAACAATATTTTTCGAGTGTTTCCGGGTTCAGGATAGTTTTTTGAACTAAATGAATGCAAAAGCCGGTTAGACTGTTTATTCAGCTTTAATTCGTTTTCTTCTAACGGACTCGTGACCATTTGTTGCAGATATCGGTAGTTCAATGATAAATGACGCTTTTGTCTTTGATCATCGATATCTCAGGAACTAATAATGGTACAGTGAGTCCAAGGATGGTTTTGAAAGCTTTAATAAACCCTCTATACATGATGAATATCGTTATTGAGCACACCACTTTTTTACACTCGCTAATAATTTGAAAGAAGTACAGAAAAACGATATTTTATGACTTTAAAAAATCTACCACCATGCGCCACTTTGAAAATATGGAGGAAAAAACTAGTTTCTTTTTAGCTTATTACACTACAAATAGCCCTATAAATTTTCAAATTGATCCACTGACCTATTGATATTTTTTTCATGAAGGATAAATGTTTTGAAAAGAACTAAGAAAGCAAGATTATTGATTTGAAACATAATCTAATGATTAGCAAGATGAAGAAAATCTTTACGTTACTTACAATTTTGCTTTCAATACGCCTAAAGATTTTAAGACTCAATTGTTTGATCAAAACATTGATCTCCTAGAGCCTCTCTTAGTCATCCCTTGAAATTACGGCCCGAAAAAAGTGTAGGTTTCTAAATTTAATTTGAAATACGTCTTTTGACATATCAGCTTTAAAAAAATAACGGTACCAATTCTAACGAATTAAAATATTACACTTCGGACTCATTGTATATTCAGTTTATGATTACGGCAAACATAGATACTGAAACAATATTGCTTTTCTGAAACGGCGTTGGCTTATTGTGATCACCGTTTTTAATTGTGAGGATTTTACTTTTGCATAAAATCAATTAAGCGTTTTCATTATAATTTCAGTATTTCACTAAACAATATTACCAGCATTCTACTATAAGCGGAAAAGTAATGTAATCGTGTAAATAAAAGTAGAAAAAATTTTTTTTGGGTTTATTTTTCGTTCTTCGGCCTAAAAACAAAAAAAAAATGGTTTTTAAAAATTTTTTGCTGTGTGTGTGTCACTGTCGTTGTCATCGGCATTTATTCTTGTTAGCATGATAACTCAACTGAATCGTGTCGGATCGATCGGGTTTTGACTGATTCGGATTGGAGATATCTCCCTGGCGACACCTATTGATTTTGAGGTGGATATCACACACTCTACCATATACATGGGTCATGAGAAAGTACAATGGTGGACTATTTGAGAATTTTTATTTTTTAGCATGATCACTCAATTAATCGTGTTGGATCGATCGGGTTTCGACTGATTCTGATTAGAGACGTCTACCAGACATCTATTGATTTTGAGGTGGATAGAACACACCCCACCCTGTCCATGGGCCATGAGAAAGCACGATGGTGGACTATTTGGAAAAAGTAAAACTGTCACATAAAACACATATTCTGCATTTATGTGTTGGCTTATTTTTTCTTGGCCACTCAATTTCGAGATAGAGATGTTCTAAGTTCGGAGAAGTCCGTTTTAAGGTTTTAAAACTGTTTATATATAAATGAAACATTAAACCTAAGTAGATAGCTCCCTCGAAGATGAATATAAAAACATAAAGTTATATAAACTTATCTTGATTTACTGTACTATTTTTTATATATTGAAGCAATAAGTTACTTCCTATAACATGGCAAAAATATTCATTGCCATTAATTTTTACTCATCATTTAACGTAGTTAGCTAAGAATCAAACACGTGTATCTAAAAATTCTTACACACAGTATTATAATATAATATTTAGTAATATTTGTAATATTTTATCCAACTAATAAGAAATGGTTCCATAATTTGGGGAAATATAGTTAACTGAACTTTGTTATACAATAATAAAATAACTTTAAATTAAGCAATTAATAGGATTTCATTATGAATCATGTTTCTATGACTGGAGACTATATGTCTTTGTGTTAACCGGCAATTTAAAGAGTCTGTGTTGAAAGTTATGATTATTATTGGCAAAGTTTATTTTCTTTCAATACATTAAAAACTAAAATAGAAATTACCTTTGTTATTCTGATAATGGCTTACATAAAATAAGTGGGAATGTATATACACCTTCAAACAATTATACCTTTGGCTCTACGCCAACGTTATATATATATATATATATATATATATATATATATATATATATATATATATATATATATATATATATATATATATATATATATATATATATAATGTGTCAATTTTATTATTGGCACAATTTTTATTAAAATATTTTAAAAATCAGAATCACGAGCTTTATAATAAATACAATATTTTGTCATCTACATAATTCATTTATAGGGCAATTAAATCAATTGTACATACCATAGCAAATGTGTCGAATATATATTGAATCAGTAAACGGGAGAACATTACTCGTACATTTCATGTACTGAGTGTTCATTTTTGGGAAATCAAAGAAAACCGTTTTATTGAAAAACTGTAACTTACTGAATATTTTGTTGTTGTAGTATTTAAATTGTTGTAGTATTTAAATTAACCGGTAACATCCTGAGAGGAAATTTACAAACGTTTATGTTTTAGAAACAATAAATAAACAGTTTTGAAACCTTAAAAAGGACTTTTGCGCACGTAGAACATCTCTATCTTGAAATTGAGTTGCCGAGAAAAAATAAACCAACACATAAATGCAGAATGTATGTTTTATGCGACAGTTCTACTATTTTCAAATAGTCCACCATCGTGCTTTCTCATGACCCATGGATAAAGTGGGGTGTATCCTATCTACCTCAAAATCAACATGTCACTTCAAAATGTCTGGTAGACGTCCCTAATCAGAATCAGTCGAAACCCGATCGATCCGACTCGATTTAATTTAGTTATCGTGTTAACAAAGAATAAATGCCGACGACAATGACAACGACAACGACAACGACAACGACAACGACAACGACAACGACAACGACACACACACACACCACACACACACACACACACACACACACACACACACACACACACACACACACGCACGCACACACACACACAAAATGGTTTAAAAGCCATTTTTTTTTTTGGTCTTTAGGCCGAAAAATAAACGCTAGAAAAAAGATTTGTACACGATTACATTACTGTTTTCTACAGCTCTTGCTCTTCTGGGTTGATCCGTTGTCTTTTATCAATGGTGGTGCATTCTCTTTCAAATTAATGATTAATGTTGTGAAAGAGGTAGTGCGCTCGATACAGGAGACGAACTGCTACGAAAGAACGATGATTCTTGTAAGTGCTTCTGTCAAACATGACACGTTGCTCACGGATGAAATAATCCAGTGCAACCGAATTTCCAAGGTGTGGCATTTAACAGTTAAACAGACACATGCTCGCACACATTTTCCACTCCCACTTTCTGAGATGTTTAACAAACAAACGAGGAAAACATTTCAGGACGCCTTGTATATGTACAGTCCCCTCAAGCCGTTAACAGGATGTTATATAACTCACAGCTGCGGTAGAATTAGTGATATAATCTTGTATCCGAAATGATAAAGTCTTAATGTAAGCATCTATTGAAATATTAATGTATCTCCCTTTGATTATATAATTAGTTTATCATGTTTCACCGGTTATATTGGAGAGGAATAACATACCTGAAGATGATATTTGTATATACGAAGCGCTCTCGTGAGTTGTGTGAGTGGAAGTTCACTAATACTGTAACTAACAGATTTATTTCGGTGTTATTTGTGTAATTATAGTGAAATGTAATATTTTGCTGAGACAAGATATCGCCACTGTAACAGTAAGCAAGTTATGGAAACAGCTGATAAAATGGATACTTTACTGATCTTATTTAGAATACTTTTTCGATAATTTTGTTGGTTTCCAACTAAAATAGTTTCATATAGTTACATTATTTTTGCTATAAATATAAATTACATATCAAATGTTAGGGATACTCAGTGTGGATGAATACTTTACTTACTCTACAAGTCACCTTATCAGTATAGACTATATTCGTTAGCAGCGCTTATTTTGAAACCTCTGTAATATGTCCAGGTTGGAGTTTGCTGCTGAGAATTTCGCTCAATTATCCAGTTCATCTGTCTTAGTTTTAGTCTGAGTTCCGTGCGTTTAGTAAATATATGTTTGCGCAATGAGATTTCTATTGCGAAGACTTTACACAGCATCAGAAGTAGGCTAATTGTTCTGTAAGATTTGACATTTTCAGGTTGCTTTCCTGGTTTTAGGATCATTACAACTTGTGGCTACTTTGCATTGGTTAGGAAAATGATTTGCTCTAATAATTGCATTAAAGATTTGTGTGATAGCTTTAAAGCATTTGTCAGAGGCCTCTTGCAATACTACTCCGATAATGAAATCCAAACCAAGGGTCATTCTTGAATCTATTTTATTCATAATTATTCATTTGACTTCTTTAATTTTGAATTCTCCAACGGGAAGTTCTATTTGGAAGGGAGAATTAAGGAATTCATGCATACTATTTTCCTCTTCGGCTGTTAAAGATGATGAGTAAGGTTGGAAAGCATTTACAACATGATTAGCAAAAATATTACCTTTTCCTTATCGTTCCTGGACCACTTATAATTTGTTTAGTTTGATGTTGCCTTTTTAATTTTCTGGTGATGTTCCATAGAAAATAATCAGCAGCTTCCCTTGTAGTTGGACAGATATTCTCGTAAACCTCGATTATTTGCCTCATTCAGCATTTTATTCAATTCTCTAGTGGCCTTATTGTGTAATGTTTTGTCAGCTGGATATCTAGATTCTTTCCATCTCTTTCGCAGCGTTTTTTCGGCTATTTTATGCCAGAATCACTTGTGGAAACTAAATAAAAGGTTGAATTTAGTTTTTCGTTGATGTCGTCGACAAATCCAGACTCAGTTATGTATATAATGTTACATTCGACAGTAGATACAGCGTTTGAAAAAGTTTTAATATTTTGTTTTAGTCCATTTATATTCTGATAGTAGTGAAAAGTAACATTAGGGGTAAATTGTGTACATCTTTTAATTTAAAGCTTTAATAACTGGTGTATCGTTTGAATAGGCAATCCATATATTTGTTTCTCTTTTTCATTGTTTTCGTTGTAAAAAAATATTATGGCTTATAATTATAAAAGTCTTCTCTAAAATTTAAAAGTTTTTTATATCTCTATCTGTCTCCTTCTTCATCAGTATTCCTCTAATTCCTATACTGTTTATTTATTCTTTGATACAATCTTGTATGTTAGAAATATTTCAATATCATATAGATAATGAGTTTTCTAATACAAGGTGTCCTGAAATGCTAATGCAGATGATACTACTAATAGTGATAGTGCTTCTACATATTCGTTAAGTGAGTGTAAAGAGTATTTTACATGTGCCTGAATTGCATCAATAAATGTTGAACGGTCGTTCTTCAAATATAAGAACATATTTTCACCACAGAGAATACTATTCTTTGAGACAAACGTGGAAACATACCTTATGCTGCAAAGTATTTATGGATCGTTTCCAGTTCGTGATGATGATGATGATGATGATGCTAACTCATAACGCTAATTAAGAGGTTAAGTACATAGAGTGTTATATTTGCTTGTAATAGTTTAGTGTGTTACTAATTACCAGGGGCGTAGCGTAAGAAAATAATCTAGGGATGTGGAAGGGACATAATATATTGATGAAGCTCAAACACAGTGCTCTTTTTCATATCGGGATCACTATAATTCACTGAAAGTTCAAAATTGTGTGGAATCTAGATTTAAGAATTTCAGTTTAGAAATTTCACTAAACCGTTCACTAATGTTCAAAGTAATAACGTACAAAATTTCATAAAACAATCGTGCATAGGTGCTTTTCTTATCCTCTTCAGGAATTAAATCCACATGCATTCTTTTACTTGGTGGTTGATTTTCTAACACTAATCTGCCCATACGGTACCAGATGTCACTAAATTCGTTTCTCATGTTTTGAATATATGATTTGAAATGGGCGATCTCTTTATTGCAGTAACTAATATCTGATATTTTTGTCTGTAGAATTTTAAACGGACTCTCGGAATGTGAGAATATTGCAGAAAACACTGCTAAGAAAAAATTAAAATCAAAGTCGCGCAATACAATTAAAAGGCCTCTAACACAAATAACGGTTTCTCGATTCTATTCCTCATTTTCATTTTCCACAGTTACCTGAAACAGCGCTTCCAAATCTTCCTTGTATTATGGCAACAGTCACCAAGATGCATTCACATAATTGCAAAACTGAGTCCGGAAATAACGACAACATCCACTGGAGGTTCCACTGTTGACTGCGTAAGATCACTGACCTTTTCGCCCATCTAACGCGCAGCTTGGAAGTAACGTGGACGATCGCATTTCAGCACTGCAGCAAGTAAGGCGGGAGTCCGCTAATTTCGGGCGCCTTCACGGCCGATTTGAAATAAGAAAGTTGATGGGTAGCGTTTAAAGTAAATAATGTATGTTTGCGATTGGTTTAAAATAATAAAAAATTGTAATGAATAAATTGATTGAACTTTTAAATAACACTAATTTACCAATTTTTTTAAGGGATGCGACGCATCACTCCCATCCATGTATGCTACGTCCCTGCTAATTACTTTATATTATTATATTATTATCCTTTTTTCGATGAGTATGTCTATGGAGCTCGGCACATTTCCCACAGCCTCAACTGCAAGTTTTAAGTAAAACGGAGTTTGTGACCAAAGATTCTGGAGAAATAGTTTCTGGAGGCTTTTAATTATTTAGCACATTAATGCAAACGGTTCAAAGTACATATTCCCTGGGAAACCGTTGAAAAAATCGAAATAGAGTTACTATTAGAACTACTAGCGGTTTAAATAACTTTGAATTACATTATCTGGCAATGGAATCGCTGATAAAGGTTCAAGTGTTAGAAAGTGAGTCGCAACCGAAAGGTTGTCGAGGTCTGAACTTCCAGAAAAAAACTGTCCTGTATTAAGTACAGCCTCAATTTGTACCAACACTATTGAAAGCTTGTCGTATGTCAGAATTCGAGAGGCAATTACGCGTGGTGAGTTTCGAAAGAGCGAATATTCGGTTAAAGTGTAAATATATCAAATAAGTGCAAACACAATTTATTATTGTAATTTCAACAATTCTATCAGCAAATAAATCTACTAGTCTACTATTTAATAAGTAAATAGTCATTCTCACAACTATACAAGTATAGTAAAATTCAATTATGAGTTTTACACAAAGGATTTGTATGTATTTCTGTTAAAACTGTAAAGAGATTTCCAATCAAATGTGTTTGTGAACGTATTTTGAGGTTATACAATTAGTTTCACGTTTAAGACTCCTTACCTTAACTGGTTACTCTAAAATAAAAAATTCTTTAGTCTGATAGCTTTTCACAGAGAATGTATAGAATGTCTCAGTTAGAACTGTAGGATTTGAATTGCGCACCATTTGTGTTCTGTCAAAGATGGGGCGTCAATATTTAAGAACTGTCATCTACAAATCATACGACTCGACATGTCCTGATTGACAGTTCAACAACGAATAGTTTATGTACAATTGTTTTATAAATGTGAGCGATCATTTACAGTTGCATTAAAAAAAAATCGTATAAACTTAGGACAAAATGAAGCGCCTACAGAGTTAGGCGTTTCGTAACTTAGTCAAGGAATTTGAAAAGAACGGGTTCTGTTATTGAAAAGGCAACACCAATACGTCCTCGTTAAGGTTGGTTATATAAACATATTGCTGCAGTGAGAGAAAATGTACGGGAGTGTCCAATCCAAGCACATCAATTTGACGTCGTGCATAACAACTGAATCTGTATAGAGCCACCATTTTAGAATTGGCATCGGGTATTAAAGAAAGATGCATCTGTATCTGTCAGAATACAAAATTCAGTTTACACAAAAGAGTTAAAAGATGCAGACCATTTACAACGTGGTGCATTTATTTACTGCACGTTAGAAAATAAATAACGTGATGCTGATTTTTGCAACAAAATTTTGTTCAGCTATGAAGCACATTTCCATCTTGACGTCAACAAACAAATTTATCCAATATTGGGTGCTGAAAATCCACATGCTGTTCACGAAAAAGAAATATATCCAGAGAGATCCGCGTTCTTTGGAGTGGTGGAGTAATTGGACCATACTTCTTTGAACATGAAGCTAGTAATGCTATTGCCAAATTGATCATTTGGATTTGAACAACATGGCGTTTCAACAAGATGGTGCAACGTGTCATACAGCACGTGAATACCAAATTTCGTGATCGTGTTGTCTCGTGGAATGCTGACATCGATTGGCCTGCAAGATCACGTGATTTAACATCACTAGACTTTTTTTCTTTAGGGTTATGTCAAGGGAGAAGTGTACATTTCCCAACTAGTAACAATCAGTGACTTTGAATATCAAACATTTAACGTGTTGTTCAGGAAATAGAGCCAGTTTTATGTGTCCGTGCTATGGACAACTTTGCTAAATCCCATGGCAATGAATGAATGAATGACATCCAAAATGAGTCAAGATTACCGTAAGAATGATATTCTGTTCCATTTCTAGTCGTGTCGTCTTCATTTTCCGTTGCAGAATAAAAAACCTCAGTTCGTTCATTAGTTTTATTCACGAATCACATCCTATAGTTTCAAATGAGACACTCTGGCATATTGACATGGTATTGCTTTTCCATTTAATATCTCCTTCTTCGTGGAGTCTACAGATATTGACGTACGTGGAGTCTACAGTACGTGAATCTACAGATATTTTTAATTTACGCCCTAAGTACATCACCTATTAACGATATCTTCATCATATATTACCTTTCTTTAAGAGAAATCTATCCAATGAATTTTATATGTTTCGTTTTGTTTGATTAATAACATATTTTTTCTAGTCTGTGACGCTGTTCCCACTGTAGTAGTTAAGTTGTAATATTGATGAATTAAACCGATGGTTAAATTTGTCTAAAAAAATGTAAGAAGTTATATAAGAAGATGCAGTATTCATGTTACAGATTTCAAATTAAATTCTCATAAAAAATTGTGAGTTGTCTCAAAAATCAATCACTTAATTTAAATTAACCACTAACTACAATCAAATATATCGAAAATATATTTCTTATATACATATCAATTTATTTATATACAGAGAAGGGCAAATCCATAAAAACTGTTTATCGCCACTTACAAAATATTAATGTTGTAGTTAAATATGACTTAGGTCGAAAACAATTTACAAAGTAAAAGGGAGACATGTGTCTTAAAAATACTTTATTGGTAAACAAGATCATACGAGGCAAGACGTTTTTTATTAATGTTGTCCTGGAGCACTTATTTTATATATTCTGTATCAGATAAACCAATGTGTAATTATATTATGTTAGGAAGATTATATATTTTTTAGAATAATGTCCAAATTCATCTTCATAACAAATTTATGAATTCCAAAATGTAAAGATACTAACGTCGAAAAGTTGGTAAACCCTGTCTACCTGCTAAAAGTGTCAGCTACTGGAAGCCATGCTGCTTCTCATTGTTAACGCAGATTATTTAACCAAACACTGGCTTTCATGTGACACCACGCGAGGGGGCAATTAAGTAATTATTGCCATCTAATTATTTCAGTTACACCAGGCTGTCCCAAAACTGAATAGAGCGATTTCATCCATATCCAGAAATTATCACTGCAAGTATACCGTGTTGTGCCTATTGCTTGGGGAATATTAGAGGAGTTTTATGCCAATCTGGTGTGAGCAAAACATATAGAAATTTGGTATATGCCATCTGTCTGCTAAACAACAAACTGTCACCTATTGGAAGCCATGCTAATGGATGGTATAATTAAACATAAGGTACCATAATTAGGGAATAATCAAAGAACACATGTATATTGCTCATGCCAGCTACGTACAATACTGACAAAATTGTGATTTGCAGTTGCGGCACAGCCTGGTATAACTGAGAATAAATAGATGGCAATAATTCTTTAATTACACCCTAATGTGGTGTCACGTGATAGCCTACGTTAGACGAAGTAATCTGCGTTAGAAATGAGATGTATCATGGTTTCCTGTAGATCATACTTTGTCGCCTATCACTTAGATGGCGTTCGCCAAACCTCTACAAGCATTGTTCATGTTGGCTTGGTATAAGACTTGTATAATAACCTCAAAGCGCCAGACAGAGTACGGTATACTTGGACTGATGATTCCTAATAAGGATGCGCGAAAATCGCGATATGCAGTTTCGGCACAACCTGGTGTAACTAAAAATAATTAGATTACAATAATACTTTAATAGTAAATATGTTGAATAAACATTTAAAATTGTAATTCGTGAATATTAAACATAGACCACATACAGTCTACATTTAAAATGTAAGTATAATATATAATGTTTAAATGAAATAATACGATATTGATATAACTTGAACCTTGATGGAACTCGAAAAAACATCGTGTTTTAGAGGAGCCACTAACTTTAATTTTTCCTTCGACATACATACAATTCATGGAATTTATTGTCAGTTAAAATTTACATAAATAACTCAAAATAAATTTTGCATGAACAAATGAAAAGCTCTCAGTCTGACACTTCAACGTAATTTATCTCAATATTTATTTCATTTGCAAGAAAAGAAGAGCCGTTTATGTTAATTAAACGAAGCCAGTAATAAAATACTAAAATCAGTATCAATTTCTTTAATCCAAATTCCCGAATTAAAGTCATTTCTTTCAATTAGGTATATAAAGTGTGTATAACTTAACATAGACCTCAATAAATCCGACAAATTTATATATCCGTTTAGTATACGTATAAACTTATAAACTACGATAATTAGGAATACTGTTGACTATTCGAAGTTTGATGTTCCTGTCCAGTCCGTTGGTCAATTGAAATGATTGGTATTGTAGAATATAATGTTTTTCCTACGCTTATATTATATGGAAAGTGATATGAACACAGCTATGAAATAAACGGGGATGCCATTACATTACATTATATGACATTATTATTTCTTTTCAGGAAGCTCATATAATTACTCATTCCTCATTCAATTACTCAGAGTAGTTTGCATAATTTAATATTGTACGACAAATGATTATGAATAATTATAATTATAATTATAACATTGTTCCCGTCCTGGACGCTGTATCTTGCTGACAGGGAGCTTTCTTATCATATTTTCTAACAGTGGTAACAGTGAGCATGGTAACAGTGAGGGCACATAACTATGTACAATAACATTTTCTTATTTATTTTAGTCGGTAGCTGGAGTATCTAGAATATTGATCATCATATATATTTTATTTTTATTACGAAGTTTATCTGATTTTATTTGCGGTATGAGTTGTTAAAATTTAAATTGAGCAAATTTCGTCATTAGGTCACTCAATTTAATGTATAACTACACTGGGGAACAGTCAATTTATTGTCAGGAACTTAAGAGGCCATTTTGAGTATATTACTGCTTTGATGCTGAAAATGGCGTTACTTTTTCTTGATTGGCTCTAGTTTCTGAAATAAACATACATGCTAAATTTTAATGCAAAGTAATAAAAAGAGAATAATTGATTCAGAAAATGTTAAAAATTACAAAAAAAGTTTTTTGTACGATTTTCTTTTATATTTTTGTTGTGAACAGTCCCTCTGCAGACTCTAAGAGTAGTAGGCCATCATGTGACGTTCACAGTTTCCTGGACACCTTTCTACCATTATTCGGATATCCTAATGAGACTGTTCACGTTGTTCTTCACTATAATCTTCTAAGTTAGAAAAAAATTTGTCTAAGTGACTAAATGCAAAAAATTTCATTTAATACTCAGTTTGTATCTCAATTTTTCAAAACATTTTAGAGTTTTATGTACTAGGTCTTGGTAGATATTTGTGATTACCCAAACAATTTTGGATTACAGATGCATAACGAAACCATTAGATTATACAACGGTCATACAGTTGTGAAAATTCGGATATTTCACAATTTTTCGAATTTGTGGACTGTCAAAAATCCCTGCTTTTAATTTTTCCATACGTAGTGCTGAAAATGCTTGATAAATATATTTGAAATAATCACTTGACTTGTCCAATGCTTTTACAAACTGTTTCATTAATCCCAGTTTGAGGTGAAGAGGTGGCAGTATTATTTTTTCTCTTTTTATTAATGGTTCATGAATAATGTTTTCTTTGCAATGGTCATAGCGTCTGTCAAAGTTCATACAGTTTGCTGTCAAAGTTTTTCTTTTGCACGACTATTCCTTAAACATAGGTGACAAGGATGTTTTGTATATCCAGTTTGCTGTCCAAAGTACGGTAACCATTTTTAAATCGACATAAACAAACTACTGGTGCTGAGAATAAACATTTTCTTCTAATACTAACTAATATTTTCATATTGTTCTGTAACTTTCGTTGAATGACTGACTGGAATTGGCGCTTATTTATAAACTTATTTCCTTTGCACAGTAATACACATTTTAAGCTCTATCTTTATTTCTATATAAAATTATCGACGAAAAGTCGGCAACAGTCTCGTAAATTTCACGTCTTCATTACTTTAACAATCATAGCCAATTTAGGTAAAATGAAGATATAATGTGAAATTAAGATTCTTGAATACTTAGAAACCGATCTTAAATTTGTAAAAACATAATTCTTTTGTTCCTTAGTGTTATCTAAAATTATTATAGATCGTATTGCTTCATCTTATGATCAAAATATTATCGTAAAAAATTGTTACGATATGAAATTATGGTTTCTCTGATATCAGTGTAGATAGAATTTAACAATTCTGAACATTTCCGTAAATGGCTCTAGTACTTGGTTAAAATTTTTGTATCCAATGGCAAAATTACTTGCTATTGGATTCCTGGTGTAGACATTTTACAACTTTGTATGAAATTGGTGTGGAATTTACAACTTATAGGATCAGAAAAATATGTCAAAATACTTATAACAGCAAAGAAAATGATGAAGAAATATTCACTCTTTAGGTGTTTGGAGATACCTCGTGAGAATATTGTCTTAATTATGAACTACTGCTTCATAAATATCAGAAATTTGCACGAGCGAAACAACTATCTTTAGCTATACTCATATTTAGTTATTAAATACATTTTGTGGCATATAAATAGAAATGTGGTTATTTGAAAGTATACAATACATATTGTAACGAATTTACTAGAAAGTTCTTTATTTCGAGCATTTATTTACAACTCAACTATTTACAAGTCCAACTAACTAACTAACTTTCTTTCTACTTTAACTTTATAAACTAATGTTCGCACTGTATTACACAATGTCACTTTCTTCGCACCGTATAGATCACTATCGCGGTCCAGATTCAACTAACTCCTCGCTGGACGACACAATTGTTATATAGGTAGTAGGACGTCTCTCCAGATGTTTCTAGATAAAGAACTTTGGCGAACCTCTAGTATAGAACGCACTGGAAGTCAACTCCGCACGCTCTCGATGGTTTTGAATATTCCTGGCGTTCGGGATCGCTCGGGGCATTCGTGATAATATTAAATGTAATTATATAAATATAACCCCCTTTAAATATCATCAATGTTAAAAAAGTGTGTATACATTGATATGACATAAAAAACCCTTTTATTTTTCTGTCAACTATTTTATACTTCATGCAACTATTTTATTAAGTCAAATATAATATTCATTCAAAATCGATACCGAGAGAACACTTAGTAAACTAGTATACATTTTTAACAAATATGATTTTCTCCGATTTAATATGAATTTTGATATTATGTACCAACAAACTCCATCCTCTGCAAATTAACTTAACGAACTTAGGTATTCGTTCATGCCTTAACTTAATTAAGTGATCTAGAATGGTAGATAATAATGTACGATTAGTCACATTCTGCAAGAAAGCTTCTGAGATTTCCGTTGGCTCAGCTTAAAATGAATTACTTGATCTCTTCACAAATTTCTCTTGCGAATCTAATTTGTCGGTGATTTCCGTTAACCAGAATAGACTGGCGAAACGATGAAAATAATTAGAGACCGATTTCTAATTAAAGGTTCGTATATGAAGCCAACACATGAGAATTTGATTTCTCTCTCCCATTTGTTACATTTGATATAAAAAGCAATCTCATATCAAATGTCGTATTATTGAAAATTACTTAATTTCTAGTGAATTTGAGTGTAACTAACATGTGTATTCATTAAGTTGATCTATCAATACACTTTACTTTAATTAATTTTATAGAGCTTTTGGAAAAAATATTAATATTTATCAAAAAAAGACACTATAATTTATTTATTTAAAAGTGTTCTTAATACATATTGTACCACCCACTAATATAGTTTTCAATATCATCAATATTTCAACAATATGGTTGTGGTGTATAGAGAGTAGTAATGTAAAAGTTTAACAAACATATTTTGTGGAGTGTACTTAACAAATAGTTAGAGTGTACTTAATAATAATACAGAATCCAGTGGAGATGTATAACGTTTTAGAAATCAGTATAACAGTTCAGAGGGGAGGGGGGGGGTTAATGTTTTTGGAATGGTTCATATGTGAAGGTCAAGAGATGTCCTTTCAGTCGCCATGGCTACAATTCACGGTAGTGTCCCTTGGAACATGATTTTGAAGTGGGTGAAGAACCTCTGTATAATGGGATCTTTGGGACCTGGGAGACTTTTGGGAGTGCAGACAATGGTAACAACTCCCGAGAATGTGGAAAGACTTCATGCAGCAGTGGAAGTCAGTCCACACCAATCAGCTGTACGGCATGAGAGTACGCTGCACTTATGTGATAGGTTAATACGACTAATTATGCATTTATGCACCCACTTCCACCCGTATAAAATCGTCGTGGTTCAGGAAATTCATTAAAATGATTTTATATGGAGGTTTACTTTTGCAGAAACCATGTTGGAATTGCTCGCACATGACACTATACTAATAACGAGTGACTAGTGCATTTCCATTTGTCGGGCGATGTGAATAAACCGAATTTCTGATATTGGTAGGAGAAATATCCACCTGAACTTCACCAATGACTACTTTCTTCGGACCGAGTTACTGTGTGGTGTGTAGTAGCTCGATTCAGCATCAGCATCCTTATTTTTTTAGAGAAGACGGACGCATAGTGATTGTCAATATACACCGTTATGTTACGATACTGCATGAATTCCTGAATTCAGAAGGCGTAACATAGATGCAATTTATATTCAACAAGACCGGGCTATTTGCCACATTTCCAGGAAGACTATGGCCTTCCAGCTGAGGAGGGACTCCCATGGATGCCCTCTGACAGTACGGGTGTCCACTTCCTGTTTGACAAGAAATATAAGAGCATTGTCACCAGTAAGACCAACTGGATGGAGGGTCGAGCTGGATTGCCGCTCAATGGAGACATCTGCTACACGGATGGAACCAAGAGGGGGAACAGAGCGGGTGCGGGGGTGTATAGACGACGCGACGGGATAGGTAAAATCTTCTTATTGGGCAAATACAATACCGCACTCCAGGCCGAGCTAGTTGGAGTTACATACGGTGTTCTGGGGGCCGACCAAAATCGGACCCAGGAAAAAGTATTTATCTGCTCCGATAGCAGGGCGGCGTTGGCAGCCCTGAATTTAACAACGACAAAGTCGAAGCTGGTCTATAATTGCTATGAAGCATTGAACCACTTGGCAGGGAAGGGACCGGTGGAACTCTTATAGATACCTGGGCATAATGGCATTAAGGGAAATCTAATTGCAGACGACCTTGCCAGACTAGAGACAAGGGAAAACCTCTATGGACCAGAACCTGCAGTGGGAATAAGTCGAAATCTGATCAGAGACCGCATCAATAAAAGATGGAGAGGAGTAACGGGTTGTCGAATAACCAAACTTTTCATCCAATGCTCAGACATTGAGAAATGGGCCCAAGAATCCATTAAATTGAACAGGCACAAAGCCAGAACTCTGGTGGGAATCATAACGGGCCAGCATAGTAGCCTGAATGCATATAAGCACAAGCTGTGGCTGACTGACAGCCCGGCCTGCAGATACTGTCAAGAAGACGAGGAAACCTCGATTCATCTTCTTTACAACTGCCCTTCACCGGAGTAGAAGAGGTATCTTATATTAGGGACCCCTGTTATCCTAGAGGAGGCGAGGTTTAAGGCGGGGGACGTGCCTAAATTGCTCCTTTTATGGGATAGCATTTTTGGACAATGATCCGGATAAGAGGGGATCGCCAAGGGACTACCCATGCGATCAGTGGCTGATCAGGCCCAAACCTATATAATATAATAATAATAAAATGGCCTTCCATGGAAGAGTGGCCTCCATGATCGCTAGACCTATCGCCCTGCGACATTTTTTGTGGAGATACCCCAAAGCACGAGAAACCACGTGTTTTTATTGAGAAACCACGTACCCATGCCAGAATATCTATTGTAATAACAAGGAAAATTGAAGTTATTCCTATCGGTGCGCTACAGTGGTGCATGGACAACTTTTCTACTCGTTTACATTAGTGTTTAAAAAAAATGATCGCCACTTAGATGACGTTATTATTCGATTTTAATTCTTGTTTTTTAATATTTTTCATATGGTAAAAAAATGGCATCTCGTAGCAAATATTATGAAAAAATAAAAATACTTTCATTAAAAAATAACAGAATTATTGATTTTTGAAAATCTTGCCGGACCTTTAACTTGCTGTTATTATATGAACATAAAATTACATATCGCATATATATTAAAGTGATACCTAGATGTGTTTTATAAAATACACCTTGGTATAAAACTGTAATTATTTCTTTATTTGAACTAGTTGGAGTTTTGAGAAAATACCTGACTGGCGACATCACTATTCAAATGCTTTTCTGAACATTCGTCTCCATTTTTATTAGGAATTGAATAGGTTATTCCTGCCTTGGCACCTTGTAGTTTAGTCCAGTTATTGATATATCTTAACCGTTGCTGAGCAGGAAGGGTATACAAGTTCTCAAGCAAACGCTGTTTCAATTTGATTTCACAAGAATGAATCTTTAATAATTAACCACACATCTTGAATAATGCACTGTAACTCATACTATACTGTCAAACATATCCGAGAAGTCTGTGTAATTATCATTGACTGTATCACCACCACATATCGAGAATATTGTTCTATTTGATAAATTCTATTCTCCGACATATTTTGAATGGAGTAAAATATAGAAATCATCACCTTGAATCAAAATCTCACTAGCTACTATTTAGGACACTCAGCCCCTGCTGCTATTACCAGCTGGCGAATTATTAAATCACGATCCATTAGTGCCAATATTAATTGGGGCCCATTGATCTCGAATGGGTAATTTTGCGGGAAGAACTAACTTCTATTCTTTATCCTTACACCTTAACGAATATCGTAAGGTGTAAGGTGTATAGTATTGACCCCTTTTCTATTTTTGATTGTAGAGATACTGTTAATTTTTTTCAGACGGTGGTAATACAATCCTGATACGAGGAACTGTATAGATATTTAATTAGGCCTAGCATTAACCTTAAAATTACAGAGTCTGTAAGAAGAATTTATATGAAGGCGAATAAAATATAAACCGGAATTTTGTTTAAACAAATTTATTGTTACAGTAAAACATTTTTGAATTCATCTTATTTCTCTACATAGTCTCCTCTTTTATCAATACATTTTTCCCAACGACTGGAAGTTTCTTAAAGCCGTTATCCAAAAATGAAGTTGGTTGTGCCTCTAGTCAATTGCGTATAAGCGATTTTACGTCTTGGTCGTCATCAAAACGGTGTCCTCCAAGTTTTTCTTTGAGTTGCCCAAACATGTAATTGTCAGATGGTGACAAATCCGGGCCATAGGGCGGATGATTAAGTGTTTCCCAATGGATTCTTTCCAGTTTTTCTTGGGTCAAGGCAGCTGCATCTGGCCGAGCGTTGTCGTGAAGAGGAACCACACTTCGGATAGGCATAACTCGTCTTTTCCGCCGAAAACCCAGTTTTCCTTCATCAAGGAGCTGGCAGTAGCAGGTGCGTTAACTGTACGCCGATCATGAAGGAAATCATGGAGCAATACCTCGCTGCAATCTCAAAAAACAGTGGCAAGAACTTTTCCTGCAGAAAGACGAGTTTTGGCTTTTCGAGATGGGTCTTTTTCAGGGTATGCTAAATTTGTTATGTCAGTCGTAGACTTGGGCCTTTGAAGGGGGTTTATCGGCAAACTGGCAAGTCAATATATGTAAAATTTTAGGCGGTTTTACGCCCTCCCGCATCAAAAATTTGATAATCATGCGTTGTTCAATGGACGTATGTACCTCTCGCTCAGACATGATGCTACTAACAGTTAATCGGGCTTGGCGAGCCGCGCCGATGAAGTCCCCTCCTGTTTACATCCCCACCTAATATATATCAAGACAGCGTGCCAGTCCCCTTACCCAACGAGCGTTAAGATAAAAATTCTGGTTTATATTTGACTCACCCTTGTATGTTGATAGATATTTTTCTCGTACCTATATACACCATTTAATAAAACATAAGATTAGTTTAATTCTGGCAGAAGGACCTACAGTTTAAATCTGTTGTTTATATTTTGTAATCATTCGATACTAATAGCTATCCTGTAATCTATACTTCCTACATTTTCTTTCTTAGGGTACGACTCTAGACCACTTCAAATGTTTCGCTTTGTTAATATTAAAATGAAAACTTACGTATTTAGTATTCAAATATTACTACGTAATTTTCTTGCTTACAACAAGTTGCTTAAGGAGGCAGTACTATAGCGGAAGGTAGCTTAACCTACGAGTAACTTGCCATTCCTCTCTTGTCTGTCTAACTCCACGTACTGCTCTCGTCACTATTAATCTGTCGAGTTCTTCTACAATAAATTTCTCAATTGCTCGACAATCGCTCTTTATTTATTGTTACCTTAACCTTAGTTCAATGCAATTCAATCTGTTTCTGGTCAAGAATTATTCGAAATTTTTTAAAAATTTTGATATCCTATTCAATGACGAAACACATTTCCATTTACTTGGATATGTAAATAAACAAAATAGCCGTTACTGATGTATAGAAACCCTCGCTAGTAATTGGCCCTTACTTTTATGAAAATACAAACGAGGTTGCATTCACCGTTGCTCCTTTTCAATATAGGGATATTCTAGACGATGTTTTGGTACCAGAACTTAAAAAATTTTGTTGGATTTAATGAGGATACATGGTTTCAGCAATATGGAGCTACAGCCCGTATTGCAAATTTATCAAGGGAATCTATTAGAGAGATGTTCCCTGCAAAAGTGATCTCTAAGTGGAAGGATGTTAATTAGTCGCCAAAAGGTCCCGATTTAACGCCGATGGATTTCTTCTTATGGGGTTATTTGAAATTTAACGTTTACACTGATGATCTTGGGACTTAAACTTTTCAGTTAAAAACCATAATAAGCGAGGATATTCAGAGAATTGAACCAGCATTATGTCGGTGAGTCATTGTAAATTTTAGGTCTCACTTTGAGGAGATACAGCGGTATAAAGCATGGGACATTACCCTTTCACACATAACTTTCCCAATATTGTAAATTTAAATAAAAAATAGTAAATGTAAACATATATTTTGATAACTGAGTTTTATTCATCCAAAAAGAGGAAAACATTCCAGGACATATGTTATTACAGTTTTACAGTTAACTTCTACATGTATATGTTAATGCTAGGGTTTGTGATATTACTTCACTCTCTTTAAAGTCTCCGAAGAAAACTTATACATAAATGAATACTAAAAATACATTTAATATATTTAAAAAAGAATATTACTCAAAAATCAAATATAAAATCCTACTAGATCACTCGATTAATTTTGTTTTCGATATAGAGATTCACTCACATATCTATATGAATATTGGATTTTAAAACTGAAACTTTAAATTATAACACGAGGTGCGTTCATGTTCTAAGGTCTCCGATTTCTTGTTTCATGACTGGGAGCAGATAGACACATGTGGTTTGGTTTACAATACATGTAAAGTCTTTGTGAATGTGTAATAGAGATGGCAGCATTGTACGGCACGCTGATTCTCTAGCGGTGACGGCGAGAGTGAGGTCTGTTGTTGACACTTAAAGTGACGACGTTTTCGTTACAAGAACAGCGAGTAATCATTTGTTTTCTCCACTTACGTGGTGCGATACCCATTTAAATTCATCGCCAGTTGACTGAGACATGTGGTGATGGTGGTACGAATGTGCAAAATATGCGTTCGTGGGTCAGACAGTTCAAAGAGGGCCGAATGTCGTGTGATAACGAACCAAACAAGGCTCGTCCTCGCAGCAACCGATCTAACAACATGGTGGCACGAGTTGAGAAAGTTATTTTGGAGGATCGCCGAGTGAGTATGAAAGACATCGCCTCCAAAGTTGGAATTTCCGTGGGATCTGTGCACACAATCCTGCATGAGGACCTGAACATGCGTAAAGTGTTCTCCAGGTGGGTGCCACGAATGCTGTCGGACGACCACAAGGCTGCGCCCGTGGCAATTTCCAAGGCGATGTTGACACATAATGAAGGCATGAATAGGACTTTCTTTTCATCAATTGCGACAATGGATGAGACATGGATGCCTCTTTTTAATCCTGAAACGAAGAGCCAGTCAGCTCAATGGAAGCACAGAGACTCACCGCCACCAAGAAAATTTCGGGTAAGCTCCAGTGCTGACAAAATGATGGTTGCCATTTTTTGGGACAGCGATGGCCTAATCCTTACTGATTGCATTCCAAAGGGCACTACGGTGACAAGTGCATCCTACCGATATCTTTTGAAGAACAAGCTCCTTCCAGCACTGCAAGAAAAATGGCCGGACAAGGCTGCACGTGTGCTTTTTCATCACAACAATGCACCAGCCTATCGGGCGTACGCGACACAGCAGTTTCTTCGTGAAAATAACTTTGAAGTAGTTTCTCATGCTCTCTACTCATCGGATCTGGCTCCTAGCGATTTTTTTCTTTTACTAACTATGAAACACTCACTCTATGGAATCATGGCGTCGACGTTGTAAAAAATGTGTACGGCTGCAGGGAGATTACGTTGAAAAGTGACAGAAGCTTAAAATTTCTTGTATGATTAATTTGTGAGAAATAAAATCGGAGACCTTAGAACTTGAACGCACTCGTAGAATACATTATCTTAAAATCTACTTAAAAACAGAAATGATCATATTGTTTGATGTTTGCTTGCTCAACCTCTATCTACTACCTTAATTCTTAACGTGACCAAACCTTTTAACATACCGGCGCATTCGCCATCACTTTGATCAGCAGTAAATTACATATTTTTCAATTCTCGAGAAGTAATATAGCTACATTACAGAATACAGTGTTCTTGCTATAATTATTAATGCCTTCCTCGTATAGTTATCGCAAACTCCTATATTAACATCAATATGTTTTCTTTGATTGTAAGGAAGAAACGCTAAAATAAAAGAGTTACCTAATTTGTAAAAGGAACTATTCATTTTAAGATCGCAATGATTACTGGTAAGAAAGTTGTCGATTTGAGGCAATAAATAAAGTGTTAGCAATACAATTTCTTTAAGCACAGAAAACGATTTTTACCAATGTAAACATTTAGGTAGATGCCTTGGGGTTAATCAGTATTTACTTATAGCTAACAGACATTTATTATTACCGAAATAAAAGTGTATATATTTTATATATCGAAATGTTTACATTGTAATACCATAGATTTCACATGAGCCGTATTAAGCTCCCAATATCGATTACACATTAGGGACACTTGTGTAAGTAAAAATACATGTAAGTATTTTCGTATAATAACTGCCATAAATATTAAATCACGTCAAATTACATAAAATATATAATTCATGTCATTCTCAATAAATCAATATATGTCATTTATCGGGGATTTATTTTCTATGAATATATTTCTGGAGAGAAATATTGTCTTGTCGCCAATATGTGACAGAAATTTTCACCATAATAGACAAGAAATAAAACCGTATTGTTCGTAATTCAAGAATTCAGTTCGGGGAAACCTTCGAGCGAGTTCCACAATACGAATTATGTGTTTGTTTATAAATTCCTAGAATATTTTGGCACATACAATGACGTTAACATATAACTAATAGTAACATTAAAATACATTTTTGTCGATAGGTATTTTAATTAACCATTAAATATAATTTCCGTGTGTTTTTAAATTTACTCTTGTCTTTCAAGTTTCTTTATAATACACGTAATTGTAGGGACTTTGTAGATCATTCGACTGCACATTTTTTACAAACCGAATAAGGAGAATATTGTGTAAATATTTTATGGCATGATTTGTATAGTGTAAGTGATCTTGAGTGTGTTGAAAAAACACAACACATATAACCACTATCTAGTAATAGAATTATAAAAACATTTTAGTCAAACAAGTTTTCCTTATTTTATGTGTCTACTTAATTACTGGCTCATGCAATAGAGCCAGTAATTAAGTAGACACATAAAATAAGTAAAACTTGTTTGACTAAAATGTACAATGTTTAATTCTACTTCAGATCGGTTAATTTCTTGTTGGAAGTAGCAGAAAATAAACTATTTCATATGATTATTTAAATATTTCAAATGGTTAAATAGGTAATGGTTTTTCGAAACATTTCTAAACTACAACGGAAATGAGTAAAACAACTAGCACGCTTTTATACCACTATATTTTCACAGAAATGTGACTGCAGTTTCGACAACTATGTCATTTTCAAGCGATGATTCAACTAAGAATAAAATACAAACATTCTGTTCCTATAATATATACTATCCAAATACAGAGACTAAGTGCTATGACAATAAACAGGTAGTTATGGTTTATAAGAAACGTGTTTCACAAGTTGTGGAATCCCTGCCAAAACAGTAAAAGGAGGAGAACATAGTATATCTACTTGATCATTTAACAAGCTAAAATTATCACTATGGTTGTATTTATAGATTTCTATTGCTTCTAACCAATTAAGTTTTAAACCTTTGCTGGCATAGTGTAGGATTCTCATATTTTAATAACTGGGCAACTATGTCCACTTTCTAAGATATGCTTCGCAAAAGTAGAATCTGTTTTCTGTAACCTGAAGGATCTATCGTGATCAAGGTATCTAGTTCTAAATTTACGTCCCGTTTGTCCTATGTATGTGCTATTGCATTCCGAGTAATTTAACCTATAAACTCCCGATTTTTCATATTTATTAGTTTTATCTTTGGCGTTATAAACTAAATTTGATAACCTTTGTTGGGGTTTCAATGCTACTTTGATATTATGTTTTTTGAGAATATTTGATATTCTTGTTGACAATGTATCATAATATGTGATGGTGGCATAAGGAATTAGTTTATCTTCTCTAATATTTGGATAAATTAATTTAAAAATATGCTGATTTTGTTTTTGTTTATTGATTTGGTAATAGTTTTTGTTGGGACACCATTGTTCTTGATTATATTTTTAATTGTTGTAAGTTCTGTTTCCATCTGTGTTTCTGATAAAGGTAGTGAAGAAACTCTATGTAACATTGAATTATATGCAGCTATTTTATACGAATATGGGTGGCAACAATCAAAGAGGATAGTTATGTCTGTATATGTAGGTCTTATACCACAGAGTAACGGCTTCCTCGAATTGATAAACTACTGAATTAAGGGCAATCAACTTTTATGAATTATAAACTTTAAACCAAGACTTCATTCGACCAATGTTTCATGTACACTCCTGAATGAAATTAACGAATTAGCAAAACTTTTCACTATTTCTTATGATTTTTCGAAGTTTTAAATCCTTAAACGTTTTATGTAGGTGACTTATGGTATCCTTTGTTACTACCGATAAACAATTGAAATTATTTAAATCAGTAAATCATCATCATCATTAGGTCATCAGTCCTAAGACTGGTTGGACGCTAACCTCCAGCTTCTCCTATCTTGTGCTAATCTACGCATTTCGCTAATTGTGCTATAACCTACATCCCTTACTATTTGCGAGCAGTAGTCTAATCTAGGCCTACCTCTGCCTTTCTTCACTCCTATTTCTGCTTCCAAAATATCGCGGACTATTCCCCCATGTCTCAGCAAGTGGCCTGCCATTCTATCTCTTCTCATCCTTATGTTTTTCCACATACTTCTTTTCTCGCCGACTTTCTCCAATACTTCTTCGTTTCTAACTCTATCAGTCCATGGTATTTTCATCATTCTTCGGTAAGTAGGAAGAAATTAGAAGCTTTTGAGATGTGGTGATCTCAAAAGCTTCTAATTTCTTCCTACTTGCTTCCCCTACCGTCCAGGTTTCGCAACCATATAGTGCCGTGCTCCATACATATGTTTTCAAAAATCTCTTCCTTGTTTCTACGTTTATTACCCCCGAGCATAAAAGTGCTTTCTTTTTGTTAAAAGCTACTCGACCCTGCGCTATTCATTGTTTTATGTCTTTATCGCTTCTTCCATCCCAATTTATTTTACTTCCTAAATAAGTGAAGTCTTTAACTTCCTCCAATCTTTCATTATTAATTTGTACTTTCGTTTTTGCTCTGCTCTCGCGCTCTCTGCACACTAACACTTTAGTTTTGTTTTTATTCACCCTCATTCCGTATTCCTCTGTCAACATTGCCTCCATTTCATTCAATGCCGATTCTAATTCCTCCTTACTAGATGCTAATACTGCTATATCATCCGCGAATCTCAGCATTTTTAGTTTCTGTCCCTGTACTTTAATCCCGAAATCCACTCTATCTTTTACCACATTAATCGCCTCTTCGATGTACAGATTAAAAATTAGTGGTGATAGCGTACATCCTTGTTTTACTCCTTTCCTAATATCCACTTCCCTTTTTCCCCTTCTACTTCTATAACAGCAGTTTGCTCTTTGTATAGATTGTGTACTACTCTCCTATCTCTATACTTAATTCCCGCGCTCTTTAGTATCTCGAACATTTTTTCCCATCTTACGTTATCAAAAGCTTTTTCTAAATCTACAAATCAGTAAATATAAATTGTTAAATGGCGACCAATTTAGTTACGTTAGTGATTTTTTTAAACTTAATGTCATCAAGTGAATGAAACACTTTATCCAGTAAAAGAAATGAATCCGTTCATGAAACGTAAGAGAAAATGGAGCAGCGAAAGCGGTAACTCTGGTTAACGAGGCACGTAGCCAGCGATGTGTCCCTAATTTGTTAAGAGTTAGACAATCAACAATTAGTCGAACAGTTAAAAGTTTTATTGAACTTGGAAGTTACTATAGAACCTCAGAACAAGGTCGTAAGAATCTATAGATGCAAGAGATGAACGATATCTTATGCAAGTCGCTTTAAGAAACAATCATTCTACCAGTTTACAGGTAAGCACATAGAAGCAGCTCGAAATGTAGCACTTTCTGGACGAACGGTAAGGAGAAGACTTAATGAAGGATAGTAGAAAACCAGCTATTGTACCTTTGTTCACCAGAGATCATAGAGTTATTAGTCTGCGATTTGCAAGAGAACACGTAAATTGGACAATTAATGACTGCAAGCGAGTTTTGTTTTCAGACGAAACACGAGTAAGTTTTAATTCACCAGATGGACGTCAACGAGCATGGGACAGACCAGGTTTGCTGCCTGCAATATCTCTCCGAGAATCTCATTTTTTGGAGGATGCATAACGTTCTGGGGAGGAATTTGTTTCGATGATTCCCATGGATTTGATTCCTATACTGAAGAAATCGACGAATGTACATTTCTATGTAGATTCTATCGCAGAAAATGTGATGCCATTTATTCCTTTTGTGGGGACAATTTCATATTTTTGCAGAATAATGCTCGGCCCCACATTGCTAGAAAGGGCTGAACTATCATCGATTTGTAGATACTTCATCTATGGACTGGTCACCAAGAAGTCCATATATGAACCCCATAGAGCATCTACGGAATACACTAAAATGATCATATAGTTTATCTGACTCTTAGGAAACTTGAACAAGTTGTTCTTATCGAATGGGAAAATATTCCCTAGGAAACCATTCACCATTTGATCAATAACTTGCCCATATGAATAGAAGCGGTGATAAGAGCCAGATAGGAGCATTTAGACACTACTGAATTCAAATGTTTACGATTTCATTACACCCACAACTTTTTTCTAAAGTTTCTCATTAACACAGTTTTGATTGTGTTTGATATTATCGTTCCTTTTTGTTATTAATTCATGTTTTACCAATAATAATATTCTAATTTATTAAATATTAGCTGATATCGTTTAATTACAATATCACGGAGGTACTATGATTTAAGTCTTCAAAAAAATAAAAATAATAATGCGAAGTTTCACTGATGTTAATTTTGTCCACCAGTTTAGTTATAATTATTACTAAGTGATTTGAAGCTTTCAGACCATCATTAAGGAAAAAATCTTCACATCGCATTTAAGACGCTTGATGGGTTATGCTGATTTATTCGATGATTTTGATCACCCATATGTGAAAACATTATAAATGTTTATCAATGTATCCAATTATGGTTTTAAACAGTATTTTGTCAGTGGAGAGTAGTTTCATTATGTATTGTTTTATTCATATAAAACGGATAGTTTTGTATATATGGTTTGTATAACGATTCTTTGCGTGTGAGTCACAGGTAACAACCGTATTTCAATCAATTAACTGACATTCTTGAACAGTATCGTGCCGAAAACACATTTTAAGATAACAGTTAGTACAATACTAATCCGTCAACCTATGTATGATAGAGTAATGAAAAGGTCCTCCAGAAAAGCATTCAACGAAAGTGATATTTTCATCAAAATTGATGAAAGGAATTCAAGAAAAATCAAAATAAATGAAACAAAAGTGAAATTTTACAGAAATATTGAGACGCCAATGAATCAAATTATACAATAAAGCTAAGATCTGACTTTATAATTGCATTTTGTTTGGCAAATTATTAACTATCTATGCCGTACGTAGTTGATTGAAACATATCTCGCTAGACATACGTGCTGGTAATTGTAGCATATTAGTAACAATTGCGAGTAGTGTAGCGTGTGATCCGTGCGTCGTCACTAAATTGATACATGCGCAAAGATCCATTATACAAATTGTATGTATATTATTATTTGATCCATAACTTTTTAAGATAATTCCATCTATTTCTTTTTTAGAATTATTCATCAACCACTATCGCTAAACGATAAATATTTGTCTATATATTGATATTCTGTAGCAATTAACCCACTCAATTGAGTTTTAATTTTGCTTTCATGGAAACTACATTAAAAACCCGAATAATGTAAATAAACAAGTCGTCTAGAAGGCTGAACTTTAAGAAAACCTCGCTGCGAAGAAATAACTCGAGAAATAAAGAGACAAAATATACTGCCATCGTCTGTTTTATGAGCATTTTCCGTTTTATGAACCAGAAAGTGGCTTTTTATGGGAAAATCAAGATATATGAAGTCAATTAACGTATATTCTTGGGCGTTATATATGACGAGTTATGTCGTTTTTAAAATATTTTTGTTATATCCGCGAAACAATATCAGGTATATGTATTAAACGTTATTCTGTATACTTATATATTGCAATATTTGCTGTTGCTTCTCTCTAAATACAATATATATTTTATATGTTCCTATTAAATGTCAACATATTGCCTCTAATAAGGTCTACCACTATTCAGTCACCGCACAACCTAGAAATGTTGCCAAATCCCCTTTTGTAGTGGTGGTTTTATTTCACGGTACGATGGTTATGAAACATTATGAGACACTGTTTATTTATATTTATGATATAGAGCGGATTATTTGAAAATAACGTCAAATTTCGTTGTAGTGTTTTACCTATAAAACTCGATGAGTTTATATGACAATGTAAAAGGTGGTCCAACCAAAATGCACGATGTTAATTGTAAATAAAACAAAAAGTTTTCAGAGAATTATCTTAATATTTTTTATTATGATAGAAAGATCTATGACAATTATGTGTGAAACAAAATATCGGCCAAGTGCTCGCCACGGCTTCGGTGGCATACCTCTATCCGATGGTCCATATTTTCAATGACTCTGAGACATAATTGAGGTTCAATGTCGTTAATGTGCCGAATTATCTCATCCTTTAGCTCTTGAATTGTTCTTGGCTTATTGACGTACACTTTTTCTTTTAAGTATCCTCGAAGAAAGAAGTCCAACGGTGTCAAATCACATGATAGTGGCGGCCAATTAACATCGCCACGACGTGAGATAACACGGCCATTGAATTTCTCGCGCAAAATTGCCATTGTTTCGTTGGCTGTGTGGCAAGTGGCACCATCCTGTTGGAACCACATATCGTCCAGGTCCATATCCTCAATTTCTGGCCACAAGAAGTCCGTTATCATCTCGCGATAGCGAACACCATTCACGGTAACTGCTTGGCCGACTTCATTTTCGAAGAAGTACGGCCCGATGACGCCGCCAGCCCATAAACCGCACCAAACAGTCACTCTTTGTGGATGCATCGGCTATTCAACAATCACTAGTGGATTCTCATTTGCCCAAATGCGGAAATTCTGCTTGTTAACGAATCCACTGAGGTGAAAGTGTGCCTCGTCGCTGAAGATGATTTTCTTTGTAAAGTCACTATTCACTTCTGTCTGTTCAACCAACCATTAGGCGTGTTGACGACGCTTGAAATGGTCAGTAGGCTTCAGCTCTTGAGTCAATTGAACCTTGTAAGCGTGTAAATTCAAATCTTTATTCAAAATTCGCATCAGTGATGTTCGTGAAATGTTCAATTGTTCAATTGTCGGCTCTTCTGCTACACTATCGCGAACAACAGCAATGTTTTCCGCAGATCGAACTGGGCGAGCATGCATAGGTGTTTTCACATTTCCTACAGACCCGGTTTGCTGAAATTTGCGCACAATTCTCCCGATTGTGGACACATTTGGTCGATTATGCTGACCAAAAAAGTCACGAAGTGCACGAAATGCATTTTGATTTGAACGCCCATTTTCGTAAAAGGCTTCAACAATCTTAACGCGCTGCTCAATTGTGTACCTCTCCATGGTTGAATTTGTCAAACACTGAAACAAAGAAATGTCAAATAAAGTTAAATAAAGGGCAAAAAACTTGACGTTACGGTGTGACTCACAATTAACATCGTGCATTATGGTTGGACCACGCTTTAATATTCAGTAAACGTATGGCTAAAATATAATGCTTGTAATATTTGCTTTAAACGTGTATAGAATATCTCATTTAAAACTGTAGGATATGATTTGTGAATAAAACTAATAATATTCGATAAACCGAGGTTTCTTATTCTTCAACATAAAATTAGGACGATACGGCTACAAATGAAAAAGGATATCGTTCATATAGTCAGTTCGACTCATCTGGCTTATCATTCTTTTAGCAAAATTGTCCATAAAACGGGCACATAAAACTGGCTCCATGTATTTCCCAAATGACATGTGGAATATTTGTTTTGAAGTCATTGATTGTTGCTGGCTGCGTGGCGTACACTTCTCATTTGACATTACCCCAAAGAAAACTATCCAATGGTGTTAAATGACATGATCTTGTGGGACAATTGATGTCAATAATCAGCAAGATAACATGATGAGATAACAGAGTTATGGTTGTACGTGCTGTATGATACGTTGCACCGTCTTGCACCACATTCTATTTTAATCCAAATCATCAATTTGGTGGAAAATGAAATTGTTGAAATTGTAGCTCTAACTGAGACCCCTTATATTTCATTGATTTGAAATCCTTCGATTATTTTCATTGAAGTCATTTGTATTTATTTAGCTAACTAACTATATGAGCTACCTTGTTTTCTTATATTTCCAACAAGAAACTGACTGGTCAAATTACACCGTTAAATACGATTATTTTTAAAACAATTAATCGGACGCTTTAAACAGACTAATTTTAAAAAATGAGCGATAACGTGGTGTCTAGAGAAAATATACTATTTAAGATAAAGTGCATCAGTGAACAGACTAAAACAATAAAGACGTTATAAAACATTTTACGACCAACGATAACAAAAGGTTTAATCATAAAGAGAGGAACATTACAAATATACTGGACATAAATATTGGAAAATTCTCTATGACCTGCAAACAGACAGTTCTCGAATTAAATAGCGTGTCAAGTGATATAATCGTGTTTTGTTTAATTAATTATATTTTCGTAATGAGGTTATAAAGGAGTAAAATAATCTATAATAGTTATACAATTTGTTCTATCTAAAATGTCAATATATTACCTAGTCTAAACTTGTTTTGGCATACGCTTTAATGCTAATTTATTATTTTACATCATTATCATGAGGTCATCAGTCTTAAGACTGGTTGGACGCTAACCTCCAGCTTCTCCTATCTTGTGCTAACCTACGCATTTCGCTAATTGTGCTACAACCCACATCCCTTACTATTTGCGAGCAGTAGTCTAATCTAGGCCTACCTCTGCCCTTCTTCGCTCCTATTTCTGCCTCCAAAATATCGCGGACTATTCCCCCATATATCAGTAAGTGGCCTACCATTCTATCTCTTCTCTTCTTTATGTTTTTCCACATACTTCTTTTCTCGCCGACTTTCTCTAATACTTCTTCGTTTCTAACCCTATCAGTCCACGGTATTTTCATCATTCTTCGGTAACACCACATCTCAAAAGCTTCTAATTTCTTCCTACTTGCTTCCCCTACCGTCCAGATTTCGCACCCGTATAGTGCCGTGCTCCATACATACGTTTTCAAAAATCTCTTCCTTGTTTCTAAGTTTATTACCCCCGAGCATAAAAGTGCTTTCTTTTGTTAAAAGCTACTCGACCCTGCGCTATTCTTCGTTTTATATCTTTATCGCTTCTTCCATCCCAATTTATTTTACTTTCTAAATAAGTGAAGTCTTTAACTTCCTCCAATCTTTCATTATTAATTTGTACTTTCGTTTTTGCTCTGCTCTCGCGCCCTCTGCCACACTAACACTTTAGTTTTGTTTTTATTCACCCTCATTCCGTATTCCTCTGTCAACACTGCCTCCATTTCGTTCAACGCTGATTCTAATTCCTCTTTACTACATGCTAATACTGCTATATCATCCGCGAATCTCAGCATTTTTAGTTTCTGTCCTTGTACTTTAACCCCGAAATCCACTCTATCTTTTACCACACTAATCGCCTCTTCGATGTACAGATTAAAAATTAGTGGTGATAGCGTATATTTCACATCATCAGAAGAAATAAATAGTATGAAAAATTTGTCATATTTGGGCTCTTTATGTTAAATCATCAATAAGGCTGTGGGCCAGCGCTGCATATCATTGGTACTTCATGTGGGGGCATGAATATTTTTACTGCAACGAACGTCTCGTTGATCAAATCCCCAAACATTATTTTCTCTAAAATAATAATATTCATAAAATTTCATTATAAAATTTCATATCATTTCTATTAGATTGTAAGTGATGTATGGAAATTCACCGAGATAACTGTCTTTTATTTTCTAAACAGTTTTAACGTAACGGTGCAATATAACCGTAAAGTGAGGTAAGTGGTTGACAAATCGTTGTGGAGGGAGATCAGAAATGCACTTTTCATGTAAGGGAGTAGTTGATCTTGATTTATCGATCGAGGTGTATGTACGGTCTCTGCTGTGTTAGTTGAAACGTTTTAATTTAATAATAATGTATGTTACACTTGTGCAAGCCCAGAAAACATTTATATCCTCACCAAGTGAAAACGATTATTGGTGAATTTGATGATTTATCCTACGATGAAACAAAAGTAAAGCGTAAAGTACGCGATAAACCCTTAATGTGCTGGTCCATATCCGACTGTACACGTCACGTGAATTCTGTACAACATCAACATAGAAAACAGGGCGTGCCCTTGCAAACTTAATTTGGGTTTGATTTACTGTTTGGTATTGCCTTATAGAGTCCTTGTCTTTGTTGAATGGAAATCTTTTTATGTAATCTTTTAACCCCAACATTTACCTAATCTAATTCCTACGGTTTTTACTCATCAGTATCTGTTGTAATGTGGTAAAAGAACAAGCTATGAAAATCAATTCATATAAAATTCAATATCAATTCCAATAAGCAATGGCATCACATGGAACATAATACACAAAATCACTCTTGTCTGCTCTTAATATCGTTGAAAACGTTGCAATTTACTTATAAGTGGACCGGTAATTATCACATCAGCTTCGCTTACATGACTGGCGCACGTGTTGGTGCCACCTGATTATGATCGATTAATTTATATAGTAATTAGGGCGAAATGTATACTATTTCTGTATTTACGTCCTATGCTGGCAATTTACTATGAAAATTGAGCAAAATTTCATTTCTGAGTATGTTCTTTTTAAATTTGTTAGATGTTAATGACACATGTTATAGTTTTATCATTACATTAACGTATTGTTTCATAAGTATATTATTGTAATAGATTTTATACACACACATATATTGCATTCGTGGCAGAATTGACATTATATGGACTATGTAATATTACGAGAAAATAAAAATGAATTTTCCAAGAGGGTTTTTAGTGGCGGATGTTTTTTACATATTAAGTAGTCATATTATTAATAATGTCATACTAATAAACCCTAGCAGATATATCAGCATTTTCTTATATTTTTAAAATATCAGAAAATTTATATTTATGACTTCAATTATGATTGCATTACACTGATTGAAATTTGGTTAAAAGAGAATATCTTATCTGGACACCTACATTATTTCGTTGCTGTACAGATTATCAAGACAGGTAGAGCTGGTAGAGCCGATAGAGCCAGTGATGGTGATACTTTAGTGATATTTCATGAGAAGTATAGTGTTACTTGTGTGTAAATATTAAAGAATGCAATAATATTCTGCCATTCAGTGAGGTAATAGGCAATCTTACAGTTTTTACATTTGCATAACATTCAACAGTTAGTTCCATTCTTAGATCGATTGATAGAATCTTAGATTGATACACTTCAATCTTGGAATACGTTGCTTAAAGATACAAATTCATATCCAAGCCAATCTAACGGGAAATAGAATGTGAATTTCCACCAACTGTTACTAAAATGTCAAGTTGTGTATCTACATTGATTACTTGGCGACCAGGTCTGGGTGAACCGCGTACATGTTCGTGCTCTCTATATTTACTTACAGTTATACTCACAGTAGATCGTACTATAGACGAATGGCCTTGATGAACCTCATTACAGAGAATGCAGGCCTTAATTGTATAAAGTCTTTCAATCGGGATGCTCAAAATTTGTTAGGTTATAGCGGCCATCTTGTGAAAGTAACATCTGTCAAATTTATTGTGAATTATTCAGTAATGTATGGCAAACCACCGTGGAAAGTTCTAGCATTCAACAACGTGTGTAAATTATCAAATTCAGTGCTCCGTTCGAGAACCGTTGCGCACATTACGTGATTCTTGTCCTCACCAAAACCGTCCCGCCGAGTTGACTATTCGACTTTTGGTGGCCAAATTCGAATCAACCGGTTTGATAAATAATCAGCCAACATCCTTATGTCACCGAAACGCAAAGTCTGTTGAAAACATTATGTGCGTAAGGGTGTATGGGGAAACCCGAGGCAGTCAATTTCTCGTCGTTCACAAGAAATTAGACTTTCTGCGACTTCAACTTGGCGAATTTTGCGTCGGGACTTGGGTCTGCACTTGTAGTCTAACTGACCCAGGGACTTAAGGTAAACGACCATAGACAATACCGTGTGTTCGCTGATTGGGCACTGGAGCAGTTGGCAGTTGATCCAAATTTAGCCACAGAAATCATCTTTAGCGACGAGGCCCATTTTTGGATTAATAGATATGAGCAAGCAAAATTATCGAATTTGAGACGATACCAATCCATACGAGATACACCAGCACCAAATGCATCCCGAGAAAGTCACTGTTTGGTGCGGATTTTGGTCTAGTGGAATTATCGGTCCGTACTTCTTCCAAAACGAATAACATTGCCATAACAGTCAACAGCAAGCGCTACAGATCGATGATAAGCAACTTCTTGTGACCTAAACGGGATGATATGGATACCGACTATATTTGGTTCCAACAGAACGGCGCTACATGCCACATAATGCATGCCACGATGGACAATCTGCACGAGCGATTTGAGACGACGGCAACTAGCCACGGTGGTCGTGCGATTTAACACTTTTAGATTCTTTTCTTTGCGGCTATCTTAAATGGCAGCTTTATGCGAATAAATTGCAAACAATAACTGATACCCCCGTCAACATAAACGAACGCCATCTAGCAAATTCACTCAGATTTGTGCGACAAAGTCATCGAAAATTGGATCTCCAGAATACGTGTCACCAAGCAAATCTGCGGTGGACATTTGAATGATGTTATATCTCATACTTAAAGCCATATAATATTGTTTCTAATTAAAAAAAATTAAGTGAGTATCTCATACATAACTTATTTTATTTACGTTTAAAAATCAAGCGTCCTTATTGAAAGACCTTTTAGTTATTCTCCTGTCTCCACAACCATACATATATCATAAGAATTTCAATGCGATCTTTTTCCGCAAGGGGCATTATTATTAAGATTGTTACTGTGTCTGAAGTTACTCCAGATAACAAAAAATCATCACCATAGATTTGCTGAAAGCTAACTTGATAACTAATATTAGATAAAATTTGTTTCAATGCTTATTAGGTAACATATTAAATAAATGTTCGTAATTTTCATAATTAAAACTTTATTGTCATATTTCTAAAAACCTTCGCTATGCAACTTAATATATTTGCAACAATACTCAAAAATGTGGTCTTCCACTGCATCGAATAAACAATAGGGGTTGTATTAAAAAATGCACCCCTTTTGACCCTGCAAACGGATGCTACTGTACATATAAATAAAGTATTTAAAAATATAGCAAATTTAAAATACCTTCTGACTCCTTGGCTTTGTTGGTTATAAAACATATTTTTAGGTATTCCAGTGTTCTTTTCCACAGTGTATATTATCAAATATATGTAAACTGTATAGGACAGCATGTTGTTTCAATGAAATGCTCATATTCGTCCATAATTGCTAAATTTGAATTGCGTGTACTCAAGCAATTTATTAATTTAAAATTATCTCAGTCATCATTATACGTTTAATATTGACTTTACTGAGATATGAATTTCCATAATGTGTGCGTATAAGGAATTATTTAGTATCACTCTTGGGAGGAAATCCATATTTATCATCAGATACATGTGAAGGGTGGGAGTTACTAATGTTCCCAAACCTGGTAATGTGTATGAATACGAACAGAATTATACAAGGAGGAAAATAATATCACACGTCCTATGTTATATTGACTTAAAATTGAGTTGTGTATTGTTTTAATATTATCTTTACAAAGGGTTTATGTAGTATGCTCTTGTGGGAACTTCAAGAAGTTGGGAACTATTAACTCTGTAGGCGCTTCATATTGTCCCTAATTTAGTGAGAATTTTTCTCAATGCAACTGTACATAATAGCTCACATTCATAAAACAGTTGTACACAAACTACTTGTTGTTGAACCGTTAATCGCGACATGTTGATGTCGTATCGTTTGTAGATGACAGTCATTAAATATTGACCTCTTACCTTTGACAGAACACAAATGGGGCGCAATTCAAATCCTATAGTTCTAACTGAGACACCCTATATTTCCCGTTCATTAAATTGTGATTAATTCACAATTAATATTTTCCACAAACAGTTTGACTTGTGTGCGTTTACTGTAATAAATGTTGTTATTTTTGATTTATTGAAATAAATAAAAAATTGTACACTTTAATTATGTATGTAGTTCACAGTATAAAAAATATCACAAATATTATGACAAAACACCTGTGACGTATGCTAATAAATAGTTTTATATCTATATTTGTTGACTATCGGTGCTTGTAGTAGTAACTAAATTGTTTTGTTGATATTTTCTGATTGTGATATTGTTGATTTTTTATATATTGTTCCAACACTAACAATATTTTGTGCACCTTGCTAATTTTAAGCCAGGTTAAACAAACATTACGTAGAAGTACTTACGCGATGGGAATAATAAAAATGTGATTAGTTATTAGTTTATTCAGTTAAGATGTATATAAAATTTTAAAAATTATATTTATAGTATATAAAAATGTGACTGACGTAGGATACCCTTCCTATTCACTTTTATAGAGTGTCTCAGTTATAACAGTAATTCATTATCGTTATATTAAATTAATTCAGTAATGGAATTATTGAATTTTTAATATTTAGAAGAATTTGCTAAGAACATTTTGAGAATCACTGATTTATTGGATCTCGTATATCCATGATAATAAGTTAGATCAGATGTAGAGTGTCTACTATTGCCGAAGCTCCACATTAAATTTTCTTCCTTTAATTGAAAAATAAATGGAAAAAGATTTATTCTATTGCAAATAACGTGGAATAAAAAGAGCTCAAATGTTGGTTGCATTTCTAACAGGTAATATATCTATGATTTAAGAGATATTTTGTACGTAATTTACATTAAAAACTCAAATACCGAAACAGAAATATTTTTAATTTCTTACCTCCCAAACTTGTATATATAAAATGATATATCTGCAGAAGGGCCATTAAATTACGAAGGTTAAGTTATTTGACGGCCCTTGATTTGATTATTAATTAATATACCATAAATATGAGATCTCTCCAAGATAAAAACAAAATTTATTTATCCACAAAATTTATTTATCCATTTGTTAACATATAAATCTCATCATTATCCTATATTGTTGGGCACAAATTTTAGTAGGTTTATGTGTTAATTACTACTATAAAAAAAACACTAATTATTATTAACTTAAACTTTAAAAATACGTCACTAATATCTAAATGTCAACCTGTCTACAAGATTCGTACCGAAACTGAACAAAAGAGACGTCTATCTACTTAAAATCTGTCTAAGTAAAAGTACAATCATATAGTATATCAATAGATGTCGCTAATAGTCAACTTGTACTATGGCTATGTATTGATGGATGTACATGTGAATCCCAAATTTGTGATTAACTGTTGTTGGTTGACATCCAGTTGAATTCGGTTCAAAAAGCGGAAAAACATTATTATTTTGTTTGTTATATTGCTACTTCTAGAAACTTTCATGCTAATATTGAGGAGATATAATAATTTTTTTAAATAATATTCTTAGTAAATAAATATGAAAAAATAATATTTCAATGTGTGAGTGAACGAACTCCCTAAAAGAAACGATAAATGTTCAGAATATTGGAAAATTAATTTTGATGGGTTTGTACGACTAGTACTGACTCACAACTAAAATTACCGATGAGGACATTTTAATTTATAGAGACATTTAGATGGAACGATAAATATAATGAATATACTTACCAGCTAACTCAATACAGGGCATCTAACATTCATGATTTGCCATCAATATGTGTTTTTGTTTGTACTGAGGATTATAATTCAGTTTTGTATCTTATTTCACAACCCATGCACTTATACGAGCAAGAAGTTAAATTGACGAAGAATACAAACTCGTTTAGTCACACTAAATCGATTCTGTTACAGAATAAAAACTGCAGTCGTGTGAATAATATGAATAGTGTGGCTATACTTGTTATATCTAAGTGTCTTTCGTGATAAAATGTCATTAGATAGGGCTTAGTAGAACCTGAAAATGGCCAATGCTATACTGCTTTTTTAACAGGCGAACATACATACGAAGCAATATTATGTTCCAAAACATACTAGGTAAAACAGAGACATCTCCTTAATGAAAGCAATTCTGTTAGGATTACCGATTTTTTGCGACTGAGAATTTAAATTACATATCCAAGATGTCTATAGAGAATAGGCGACGAAAATAAGAAATGTTGTGCCAGTCTTGTTTGATATAATAGAAAATTGAGAAGGATCTTGGTATAAGTAGGAGACGAATAAGTAATAACGAATAAGTCGACTATGTATTAATCAAAAAAATAATTAATTTTGGAATAGAAGCTATTAACTCCATTATTAGACCATCCATATTATTTTTGTGATTTCTAGTAATATACGATGTGTATAATAATATACGAGATGAAGTGACGTAAAATAGCATCAGAACAGATGAAGTCATGTGAAATGTAATACGTTGTAATTTTTGTTTGATGAGGTGAGTTTGTATTACTGTACTGTTTGTAGTACTATTCCGTTTACTGTTTTATTTTGTTAGTTGTCATTCTTGATTGTCGAAAACATTTTTTCTTTTAATATGGAACATTAACATTTTCTTTCATTGAATAAATGTCATGTAAAGAAAATATTTTTCTCAATGCCAAGAAAAAATAAAGAATGTGTTTTCGGTATTTAAAAAACAAATCTAATTTGTACATATTTTATATCGAAATCCAGAATAAACTAATATTAGCCCATTTCTCTGGTAGAATAGTAACGGTAGCTGGTACTTTATCAGGGGTAACCAACATGTGATGGTAAAATTTAATTTTTATTTTTTAAAGAAGACAATATCATAATAGTGACCCAAAGACCCCTCCTTTGTATATACATGTAGCTGATAATGAGTTTCGATTAATATAAAAATATCCCCTTACTTCCACAACAGATTTCCAAATAATATTCTCTTGAATATTTAAGTGCAACCCGGTCGGCTTTTTCTTGATTTTCCTTTTCGTCCATACTTACTCCGGTCATTACTATATGAATTTATGTACGTAACAGACTGAGATTTATCATTCATTCGCTTTTCTCCAATTTTTAGCTGATTTCTATCACAGCACATAACAAAACTCCATCTCTATCAAATAATAGAAATATAACAGAAAATATATTATTCATATGTCTATATATATATATATATATATATATATATATATATATATATATATATATATATATATATATTGTATATAGTGTATCATATGTGTATGTGTTAGATATTCTGCTTTGTCATTATGTAGGTTCAATAACTTTGACAATTGATTTATTATTTAGTAGGAAAGCATCCTCATCTTCCCTAATGATCAATAATGATATTGTTAATTTCAAACTTATCAATTAATGTCATAATATGTGCATCGTATATTGTAACTAAGAAGTTTCTTACTTTAAGATTTCAATACAGATAGAAATAAACAATTTAAAACCTTAAAACGGATATTTCTGCATGTAGAACATCTCTATCTCTAAATTGAGTGGCCGATAAAAAATAAACGAACACATAAATGCAAAATATGTGTTTTATGCGACAGTTTTACTTTATTTAATTTTTCTCAAATAGTCCACCATCGTGCTTTCTCATGACTCATGGACAGGGTGGGGTGTGTCATGTCCACCTCAAAATCAATAGATGTCGTCTAGTAAACGTCTCTAATCAGAATCATTCGAAACCGGATCGATCCGATACGATTTGATTAAGTGATCGTGCTAAACAAAATTCTCAAATAATCCACCATTGTGCTTTATCATGACCCATGTATATGGTAGGGTGCGTTCTATCCACCTCAAAATCAATAGGTATCGTCTGGGAGACGTCGCCGATCAGAATCAGTCAAAACCCGATCGATCCAACACGATTTAGTTGAGTTAACGTGCTAACAAGAATAAATGCCGACGATAACGCCAACGACAGCGACAACGACAACGACAACGACACACACACAGTAAACAATTTTTAAAAACTATTTTTTTTTGTTTTTAGGCCGAAAAACGAAAAATAAACCCCAAAAAAATCTGTTTTTTCAATTCTTCTTTACACGATTACATTACATTTCCGCGTATAGTGGAGTGCGGAAAAGTAAAAGCAGTAATTTTGAAATTTATCACATGTAGTAGTGACCTCAGTGTGATGGAAATGAATATTACAAGGCGGTTTGCAAAATGTTACCAACTATTTTCACATAATTAGAAGAATAAAGTTCATATGACGAATCCCCTTTTTTTTTTTGTATTAAAGATACACCTTCATGATGCTGCATCATAAATGTTATTTCAATATATAATTTTTGTTCTCTGGCTTATTTGGTAGAAAGTAATTATTACGAAACGTGTATACTGCTAATTTATATAATTCATGAAGATTAAAAGGGAAAAATAAACCATTGATATGGAATATATTATATTATCCTTTCTCTCCTTAATATAAATTGCATATAAATTGTATGTGGTACTATACATTTTAGGACATATATATGTATTCCGGATAATAGAACCACAGTGAAAAATATCATTTATACTTGAAATACTACTTACACTTATTTTATCGACCGTCCCATTTAAATACTCTGATTCAATCGTCCTGATGTTGATCTAGGTCAGCAGGTAAAAAATATGACTGGCTAAATATCCAGAAGCCTTTATATATTATTATGAATAATGAGTTAACAATAAATAACTAATTAATAACTAACTAATAATTATTATTATAAAGGAGGGCCTTTTCGATGAAGTTTTTTCTGAAAATAAAATGATAATAGTTCAAACAGTTTTAATAGTTTAGTAGTAAGCAAAGAATAGTTTGTATACAACTGTTTTATGAAAGTGAGCGATCAGTTACAGTTGCATTAAATAAAATTCTCACGAAGACAAGAAAAAGTGAAGCACCTACAGAGTTAACAGGTCATAACTTAAACACGATATTTACAGATACGGGTTCTGTTATTGATAAGGCAACATCAATACGTCCTCGTCGTTGTCGGTCATATGAATACATTGCTGCAGCGAGAGAAAGTGTACGGGAGTATATAAACACATCAATTCGACGTCGTGCAAACAATTGAATCTGTCAAAAGCCACCACGCATCGGATTTTAAAGAAAAATCAGTGACAATTTCGTAAATATGTTAATTGGTTGGAAAAGAGAGAATTGTGTTAGAAAAGAAACAAGGTTATGCTGATTTTTGCAACAAAAGTTTGTTCAGCGATGAAGGACATTTTCATCTTGATGGAATTGTCAACAAATAAAATTGTCGACTCTGGAATGCTGCAAATCCACATTCTATTCAGGATTGCATCTACAGAGATGGATGGTTTGGTGCACATTTTGGAGTGGTGAAGTAATTGGACCATACTTCTTTGAAAATGAAACTGGTAATTCTTTACAGTAGATGAAGAACGCTATTGTGCCCCATGAGCTGCCTGCAGATTTGTTTCTTCTGATAAAACACTAACATTACTTTTCTGTGATATTTTCGTAATTTTTCTCGACGTACCAAGCTTTGAAGTGTTCGAAGGATTTTCCTTATCATTTTTAAATATTTCTGGTTTAATTGCAAAAAGTCCTGTATGACACGCTTACTTAAGATCAGAGCTGTTACGTGTCATGAATAATTCAAATTTTTATGAAAAATATTAAAAAAATATTGTTACAAGCTTTCAGTAGTACCAGGTTTAAGTATGTATTAAACAATGTACAACCTGCAATCTAGTCTAGAAACTATTTTACAATGTTAATTGAACAAAGAAAATATTTTCAAATAGAATGTAAGTTTTATATTTTTATTTAAATTAAATTTCTTTAAATTCATTTAATCAGAAGAGCAACATAATTATCGTGCAAAAAATATTTAAAAGTCAATATTTAAAATATCAATAATAGTATCTTCATTATTGACTAATTTATTAAATTAGGGTTATATGTAGTTAAAAATTTACTGTAATACCTAAATAGTTTCTGTTTGGTATTTAAAAATAAATCCTTTTTGGTTTATTACATCTGTGTAAACTGATGAATTATTATTTATTGTTTAGTGGAAAATAGTTTAAGATAGTCTACATAAAACACAAATCTAGTTTCTGTCGAGAATAACGTAAGTAAAATGTCAATATTGCGTCTCCTGAGAGAGCAAAATTATCTGAATTTAGTAGGTATTCAGACAATTTTGCTCTCAAAAGTTTCAAGTTTTTAAGTTTATGTCGTTAAGTTTTTGATGGACAAAAACGTTGACGGTGATTCTGTTCGCCTATTAGTGGTTTGCGAGAGAGGATGTATAAAAGTCTTTTTTTGTGATGAAGAAACATTGGTCTTAAATTAAGCAGACAATAAGCACTGTTGATACTGGAGTAGAGAAAATCCTAATGTTCATTCCTTCCTACATTCCTTCATGGGAATGAAGGAATGTGGGTCTCAAAATCCTAAGAATGTGAATGTTGAAGTTGGACTGGTAAATTATTTATCACTGACAGACTGGGAAGCAAATTAACAGAAAATGAAATACGTACGATAAATTTATCGATTACTTAGGGACCATAGTATAGATAAGTAACGAAAATAATTTTAAATAGAAGCAACTTGTTAATTTAAATTGCATTTCACGTATAGATATTTAATAACAGTTTACACAGCAAATTTAGTTAAGCAATGAAAAGTTAATGTAATATAAAGAGGGAATAAAGTGTTACAAAGTAACATTTAACTGATTATAAAGTTTAGAGGCCCATAAAATGGAGTTAAAGCAATTTCATTAAATTAGTTCTAATGGTACTCGTATAGCATATAATTTTGAGTTATAAGAATATATAGACGGCATCATTAAACTATATGTAACGTTTTGTTTCAACATTAGAAATTAATCAAATTCAAACAAGATTATGGTGATTCAAATTCAAAAAAATACGTACAAATAATCATATCAATATTATATACCACATAAGTGTACTTAAACTTTTATTTTTAATACTTACTACTTCAAGCTTATTTATTACTTACTACCTAAAAAAATCTAACAACAATTTAAGTAATAACATTATTCTAGGACCTTCAAAAATCAATTAACAGTACAAATTAATAGCGCTAATATACCTCAAATGAAGTATACCATGCACGTAAAGAAGATCTTTTCCAAATCTTTAAAAACACAATTGAATTAAAGAAATATTTTATTCATCCTCTTCATTCAGATGTAAATAATGGCAGTACTAAAATATAATACACCTCGGTTTGGTATTAGTTATTAAATACGTGTTTTTATTTATATTTTACATCTATGTATTTTAGATGTACAATCTGTCAGTATAAGAATAGACAATAAATAGCATTTTTGGATATTGATTTGATATGTAAGAGAATAATTCAGTGATTTATCGCGTTATTTACAACTTATACTAAACCTGTAAATAAGGTCTAGTAAGTAAGTAAGCAAATAAGGCTTATATATGTTACGGTAAAAGTATGAACACGGTGAATGTGTACATTTGCCGTTATATGTACTCTTACCGTAACATATATATATATATATATATATATATATATATATATATATATATATATATATATATATTACACATTTCCTTTTGTAAAGTAATAAGTATATCTAACACAAAGGTCTGAAGGCCTATTTGTTGAAGGCGTTATATCGTTCAGATGCTTTGTACTCGTATGTTTCGTAGTTCTCGGGGAAAAGTTGTCTCAAACTACCACTAGTCCCCTTGCAACCCCAACTTGTAGTCCCAACTTGAAGCAGTAGGTTCGGGAATCCCACAACAACCAGATATATTATGTAAGAAATACATATATCGCGGCAAATTATAAGGTAAACCCTGAAAAAGTAGCAGCGTTCATCAAGAAATACCTAAAGGCTTCCGTAGCTACCGGAGCACTGGTACAGACCAAAGGTAAAGGCGCTTTGGGTTCTTTCAAATTGGCATCGGCCACCTCGAGAGTCGCGAAACCCTCTAGTTCTAAGAAAGGCTAGTTTCGGAAGCGGAATCGGAGCTACAAGGTACAAAGCATCTGAAAGGTTTTGAGCCATTGCACCGTATCATTATCGTATAACATTGTCACTATAAGCTTATTTCATTTTATGCACTTTAGTTTGGTCACTATATTTTTTACTATGTATCTGTGTCTCTTCTTTCACTGACGATATTTTTAGATCTCTATGTATTATTTAATTCGACACATAACATGGAGCGTTACAGATGTAATGCACATCTGTTTCCCATCTGTTTACGTTAATCCCTTTTAAATTATTTCTCCCCATAATCTTTACTAAAACATCTTTATTTTTTTCAAGTATTATTTGAAAATTTTCATTTTCACGTAATTGAATTTTTAGAAAATAACATTATAATAACATAAATATAATTGTTGCTTAAAAGTTTTAACTTTCTATTTTTTCAAATACTTTTTACTTTTAATAAAAAATACATATTATGTAGTTACGGCTGCAGGTAAATAATATCTTCTTTATTAATTTTGTTGGATCAAATAAAGTGATCGATCGAGTAAATTGTGACTGACTCATTACAACGTGAAAATATTTGTGTATAACGATCTATTGTAAACACTCACCTACATATTATGTGTACAGGGTGTCTCATTTGGAACTATAGGATGTGATTTATGAATAGAACTAATAATATTTGACAAACTGAGGTTTTTTTTTCTTCAACATAAAATGGATATGGTACGGCTATACATGGAGAAGAATATCGTTCATATGACCGCCTCGACCCCTCTGGCATGAGTCATTCGTTTAGCAAAATTATTCATAATACGGGCACATAAAATTGGCAATATTTCTCGAATAACACGTTGAATATTTGCTTTGAGCTTATTCATTGTTGCTGGCTGGGTGGCTTAACTCAATCTTCAACTTTCAAAGTTGCACCAGTTGAATCTTGTAATGATGAATGTTCAAATTCATTGCCAGGATATCATGGACAGTGGTATTCCAAAGATTTAAGGCAGCTGCATGTTTTCGTACAGAACAGTGAGGTGTACGTGTCTCTGCTGTACGATTACCCCACTTTTACCATTAAATAATTTTGCGGAAGGAGCTTGATTAATATCGTGAAGGAGGTAGCGCGCTCTATATAGGCGACGAACTGTTATGAGAGAACGATGATTCTCGTAAAAGCCTCTCACACATATGGCACGTTGCTTATTAGTAAAACGAATCATTTCAACTGAATTTCCAAGGCGTGGTGTCTAACAAACACATACGCGTGCACATTTACTACTACTAGACTTATGACTTAAGACTTCGATAGCTCATCGCTAAAATGCTTAGCTGGGAACCCGGAGGTCGCGGGTTCGACTTCTCCATAAGTCCGACTTTTTTTAAATAGTATTGAAATAAAATTGAAGCCTCCCCATTAACAGTCTTCGACCGCCGAGAAAATATTCCACCGTGAGAACTATCACACCTATTTAGCGGTTCCTTTGATATATGCCGCCAAAGACCACCGCTGAATGCTGGCGGGTCCCGCTAATTAATATATATGTCATTTGTCACCTTTGACACTAACACCTCTCTGGCGGCATCCTTTGATCTCAATATGACGCATGCCGACAAATTTTTGCACAGTCATCAGAATTTTCCCACACTCAAGTGACTCTATATCCACTACTAGTAGATATAGGGTCACTCGGATAACTTTACGCCTCGCCCTCTCGAATCTGCCTACCACCACCCTCCTAGGAGCAACCTTCGCTTCAGGGCGTCAAATTCAAATAAGCAAGTTGCTCTGCCCCACCTTGTACTATGATTTTTATAGTTTTTTGCTTTTATTTTTAGATTTATGTTTTATATACTCGATGCCCTTTTAAAAATCAATTAAAAATCAAATGTATTACACTATTACATTTAACGTAGTAAACAGCTAAAATAATATGTTCATAATACTTTAGTTATAAAAACGTGTTAGTTATAAATAAGAAATAATTCTTTTTTTTTTAATAAAATTTTACATTTTAGTTAGTTCATTTGAAATAATTTATTCACACAGAGTTAAGTTACATATTTGATAATACATAACTCCTCCAGAATCAATACACCTTTACAGATTCAAAGCGGAGATGTAATAGTGGAAGCATCTACAGAGAAATATAGAATCTAAATTAATTTAAATACTGGTAGCTGTAACTTCACCTTCATGTTCATATAAATACCCACTCAAACCAAACTAAATTCAACATTTGCATGAAACTTTGTTAACTCCGAAACTCGCATGTAACGGCTTGGCTTACGGAGCATATATTCGTTGCCATGATCGTTTAGTGGCACAACGAGATTTCGGATGTACAGAGTGAACTATATTTCATAGTGTGAGCCATATTTAATTTAGCCAAAGTCAATTTAATAGAGTGAGCTATTTTATGAACTAATATTTTTTGTTTATTTGTTGGAAATAAATTTGTTACTGTTATAGGCTAAGTCCAGTATAAGAATGCACAGGATGGATATCTGGGAAAAGGTAGGAGGAAGTAATTCTGTTAAATCGAGTTGCTTAATTGAAGTGACTTTAGCCAGTCAAATGTTCGTTTATCAATTGTTTTTTTTACATTATAATCAAACACATAAAAACAAATAAAACAACCTTATTCTATGTATTTAATAATAAATATAAACAGTTTTAAAACCTTAAAACGGACTTAGAATACGCACGTAGAACATCTCTATCCCAAAATTAAGTAGCCGAGAAAAAATAAACCAACACATAAATGCAGAATATGTATTTTATGCGACAGTTTTAATTTCTTTAAATAGTCCACCATCGTGCCTTCTCATGACCCATGGACAGGGTGGAGTGCATCCTATCTACCTCAAAATCAATAGATGTCGTTTGGTAGACGTCCCTAATCAGCATCCGTCAAAACCCGATCGATTCGACACGATTTAATAAGTAGTGATCGTGCTAACAAAAAAAATTTCGCTAATAATCGACTATTGTACTTTCTCATGACCCATGTACATGGTAGAGTATGTTCTATTCACTTTGAAATCAGTATGTGTCGTCTGAGACACGTTCCTGATCAGAATCAATCAAAACCCGATCGATTCGACACATTTAGTTGAGTTATCGTGCTAACAAGAAATTTTATTAAAGCCGACGACAACAATAACGACGACAATGACGATAACGACAACGAAAACGACACACAAAATTGTTTAAAAACCGTTTTTTTGTTTTTAGACCGAAAAACGAAAAATAAACGCTAGAAAAACAATTTTTTTTGCACGATTACATTACTTTTCTGTATATGTGGACTGCGAAAAAGTAATAACGTAACAGTAATATTTTCGTGCATCGACGTTTCGTGTTACTGGAACCATCATCAATTTAATAGCTTGTTTAACTCATTACTATGATGAGATCCTGTGGTTAAATTTAAGAGAGGTCTTGTATTTACATTTGTCTGTTGCGACTGTTTAGTTTTTATGGACTGCTAGTATTGCGGTGTCATATATGAATGTAATCCTTGTAATTTTGTTATTAGTCGGTAAGTCAGCGATATATCAGATAGTAGGTTGATCCCAGTACACGTTGTGAGATAATATTTAATGGGACTTTATCTATGAAGTGCCTATTATGTAGATACGATTGTACGATTCTAATATAGTTACCGGTAAATAATTTTCGAAGTTTATATGATAAGCCTAAATGCCAAACTTTATCGAACGCTTATCTTATTCAATGAATCCTGTTGGATAGTAGTTTTTGCCAGTATTTGTCTCTTCATTTGTTTTTATTATTGATGTGATACCTATCAAATCGTAGTTTCTAAAGCAAAGAAGTTTGTGCAGTTTCCTTTTTGTTGGTAATGTTCGATCCTAGGTGATGAACTCGAGAGAATGGTCCGACAGGTTAAGATACCATTTGCACGTTCTTGCAGTAACTATTTCTTTAATCATGCAAAGATCTATGAGGTGTGGGATTTTTTCTGTATTAGATAACGCACGTCAACAAAGATTTGGTGATCGGACATTTTTGGCTTCTTGGCTTAGTTACATATGTACCATGAACTACAGAAACACTGTTTTTTTTTTCGATGTTTAAAGCGAGGTTCTATATAATGAAATTTTGCCTCAATTTTGCTGCGCCCCTGTGTTTAATCGGTTTGAAATGTACACACAAGTATGGGGGATTTAATGAAACAAAGTTGGCGGGTGTGGATATTCCAGTTTTATACTATTCGGGTATTTACATAGTCGCTGTAGTACGTTTTTAATGTGTGTACGTTTACTCGTGACATCGCGTCGTGTGTTTTTATTTTGTTTTAAAACTGCCTAGAAGTTGTAAAAATACACCAAATATATCTTGTTATAAACTTACCCTCTGGTTCAAAAAACGTTATTTATGCAAATTTGGTTGATTCCGAAAAATTCTTTTGCCGCCGCTTTGTATTAAATTAGGATTAATGAAGGAATATGTAAAAGCTATAGATAAAAATGGGAATTGTTTTAATTACTTATGTGGTAAATTTCTAGCTCTTTCTGAAGCAAAATTAAAGGAAGGCATTTTCGTAGGACCACAAATAAGAAAATTAATACAGGACCAACAGTTTGAAAAAAGAACAGTGACAGAAATTGAAAGAGGATCTTGAATATGCTTTAACATGTAACGGAAATATAGGAAATTATACACTTCTGCAGTATGAGGAAATTGTCAAGAAAACGCTGGATAGGTTTAAGTAACTTGGTTTCAATATGAACATAAAAAATAATTTTCTGCATGCTCATCTGGACTACTTTCCAGAAAATCTTGGTGCTGTTAGTGAGGAGTTATAGGAAAGGTTCCATTAATACATAAAGGAGATGAAAAGGAGGTACCAGGGTGGGTAGGATGTGGCGATGATGGCAGACTACTGCTGGATGCTGAAAAGAGAACATTTAACGAATGATTACACAAGAAAAACTACAAAACGAAGTTTTTTGTTAAAAAGAAAGAGATTTTCAAAGAAAAAAAAGGAAAACAGAGATCAGAACTATTTGTGTTGTTGCTTTTTACTATGTTTTTTAATGTTTATTAAATATAATGTTTATTAAAATGTAATTTTTCCTTTAGTTTTTAATTTATTCTGATTATTCAGTTGATCAAAAACTTTACGTGAGGGGCAAAAACGAAAGGTACATATGAAATCAGCGTAAATAACTCACTTATAATCACTTATCAAACCCAAATCAACTTTCAAAATGTCAAAATTGTAGGCCCGTATAATTAGTAGATGCGTTCTACATCTGGTGTAGACTATTGTCTTGTATAGTCTTACAATGCCAACTGCCTTTTGTCGTTGGCATTATATTTTCCATAAATCGGTGTCAAAGACTATTAAAACTATGATCAAATTGTTCCTTTGTGATAGTACGTTTAAGCGGGTAGTAAATTCCAGCTACAGTAAGTAATGTTAGTAGTTTGATTGCATTTGTAATAATAATTACAGTATCTTCATATGCCTTGTACTATATACCTTGGTATATTGATTCATATAAATAAAAACTCGTATATTGCTGTCTAGCAAAGATTATCTTTGACAGACAGTGCATACATACCTTGACAATGAAGTATATTTCAGAAACCAGGAGGGCATCAAAATACTTACTGCTGAGGTAATAATACTAATATATATATATATATATATATATATATATATATATATATATATATATATATATATATATATATATATATATATATGTATAGGGTGTCTCAGTTGGAACTATAGGACTTGAATTGCGCGACATTTGTGTTCTGTCAATTCAGTATACTGACTTAAGCAACTTATTTATCGGTACATAACACATTCATTGGTACGGTGGAAATAATAGTTGTTAAAAGGTTTGAAAGCGTGCTCATCTATATCATTAACCTTCTCATCATGTATTTATATTTTTTCGATGTTATTTATTTTTATACCAGAATTTGTTGTAGTAGTGAGGTTTCTTCAGTTCAATTCAAAAAATCAATTTTCTTGTCTCATGTCGTCACTTGTCTTCATACAATATTCATCATCATATTTTTGAAGTAGATTTCATCTTGAAATGTAGATGCAATCTTGTATAAGATCATCTTTTATAGTGTTTTCTGTTTTTTCTTAGTTAGTATTCGTTATTAAATAAGCAATTAATTTAATTTAATAACAAGATTATTCTATGTACCTACATAAAACTGCTGATATATGAAAATAGAAAAACATTTGTTAAAAATGTATTATAGCTAATGATTTTTACTCTTATCGAGAATAATAAAATAGAAGAGATATTCAGCAGATAAAATTCATGATAACTAATGAAATTGCTAAAAGTGAATCTAATAATAACATATTTTTTGCAGATGTGAACATGGACCTCTGTGTGGTGCCAAAGAAATACGCATAGAAAGACTAATGAAAGCAAAACTATAAAATAATGTATAATATGTACTGTAGCTAATATGAAATATTTATTATTCATGTTTTTGTACAATTAAGGAGACATAGTTTTATAGTTTTGTATATATCAGTTCGTGTACAAAATGGAGAGTAATGAGACTACCAGTATTAACGACACACTTGTGGCAGCCGTTCTGTTAAACAGAAGCAGTGATGTGGACCCTAAATTAATGGAAAGATATCTTACGAATAAAGGAATTGATGAACCTTCATATACAATTTTAATTATAATGTACTGCTTTCTGATAATACTAGGAGCACTTGGAAATACTTTAGTGGTAAGTTCATTGTGGCGGTAAATAAGTTGGGGAATTTTAAAATAAATTTGTATTTGCATTTGTAAATAAACAGGATTCAACGAAGCGATATTTTTCTGGTATATAATGAAGGAATATGTATTATAAAATAAATCAGAGATGATGTTGATATAAAATATATAATGGAGTATTCGCTATCATTATTCGCTGTTCATTATTCGATTATAGACAATACACAATTTATGGTTTATTTGTTTTATGTGACACATGACATATGCTTTTATGTGTCATGTGTCATGACTTATGGTATATGTGCTGGTAGTAGTTAAGAATCGTTTTATAGTCCCTTCAAATTGGGAAAATTGAGGGCAATTTTTCCTACAGCTAAGCGACCTATACAGAAAGTTGTGTTGGGGTTATGTCAACGTATTTTTCACCTAGCGCATGAAAAAAAAGGGTTGCTTTTTAGATAAAGACATATATGTATACGCGTTGTTGGCCGTTTTTTCGGTATTTTTGTTTTTACGAAAAAAATATGCATTTATGGGAAAACATGATCTGATTTGATGTTGTAGATTTTGCGATTCTCCATAATTTTTATTCTTTTCATTTTGTCGAAATTCTGCTTACTTGCGCCGCTAGAGCGCGCTGAAGTATTTTTGAGCTGTTTTTCGATTTTAAGCCAATACTATGCATTGTAGAGAAACATATCAAGATATCAAAGTTGTAGATATAAAAATTTGCAACACATTCTGTTCTTTTGTTTTTTTTTAAAGTCGCACGGTTTTGCCACTAGAGGTCGAAAACCGTTTTATTTTTTTTTTGTAATACTCTTGTGCGAATGAAAAAAACACTCTAGCGTATTATTTTTGATTTATAGGCAAAACTATGCATTTTTTGTAAAAAGAAAGTATAAGACATTTTGTAGGAAGTTTTTTGCTCTCCACCTTTTTGTGATTGAACTTTTATAAAAAATGCAGTTTTGTCTATAAATAAAAAATAATGCTCTAGTGTTTTTTCCATTTGCACAAGAATATTACAAAAAAAAGAAAACGGGTTTCGCCCTCTAGTGGTAAAACCGTGCGACATTAAAAAAAACAACAAAATGTGTCGAAAATTTTTATATCTACAATTTTGATCTCTTGATATTTTTCTTTACAATGTATAGTTTTGGCTTAAAATCGAAAGAGAGCTCAAAAATAATTCAGCGCGCTCTAGCGGCGCAACTAAGCAGAATTTCCAAAAAATTAAAAGAACAAAAACTGTGGAGAATAGCAAAATCTACAACATCAAATCAGGTCATGTTTTCCCAAAAATGCATAGTTCTTCAGAAAAACGCAGAAAACCGAAAAAGCGGCCAAAAACGCGTATATATATATATATATATATATATATATATATATATATATATATATATATATATATATATATATATATATATGTCTATATCTAAAAAACAACCCTTTTCTTATCATGCCCTAGGTGAAAAATATGTTAACACAATCCTAACACAACTTTCTGTATAGGTTGCTTAGCCGTAGGAAAAATTTTCCCAAATTAGTGACTTTTTGTCTAATTTGAAGGGACTATTAGTTGAGATAATCGTTTTAATAGATGTTACTTGTTATCTAATTGTAAATATACCAAAATCCGCGTGAGCCTTATAAGTGGTTAGATAGTTCGAAGATTTATTAGACGTAGAAAGATGTATGTTGATAAATCACATACAAGAAGTTAAGGCTAGAAGCAGTAATTTATATAAATAAACAAAACCAAAAAAAAAATCCTCTCGTAAGTACCTTTCACTATAGAGAATAATGTGGGTGGATATTCTATGTGTCGTTAATTATAAGGATTTGTGCCTAATTATAGGGAATATGTTCACATACAGTGCTATTCAAAAGTCCCCTACCCCCCTCTTATCTTTGGAATGATTATACATAAACTAGTGAAATTTGGTAACTGAATATTAAGGGTTGTAAACTTCCCTACTAGTGATGATAGATGACGTATGCGTCAAAGATGACGTCACAAGGTCACTGTAACCAATAATTTTAAATGGAACCCTATGGCAAGCGACACCTCTTTTAAAAGGTATCGAAAAAACCTATTCAATGATACCAATATTGTGTTTGTTTACGGCAGTTTTGACAACTGGCTTTCAAAAACCGCAAAGCTGTGATGAGTTAAATCAGTTAATAATAAAATTTAAAATTCAAGCTCCGCCACTGGATAGTTGGATAGTAAATAATATGACGTTTTTGCAAGTCTCCCCAATTTGATGTTTTTTTAGCTGTCAAAGTTTTTATACATTTAATAATTTGTGTATTGTTGATCGAACGTTTAACTGTTTTAGTACCATGTGGTAATTTTAAAATATTTGTACATTCAATAATTTGTTAAACTGTTGTGAGCTGAACGTTTAAGTGCTTCAAGAAGAGAAATGGTACGTGTTTTAGGTGATAAAGTGACAGCGATCCTAATACTTGGTGAAACTGGAGAAAATATTCATGCAGCAGAACGCATTTTTAATGAAAGGTTTCCCGATCGCCCAGTTTCGAGGACTTATTTGAGAGAGCGTCTTCGTAAGTTTAAAACAACGGGTAGTATTAATGATGCAAAACGATCTGGCAGGCCACAAATTTCTGATGAGAAAAAAATTGATATACTGGCAGAAGTAATAGTAAATCCTACTTCTTCAACAACTCAAGTTGCATCAACCTGTGAAGTCAGTCAAAGGACAGTGCACAGGGTGTTGAAAAAAAAAACAAATTTCACCCATACAAATTAAAAATGGTTCATCAACTCTCAGACGACGATCCAGACCGAAGACTGCAATTTTGTGAAAATATGGAGACTAAAACTAACCAACAGCCAGACTATGTCAAAACAATTTGTTTTAGTGACGAAAGTACTTTCTATCTAAATGGAAATGTAAATATACAAAACGTGAGATATTGGAGTGACGCAAATCCTCACATGTTTCGTGAAACACATACTCAGTATCCCGAGAAGGTCAATGTTTGGGCAGGTATACTGGGAAACCACATCGTTGGGCCTGTTTTTTTAAATACCAACTTAACCGGTGAGGTGTATCTGCAGATGTTGCAAAATGCAATAGAACCGTTAATCCTTGAAATTTTGGAAGATAATCAAGATGAATTCGACATTTTGGAAATAACATTCCAACAGTATGGTGCTCCTCCACACTATTACGGTGCAGTAAGACGGTATTTGGATGAAGAATATCCTGGTAGATGGATTGGACGACGAGGTTCAATGGAATGGCCGCCTCGATCACCGGACCTCACACCTTTAGATTTTTTTCTGTGAAGGTATCTTAAATCCAAGGTTTACGCCACTCAGCCTGACAATATTGATGTTTTAAAACAACGTATTGTTACAGAATGTAGGGCCATTTCCGCAGACACATTTGAAAAAGTACGAGAAGAGTTTCGCAATAGGATGTTTTACTGTCAGGGAGTAGATGGAGCTCACTTCGAACAATTACTATAAGTAGGTACTTATTCTTGAATCAGTACCTACTTATAGTTGTTGTTTAATAATGTAATTAAAATTATTATCCAAGTTTACTGATTACTGATTTAATTCATCAAAACTACCATGAATACAAACAATATTAGTATCATTGAATACGTTTTTTCGATAACTTTTAAAAGAGGTGTCGCTTGCCATAGGGTTCCATTTAAAATTATTGGTCACAATGACCTTGTGACGTCATCTTTGACGCATACGTCATCTATCATCACTAGTAGGGAAGTTTACAACCCTTAATATTTAGTTACCAAGTTTCACCAGTTTATGAATAGTCGTTAAAAAGATAAGAGGGGGGGAGGGGACTTTTGAATAGCACTGTATAATATATGGTCTTTCAGTAGGGACTCTCGAAATTTATTAGGATATTGCGGGCATGTTATTAAAGCAATATGTGTAAAATTTATTGTGAATTATTTAGTGGTATATGGCAAATCAGCATGAAAGGCTATAGCGTTCAACAATATATGACAATCATCAAATTCTGTTTTCAAAATCAGTGCTCCGCTCGAGAAACGTTCCGCGCCTTACGTGATATCCCCGCCACAACCGTCCCACCAAGTCGACTAATCGACGATTGGTGGTCAAATTCGAGTCAACCGGTTTGATAAATAATCAGCCAATACCCGTACTTCACCGAAACGCAAGGTCTGTTGAAAACATCGCTGCTGTGCATGAGAGTGTAAGGAAAAACCCGAGGCAGTCAATTTCTCGTCGTTCACAAAAATTTGGCCTTTCTGCGACTTCAACTTGGGCGAATTTTGCGTCAGAAATTAGATCTGAACCCATATAAAATCCAACTAACCCATAAACTTAAAGTAAACGGCGTTGTCCTTAAGGCAAACTTAAGGACAACGCCACGTATTCGCAGATTGGGCTCGGGAACAGTTGAAAGTTGATCCAAATTTCGCAAAAAAAATATTCTTTAGCGACGAGGCCCATTACTGGATGAATGGATATGTGAATAAACAAAATTGGCGGATTTGGGATGATACCAATCCACACGAGATACACCAGCACCAAATGCACCCCGAGAAAGTCACTATTTGGCGCGGATTTTGGCCTGACGGAATCATCGGTATGTACTTCTTCCAAAGTGAAACTGGCATTGCCATAATCGTTAACGGCGAGCGGTACAGATCGATGATAAACAACTTCTTGTGGCCGGAACTGGATGATTCGGAAATCTACGACATGTGGTTCGAAAAGGACGGCGCTACGTGCCTCACAGCGCATGCAAAGATGGACATTCTGCACGAGCAATTTGAGGGCATGGTTAACTCACGCAACGGCTACGTGAACTGGCCACCAAGATCGTGCGATTTAACGCCTCTAGACTTCTTCCTTTGGGGCTATCTTAAGTCGCAGGTCTATGCAAATGAACCGCAAACAATTTATGCCCTCAAAGTCAACATAACGAAAGCCATCCAGCAAATTGAACGAGATTTATGCGACGAAGTCATCGAAAATTGGATCACCCGAATACGTGTCACCAAGCAAAGCCGCGGCGGATGTATGTACGACATTATATTCCGTACTTAATATTATAAAATATTCTTTCAAAATAAAAAAACTGGATATGAGTGGATATCTCATACAACTTGTTTTATTTACGTTTAAAAATCGAGCGTCCTTATTTAAAGTCCCTTTATATTTTTGTCTAATTATAGAGAACATGTTCACATATAATAGATGTAAAATATCCAAAGCTTTTAGTTCAGAATTTTAACATTATGTTTTGAATATGAATTTAAATTTACTAACCATGTTACATATAAATCCTCAGCGAAATCAGGTATTGTTATCGAATGGAAAATAAAGGCTTCATTCACATTACTCATAATGTGAACTTTTGTTGTTATTTGTAAGACATGGCCGGCAACGAACCAGTAATATTTGATAAAGAATTTCCATATGCAAACACGAAATTAGCTAATTTATTTAGAAGCTGCCTTTTCTGTATCTTCTTCGCTTTGATAAAAAAAAGAACTCTGTCGGAGCTTGCTCCATAGAGTTAGTACTGTGTCTCCAATAATTGCATTACCTTGAGGAGGATCGAAAACATTTTTAATAAATATTTTAAACATTGTGATTACTGAGTTTTATCATTAGATACCGTTTACTTGTACTTTTGTGTAATTTGTATTATTGGACAACTTGTGCATACTTGTGGATGCATCTCTTTTTCGTGAACAGTATGTGAATCTTCAGCACCCTAAATTCGACAATTTTGTTTGCTGACGTATCCGTCAAGATGAGAATGTACTTTATCTCTGAAAAAAAATTTTATCGTAAAAATCAGCATCAAGTTTTTTCTATTCTAACATCCAATTAACAAATGCACGACGTTCTAAAGGTTTGCAAGTTTTAATTGTTGTATAAACTGAATTTCGTATGCTGGCAGATGCAGGTCTTTCTTTAAAATACCATGCGTGGTGGCTGTTGACAGATTCAATTGTTGTGCACGACGTCGAATTAATATGTGTGGATAGTCTCGTACACTTTTTTTCACTGCAGCAACATTTTCATGTGATCGGCCACGATAAGGATGCATTGGTGTTGCCTTATCAATAACAGAATCCGTCTCTTTATATCCCTTGATTAAGTTACAAACTGTTAACTCTATAGGCCCTCGATTTTGTCCTAATTTTGTGCTAATTTTTCTTAATCCAGCTGTAAATTATCGTACACTTTCATAAAGCAGTTGTACACAAACTATTCGCTATAAAATTATTAATGGCGGCGTTAATGTTGACGTCGTATGGTCTGTAGATGACAATCATTAGATATTGACGCCTTATCTTTGACAGTACACAAATGGTGCGCAATTCAAATATTATAGTACCAAATGAGACACCCTATACTATAGGCAACATCGAAAGCTGCTGTTATCGCCAATGCCATCTTGCTATACCTAGTTAAATCATAAAATGGATCGACACTATTCAAAAAACATTGTCCATATAATAAATACATTTTCCTTCATTATAAGCATCTTCTACTAATGCTATTTTTGACGACTTCGTTCATTAAAAGATACATTCCATTAAAAATACATTTAAGTCTGTGTATATTACCATAGATTCCATTACTGAGACATAAGAGAAACCTAATATGACTATGTTGTCGACAGTGCCGGAACTTGAGCTGAAAAGGCCCCGGGGCAAAACAAAATGCAGGGGCCCCATTTAAAAATTACTTGTGGTATTAATATAGAAAAAAGGAAGGATAAAAATCACTGTATTTTGTCCATAATAATTATATTTAGATATTACAAACAATTGGTTGAAGTGTTAACTGAGTAAAATTCGTAAGCCGAAACCTTAAATCATAAGAAAAAAGTTTCAGATTAGCATACTTGTAGATTTTCTTATTTTTATCACCTTAATTAGTTCAATTTGATGATTATTTTCTAAATAATATTTTTAGGAATCTTCGTTCAAGTATTTTTCAAAATTTCCTGATGGGGTTGAATCATTTTCCCTTTTCATTTTCTGCCAGGGGGCCCCCTCGCGTCGGGGGCCCCTTCGCGTCGGGGGCCCCGGGGCAAAGCCCCGGTTCACCCATTGTAGTTCCGGCCCTGATTGTCGATAATTAGTATTTGTCTGTGAATACTGTGATAGAAGTCCGGTATAAATATAAGATGTTATTATTGTGTGGGGCCAAATCTGATCGGGGACAACTGACATCTCTCTTAGGATATAAACATTTGTCCGTATTTCTATGTGTAATCGTAATCCCTCTTGTAGTTTTCAATGGGATTACGCTTTGTATGAGTTCGCCATCGTATATCTATAAGAGAGAGGCAATATTATCAAATGTAGGGACTTTGATACTACTTTTAGTGCTAATATATTTTGTTGATATACGTAACGTTAAACATTAAGTATTTTAAACCGCAGTTTACAAATACTGCGGTTTAACTCTAATTTTGTTTCCAATGTAATAATGATTTGTATATTTCCTAAAAGCTCGGTGTTTCGCGTATGGAAGGCTAATATTATTAGTCAGGAAAACAAACTTTTACATTACCTAACTTAATACAAATTCATAAATTTCATACGAACTTTCTACTTCGAAATAAACGTGCTCGCAACAAATCTGTTACATATTGCCAAATGTATTTAATGTGAATTTAATTGAAAATTCCCTACGGTCCTTATAAATAAATAGTATATACATATGTACCAATTAAATACACGAAACATCTAAAACGATAAATATAGAATATTTATCAAAAATAAAATTATTGTCCCTTAGTTGTAAGATCACTATTTAAACATAGAAATCCAATAAGAATATATGAAGTGGGAAAATAAAAAATGTTTCATATATTTGAATCAACTAATATAGCTATGTCTTAAAAAATTAATTTGAATACGAAAAAGAATATTTTGGTAATTAGTAATTAGATTTAAAAGTTGTATTATACATAAAGTATTTTATACACTAGTCACAATAATTAAGTGATGTAAAAGAATCGTAAATTTTTAGGTGACTTTCAAAGGGCTGTAACTTGAAGAAAAATAGTCTCATCATAGCTCTAGAGAAAACTAAAAAAAGCAAATTGAATCTCCAAGTTTCTAGTTTTCAGATGTTGAGTTCAAAATATTTTACCATCAGAAATTTTTAAGTAATTTCCGTAATAACCGTCGGAAAATAAATTTTCTAAATTCTTGTTTGCCTTCCAAAAGGTCCACGGATTTCAATACATTTATTTCAGTAGTTTAATCATAAAGTATTTTTAGATAATTGTATCCTCTTTAATTTGAGCGATCTGGTAGCTTTTGACTTTGGTAATTAATTACTCGGGAAATAATGATCGTACAGATCATTTCTTACAATAATTAATATTTTTTGATAAAAAAGTATGGATGATTGCTAAAAAACATTTTCAACATCAAAAAGTGAACAGAAAGTGAAAAATTAATTCTTAAGTTGATTTTTAGCAAAGACGACAAATTCAATAATTTCGAACACAATGAAAACAAAATTGCAGCACTTTGAAATTTTCAGGGTTTCTTTGAGATACCTTGACGTTGAAGAGAAACAGTTAACCTCCTTAGTATATCCATTAAATTGCAAAGTTATGCCAAGTTAAGCAAATACCTTTTCGCACATAAAATTATTTGTTATTGAAAACCAATAACTAAGGCTTATGAAGAATATTTGTAGTTTTTAAAACCCTACTTGAATTTTTTGTACGATCGTTATTTTCTGAGGAATTAATTACCAAAAATCAAAACTGACTTTTTTATTTTGAACAACGATAACACATCATCGAAAAATCATCGTACAAGGCTTTTATACCACTCAAATTAAAGAGGATACATTATCTAAAAAAGATTTATGATGAAATCATTGAAAATTATTCTGTGGACCTCTTGAAAGGCAAGCAACAATTTGGAAAATTTTGATTGCAAAAACTGCCGATGGTATAAAAAATTCAACTCAAGATATGAAAACTAGAAACTTGATTTGCTTTTTTAAAATTGCTCTGCGACTGTTTATCTCCAAGTTACAGCCCTCAGAAAATCACCTAAGAATTTAGAATTTTTTTACATCCCTTAATTTTTGTGCCTAGTGTATGTAAGATACAATCCAATTTAAATTCCAATAATTTGATCTTGACTTCTGTCTTGTTTAATCAATAATAAGGAATGCATGTACTTTGTACTTGAGTTATTTACCATGTACAAGGAGATAATTAGAGAAATATTACATATACAATTAATTACATAACATGCGTTAACTGAAGACAAAGTAGATGGCTGGTTTGTCAATGTTTTGTCAATACATCTTAGCTAATAGTTAAACTAAATAAAACTTCCGCATTAATAGAATGATCAATTTTTTTAAGTTAGTTAAGTGGTGCCTATGTTATCTTAATTGAACTTTAGAACCGAGATTTTAGCGAATCCTTTGTTTTACTGACCAGTAAGCTGCAAAGAGATGTCATGGCTGCCTACAAATACCGTATAATAAAAAATGTATGGGAGTTTGTAATTCATTTTTCATACAGTATAAATTTCAATTTAGTTTTATTGTTAGATATTTCAGGTGTTCCCGATGTTAGAATTTTGTTTGTCAGAAAAATCTCGCAAAATAGTTTTTTTTGCAAATACGCTCGAAAGAACCAAAAGGTATTTTAGATTTTCTATTTCTTGAAATACTTTATTCAGTAGCGTACGTTTGCAGGGTTAAATGGTACGGATTTATTTTAAATAGCAATCCCAATTTTTTGTTTGATACAGTGATAGAGTGTGAGACACATTTTTTTGAGTATGGTCATAAAAACTGTATTAAGTTGCATAAAGGATATTGTGAGAAAAATGCAAATAAAGTTTTAATTGTGAAGATTGATTAATTTAATATATTGAAAGGCGTTGATATAAATTTTATTTAATATTAGTCACGTCAAATTAGCTTAAAAAACGTGTGCGTCACGGGACGCCCGACAGAAGTGATAACTTAAACTAATCTAAGTTAAACTATTTGATATTGAAATTGTTTAACTTGAGAAAAGCTCAAGTTATTACTTAAATTTTATGTATATTAATATGATAATGTAAGAAAAGGTTATTTATTAATTAAATCTTTTATTGATTATAAAATATATTTTATTCTTAGTTACAATTCTTGAATATGTACATTAGAATTTTGTGTATGTACATTATTAGTATCATTATTTAATCCTATAAAAGTAACAATTGGCTTATGGTAGCTATAATAAGCAACGAAATTTTTACATTGTATGTCATCTAAAAATCTTGCAGAGACTGCATCAAGTACAGTTCCATGACTTGTTGTAGCTTCTTCTGGCTTATTAATCATTTTTAATTGTAATTTTGATTGTAGGAACGATACTAAATTTTTAGCTCGATCAGCAACAAAATTAACATTAAAATCTTCGGTTAAAATTAACGGAATTTTATAATAATTTTTTGTTTTTAATTATGTTTATCAGAACGTGTATAATTATTTTTTTACTATGATATGCTGTAAAATTACTAAATTTACTAATTACTAAATCATAGAGGCGGCCCCGCAGCAGCAGCGACGCACACATGCACATGCACGTAGATGGAGACAGCGAAAGCACGCAAAGAGGAGGAGATAGAGCTCGAGATCGTGCGAGAGAGGGGGAAGCGTCTGTCCGAAATACGGCTAGCGCTGTGGGTTAGAGTGAGAGAGAAGGAGCCTGCCTACCGCTGCCGTATGCGTGAGAGAAAGGGAAGCCAGACAGACTGGCGCTGTAACGCGTTACGTAACGAAGCGGTTTACCCTCCCATAAGAAGTTATCACTTCAAAAATTGATGCTTATGATTCCTTTCGGAAAAAGATTGCATTGAAATTCACTGGAAGTCTGCGCCTGTAGTGTCCCTGTAATGAGGCTTATCAAGATCGTCCGCCTATAGTACGATCTACTGTCAGTAAAATTGTAAGTAAATACAGAAAACATGGACATGTACGCAATTTATCCAGAGCTGGTTATCAAGTAATCAATGCAGATACACAACTTGTCATTGTAGTAAGAGTTGGTGAAAATCCACATTCTAATATCCTGCAAATTAGCTTGGATATAAACTTGAGTCATGCTACAGTGCTTAAAGTTTTGCATAAATATAAATTTCACCCTTACAAAAAAGTTACATTGACTTAAGAAATATCAGAAAATTATTTTGATCGTCGAATGCAATTCTGCAAGGAAATAATAATTACATTGTAATAATGACAATATATTTGCGAAAAACATATATATTTTTCGAAAACGAAGCCACATTTTTTCTTAATGGAACTGTAAATAGACAGAACTGTAGATATTTGGCGTCACAGAAACCACGATGGACGCAGGAGTCACATACTTAATCTCTCAAAAAAGTAAACGTTCGGGCAGTTATAGACGGAAATGGAATTTCGGGCTTGTATTTTGTTGATGACAATTAGGCTAGCGCAAGATATTTGCAATTTTTACAGCAGGAGTTGATTTCAACATTGACAACTTTATACCCAAATGCAAATGAACGAGATATACTTGATAACATACTTTGATATCAACAGGATGGTGCATCTCCTCATTACGCTCCTCCTGTTCACCAGCGGCGGCGCTAGCATTATTTTGCGGTTGGGCGAAAATAGGCAGAAAATATCTGGGTTGGACGAGGGCGTTAAATATATTATTTTATATGCGAATGTGATATAGTGCTGTTATAAGGGGTTGAGCGACTGGTTGGGTGAAAAGGATTTTGCCTGGGCGCTCGCCCACCCGTGCCCACCCCTGGCGCCGCCACTGCTGTTGACACTTGGATAAAATCTTACCACAACAATGGGTACTGCGATGTGAATCTATACAGTGGTTACCCTTGTATCTTTCACCCTTTGATTTTTGTGGGGTCAGTTTAATATAAAACTGTCAATAAACCTGGAAACATAGCTAATTTAAAGGAACTAATTCTACAGTAAATACCCAATATTGGGCCAATATTTTATTATGCTTATAAATTAATTAATTTTCATAATTTAACCTTTATTTGCATTTTTCTCGAAACTTTATTGATGCAATTTAATAACATTTTTATAATAATACACAAAAAAATGTCATTTAAACAACAATTCCCTCCAATATTTCCTCAGATCTTTCAGGTGAAATATAGACTTCTTTTCAACAGTATATCTAGATATACTTTTATTATATATATATATATATATATATATATATATATATATATATATATATATATATATATATATATATATATATATATATATATATATATGTGCAAGATATAATGTATACATATGTTATATCATTACAATAATCTACAAAATTATTGTCGACTATACTAATTGTACGATAATTTTCCCAATTTATGCTGTATGGTACTTTTTTATAAATAACTACACATACTGATCATCAAGAATAGGAAAAAGTGTGAGATTATTTAGGTATGCGTTAGAAGAAAGAGTGAGGCAGCAGCATTTCGAGAGAGAAAAGGACGCACCTTACGCGCTACCAGATCGAACTCTGCGTACATTCATATTCAATATCACCCGAAAAGGTCTCAATTCGACTGAGTAAAGACCAGGCTATTTACTGCGCACCTCATGGGCTGTCCGATGGCAGTTTTGAGACTTATTCCTATTCTTGATAAGCTGTACATTGTAGAATATTAGTAATGAAATAACCAAACTTTCTCGTCTGCCCAGATAGCAATCTAATCAATACAATGTCCTGATTGTTGTGGAATTATTGCTAAACAACTGTACAGCAAATATAATTGATAGTTCGAAACCGTTGCCAGAAATATCGTTGACAAATTCGTATATACTCTCTTTTATGCGATCTGTAAAGCGGGGTGCATTCCACATTCGATATTATATAAGAGACAGGAACTCACTTCTAACAATAGCTATCATCGCGAAGAATGCAGACATGAGGGTAATACATTCTCAAATAAATTGCGCAGCGTGGTGGTGGTGGTTGACCTAGCAGTTCAGAAAGATTAATGTTCTCATATTTTAGATAATATTGCACACATATATTATCAAAGAATACTCTCAAAATTAAGTTGTATAAGGTCTCTATTTGGCGAAACGGAAACACACTAATGCCTGTACCAGTGATTAATTAACATATTTTCTACCATTGGGAAAATTACATAATACTTATGTGCAGAGGGCGCGAGAGCAGAGCAAAAATGAAAGTGCAAATTAATAATGAAAGATTGGAGGAAGTTAAAGACTTCACTTATTTAGGAAGTAAAATAAATTGGGATGGAAGAAGCTATAAAAATATAAAACAAAGAATAGCGCAGGGTCGAGTAGATTTTAACAAAAAGAAAGCACTTTTATGCTTGGGGGTAATAAACTTAGAAACAAGGAAGAGATTTTTGAAGACGTATGTATCGAGCACCGCACTATACGGTTGCGAAACCTGGACGGTAGGAGAAGCAAGTAAGAAGAAATTAGAAGTTTTTGAGATGTGGTGTTACCGAAGAATGATGAAAATACAGTGGACTGACAGGGTTAGAAACGAAGAAGTATTAGAGAAAGTCGGAGAGAAAAGAAGTACGTGGAAAAACATAAAGAAGAGAAGAGATAGAATGGTAGGCCACTTATTGAGACATGGGGGAATAGTCCGCGATATTTTGGAGTCAGAAATAGGAGTGAAGAAAGGCAGAGGTAGGCCTAGATTAGACTACTGCTCGCAAATGATAAGGGATGTAGGCTGTAGCACAATTAGCGAAATGCGTAGGTTAGCACAAGATAGGAGAAGCTGGAGGTTAGAGTCCAACCAGTCTTAGGATTGATGACCTCATGATGACGATAACTACTCTACAGGAAAACCCATTTATAGAGCAGGAAAGTACAGCGAGTGTTCACATTCTAATTAGATTAATAAATTTCACAAACATAACAATCAAATTTAATACAAATACGTATATACATATTTAATACCTAGGTATATGAAATAATATATGAAAAATAAGAAAAACAAAGATGCAGATCAAGCATAACAATGTTTAATAAACAGAAGAGTACAATGTTTAATAAACAGTTAAATATATAGAATTTATCAATGTTGTTGTTGTATTTAGTACACATTAAAAACAGAGGTGAAAATTTTAGAATATTAGTACGCGGAATAGAGAGGTAAAAGCTTTGGGATGTTCGAGAATGCAATTGAGGTACATAAAAATTCAGCTGGCCCAATAGGTTTAGACAGTCAATCATATTGTGTATAAGCTTATGTAGAAACATTTGAGAACAACATTCCCGCCTCCCGTCAAGTGTTGTCATCGCAAATCTTGCCAAAAGACCATTTTGAGGGAAACCAATAGGTGGATATACAGTGTCTGATTTGAACCATAGTAGTTTCAGAAACCTTCTTTGAACCATTTCCAAGCTGTTAATATGGCATTGATAATAATGATTTCATACTAAAGATCCGTACTCAAGTTTAGATCGGACAAAAGCAAAGTATAGAATTTTCAATGTATCGGTGTTTGAGAAATTCCTGCTAGTTCTTATTAAGAAACTCAGTGTATGCAACGCTTCAGACACTACTTATTATATTACTCATTTACTTATTACACTATTTATACTTAACTATTGTTTTAGTCATCCCGTTGGTTTTGTAACTATCTATTTATATAGCGTTTTCGTAAAGTAATGAATAAATTGATTAAACATTCGAGGAATATATTCTGGGAAAACTCTCAGACAGGTGAAATTTTACTTTTAGTTGCGCATTTTTTAAAATTTATCTAATACGTACAGAGTGATTTTTGTAAAAGGAAGTAGTTGAATTGTTCAATGCAATTTATCCTGATCGGCAACCCATTAGCCAATGCATGGTAAGCAATGTTGCGTCAAAATATCACGATTTTAGGCATGTTCGTGATCGTCCTGAATCTGATAGACCCTCACTATCAGAAGGTGACCAGCTTAATATTTTGTTGGCAATGCAAGAAAATCAGAACTCAACGCTTAACCTACTGATTTCTGATTTCAATATCGCAGCGTCTATAATAGTACATACAATTATTTAAGAAGCAAAGCCTTTCCATCCTTATCAGAAATACTTTATTAACGAGCTGCCTGAAGACGACTTTGATCGGTGAAATCAATTCTGTGGGCAAATGCAATCATGAGTTCGCAAATAAAAACATTTTTTCTTACGAGGCTACCTTTGTCTGGAACGACCATCTCAATAGAAAAATCTTCCGCTATTGGGCTATTTCTGGGTTTCCATTTCTTTAATGCGAACTTAACCATATACAAGATATATGGATTTTCTTCGAGACAACCTATACTCTAGTTATAGGTATAGGTATAGCTCTAATACTGTTATATTCAGACGTAGATGAACCTGACATTTTCTTTCAATAAGATGATGTACTTCTTTATTATGTAACACCTGTCCGCACTTACTTAGATGAAATATTCCCGAATCGTTGGATAGGGAGAAGGGAAACGATAGAGTGGCTAGCCAGATCGCCAGAATTAACACACCTAGATTACATTTAGGTGTGTTCTATTAATTCATCTATGCTTGCGAGACGACGACCTTTTAGGGTTCTCTTTGTTTTTGGGGACAGAAAAAATCACACGGAGCCATATCTGGTGAATATGGAGGCTGGGGCATCATTATAATGCTGTTCTTGGACAATAATTCACGAACAAGCATGCATCGTTATGCTAAAACCATGAATTTTTCGCCACAATATCGGGCGTTTTTTTCGAATTGTTTCATGCAAATGGCGTTCAACTTGTAGGTAGTACTCCTTATTGATCGTTTAACGTTGTGACAAGAACTCATAGTGCACTATGCCGGTAAAATCGAAGAACACAATGAACGTGACCTTCACATTCTACCGCACTTGCCGAGCTTTTTTTCGTCTTGGCGATCCAGAATGCCTCTATTGGCATGATTGAGCCTTAGTTTCAACATCATATCCGTAAACCTACGTTTCATCATCTGTTATGACACGTTTCGGTAGTTAAGCATCGTTGTTGACTTAATTTAGTGACTCCTGAGCAACTCCATTCGCCGCTGTCTTTGTTCAAAATTTAACAATTTTGGAAGAGATTTGCTGCCACACGTTTCATACATAAAAAACACCCGAAAAAATTTTATGGCATGTGCCAGTTGATATGCCAATATCATCAGCGATCCTCTGAGTGTAATTCGGCGATCATTCATAATCATCTCTTTCACTTTTTCCATGTTTTCATCGGTTGTTGTTGTGCTGGGGTTTCCAGGGCGCTCGTCGTCTTCACGGCTTTCTTGGAAACATGTATACAACTCGTAAACCTCTGTTTTACTTACAACAGGCTCACCGAAAGCAATATTTAGCACTTCTAAAACATTGCTGCACTTCTTCCATTCTTACAGTAAAATTTAATGCAAATTTGTTGATCCATTTTTTAAATAAATAAATAATCGCCCACCGTACCAAAATACATGTAACCTTTTTGACAGCTGACAACAGACTAAACATCCGATATGGCTAACAATATACATATACCTTTCAGACATGTTTACCAATACAAGAACGAAAAAATCGCGCGAATCGGAGTAATGCAATTCGCGAAATTACCATTTCCATTCCCAATTACCATTAAAATTCCCATTACTTTTTGAACAGACATCGTATGTATTATATTAAACTTAGGGGAGAATAACTCCCAAGAATTTGTTAATAATAATTTTGCATAATAGCTTCCTAAGACAAAATAGTGGATTGAAAATTATTTTAGATAAATGATAAATATTTCAAAATACTATTAATTATTATCTACATCATTATGTTCAAGAATTATGGTTAATGAAAAATAAAATCGTTCGACAGTTTAACTGATACAATTTTACCTACTTTTATTTCATTGTATTTAGCTACTTTTTAATTACTTTTATTTCATTGTAAATGGCGTTATTCGTAGCGAAGTTAATGTCAGTCAGAGAATATTAAAAATATAAAACACAATGAAAATTTGACAAGCTTCAAACGCGAAACCAATTATGTACGGCAGAGACATAAAAATATTAATAAAGGACGAACATTAATTTATTATTACTAAATAACACTAAATTACGAAAATGATTTTTCGTAGTTTAGAAATTCACTTCTTTTGTTTATTGTGAATGATTTATGTGATGTTTGTATGAATATATGTAAATTTGTTGCAGATCATTTCAGTGGTTCGAAAGCCCGCTATGCGAACGCCAAGAAACATGTTTATAGTGAATTTAGCTGTAGCAGACTTGTTATTATGTACAATTACAATGCCACTTACCCTTATGGAAATCCTGACAAAGTATTTCCCTTTAGGAAATAACTTATTTATTTGCAAGTTAATTGGAATATTGCAAGCTACAAGTACCTATGTATCCACGATTTCAATCACAGCTATTGCTCTGGACAGATATCAAGTAAGTGTATATATTTCTTCTTTACTTATTGTTAATAACACTCTCAAAACTATTTTATTATTACGTTACTACGTTACGTTTACGTTAAATAAAATATTACTACGTTATGATGTGTCAGTGACAAGTTTATTAATAAAACACATTAAGATTCGCGGTTCAGAATAGTTTGGTCGCTTCATCAAAACTGTGTTACATCACCTTTATTAATAATAACAGCTTTATTTATGGCAGGCATTGTATTTGCCAGCTTAGCGCACTCAAGCACTTTCTTGCAATTTGGCGCGTAAATCGTTAAATGTACGGACCGGATGTTTACGTAACTGTTTTTTCATTTCATGCAATGTTTCTATTGGTGAGAGCTCTGGACTGCTAGAGGGCCATTCCATAACAAGGACATGTTCTGTAAACCAAGATTTGAATATTGTAGATGTGTGACAAGTAGCACCATTCTGCTGGAAAATGTACTGCATACAATCAGTGCCTTGACGTATTGGTATTGACGACAATAGACTGTGTATCAAAATGTGTTTATATTTTTCTGCTGTCACAGTACCATCCACGAAATGCAATTTTCCTACGTCGATACTACCCATACACCCTCAGATTATAAGAGACGCAGGGAACTTCACTTTCCTAATCAAACAGTTACAATGATAAGTTTCCAGTGGGGTTTTTAGCACACATTTTGTGTTAAAAACATACATACCTATATTTAATCATATTTAAGTTAAAAGTTTATACTTTGTTTCCGTTACCAAGATTTTTCTTTAATAAAATAGTTTTGACAGTGTTATTACTTTTATTTAAATATACTGGTTGTAAAGTTATATCTGGTCGAACTATTATGAGTCTGGGCTCGTATATTAGAGACATATTATTACTCAGGGCTTATATTTTTTGATACAATTGCCTACATTATAATATAGTCAACCCAGTGTTCTCAAAATAAACAATTTATTAAAAGGGAAGAAAAATTACTGATAATGATACTAAAAATAATGCAATGTTTCATCAGCTACATAGGGAATATTTAGTATTAGTTAAGATAAAAGTACTTACCCAACACAACTTAACAGAAGGTTTCTGTTGTTTTCTGAGGTAAAACTGCCTCACGTGTTACTATTATTGTATGTAGTATGTACGAGGGGGTACCCAAATGAAACCGAATTGATGCTGTGGTGGGCGGTGTTTTTGTAATACTGCGTTCTGCCGCTATGAGCGCATAGAGCTACCTTTCCCAATTTAATAATGGCTAAGTCGTTGTTAAAGAAGGTTCCGTTCGGCTCGTCTGAATTCCTTAGTGAGAGTTGTTTTCTGTGCTCGTCGTTTTATTGTTTTTTCGATATGAGAGGAGTTGTCCATTCAAAGTTTGTTCAACAGAATCAGGAAGTTTTTTTTACCTGGAATTTAAAATATATTAACATTTTGCGGCGGGGGAGGCTTGATCTATGGCTGTCGGGTGACTGGTTTTTCCACCGCGATAAAGCCCTGCTCATACAGTCTTGTCTGTGCACGAATTTTTAACCAAAAATTTCTACAACTTCGGCAACAGTCTGTCGTCGATCTTCTAGGCGAACAAGCCGAATGGAATCTTTTTTAGCGACGACGCTTTGCCTACTGACTCGGGAATGGTAGATTATATACGCTGCTAGTTCTATACGGTAAAATGAGGTACTATAAGAACTCCGCCCATTACAACATCAGGCTTCTTTTGGGTACCCCCTCGTATGTAAGATGGAATACCCGAAATACGAAAACTTTAAATCCTTGTCTGATATTTATAACACCTAGTCTGCCAGTAATAGTATCATTGTTTGCATATTATTTCTTGTTATTACATTAATACTAGTAGGACCTTTATGTTTTTAAAATACTTTTGTTTTAAAAATACTATGTAAACTTAAGTGCGTCAATCTGACCCACACCATTACATATCAGTCCAAGAGAGAAATTGTATTACGCAGCCTTTTTCATCTAATTCATCACTCTAGCTTCCACTGTTAGAGACGACTTAATTTCAGGTGACTAGGGGTCAGCTAAGAGCAATTTATTTTGCGGTGGTGGACACCTTAGTTAAATCTAAAAATCAACAGACCCACATTCTTTTTACTTTATACTCGTAGAATTCATACCCACACTCGTTTATATTGGTACAACATTATGAACATAAAAAATATACAATATAGAAATATAATATTATATAGTATATTGTACGTACATACGTACGAAAAGAAAATACGCAGTTTACGTCTGATGTAACTGTTGCTTGTAGTGTACTATTTCGTTTATTCTGAATATTCTGGGATTATAATTACCGATCATCGATTGACAATTACTAATTAAAGCTGGGCGAAGAAATAAAAAACAGGATTAAATCTGGATTACAAAATGAAAACCTGTGGTTATGTGTGAACGAGACGACAAATTTTAAAAGAGCCGTTGTTAATATTACGGCTCATATACAGGAACTCCTTAAATCCTTATGTTCATTCTTATTAGCTAGTAAACGATTACAAAAATGTACTGGGGAATCAGTTACGCAGATAGTTTTAAATACGATGTGTGATAAAACAATACGGTGAACGAATTCTTATAGCAGAAACTGCTGACGCTACATCGGTGTGAAATTATGCGTCGGATAGCCTCATCCTTTGGGATAGTCTGTGTTAAGTTTGAGCAAGCTGTGACTTGTCAATTGGTTTTCAAAACCGCAAGAGTGCGGACGTATTTACCGTGTTTGTCATGCATCATGGATTTCGAACAACTTAACATAAAGTTTTATTTTAAGTTGCAAAAAAGTTGCAACGGTCGGGACGTCCTTCGACCTCAAAAACAGACAAGAACATAGGAAAATTGTAAATTTCGAATATTACAAAGGCGTACTGTAATATTTATAAACGATATACGGAGGAAGAGACCAGAAAATAGGCCAATGGCTTCCTCCCTCATCACGACAACGCGCTGTGTCACACCTCGTTTCTGATCCGCGAGTTTTTGGCTGAAAAAAAGATTCCTGTCTGTCCACATCCGCCTTACTCTCCGGATATAGCACCACGGGACTTCTGGCTCTTTCCAAAAATCAAACCCGTACTAAAAGGGAGCATTTTGATACCATTTTCAACATTGAGAGGGCCGACCGAGCAGCTGCAGGCCCTTTCGACAGAAGCATTCTAGAAATTATTCCAATCATGGAAACAGCTTTGGAATAATTACATCGCTATCCAGGGATAAGTCCTTGATTTAGTTGTCGTTATCGTCGTCACTCTACTGCACAGTGTTTGTATAAAACAAAAAGATATGAGAAAAACGATTAAATGAATGATTATCATCAATTATTATAAAAACATATTTATTATTAGATGTTCTTAAGTCCGCAACTTCTTATGGGAGGGTAAACCGCTTCGTTACGTAACGCGTTACAGCGCCAGTCTGTCTGGCTTCCCTTTCTCTCACGCATACGGCAGCGGTAGGCAGGCTCCTCCTCTCTCACTCTAACCCAGCGCTAGCCGTATTTCGGACAGACGCTTCCCCCTCTCTCGCACGATCTCGAGCTCTATCTCCTCCTCTCTGCGTGCTTTCGCTGTCTACATCTACGTGCATGTGCATGTGTGCGTCGCTGCTGATGCGGGGCCACCTCTATGATTTAGTAATTAGTAAATTTAGTAATTTTACAGCATATCATAATAAAAAAATAATTATACACGTTCTTATAAACATAATTAAAAACAAAAAATTATTATAAAATTCCGTTAATTTTAACCGGAGATTTTAATGTTAATTTTGCTGCTGATCGAGCTAAAAATTTAGTATCATTCCTACAATCAAATTTACAATTAAAAATGATTAACAAGCCAGAAGAAGCTACAACAAGTCACAAGTGGAACTGTACTTGATGCAGTCTGCAAAATTTTTAGATGACATACAATGTAAAAATTTCGTTGCCTATTATAGCTACCATAAGGCAATTGTTACTTTTATAAGATTAAATAATGATACTAATAATGTACATACACAAAATTCTAATGTACATATTCAAGAATTGTAACTAAGAATAAAATATATTTTATAATCAATAAAAGATTTAATTAATAAATAACCTTTCCTTACATTATCATATTAATATACATAAAATTTAAGTAATAACCTAAGCTTTTCTCAAGTTAAATAATTTCAATATCAAATAGTTCAACTTAGATTAGTTTAAGTTATCACTTCTGTCGGGCGTCCCGTGACGCACAGGTTATTTTTTTGTAAATTGTTTTTCATCAAAATGTTTACTAACGTAAGGTAACGTTCTTGCAAGCGCTATCTTTTATGAAAGTCAAAAATAATAATAAATAATTATTCAAGTTGGCGACCCTGCAAACTTATAATACTAAATAAACGCATTTCTGTTTCAGGTGATAGTATATCCAACAAAAGAAAGTTTACAACTGTTTGGAGCTGCATTGATTCTATTGTTAATTTGGATAGTGGCACTTCTATTAGCAATGCCGCTCTTTATTGTCCGACATCTGGTTCACCACTCAATTAAATTGGGAAGTGATTGGTTAAGTCTCAACTTCTGTATAGAAAATTGGCCTATAGACCATGGTCGAGCTTACTACTCAATTTTTTCATTGATATTCCAATATACTTTGCCTATCATCATAGTATCCGTAAGTAAATAATACAAAATATTTTAATGATATCTTAATAGGTCATCATTCAAACATGTATTTAGAAAGAAAATGTGGTACCAAATGTAGTCGAGTAACTGTGATGTGACACCTAACTATAAATATTCTTCCATCAATTTAGGCAATCTGTGAAACATCCCTATATCCTTATAATTTTCAATTTAAATTTGATATTCTAATATGGTGCACAATTTAGCACCAGTCTGATAATTTGTTATCATAATGACGAAAGAGAGTACATTCTAAGTCAAAATGCAATTTTGAACAAAAGCTTTTATGAAATGAGAATCTCGACACTGTCTTGAAGAAAATAGGCATTACTGATGATCTTCTATGCTATAAAATCCTATGCTAAGTTAGTCAGAAACTGAAGATATCGCCTAGCTGTAACATTCCCCATCAGTTCACAGATTTATACTTTCCCCTCTATTAGGGGATGTTGATATAATTTGCTAAGGGTAGTTGATTCTTGTAAACTAAACAATTTCATCTAAGATATAGACATGTTATAAATAGTCGAAAATGTAATTAACACTAAGGCAGGCTCCAAATTAGAAGTAGAACTGTCCACCGGGTTGCTTCATCAGTGGCGGTGCCGTATATAAACCACTACACATGGGTAATAATAATTTATATAACATGCGTTATTATATTTATATGATAAATTATAACTGGCCAAACATGACGGCGAATTTAACTGAAATGTACTGAATTACTTGTACCTACATTGATTACAACTATCTCAGGTCTACACGGCGGCATCTTGGCTACCGCGGAGTTACTTAAGTATTATATAACAATACTGATGTAGAATTCATGGTGGGTAGGATAAGTTAATTATAAACCTATTAATTCAGCCGATAATGACTTATGAGTTTACCATATCACAAGATATCGAAATAAAGAATCCCCAAAAAAATACCTGGGATAAAAGTGTTAATTCTTTAAAATGACAAACAGAAACCAAACAAAAACAGTTAGTATTTTTGAATCTCTCTGAATACTGATATTTACATATACACACAATATATACGCCATATAGGGCATCTCATTTGAAACTATAGGATGTGATTTGTGGATAAAATTAATAATACTTGACAAACTGAGGTATTTTATTCTTCAACATAAAATGGAGGCTACAGAAACTGGGATACGGCTACAAATTGAAAAGAATACCGTTCATATGGCCGCCTCGACTCCTCTGGAATATCCAATGGTGTTAAATCACATGATCTTGTAGGCCAATAGTAATTTTATATGCAAGAATGTTATGGTTGCACGAGCTGTATGACACGTTACACCATTCTGCTGAAACCACATGTTGTTCAAATCCAAGTTATTAATTTGGTGGAAAAATAAATTATTTAATATGTCACGATAGCTTTCCCCATTTACTGATAACATTATCAGCTTTATTTTCAAAGAAGTATGATCGAATTACTCCATCACTTCAAAATGCGATCCAAAACGTGCCAATACGTCCATAGATCTCTATGGTCGTATTTCTTTTCCGTGAAGAGTATGTGGATTTTCAGCACCCCAAATTCGATAATTCTATTTGCTGACGTATCCATCAAGATGAAGATGTGATTCATCGCCGAATAAAATTTTGTTGCAAAAATCAGCATCACTTTATTTCTTTTCTAACACCCAATTAACAAATGTACGACGTTGTAAATGGTCTGTAACTTTTAGTTGTTAACTGAATGTTGTATGCTGACAGATGCAGATCCTTCTTTAAAATCTGATGCGTGGTGGCTCTTGACAAAATTCAGTTCTTGTGCACGACGTCGAATTGATGTGTTTGGATACTACCGTACATTTCCTCTCACCGAAACAATATTTTCGTCTGACCGACCACGACGAGGACGTATTGGTGTTGCCTTATCAGAAACAGTACTAGTCTCTTCAAATATTTTGGTTAGGTTATGAACTATTAACTCTGTAGATACTTAGTTTTGTTCTCTCAATGCAACTGTAAATGATCGCTTAGTTTCACAAAACAGTTGTCCACAAACTATCCGTTCTTTAACTGGTAATCTCGGCACATTGACGTCGTTTGGCTTGTAGATGACAGTCGTTAAATATTGACGCCCTATATTTGACAGAACACAAATGGCGCGCAAGTCAAATCCTATAGTTCCAACTGAGACACCCTATATTACTCATAGAATATATAGAAAATTTTTATTTTACTAGTAAGTACTTAAAATAATATTTACAGAATACGGTTTTATTAAAAAATGGACATCAATCTATTGCCTTAATTATTATATTAGTTACAAGTGTTTTTGTCACGAATGAAAATAACTATTCCAGATCCCTTCTAGTGTGCTAATGATGAATGTGAAAAATCATATTTTTAAACATCGAAACGAAAACAATAATAAAAAATAATAACGCAATTTATTGTTAAGATTTAGTCTATTTTGTGAGAGAGTCTCCACTAACTTTATACTAGTACATTGTTTATGCTTATAGACGCGCAAACGTCATTCAATCATAATTCACTTTAGAAAGTGGCTATTCACAGTATGACATTTACTATATCCCAAAATACCAGAGCCTTAAGTACTCTCCTTGTGACGACTGCGACAACAGTTCAGCTTCTTATCACTTACCAGTCAATCGAATTTCCTGGACCATCAATCGAATTTGCTGGACATTACAGAACCTTTCAAGTTCTATCTCTCGATGTTATTTCGTGAGAATTTATCACGGATAACTACATTTTGATAACGATTGCTTAATTTTATGTCTCTTAGTTATTTTAAGAGAACTAAGATAAATTAATATGTCTCTTAGCTATTTTATAATTAGGATACTATGGTTTTGATAGTTCAAAACTATAGCATTCTAATTTAGCAATAAGTAATCCATGGTCCAGTGTATCAAATGCTTTGGAATAATCAAGAAGCATTAGAGCAGTAAATAGATCATTGTTTAATGCACGAAAAATGTAGCCTATATTTAATACATCGAAAGTGTTCCTTTCTGAATCCAGATTACAAGTCAAGTATTATATTGTAGTTTACCATATAGCACACTTGTAAAATTGAGGTTGCATGAAACAGACGAATTATTCGAGAACTTTCGCAAAAGTTGGTATAACGGTTATACCTGTAGGTCTTAAGTTCGAACAGTTTTTAGGTTTTTTTTAATTTAAGAAGAGGTTTAATAAGGAAAAAGTTCTATTGATTAGGAATATAGGCAACTTCTAGGCAATAATTGACTGTATGAGTAGCTATAACTGGCAAATTGTATTTCAGCTATATTAGCAGTTAGACCGTTCCTTCCAGCCGGATTTGACTTTAGATCTAAAACGATTTTTATAATAATATCCACCATTAATTGTAGCTAATTCAAATTTAAAACATAAATAATTCTTCATTAAGTCTATCATGGTGATACTGCCAATTTACATTCACCCAGTTTTTGGATGTACTATAAACAGAGGTGAAGTAATTGTTTGTTCAGGATTTGGCAGTGTTATCGGAATATCAATGTTCTGTTTTTTATGTTCAAAGGCATTAATTGACATGCAGGAAGGGGCCAATTGGCTTTCTCCTTTAGAGAGCGCTTAGAAGCTGTTGTTTTTCAGCTTCTTCATCTGCCGTACTACGTAAATCATGTAAATCTATGAGATGAAGCGAGTATCCCTATGATAAACCAAATCCCGCGTATGCCTTGAACGATTTAAATGGTAATGAGGGCCACCGACTAATAACTGATGCAGTCGATGCTACAGTGAATAAAAAAGACTACCTTTCTATAGATCCAGGCAAGGTACTCTCGTTTTTAATTAGTAACTATTAATTTGGGATTTAATAGTCGAAATGTTTTCTGCAAGGTGTGGAGAAACTTTGGAAAATATGTGGACTACAGTGGGAATGTACAAGTGCTTTAAAATATTTATTAAGAAACATATAACAAATATGTTGTACTATATTTAAAAGCAAATTTTTAATTGATCATTGACTTTGAGCATAAGGAAAGCGGTTCCATATGTAACTGATCTTGAAATAGCTCCTCAATTTAACTTCGCTCTCAAGATAGTAGCCATCAAATCCCAATTCTTAAACGACATACTTTTTTAATTTAATATTTTAAAGTTTCTTTTGAAATTGTTATTTTATATGCTCTTGGTATGCATAGGTTAAAGGTATTAGTTGATATTATGAAGCCTGAGAGATTCCGTCATTAATTGAAGAAATTTAAGGAGAGACGTTAATAGACCCATATTATATTACATTATTAAATTATGGTATATGGGTTTTGGCGTCATCAGCCACTGATCGCATGGGTAGTCTCTCGGTGATCCCCTCTTATCCGGGTCATTATCCAAAAATGCTATCCCATAAAAGGAGCAATTTAGGCACGTTCCCCGCCTTAAGCCTCGCCTCCTCTAGAATAACAGGGGTCCCTAATATAATGTACCTCTCCTCCTTAAGTGCGGGGCAGGAGTAAGGAAAATGAATGGAGGTTTTCTCATATCCTTTACAATATCTGGAGGCCGGGCTGTCAGTCAGCCTCAGCTTGTGCTTATATGCATTCAGAGTACTATGGTGGCCCGTTATGATTCCCACCAGGGTTCTGGCTTTATGTCTGTTCAATTTAATGAATTCTTGGGCGAATTTCTCAATCTCTGAGTATTCGATGAAGAGTTTGGTTATTCGACAACCCGTTACTTCTCTCCATATTTTATTGTGCTGGTCTCTTGCCTAGCCATTGATGCGGTCTCTGATCAGATTTCGACTTATTCCCACTGCAGGTTCTGGTCCATAGAGGTTTTCCCTGGTCCTTAGTCTGGCAAGGTCATCTGCAATTAGATTTCCCTTAATGCCATTATGCCCAGGTATCCATAAGAGTTCCATCGGTCCCTTCCCTGCCAAGTGGTTCAATCCTTCATAGCAATTATAGACCAGCTTCGACTTTGTCGTTGCTGAATTCAGGGCTACCAATGCCGCCCTGCTATCCGAGCAGATACACACCTTCTCCTGAGTCCGATTTTGGTCGGCCCCCAGAACACCGTATGTAATTGCAACTAGCTCGGCCTGGAATGCGGTAGTGTATTTGCCTAGGGGAAAGGTTTACCTATCCCATTGCGTCGCCTATACACCCCCACACCCGCTCTGTTCCCACTCTTGGCTCCATTCGTATACCAGATGTCTCCATTGAGCGGTAATCCAGCTCGACCCTCCATCTACTCGGTCTTACTGGTGAGGGTGATCTTATATTTCTTGTCAAACAGGAAGTGGATACACGCACTGTTAGAGGGCATCCATAGGAGTCCCTCAGCAGCTAGATTTCTTGAGAGTTTATTCAGGTCCCTTACCTACCTATTCATGTTTCCCACCCTGTGCATTGCCTTTGCGGCTTCCGCTTTCAGGGTGACATCAAGAGGTGGTATCCACGTCAGCATCCCCATCGCCTCGATCGGTGTTGATCTTGGGGTTCCGCTTATACTTCTTAGAATCAATCCTCTTAGCTTGTTAAGTCGGTAGGCTTCCGACTTTAAACAGGCTCTCTCCCACCAGATGAATGCTGCATACGTCAGTCTGGGTTTGATAATTGCCTTATACATCCATTTCATGGTCTCCGGTTTCAAGCCCCATCTATTATCAATGACCCTTCTTAGTTGCCAAAGTGTTGCTGTTATCTTGGAACATATGTGACTTAGATGTTTTTCCCATGACAATTTCCCGTCCAGGATTACTCCTAAGTATTTCACTTCGCTATTATAGCTTAGTTCTTGGCCACCAAGTTTCAGCGGACATGTTCTGTTCCACTTATATTTCTTGGTGAACACCATCACCTCAGTCTTAGAGGAATTGACCGAGAGTCCCCTATCCCTGCACCAATTCCCAACCTTGTTTAATGCTCCCTATATTATATCGAGAATCGGCTCCAGGAAAGGGCCCTTCGTTATTATTACTAAGTCTTCGGCATAGCCAATTATTTGGTAATCCTTTAACCTTTCAAGCAGCTCATCCACTACCAGGCACCACAGAAGGGGGGGACAACCCCTCCCTGTAGGTAGCACGAGTCGACCCGGCACTCGATGATAGACTTGCCTTTATTGGCAGTAAGCTGTCTGTTTCCCAACATATGGTCTATCCATTTAGTGAATATTCTGGGGGTGTAGCATCTGCCTAGTGCTCCGCTAATCACCTCCCTGGATGTAAAGTTGAAGGCTTCTTCAATATTAAAAAAGGTGCCGACAACGTATCCTCCGGAGTCGAGTTGTGATCGTATCGATGACACAACCTTATTCAGAGCTGTTTCAAATAGACCCATAGAAAATGAAAATATTTTTGTTTACAGTTTTGTAAAACTGATTTTTAAGCCTAAATACTTAGGTCCAGTTGTTAAAGTAAAATATTAGGCTTATTTCTATGATCATTGCTAATATAAAATTATGAAAATGTTCTATATGAGTACACCTAACCAATTGATATACTTATCTTACATTTACAAAGCACTTAAAGGGTGTAAAATTGGTTACGAATCGGTAGTGCGGTATTTTTTTTCTGAATATTCCATAAATATTTTAGGTTCATTGTATGCTTTAAATATAATATTATCTGGATATTATAAAAGTTATAAATCAATAAATCACTACGTGACAATTCTATACAAACTTTTTTGTATTCATATTCAGGACAAGTTAAGGATCAAATCAATATCGCAAAGTACTTACTTTCCCAGAATTTTAAAAAAGACAAATTGCCATGATTAATTAAACGTAGTATTTTACAATGCAAATTAAGGTAATACATAAGGAGATGATACGTATTGAATCGTTATTTATCCTAGCTTGAAATAAAATTTTTCATTTTATCATTTACATTTGTGACCACTTTAACGAGAACATTTTGTGAAGCACTCAGAGGAAAATATTTCGTATTTAATTTACCGGTAACCAATTCTACTTTTGTCAGCCACTCCTTGCTAAATTGCATCCTGAGGGTAATTGAGTAAGCTACACGTGCGAAAAGGGAGTAAATTTGTTACCATTATGATGTACCATGCTAATCGAAAAGTCGGTTATCATTTATATCGTAAACAATGGTTAGGATAATATAAACGTTTATTGATATCTTGGTTGTGCGCCGGCCATTACAAAATATATGCGTGAATATATTTGCATAAGTGTTTGAAGGTAAAAATAACAGTAATGAACAGAAAAAAATGTTATATTGCCACAAATTTAATATCGGTTTCTGAGTACTCGAGGACCCTAATGTCACATTATATCTTCATTTTAATTAAATTGGGTACGTTTATTAAAATAATGGAAACTGCAGAAATTTACTTGTATATGATTGGAGGATTTTCGTGTATGGTTCTAAAAAGAGATTGAAATGTGTATTACTGCATAATGGAAATAAGTCTGCGTCGATTCCAATTGGTGATTCAATAAAACTTATGGAAAATATGAACATATTAAGTTGGTATTAGAAAAACATGCTTATTCTCAACATCACAGGTTTGTTTGTGTCGCCATACTTCTTGGACAGCAAACTGGATATACCAAATATCCTTGCACTTATATTTATGGGATAGTCGTGCAAAAGAAAAGAATTGGTAGCAAGCTGTTTGGCCTTTGAGAGACGCTATGACCTTGGAAAATCTAACATTGTTCACGAGCCATTAATAAAGGGGGAAAAATAATACTGCCACTTTTTCACATCAAACTGGGTTTAATAAAATAGTTTGTAAAAACACTGGATAAATCAGGTGACTGTTTTAAATATATTTGTCCTTCCAACTTAAGAGATTACAGTGAGGAAGAAGATGAATAGATTCATTAGGATATCCGAATAATATAAGAAAGGTATCAAGGAATGTGGGATCGTCACATAATGGCCGATTAATGTTGGAGTCTGAAAAGGAACTGTTTATAGGAAAAATATAAAAACAATCGTACAAAAAACTTTTTTATGATTTTTAATATTTTCTGCATCAATTTATTTTTTTGTTAGATTTCGTATATAAACATATTCAAAACAAGAGAAATTACTTATTTTATTTTGTTTTTCTTACTTTGCATTAGTATTTATAATGTATGTTTATTTCAGAAACTAGAGCAATAAACCCTACTTAAATTTTCTGTACGATCATTATATCTTGACTAACTAATTATCAACTAATTATCGACTTTTTTCTGATACCTCAACGAAAAATCACCATACAAGGTTTTGACGCCACTCAAATTAAAGAGAATAAAATCATCTAAAAAATCGATTGCATCTTTGTGATGAAATCACTGAAAGAATTACGTGACCCTTTTGAAAGGTAAGCAAAAATGTGGAAATTTTTGTTCCGATGGTTTTCTTATGATTATTTAAAAACTGCTAATGTTAAAAAATTTTAAACTCGATAAATTTGGAATTTGGAAAACTAGAAACTTACAGCTTTAATTTTATTTTTTTAAAATTGCTCTGTGACTATTTTTCTCCAAGCTACAACCCTTTAAAAATCACCTAAAAATTTAGGGTTTTTTACATCCCTTAATTTTTGTACCTACTGTACTTTGATCTATGCAAACAAATAGTGACATTCGTTGTCATTAATACCGTAAAACCCTCTTACGCAGGGTAATAATAACTAAATAATAAATGATAATATTTGAAATAGTAAATTGGGTAAGCTAAATAAATATATATTCAAATTAATTTAACGACGGGTCTCAGAAATTCTAATTAAACAATTTTGTGTGTATTTAAAATATATAAATATATGGACTGAAATTTACCCATTTATTATAAAACATCTCCTTTTCCGAATCCAAAAGGAATGAGAACAATTAATATTTAATTTTCCCTGTTAATTATTTTGTTGACTAAGTTTAATTAATGAAGGTTAATTAAAATCCTGATTAAATATTCCCTTAAAAGTGAGAACACGGCTGGCATTTGTAACACATCTTTTTAAGAACTTTTTCGCTTGTTTAATTAAAATTAAAAGTATTTGTGACATTTGAATGCAAAAGCAGACACTATACCGTTTTATATAGAATTTTATCCAATAAATAATCAAACAAAAAGATACTTATGATTCATAAAGTAAGGTTTTAATAAAGTTTTTATTTTTTCTGAAAACTATTCGAAAAATCGAATCTAATAAATACACTTCAGTAATACTCAATGCATACTTACTTCACAATAAATTTTGCCGATGGTGGTTCTTCACTCTAGGGTTCATATTGTTTTGCATATTTTCTATTATACAAGGTGGAAACTCAGAGTTCTGTAACTCGAACATGGAAGAATTCAATAAAAATTCCTGAAACAAATCAATTTTTGATATTAATTGTCCACATTTAAGGGATAGTAACCTTCAGTTATCTTCATCCTGGGGGATGTAAACACCTTTAACATTTTTCTTCAACTATAAGCTGATACGTTATTTTAAAGGTTGGATCGAGAGGAATTCAACGTATACTTCGTTTTTTAAATTTTTCTAATTATTACCTAATTTATGAGAAACTTTAACAAGCTTACAAACAAAAACTATACATATAATAGATTTATACATAATTTCTATTTCACATATTGCTTTTCGTTATTCGGTACCCACTTAAATAAGATATATAAACCTGTATGAGCATATGGGATAGATAATAAATGAACGAAATTAATTTAAATTTATTTGTATTGTAAAACAGCCGGCATTTGATTATTGTTGATTATATTGAGCAATTAATATGTGGTAATATTAATACATATATTGTATATACACATTAGATAGGGTGTCTCAGTTGAAACTATAGGACTTGAATTGCGCGCCATTTGTGTTGGAAAAGATAGGGAATCAATATTTAACGACCATCATATACAAACAAAATTACGTCAACATACTGCGATTAAAAGTTCAACAACGAATAGTTTGTGTACAACTGTTTTGTGAATATGAGCGATTATTTACAGTTGCATTGAGGAAAACTCGCACAAAATTAGGATAAACTGAAGTGCCAACAGAGTTAACAGTTCGTAACTTAATCAATAACTTTTAAGAGATGGGTTCTGTTATTGGTAAGGCAACACGAATACATCCTAGTCGTGGTCGGTCAGACGAAAATGCTGCTGCAGTGGGAGAAAGTGTGTGGGAGCATCCAAACAATCAATTTTCGTCGTTCACAATAGTTGAATCTGTGAAGAACCACCACGCACCGGGTTTTAAAGAGACATCTCCATCTGCCAGCATACAAACTACAGTTGCCACAATAATTAGAAGTTACATACCATTTACAACATCCATCATTTGCTAATTAGGCTGTTAGAAAAGAAATAAGGTGATGCTGATGTTTGCAACAAAATTTTGTAGAGCTCTGAAGTACATTTTCATTTTGACGGATACGTCAACAAGCAGAATTGTCCAATCTGGGGTGTTGAAAATCTATATACTGTGTTCAGTAGATATAAGGACACTTGAGTGTGGGAAAATTCTGATGACCGTGGGAAAATTTGTCGGCACGTGTTATATTGAGATCAAAGGATGCCGCCAGAGAGGTGTTAGCGTCAAAGGTGACAAATGACATATCAATTACAATCAATTAACAGTCGGCGGGGGTCTTTGGCGGTATATATCAAGGGAACCGCTAAATAAGTGTGATATTTCTCACGGTGAAACTTTTTTCTCGGGATATCCAATCAATTAGCGACAATTAGGGGTTTTTTTCAGGGTATTTTATTTCAATATTATTTTAAAAAAGTCGGACTTATGGAGGAGTCGAAACCGCGACCCGGGTAATCTATATACTGTTCACGAAAAAGACATGCATGTATAGAGATGGACGGTTTGCTGCACATTTTGGAACGGTGGAGTCATTGAACTATTCTTCTTTGAAAATGTTGCGTATAATGCTATCACAGTACATGGAGAATGCTGTCGCGACATGTTAAATAATTCAATTTCCACCAAATTGATGATTTGGATTTGAATAACATGTGGTTTCGCCAAGACGTGCAACGTATCATGCAGCACGTACAACCATAACTCTGTTGTATATCAAATATCTTGATTATGTTGTCTCGTAGAATGCTGACATCAATTGGCCTGCAAGATCATGTGATTTGGCACCACTCGACATTTTTGTTTGAGGTTTTCTAAATTATTTATGGGTATTCTAAATTATTTATTTAATACCATATAGATAAAACTGCTTTTCCTATAGTTTTATTATTTCTAGAAATCCTTTATTCAAATATAATACTTTATTAATACGAATATTCGAATAAATCGAAGACAAGATTCAGACCCAAAATCTAGTAATCGTTAAGTAATTGCTTGTATGTTCTATATCTTAGAGCGTAGTGTTCTCGGCAAGTAAATAGTTTTTCATAATTGATATTAGTCTACTTTTTACGACAACAGTGATGTACATATTTACCACAAATATTTGTTTAGGTTATGTATTCTATAATAGCTTTTAGTTCTCAATTTATCTTCTGTGACTAGCAAACGGTTAATATAAATGGAATGGTATGAGGTTTTTCATATTTCGTACTGACCTGACGTAATAATTTTAATGGTCTCAAGGAAATTCCTCTCTGACATTGATAGTTGTTGAACTATCTTATGCCTTCAGAAGTGTACTGTCATGAATTAAGACTACATCTACATTATCAATCAACTGCTCCCTGCTTGTATGTGTTACGTTTACAAAATACTAGTCTATGATTTTCTATTTCTTTGGTGGAAAAGTGAAATATTCAATTTGGTAGCAAAGTATAATATGATGAATTAACTAATATATAAAAGATCATAGCTTCTTTAATTTTCATTTGGCCATGTGCTGAATATAGTAGTAAATTTTTTAAAAAACATCACCTGCTTCTTCTTAGGGCCATGTCCCAGAAGATTGCAAATATCAAGACAGTTCTTCTGTTTTCTATAAAAAACAATATGACAAATTAACTGATTATACTTAAAAGATTATAGTTATTTTAATTTTCATTTGGCGACATGCTGAATATAGTCTGTCATTTTACACAAATTGCAAATGTCAAGATGATTCTTTCGTTTTCTATAAAATAAAATGTTACGAATGGACCGATGATATTTAAGAAATCACAGCTTCTTTAGTTCTCAGTTGGCGACATGCTGAATGTAGTAGTAAATTTTTGAGAAAATATCACGTGCCACTCCTCAACGCTATGTGTCACACATTGCAAATATCAAGTCAGTTATTTCGTTTTCTATAAAATAAAATATGGCGAATTGACCGATGATATTATACTAATTACAGCTTCTTCAATTCTCATTTGACGACGTAGTGAATATAGTAGTAAATTTTTGAGAAAACACCGCCTGCCTCTGCTCAGTGCTATGTCTCACAGATTATAAATATCAAGACTGTTCTTTTGTTTTCCATAAAAGGAACTGTGGTGAATTGAGTAATGATACTTAAAGTATTACAGTGTTTTTAATACTCATTTGACGATATGCTGAATATAGTGGTAAATTTTTGAGAAAACATCACCTCTCTCTCCTCAATGCGATGTCTCACAGATTATAAATATTAAGTCTGTCTTTCTGTTTTTTATGAAATAATCTATGGCAAATTGACTGGTGATGCTTAAAGTAATACAGCTTTTTTAATATTCATTTGAAGATATGCTGAATATAGTGGTAGATTTTTGAGAACACATCACCTGTCTCTCCTCAGTGGTATGTCTCACAGATTATAAGTATCAAGTCTATTCTTGTGTATTCTATAGAGGAATGTGTGGTGAATTGATTGATGATACTTAAAATATTGGTCTCTCCTCAATGCGATGTCTCACAGATTATAAATGTTAAGTCTGTCTTTCTGTTTTTTATGAAAGAATCTATGGCAAATTGACTGGTGATGCTTAAAGTATTACAGCTTTTTTAATATTCATTTGACGATATGCTGAATATAGTGGCAAATTTTTGAGATAACATCACCTGTCTCTCCTTAGCGCTATGTCCCATACATTATGAATATGAAGACGGCTTGTTCCATTTCTGTAAAGGACAATATGAGAAATTAACTTATGATGTTTAAGGGATTTCACCTTTTTTAATTTTTATTTGACGACATGCTGAATGTAGTAGTGAATTGTTGAAAAAATATCACCGGTCTCTCCTTAACTCTACGTATCACATATTACAATTATCAAGGTAGTTCTTTTGTTTTATATATAATTAAATATAACGAATTGACTGATGATACTTAAAATATTACAAATTTCTTAATACTCATTTGACGACATGCTTAATGTAGTGGTAAATTTTTGAAAAAACATTACCTGCCTCTCCTCAACGCAATGTATCACATATTCCAATTAACAAGACATTTATTTTGCTTTATATAAAATAAAACATGATCAATCGATTGATGGTACTTGAAAGATTACAGATTTTTTAATATTCATTTGATGATATACTTAATGTAGTAGTAAATTTTTTCCATTTTATATAAAAGAGAATATGAAAAATTAACTAATGATACTTAAATTATCATAGCTGTTTTAATTTTTATTTGGCCAATTGCTGAATATAGTAGTAAATTTATGAGAAGACTTCACCTGCCTCTCCTCAACGCTATGTGTCATAAACTGCAACTATCAAGACATTTCTTTCATTTTCTATAAAAAAAAAAAAATATGACGAATTAACCGATGATATTTCAGAAATTATAGCTTTTTTAACTTTCATTTGGCGACATGCTGAATATAGTAGTCAATTTTTGAGAAAATATCAGCTCACTCTTCTCAGCGCTCTATCTCATAGACTGCAGTTATCAAGACAGTTCATTATCAGATATTATAAATTCAACAACACAACCGATTAGTGGACTCAGTTTATTAAACTAGATAATTGTTATTAACTAAAACTAATTAAATAACTGATTACATTTTTCAAATACTAAATAAACAACAATAAAGAATGCATTATAAAAATTAAACACACATTTTCAGTACATAACTACACTAGAGAAAACAATAGAAAAAGGAAAGAACGCTTATATAGGATTTGTAGATTTAGAAAAAGCTTTTGATAACGTAAGATGGGAAAAAATGTTCGAGATACTAAAGAGCGCGGGAATGAAGTATAGAGATAGGAGAGTAGTACACAATCTATACAAAGAGCAAACTGCTGTTATAGAAGTAGAAGGGGAAAAAAGGGAGGTAGGTATTAGGAAAGGAGTAAGACAAGGATGTACGCTATCACCACTAATTTTTAATCTGTACATCGAAGAGGCGATTAATGTGGTAAAAGATAGAGTGGATTTCGGGATTAAAGTACAGGGACAGAAACTAAAAATGCTGAGATTCGCGGATGATATAGCAGTATTAGCATCTAGTAAGGAGGAATTAGAATCAGCATTGAACGAAATGGAGGCAGTGTTGACAGAGGAATACGGAATGAGGGTGAATAAAAACAAAACTAAAGTGTTAGTGTGCAGAGGGCGCGAGAGCAGAGCAAAAACGAAAGTACAAATTAATAACGAAAGGTTGGAGGAAGTTAAAGACTTCACTTATTTAGGAAGTAAAATAAATTGGGATGGAAGAAGCGATAAAGACATAAAACAAAGAATAGCGCAGGGTCGAGTAGCTTTTAACGAAAAGAAAGCACTTTTATGCTCGGGGGTAATAAACTTAGAAACAAGGAAGAGATTTTTGAAAACATATGTATGGAGCACGGCACTATACGGCTGCGAAACCTGGACGGTAGGGGAAGCAAGTAGGAAGAAATTAGAAGCTTTTGAGATGTGGTGTTACCGAAGAATGATGAAAATACCATGGACTGATAGGGTTAGAAACGAAGAAGTATTGGAGAAAGTCGGCGAGAAAAGAAGTATGTGGAAAAACTTAAAGAAGAGAAGAGATAGAATGGTAGGCCACTTGATGAGACATGGGGGAATAGTCCGCGATATTTTGGAGGCAGAAATAGGAGTGAAGAAAGGCAGAGGTAGGCCGAGATTAGACTACTGCTCGCAAATAGTAAGGGATGTAGGTTGTAGCACAATTAGCGAAATGCGTAGGTTAGCACAAGATAGGAGAAGCTGGAGGTTAGCGTCCAACCAGTCTTAGGACTGATGAGCTAATGATGATGAACTACACTTATATAAAATATATTCTTATATATTGTACATATATAAGAATATATTTTATATATTTTATATATTATATATATTTTGCATAGAAGACGATAGAAAGAACTTACAAGAAGAATATCACCAAAGTCAAACAAGTATATTGTCAGCAAGTTCTTACCAATAATAAGTTAACTAAATAGATAAAGTTCGACATTAATTTATATCACTTTATCAATTTAGTTGTAACGATATAATTAAGATTATTAAAAGTGCAGCATTAATTTCAACATAATATCTAATGATAATGTTAATCAAATGTGTATTATATTAACTGACGAAACAAGGTTATTTGACTTAACGATAGATTAAATTTAACAATAGAAATTAATTCATAATAATAAATATTTAATTTAGAGAAAAGAAGATACCATTTTCTTAGTCTCTTTATAATAAGTATAGTTTAGCAGTACTACTAAAAATTACCTAAGGTATGAGATTTCTTTTTTTTGGTACATTTTACTTACATACAATATTGCAAAAATGTTTGAGAAATTACTATAAAATAGAAATTGAGTTTTAATTAAAAGATTAGAATAGTTGATATCCCCGTCAGCAATATAAATTTAGGGAAAAAATGTCTACACAGTATACAACCGTATAATTTAGATTATAGGACTATAATAATTCTAGAATACTACACTATATAAAGATATATAGTATAGCTAAGTCTTTAAATAAAAAATAGTCAGCTATATATGTGTCTGTTGATCGGGTTGTCGACTCTTGTTGAAAGCTTTCAACACAGTCAGCTTCCTACAATTATTGCAGACATTAGAAAATATAGACTTCAGGGGATCTCCTCATGTACTAATAAATGGCTACTTAACAGACTCTAAACAGCGTGTGAACATAAATGATACTATTAGGATGAAGTAAATTGTAAAATGTGGGGTTCCACAGGGTACAGTGCTGGGACCAATACTTAAAAAAATAATTATCGCTTTACAATAAACTAAGTTCCTTAATGAATGGAAAAGAAGTACAAATTTCCTTAGTTGAAAATTGCAAATATTTGGGTGTATACATACATAGTAACCTTAAATGGGACACATACATAAATTATGTTGTACAAAAACTAAGATAATTGTTTTAATATTATTGCTTTAAAACTAATATACTTCGGATTGAGAATACGAAAACACTGTATCACTCTCTTGTTGAAACATATCTTAATTATGGATTTATTTTATGGGCAGAGGCCACAAATATTTATACCGAAAATAATACCCAAACAAATTCTAAAAATAGTTTTAAAAAAGAATTAGGCCCAGTTCTTTTTTAAAACTTGTGTAAAGAAGAAAAATCATATTCCGACAGTATTCTGGGTGCGTACTTATCCTGAATATTTTTGTTCTCAAAGTTGCATAATATTTTATTACCGTCGCAATATGCACATTTGGAATAAAATAAATACATATGAGGATTCACAAAAACTACAGCTTATGAACCTATTATATAATCTGTCATCAATTCAACGGTAGTTAGACTTAACTATGGTTGTGTTAATAGAAAATATATTCAGGATAAGTATTATACGTTACTCGATGTGCATTTCACCAACAAAGTTGTCATCATCGAAGTATGGTTAATACTTATTTTAATCGTCTTACGATCATGTCAATTTAGTTGGCGAAATACGTGTCGACTAACGTGTAATTTTTCGGTGTTTGTGGAAAACTGATCTTTTATTTTGACATCCTATTCATCGCGATATGTTCCTATAAATGTAGCTAATCAAAATCTAATAAAAAATATTATATATCTGTCTTATTAGAAATTCTAACAAAAACAATGCTACATGATGCATTTAAAATGTACTTTTATTCTTTCTAGGCTGCTTACGTGAGGATTTCTTACAAACTCCGATATCGATTTGCCACAGGCTTTGTTAGTAGTGATGAACCTTCCCAGAAGAACAGACGCCAACTGCGTGGGCGACGTCTTCAGAGAACTAATCTTCTTTTGGGATCGATTGCTATTATCTTTTGCATCAGCTGGTTACCCTTAAATGTGTTCAATTTGATTGCAGATCTCTCAACTAGTCAATCATTTACCTCCCAGCCAATGATGGTAAGTAATTTTATATATGCCAGAAATACCAAAAAATAAAATACAATCCAGTGCTTTAAATTTTCCTTATTTTAAAACTGGCTAAAATCTTCAGTTAAAATCCTCCTGCCTTTTGTATGAGTGGTTTTTATTTTTCGGTAACACTAAAGAAGTGCCCTACTCCTAGCATTAGAATGATAAAACAGGAAGTGAAATATGTATATCCAAATATAAAATATGTTATATAAAATATAATATTTATTTTATTTTTGTAAACTACGATGATCAAATATAGGGTGTCTCAGTTGGAACTATATTATTTGAATTGCGCACCATTTATGTTCAATGAAAGACAGAATATTTAATGACTGTCATCTACAGACCATACGACATCAATATGCTGCCATTAATAGTTCAATAACAAATAGTTTATGTACAACTGTTTTATGAAAGTGAGAGATCATTTACAGTTGCATTAAGAAAGATTCGCACAAAACAAGGACAAAGTGAAGCATTTACAGAGTTAACAGTTCATAACTCAATCAAGGAACTTGAAGAGACCGGTTCTGTTATTGATAAGGCAAGACCAATACGTTCTCGTCGTGGTCGGTCAGCTCAAAATATTGCTGAAGTAAGAGGAAGTGTATGGGAGTATTCAAACACATCAATTCGATGTCGTGCACAACAACTAAATCTGTCAAGAGCCACGACGTATCGGATTTTAAAGAAAGATCTGTATTTTTCAGCATATAATTCATTTAACACACAATTAAAAGTTAGCATTTACAAAGTCGTACATTTTGTTAATTGGGTGTTAGAAAAGAAATAATATGATTCCCATTTGGTCAACAATATTTTGTTCAGCGATGAAGCACATTTCCATTTTAGAAAATTTAAATGCTGTTCGCGAAAAATAAATGTATCCAGAGATGCACGGTTTGGTGTGCATTTTGAAGTACTGGAGTAATTGGACCGTACTTCTTTGAAAATGAGTTTGATAATACAATCACAAGCGCGTTGACGTCGCATGGTTTGTAGATGACAGTCATTAAATATTGACATTTTATCTTTGACAGAACACAAACGGCGTGCAATTCAAATCATATAGTTCCAACTGGGACACCGTATACTTTAAATTCCTCAAGTTACAATTTTAACCGCCCTGATATTTGTATTTTATTTCTATTTTTCACTAAGTGCTGATATTCCTCCATTTTTTAAATCGGTATTTAGATAATTTGAACGAGGTAGAATAGATAGGTAGAATATAGGGTTAAGATGAGGTAAAATATACTCGTAATGTATCCGATTTGGCCCTCGGAGATGTACCTCTTATTTTCATTCTTTCACGTTCTTATAAGACGTATGTAACGGATATGTCGTCTAATTTAAAATTTTCATATTTGGCATACGTTAAAATTATTTATTGTTCTTTTTCCGAAATAAAACAGCTTAACCATCGTTTTCAGTCTATTATACTAGCAATAAAGTTTGACAGCCCTTCTTAGATGTACTTACCATACATTTATTTATCCATATTGATCAATGATCACATTAAAGAAGTAATTGTAAGTCGATTCCCTTCATGAGTAGCTATTACTTATTAAAATAAACTTTCTTAGTGCGAATGTCGGCATTAGGTTATTTAAAACTATTATAAAGGGTCTTTCAATAAGGACGCACACTCGATTTTTAAACATTAATAAAACAAGTTGTGTGTGAGATATCTACTCAATTTTTTTTATTTGAAATTTTTTATTGAATATTTTATGGCATTAAGTGTGAAATATAACGTCGTTCAAATATCAGCGCCGGCATTGCTTTATGGTACATATTCCGGAGGTCCAATTTTAGATGACCTTTGAGGGCATCAATTGTTTGTAGCTTATTCGCATATTCTAAAAGCGTTAAATCGCACGATATCGGTGCGGTGGCCAGTTCACGTCCCCGCTGCGGAAGATAACGATACCCTCAAATCGCTCGTGCAGAATGTCCGTCGTGGTATGTACTGTGTGGCACATACCACCATCCTGTTGGAACCACATATCATCGGTATCCATATAATCCAGTTTAGGCCACAAGAAGTTGCTTATAATTGATCTGTAGCGCTCGTTGTTGACGGTTATGGCAATACCAGTTTCGTTTTGGAAGAAGTACTGACCGATGATTCCGCCAGACCAAAATCCGCACCAAACAATGACTTTCTTGAGATGCATTTGGTGTTGGTATATCTCATGTGGATTGCTATCGTCCCAAATCTGACAATTTTGCTTGTTCACATATCCATTCATCCAAAAATGGGCCTCGTCGCCAAATATGATTTTTTTGGCGAAATTTGGGTCAACTTCCAACTGCTCCAGAACCCAATCAGCGAATACACGGCGTTGTTTGTCACCGTTTACCTTAAGTTCCTGGACGAGTTGGATGTTATATGGGTGCAGATCCAAGTTCCGATGCATTCGCCAAGCTGAAGTCGCAGAGAGGCCAAATTCTTGTGAACGACGAGAAATTCACTACCTCGGATTATCCTGTACAGTGTACAGGATAATATCGCTGTTGTGCGTAAGAGTTTACAGTGTACACTCTCACGCACAACAGCGATATTTTCAGCAGACCTTGCGTTTCGGTGACGCGCAGGTGTTGACTGATTTATCAAACCGGTGGACTCGAATTTGGCCACCAAACATAGAACAGTCGACTCGGAAGAATGGTTGTGGCAAAGTTTACAGAATAAATAATTTATTCTGCAAACTTTGGTTGTGGCGAGGATACAAATCACGTAATGCGCTGAACGTTTCTCGAGCGGAGCACTGATTTTGAAAAAAAATTTGATGATTTATAGAAGTTATTGCATGATATAACCATTCATGGGGATTTGCCATATACCGCTAAATTATTCTCAATCAATTTGACAGATATTGCTTTATCAGCATGGCTACTATAGCTTAATAAATATGGAGCGTCCCTATTGAAAGACCTTGTACTATTACTATTTTCCGTATTTCTTATTGCAGGTATGCTATGCAATTTGCCATATGATGGGAATGTCGTCGGCATGTTCTAATCCCATACTCTACGGATGCCTTAATGAGAACTTTTGGAAAGAGTTCAAAGATATACTGTGTATAAAATCTCAGGAGCACAACGCAAGCGATTCTCAAAAGATGTCTCTCAGGAAACAATCACAGAAAGCTCTAGGTCACGGTAAAACAGATATAGTGACAGGTGCGATGGATTACCAGCCCTGTAATACCGTGAGCACTGACATGACTGTCTTAACGAAATGCTAGCTATTAAGGAATTTCGCGTCGCGAAAAAATGGTCACGTGAAAAATAAAACAAATAAAGAAGACGTGTGAATATAACAACACTGTCTATGGTACAAGGGAAGTAATATGTCTTTCAAAAATATTGCAGGTTTTTCCAGGTATTTCTGTGAATAATACAAAAACCGTAAAACTATTAAGGGAAGTATATGAATTACATTTCAATGAAGCGATGAGCAATGAGAAAAGAACAAATATTTTAAGTGTAAAATAAAAGGTAGTAATAGAGGATGAAACCGAAATAAGTGACTAAAGGTCAAACAAAATTTCACGTCGCGAAATAATACTGATAAAGTAAATTAAATTTATAAAGAATATATGTAAATATAATAATATAGTAATTAAAAAATATGTAATATTTAAAAATGTATTGTAAAGTGTATGTGTATACTCCAATATGTCAAAAATTATCTTGGTCAAAGATGGTCATGAAACGGAAATAGTCCATCTTAGCATATATTTTTTGAATATATTTTTTGAGTTACGAGCCAATACTGACATGATCAATAACATATAAATGTGTTATCAATTCTGGATATATAAGAGAAAATAACAATGAACCACAATACTAAAAGGTGGTCCAACCAAAACGCACGATGTTAATTGCAAATAAAACAAAAAGTTTTTAGAGAATTATCTTAGTATTTTTTAATATGATAGAAGGATCTATGACAATTATGTGTGAAACAAAATATCGGCCGAATGCTCGCCACGGCTTCGGTGGCATACCTCTATCCGATGGTCCATATTTTCAATGACTCTGAGACATAATTAAGGTTCAATGTCGTTAATGTGCCGAATTATCTCATCCTTTAGCTCTTGAATTGTTCTTGGCTTATTGACGTACACTTTTTATTTTAAATATCCCCAAAGAAAGAAGTCCAACGGTGTCAAATCATATGATCGTGGCGTCCAATTAACATCGCTACGGCGTGAGATAACACAGCCATTGAATTTCTCGCGCAAAAGTGCCATTGTGTCGTTGGCTGTGTGGCAAGTGGCACCATCCTGTTGGAACCACGTCCAGGTCCATATCCTCAATTTCTGGCCGCAAGAAGTCCGTTATCATCTCGCGATAGCGAACACCATCCACGGTAACTGCTTGGCCGACCTCATTTTCGAAGAAGTACGGCCCGATGACGCCGCCAGCCCATAAACCGCACCAAACAGTCACTCTTTGTGGATGCATCGATCGGCTTTTCAACAATCACTCGTGGATTCTCATTTGCCCAAATGCGGCAATTCTGCTTGTTAACGAATCCACTGAGGTGAAAGTATGCCTCGTCGCTGAAGAAGATTTTCTTTGTAAAGTCACCATTCACTTCTGTCTGTTCAACCAACCATTTGGCGTATTGACGACGCTTGAAATAGTCAATAGGCTTCAGCTCTTGAGTCAATTGAACCTTGTAAGCGTGTAAATTCAAATCTTTATTCAAAATTTGCATCAGTGATGTTCGTGAGATGTTCAATTGTTGGGCACGACGACGAGTCGAGGTTGATGGCTCTTCTACTATCGCGAACAACAGCAATGTTTTTCGCAGAACGAACTGGGCGAGCATTTCCTACAGACCCGGTTTGCTGAAATTTGGGCACAATTCTCCCGATTGTGGACACATTTGGTCGATTATGCTGACCAAAAAAGTCACAAGATGCACGAAATGCATTTTGATTTGATTTATTAACTATTAACATTTTTACTAATAAAAACTGTTGGGAATGCAAAATAATCATTGGAAATTAAATATATCCCCCGATATATTTAATGTACAACTTTACGCGTCTCCTCATGCTACCGAAAGTATGAAACGCTGTTCACTTTGCAGCATTTCTAATGTTCTCGTTGAAATTCTTCAACAGTTTTTTGGTACAGTTCTTGTAAACTATCTAAATTTATAGAAACCTTACTTTTCAAGTAGAGGAATACAAAACCATCCGTAATGTATTCATGTCCATAGTACAATCTGATCTTCAAAAAACTTCAACAAAAGCGAAGAAAGACTATGAGGTCTCTCGTTGTATGTGCTATTCACTATGTTCCTGAAAATAGGTATGTTTAAATTTGTCATCGCGTAGTTGTTAAATTAATTCAGTTAAAATGTTCCCTCTGTAGCATTTTGCTTTGAGGATGATATAAAAAAATCGCCTAACTATTCTTCTAGAAGAAACTGCAGTTCAAATAATAATGTGAGAATGTGGCGGCGAGTCAAGAACAATTATTTATTTGTTTATTTATTGAGCTATTAATTTATTCATTCACATATTTATTTCTTATTTATTAATGTATTTATTTATTTCTGCACTGATTTATTTATGTATATATTTATTTATGTATATATTTATTTATTTGTTTACTTATTTATTTGTTTATGCATTTACTTATTTATAAATTTGTTGATATGTTCCATTATTTATTTGTTTTTGTGTTTATTTGTTCCCTCATCCAGTTAAAAATTATCTAGAGTTCTAGAAATCCTAGTTTTTAATTAAGGAAACACAATATTGTCCATAATGTATCCGTGTCCATAGTGCAATTTGATCTTCAAGATACTTGCGAAGAAATACTATAAGGTCTCTCGTTGTATGTGCTATTCACCATCTCCCTGAAAATAGACATGTTTAAACTCATCATCGCGTAGTTGTTAAATAAATTCAGTCAAAATGTTTCTGTACCGTTCTGTAAGGGTGAAGATGGGAGAATATACAGCCCAATTCTACGAGAAACTGCAATCCAAATAATAATATTGAGAGAATGTGATGGAGAGTTAAAAATAATTATATATTTGTTTACTTACCTATTTATTTATTCATTTATTTACGTATCTATTTATATATGTATATATCTAATTATTTATTTATGTATCCATTAATTTATGTATATATTTACTTATGTATTTACTGTTTATTTATGTATTTATTAATATATTTGTTTATTTATTTCCATATTTATTTGTTTTTTTCTCTGATGCGGCGACTGCTCAGATCATTGGCGGAATTTCCTTCATTGTTTTACACTGTTGTTCAGTTATTGGTACTGTTAAGTTTGCTGTTAGATTTGATTAAATAATTATGTATATTTACAAAAATTATTATTGAGTGCTGATTATATTAAAGCACGGCTTCTATATTTCTCTGTTTCCATTTGATGTAGTATGGTTCCAAGTTCTATGCACTCCTCTATAATATACCTAATGGTGATTCCTCTCTTCCATTGCTTCTTCCATCTATTCTTGGGGTCTATGTACATATGCCGACATGTCCCGGTGTCCATCCAAGGTAAGAAATTTTCATTACATTGTATATAATGTAGTAGTTCACGAATGTCTTGAGCAAGGGGATTTCGTGAGCAATTGTTCTCGATATTCTGCAAGGAACTGAGAAATGATGGGCCGGTAAGCCTGATGATGATACCGATGGGCATCGGTATACCGATGAGAACTGAGAATATATGGTATACTGGTATTATGGTTTTCCGCGGATTTAAGTCCACGAGTATGTGTTGCTTTGTACTTACTTGCATATTCTACACCACTGTCTGTCTTGTATCCATCGAAATAAATGCGATGTTAATTTGAATATTTCTCTAAGATGTAGCAGATACTTGATTTGCAGAGTGCTATGGGAGGTTACTAGATACCGTAGGGAGATTATATTCTGCCATTAACTGTCTACATCTTATCTTAAGATTACAACAGCAAGAAAATGTCACCACGAGATCTGCTGGACAATTTTGACGATCAAATAATTATTGACACAATTTGCGACATTTACTTCTTTCCTTCAACCAACATAATTTTTGGATATATATATATATATATATATATATATATATATATATATATATATATATATATATATATATATATATATATATATATTGCTGGATATATTTATAATATATTTACATAGTTATTAAGTACGAAAATCGATGTCTTATGAAAATCTTTATATAATTAGGAATATATTAATGACCACAATATTACTTCTATATTCTCAAAACATTAACAATTTCAATATTCTCGAAACATTAACAATTAACATAATATAAATCTCTAAGTGACCTTAAAGTTACATTATAATATTAGTTTATACTGTTTGACAAACCTTATAAATATACAATAAAGAACAAGGATAGTAAAAAGCAATGTATATCAAACAAATAGATTGAAAGATAAATATCGCTAAATACAAATAGTAGAAGACAAAAGAATTCTATATAAATTAATTTACGTAAGGGCTTCATCTCCAAGTTGATGAGAAACGTTTGCGGGAGGATGAGAAGGAACACGAGATTGCAGAAGAAAGTGAGCTCTATTAGTGTACTAGTGCGATACGGAGAATCTCCATCAGAATATGAAGATAAGTGAAGCGAAACAGTGAAGCACCGCTGGAATAATATTGGTTATTGGAAATATTGACAGAATCATATTGTACTGACCTCCAAATTTCATTTTCCAACTTTGTTATATTGTTTAGTGTTTCAGCTTTGGTTTATTGCTGTAGAGCATGTCTTATCTTTTTACGGATTTGGCCAAATTTTGAAAAAAAGATTCACTCCATCCTCAGTTTCTTCGACAAGCAAAGCCCTCATAATTTCATGAGGGATTGGAAAAGCTCCTGAATGAAAATGACATACATATAAATTTTATCTATATTATTCTTAGGATTGATTTAGATTAAGAGATGGTTGTAAATGGTTATAGATGGTATAAATCCACGATGTTTTTCCGCTGTTCTTAGACATGATAATTTTTCTACTTTTTTGATGGAGTTGCACAAATTGGTCCTTATAGGACGCATGTGACAGTTGCCTTAGCGAGGGATAATTTGCCATTTCTTCGAGAAAAATTTCATCATCCGCGTCAGAAAACCAAGGAGCCATGATGTTAATTTTCTCCTGAGCGACTATTCATAACGTACGATAGGGTACCTAAAAGAAACCTAACTGATGTTGTTGTTTTTGTAGTACCGCGTTCTGCCACCAGGAGCATATAGAGTTACCATCTCCGAGTCAGTAGGCCAAGCATCGTCGCTAAACAAGGCTCCGTTGGCCTTGTCCGAATTTTTTACCGCGAGTTTTGTATGCTCGTCGTTTTCGCAATGGCTAATTCTCGTGAATAGCGTGCGACCAAAAATTTTGCTTCTTGCACGGAGAAACTGTCACAGATACTCTTGAAATATTAAGAGCGGCCTACAAGGATGATGTTATTGGAAGAACTCAAGTGTCTGAGTGGTCTTCCCGTTTCAAAAGAGGTGAAATATCAATTGATGATAAACCTCGCTCTGGTCGTCCATCTATGGCTCAAACCGATGAAAATGTTGAAGAAATTGGCGAAATCATCCTGGAAAACCAACGACGGATCATCGACGAAGTTGTGGAAGTCTTCGGTCAAGAATTGGTGCACCGACAGGACTGTGCGAGCAGGGGCATTATCGTAGTGGAAGAACCAGTCGCCCGACTGCCACTAATGAGGCTTCCTCCGCCGCAAACACTTGCGCAATCCTTTGAAAACTTCTAGGTAGAAAGCCTGGTTTACTGTCTGACCCTGTGGAACAAGCTTTGAATGGACAACACCTCTCACCTCGAAAAAATAAAAAGACGACGATTTCTCTAACGACGACGCTCGGCTTACTGACTTGGGAATAGTAGCTCTATACGCTCCTAGCGGCAGAGTGTGGTACTACAAAAACTCCACCCACCACAACATCTGTTCGGTTTCTTTTGGGTACCCCCTCGTACGACTATCGTTAACAACTCCAGTCCAGTGTCAGTTGCTCTAAGGAAAACGGCTCCACAGGAAACAGTGTTCAACGATTATCGTTGAACGATAGTCCTTGAATGATCATCGCGATACTCGTATCGAGAAAAACGTAGTTTAAGACTGTCTTTTATTCAACTGCTAATTTAAATTTTCTGTATTTTCGATAATTCTTTGTTTTACTTTATGTTTTCAATAATTCTTTGTTTACTTTTGACACTTTTCTTATTTTAGTACGTGATTCTAAACCGCTCGATGGGAATGTGTAGTCATAACATTATATGACTATAACTTTATAAATCTATGAATATTTCATGATATAATTTCATATATAATTAGGCATATTCATGTCCACAATTTTATTTATATTACCTTGCAAGATTGCAGTTATAATTATATTTTATGCTAAAGATTTTATTTGACTGATAAGTTATAATGTTTCGAGAATATATTGTGATTAAGAAGGCTTGCACAAATTTCGAATCATATATGTAACGTATGAAATTTGTAAATTTTAATGTACAAATTCAAAGCACATAACTATTTAATAAGAATAGTGAATACTAAAAATAAGTCATGCCAAGATATATCTACTAATAATATTGTTAAAAGTATACCTCAACTGGTTCGGAACAGCGGAGAGTCCACGTTGTTTCGCGAGCCAACGAACTTCATACAGTGCATTGAATCCGTACTAAAGCATAGTTACTTACGCGATGTCAATTTATAATAACGATAATATTTGTTATTAATTACAGGGAATCATGTGAACGAATAAAATACTGTACCTATACTACTAATTTTTAATTCTACCTAACCTATTTTATTTATATAATAATGTAATAATTTCATCTATAAACGGAAGAAAATATCATTTAATTATTATATCTTTGGATATTACATACCAATACCTAGTTAATGAAAGTTATGTTTTTTATGTAAGAATAAATATTTATTTAGGGCTTCTGGGGAGAGTTGTATGGCTCTTCCCTAAAGAGCTAAAGTAGATAGCTTAAAGCTATCTACATAAATACGTTAATTAAATCGATCAAATAAATGAAAACATCTTTCAGTTGCTGTAAATAAATAGTATAATATAAATATTGAATCATTCGAAATATTTTTACAGTTCTTAATCATTGAGAAGTATATTAATTTTATAAAATACAAAATATAATAAAAGACTTGAATTTCGAGCTTTAAATACACCAAGATGTGTTTTTGCATAGTCGTTATTTTCTTTGAAATAATAGGTAAGCAAATTTTATGAAACAAATATCAGAGCCATTTTTCCCTTTAAGAGAAACCAGAGCCTTTTCGAATGACGTAGTTTTATGTTTAATGAGTTTGTTATTGAACTTCTTTAGAAATTCAGTGGAGTTAATTACAGGATTTTAATTACAGGAAGTAATATTTTTATTTTTAATAGTGTCTAAAAATAATCTAGATATCCAGCTGATAAAACATACTCAATAGGGTCACAAGAGAACTAATAGCATGAACTGAATGAAGCAAAGAATCGGAGTTTATGAGAATATATAGAAAGTCTAATTGCACGTAAAAATATTGATTATTCTCTATGGAAAGCCATCAGAAAATAAAAAAAGCCACAACATCAAACGCTACCTCTGTCAAAGACGAAATAAATAATAAATGGGTCAGGAATAATAAGGAAAAGTAAATATGTTTTGGCAACCATCTTGTGAACACTTTACAAACTTATCCATCATATTTAACAGTCGAAGAGGGCAGCGAAGTACACGAATACCTCAACTCTTCCTTCCAAATAAAACTTCCCTTTCGAGAACTCAATATTAAAGAAGTCAAACGAGTTGATCTAAAAAAGGCCCCTGGTTTTGACTTGATTACCGGGACTGTATTGCAAGAGGCGTCTGAAAAATGCTTTAAAACTATAACTGATTTTTAATGTAATTATTAAAACAACTAATTTTTGTAATTAATGGAATGTGGCATAATTTGTAATGATCCTGAAACCAGGAAAAATATGTCAAATCTTGCGGACCGATTAACCTCATTCCGATGTTATCTAAAGTCTTCAGGAAACTGCTTCTTGAAAGTCTGGAGTCTATAATAGAAGAGAGAAATTTAATTCCGATTCACCAGCTTTGCTTCAGAAATCAGCACGGTACGATTGAACAAGTCCACAGAATAATCAGAAAAATTAATAGAGATCTGGAAGGAAAAATATATTTTTTGACGGCCTTCATTGACACCAGTTAGGCATTCAACAAGATGCGCATAATGGTTTATTTTACAAACTGAAGCAAAATTTTCCCTAATGATTACTTCTACCTGATTCTAAAATCTTATCTAAGTAACAAGCATTTTCTCATAAAGCACTAATATGAATATATTGACATTTACTCCATCCAGTCCGGAGTACCACAAGGTAGTGCCTTAGGATCCATTTTATACTAATTATTTAGATCTGAGTTACCAACTATAAGAGCCATAATAATTGCCACATTCACTGATGATACTGCGGTACTCGCATTTTACAAAGGTTCGATATCAGCATCAACGAACCTACAAACTAACTGGAATAAAATACAAGAGTGGCTTAGGAAGTGGCGCATAAAACCCAACGAATCCAAATCAGTACACTAATATGTACGATGAGGAAGGATATATGTCCATTAGTTGAATTAAACTGCTCTCAAATACAACAAAAATGATATTAAATATTTCGGCATGTATCTGAATAGAAAACTAACATGGCGCAAACATATACAGTGCTATTCAAAAGTCACCTCCCCCCCCTCTTATCTTTGGAACGATTATACATAAACTAGTGAAATTTGGTAACTGAATATTAAGGGTTGTAAACTTCCCTACTAGTGATGATAGATGACGTATGCGTCAAAGATGACGTCACAAGGTCATTGTGATCAATAATTTTAAATGGAACCCTATGGCACACGACACCTTTTTTAAAAGGTATCGAAAAAACCTATTCAATGATACTAAATTGTGTCTGTTTACGGCAGTTTTGACAACTGGCTTTCAAAAACCGCAAAGCTGTGATGAATTAAATCAGTTAATAATAAAATTTAAAATTCAAGCTCCGCCACTGGATAGTTGGATAGTAAATAATCTGACGTTTTTGCAAGTCTCCCCAATTTGATGTTTTTTTAGCTGTCATAGTTTTTATACATTTAATAATTTGTGTATTGTTGATCGAACGTTTAACTGTTTTAGTACCTTGTGGTAATTTTAAAATATTTGTACATTCAATAATTTGTTAAACTGTTGTGAGCTGAACGTTTAAGTGCTTCAAGAAGAGAAATGGTACGTGTTTTAGGTGATAAAGTAGCAGCGATCCTAATACTTGGTGAAACTGGAGAAAATATTCATGCAGCAGAACGCATTTTTAATGAAAGGTTTCCCGAACGCCCAGTTTGGAGGACTTATTTGAGAGAGCTTCTTCGTAAGTTTAAAACAACGGGTAGTATTAATGATGCAAAACGATCTGGCAGACCACAAATTTCTGATGAGAAAAAATTGATATACTGGCAGAATAGTAATAGTAATAGTAATAGTAAATCCTACTTCTTCAACAACTCAAGTTGCATCAACCTGTGAAGTCAGTCAAAGGACAGTGCACAGGGTGTTGAAAAAAAAAAACAAATTTCACCCATACAAATTAAAAATGGTTCATCAACTCTCAGACGACGATCCAGACCGAAGACTGCAATTTTGTGAAAATATGGAGACTAAAACTAACCAACAGCCAGACTATGTCAAAACAATTTGTTTTAGTGACGAAAGTACTTTCTATCTAAATGGAAATGTAAATATACAAAACGTGAGATATTGGAGTGACGCAAATCCTCACATGTTTCGTGAAACACATACTCAGTATCCCGAGAAGGTCAATGTTTGGGCAGGTATACTGGGAAACCACATCGTTGAGCCTGTTTTTTTAAATACCAACTTAACCGGTGAGGTGTATCTGCAGATGTTGCAAAATGCAATAGAACCGTTAATCCTTGAAATTTTGGAAGATAATCAAGATGAATTCGACATTTTGGAAATAACATTCCAACAGGATGGTGCTCCTCCACACTATTACGGTGCAGTAAGACGGTATTTGTATGAAAAATATCCTGGTAGATGGATTGGACGACGAGGTTCAATGGAATGGCCGCCTCGATCACCGGACCTCACATCTTTAGATTTTTTTCTGTGGGGGTATCTTAAATCGAAGGTTTACGCCACTCAGCTTGACACTATTGATGTTTTAAAACAACGTATTGTTACAGAATGTAGGGCTATTTCCGCAGATATATTTGAAAAAGTACGAGAAGAGTTTCGCAATAGGATGTTTTACTGTCAGGAAGTAGATGGAGCTCACTTTGAACAATTACTATAAGTACGTACTGATTCTTGAATCTATAATTAAAATTATTATCCAAGATTACTGATTACTGATTTAATCCATCAAAACTACCATAAATACAAACAATATTAGTATCATTGAATACGTTTTTTCGATACCTTTTAAAAGAGGTGTCGCTTGCCATAGGGTTCTATTTAAAATTATTGGTCACAATGACCTTGTGACGTCATCTTTGACGCATACGTCATCTATCATCACTAGTAGGGAAGTTTACAACCCTTAATATTCAGTTACCAAATTTCACTAGTTTATGTATAATCATTCCAAAGATAAGAGGGGGGGAGGGGACTTTTGAATAGCACTGTATTTACTAAACGCAAGCAGCTCGGACTAAAACTAAGAGAGATGTACTGGATAAGTGGACGAAAATCTCAACTCTCCATAGACAGCAAAGTATTGCCCTACAAAGTTAATCAATCTTCCAATCTGGACTTATGGCATACAGCGCTGGGAATCAGCAGCAAACTCTAACCTGGACATATTACAGTTTCAAAATAAAGTCCTGTGAATGATTGTGGATGCACCATGGTATATGCCCAATAACGCCATTCAACACAACATCCCATTAGCTTCTATCAGGGAGGAGACCAAATCTTTTAGTGTTAAATACTGTCAGAGACTTACAGTGCACAGTAAGTTATCAAAACGTGTAGTTAAGGAGCGTACTTTAAAATAAACAGTTTTAAAATCTTAAAACGGACTTTTCCGCACGTAGGACATCTCTATCTCGATATTGAGTGGCCGAGAAAAAATAAACCAACACATAAATGGAGAATATGTGTTTTATGCGACAGCTTTACTTTTTTCAAATAGTCCACCATCGTGTTTTCTCATGACCCATGGACAGGATGGGGTGTGCTCTATCCTCCTCAAAATCAATAGATGTCGTCTGGTAGATGTCCCTAATCAGAATCAGCCGAAACTCTATCGATCCGACACGATTTAATTGAGTGATCGTGCTAACAAAAAAAATACTCAAATAATCCACTATTGTTCTATTTCATGACCCATGAACATGGTCGAGTGTATTCTATCCACCTCAAAATCAATAGGTGTCGTCTGGGAGACGTCCCCGATCTGAATCAGTCAAAACCTGATCGATCCGACACGATTTAGTTGAGTTATCGTGCTAACAAGGATAAATGCCGACGACAGCGACGACAACGACGACAACGACGACAACGACGACAACGACAACAACGACGACAACGACAACGACACACACACAGCAAAATTTTTATAAAAACCAATTTTTTTTTTTGGTTTTTAGGCCGAAAAACGAAAAATAAACCCAAAACAAATTTAGTTTTTTTCACTTTTTCTTTACACGCTTACATTACTTTCCCGCGTATAGTGGAGTGCGGAAAAGTAATAAATATTTTTGATTTTGATCACAGAATGTGTTCTTGCTACTACCTACTGCAAATTAAATTGGGCGTTACAACTGAATGGCATTTATTAAAGTAAAATAATATTGGTTCCACCTATTCATTAAATATAAAACATTAAATTTGTTGAATTATTAATTAACATTTATAACACAAATGTAAGAATATTTATAACATTTTTTTCTTTTGTCAGTTTCCGAAAAACAATAGAGTTATGGTTCTCTTTACTATAAACAATAAAAAACTTAAAAGCGAACGGTTTAGCACAATACCCATTTGTTTTGGTTTATTACCGCAGCAACTCTAATTATAGCGACGTGCCAATTATTGCTTTTATATTATATTGTGTTGTCTGTCTTATACAATAGGTCTCTTTATTGGCCGTGCCGTTTTCCCGCCCTTTGATGTGGCTGCCTGTGTGCTGTGACATACAATAATTTGAATACAATATACAATACAATATATATAATATAATAATACGAAGCATATACAAAATACATGAAACTCGTGGAAGTGCTATCGATAAAAATTTCAGTTATATAAATGCCTCAAGTTAATTAAAACTAAATTTTACGCAAGAGGCTCTATTGGAATAAATAAATTTAATGATATTTTCCAGACATTTCCACATAAAATATATTGAAGGCATATTTCTACTATATAAAGCTAGACTTTAGTTTACAAATTACTTATTTGGAATTATCATTACTAACTTTGTCTCAGTTGGAACTAAAGGATTTGAATTGCGCATAATTTCTGTTCTGTCAAAGATAGGGCGTTAATATTCAACGACTGTCATCTACAGACAATACGACGAATATGCTATACAGTTGACAATTCAACAAAGAATAGTTTGTATACAACTGTTTATGAAAGTGAGCGATTAATTACCGTTGCATTAACCAGTTGCAGAAGCACCTACAGAGTTAACAGTTCACAACTTAATCAAAAAATTTGAGGAGGTGAGTTCTGTTATTGATGAGGCAACACTAATACGTCCTCGTCCTGGTCGGTCAGATGAAAATATGACTGTAGTGAGAGAAAGTGTACGGGAGCATCCAAATACATCAAATCGACGTCGTCTACAACAATGGAATCTGTCAAGAGCCACCATGCATTGGATTTTAAAGAAATATTTGCATCTGTCAGCATACAAAATTCAGTTGACACAACAATTTAAAGTTACAGACCATTTACAACGTCGTAAATTTCTTAATTGGGTGTTAGAAAAGTACGAAGGTGATGCTGATATTTGCAACAAAATTTTGTTCGGCGATGAAGCATATTTCCATCTTGACGGATACATCACCAAAGAAAATTATCGAATTTAAAGTGGTGGAGTAATTGGACTTCAAAAAAGTATGTTTGAAAATGAAGCTGGTAGTGCTATCAAAGAAAATGGAGAACGATATCGTGATATGTCATGATGATTTTGATTTGAACAACATGTCACTTCAGCAAGACGGTGCAACGTGCCATACAGCACGTGCAGCCATAATTCTGTTGCATACTAAATTTCCTAAACATATTGTATCGCGGAATGGTGGCATCAATCGGCCTCCAAGCTCATGTGATTTAACACCACTAGACTCTTTCCTTTGGGGTTATGCCAAGGAAACAATGTATGTTACCCAGCCAGCAACAATTGTTGACCTCAAAACATGCATTCAACGTGTTATTAGGTAAGTAGGGTCAGTTTTATGTCTGATTATGTTATGTTATGGACATAACATAACATAATCAGATGGACAATTTTGCTAAACGAATAACATCATGCCAGATGAGTTGAGGCGACCATAAGAACGATATTCTTTTCCATTTGCAGCCGTATCCCTTCCATTTTATGTTGAAGAATAAGAAACCTTAGTTTGTGAAATATTATCAGTTTTATTCACAAATCACATCTTATAGTTCCAAATGAGATATGCTATATTTGATAATACAGTAAATATCCATATCCAGAAACAGTCCTTGGTAGCGCTGTAGTGTTAAATAAAGAATAATATGTCCGTTCAAGTGAACTATCACATGCACCCTCATTCTATTTATAAAGGGGAAGGTACACTTTCTATAGAGAATTGGCCCAAATAATTCATTGAAAATCAAACTTGATGAGTATAAAAGAAATCTATGTATTTTGGTAAAAGAGGATTTGATCTTTACATCCACCATTAAATAAACGGTATCTGTTGCAACGTTGCTATCAAAAGGCAACGCCAAAGTCGACCTGTTTCATGATTTTCAGCAAAAATCGCTTATTTTTCAATATATTTTTAACATTTTCGTAAACAGGGAAGGGAAGAAGCACAATTTTGTTGTGATATTATTGTAATAAATGGTAAAACCCACAATATACCAAAGAACTAAGTTGCTTCTACGCTTCTACGCTTCGCTTATATTAAAAAATGTTGGTTGCAGAGGAGGGTTGGTTGCGAAAGCAAGTTATATGGCGAGAAATGTCCAGCGAATCTATTTCCGATCTTCCTAAAGTGACTATAGGCGAGTTACGAGATTTAACACTTGGAGTGTATCAAATAAACATCAGGCCAAATCGTACACTTCAGAACATATGAAAAACGAAAGTGAATGTTTATATAAACTATATGTCCACAAGGAGAACTCTAATATTTTGAGAATCAGAATTCAGTCTCGTCATAAATCTCCAAAGCAATATAACATGTGGATTGTATCCAGTACTTCAACTGTGTTGTCCTGGTACTGCCAGTGTCAAGTTGGAGCTCGCACTATCAGCTGCTGTGCTCATATAGCCTCGGTGATTTGATTTTTGTCATACGATAGATATATTGAAAACAAAAAACCACATATCAATTATGGTGAAAACGTGATAGATGCTGCCATAACGGACCAGTCCGATATTGATGAAGATAGTGAATGATTATTGTAAAAATATAAAAGTATCATATTGTTACACAAAATTGCACCATAACTTTGAACGCATTTAATGTATTTTTAAATCAATGTAAAAAATTATTCAAACAAATCTAAATAAACAGCCTATTTTCGTTTATATGAGTAGTCTGAGTAGTCATTAAAAATAATGTAAATATGACTTTATTAATTGGGCCGTTTTCATATGGGAAGTGTACAGTGGCGGCTCGTGGTGAAATGAAACTGGTGTTCTGCACAAGGCCGATCTTAGGGTATTGGCCGCCCGCGTGCAAATTTCAAACGTATCCAAACTACTGGCGCCGTAGGGGCCGCAAAAAATTGCCACGCAGGCGAAAATTTTGAAAATATTCAAGGTCACGCGTTTTCCTGATACTTCAGAATTTTTATGTAAAATCCGTTTATACAAAAATATAGACTTTCACAAGAAATATTTTTGGAATTTAATACCTTTTTGAAGAACATTCATGTTTGCCGTCATATTCTTTGGTTAAGAGAAAAGGCTTGTAAGGTGAATTTTCTACTAGAGGGTCTATAGAACTTAAAATATTTTCCGAAAGAGTTTCAGCGTCACATTTTGTAGGTTTCAGGTATGTTCAAAAACGTTCAATCGGTTCACCATCGAGAATATATCTTAAAACTACCACTAACTGAGTTTTTGCAGATATATCAGTTGTTTCGTCTGCTATAACTGCCAAAAATGAAGATTTGTTAATTTCTTTAATTCTTTCTTCATGACATACTTTTAATATACAGTCTAAAAGATCATTTTGTATTTCTTTAGAGGTTCCTTTAAATACTGAAGCATTTTGTAGATGCTCGCTTAAAGTTACATCAAGCTCAGCAGAAAAAATTATCAAAACACGGGTTTTGAGAGGTTTCAGCTTCGTCATGTCCTCGCAGCGCCAGTTCAAAGGCCCCACAAAACTTTATGCAGTTTATAATTTTTGACGTAACGTATCTCTTTTTTGTCACATTATCATTATGCTTTTGCACATTTATCCAATAAGCTGAATCTAGCTGCGCTTTAATATTAGTTGTTCCTAATAAAGCGAATTCCATTGTATTATGTAGATGGCTTTTGGAGTTGTCGTGCTTTTCTATTTTTTCAGTTAAGTGCACCAAATCTGTCACCCCTACCTCCGTCCATGCTTTATCACCGCCAAAAAGTAAACAAGGAAAACAAAATAACGCATTTTTTTTGTTGCACCCACAAATCCAATTGTTCTTCGAATAAATGTCTCTATTAAATTGACGTTTATATGCTTTTCCGCGGCTAACACCTGCAGTCTCAATAACAATATCGGGCAATGGCCTACCATTGTTTTTTAAATCAATTTTTTCTTCATAAAAGCATTTAAAAAATCGCTTCACATGAACTAAATTATAAACTAAATCCATTGTCACTATCATAGTATATAAATATTAATAATTAGTACAATAAATCACTACACAAATTCACAAAACAGTATTTAAAATTTCAAATTAACACGAAATACGAAATAGGTACGATTTACGCCCGCCAATTGTACGAGAAGTAGGAAGTAGTAAACATTCACTGATGTTGCCTTAGCTGGAAAAAATACAGCTCAGTGACCGTGTAAATTCGCGCATTTACGAGCGCCAAGTGTGGATTGTCGCGGGAGTTGAGGGGGAGAACGGGTGTGCCGAGCCGTGCTGAGAACTACCTCGTGTGGCCCAGTTCAATATACTGCGACGCGCTCGCGTAGATACCCAGATAATTCATCTGGTCTACTACTCAATAGAGGACGGCGGGCAGAATGCGACTTTAACGCAATAATTTGGTTAGCTGCACCAACTAACCAAATTATTTTATTAATAAATTTTAGTAATTATTATGTCGCGAAAATATACAAATATCTAATTTTTTTGGCAGTTCTGCAGCACCTATACACCAGCCGCCCCTGGAAGTGTATCCCATCCTTTAGAAAGGAACACATCACTCTATCACCTCAATCTAACAGTCACCCTAAAAGAGTTGGAGGCGGGATATAAAATTTTGGAATGCAGCATTAGTATGTTTTAGCATTTTACTTAAAATTTGTATATTATGCAGAAAATTAATGTATGCGTTAGTTGTGCCACACTGTGAACTACTGTGCATATATATTATATACAATCTGTTGTATTTAGCTTTATTTAGCACTAAATTGCTTATATCTCGCAATAGAGAGTGTTAACAAATTATAGATAGAAGTACTAGTTGCATTTATTATTTCTTGTATAACAGATTGTAATAAAAAGTGCAATATTAAAGTAGAATTCCACTCCCTAAAATCTACAGATACTCTCAAATAATATGGTAGAGTAATACATTGTCTATTATTCCTTTCAGTTACCTATAAATACTATTAGATATAATTAGATTCCTAATAATACTTAGTTATTTGTAAGATTACTTAATTCGTCGATGGAATTTTTATTATTTAACAGAATTTTTAGCCATTGCCGACAAACACGATACACTAATGACTAAACTATAAAAATCATCGTTTTAATATCGTGGTGAATGTTATGCAAAATTCTCAAATTTCCAAAGGTATGTTTAAATGCAACCGAATAATGTGGGCAGGCCTTTCGTTGCGGACGAGTGACCCAATGACCTCGATTCTACAGTCAAGAGTCCATACTAGTTATAGCGTCTTCTGATTCAACTGAACCGCTTCAAGTCTACAGTGTACATTCCAACAAGGACGCGGCAAGTATTTTTAATATCCTATCATTTATCCGGCATTATCGAAAACTTTCTCGTGCATCAACACAATTTTGGGACGAAAAATGAATTTGCAGTAAGGTTTAGAGAAGAATTGGAAGAACGTTTTTGGATTAGAAGTATATCGCATCTAGGTAAGTGGATTTTTCATTACATTAAATAAGTATCATATTTTTTTCATTTAGGGTTCTCATGATGTTTGGATAAATTAATTAGAAAATGACCAAAATCCTCATATATATTTTATTATCTCAGGTACAATTTTTAATCAAGTGTTTGCGACCCGCTGTCAAGTACAGAATTTCTAAAAATAATAAGTATTTCACCTTAATCATTAATGAAGAATATATTTTTATTGAGTCGTATATAAGTACGTAATAATTATTTATATTATTGTATGTATTTACATATCTTCTATATAAGAAACTATTCATCAATAGTATTCATATTTAATTTATTATCGTTTCTGAAAACTTTAACGACATTAGCTTTGAAACAAAACGTTATCTATTTTATATGCACATCGTATATCTCATCAAACAATATCTAATTTCAAATGTAGGTTAGCTGTTTGGCTGATTCACTGGTTACATATGTATATAATGGAGACAAACATAGTGAATGGTAGGAATAATATTTCGTTTACTTGGATCTCATCAAGACACTGCAAAAGTATGACAGCAAGTAGCACAAAAATTAAATTATGCACATGTTTTATTGCTCATAGACAAACATGTATCTAACATACTTAATACATTAGTTTTAGTAAATAAATTTACGGAATCTGTAAGCAAGCTGCAGTAAGATGACTGTTTGAAAATATTTGATATTTTACATTTTATTGTATATCTTCATGTAGATATTAAAATATACCGGGTGGTCCAGGTTAAACGTCATTAACTTTTATAGGTGATAGAACAACAAGAAAAAAGTAGACTGTCATAAGAAAACTTTGTTCAAAAATGTTTCCTAACAAAGATACAGGGTGTCAAATTTGTAAAAAGAACTGGTTTTCTCATCATGACTTCTAAACCACTCGATCGACTGCCATCAAACTTCTCACACAAACTACTGTAGTACATCTCTAAATAATGACTAAAATCATTTAAAGAAATTCTCTAGTGATGTAGATAATGGGGGGTCGACAGCCCTTTCTCCCCTCCCAGTCTACCTGTGGCGGGTTTTATTTTTTGAAACCTTATCTGATCGTACAGAAACACGAGAAAGGGGTCTAGGATCGCTTCGGGGTATAATTCAATGCCTGGCGGGGCTTTAGCCCGAGGAGTAGTTGTTTCCTAGAGCGATTATGTAATAGCTTTGCTATTCGGGAACTACTTTGATAACCGCTTGGCAGTTTGGTGGTTCCTTTCTCGATTTCCGACTTATATGTTACTGACAGAGATCCTATCGATAAAGATGTATACGCCATAAAGTTCATTCGGCATTTCTCCTTAATCGGCGTACCGTGTACGGCACTAATGAGAACTAATAAGTTCGATACAGCTGTATGTTGTTCGGTTCCGATCCAGGACAAATGTCGAATTCTACCTGTGGCGGGTTTTATTTTTTGAAACCTTATCTGATCATGCAGAAACACAAGATTGGTGGTTCCTTTCTCGTTTTCCGACTTATATGTTACTGAATCTTCTTTGTTAAATATCCAGTGGCGCCGAAGATTTGGAGGGGAGAAGGGGGTGCCGACCCCCCCAGTATCTACGCACTGGAGAATTTCTTGAAACGATTTTAATCATTACTTAGAGATGTACTACATTAGTATGTGTGAGAAATTTGATGGATATAGATCGAGTGGTTTAGAAGTTATGATGAGAAGACCAGATTTTTTCTAAACTTTGACACCCTGTATCTTTGTTAGGAAACATTTTTCAACAAAATTTTCTTATGAAAGTCTACTTTTTTCTTGTTGTTCTATCGCCTATCAAAATTAATGACGTTTAACCTGGACCACCCTATATACTATGTGTGTATTACAATTGATATGATATATTAGAAAACATGAAGTAACAAAATTTCCAAGAACGAAATCATTGAACTGTCCTTGATACATATATTAGTAAATTTGAGTTTAATGTTATGATTATTGAAGAACTGATACAAATATTATTAATGGTTAGATATTGTAGCAGGAGAGGAAATATTTCTGAAATGGGCGAGACACTTTTCAGTGAAACGTAGGGTAATTGAAACTGAAGGTGATAAAGTCCGCTTAAATCTGCTTGACCCAATAACGTTAATGAAAAGTCTCTTAACATCATGTTACATTTGAGGTTACCGTAGTAGGGGTCGGGGACTAATAAAAAAAAAAATACAAAAATAAACTTCTATAAAATTGCAAAAACTTAAAAACGAATCAAACAAACGAGAATGGAAATTCTATTAACCACATATTGATTTGCAAATAATCTACCATAAGTACCGGTACAATACATATATGTATGTATATGGTGTTTCATTTGGAACGATAAGAGTAGTATAGCAAAGCGGGTACGGGCTCACCCTCGGATTTGTCCGCGGACATTTGATGCGGATGGCATGTGGTCATTGTTGATTTGAAGAACTCTTGGCGCAGGTATAAAACAGGTCTGTACAGGTATAAAACAGGTGTGTATCGGTTTAAAACAGGTATGGTAACCTATTTAATGACGTCATGTTTTTTTCCTAATACCACCATACCTGTTTTAAACCGGTACACACCTGTTTTATACCTGCGCCAAGAGTTCTTCAGATCAACAATGACCACATGCCATCCGCATCAAATGTCCGCGGACAAATCCGAGGATGAGCCCGTACCCGCTTTGCTATACTACTGATAAGATGTGATTTGTGAATAAAACTAATAATATTTGACAAACTGACGTTTTCTATGGCTACAAATTGAAAAAATATCGTTCACATGATCACGTTGGCTCACCTGGCATGATGTTCATTTAGAAAAATTGTCCACAATACGGGTTTATAAAACTGGCTCTATTTCACCGAACAACGTATTATACGTCGAATATCCAAATAAGTAAGGTCCAATTACTCCACCACTTCAAAATGGAAAAAAAGACGTGCATTTCTGTAGATGCATTTCTATTTCGTGAACAGCATGTGGATTCTCAGCACCTTAAATTCGAAAATTTTGTTTGCTGACGTATCCGTCAAGATGACAATGTGTTTCATCGCTGAACAATATATTGTTGCAAAAATCAGTACCACCGTCTTTCTGTTCTAACACCCAATTAATAAATGTACAGCGGCGTAAATGGTCTGAAACTCTTAACTGTTGTGTATTCTGACTGTATTGTGATTGCGTATTGTGAATTTTGTATTATAACAGGCCTTTCTTTAAAATCCGATGCGTGGTGACGTGTTTGGATACTCCCGTACAATCTTTCTCACTGCAGCAATATTTTCATCTGACCGACCACGACGAGGACATATTGGTGTTGTTTTATCAACAACAGAATGTTGATTGTGTTACGAATTTTTAACTCTGTAGGTAATTCATTTCGTCTTAATTTTGTGCGAATTTTTTTTAATGCAACTGTAAGTGATCGCTCAATTTTATAAAACAGTTGCACACAAGCTATTTGTTGTTAAACTGTTAGTCGCTGCATGTTAACTTCATATCGTTTGTAAATGACAGTCGTTAAGTATTGACACCCTATCTTTGACAGAACACAAATGGCACCCAATTCAAATCCTACTGTTCCCACTGAGACACCCTATACAATAAATGCAATGTAAAAATAATAAAGACAGTTGCACAATTTGAATTTATCAATAAAGTCGATAAATTTCTTTAATTAATACATCCATTAATATCTTAGTATTCAGGGAAAAATCTGTTTTTGCTCAAAATGTTTAATTTTAACTAACAAAGGAATACTATTGAGAAAGATAGTATACACGTTAGCTTTTATATCCGACCAATAGATGTTGATGAAAATAACAGAAAACAGTACTTAGTTCTTAGTTAATATTTCTGACAGTAAAAATATTTAAAGAAGTTTCGTAATAATTCGTAACAATATTAGTCTTCATTACTCCTTTAAGTTATTACCTTATTGTATAAATATTTTCTAGTGCCACGGAAATATCACACGTCCAATGTTTTATTTTTTGCGACACATAATTTATCATCGTTGACTCGAGTGATATATAATCTACTCTCATATAATCAGATACCTCTATATCTATTTAGTAAGTTACCTTTTTCTTCATTGTAACTGAAAAATAATTTTTCTTTTTCAGTTACAATTTGTGATTTAATGATTGATGGTTCTGTACATATTTTTATAAAAAATAATATAGTAAGTAGACTGGAGACATATTTAACTATACGTAGTAAGAAAATATATACATAATTAAATTTGTGTCACTTGTTATTTTTACCGTTTCTCACTAAAATAACGAAGTAAATAACGAAATATAATGGGCGTGCACTGGGTTTCTTTCCATTATATTTATGTAAGTGGTTAATTGACCAAACAGGTAACTAATATTTGAAGTTAGATATTCTTTAAATTTACATTTTCTATATAAATGAAATGACATTGTTTTAGATCTAATTTTTATGTCTGTAAATTTTTAAGGAAGAATAAATGAAGTACGAATGATATTGAAAACTGCTTTTATGTATGCAATAAATACACATGTATTTAACTGAAAAATATATTCCATATATATATATATATATATATATATATATATACATAACTATATATACGAAACTTATATGGAATCACACGGTAGTCCTGGCAAACAATTTTTTTTCCTACAAAAAGTGATATGCGTATAAAAATATGAATGTATTTACTAACAACAACAAGTAGGTTCATTCAAAGCTGAAGAAATTTGCTATTACAGTGGTTATTTGACTACTCAAATGTAAAATCGTAGTGAGGTTATAAGTTGTTTCTGTGTGAAAATTTTTGAAAAAAATGCTTTATGTGGGGCTAACAAACGTGCAGAATAATTATTGTTCTGGTAGAAGCAGTAAAAGAAGAAGAAGGTTTCTAGAAATGGGAACCTTAGAAAATAGACCAAGGCGAAGTCGTGGAAAAGTTAGTACTGAAGGGCAGTACCGGTCTTAGCACAAATAGCAAGAAGAAATCTGTATTGCACCCCGAGCAGCTCAAATTGCAAGAAGGAATTCGACTGTATCTCACTCCGAGCTTCAAAGGCAACATTTGCAAGCTACGAGCATTAATGCTTCCGTCGAAACCATAAGGAAAAGACTTCGCGCTAGAGGATTATTTAGCAGAAGACAGTGAAGGGTTCCTGAACTATCAAGACAACATAAAATTGACCGTTTACTCCATTGGTGTTTGGAGCATCAAAACTGGATAATGGAAGACTGGCGAAATGTCTTATTTTCGGATGAAATAAGAATTGACCTGTGGTCAGACGACCAGTGAATTCGAGTTTTGAGAAGTCGTGGATACAGACTAGACTCACAGTTGCCAAATCTGTCCCCAGATACGAAGAAGGAACTGTAATGTTTTGTGATGGGATTATGATGGATTAGAAAACTTCTTTACTTCCCATAAGACAAATCTTAACGGGTCCGAGGTATGTTGATTTAATTCTGGGACCCATAGTAAGAAACTAGAGAGTTGCTTTTGGCGAAAATTTTGTATTTATGTACGATACTTCACCGCCTCGTACGAACAGAGTTGCTACAATTTTTTTTTAAACAGAAGGTGTGACTGTTTTAGAGTGGCCTAGTTGTTCACCTGACCTTAATCCTATAGAACACTTATGGGATATGAATAAGAGGAAGATTAGATCTCGAGTGAATAACAATGGCAACACAGGTCAACTGATTCAAACAGTTTTAGAAGAATGGGGAAATCTACCGCAAGAAAAAATTAATAACTTAAGCGAAAGCATGCCTCGTCGAATTCGCGCATGTATTGAGACTAGAGGTGGAAACCCTGACTAAATTAATTAACACAGTAAATTAACAAAGAGTGATTATTTTTGTCTTAAATTTTCTATTACGTTAAAATTTTTCCTTGAGAAAAAGGTACTTTTTATTTTTCCTGCTATTACACAACTTTTTTAAAAAGTTTTCGTTTATTATTTTAATAAAAGTTGTGTGCATGCACTTTAATTTATTTTCCAGCAATTTCTATTTTCTTTAAAAATGATCAAGTAGGAGAGAATGTGTGATTCCATATAAGTTTGGCTGTATGTATATGAGACAGAACCTAAATTCAATAATCCAATGAGTTATTTGCATATGAACTTCTTTCTCCTGGAAGAAAGAAGCTCAGCAGTTTCACTTTACGAAATACACGTTCCTATCAAGGTCAATTAACTGTTTTTTAACAAAATCTATAATAACATCGATTTGCTGTAAGCTAAGAACTGTGATAACATTAAGGGAATGATTTTAAACTGTAAATTTAGTAATTAGTCGATATACACTAAAGCAAAGAAAGTGCCAAAGGCGTAAAGAACCTCTAGTTTCTTTCCAAGTTTGATTTTACCTAAATACATATTCATACAAATTTGGCTTGGACGACAAATTGTCTATCTTAATTTGGCACTGAATGTAAATAAATCAAACACAAATCAATATTCGCAATTGGTAATCATTCGTTGTCCGTTATTATGTTATATTTTGTGAATCTCACAGAACACTTAATTAACAGATTTCGTCAAGTACATTTTTACAGTACCAACTTATGGTTTATACATAATAGGTAGTAGTAACGGATTTTAGCCATACCCGTTGCATTCATTCAGTCCATCATTTATTACCAACAACATATTTATAGTAGAGTATAACGTATAATCAATAAGAAATAATAGTTTGTCATTACACTGTCAATAGTTCTGTGAATTAAATTTGACAGTAATAAATTTATTTTTTATTAGACCCGTTGTGTCGAATGGACGAATAAAACGTATAATAATGTTATTGTTTAACTCGTGTGCTTCTGTATCGAGAAAATGTACACGGATAACAATCAATTGGGCGATATGATTGATGAGAAAAGTCGTTACGATATATGACGATATTTTGTTGTCGATAATTAACGTCATTATAAACAAGATATTGAAAATTATATCCTTTGTTTCAATATTATTCTTAAACATATTATATTTCAATATTCTTTAAATTACGCCCATAAAATTAGTAATAGTTTTCTGTAGTAGTAAGTTTGCTAAAAAACAACGACAAATTTAACATCCGACTTAATGGATCGAGAATTTCATATGTATTTTGGGCTATACAATTACTGTTTTAGATGCTGGGCGGTATCTGAGCTTTTTAGGATACATTTGGTTTAAGGAAACATTCAATACAACTATAGAGGTGCAATGACTTAATCACCAAATTAAGATCGATTAAATAGTAAATTTATTTAGCCAAATTAGATTTAAAAGCTAAAATCAGACTTATCCAAGATAACACTGACATTTCATTACCCTCTGTATGATGCTTATAATGAATGAATTTCCCTTTTGATATATGCTGATTAAATTTCTAGTGTGATGTGTGGGTAAGGCGGTAATTAAATAGTTCTGGGATTCTATGAAACCGAAGGAATGGAAATTATATGAGTAAAAAGTTATAATACAACCAAACAAGATGATAAAGTTGCGTTTGCCTTGAACTCGATATTTATGTAACTTGGAATATGCAGGAATACAGATAAATTACCTACTACAGTATTTTAGGGGATGTAATTAATATTTTGTATCAAGTAGTCGAGATCCTCAAAATAATTATCAACCGCGAACTAAACATCTTCATTGTTGGCAAATGTTTTACCACCCAGCCATTCTTTTAAGTATGGAAACAGCAAATAACCTGATGGGATTAAATCTGGTGAACAGTGTGTGCGAGGAAGCAATTGGAATTGTAACTCATTGATTTTGACCATCGCAATAATGGACGTGTGAACTGGTGGATTGTTTTGATGACACAAAATATTATTTTTTGCCAAATACAACCGTTCTTTCTTGATTTCATCACTCGAACGATGCAATATGTTTGCAGAATACTCGCCGTTAATTATTTTTTCTTCCTGAAGATAATCCTCATAATATGATAATGCATCCCAAAAAACTATTGCCGTCACCTTGCCTGCAAGTGGATGTATTCGCCTTCTTTGAAGCCGATTCTCCTCTCTCAGTCCATTGTCTTCTGTGAAACTTTGCCAAACACTCGATTGAAACATCCTCACGACGTTGATTTTATTCCATTTTGAGTAATCGCAGCACCCATCTTGTGCACAGCTTCTTAATGTCCAAATTTTCAGTCAATGTGTGATGTACAGCATTTTTTGAAATTCCTACCATGCCTTCTAGCTCGCACACATTTAGTCCATGGTCATCCAATATCATTTTGTTGATTTTCTTCGCCATTTCTGGCGTTGTCACTTCATTTGGTCGACCACTACGATGTTCGCTTTGGCAGATCATACGGCCTCATTCAAACTCTGCCACCCAATATTTTACTATTGTATACGAAGGAGTAGACTCCCTCAGAGTAAAATCTAGCTCCTCTTTGATATCGATTGGTCTGAAGTATTTCAAATGGAAGTATTGTATCACATAATGATGACCAATTTTTTCCATATTTGGTAAATGCACTGAGAGCGTTAACTATTGATGGCTGCTAAGCAGATACTAAACAACGTAGCGTCATTAAACTCCAAATTTAAGCTTTTGAAGCTAAGAGTAGTACTTTCTACCATAGTCATTCTATTCAAACAAAAACCGCCATCTATATGTTATTTGGGGTACTCATGGGGCTACCCTCGTAGTATAATATGGATAACTCGGCAGATCACTTATACTTTCATTAGAATAGACCTGCTCCTCATTTTCAGCGTGATACCACAGCGAAAAATTTTCTTGAGTGAATAGATGAAAGAAGACATATCATATGGATACCATTCATGATAACTAGTAATTCAAGTTTCTAATTAGTTACTTAAATACTAGTAATTTAAGTTCCATTCGCTATTTAATCGAATCCACTGTTTGGCTTCAATTAAATAGTAAAGTGTATAAAATAAGCTATATATCACCGTAGTCACTTTTAATATTTTTTGAAATAATTTCGAATGCAAATACTTCAAAGCTCTCTTTCTTATCCATCATTTACATAAATAAAATTTATTTATTATTAAAGCATAATTTTCTTTTATAATAACTATTATACTTCTTTACAAAATTTATTAAAAAAAAAAACATTTGAATTGCTGAATTGTACATTACTGAATATCTTGTTAAAATAATTATAGATGAATATATTCTGCATGAATGTACTATAAAAAAATGAAAATTTATATAAGAAAAATGACAGAAATAAGGAGTTTATACTCCAACCCATCTGCAAATGCCTTATATAATAAGGACTAAACAAATTAGGTCAAAACAGCTATTATCCTGGCTATATGCCAAACGCCGAGCACTGAATTAGATGACAAAATTTGTCGTATTTTTGTCTAACAGAGTTAGCACTAAAAATACAGTGATTGTTCTAAACCACCAAGAAAGATGCAGAGTGTCACCTATCTCAGGATATCGTTAACTGCAGACCTGTTTCGACCTTTCTATTTTGGGTCTCATCAGTGCAGTGTAAACGAGGATACCTTCATAAACAGATAAAGCTCATCTAGTAGACGTTGCTACGTTACATCGCAGTAGAACGTACCAAACGCCATCTCTTGGTAGTTTCCTTATTTCTGTAGTTTGAATGTTACCCTCTGATAGTAAAACTTTGCATTGATGATCTCGAGTTTTTACTTCGATTTAGATTGTTCGAAACTACCAAGAAACTACCATTATTTATAAACCTATAAATAATGTTAGGATATTCTGTACAATAGATAGTTAAGTAGGTAAAATCATATTGCATTATGGTATTCAACTTAATATTGTTTTTTTGGAACGAGAGTGCTTAAGTGACATGGAGCGTAGATTATTAAGCCTTTAATTAGATACAATTTGAAATTCTTAAAAAGTTTTCAGCTTTATATCTACTTTCAAATTTGAATATTTGTTTTGAAACTATACAATATTAATGTATTTAATTTGATGAATAAATATAATAGACTATTGATTGTAATCGGTTAGCTAAAGTCAAATTGCTCAGTTTAATATCGCCCTTTGTACTTGCTATTCCCATATCAGCGCAACTAACTATCAATGTTTACATGTAACTCTCATCAATATGTATCTTTAGGCATATGTCGATAAAATATATATATCCTTGTTTGTAGACAACTTAGATAGACACATTTCTTTCAGAAATTCAGAGGCATGCTTTTCCAAAGATGGAAGAGAAATGGAAACATCGTAGAAATGAACCAGTACTTTTAAAATTGTTTTCAGTATTGTGCTGTGTCTCTGTGGCAAAATCGTGTGCTACCGAACAGGAAGTCAGAGACGAGAGTGTTTTAGATAGAGAATTAAAGAATTATATCGATAGAGTGTTTAGTGTGGATGACGTTCATGTTGTGCCTGGCGTAGAAATTGAGAAGGTAGATAATAACACTTTTAACAATATCAGTGATGAAGTCAATTGGAAGAAGTGTGTCGAGGGTAGGAGGATTGACTCGGTGGAGGAATATGTGGGACGAAAGTTGAATCAGTTCTCTCAGACGCACGTTTTGTCAGTTAACGTTCGAGAAACTGCCCGGTTTTTAATTCCAGGTAAGTTAATTTTAAAAAGTATAGTGCCTAATATTATATAAAAGTTGTAAAGTAAAATCTAAATAATAATAAAAAAAAAAACGTTTTAACATACTTCTAACAAATCGATGTTAGATATTCCATAAAGATATCAAAAGGTGGTATATCATTCACAACTAATTAAATGAATCAGTTACACACATATATAGACTTATTCTTAATACTTGACGGGACTATTAGTATGTAAAAGGTTTTACATTAAAAGCTGCAGATAGTAACATAAACCATTTATCTTCTAGTTCTATTAATCTGAATTACGTATTCAGTCGATTTACATCTGCCACATGTCTTCTGTTATTTTACATGCTTTTTTGGTGAATCACCAACGACAGGTCTACATATTCATATTGAATATTTTATCAAACTTCCACTCTCATAATAATATATCAAGGGATATTCATTTTGCCTAACGTATTATATATATATGAATTTTAGTGTTTGCGTTTTCACTGACATACAAACGGCTAGATGTCTAAACCGACTTCGTTCCTCTCTGCATATGATAATTATCCTAAGTGTGATAAAGAGTGAACACAATAAGTGTTATTTGAGTTTATAAACATATTGATAATACGTCCATTAAGTCAGTACAGATATCCGCCTGCTAATAACTTACATATATTAATATTTATATTAACTGTTGTCTAATAAGAATATTGTACAACAATAAAAATAAGACAGGACTCTAATGAAAATAGTAACCATTTATGTAATCTTAAAATTAATTACTTTTAGGTGTTACAATAAGAGATATTAATACAGTTAAAATATATTACAATAAGATATATATATATATATATATATATATATATATATATATATATATATATATATATATATATATATATATATATATATATATATATATATATATATATATATATAATATTGTTTTCTGTATTGAAATATTTATTTATTTATAATGTAGTTATTTGGAAATTATGTACGGAACAACACATCTGGTAAATGACCGTGATGACTTTGGTGGCACACGAGTATTCTTGTGACAAAATTTGCAACAACAGTTTTGTTTAAATGTGGTGGTATTTCATTGATACAGCGTTCAACTTTGACCTACAATGTTTAGGTGGTGGTGTGATTGTGGGAGTAAACCTGAGACATAAAACAACCTCACAGGAAAAAGTCCATAGGTGTTAAATTGCAAGATCGTGGCGGCCAATTCTGGCCACCAAAACGGGAGATGACACGACCAGCAAAAAACTCGTTCACCCCGTCAAGGTTTTACTTGTGTTATGACAAGTGGCATCATCCGGGCATCCTGCTGAAACCACATGTCTTCAAGAGCAATATCTTCTAACCGAGGCACAAGGAACTGGGTTATCATGTCACGATAATGTTTGCCATTTACAGTTAATGCATTACGTGGCCTTGGTTTCAAAGGGAAATGGTTCAATGATTCCTTTAGACCACAATGCATACCAAACGGTGACACGTTGGGGGTACATTTGTTTTTCATGAATCATTCGTGCTTTTCTTGAGCCCCAAATGCGGTAATTTTGACTATTAACGAAGCGATCAAGGTAAAAATGGACTTAATCGCTGAAGATGATTTTGTCCACAAAATCGGCATTCAACTTCTTGTTGTTCAATGATCCAATTGGTGAACTCCCTTCCGTGTGCATAGTCTGTTGGCAGAAGTTGTTGAGTCAATTGAACTTTGTAAGCATGAAGACGCAAATATTTAGTGAGAATACGGCGAAGAGTAGTTGTTGAAATGTCCAATTATTATGCACGATGATGAATCGAGGTCCCTGGGCCACACTAGGACACACTTTCGCGAACCGCCGTGATGTTTTGTTCTGAGGGACCAGTATGAGGTCATGTTGTGTGTTTCATATGAATAACAGAACCAGTACTATCGAATCTTTTGATTATTTCTTTCACAGTTGATAAATTTGGTGCATTATTTCTACCGAATGTTGGACGCACTTTACGAATCATAACAACCAAACTTTCACCATTTTGATAGTAATGTCTAATAATAAGGACGCTTTGTTTTATGAGTATTATGTAGCACTGCATGTTTACTAATTCCCATCTGCCCTCTATCAACCAACTAGAATAATTATTGACCTATTGAATTAGGATAGCCAAAATAGCAGGGGCGTAGCGTGAGAAAGGAATCTAGGGATGTGATAAAAGTTTTATTAGGGGAAGAGGTATAGTCGGATGCATGGTAGGCCATATGAAGATGATAAAAATAAAAAAAATACACTAACCTAAAATGACTATGCCGAGGTATATATCTTAATTTTTAAAATGAAGATCAATTCTTCGGTTTTTGTTTGTCCAGCGAAAACTCTTTCACTGATTGTTCAAATGTTAGAGACGATCTCATATCTTCTAATAAGGCATTCTCAATATTTATTAATGCTAAAGTTGACAGTCTTTCCTGCTTTTGAGAATTTCGCAGTCTTTATTCTCTTTAAACATAAAAATGATCTTTCCGCGGAACTGCTTGTGGCAGGAATAGTCAAAATTAAACGACACAATTTCGATGACTTCAGGAAAACAGAAAATAATTGAAGGGGCATAATATATTGGTGAAGCTTAAACACAGTGCTCTTTTCATATCGGGATCACTATAAATCACTGAAAGTTCACTATTTAAACGATTTGCGTCAAAGAATGTTCCATCTGTATCTATTAAAGAAGAAAAAAGTTCACCAGGAAAACATTTCACGAAGGAAGTAAATTGTGTGGATTTAAGAATTTTAGTTTAGAAATTTCACTAAACCGTTCACTAATGTTCAAAGTAATTTCATTTCATAAAACAATCGTGCGTAGGTGCTTTTCTTATTTCTTCAGGAATTAAATCCAAAAGCATTCGTTTACTTGGGTGGTCGATTTTCTAAAACAAATCTGTCCATACGATCCCAAAATGTCACTAAACTCGTTTCTCATTTTTTGAATATGTGATTTGAAATCGGCGATATTTTTATTGCAGTAACCAATATTTGATATTTTTGTCTGTACAATTTTAAACAGACTCTGGGAATGTGAGAATATTACAGAAAACATTACTAAGAAAAAGTTAAAATCAAAGTCGCGCAATAAAGTTAAAAGGCCTCTAGCACAAATAACGGTTTCTCGATCCCATTCCTCATTTTCATTTTCCACGATTACCTGAAACAGCATTTCCAAATCTTCTTTATGTTATGACGACAGTCGCCAAGATGCATTCACATAATTGCATAACTGAGTCCGGAAATAACGACAATACCCACTCGAGGTTCCACTATTGACTGTGTAAGATCACTGACCTTTTCGCCCATCTAACGCGTAGCTTGGATGTAACGTGGACTATCGCATTTCAGCACTGCAGCAAGTAACGCGGAAGTCCAATTATTTCGTTCGCCTTCATGGCCGATTTGAAATAAAAAAGTTGATGGTATCGTTTAAAGTAAATAATATATGTTTTCGGTCTGTTTAAAATAATTAAAAAATTGTAATAATTCTATAAATCGATTGAACTTTTAAATAATAATAATTTACCAATTTTTTAAGGCATGCGACGCATCACTCGCATCCATATACGCTACACCCCGCAAAATAACACGCAATTCACCTCTTACGCTCTTATTGTAATAGCCTTTACTGGTTTAATTGTTGATATTAATTCATCTAGTACAATAATGTTATACTAGAGTTTGTTTGAATAATACGAATATAAAGAAATAATTAACTTTTAAGAATTGTCAATTAGAAAATGAAAATCGTAAAGTTATTTTATTTTGACAGGAGATGGCAAGAGTACTTTTCTCACTGGATTCGGAATGGGATTTCTGGCATTTGGTTTAAAGAAACTTTTATTACCCGTATTTATTGGTGCCCAATTAATAAAAAGCGTATTGATTGCAATGTTTCTGCCATCAATATTAGGAGGATTGGGAAAGCTGGTAGGAAAAGGATTATCTACATTTTCAGGGATTTCAGGAGCCTCGGCGGGTATTAACAATAACAATCAATATAACCAGATAGAAGATTTTGAATTTAAGGATACTGATCCCTATAATAACGATGCAGGAGCTTTAAACGATATTAATAGTGATGCGAATCAAATTAACCAATTACATTCAGATAGCAGTACATTGGGAGCCACGAATTCGAGGTAAGTACTAAAAATATCGAAACATAAAATTTAGGATATAAAAATGTTTAATTAATTCCCATAGAACATTTTTCTTAAATTTTTCAAATCAAGTATAAAGCTATAGATAAAACTTATCTAATTATTAAAGATTATTATGGCTTTAGAGCTCATTGATATTTATATGTGTATTATATGTATATGTATATTCTATAAGTGGTAAATTTGTATAAGCAATTTTAAAAATTACTTGAGGAACCTAAACAAACACTGCAGTGACATTTAACAAATAGACGTTTGTATAGGGTGTCTCATTTGAAACTATATCATTTGAATTGCGCCGCATTCGTGTTCTGTCAAAGAGAGGGCGTCAATATTTAATAACTGTCATCTGCAAATTATACGACATAAACATGACTTAATTTGGTGGAAAATGAAATTGTTTGACATGTCACGATAGCGTTCCCCATTTACTATGATAACACTACCAACTTTTTGTAGTGCACGACGTCGAATTAATGTGCTTAGATACTTTCGTACACTTTCTCTCACTGTAGCAACATTTTCATCTGACCGACTACGACGAGGACGTATTAGTGTTTCCTTATCAATAACAAAACCCGTTTTTTCAGATTTATTGATTAAGATACAAACTGTCAACTCTGTAGGCGCTTTATCTTGTACCAATTTTGTGCAAATTTTTCTTAATGCAACTGTAAATGATCGCTCACTTCCATAAAACGTACAAAAATTGTTCGTTGTTGAACTGCTGATCTCGGCTCGCTGATGTCGTATGGTTCGTAGATGACAGTAATTAAATATTGATTATCTATCTTTGACAGAACACAATTGATGTGCGATTCAAATCCTATACTTCCAACTGAAACAATCCATATATGAAAAAAGTTGCCTTACAACTATATTAAGATTGTGTAATTATTTGTTATTTGAAAGTCAAATTTTGATGTTTGGAGTATTTAAAACTTACTAGAAGTTTTTGTTCCTTGTTTGTTTTTTTGCACAAACCACTTTAAACTTTTCTTTAATAACTATTTCAAGGTAGATTCCCGAATTCAATAATGACCGCCAAAATGTATTTCAGGCCTCGATTGAAAAATACATATAAATCCATTGCGTTTATTTAAAAGTTAGGAAACAACTGCATACATTAAACAACAAGAAAGGTGGGTGGCAATTATACATTATCTAACTATTGTGCATACTTTGGCGTATACATACTTGCATACTTTTGTGAAATCTATCTATTTCACAAAAGTATGCAAGTAATGTATACGCGTATAAAAATATGAAATAATACAATATTCATTTCATCACTATTTGCCAAATAAAATAAACAGTTTTAAAACCTTAAAACGGAATTTTCCGCACGTAGAACATCTCTATCTAGAAATTGGGCGACTGAAAAAAAACCAACACATAAATGCAGAATATCTATTTTATGCGGCAGTTTTACTTTTTTCAAATAGTCTACCCTCGTGCTTTCTCATGACCCATGAACAGGGTGGGGGTGTCCTATCTACCTCAAAATCAATAGATGTCGTTTGGTAGATGTCTCTAATCAGAATCAGTCGAGACCCGATCGATCCGACATGACTTAATTGAGTGATTGTGCTAACAAAGAAAATTCTCAAATAGTCCACCATTGTGCTTTCTCATGACCCATGAACATGGTAGAATGTGTTCTATCCTTTAACCTTAAAATCAATAGGTGTCGTTTGGGAGACGTCCCAGATCAGAATCAGACAAAACCCGATTGATCCGACACGATTTGGTAGAGTTATCTTAACAAAATAAATTTCTCAAATAGTCCACCATCGTGCTTTCTCATGACCCATGGACAGGGTGGGGTGTGTCCTATCCACCTCAAAATCAATGGGTGTCGTCTGGGAGACGTCCCCGATCAGAATTAGTCAAAACCCGATCGATCCGACACAATTTAGTTGAGTTATCGTGCTAACAAAAGAAATTTCTCAAATATACCCAAGGGAGGAGGTGGTGTGTGCTATCCACCTCAAAATCAATAGGTGTCATCTGGGAGACGTCCCCGATCAGAATCAGTCAAAACACGATCGATCCGGCACGATTTAGTTGAGTTATTGCTCTAACAAGAAATTTTAATTCCGACGACAACGATGACACACACACAGCAAAAATTTTTTAAAAACCATTTTTTTTTGGTTTTTAGGCCGAAAAACGAAAAATAAACCCAAAGAAAATTTTGTTTTTTCACTTTTTCTTTACACGATTACATTACTGTTCCGCTAGTATAGTGGAGCGCGGAAAAATAAAACTCTCTTATCTTACCGACAAACAGAACAGTCTACCTGAGCCTAGCCATAAAAACAACGGTGTGTTTTGAGATTGTTTATTTGGAAAATAGCGATGAAGTAAACTATACTTAATAGTTAACTAGGGCATAATTAAAGTCAAGTTATACTGCAGAAAATCAACTGAATAAAACTTTAAATAAAAGGTGAATTGAAATAAAAATAATATGATTAACTTATATGTACATTTTATTTCTTTCATAGAATGTAATACATATACGAGTATTATTAAGAATATAATAGGTCATTGCGTTCAAATGTGCGCATCTATCAAGGTGACCTAATTTTTCAATACGTATATTTTGCTATCAATATTGGTGTGAATGGTAGTGCAATCGTGTGAATTCTAGTAGATAGTAAATTTCTATCAGCGTAGTGAAATGTCGTATATATCGACAAGGAAAGAGCAATTCATTTAGTACAAATATTGTCAAATTTCACACAGCGTTCATACGAAAGAGGATACATTTCTGAATTTAGTCTTATCAACATATATTTCGCGATACCCTGAAGAAAATTTCCTATCTGCTATCGCACTACCTAACGCACACGATCGCACTACCACTCGTAGAAACAACGTCTATAGCAAACGTCTAATACGTATTGAAAAATCAGGTCACCCTTATACATGCGCACATTTCAATGCCCTATTATACTTTAGTATACGATATATGAGACAACATACATATAAAATGTACCTTAATCGTATCGTGTCTACTTATTTTTATGTTTTAAGTTTTACTTCAGTTGATATTTTGCAGTGTACTACTCACTTTAAGGGGAGGTTCTCATCAAGCAACCTTAAAATTACATGATTTTCTTCATATTTTTCTCATAGAAGGAAGTAAATAAAGTACTCAAAATTTTTTATACATATTTACAAGTATTCAGGTGTACAAAAGAAATTGTTTTTATTAAAAAAATGACACGGTAATTAGTAATATGATCGGTAATATGACCGTCCCAAAAAAGATGTCCAATCGGTGGGAACTCTAGCACTTGTAAAAATCATCTGAAATCAAAATTAAAAAAAAATTATAAAATATACTCGTATGATATTTGTTATGGAGCTTATATCAATAAAAAAAAATCGAAAATTAACAAAATGGCGGACTTGCGAATTTTTGGTGTCGATTTTTCACTTTCTTTTCACTCTTTAAAGTGTTACAAAAAATAACAGCGAAACCAATATTTTCTTAGATATAGGCTCCAATAAATTTAATTTACTTTAAAATAAAAACAAAATCAAGACAATCCATCAATTAGTTTTTGAGTTACAGTTCCCACCAGTTTAAAAAACATGGTTTCGAGAAAAACGCGTTTAAAAATTTGGTTAACGATTTTTGGTAAAAATTAATTAATACACCTTGCGACTAATCAGCAATTCCAGAACCATATCTTTTTTATAAAAATGTTTTCGGCCAAATCGTTTTAGGAACATATTCTACATATAATAAGGTATCAAAAATGGCAAAAAAAATCGATTCTTTGGTTGAGTTTAATGAGAACCTCACTTTAATTATACAGTGGTTAATTACAGAGTAGGTATATTATTTCATATTTTTATATGCGTATACATCATTTGCACACTTTTGTGAAATAAATAATTTTAATAATGTATATTGCCATGTTTACTGTAGTCTTATGTAAACAGTTGTATCCTCATAACTTTTAAATAAATATTGTTGATATATAGGTATAGGTTGAAATATAGATATATAGGTATTTGTTAACAGAAGGATGGAGGGATTAATTTTACCAGACATTATTTAATGCGGGATTTAATTAGCCAGTAAATTCTAAGTTTCAATTGAAAAGTTTGTGGCCAACGAAGTTTTACAAGGAACAGAAACTTCTAAGAAGTTTTAAAAACTTAATTTACATCAATACTTAAATTTCAAATAATAAATCGTTACACCATTCAACCTAGTTGGAAGGTATTGCTCTTCATTTTGTGCTCAAAAGTTGCTACTAATTGTAAGAGATATTTGAAGCGATATGTGGATAATGTATTATTAAAACTATTTATAAGAACACATGGTATAATAAAAGTGTTACTGTATCGCAGTATACATCCAAATAACAGATATGTATTGATGTAGGAAACATAATCCTATAAATTATATACGTATGTTCCCTCTACTTATTTGTATCATGTGCATAGGTCTAATTTTATGCATGAATTCTTTAGGCAGCCATATTTACAGAAGTAAATTGTCCATGTAATAACCCATTTGCTTGGAAACATTTCAAGTCTTCGTACCATGAAAAAAAATTCTTATAAAATCACAGAAAGTCAAAATGGTCCAAAGCATATTAAAAAGTATCTTATTATACAGAACATATTCTAATATTCATATATGTATTGTGCAAGTTGAGAGAATCCATTTATTTTTCAAATATTGTACTTAATAAGTTCAATATAATATTTTTTCCAATTATATCAAAAAACATATTCCTTGGATATTTATTTGTAAGAAATAACATCTCGTAGGTGAACACCTTCTTCTTCTTCATACAGCCTTGCTTCAACCATTACATTTTCCATCACTAATGTCAAAGTTTTGGTATTACCCGAATTTTGTTTCTAATATCGTCTTTCAGTTTCAGAAGTGTCTGTCCTTAATTTTTGTATACTCTCTCCTTTAAGTAGCCCTAGAGAAATAAATCGGGCGTCAAAGTAATCTCAAAGTTCAAGTCGCAATCTCGAAAGATTATTCTGTTAGGAAACACAGTTTCCAAAAGGACAATGCTTTGGCTAGCAGTGTGGCATGTGGTAACGTACTGCTGAAATCATAAATTCTCGGAGTTTTATTTGTAAAGCTGGAAGTAGACATTCTCTAATCATTACTTGGTATGTAATGCTCGTCATCGCATTGCCCTTTTTATCCTTCAAAAATATGACCTGATCAATCTAGTTGAAGTCATTCTACACCAAACAGTTACATGAATTGGATACAGATACCCTTTCTCTAAAGTTATTCGAGGATTTTCAGTGGCCCAGAATCGCATATTCGGTTGACTAATATGTCTGTTCAGATGAACGTGTGTCTCGTCACTCTAATTAATTTATGAATAAAATTAGGACTTTCGACAGCTATTTGTTGACAAACTGCGGCATACTGTAGAAGCTGTTGTTTATCACGAGGCTTAATTTCTAACTAGTTGTATGTTGTAAGGAAAAAAGTGTAAAACAAGTTTAAATACCCATCTCGGGCTAGTCCTGGTCAATTCCAGTTCACTTGATCATCTGCTCGAAACCTTCTTGAGGTATCGTCATCTACACTCACTCGCTGGCTCCATATTCTCCTGATTTTTAGCTGAACGTGGTCTACCTATTTTAGAGCGATTTCCCATGCTTTATGTCAAATTTAGCGACAACATTACGAAATGTTTTTTAATGGGTGCATCTCAGGTGTTAAAATGTGCACGTATTAATGCTGGGTGAAAATTTAGAATTTATGATTTAGAAAATAATATTCTACAATTTTTCTGCGTTGGGGAATTGGTAAGTTCTCCATTATAAATTTCCTTTGTTTTCCTAAAGTTTTCTTTAAAATTCTGAGGCAAAATTAAAGCAAGTAAAAAATGAGAGAAAAAATAGAAGCAATTAAAATATAGTGCCTACTTTTGGCCTACCCTTGTTACCTAATCATTACTGGATATTGAAGTAGTGCCTAACTCACCACGATGCGGTTCTTATTTTTTTTTTGTATTGGAGAGCAATAGTATATGATATTATATATTTTCATTAAAGAAGAAAAAAGGTTTAAGGTCATAAATGATATAATGTGAATGAAAATGGGTTTATTAGGTGGATTAATCTGATAAATTATGCAACTTCCTCAGAAATTTTACGTCATAGTCTTCGTTTAATATTGTGTTCGGATTGAAAGGCCTTATGATCTGGACCTACTGTTTTTTATGGTATTTGGCTTGAACTTCTATGATTCATAGCCACTAGTACTCCTTTTTGTAATATTTTTGTAATGCTGATCAACGCAAGTTGCTATACCTCACACATTTCTCTACTATATGTTTTATCATCAAATCAGTTTGACATTAACTTATAAGTCGGGAATCGAGAAAGGAACCACCAAACCGCAAAGAGGTTATAAAGTAGGTCCCGAATAGCAAGGCTATTACATAATCGCTATAGGAAACAACTACTCCTCGGACTAAAGCCGCATCAGGCATTGAATTATACCTAGTAGCGATCCCTGGTCCCCTTCTCGTGTTTCTGCACGACCAGCAAGGTTTCAGAAAAGAAAACCCGCCACGGGTAGGATTCGCTATTAGGTATAATTAAGATTCAGAAATAAGTTTGACATATTTGACAAAATGGGCGGTGCTGATTTAGTAGGAGATATGAAAACGTTAATTTAGTATGACATGTTCCGAGCCTGGTGAGGATGACTGTTTCGCGACGGTATAGCCTGTTAGGTGGATTCCACTATGATACACTCAGTTTTACAGCTCTGAGTTTATCGGTTGACTCGTCCCATTGCTCTTGCCATCTTTCCAGGCATCTCCTCCTTACATGATTTAACATATCTTGTGGACGGATTGCGATCTTCATGTCAATAAACCCGTTTCGGGCAGTGGTTTGTGCAGCCCTGTCATATCAGCTGATTCATTGCACTTTATACCCACATGGCTAGGACACCATACAAAGCTAACATCTTTATTGTGCTGTAGAAAGTGCTATGTTAGGGCTAATATTTTTAACACCAATGGGTCTTTTTGAAATTTATGCGATATGAAATTAAGAGAGCTGAGAGAATCTGAGAAAATCAAGGCTTTGTTGTATGGAAGTATAACAATGAGGAGGAGAACTTGCAATAGGGCGTACAATTCTACAGTAAATACCCCTGCGGGTTTCGGGAGGGCCCAATAATGACTTACGTCGTTGAAGTGCAATGTACTACCTGTGCCTAAGTCAGTTTTTGATCTATCTGTATATATGAATACGGTCTCTATGAGTAGATTTATAAGATCTACTATGTATTTTCTTCTAAGATCTAGTAAAAACGCGCTTGTAACAAGTTTCGATTTGTATTTTCCATATCAAATTTAGTTAGTTTCAGATTTATTTTAGGTGATGAGAAAATCCAATGAGGTACCTCATAAAAAGAATTTGAACATTATTAATTGATGTATATTAAGGAATTCAATGTTATATGTTTTGTACAACATTAATTTGCTAAGAATCAATTAAAATTATATAATACCAATCCTAAAGACAAATGTAAATTAGGTGCCACAAGAAATTTCTCTTCTCTTCTCCTTCGACTCTACCTGTTTCTGACAAATTTTATTTCAGAAATGGATAATGTCAAAGTTAGCTTATCGTCAAAACATTATAAAGACATTGATATATATATATATATATATATATATATATATATATATATATATATATATATATATATAAGCAGCATTTTCTGGAAGATTAGAAGTATGGAAACAATTGAAATCTTTAATTCTATTGTTCAAAATCAGTATGGTAAAGGTTTTTTTAAATTTACACGATATTTTGCCGCTTATATGATTTTAATTATCTTATTTCATCAAATACCGTTAATGTATTCCATCATAATCTTCATTTGCTATTCAGAATGGGACTATTTTATTCAAATTTCCAAAATTATATGAAATATTTAGGCCAAGATATTAATTTGATTAAATAAATACAGATACGTTGTACCTACTTTAAATTTAATTACACATTTTAGCCCACACTTTCACCACTCCTATTTCTAATAAGTTTCTTAGGTTTTTTTTGTTCCCCTTTTTTACAATTAGACCACGAGATTAATGAACTATTTTTTTGTAATAAATGAGAAATTTGCATTATAGAAATTAGATATTCCTAAGAAGAAAACATTTTGAAAGTTATTTTATATCATCTGATACCTTATGCTAAATATAAGATGGGTTGTCTACGATTTATCTAAGATTACGACTCTTTGAAATATATCTACTGCATTAAGGGGTAACATTACCTTAAATTTATCAAAAGAATTGATTTTTTATTAGTGCTGCTCAGAAACAACACCTATGTCAACTGAATACCTACTTGGAAGGTACATTCTAGGGATCAATATTTTAGGGTATAAAACAAAGAGTGTATTGATCATGTACAGAAGAGTATGGGCTCTCGATTGAGAAAAAAAAAACGTGCATGGCCTGGGAAGAAATGATAAATTAACGGCCAAATTAATTAATCAATTAATAATTTATTATGGCTTGGAAATACGCCAGAATCCGAACTCCTTGGAAAATATAAGAAATGAAATCTGGGCGACCTTATTTCATAAATTATCAACTGACGAAAATTCTCAGCACGAGAAGTACTCAGAGTCTTCGTGTGACTGAAAGAAGGCGCAAGCAGCGGATTCCTTGGATACCTTCCATCATAAGCCACCACAGGAAGTCAAAGCCATCAAACAGATTTATGAAGACCTGAGCTGAGACGAGTTGCTAAACTGTTGCTTGGGAGGATACGTATAAAATAGTGTCACGAACGCCTCGAGCGACCCCGAACGCCGGGAATATTCGAAACCTGGAGAGCGTGCGATGTTGACTTCCAGTGCGTTCTATACTAGAAGGTTCGCCAAAGTTCTTTATCTAGAAACGTCTGGAGAGACGTTCCACTGCCTATATAAGAATTGTGTCGTCCGTCCAGGAGTTAATTGAATATGGACCGCGATAGTGATAGCGATACAGTGAGAAGAAAGTGATATACAGTGCGAAAATTAGTTTATAAAGTTAAAGTAGAAAGAAAGTTAGTTAGTTAGTTGGACTTGTGAATAGTTGAGTTGTAAATAAGTGTTCGAGAAATAAAGAACTTTCTAGTAAATTCGTTACAATAGCAATGACAGCTTCAATGCTACTGTTTGGAAAATGACTCTAAAATCTTATTCAAGTGGCAAAAACGTCATGAATATATCGACTGATATTGGTGTCTGTACTTTTAATGATGGTCTGACTAATATTCCTCGAATTATAAAAGTTTTGGAAAAAGATATTTACTCCCAATCATACAGTTTTTGTCCGGAAGTCAATGCTAAACGGACCAAGCACGCCGAGAGGTCTTCAACAGATTCAGGGAAAGAGAGACCCTCTAACATAAAGTATTAGAGGAAATATAACCAGGAAGAAGAATATTTAAATATAGAAGGGTAACTTCATGGTCACAGCAGATTAATAGTAACAATTTTCGGATAGGATTTTTCATTTTTTTCATGTCTATAACACATTTCAAAACCTTAAATGCGTATATCCCGAAATATACTTTTTCAAACCGACACGCAGCATAACTTTAACAATTTTCAATTTTTTCAAGCGATTTTTTAATAATATCTTTAAAATAACTTTACAATATTATTATAATAAGACAAGTTAATTTAAACATTATTTATTATCAAATAATTACCCTCCTTTGTCGAAAATTTTAAGTTTCTTATTTAGATACTCGCTAATCAACAAGAAACAATATTTTCAAGACCCCTACGTATTTTACTTGCCATAAGCATGTAGATTAAGTGATTTTTTTCCAGATTAATATTACTTTTCCGCACTCAACTATACCAGAGTGGAAGAGTAATGTAATCGTGTACAGGAAAATGGAAAAAAAATGTTTCTAGCGTTTATTTTTCGTTTTTCAACCTAAAAACTAAAAAACATGGTTTCTAGGCCGAAAAATTCTTTGTGTGTGTCGTTATCGTTGTCATTGTCGTTTCTTGTAAGTATGATAACTCGACTATATCGTGTCGGATCGATCGGGTTTTGACTGATTGAAAGCACGATGGTGGACTATTTGAAAAAAGTAAAACTGTCACATAAAACACATATTCTGCATGATCTGTTGGTTTATTTTCTCTCGGTCATTGAATTTCGAGATAGAGATGTTTTACGTGCGAAAAAGTCCGTTTTAGGGTTTCATAACTGTTTATTTGCACCAGTTACACTGCGTGCCGCAGAGCGCCCTGCGTTCGACATGTCTTGCAAGAGCGGCTTTAGTGTCGCCATTTTTGAATATTTTTTGATAGTAGTTTTTTGGATTGTACTTAAATATATGTCTAATAACTTCCGTATATATCAGTGGCGGCTCGTGATGAAATGAAACGGGTGTTCTGCACAGGGCCGATCCTAGGGTATTGGCCGCTCGCGTGCAAATTTCAAAAGTATCCAAACTACTGGCGCCAAAGGGGCCACAAGAAAATTTTGAAAATTTTCAAGGTCACGCGTTTTCCTGATACTTCAGAATTTTTATGTAAAATCCGTTTATACAAAAATATAGACTTTCACAAGAAAAATTTTTGGAATTTAATACCTTTTTGAAGAACATTCATGTTTGCCGTCATATTCTTTGGTTAAGAGAAAAGGCTTGTAAGGTGAATTTGCTACTAGAGGGTCTATAACACTTAAAATATTTTCCGAAATAGTTTCAGCGTCACATTTTGTAGGTTTCAGGTATGTCCAAAAACGCTCAATCGGTTCACCGTCGAGAATATGTTTTAAAACTACCACTAACTGAGTTCTTGCAGATACATCAGTTGTTTCGTCTGCCATAACTGCCAAAAATGAAGGTTTGTTAATTTCTTTAATTATTCCTTCATGACATACTTTTAATATACAGTCTAAAAGATCATTTTGTATTTCTTTAGAGGTTCCTTTAAATACTGAAGCATTTTGTACATGCTCGCTTAAAGTTACATCAAGCTCAGCAGAAACATTTTTCAAACCACGAAATATCCCCGGGTTTTGATAGGTTTCAGCTTCGTCATGTCCTCGCAGCGCCAGTTCAAAGGCCCCACAAAACTTTATGCAGTTTATAATTTTTGACAAAGCGTATCTCTTTTTTGTCACATTATCATTATTCTTTTCCACATTTATCCAATAAGCTGAATCTAGCTGCGTTTTAATATTAGTTGTTCCTAATAAAGCTAATTTCATTGTATTATGCAGATGGCTTTTGGAGTTGTCATGCTTTTTTATTTTTTCAGTTAAGTGCACCAAATCTGTTACCCCTACCTCCGTCCATGCTTTATCACCGCCAAATAGTAAACAAGGAAAACAAAATAACGTATTTTTTTTATTGCACCTACAAATCCAATTGTTCTTCGAATAAATGTCTCTATTAAATTGACGTTTATATGCTTTTCCGCGGCTAACACCTGCAGTCTCAATAACAATATCGGGCAATGGCCTACCATTGTTTTTTAAATCAATTTTCTCTTCATAAGAGTATTTAAAAAAATCCCTTCACATGAACTAAATTATAAACTAAATTCATTGTCACTATCACAGTATATAAATATTAATAATTAGTACAATAAATCACTACACAAATTCACAAAACAGTATTTAAAATCTCAAATTAACACGAAATACGAAATAGGTACGATTTACGCCCGCCAACTGTACGAGAAGTAGGAAGGAATAAACATTCACTGATGTTGCCTTAGCTGGAAAAAATACAGCTCACTGATCGTGTAAATTCGCGCATTTACGAGCGCCAAGTGTGGATTGTCGCGGGAGTTGAGGGGGAGGACGGGTGTGCCGATCCGTGCTGAGAACTACCTCGTGTGGCCCAGTTCAATGTACCGCGACGCGCTCGCGTAGAGACCCAGATAATTTATCTGGTCTACTACTCAATAGAGGACGGCGGGCAGAATGCGACTATAACGCAATAATTTGGTTAGCTACACCAACTAACCAAATTATTTTGTTAATAAATTTTAATAATTATTATGTCGCGAAAATATACAAATATTTAATTTTTTTGGCAGTTTTGCAGCTCTGCAGCACCTATACACCAGTCGCCCCTGGTATATATTATTATATTATTATCTTTTGTTCCACCCAAAACCAAATTGTCAAAATAGCTCTTTGTTTTTAGCTTATTACAGTGATGTTACCTCTTAGTTCTAATAATGTGCAGAATTCATTATGTTTTATGTATTTTTTATAATAAATCTAAGAGTTATAATATATCGACGATTTTACTTATATCATGATACAATATTATTAAATAATATTCGCTTTTCTTGCAGATTTGGTATCGTTAATCAACCAGTTTCCTATGTGTCATCTCCAAACGATAACTATTACATGAGGAGGCCAAATAAAAAGACGGACTATAAAGTATTTCACAAAATTCCATCATCGTCGCTACTTCTAACGAGCTACGATCCTTTCTATAGTCCTCTATTGTCGCGCCTGGATGCCGTCTTTCAACAACTGGGACTTGGAGATGATAAATCTCCCCAGACGGAAATGTGTAGGGAACGTCTAGTTTGCCTAATGTACGCCAATCCTGCTAAATATGCTCCCTACAGTAATTTGGTTTCAGCACAATTAAGCAGGTAAATTAGTGATTTTACGTAGTTATTTAATTTAACATTGTTCTATTGTGAAATAAACAAAAAACACAACATATTATGTTTACCGAACTTTTGTAGGTTAACTGAAATAAATTGAGATTTTGTAAAATAAAGTCATTATTAAAAAATTAAAGATATACAACACTGTAAAAAATATAGACTCACCCTTAATTTGAACTACATCATGAGTAAAACTCAAAACTTGGTTCATTTACTCTTATTTCTTATTACCGTAAACCGAGGTTGCTTCACCTACTTTTAGATTTCAAGTGAAAAATTCATGTTCTTTTCTATCGATTGGAGAGGGGAAATATTTTCTAATATCGGCGGAGGGTTTGTACAATTGATTCATCATGTTGAAATATATTTTCGTTGCTTTCTATTTCTGTAAAAGTTCAAAAACCTGGTGGGCAAACTTACTTGGACAAGAGGGGTAACTTTACCCACAAGAGCGGCAACTTGGTTTTCTATTGAAAACTGCCTTCAAAGTCTCCTTTGGGCAATAGTACCTTTGTAGGGGTAAAATAAGCCAAGACGAACATGAGAACATTTGATTCAAAATTTATGTTGCTACCTCTGAAGTAATAAACTGCATTACATAAGTTTCATCGTAGTTCACGTACAGTGGCTCGTTTTCGAGATATATTTTGACATTTTCTGACTGTCAACTCATCTCTGTGGCGTTGAATGAATGAGCTGTACCAATCTTCTCCTGGCAGGTTACCGCCTTTAAAATTCCTAACACTATCGCCACATCTCACCAAGTAGTCTCTCATGATTAGTATCACTTCCAAAACACCTAAAGCATCCCCCAGTCAGCACATACAAGAATTTGGTGGAGAATTTTAGACTCTTCAGCTGGAGAAAGTACAGTTGGATGACCACCAGTCTTTGTGTGCTTTCCTGTGAATTTATTGCCAATGGTCTTTCTTGGGATGTTGAACTTTGATGTAGCTTGCCTTATTGATATCTCTCCGTTGGCAACAGCATTCAGAGCTTCTCCAATATCCTGTTGAGAATAATCCACGTATTGACGGCACCCCAAGTTCGGTTTGTATTTTCGCGACATTATTCTGAAATAAAAAATATATGATATGAATAGGTAGATATCAAAATTTAGGTAGGCTTAGCAACTTACTGTGTACTGTGTTTTGCACCTCCCCTCAATCATCCCGCATACTGATTCAGGGTGGGAGGAAGGTATACTACCCAACTATACAGTGCGTACTACGAATGAAAATTATGTGGCTCAAAATACCATGGTAACCTACTTAAAAATCTTGATAGTTCGTCCATACTCAGCTCACTGAGAGGTGGGTAAGATTACCCCAATTTGCCCACAAATCATGGGGTAACATTGTCCATCAAAACAAATACATGAAAATGAAGGTATAAAAATTCCCCTATCATATTACTCTCATAGTTATTATATGCCACATAAATAGAAATAATTTAAAAAACTTACCAGCATTCGTTATTGGTGCTCCGATGAATGTTGCTTAGGTAGTCAAATTATTTGTCCTGGAGTCCTCTTATACAGCTCACAGTTTCACACTGATAAACTAACACAACATGGAAAAACTTAAGAGCCACTCTTACCAACATCACAATTAGTAGCCCTGATTATTTGCTGTACATCAAGCGACCATCCAAGTAATTAAAGTTTGGCGCTCAAACATTTTTTTCAAAAATAGATAAAGTTACCCTGGTGGGCAAAGTAACCCCAGTTGACGGTACATTCATACTATTTATAAAATTGTTTAATGTTACCTCTCGAATTTGATCCCAGGTAAATACAATTCGACGCTTCAGTTGAACACTTTCAATTGAAACTTCTGTTGGATTGTATATTGCTCTTACCATAATTCTCCATAGATTTTCTTTCGAGTTAAAATCAGGACTTAATGCTGGTCATGGCATGAGGTCGATTCTGTACTGTTGAAACAAGTTTTTGTGGACATTGCAGAATGAATAGGTGCATTACCCTGTTAAAATATTGCATCATTATTTTCAGTGAGGATTAAAAATGGTAACCTTCTAATAGGTTTTGATAAGCAGTCGCGGTCATTCTATTATTTGTAAATGCCAGTTGGTTTTTCATACCCCTTTTGAAAACCGCCAAATATCATAATAGAACCAACTATTTGAGATCTTTTTAATAATTTTTTTGCTCTTTTCGTAAATCATGCCGTTAGCTAAATTCATCCGGTCCTTCCAAATAAACATTTTTTTGTCGTTAAAGTTTACATATTCCCAAAAATTTTTCTTTTGGACACGCAATGCAAATTTTAACCTGACCTCTATTTGATGCTGTATAAGTTCAGGTTTCTTTAAACAGTTTTCGTATTTAAAATGTCTTGACATCGCCGCCCATTTTCTTATGAGACTGGGATCACAGTCTAAATTAAAACGATGGACAAGCTGAGAAAAATACGCTCCTGGAGTTGATAATTCTATCAGAATAGCACATTCTGTCGTCAGTAAAAATAAGACGGCCGCCCTGAGCGCTTTCTTTTACTGTAATTCTCCAAGTTAAAAAAAAGTTTACAACACTTAAAACGATTAATAATTGTGGCGAATCTGCCGCTGTGTTTTTCCACAACTTTAACAAAGCCTTCAATCGAAAGTGTTAATGAACTAAAACGTCAAATCGTAGCTGCTTTCGACGAAATTCTATAGACAATTAACTTTAAACAATTTAATAGACATTAAATATAAATATTCGCTTAATAAATTTAATAAAAAATAAAGGTAAATAGACCAAGCATTAGTCCAAATAAAATATAAAAACACCAGTGAGTTTATAATTTTTAACAAATTACAGACCAGTTTTTTTATAAATCTCTGCTATGCACCAATATATGAGATCCTAAAAACTCGTAATATGAAGCACTGATTTATTTATTACAAAACTGAAATTATCTTCAGTATTCTTTCAGTATTCGAAAGTATCTTCTTCATTATTACTTATGATGTAGTCCAAATTAAGGTTGAATCTATATTTTTTCACAGCACTGTATAAATAGAAAAAAGGTTCAATATATTAATTAAAATATTAAAAATATGAAAACAAAGTACATAAAATGTATCATGCAATTTAATATGATCATTATATAAAAAACACGCACATGTGTAATGGTGATCTATGGCTTTTGAAGCGCTTATTAGTTTATTATCGATTTATTGTTGTTTGTAGCAGTATTTTTTCGGCAATATAAAATATAAATTGCCTTATGTTATTAACTCATTCCATCTAAAAATGCTAATGGAATAGCTTTAACTAGAATCAAGTAGTCATTTTATATATTAAATTTTATATATTACATTCTCTCAAACACTTTTCAACTAACGTATTTCAATATTTTATTTAAAAAAATAAAGTTCCCTAGAAAATTAATTATACTAAACTTGCAAATATTGACAACATCTGCGTCTGGGACGCAATGACGAATTGAAAATTTTATAGGATTATGAAACCTAAGTAAGGGAAAGTCCTTATATATTTTTAATGTGAATGTGGAAATCTATTCACACCTCTTGGAAAACAATTTACTATTCAGCATATCAAATGTGTGCTAGTTTTTCCCAATAATCTTGAATAAAACATTTCACTGTTTTGTAAGTTTTTTATATTTATTTGCATAATAATGCTTATAAGATATGACACAGAAAAATAAGTTGAAAATTTCCGTTACAATGCTATAATATTAAAAAAAATCATTTCAGTATTTTGTTTCATAAATACTTAGCCAAAAAATGTAAACTTTTAGAAACTGCTAACATAAAATTTATCAAAATCCATTGTTGCTTATTTAGCATTTTGTTTATGTGTATTTTTTCTCTCTCGAGACCTTTAATCGATTGGTTGGGGGAGATATTATTAGGTAGGTATATTTTTCTGGGTGATATTCTCTATTTTAATTGAAGTCTTAGTACTTGAAGTATTTAGTCTATTTTAATTGAAGCATTATAGTCGGTCCGTTTCCTAATGTAAATCTTGCATAAGTCTGAAATATATTCCGGGGATATTTTATTTTTATTGCATTTTAAATAATTTTTAAAGTGTTAACGACTTGGATCGTTTGTTCCATGTCTTTTGTTATGCCGCGGATGCCGTGTTGGCGAAATGGCGAAGGTGCCAATATCATTCTAATGCATGTATGAATATTTTCTATCGAATCTAGTAAATATATTTTTCCACTTATTTCTTTTCTAACACTATCACATATAGATAACATATTTTCTCGCAGTAATTAGAGATTAAAAGTAAGAATACAGTAGCTGTAAAGGAATATTTATATAAAATATAACACTATCTAAAGACTAAAATTACACCTACGCCTTCGCCATTTTTAAAATTAATTTAGGACCACCCGATCGCTATATTATTCAAGATGTTGCTTTAAAAATTTCCCCAAGAAGACATAATATAGGGAAAATGTGCTCGGAAACAAGGTTCTGAACATGACAAGGAGTATTTTTCCATATACCCAACCAGTTCTTAGCTTTTTTCTAAAGCAGCTTTTTACAATCATGTAATATAATAATAATCCTTCTAATCTTCACATTTTGACCATGCGTCTTTTTTAATAATCTCAACGACATTCATGTAATTATGTTGATGTCCACCTTTGGCTTTTAAGTGGACATTGTTTATCAGAACGATGAATATACTTTGTGCGTAGAATCTCCATGTTGTACCACATGATTATTTGCAGATAAAAATGTATGGAAAAAATGCAAAGGGAAACTGTAATAATGTTGAACTACACAGGGAGTCATATATGGTCGAAATTAAATATAAATTATATGTTATATCATCATAATTATTAAAATAATAATCATTTTAACCGTTTTGATATTAATGCACTATTCATGATTATTTTCACTATAGCAGTTTTGATTCTTTAAAACAATTTATTTACAGAGTTTAACCGATTTATAGATTTACCGTGACTTTGAACGAACTCCAAATCTTTGCCTTTTATAAGTCGTCTGATCTTACTTTATTTTAATATTGTATAATACATTAATTTTCAGTACAAAACAAAAAGAGATATCAATGAAAATTGTATAAACCTTAGCAGTCCTCTATTAGGTCAGCTAGTTAGTGCATTGAATATTTTTACTATTTCACCGAAGTTTCTTTATAAATCAAAACTCTCTCATTGATAATTTTATTTGTTAGTCAATACTAATTGTGAAACATTTATCATTTCTTTGTTCGTTCTCTTACAAATTGAACGCGATGGGATAGGTAAAACCTTCCCCCTGAGTAAATACACTGCCGCACTCCAGGCCGAGCTAGTTGTAATTACATACGGTGTTCTGGGGGCCGACCAAAATCGGACCCAGGAGAAGGTATGTGTCTGGTCGGATAGCAGGGCGGCGTTGGCAGCCCTTAATTCAGCAACGACAAAGTCGAAGCTGGTTTATAATTGCTATGAAGCATTAAACCACTTGGTAGGGGAAGGACCGGTGGAAATCTTATGGATATCTGGGCATAATAGCATTAAGGGAAATCTAATTGCAGATGACCTTGTCAGACTAGGGACCAGAGAAAACCTCTATGGACCAGAACCTGCAGTGGGAATAAGTCGGAATCTGATCAGAGACCTGGATGGCTGGGCAATAGACCAGCACAATAAAAGATGGAGAGGAGTAACGGATTGTCGAATAACCAAACTCTTCATCGAATACTGAGACATTGAGAAATGGGCCCAAGTATTCACTAAATTGAACAGGCACAAAGCCGGAACCCTGGTGGGAATCATAACAGACCACCATAGCAGCCTGAATGCATATAAGCACAAGCTGAGACTGACCTATAGCCCGGCCTGCAGATACTGTAGAGAAGACGAGGAAACCTCGATTCATCTTCTTTACACCTGCCCCGCACTAGAGGAGAGGAGGTGCCTTATATTAGCGACCCCTGTTATCCTAGAGGAGGCGAGGCTTAAGGCGGGGGACGTGCCAAAATTGCTCTTTTATGGGATAACATTTTTGGATAATGACTAAGATAAGAGAGAATCACCAAGGGACTGCCCGCCCATTCGATCAGTGGCTGATGAGGTCCAAACCCATATAATATAATAATAATAATACAAATTGAAATTTTATATTTATTGCGAAAAGTATTATTTATAGATATTATTCATATCCCTAAAGTTATTGAATATTGGTTATTGACGTTATTGCACATTGGTAAAATATATTGTTCATTCTTCTTGCCTTACAAAACATAAAAAGTGAACATGGTCTAAAATAGACTCAAGGGAGCCCAGTTTTTCACTGTACCGAAACTCTGTACACACTTTACTTGGCTACTGTTGTGCCAATCAATTAATCTCATTGAGACATACCACTATAGTGATACTGTGTCTAATGGTTTAATTTTAATTTTTGATATTTGAATATATTCTTCTGCATAGATATGTATTTGCATTCCAATAATTATTTGCAATATCGTAATTAATTGTTAATTAATTTTTACAGAGAACTGAATGAACTACGGAAACCTTCCTCAGATAATCCTGATATTCTGCGATTTTTCCGCTACATGAAAGCAGCCAAAGATGGCCAGGATAGAGAAGAATGTCAAGCATATGGTGGTTGTTCTTCTTTATCTGCACAACAACCTAGTCCTGCAATGCTCACTACATTTAATGATATTAATAAACTTGTGTTAGCTAGAAAATTAAACTAGTAAAGGCTTTAAGGTACTGCAAATATAAATTAACCTTAATCTGTTCAGTTTCTTTAATTAAACTGAATAGACTTTAAAATCCCACTGCCGGTTTTTTTATAATGTTCTATGGATTTCTTTAACTGTGTTATAGAATATTGTGTTCGATAGTAGTTCAAGATGCAATAATGCAAAAAGTCAAACACATTTTTCCACCAATCTCACTTAATCAGTGCTTTGTTTATTAAAAGTATGAATATTTCTTTCGCTCGAATCCATATAGAGTTTCGGTAAAACAACAATATAATTAAGATTAATTTTTGTAGTATTTTTTACTTGTCCTTATTTTATGTATATACTTTCTAGCGTATTATTTATTTATTTATTTATTTATTTATTTATTTATTTGGTATTTCTTATTTATTTCTTATTTACTTCTTATTTATTGGTTCAAACTCTGATCGTTTATATAATAATTCTTAGTGTTTACCTTACAACTTAGGGGTAATACACAAATTTATTGACACTGAATTCATCAAACAAATTTTTATAAATATGTATATATAGTATGTCACATAGATAATTGTATTTGGCTTTAGGATATGAATAATAATAATAACAGTAAATGTATGGAAAAACGTATTACAGTATTTCTTCGTGCCTTTTGTCCCCTGTTGATATTCTTTCTCACTGTTCTTGTAGAATAGTAAGAAATAATATTCTTGTAGAAAAAATACATAAACTGAAAGTTTTGTTTTATGTCCTTAAGATGAAATCAAAAACGTACCATATATTTATATATTTGGAGTGTTCTCGCCTTTGTATCAAGCATACTTGATGAAATCTTTAAATCTTAGTTAGGGGATCTGTAGATAGGTTAATCTTTCAAATGTATAAAGTTGTCCCTCTTATATGTTGTAAGTGACGAACAAATTGCTTTCCAAAACGAAAACTATATACAACTATAGGTTATACGATACCAGTAGCATCCTTTGGAGTTGTTTTAACTGTTACTGTTTGCGTAAGTGGTACATCATCTTCGACGTCTTGGACAGGCCATAAGTCCATTAATAGTGCCTTGTGGCCGAGGAGCATATACTTTGCCCATTCTATTGCTAATTGTATTTTTATATTCCTAGGTTATGTAGCCACAATGTAAACATTTGGTGGGAGGAATATTATCTATTATAATACTGGTCTTATATGGCACTTGCCTTATTTAAACACACAGGTTATAGTAACTTTCTAGATGCAAGTATTGTAGGTTGATTGGTATAACTATGTGTAGTTAACTGTAACAGACAGAACTGCAGTTTTCACCTTCGTGGCTCCATGTTCGGCGTCTAACAGCTGATCGGTGTTGTGGTTGTGGTCTAATCCACATTCAGGCATTAAGCGGTGTATGTAGATTCGAGCATAAGCTGTTGTGCCAGCAGTGCTTGACTTCATGTTCAAAGCTTCGTAGTCTTTGGCAAAAACTGTATTTGGGGTTCCATTCAAATTCCTGTATCAACCTAAGTGTTGCCAGAAAGTTATATGTAATTCTCCTTGAGCTTCAAAAGTCCACCTTCATGAATCGTAGTCATGAATGTTCATTTGAATTTTAGTAGCACTTTTAAATTGATTGAACACATATTCGGAGAGGTGGTATAATTTTTCGCTTTTTGTTCTGCTGATAGACACTTGTCATTCTCGTCTCAACGATTGTTCCTCCTCAAGTTCTAACTGTTAGTGTGACGTTCCATTAAAATTGTTGTTTCTTACCACTTCTCCAAAAAACAAATTCCCATTTGTGTTGTTTTTATGTCAGTGGGCTTAGGCGGTTCCTTTTTCGTGTACAATATCATGTATTTCTTCCTCGATGTCATCATTTACATCATCCTTCTGCCCATCCTCTACGCTAATAGTAACTTTCATAGTAACAAACTCAACATCAAATACTGGTCATGGTAGGTTATTGCATATTCATATAGGGAAATGTTGTCCATCGCCTGTTTGCGTGGTGAAAAGTCATTGTTTATGTTGTGTGAGGCTGTGAAGTATCATGTCTATCCCGAATTACCGAAAATAAACCAAATTTAGTTTGCCTGGCAAAATACGAGTGTATGGGAGCACGTGTTGTCTTGACAACTTAATATTAATGATGCTGTTTTCAGGGTAAGTTTTAATCTTGAGTTGGTTTAATCGGTATTTATGTTTGTTTATCTCATCAGAATCTCTCACGGACTTAACATTAATTAATCGCACATTAAACATAACAGTTCAGTGAGGGCAAAAACACAAGCCCTTAACCAATTTAAAGCCTATCAGCAATTTGAAACTGGCAGTTTCAACCTATATGTGTTAGCAATTAATCGAAAAGGCTTCAATGAACGTTTCAATGAACTTGGAAGTTACTGTAGAATTTCTAGACCAGCGGCCACGAGAATGTTTAATGAATATCTATAGGACCAGTAGAAGACCATCTATTTCACCACTAATTTTATCAGAGAATATAGAGTTTCTTGATAAGAGAGAGTAAGTCTTAATTCATCATAAGGACGTCAACTGGTCTGTCGGAGTCCAGGAGAAATGTTTGCTAGCTGCAATATCTCATCTCCTCGAAGATCCCATTTCTTGGCGGATCAATAATGTTGTGGAGAGGCATTTACATCGACAGTTGCACGGATTTGGTCCCTACATGGGGGCGATCCATGAATGCGCGTCTCTATGTATAAAACATCATAAAAGAATATGTGATGCCCTTTGCCCCGTTTGTAGGGGACAATTTCATTTTTATAACGCTCGACCCCACGTTGCTAGAGATGTCTGGACTACTTTAGATCTGTCAATATTCCAACTATAGACTAGTTACCGAGAAGCCCAAATATGAACACCTTAGAACATCTATGGGATGCACTAAAATGATCAGTTAGGTGCCACATATCTGGCCCTATAGCTTTTAGGGAACTCGAGCAAGTTGCTCTTGTCAAATGGAAGAATATTCCTCAGGAAACCATTCACCAATCGATCAATAATATTCTCAGACGAATAGAAACAGTGAAAAGATCTAAAGAAGAATATACGCGCTACTACATTTAAATTCTTTGCTATTTAATTTTACCTCCAATTTTTTACTAAAGCTTCTCATTAACACCGTTTTCATTGCATTTGATATAATTATTCCTGCTTGTTATCTATTCATGTTTTTCCCCGATAATACCATTCTAATTTATCTAATATTAGTTGAAATCATTTAAGTACAATATGACGTAGATACTATGATTTGTTGCGAAAGTACATTTACTAAAATTCAACGGGTGAATTACTGCTGCATAAGAAATGTTGGCTGTGGGCTTTCCATATAGGCATAACCGGATATCTGCAATTACTTTCTCTTAATACTATCACCTAAATAAGACAGCAAGAACAAGGTTTGCGGACTTTCTATGAAAGGTTAGTCATCATTGTTATACAACAATTTTTTAGTTGAATAATAACGACAATAAAATTTACACAATTGCTTATTTAAATATTTAAAGAATTATTGGGAATAAAGAAATATATTTTAATAATAGATCATTAAAATATATTTATATAGATAATTTTATCTTAAGAATGTTGTAGTATAAAAATAATTTTCAGTTAAATATCTTGTTTTAGAAAATTTTTGTATAAACATCTATTTAAAGTCTTTTGTGTGAGTGTTATATTCATAATTCTAGATGGTACATGATCAGATGATGTAGTTAAATTTGAATTTGGTCTGATTATAAACGTAAGGGATTATTCATTCCTTCCTAATATTTATAACATTATTTAAACTATATTTATAGATGTTTGAAGTAGTAACTAATATGTAACTGTATAAGTGTAATACATTATTCAATTTATTAACATAATAAAAGTGCTAAAAATAAATTCATTCATGCATAGTAATTTAGCAGGGATACCATTCGACTCTTAAAACTACATGACAATTATAGTTAAATATATTGTTGTATAACATGTTAAGAACGGTCTTATTTTGTGCCGCAGTCTACAACATGTCTTGCAAATTTAAAGTTAAATACACCAAAATAACCTAAAAATGCTAGTTGTATTGTTTTATAATATAGTAATTAAATGACAAAATATACATACAGAATGTTCAATTCTTCCAAACGATCTGAACATTTTGGCTGAATAAATCAAAGATCATTATTATATATCATAATACTTATCATATATAGGGAGTCTCAGTTGGAACTATATGATTTAAATTGCATACCATTTGTTTTCTGTCAAAGGGCGTTAACATTTAACAACTGTCATCACAAACCATACGGCGTCAATATGCCCGTGACAGTATTACTAGCTTCATTGTCAAAGGAGCATGGTCCAGTTACCCCACTACTCCAAAATGTGCACCAAACCATGCATCTTTGTGAATGCACTTATTTTTGGTGAACAGTACGTGGATTTCTTGCACCACAAGTTCGACAATTTTGCTTGTTGACACATCAGTATGAAAATTTGCTTCACCGCTGGACAACATTTTGTTGCAATAATCTGCATTGCCTTCTTTCTTTTCTAACACCCAATTAACAAATGTACGACGTTGTAAATGGCTTGTAACTATTAATTGTTGTACCATCTGAATTTTGTATGCTAATAGATGCAAATCTTTCTTTAAAATCCGATGCGTGGTGCCTTTTGACAGATTCAATTGTTGTGCATGACGTCGAACTGATGCGTTTGCATACTATCGTATACTTTCTCAATATTTTGATCTGACCGACCACGTCGAGGACGTATTGGTGTTGCCTTATCAATAACAGAACCCGTCTCTTCAAATTACTTGATAAAGTTACGAACTGGTAACTCTGAATTTTCCTGAATGCAACTGTAAATGATCGCTCACTCTCATAAAACCATTGTACACATAAACTATTCATTGTTAAATATTGACGTCCTATCTTTAGCAGAACACAAATGGTGCGCAATTAAAATCCTATAGCTCCAACTGAGACATCCCGTATATTATTATATGTAAATAAGATAATTATATGCATGAATAACTTGCAGCTAAATTCCGTGCTTTTAAAAGTAAAGCCGATTAAACGGAAAAATAAAAGAAAAGATTTAATTTATATAATGAATCCCAGTCAAACTGGAATTTATTGATAAGGTTTTATGATCTATTGTAAATGACAACACAACAGTTGGGAGAAGATCATCTCTCATAGACAATGAAACATGATAAGTTCCAGTTTGACAAGGAGTCTCTGGAAAATACGTCGAAAATTCATACAAGGTTCTGGTCAATAAAATTAAAAAATATTATTTTAATAATTATGACGTCACAAGAACAATAGCTGAACATATTAATATTTTTAGCACAATTCTTTTTCGTTAATATTAAATTCATTTGAAGAATATATTTCATTTGTAAACTTGCGAAATATTTTAACAACATCAATATTCGGCAATAAGGCAAACAACATTTAACTAAACGGTAATAAACAATTTGAGTTTCGAGTTATCTTTTGGGATGAAACAATATTTATTTTTGATGTGCTGTTAGAAAAGTATCAAATTGTTTTCTGATATAAGTTGAGCGATGCCGGAAATATTTTAAATATACTTTCAAGTTTATTACCACGCGACCAGGTTGGATTTGATTCGATAGCAAAATCACTTTCTCTGGGTAATGCCCCTCTTGCAGTAACAATTACTTAACCGGGTATCCCGAGTATACAATTATCTGTCCACATAATGGAACCTTGTTTATATATACTTGACGTAAGAGTACTCCTTCAAATACGATTCTTCAGTCCTCGAATTCGGTTAACCTAATATAAATACCGGTCAATATCAAAGTATGTAGTGCAGAATTTTAAATATATAAAATACCGTACTAGAAGCAGTCGGAGAATACAACGCTTAATAAGTTATAACATAATACTGAATTGCTATACAGTTAGTTCGTGACCTACCTAATATCTACTCAAAGGCGACATTGTTATAGAAGAGTGTTTATGAAAGAAATTTGATTTAAAAGCAATTTCGTGTATATCAACATTCGTTGCTATGTTAGAGTTCGCCAAATGGGTATTCTTATTTTTCGGAATATCACTGGTGGCACTTCAGTCGTTCGGACAGCAACAACATTACGTGCCACAGGGAACGCTTGAAGACGGAAGACAAGGTGAGCGAAAGCGCCAGTGGCGTAGTATTGAACAGTGTTTTAACTTAATATTTTTGTAAATATTATGTTTATAACTTTATCGTAATAATGGATATATTAAATATTACAGCAATGTCGAGCAATTTATATGTTAAAGCAGAAAAGTTTCTGGTTTAAAATATGTAGAAATATTTGCTCATTTTACAATTATCTAAGTTATCCACAGTTAAATTAAATTTAAATTTAACAAAATTTTGAGTGATATTGCATAAAGCTTTAGTTTATAATCGTAATGTGCATTTGTATTTAAGAGAAACAATCGAAATAATAAGGTTATTTGGTGATGGGGCTCATAGTGGCAGACAATTAGCCGCAGATTTCTAAATGGAGGAGCAAAAATGCTCCTTTCAATAAAATTGGCAGTGTTATTAGAAGATCTCAGAATAATCATCTTCGTTGAATACATCCGGATTCTGAAGACAACGTAATCTTAGTAGCACACCAAGCGAATCTAGGAATGAGACACTAAATCGTCTCAACTGAATATCAACAAGGAGAAAATTGGAAGATGTCTCAGTCGTCGTAAAGTCAAACCTTGCAATTTCTACATACTTTGAAATAAGGCAATGAAAATAAAAAATGTTAGAATATTGCTATTGGGTCCAGGAAAATTTTTTAGACGATCTGAATTTTCTACATTAAATTTTGTTTACTGGTGAGGTTGCATTTACCACTAACGGGGTGGCATCTTCTCAAAACTGAAAATAATGGGCTACAGAAAATACTCATTGGGTTATTAACTGTAAGGACCAGTATTTAGAGAAAGTTAACGTATGGTGTGAAATTTTAGGAGACGGATTAATTGGTTCGTCTTTCTTTAATAACTCGTTAAATGCTGAGCATTCAGTTAACTTTCTTCGTTACGGAATTATGGGATACAATTGAAAATATTCCTCTTAATGTGCGACAGGTGATATTTCTCCAGCTAGATGGCGCGTCAATCCACATTTCCAGAATTGTTTGTCAGTAGTTGAATGAATATTTTCCAATGCGCTGGATAAGAAGAATAGTCCTTTTGAACTCTAGCCAACTAGGTTCCCCGACATTACACCACTAGATTTTTATTCCTGATGAACAGTGAAGAATAAAGTTTACAAAACAAGGTCCAGAAGAAGAAGTCCAGAAGTATTACAAAATGATAAACTAATGTATCTACTGCTAAATAAAGAATAATTGATAGATAGTGCTTTAATATATAGATAATATATGTGACTAATACAAACGGTAATATAAATATCAATTATCTATTGACAACAATAAAACATGAATGGATAATTTATTTTTAACTCAACTCCAATTATTTATTGGGATACACGAATATAGCTATAAAATTGCCCATTTCCCTTCAATTATTAAAATACAGCCATTATTTTGATTAATTCTTTAAAATATAGCAAACATAACTTAAACTCAATATTTTAACCTTTTACTACCGAAGAAGAAGACGTCTTGAATATATCGAAAATGGTAAATTTTATTTAAGTTAAAGATAAATTTATCCTGAATTGAAAATGATGTAACGTCTATGATGTATTCAGACGTACCGGTTTGGTTCTTAGACTAGAACCGATGGTTAGCTTCTTTGTGTTGGTTAGTTGACCATGATGTAAAGTGAAGAGTACTCAGATAGGTCGAAAGTAATTAGAATTGAATATTTAAGTTCAAGTTGACTACCACGTGAGTCAATGCTATTATTTGCAATAATTATAATATTTGTATACACATGAATATATAATTTATGTAAATATTTACTACCGTGTTCTCGATACATCCATATTTTATATATACATGTGAAGATAATAGGATCAATTTGCCTTTTTTAAATTTTATGTTATATATATTCTACATTTGACGGGTGAAGTTTTAAATTTATTATATTATGTACCCTCTATAGCAGAAATATTTAATTTTGTATTTACTTACATAATATTTTTCATTTTGTAAATTTTCGTAATTTAATAACGGTTCATTGTCTTAAAATTACAGAACAATTATTCTGTTTCAATAAGTAACGTGCTAAAGTTTTTTACAATTTAATGTAAACACAAATAAAATGTTTAATCATTGAAGATTATAAAAAAACAGAAATGGCTGTATGTAATTATAAACACAAGATACAGAACAAACAGAACTAACTGCATATTTATGCAAGGCAGAAACATAATTTTTCGAGAGAAACCGATGGCTATATTTATGATACGAATCAGTTGCTTAATAAATCAAATATAATTATGTTATAGGTCGAGGGCTCCTCGAATGGATAGGGCTAGGAACAGGTCCGGAGACGGATCCGTATTTAGCAAAAACAAATGCAGCTTGTCTCAATGGGGATCTCGCCGAATGTTTTAAGTCGAGAGCGCTTGCATCGCTCGATGAGTTTTTTGATAAGGTAAGCAATTTTTATTACAACCAAAAACAGATTAAGAGTTTTCAAGTAATTTTGTGATGAAATAGACGTAAGCTACTATTTTTAGGTTGTGTATAAATCCCATTACGCTGCCACTGAAATTTTACTTTAATCCAATTAATCATAAACCAGATGTAATTATAAATAATAAACAGCGAAATTAAATAATGATTAATTTTAAGTAGATGTCAATAGTGATGTATTGGCAACGTTAATTAAATCTAGACAATTCAGTAACAAACCCCAGTGGTTTTCATCGATTACTTTAAAATTTGAATTAATCATGGGAAAATTAATGTCACGCTTCTATATTCTGCACCATAAAAACGATATACAAAAGAAGCCGTACTGGCAAAGTTAGAGCAGTGTAGCTATCGATCGTTATTAATTACGAGTCGGTCTACACGTTGGTGTAATATTGCTCTGCGTTTTCCTCTTAGAATGTGAGTTTATTACTTTCTTAAAGAAAATACCTTCAACAAGAAATTTTTTGTTTTCAATATAAGTAAACTGTTGTTTTTTTAATTAGATACTTATTTATACGTAACCTAATTGTGGCATGTTTAACTTTCACTTGTTTTGATATTTTTCCTCCCCATATTTGCCTCAGTCACTAATCGAATATTGCTTTGGTTCTGTGGAAATTGAATCTATTGTGTACATGTATGCAAACAATGAACTAATTAGCTTTTATATGAAGGTTTCATTAATACATAACTTCGCTGCCATAAATAAACTCATTATTTCATTACTTAAATTTAAAATTACTTAAGTAGTCACAAAAGTGAAAAAACATTAAAGTATACTAACCCTTGTAAACATATATTGAAATTGGAATTTGTTCGAAAACAATTACCTAGACCACTTGAAATACTAGAATCTATATTTAATAAATTTAAAAGTTATTATTTGGCGTAATGGTGTAATTGTTTAAAGAAATACTAGTTTTAGATTCCGATCCGATAGGACTTGAACCTTGACGAAGTTCTAGTGCAAACTGGAACGGGTGGGTCGGCTTGCGCGTTTTAATGATTTAAGGAGCCGTACCATAGGTTTAACCATAGTGGGGGGGTCCTTATTGAAAAACCAGACTAAGACAAGTCCCTGAAGGAGGGCAGCAGCTCTTTCAGTAGTCATAGTGGCAGAAACCGTGGGGGTTGGTATGGTGCTATGACACACACGACTGCGATGTGGAAGGCAAGAGGAAACCACCACATTATAATCCTCAGAACAGCTAGCAGAAAGCTTATCCTAAATTAATGATGGCGTCTCCTGGGACAAAAAACTCCGGAGGTAAAATAGTCCTCCGTTCGGATCTCCGGGTGAGGACTGTTCCGGGAGACGTGATCGAGTGCAATCATAATAAGAAGTGTAGCATTTCACGAGTCGGAGCGTGGAATGTCAGAAGCATGAGACAGGCAGGGAAGCTAGAAAATCTGAAGATAGAAATGGATAGGTTAGGATTAGATATAGTAGGTATAAGTGAGATGCGCTGGCCGGAAGTAGGAGATTTTTGGAGCGGTGACTATAGGGTAATACACACAGGATCGGTAAATGGAAACGCGGGAGTAGGGATCGTTATGCGGAAGAACGCAGGACAGTGTGTAGATAGCTACCTACAATACAGCGAGAGAGTAATGATGGTTAGGTTAGATTCGAAGCCAGTGGAAACAGTAATAGTGCAAGTATACATGCCTACTTCTAACCACAGCGAGGAAGAGTTAGAAGCCGTTTATTCGGACAGAGAGCAGGTAATAGGATTTGTGAAGGGTCATGAAAATTTAATAATAGTAGGAGATTTTAACGCAGTCGTAGGTGAGGGGAAAGAAGGAGAATTTGTAGGGCCTTATGGATTAGGAAACAGAAACGAGAGAGGTAGCAGACTGATAGAATTCTGTGAGAAGCACAAGATGGTAGTCGCGAACACATTGTTCAAGAATCACGTTAGGAGGCGGTACACATGGAAAATGCCAGGAGGGATAGACAGGTATCAGATAGACTACATTCTGGTTAGGAAGAGATTTAGAAATCAAGTAAAAGACTGTAAGAGTTATCCAGGAGCAGATGTAGACAGCGATCACAACTTGGTAGTCATGAAAGCTAGATTAAAGTTCAAAAATATGAAAACCCGGAAGGATGAGAAACGTATAAATGTAGACATATTGAGGGATCAGAATATGAAAGATAAGTTCCAGGAGAAAACAGATCAATTAATAAATAAAACGAGTAAGGACGAAATCAAGAACGCAGAAACTGAGTGGGAGGGTATCAAGAATAGTCTAGCTTCCGCGGCTACGGACGTTTTAGGACACGATAAAAGGGAAGCTAGGAAGCCCTGGATAACGGACGAAATCTTAAACTTAATGCAAAAGAGACGAGACTACAAAAACAGACGAGACGAAGAAGGACTGAAAACGTATAAGGCAATAAAGTGGGAAATCATTAGAAAATGTAGAAAAGCGAAAGAACAATGGATAGAGGAGAAATGCAAAGAAGTAGAAGATAAGTTGCAAGTAGGTAAGACCGATGAGGCTTACAAAATAATTAAGAGGAACTTCAGGGATGTAGGAACAATAAGTAGAAATGTTAGGAGTCAATCGGGGGACATACTGATAGGAAGAGAGGAGAAAGCGGATAGATGGAAGCAGTACTTAGGAAATTTATACGAGGGTCAGGAATTAGGAGAGATATTAGAGGAAGAATCTAGCATCGATAGGGAAGATGTAGGAAAACCTATATTGAGAGAGGAATTTGAAATAGCACTAAGGGGGCTAAAGAATAATAGAGCGCCGGGTGTAGATAAAATACAGGCGGAAATTTTGAAATGTGCGGGACAGAAAGTAGTAAATAGGATGTTTGAACTGGTAAAATACATATACGAAACGGGCGAGATGCCGGAGGATTATAAGAGGAACATTATCGTTACTATACCGAAAAAGAGAGGAGCCGACAAATGCGAGAACTTTAGAACGATTAGCCTAACTTCCCATGCGTCAAAAATCTTAACTAGAATAGTACAGAAGAGGATGGAAAATAGAGCGGAGGAAATACTAGGAGAAGACCAATTCGGGTTTAGGCGAAATAGGGGAACTCGCGAAGCTATTCTGGCGCTAAGAGTAATGTTAGAGAAAACAATAGAAAAAGGAAAGAACGCTTATATAGGATTTGTAGATTTAGAAAAAGCTTTTGATAACGTAAGATGGGAAAAAATGTTCGAAATACTAAAGAGCGCGGGAATGAAGTATAGAGATAGGAGAGTAGTACACAATCTATACATAGAGCAAACTGCTGTTATAGAAGTAGAAGGGGAAGAAAGGGAAGTAGGTATTAGGAAAGGAGTAAGACAAGGATGTACGCTATCACCACTAATTTTTAATCTGTACATCGAAGAGGCGATTAATGTGGTAAAAGATAGAGTAGATTTCGGGATTAAAGTACAGGGACAGAAACTAAAAATGCTGAGATTCGCGGATGATATAGCAGTATTAGCATCTAGTAAGGAGGAACTAGAATCAGCATTGAACGAAATGGAGGCAGTGTTGACAGAGGAATACGGAATGAGGGTGAATAAAAACAAAACTAAAGTGTTAGTGTGCAGAGGGCGCGAGAGCAGAGCAAAAACGAAAGTACAAATTAATAATGAAAGATTGGAGGAAGTTAAAGACTTCACTTATTTAGGAAGTAAAATAAATTGGGATGGAAGAAGCGATAAAGACATAAAACAAAGAATAGCGCAGGGTCGAGTAGCTTTTAACAAAAAGAAAGCACTTTTATGCTCGGGGGTAATAAACTTAGAAACAAGGAAGAGATTTTTGAAAACATATGTATGGAGCACGGCACTTTACGGCTGCGAAACCTGGACGGTAGGGGAAGCAAGTAGGAAGAAATTAGAAGCTTTTGAGATGTGGTGTTACCGAAGAATGATGAAAATACCATGGACTGATAGGGTTAGAAACGAAGAAGTATTGGAGAAAGTCGGCGAGAAAAGGAGTATCTGGAAAAACTTAAAGAAGAGAAGAGATAGAATGGTAGGCCACTTGCTGAGACATGGGGGAATAGTCCGCGATATTTTGGAGGCAGAAATAGGAGTGAAGAAAGGCAGAGGTAGGCCGAGATTAGACTACTGCTCGCAAATAGTAAGGGATGTAGGTTGTAGCACAATTAGCGAAATGCGTAGGTTAGCACAAGATAGGAGAAGCTGGAGGTTAGCGTCCAACCAGTCTTAGGACTGATGACCTAATGATGATGAGTTTTAGATTGTTTCTGAACAATCTAAAACTAGTATTAATTCTACTTCTCCTGTACCGAACAATCTAAAACTAAATAGACAATAATATAAAGCACAAAAATTAAGGGCCAATCCAAAATTTTTTTCATGATTTTGAAGAGACTGTAACTTAGAAAAAAATCACAAAGCAATATTAAACCAAGAAATTTGAAGTTTGAAGTCTCTAGTTTTCGGTACCTAGTTAAGATTTTCAGAATTTTCTATCATAAGAAAATGTTTGAGTAATTATAAGAAATCCATGGGGAAGTTGTTTTCCAAATTTTTGCTTACCTTTCAAGAGGTCCATGTACTTCAAGAAATTTTCTTCAGTAACTTAATTATAAGGATTTTTTAGAAAATTTTATGCTCTTTAATTCGAGTGGCGTAAAGGCCTTCTGCGATCATTTTTTGCAGAGTTATCGTCGTTCAAAGTAAAAAAGTCAGTTTTAATTTTCGGTAAATATTTACTCAGGAAATAAATATTCAAGTTGTAGTTATTGGTTTTTGATAAAGACAATGATTTTTCGGTGTGAGAATTGCTTAAAGAAGAGGTAAATAATTGCGTATTTAGGGATATTCGCTTAACTTGGCATGACTTTGCAAATAATGGATAGACTAAGGATATTGACTATTTTTCTTTATCCTCAAAGTCTCTCAAAGAAACCCTTAAAATTTCAAAGCCCTGTGATTTTTTTCATTGTGTTCGGATTGATTGAATTTGTAGTTTTTGCTAAAAATCAATTTAAGGATTAGTTTCTCATTTTTTATTAATTTTTTGAGGTTAAAAATATTTCGTAGTAACAATCTATATTTCTTTATCAGTAAATGTTAATTATTGTAAGAAAAGAATATTCTGTGCGATCATACACGTATATAAGTCTTCTAGATCGCTCAAATTAAAGAAGATAAAATAATCTAAAAAAGATTTATAATGAAGTCACTGAAGAAGGATTTCATGACGTCCGTGGGCCTTCTGGAAGGCAAGCAAGAATCTGGAGAATTTTTTTTCCGATGGTTTTCTCATGATTACTCAAAAATTGCTGACGGTAAAACATTTTGAACTCAAGATCAGAAAACTAGAGACTTGGAGTTTTAATTTCATTATTTTAAAATTGCTCTGTAGCTATTTTTCTCCAACTATTTTACATCCTTTTGAAGATCACCTAAACATTAAGGATTTCTTTAACATCCCTTAATTTTTGTGCCTAGTGTATAATAAATATATCTGAGCAGCTCAGTGACTGTAAGTAATATCTTACATTTCAGCCATCTTATCACCTGACTGATAATGCTAGAATATTTCGTCTTCCTGAATCGCAATTACGGTATCTGGCCCAAGAACCCTACCAGTATTCAGAGAGTCCACGTAGCGATGAACCAGAATGGGATCAACTTGTAAAGTTTGGTATGAGAAAGGTATGTATTGTTATTATGTTCCGTCAAATCTATTTATCATGTGACCGAACTAATGTATCTTTAATTTATTATGTAATCTCAAATAACTATACAATACTATTGACACAATATAAGTGTCAAAAACGCAGGAACGATATGCATTTGTATTTCACTAAATAAAACGTTATGTGAAATGAATTTATCATAATAAATATTTTTATTATGATAAATTCATTCAACTTGAATACATGATTCAACAACATTTTGTTAAATAGTTCTTTAAAATACATACTACGATATTATAAATTAAGACACAACATTAATTCCTGTCAAGTGTTACTTTTCTCTGCAGAATGTTAAGACATACTAGTTATATTTGCAGATTCTGTAAATTTACGACAATGGCGTTTTGTACAAAAATAGAAACCATTAGAAGTTTTTCGCCTTGTTGACGAAAAATATTTCAATGTAGTTATTTTCGAATGAATCGGCGTGGTCAATTATGAACCATTGTTAGAGAAATCACTTTATGAATATGTGTGTTTAATCAAAATAGGAACCAGTAGAAATTTCTCAATCATTATCTATGTTGAACATAAAATTATGTCAACATAGATAATGATTAAGTTGTTGAAAAGGATGTTATGTGTCCTATGTTGAAAAGGAATTACTGCATCACAGTGTAAATTTTCTAGTTTGGGTGTGATTGAATATATGTATAGTTGAACTACGAAATTGTAATGTTTATATGTTTATTCATTTTGTTGTTGAAAAATATAGCTTAAAGTATTTAGATTCGAATGATCTGCTGTAGTCAGTTGTGAATTGTTGTAGAAATTAACATTAAATTATTGAAGAAATTAGCTTGTGAACATCTGCATATATAAGAAGGTAACAATCAAATCAGGGACTAACCATAACCATTTTAGTATTATGGAGGTTTTACTTTATTGAAGAATACTTTTGAAATTACAAATACGGTTTATTAAAAAAATTCTTGGGAAGAATTTTTACTAGTTATTCATAATATGTACTCCCTCTGTCCCAAATTAGTTATCACATTTGGTGTCTAAATTTTGTTATGTCACATTTCGAAAAAACTACAAATAAAAAAAATAGGCACACAAAATCGGGTAAATAGAAACGAATGAAATTATTATTTTTTAACTAATTTCACAAAAATATTGATTTTGTACTCGTAATTATGTATAATAATTCTTATACTCCTATATGAAGATAATTTTTGGCTGTTAAAACAGTTTCAGGGTTACATTTGATGCTATGTGGAAGGCGGTTTTCACGTCTTAATTGTTCTTTATTCATATGTACAATATTATATGCATTGCTCCCAGAACACATCATTATATTTTCCATGCATCGCTGCAAATTAAAAAAAATTGTCTAATTTTTCTCTCCCCAATTTATCGAAAGCGAAACTGCTTTCGATAAATTGCACAGCACCTATTAATTCTTTGTCTTTGGTCATCTGATTTTGTAACGACTGCGTTAAGAAATCCTAAATCAAGCACTTCAGGTCGGGACTATTTGGAGGCTGACATTTCAGTTTTAGATGCCACCCATCTTTAATTGCCTCTGCTTGTACACCAGGATCTTCAATGGATAAGTGAGGCTTCGCATTGTCTTGTTGGATGTAGGTCGGACCATTCTTTGCAGACCGAGAAAACTTTACACGGATGGCAGGCGTTAGTTTTTCAATAATAATTATTTTTTTATTTGTTCCTTGTTGACAGATTCTACAACTGTAGTAACAAGGGTGCCCTTTTGTCGATTTTGTGAATTCCTTTTGGCCGGTTCTGTATATATAAATGGCCACACCCAATTTTCCATCAAAATATTTTTTCTCATGAAGATACCATACTGGGGTCTTGCAACATCTGTCATGAACATTACTTTTGTTATGAATCGTTTACTTTTACACTCGCAGTGATTGTCTTCTTCATCGACGGCAATATAATAAGAACGCGATATTTTCGTAATATAGAACAATTTTTTCGTCAATGTGAACGTGATCCTTCATATCGGAAAATATGTCGTCTGGTTCCAAGTTCTGAAGAAATTCTGAAGTCTTTCAAGCCTGTTTTCAGCAGTTAAGAAAGGTTTTACTGCAGATGAAACACGCTTAAATGTTTTGCTTTCTTTTAATATTCGATGTAATGAAGCTCTTGGTATGGCTATTGTGCATGATAAACTTTTCAGGGTGATTATTTTATGAAATGGAGCATTTCTCAATTTTGCTAAATTTTCTGAATAATTTCTTTCCTTCCACATTTGCCTGGTTTTAAATGAATCGACGTTATAGTATATACTTCCAGAAAGTTTGGAGCTTTTTGCCTGTTTTCATAGCCGAGAAATTGTACGTCTATGGAGTATGAATTGCTCTGAAGCAGCACCTATAGCACCATGTTTGAATTTTTCATTTTTACAACGTTTCAACAAAAATTTAAGAACTGCGTTTAAGGTAATGTTGTCCATTTCCCTTATTTTATTTAATCCTCTTGACGAATGCCTCATTTTTGACACTTTTGACAACGAATTAAAGTGACAGCGAGTGTACTTTCAAAACTTTGTGATTTGCCTATCTGTCACCAACCTACTTGTAATTACAACTTTTAAAAACAAATTTTATGAATGATGTGATTTTAAACTTCTCTTTTGAGTATTTAAGCTTTTAGTGTATTACTTCCTGGATTAAATTGTATTTGATAATAATCAGCAGAAAAATAGTCAAATACAGTGGCGGCTCGTGATGAAATTAAACAGGTGTCCTGCACGGAGCCGATCCTAGGGTATTGGCCGCCCGCGTGCAAATTTCAAACGTATCCAAACTACTGGCGCCGTAGGGGCCGCAAGCGAAAATTTTCAAGGTCACGCGTTTTCCTGATACTTCAGAATTTTTATGTAAAATCCGTTTATACAAAAATATAGACTTTCACAAGAAAAATTTTTGGAATTTAATACCTTTTTGACGAACATTCATGTTTGCCATATTCTTTGCTTAAGAGAAAAGGCTTGTAAGGTGAATTTTCTACTAGAGGGTGTATAACACTTAAAATATTTTCCGAAAGAGTTTCAGCGTCACATTTTGTAGGTTTCAGGTATGTCCAAAAACGTTCAATCGGTTCACCATCGAGAATATATCTTAAAACTACCACTAACTGAGTTCTTGCAGATACATCAGTTGTTTCGTCTGCCATAACTGCCAAAAATGAAGGTTTGTTAATTTCTTTAATTATTTCTTCATGACATACTTTTAATATACAGTCTAAAAAATCATTTTGTATTTCTTTAGAGGTTCCTTTAAATACTGAAGCATTTTGTAGATGCTTCAGTATTAAAGTTACATCAAGCTCAGCAGAAAAATTTATCAAACCACGAAATATCCCCGGGTTTTGAGAGGTTTCAGCTACGTCATGTCCTCGCAGCGTCAGTTCAAAGGCCCCACAAAACTTTATGCAGTTTATAATTTTTGACAAAACGTATCTCTTTTTTGTCACATTATCATTATGCTTTTGCACATTTATCCAATAAGCTGAATCTAGCTGCGCTTTAATATTAGTTGTTTCTAATAAAGCTAATTCCATTGTATTATGTAGATGGCTTTTGGAGTTGTCGTGCTTTTTTATTTTTTCAGTTAAGTGCACCAAATCTGTCATCCCTACCTCCGTCCATGCTTTATCACCGCCAAAAAGTAAACAATGAAAACAAAATAACGCATTTTTTTTGTTGCACCCACAAATCCAATTGTTCTTCGAATAAATGTCTCTATTAAATTGACATTTATATGCTTTTCAGCGGCTAACACCTGCAGTCTCAATAACAATATCGGGCAACGGCCTACCACTGTTTTTTAAATCAATTTTTTCTTCATAAGAGTATTTAAAAAATCGCTTCACATGAACTGAATTATCAACTAAATCCATTGTCACTATTACAGTATATAAATATTAATAATTAGTACAATAAATCACTACATAAATTCACAAAACAGTATTTAAAATCTCAAATTAACATGAAATACGAAATAGGTACGATTTACGCCCGCCCGAGTAGTAGGAAGGAATAAACATTCACTGATGTTGCCTTAGCTGGAAAAAATACAGCTCACTGACCGTGTAAATTCGCGCATTTACGAGCGCCAAGTGTAGATTGTCGCGGGAGTTGAGGGGGAGGCCGGGTGTGCCGAGCCGTGCTGAGAACTACCTCGTGTGGCCCAGTTCAATGTACCGCGACGCGCTCGCGTAGAGATCAAGATAATTCATCTGGTCTACTACTCAATAGAGAACGGCGGCGGGCAGAATACGACTTTAACGCAATAATTTGGTTCGCTGCACCAACTAACCAAATTATTTTATTAATAAATTTTAGTAATTATTATGTCGCGAAAATATACAAATATCTAATTTTTTGGCAGTACTGCAGCTCTGCAGCACCTATACACCAGCCGCCCCTGGTCAAATGTGACAACTAATTTGGGACAGAGGGAGTAATAGTTAGTTATTTCAGCAATATAATAATTATATAATATATTTACTTACTCAAATTCCATCTCTTGGAAATTTGATAAATATTATCTGTATTTTAATCTCTTGTATTAACAGCTACATAAATTTCCCTACATTTTACTTCAATACTGTATATGAACAGTCAATATTTGGCAATTTCCATAAAATAGAAATGAAATGATTACCTCTGACAAAGTTGAAAATAAATAATTTTAGTTGGAAGTTTAAAGCAAGTGTAGAGTATATTTTTTAATGCATTTATTATATGTTTTCGTAAATGTGCAGCTATTTTCAATCACTTTTTAATTTTTGTATATAAAGTATTATATAGATTTAAATGAATAATCAAACTGTCTTAAAACCATAGTTTTCTACATTTTATAAAGCAGTTAGTCAAAAAACTTCACATAACTTCCTATACCAATATGTTATTGCTATACATATATCTTTCAGATATATGATTATGCTTCAATATGTGAGTGTTATGTAAAATTTGGGATTATGATTTTAGGTTGAAAAATTCTTGAAATCCACATCGATCGAACTCAATTTTAATGATGAAGTAACAGAACAAGGTAGATATTCTCCACGGTTTATAGATGAAATAGTGGGAGAAATAGACATCATTGAAGATAAGAAGGACTCCCTTTTCAGTAAGTAAATCTAAATAAATTATTTCTAAGTAATTGAAGAAGTTGCTTAAATTGTTTTTTAAATTTATTTTAAATACTATCTCTCATGTTGAAAGGCATATTACGGTTTGAGCCAAATATTTTAAAATTGCTATCTTTTGATGTAAATATTACCTATGAATTTCTTACATTCCTGTTTTTTGTACGTGATAATAGCTATTTTATGTATCAAAGGTATCAAGTAAATAAATCAGACAATGTTGCAAAATCAATATCATATGGAATTATAGTATAAAGGAGACTATGTTAAAATATTTTATGTTGCTATAATTTCGTATAAATACACTAAACACAACATACATTTTATGAATATTTAAAAAAAATACTAAAGAAATTTTTATAAAAAGATTTAGTTCTCTGATTAAAATAAATATCTAAAATTAAATTAAATTAAATTAGATCCTAATGATATATAGGACAATTACATGAGAAATTTATAGTTTTTGTCACATTTTGTAAATGGTATAACATGGAAAACAACTATAATTTGTTTTTGGAATTGAGTTGAATTTTATAGAAATTGAAAATTACATAATTTTTTGAAAAAGTGGATTAATAGTCTATTATAGACAGGAAATTATTCTACCTTTTTCTTCCACTTGAAGAAAATCAATCTAAATTTACATTTTTCTAGGTAGTATTAAGATTAGACATGTCAAAACAATAAAATTAACTGTCAGGTGTAGCAATCAGAGACAATTTATTGAAAATATCTCCAGGCGGTGATATTTTTGAAAAATCCAATTCAACTTTCACATAAATTGTTTACATTCTTTAATTTGTTCTTTTACTTTTCAGAAAGAAAACAACTGAAGAAACTGTTTATTCCCCTTCTTCTCATACTCAAAATATTTAAACTGAAGCTACTCCTATTCCTCCCACTTATACTTGGGCTTGCGTCGTTTAAAAAATTATTGGGATTTCTTGCAATTATTATTCCTGGAGCTATTGCGTTCTTCAATCTCTGTAAGCCCATACTAAAGCAAAACGGAGGTAAGTGTACATATATTTGAACAAGGGACATAAAATTGTATTATTACTTTTCCGCACTCAACTATACCAGAGTGGAAAAGTATTGTAATCGTGTAAAAAAAAATCTAGCGTTTATTTTTCGTTTTTCGGTCTAGAAACAAAAAAAGTTTTTACAAAATTTGTGTCTGTGCGTGTCGTTGTCGTCAGCATTAAAATATCTTGTTAGCACGATAACTGAATAGCACGAGGCTGAATATATGTTTTTTTCGTTCAATGCAAAATCAGCAACGCGTTAAATGTTTATGTGTATAATCTCAAAATGAACATAAACATTTACATCATGCTTTCTCATGATCCATGGACAGGGTGGGGTGTGTCCTATTCACCTCAAAATCAATAGATGTCGTCTGGTAGACGTCCCTAATCAGAATCAGTCGAAACCCGACCGATCCAACACGATTTAATTGAATGATCGTGCTAAAAAAAATTCTCAAATAGTCCACCATTGTACTTTCTCATGACCCATGCACATGGTAGAGAGTGTTCTATCCACTTCAAAATCAATAGGAGACGTCCCCAATCAGAATCAGTCAAAACCCGATCGATCCGACTCGATTTAGTTGAGTTATTGTGCTAACAAGAATAAATGCCAACGACAACGATAACGACGACGACAACGACAACGACACACACACAGCAAACATTTTTTAAAAACCAGTTTTTTGGCCGAAAAATGAAAAATAAGCCAAAGAACATTTATTTTTTCAATTTTTCTTTACACGATTACATTACTTTTCCGCTTATAATGGAGTGCGGAAAAGTAAAAGTAAAACTGTTGCATAAAACACATATTCTGCATTTATGTGTTGGTTTTATTTTTTCTCGGCCACTCAAGTTCGAGATATCAAACACTACAGAAAGTGATATCAAATTTGAATTTTTAAGTTAGACATCGCGTATATTTTAATATATTCAGATTATGCAATAAGTTTGCTATACAATGAATCTAAATATATCTGATGTATAAAAATTAATAATTGAAAAAATTTTCGTATAATGAAAAATTTCTTAGTATGCCTTGAACATGGTTCATCTTTATACTCGTATTTAGATAGTAGATACAGTAGAGTATACCCACTATTTATCATAATAAAATTACTTGTAAAACTGCTAGTTAATTTCTTATTAATTTTTGGGCGACAGTTACTATATTATTTTCAAATAATAACTTCTACTTTTTCTTTCTCTATACGAATTATAATAATTTAAGCTTCAGGTTAATGCAAGTATAACAGATATAATTGTAAGAAGGCAATTTAGTTTATTTGTAAATCGCTTTAATTCCTTAGATGAATATTTTGCATACGAAAGCAAAACCTTTAATTCTACAACTAATATTTTAGAATTAATTTACAATGAAATTAATAATTAATAGTTTAGTTAAAATAAATATTCATATTAATATTGGACCCAAACATAAATAAACCATGTTTTTGTTTCCAATGCCTATTTTATTTAAAGTGCCTATTTTATATTGTATATAATATCGTATGCATTAGAACCTACATATGGATTTATATGGGTTCTAATACATACAATTTTCATAATAGAAAAATTTTTAATTATCAATTCAGATTCATTACAAAATTAAATAAAAACACCAGATTTAGAGAAAAAAGAGAATGTCTAAAAAATCGACTTATTGCATAATAAATTTCATGCAGAATAGAAATATTTAAAAATATACTGGGTGTTATTTAAAGCAAACAAGCAAGAAATGCTTCTAAGGAGTAATAAGGTGGTATTAATTTACTCAATAAAAGACGTAGATAGATATATGGTTCCTCTTTAAGTAAAAGATACATAAGCATACATTGTTCAGGAAAAAAAACTTACGTTCTAGTAAATTTTGATAAATGATTTTACTCAAGATCGACTGCATTTATTCCAGCATTAAAATTTGTTAATGTTATACATATTGTTCACTCAATATGCATTGCACAATACGTTTTGGTGCACCCCATTTGTTTTCCATCATTAAAAATTCTATCCGTGGTAACAGATAATGAATCATGAATGGCAATGGATAAATGGATGTAACTGGATTATTTTTAATCTGTTTCATATATATCTACTGATGCAATTTAAAAAAAACATACACATTAGTATATGCATTTAGCTGCTTATTATAACAATGAGCAACTTATGTGAACAGCGGAAAGTCTACAATAATAGGCAGGAGCAAATAAGTTTCTAATTGAGACTGATGTACCTTTAGATACCTAAATAATATTTAAATATGGAATGATAATAATAGAATCACTTAAATAGTCATCTAGTTCAGATGTAAGAATGAATCCAAGGTTAAAATATCCAAGTTCGAATCCGTCTGAAATATTTTATATACCATCTAAAATATTCATGTTTGGTAAAAGTTTCTTTCAAATTTTGAAAGTATTCTTCAGAAGAACACTAACAATAAGCTAAATCCCAGGTATTTAGTGTCTACTTAATGACGATAACTATGGAACTAAGAATACAATTAAAATAATACAACGAAGTCGTATTCTTTTTGTACCCTATAGTCTTATTTAAATTAGAATTTCATTTCTCCTATTCCTTCTCGCAATTGAGTAAACCATAATTTCATGACATTACCTCAGAATAAGATAAATATCACCGAATGAATACTCAATAATTTTGTTTTAATATAAGCAAACTATGTTGTCAAAGTCATATGTTACGTTAAACATTTTATATACCCAGTATGAAGGTAAAAAACACAACGTCTAAATAATTGTGCTGAGCGTTAACGCGACTATTATATGAGTGTAATTCAGGAAGTAGAGGCACATTAAATAATTATTGTTTGGAGACTAATTTGTTGCAACCTACTGACTTTAATTTAAAAAGTTACATACTGTCCCAAAGAAAATGTTGTGATATTACTCCATTATCCTTGTTATAATTATTGTATTGACAAATCCTACTGTTGTTTATGAGTTGACGTGATCAAATCTGAAGTACCAAAAGAATGTGCTTACTTTGAAAACTTCTCGATATTCTTAAATGATAACAATAAGTGTTTATTACCATTTTTAGGAAATTTCTATGGCGGACCCCAATATTCCCCAGCCGGAGTCGTCTACCAACCACATTATAAAGAACAGGAACATCATTATTCGCATGACTATAATGAATACCCTCCACACGCATCGGGGGTACACTTTAGAGACGACAACTCTGCCCAAAGTTTGGCGTATGGTGGATGGAGCCAATATAGGAGTAATGGAAAGGACATCGAAGCTCAACCAGAAACGAAAAAGTCTATTTTACCTGATTCTTAGTCCTTTATTGTTTTATTAAATATAATTTATTATTAATCATAGATATGTGGCGTGTATATACTTTTCAAGCCAATTGTGTATATAGAAATATAAGTATTTATTTATATTTATTTTATATTTTTTTATTTATAATATATATTTTCGTAGAATACGTTTTCTCATATGTATATAATATATTATGTAGTAGGTACGATTATATGCGAAGAGCTTGAATAAATGCAAATATTGAATCTATTTAAAAATTTGTAGGATTTGTACGATATTAAGTATACTTATAACCGGCATATTATATTTTGAATATAAATTCGTGGTACTTATATGTATGGTATGTTGTTCAGTACCTATACTATTATTAAAAAATAGTATAGATATATACTATACTCACTCGTGGTATTAGTAAATTTTTTAAAGATAATTGGATGACGGTAGTTTATTCATCAAGAAATAAATTAAAATAACTTTTAGGTAATCCAAGAGACAAAATTAACACAAATGACAGGTCGGGGATTTACGAAATCAGCTGCAACGACTGTAATAAAATGTTGAACAGACCAGACGATCTATTCAAACCAGGTTCAAAGAGCACATAGCGCATGTCAAACATCGTAGAACAGATAAGTCCAGTGTTGTTCAACATGCCTTCGAGAACAACCATAAGATAGATATTATCAACTTAAGATTAATTTGGAATGTAACAAACACTAGACAGCTGGATACATTTGAAAGTTTAGAAATTGAAAAGTGTAAGAATAGTATGAATAGTAACAGAGGACCTATTCCACGTAGCCCACTTTATTGGTTAGTTACTCATGGCTCACTGGGCCGCAACAGTGACGGTCGTAACTCAGTGAGAAGCAACCATGACGGTCAGGGCTCACTGAGCCGCAACAATAATATAGGTATAAAAAATATACATTGTAAGATAATATTAGTTATAACCATCTCCAGATGATGCCAACGTTGTTGACGAAATGTGCGTAGAGTGTGGTATAGTGTTTTGGCGTTGTGTGGAGAACGAAGTCGGTATCATCTTCACACCAGAGGTTCCGACCTACTCCAGTATGAACATGATTTATTTTATTTTGATCCATGGGGGTCCTTGAAAAACTCCTTCTGCATGTCTGCACGTATCAGTCCTGGTGACGTCTTCGCTCGTATGTCTGCAAAAAATCGCTTCTACAAAATGGGTGTACGTATGTAGTGACAGCGTTCAGTCAGGGAACGCAGTCATAACTACTGCCCGTCCCCATCTTGTGGCTTGAGTTTCCTAAACCTACGCACAAAAAAGAAAAAAAAAACACCCACAGACGATATTATTCAGGATGCAAAGATCTACCACGAAAATCGCCTGAGAAAAAATTACAAGCTGGAAAGGAAGAATTATTGGACGTTGGTTTGCTCGGAGAAGACACGTACTCCCAGTACTCATAGCTGGGAGAAGACACTCACTTCTAGTACTCACAACTGGAAAAAAGCAGTCACTTGTAGCAGTTCCGACCATTTCAGCAATCCAAAGCACTAAGCCGCGACTGAAAAACTCGTTTGCAGTTGCAGAACTCCTCATTGCGGTAGATGACACATTGTTGGTACACACGGTATTGGTACTCTTGGGTGGTGATGAACAAGAAGTGACTACGATGAAGACGTCCTTTTTTTTTCATCTTCGGGGGAAGTGTCGGAGCCTCAAAATCCCGTTGACTATGTTCCATAGTGCAGCTATTCCTTTCTTCGGAAGTTTTCTTAATACCAGGTTGTGTATACCATGTTTTTCTCGTTTTCCAGCTGGTTTATCTTGCATTAAAGTTTTAGGCGTTTTCTTCCTTGAAGAAAACTAGCCCTCTTTCACCGTCTACGGTTAGGTCAGGGGTTGTTCTATTCTGATTGCTTTCTGCGTTTTCCAGAGACTGTCGTCCGCGGTTTTCAAGATATAGACTTCAATATTTTTTGCTTGAGTTCGTTAAGTGTGGCTAGCACCATGTGATTTCAGTGGTTTAGGGTGTTCTTATCCTCGGATAGGCACCGTTCTTTTGAGCCTTCTTTTCGCCACTCATATATCCTTTATGAGTTGCCACGTCTCTTCTGGGATGATTTTCTTTGGATATTTCGCTCTTATTGATCCCGGTCTTTCCGCAAACGAGCATCGAGTCAACGTTCCAGGTGGCCATCTTCAAGGACATTCGTTCCTTGTATTTTTGTATGCCGCAAGCTTCTAGCTTGGGTGGGGCTCGTTGCTAGTCTTGCGGTCCGTGCGGAGATTTTTAATTTTTCTGGATTTCTATTGTCGATGCTATCTTCTATTTGGGATAGCTGGAGTATCTCTTATAGCTGGCGGGATCTAGCCCGTTACAGTTGGCGTATCTTGCTGGAGAGGCCGCAGACTTTTTATAATATCCTGAATGCTAAGCACCACTGCACTACAAGTACTTGAGCTGCGCTGAGCATCGACCCTATCCGCGCTGTGTGTCCGAAGCGCTGGTAGCGGTGGTATTGACACACCATGGAGGCAGCTCTTTGACATTCCACTTGAACTATATAGCAGCGGCATCGAGTCTACATTCCTTTTTTTAGAGGATAATTACGTAAGTAGGTCTTCATTGTATGAAATTTCAACGTAATATAAGACCGAATTCACATGACCATCCTGATGGTGAATAATGGCTTCAAGATAATTGGATTTGGGTCAACCAGTACTACTTGCTTACTCGTCTTGTCGCTGTTGATCGGGGCCTCCTCGTTTAGACGTGACTCACCTCGTTTAGGGGTAGGTCCGCCTCGTTTAGGTTTAGGCTCGCCCTTTAACCCCACTAGTCTTGCGACATGGTTAGTATAGGATGACCTCCATTGCTCCTGGAGAATATGTTTGATTAGTTTCGATACTTACCCTGGATCCATCATCATTTTTAGCTTGGGTTATTTATGAGACCTGACTTACTTAGGGTCATAGTTCGTGGCTGTTCTGGCTCTTCCTACCCTTCCTGGGTCGGCTTACGGTAAACCGAACAAACACAAATCGTTACCTACCCACCAACTCCCACCATCAATCATCCTGCTCAATTCAATTCCGTGGCAAAAACCCTCATCCAAAGATCCATTCGACTAACTGACAACGACAACAGACCACAAGAATTAAATACCCTAACTAACGTTCTAGAGCAAAACGGCTACGATTAAAGACTTGTTCATCACATCTAGAGTGCGCAGCTATGTATCATATGAACGTGAAAAAGTGGAAAGTCAAATTAAATCAGCGTGAATTGAATTCCGCGTCACGTGCTCGAGGACCCCGCTACACCTTCCTATACGCAAGCCACATGTACACGGCACCGATTATACAGCTCTAATTATTATATATTACAATTTTGGTTATTATTTATATTTTACAGAAAATAATAGATATGTATTATGAGCTAATTAGAAAATATTTGTAAATAATATATAAATCAAGTATATACCTACACGCAGATGCTCTCTTTATTTGCCGTCTTCGTTTTGTTTACTTTTTTGACTTTATTTATTTATATATTAATTTTCATGTACTATTAATATATACATTTTTATTCTCCTTGTATCTTCCACATCGTAAAGGATAACTGAAAAAATATAAATTTAATAAAAACATTACGTTAGTGTTAACATTTTATTAAATACTTTTAGGCGATGCTTTAAATTTTCTTTTACTTTATAATTATATATAATTATATTTCTTAAGGACTTCTTAAGGACTCTTATTGATCGATCGGACAATTTCGACAGAATTTGCGACCTTCTGCAATTTTAGAAATTCTTTATAAAAAATCATAATCCAGTTACAGACGACAATTATTATATTTTGTATGAGTAAGATTTATTCTATTATCTTAATGAATATTTCTAAAATCTTATATGTATACCATTAAAGTTGTAGAAAATATGTATGTTTATCAGAAGATAATAACAAATTATCGGGTCATCAATCTAAAAAAATGTTTGTAGTTTATTTTCATCTAAGTCAAGGCAATCTGGCTGATATAGACGAATACTATGTAGGTCACTTTCTCACATATTTTAAATACTATATTGTCATTGCACCCTAATGCACGGTCAAGGCCACTAACAATAATTCGTCTTGACCTCGCTGACCTAGTTTCATAGATGACCACTAAAAGTAACAAGAAATCCGTGTTTCAATGTTTCCATAAGTATCTGCCTTTTAATGGTATGTAACGTAAGCTGTCCGACAACATTCTGTTTTAAATTATCAATGGAGCGTCGAGAGAAGCTAGTGGGAGTGGCATTTTCTCTACCATTCAGAATCGCTTTACATAAACGGATATCAAATTTAAACTTTCTCGTTACAAATTTAATTAGCTCAACTTAATTAGCGAGATTAGTTTCAGATAAAATAGTAGTGGCAAACTATTACTATTACTATATTTACACACTATTTTATTTTTATTGTCGAGGCCAAATCATAAACCATATTTCTGGAGTAAATAAAGTTCAATTTAAATACATACATACAGTAAACCTATATTATATTGTTTGCAGTCAATTTTTCACTTTCAAGAACTATCAACTAGTAGTCCTAAACAATATAAACTGAAAGACTTAAATAAACAATATAAACTAAAAGGTTATTACATTATTCGAAAAGGAAGTAATTGAAAAGGAAGCTATATTCTATTAAATAGATCTTCAATATTAAATTTCAATACTGTTTGATAATTCAACAGTATCAGTACTACTGATTTTACTATTAGCGTTTCTCATAGAGTATATAGTTGGATATAGTTTCAGGTTTATTCGAGACCTGTTCTTCATTTTATTTTTCTTTTCCGCACTTCACTATACGCGGAAAAGTAATGTAATCGTGAAAAAAAATGTTTTTTCTAGTGTTTATTTTTCTTTTTTCGGTCTAAAAGCAAAAAAATGCTTTTTAAACCATTTTGTGTGTATGTGTCGTTGTCGTCATTGTTGTTGTTGTCGTTGTTGTCGTTGTCGCCGTTGTCGTCGGCATTTATGCCTGTTAGTACGATAGCTCAACTAAATCGTGTCGGATCGATCGAGTTTTGACTGATTCTGATCGACGACATCTCCCAGACAACACGTATTGATTTTGAGATGAATAGGACACACCCCACCCTGTCCAAGGGTCATGAAAGGCACGAAGGTGGACTATTTGAGAAATTGTTTTTGTTAGCACGATAACTCAACTAAAACGTGTCAGATCGATCGGCTTTTCACTAATTCAGATCTGGGACGTCTTCCAGATGACAACTATTGATATTGAGGTAGATGGAATACACGTTACCATGTTCATGGGTCCTGAGAAAGCACAATGGTAGACTATTTGAGAAATTGTTTTTGTTAACACGATCACTCAATTAAATCATGTCAGATCGATCGACTTTTGATTGATTCTGAGTAAGGACGCTTGACAGACAACATCTATTGATTTTGAGTGGATAAGAAACACCCCACCCTGTCTATGGGTCATGAAAAAGCACGGTGGTGGATTATTATAAAAAAATTGAAAAAATTTAAACTGCCGCATAAAACACATATTCTGCATCTATGTGTTGGTTTATTTTTTCTCGGCTACTCAATTTCGAGATAGAGGTGTTCTACGTGCGGAAAAGTCCGTTTTAAGGGTTTAAAACTGTTTATTATTAATCTCAATTTGTCCTTTTACATATAATAAACTCTATAGCTGACAGTAATAATTATTTTAAGTGCAAAATTTTGAATGCAGTTACTAACCTTTAGATCGCGCATATCACAATCTGAGAGGACTGAATTGTATAGCAACACAATGCCATTGTGTTGGTTAACCTAGTTGAATCATTAGTCTAAATATTTAGAATATATCTGTATTGTAATGTACAATACCACTTTGTACTGGGTAATCCCATTCAAATATACACATGGATATTTGGATTCATCAAGTGTAGGTGCGAGAATCCATATAGTTTACTCTCGGTGTACTAGATAGCAGTCGGTGTGCTGAAGATGATTTCCCACGGTCCACGTGGACTCATTCTGCTGGTATCTTAAAGGTGACTTCCCACAGTCTGCGTTAAAGCAGGCCGGATGAGCACAAGCCAGTGAATTCTAAAGAGTTAGACAGTAAATCAATTTATCATTTGAATATATTTTATTATGAAAGTTTATTATTTATACTTTTTGTTCCTTCTTTTTTCCTCAAAATCTACTAATGCTTATAGTATGTCCATTTCCTTCTACTACCCCAATTAATTTGATTTTTAACAATTTTGAGACTTGCATTCTTATAAATAGTAGTATTTGAAGTATATTGATCCAAAACTATTGAAATAATCTGTAGCTTGAAAAGTTTAAAAAATGTTTTTCGTTTATCAACTTTAGCAGCAAGATATATAAATTCATCTAAGATATCTAGTACAGTCTAGTGACTCATTAATAATAATAGAGAAACAACGCTTACTCTATGTTGTAATTGACTATTGATACAAAATAAATAGTTTTGTAACAACAAAAATTGAATACACAAAATTAAATCTAAAAAATATCGTATGTTTTCGTGGGTATTTCGAAAGATATAAAGTGCTATTAAATATCACTTTCTTATTAATTTATAAACATTACAGGAATGACCTCTGAATAATGTGGTCAGCCAATTAAAGGGTATGTCATTAAATTTGTTATTGGATGAGTGTTTTGTTCGATTTGTAATACTCTCCAACTTTCAGTTAGAGTGGAATGTAATATATCCGGACTATTCGAATTGGGGTTTTGTTCTGACAAGGTATAAATATAAATTAATCCATCGGAATGTGATTGTTTCTACACTTTCCACTCAATACGTGCGTTAAGTGACAACAAAGGAATATTTTAGGGAGTCAATGAATTTGGAGTATGATGACGACGACCTGTTCTTCAGCAGCAGTATTACATTTATACTGATACATTTTGTAATACATTTTTTTCTGCACGCATGCATATTTCTTATATAATCGATCATCTCATGCAAAGATGATTAATTATATAAAACTTGTTACAAATGAATGCGTATCAAATGCCCATTCTGTTTCTTTCATACCTTCACAAATTTATTTGTAACTGTTTTGTATCGAGGATCTGGTAATATTTTCTTTAAAAACTCTAAATCAGTGTTTAATTTTGTTCACAAGTATTTTTTCACAATAACATAATTTTTGTATTTTATTAAATTTATGTTGACTGTTTGGTTTTCCGCAAGTATAGGGTGTTCCAATAAGAGTGCAAGATTTAAATTGCGCGCTACTTTGGCTATCATAATTCGATAGGTCAATAATTATGCCAGATCGATAGTAGACAGATAGGAGTTAGTGAACATGGAGAGCTACATGATACAACAATGCGTCCTTACTAGGGGGATGTCACTCCCTATATATCACGTAGTGCGATCTTGCAATTACGTGTACAGCGGCCGCCAGGGGTGCTACTTGTCTTGCAGGTCTTGACAACGCAATACAATCTCGTTTCCACCTTTCTCTTACGTCCCTCACCTACAGTAACAATAAACATAACCTCGCGTACATGTAGACATACGTGTAATCGCGAGTTGTAATCAATCTGCAGTGTATAAATATAATAGTGTAAAATGGAGTCATATTCAACGAGTGTCATCTACAACCCATACGACGTCAAAATGTCGCGATTAATAGTTGAACAACGAATATTTTGTGCACAACTGTTTTATGAATGTGAGCGACCATTTACAGTTGTATTAAGAAAAATTGGCTTAAAATTAGTCTAAAATGAAGCGCCTATAAAGTTAACAGTTCATAACTTCAAGAAATTTGAAGAGAGGTTTTGTTATTGATAATGCAATACCAATACGTCCTCGTCGTGGTCGGTCAGATGAAAATATTGCTGCAGTGACAGAAAGTGTGTAACAAACCCATCAGTTCGACGTCGTGCACAACAATTGAATATGTCAAGAGCCAGTACGCATCGGATTTTAAAGAAAGATCTACATCTGTCAAAATACAAAATTCAGTTGACACAACAATTAAAAGTTGCAGATCATTTACAACGTCGTACATTTATTAATTGGGTGTTAGAAAAGAAAGATGGTGGTGCTGATTTTTACAACAGAAGTTTGTTCAGCTATGAAGCAGATTTTCATCTTGACGGATACTTCAGTGAACAAAATTGTTAAATTTGGGGTGCTTAAAATCCACATGCTGTTGATAAAAAAGAAACGCATCCACAGAGATGCAAGGTTTGGTACACGCTTTGGAGTGGTGGAGTAATTGGACCATACTTCTTTGAAAATGAAGCTAGTAATGCTATCATAGTAAAGAGACACTTAAGTAAATTGTTTGTAGACACATCGTTTTGTTTGTAGATAATAGCTGTTAAATATTGACTCCCTGTCTTTGAGAACATAAATGGCGCCCAATTCAAATCTTATAGATCAAACTGAGACACTCTATATTTAATATGTTTTTAATTTATTTTTTGTATAGCTCTAGTTATCCTACATTAATAATACAATATAAATTGCTTTGCTTTGATTTGATCTGATCATATTTGCCACCACACCACACCACAATTTTCCACGATTCTCTTAAATGCCTTATGTCTCGCGACACTTTTTTATCACTTACATTTTATAAATATATGTATATAATTATTTGACCTTGAATTGAGTTCACGTCTGAATTAACAGCTATATATGTACCAGCATATGTGCTAATTGAAATTGATCTAACTGAAAGTAATTTATGTAACAATGACTCTGGCCCGATATAATATTTACTCTCTATATTAGTAATCTATAATAAAGAATGTGTAAATATAAATGTTAGGCAGTTATACCTCTAATATATAGTAATTGATACCTGTAATAATAAGAAGATATAGATAAATTCAATCATTAATATTGCCAATGAGAATTAACCCTTAGTTCGTCTTAATGTCAATCAATACTATTAAGGATTGTCGCTGATCTAAAGGGTTACACAGATAGTGACAAAAATAGCTTCGTAAGTTTGTGCTTTTTGACGTCAAGAAATGAATAGAAAATGAAGAATTCAACAGTTTTCATTCAGAAGAATTCATCAGTTTTAATCATCTCCAGATGATGCCAACTTTGTTGGCGAGTGTAGTGTATAGTGTCTTGTGAAAAACTAAGTTAGTGTTATCTTCACACCAAAGGTTTCAACCTACTCCAGTAGAATGAAGAATTCATTCTTAAATTGATTTTTAGCACAAACGACAAAGTTAATCATTCCAAACACATTGAAAAATAATCGCAGCGCTTTGAAAACTTCAAAGATTTTTTGGGATACTTTGATGTTGAAAAGACAGTGAACATCCTTAGTCCATCCATTATTTGCAAAGTTATGCCAAGTGAAGCCAATATCCCTAAATACGTAATCTTTAAAATACTTCATTTTAGTCAAAATTCTCGCACCGAAAGTTTTTTTATCAAAAACCAATAAGAAAGACTTGTAAAGAATATTTTTTAATTTATTAAACCCCTATTGAATTTTCTGTACGATCATTATCTCCCTAGTAATTAATTATCAAAATTAAAACTGACTTTTTTGCTTTAAACGACGATAACTTATCGCAAAATCACCATAGAAGACTTTGACGTTACTCATATTAAAGAGAATATAATTATCTAAAGAGACTTTTTAAAAGAATTACTGAAAAAAATGTATTGAAATCCATGAGCCTTTTGGAAGGCAAGCAAGAATTTTGAAAATTTCTTTTATGAAGGTTATGTTATGATTACTCAAGAGCTGCTGATGATATAAAATTTGAGCTTAAGATCTAAAAACTAGAAACTTGGATCTTCAACATACTTTTTCTTATATTACTCTATGACTATTTTTTCCAATTTACAGCCTTTTTGATATCCCTAAAAATTTAGGATTTCTTACATCACTTATTTTTGTGCCTAGTGTATTTAAAACGTATTTTTGTTTCATTTTGTAATGGTTTAGGACCTATTATAAGTGGATACTATTAGAAAGATATGATGTTTTAAATGTAGGGCAAGGGAATATACAAAACAACATTTATATTCATAGACAAAGCATATTGTACGTTTTAAGTGCTTGCAGAAATATTAAGTTAACGAAATAGAACAGGCAAGAGTTCATATGTGAAAAATGCCAAAGATATTTCAAGAAATTAATCGAGGAAGCCGTTACTCTGTGGTAGTTCATAATTCACAACGGAAATGAGTAAAACAACAACTACGTTTTTATACCACTATATTTTCATAGAAACTTGACTGCAGTTTCGACAATTATGTCATTCAATCTTAGTTGAATCATCGTTTGAAAATGACATAATTGTCGAAATTGCAGTCACGTTTCTGTGAAAATGTAGTGGTATAAAAATATAGTAGTTGTTTTACTCACTTCCGTTGTGAAAGATATTTCAAACAGATGAATCGAACTCGATAGGTAATCTTTGAGATTTCATTTTAATTTTTGATTTGCTCTTATGTTATCTTCTCTGTAACCTGCATAGTTTATCAAATAATTTGTTGTTACAAATTCCCATATGATGGTTCTTTTGCCAGATTCGGTAGTAAACTCATTAAGGTAATAATATGCGTTTTTTTTTTGTATTTACATTTTGATAATGGATATTTAACGTAGGAGAATATCAAATCTCCCATTCCCAAATTCACCATCCACTTAAAGCAACATCGATTCGAATCTAATCCACAGGATTAAATTATACCTCAGTTCGGGATTTATTATTGTAATGCACACAATTTAGAGCGATTTTCATGTTAGCATTCCTTTACTATCCCTCTGCTTTCCCACGTTATCATATTATATATTGCAGGGATAATTCGAGATGGCTGGATGTATAAAAATAATGTATCCAGGTTTGTATAAATTCTGAAGTGTTTTTTAAAAGTCATAAACTCCATTATTGTAATAATCATGCTGCACTTGAGTGACTATAGTGAACAAGTAAATCCGTTTCAAGTAATTATTATGTTTTAAACAAATTGGTTAATTGTAGGACATGTTCGACGCCTGTCAGTAGAAATCGACCTAGAGATCTTCGTAAAAGCCATGTAAAAACAAGTTTTATTCTGATTATTATTAATAAATTTAACAATGTATTGGGTTTATCCTGGAAGTATACTACGCGCGAAGTATACTACGAGGGAAATGTATGGTGAGTAATCTTGTTGGTACATTTAATATTTTAGAAACAAATCTGGAAGACTTTGAACTTATTAAAATATGAAGTGACATAATTAGCAAATCATATATCTAGAATGCCAAGCAATGTCGATTCTGTGCATACTTAACCATGCTATTCTGGTACTTTGACAGTCAAATCATTGTTCAGCCGAGAAAAGCCAATCAGTCTATTGCTAAAATAAAATCTGACGCGTAAGCTCAATCCTGCTTAAAATGAAATACAAGTAATGAAATTAAAACCCTTTAGGCATAGTGGTCTATTAGTGTATTATAAAAATCGAACAGGCAACGGGAAACAATGTTCCACAAGTATTACTACAAAATAAGTATGGTAATTATCAGACACGCAAAGTCAGATATGTAAGTCAAAGAATAATATTGATTGGTATGAAAAAAATATTCAGAAGAAAACCTGACCACTGATCGGTACGCCGATCCAGGACAAATACCGAATGATATTTGTGGGGTATACATCTATATCGATACGATCTATATCAGTAACATATAAGTCGGAAATCGAGAACGAGATCGGCGTACCGTGTACGGCACTGATGAGAACTAATAAGTTCGAAACAGCTGTATGTCGTTCGGTTCCAATCCGGGACAAATTCTGAATCCTATGTGTGGCGGGTTTTATTTTTTGAAACCTTATCTGATAGTGCAGAAACATGAGAAAGGGGTTGAGGATCCCTTTTAGGTATAATTCAATGCCTGGCAGGGCTTTAGCCCGAAGAGTAGTTGTTTCCTATAGCGATTATGTAATAGCCTTGCTATTCGGGAACTACTTTGATAACCGCTTGGCCGTTTGGTAGTTCCTTTCTCGATTTCCGACTTATATGTTACTGACATAGATCGTATCGATAAAGATGTATACCCCACAAATTTTATTCGACATTTATCCTGGATCGGCGTACTGATGTCGTGCGGTTCCAATCCGGAACAAATGTCGATTCCTATCTGTGGCAAATTTAATTTTTTGAAAAGATAAGTGTATTTTTAATATTTTTATTAATGACTAAAATTATTAAGATATTTCCTACCAAAAAATACCCAAATGTTTATCAGTTGACAATTCAGGTCGCTAGATTGTATATGAAACATTTATTAATCCAGGCTACTTATAACAACAACAGTTGTGAGGTATAGAATGGTTTTTAAGTCGATCGTTGTTTTAAATGCAATAAGTTTTATTATTGTTCTAGCAGATATGGGAATAAATATTCTTGCCTTCTTTGTTCTGGTGAGGATGATGTTAAACACTGCAAGGCCCGTAACAAAAGCTGTAGTAATTTAAAAAGATAACTTACACTTTACACGCAAGGACGTGACAAACTTAAAAATGATTTACTCTCTACTATGTAGCAATTAAATTACGGGGCCTCATAACACGGTTAAACATAGATAGGCATCTTCAGTTCACTCATCTAGTAAAGGCAGTTTGTGCTTACACGAGACTTGTAGATATATGTCTGTCCTAAGGAAGTGTATATTGCGGGACTAGTATGAATCTATTTTCAGAAACATGATAATTTATGCAGTTTAGATATTTCTCAGTCCCAGACATTTTGCAAGCAGTTTAAAGATATTTTTTAAACGTTTTTATTGGTCACATTACCAACATGGTCTTGATTATCTGGTCACATATAAGAATGTTTTATATGTGCATTTGTGTGTTATATTTATATAAGTATATTTTCTCAAATACTGCTGTAAACAAAATAAAATTTTAATGTTTATCACAATCCGGATGCAGAAAAACTCTATCCGGATACACAACTAGTTCATCTCTTAATGTCATCTCTTCATGTACAGCTCGTTAAGAATAGGAACAAATCTCAAACCTGCGATATCGGACCGCCCGCACGAGGTGCGCAGTGAATAGCCTGGTCTTCACTCAGTCGTATTTAGACTTTTGCAGAGTGATGTATTTCCAGTGTGAATGTACACAGAGTTAGATCTGGCCGCGCGTAAAGTGCATCCTTTTGCCTTCGAATGCTGTCTCACTCTTTCTTTTAGGCACACATAGAAAATTACACATTTGTTCCTATTCTTGACAAGCTGTACATATAAATTGAAATTCGAACATAACCTTATATATGTAATTCTATTATCTCTGCAGGCTCTACAAAACCACGATTCCATTTTCGCGAAATTTAACGCTTCGTATAGGGTCTTTTAATAACGATTTTTAAGCGTAAATAAAACATTGTGTAATATATCCATTCAATTTCTTTCCGTTTGACATTGTGTGGCATTAATTATGGAATATAGCGTTGTTTAAATGTCTGCCGTGGATTCACTTGATGGCACGTATTCGGGAGGTCTAATTTTCTACGACTTTTTCGTATAAATCTGGCTGAATTTGCTGGATGGCGTTCGTTATGTTGACTTTGAGGGCATCAGTTGTTTGCGGTTTATTCACATAGATCTGCGATTTAAGATGGGCCCAAAAGAAGAAGTCCAAAACCCTCGAATCTCCCGTGCAGAATGTCCATCGTGGCATGAGCTGTGTGGCACGTAACACTGTTCTGTTGAAATCACATGTCGTCGGTATGTATATCATCCAGTTTAGGTACAAGAAGTTACTTATTATCGATCTGTAGCGCCCGCCTTTGACGGTTATGACAGTACCAGTTTCGTTTTGGAAGAAGTACAAACCGATGATTCCGCCAGACCAAACTTCACACTAAATAGTAACTTTCTCGGGATGTGTTTGGTGCTGGTATGTCGAATGTGGATTGGTATCGTTCCAAATCCGACAATTTTGCTTATTCACATATTCATTTATCCGAAAATGGGCCTCGTCGCTAAAGATGATTTTTTGGCGAAATTTGGGTTAACTTCCAGGTGTTCTAGATCAATCAGCGAAAGCACGGTGTTGTCTATGGTCATTTACCTTAAGTTCCTGGGTCAATAGGATTTTATACGGGTGCAGACCCAAGTTGATGTCGCCGAAAGGCCAAGTTCTTATGCACGACGAGAAATTGATTGCCTCGTGTTTTCCCGTACACTCTCACACACGGCTGGATGTTTTCAGCAGACTTTGCGTTTCGGTGACGTACGCGTGTTGACTGATTATTTATCAAACCGATTGACTCGACTTTGGCCACCAAACGTCGAATAGTCGACTCGGCGGGACGGTTGTGACGAGGATAAAAATCAGGTAATGTGCGGAACGTTTTTTGAACGGAGCACCGATTTTAAAATTAAAATTTGATGATTTGCACACATTGTTGAACGCTATAATCTTCCACTGTGATATGCCATATACTACTGAACAATCCACAATAAATTTGACAAACGTTGCTTCAAAATATGGTCGCTATAACCTAACAAATTTTGATCGTCGATATTGTATGTAGACCCTGTATTTGATGAAGAAAAAATTTTGAGATATAACAATATAATGTCAATATTAATTTTTGTTGTAAGTGTTTAATGCGTTAAGAACATTATTGTCATACTTCATAATTCTTAAATGGGTTTGTCTGTTGGATAGAGTAAATAAAAGTATGTAAATAAAATACATTTTCAATAGTGGCAGAAAAACAAAATCGTTAACAACCAAAAGGGTACTATTACTGGTATTTCTATGTCTACGGAATTAACTGAATTGAGTAATTAAAAAATAAAACAGGCGACGAGTAGAATTCGACATCTGTCCCGGATGCCGGATGGGAAGCGAACGACAGACAGCTGTTTCGAACTTATTAGTTCTCATAAGTGCCGTACACGGTACGCCGATCCAGGACAAATGCCGAATGAAATCCGTGGGGTATACATCTGCTTCGATACCATCTATGTCAGTAACATATAAGTCGGGAATCGAGAAAGGAACTACCAAACCTCCAAGCAGTTATTAAGTAGTTCCCGAATAGCAAGGCTATTACATAATCGCTATAGGAAACAACTACTCCTCGGGCAAAAGTCCCGCCAGGCATTGAGTTATACCTAAAAGCGATCGACCCCTCGATATACCTTGACCCCTTTCTCGTGTTTCTGCACGATCAAACAAGGTTTGAAAAAGTAAGAAAATTGCTATACGGGAACTACTTGAAAACCGCTTGGCGGTTTGGTAGTTCCTTTCTCGATTCCCGACTTATATGTTACTGAATTAAGTAATAATGCATAAATAATAATTATTTTTTACCCTTCAATATACAATTAGTTTGTACTAGTACACTTATACCAACTGTATGTAATGTTTTACATCTATAAAGAATATGGCTCATTTTAAACATAATTAACTGTGAAATGGTCATTATATTTTCCTAAAAAGTGCATCATCATCATTAGGTCATCAGTCCTAAGACTGGTTGGACGCTAACCTCCAGCTTCTCCTATCTTGTGTTAACCTACGCATTTCGCTAATTGTGCTACAACCTACATCCCTTAGTATTTGCGAGCAGTAGTCTAATCTAGGCCTACCTCTGCCTTTCTTCACTCCTATTTCTGCCTCCAAAATATCGCGGACTATTCCCCCATGTCTCAGCAAGTGGCCTACCATTCTATCTCTTCTCTTCTTTAAGTTTTTCCACATACTCCTTTTCTCGCCGACTTTCTCCAATACTTCTTCGTTTCTAACCCTATCAGTCCATGGTATTTTCATCATTCTTCGGTAACACCACATCTCAAAAGCTTCTAATTTCTTCCTACTTGCTTCCCCTACCGTCCAGGTTTCGCAGCCGTAAAGTGCCGTGCTCCATACATATGTTTTCAAAAATCTCTTCCTTGTTTCTAAGTTTATTACCCCCGAGCATAAAAGTGCTTTCTTTTTGTTAAAAGCTACTCGACCCTGCGCTATTCTTTGTTTTATGTCTTTATCGCTTCTTCCATCCCAATTTATTTTACTTCCTAAATAAGTGAAGTCTTTAACTTCCTCCAATCTTTCATTATTAATTTGTACTTTCGTTTTTGCTCTGCTCTCGCGCCCTCTGCACACTAACACTTTAGTTTTGTTTTTATTCACCCTCATTCCGTATTCCTCTGTCAACACTGCCTCCATTTCGTTCAATGCTGATGAAAAAAGTGCATATAGACCTTAAATTAAATTAATAATATACTAATATATACAGTTATTGTACTTACTGGTTACGGCGTAGTAAGTATTTGGAGTGAATAATGCAAACATAATCATCTACATTCATTAATTCTCACAGTTAGGTACTGTTTCTGGTACGATGTTAATTTAATTTATTAGTGATTTTAAATTATGTTTCTTTTATCAAAATAAACATTAACATACTTTGTATGTAGGCGTAACACTTATAGGTTTGCAGAAAAAAATGTAAATTTAAACTAAAGTATGTCAAATGGCAGTTTTATTTAATAACTTTCAAAACTTGATATGTGTGAAAATATAATAATAATAAATTGTTTAAGTTCCGAATCTTATAATCTCGATATGTGTATAGTTTATTTCATCGCTATTTGCCAAACAAAAAATCTCAAAACATACCGTGGCTTATTTCTATGGCTAGGCTCAGGTAGACTGTTCCATTTATCAGCAAGATAAGAAAGTTTTTTATTTGGCAAATTTGGCAAATAGCGATGAAATGAATAGTACTATATTATTGAATTTTTTTCAGTTGTTAACGAATTTGTTTTTTGTGCCACACTATTGGAAATATGGTAACGTGGGAAGGCAGATGGTGATTGGTAAAAAAATATTGACCTTAACTTGTCTATCTCTGGGATGTAGAAGTATTTTTTTTACACGATTCATTTCATATCAGTCAGATGTTAGAACTACTTTTGTCATAAACAGTGTATCATTTATGTCTGACGTCTCTCATATATATATATATATATATATATATATATATATATATATATATATATATATATATATATATATATGTAGAAGAGCATATAACTTAAAAGTAAATAAGAAAGCCCAACCTCTAAATAACTATAACTTTAAATAAATAAACATTGTAATATTTTATTAATATATACATTTCATATGACTCTTTACTCTTTATTAATTCAACTTTTTAAAAACTATTTATCTTTAATTTACGATTTTGAACATATATTATTATATCAAAAGGGGAGTAACCGGTTTTTATATTTTAACTTGAAACTTATTCGACGTATACTCGACGACTAATTGAAGATTATTGATTACTAAATTTACCGACTACTGAAGCTAGCAATGGTTGTTTTTCTATTTAAAACATTTCTGTTGCTGAGGCGGCAGGAATGTTCTAAGAAGTGTTTTTCTCGAAAGCGCTTTGCAAGTTGCAATAAATGCGATAACCGCAATGACTTTTGTATACTCTTTTCTGGACATAACATCCTGTATGGGAATGGCCTGTTACACTGTATATTACAATACTATGCAGTATGTACTATTCTGAGTCTTAATCTAACTATAAGAGAGGATTCTATATAACATAAATATAACTTACACGACAGTAAAAAGTTGTTTCCTTGAAGTTAGTAACTCGGTAAGAGTACAGCTGGTCAAATCATAAGTGCTCTAGATATTATATTAAAATTTTGTGATAGTACAAACACTGCCGATTTTTACAGCATGTTAGCTCTTGCAGTTTGGCAATAAAACATAATTTGCTCTCGATAGCTTACTCTAGGTATGCGTAAACTAAACATGCTTGTTGAGGCTGGTGCATTTATACTATTATGAAATAGTTAATAATAAACAGTTCTAAAACATTAAAGTGGACTTTTCCGCACGTAGAATAACTCTATCTCGAAATTGAGTGGCCGAGTAAAAATAAACCAACATATAAATGCAGAATGTTTCATGCGACAGTTTTACTTTTTTCAAATAATCCACCATCGTGCTTTCTCATGACTCATGGACAGGGTGGGGGTGTGTCCTATCGACCTCAAAGTCAATAGATGTTGTCTGGTAGATATCCATAATCAGAATCAGTCGAAATCCGATCGATCCGATACGATTTAACTGAGTGATCGTGCTAACAAAGAATTTCTCAAATAGTCCATCATTGTGCTTTCTCATGACCCATGTACATGGTAGCGTGTCTTCTATCCACCTCAAAATCAATAGGTGTCATCTGGGAGACGTCCCCGATCAGAATCAGTCAAAACCTGATCGATCCGACACGATTTAGTTGAGTTATCGTGCTAACAAGTTTAAAATGCCGACGACAACGACAACGACAATGACAACGACAATGACAACGACAACGACAAGGACACACACACACACACACACACACAGCAAAACATTTTAAAAAACCATTTTACTTCTCCGCACTCCACTATACGCGGAAAAGTAATATAATCGTGTAAAGATAAAGTGAAAAAACAAAATTTTTTGGTTTATTTTTCGCTTTTCGACCTAAGAACTAATAAAATATAGTCTTTAAAAAAATGTTGCTGTATGTGTGTCGTTGTTATCGTTGTCGTCGTTGTCGTCGGCATTTATTCTTGTTAGCACGATAACTCAACTAAATCGTGTCGGATTGATGGGGTTCTGACTAATTCTGATTGGAGATAAGACTCTCGATCAGTTTTAATCATCTTCAGATGATGCCAACTTTGTTGGTGAAACACGCGTCGGGTGTAGTGTATAGTGTATTGCTGTTTTGTGGAAGACTACATCAGTATTACAGTCGATCAATACTATTTTATAATATCAATTATTGTGCCATATATTGACGATAACATTGATTGTCCAGAGACCGCTTAAGACACATTAGTAACTTTGACATTTCTTCATTATAGCACTACAAAATGTCTATCAACCATCCACAGAACATTTAAAAAATATACATTAAATAACAATGTCACAACATATAGCTATAGAGTGTGTGATATATTCTCGTAAATATTGATATATGAATTGGACAATAAGGTACGTGAATTAGGACAACGTCAATAGATGAATTAGGTAAAAGACAGGTATTTTATTCTTATGATATATTTAGTATAAAACAATGAAATTTTTAGTGTCTTTTGACATGTAATATATATTTATTACGAGTATTTAATATTGTGTTAAGAAATTAAGTTGCCCCTCAAAGAACCGCATTAGAGTTGATGTTCAGTGTTCGATTCTGTTTCTCAGTTCATTATTCACTTGAAGTAATATAATATTGTTAATATTTTCTTAGTACTAAACTGAAAAGTATAAGATTGTGTTTTATGGAAAATAGGTCTCTTGATTATTTTAACTTCTTTTAATTAATGAGTAATTTATATTATTAAGATATGCGAAATCTATAGAATATATTATAAATTCTATCACAACTTTAATTAGAACCTAGTAAAAGCACTTCTGTCATTATTTTTGTCGTATAACCCTTTGGATTAGGGACAATCTGTATGATCGACATTAAGACAAGCTAAGGCACATTCCTCATTGGCAATATAAAAGATTCAGAGGTATAAGTAAGTGCCTGTTATAATTATGGGCATATATTTTTATTAATTTTTGATAGTGTCCTCTATAAATTAAAGGTATTAATCAGTGGCTAATATTTTCATTTAGACTTTCTCTGTTATATATTACTAATGGAGAGAGTAAATATTATATCAGGCAGAAGTCATTGTTACATAAATTACTTTCAGTTAAATTCATTTCAATTAGCATATATATTGGCATATAGCTGCTAATTTAGAATAACTCAACGCGAAGTACCTACATATTTACAAAGTGTAAGTGAGAACAAAATGCTGCAAAGCCTAAAGCACTATAGCGAAGTTTATGATCGCCAATATGACGTACAACATATTTATCTAGTTATTTTGATTACTTACTATTAAATATTACTTACAGTTGTGCTTATATTAATGAGCAAAGTTGTCATGATACTATTTATGTCATTAATTACAAAAAGCGGTCGTTAATTTAACATTAGATAATTTATTTTAACAAGACTATAAATATGAGCGATATTAGAAAAGGAGATTAATAGCAGATAGTGCAAATCAATAGTTCTGTAATTTGTTGTCCTTATAACTGAATTGGTTAATAGCATAAAGGAACATAATGTTTAATAATTATAATAAGTATAATAAGTGTGTAATAAATGTAGTAAGTGTAATAAGTGTTATTACACCTATTATACTTATTAGTATAATAAGTGCAATTAGTAAATCTGTAATAAGTGAAATAAGTGTAGTAAGTTTAATTAGTGTAATAAGTGTAACAAGTGTAGTAGGTTTAATAAGTGTAATAAATGTAATAAGTTTAATCAGTATAATAAGTATAAGTATAATAAGTATAACAAGTATGGAAAATGTAATAATTTTCTAGTAGATTTATAAATGTATAAAACTGTTCAGAATTAATAACTAAGTAATATAATGCAAAGTTTTACTTCACAGAGGGTAATTTTCAAGCTCCTGAAATAAGAAGATTAAACTCCACCCCATCTGCAAATGCCTCATATAATAAGGACTAATCAAATTAGGTCAAAACAGCTATTCTCCTGGCTATATGCTAAACGCCGAGCGCTGAATTAAATGACAAAATTTGCCATACTTTTGTCTAACAGAGTTATATCACTAAAATACAGTGATTCAGATTGTTCCGAAACCACAAGAAAGATGCAAAGTGTCACCTATCTCAGGATATCCCTAACTGCAGACCGGTTTCGATCTTATCTTGGGTCTCGTCAGTCTAGTCTAAGCGAGTATACCTTTGACATATGAGGCTCATATCTAGTAGATGTTTCTACGTCCCATCGCAGTAGAACGTACCAAACGTTAGTATAAACTACCAAGAGATGGCGTTTGGTACGTTTGCATATGGGGTGGAGTATAATATCCTTATTTCAGTAGTTTAATAATTAAGTAAATTAAATATGGATAAGAAGGGTAAACTCAAATAGTTAAGAGGAGGTATTGATATGAAGTTTGCGACACTGACAGCTTACTTATTGAAACAAGTAGACATCTACTAACACGATTATTAATATTATAAGGTTTGCAAAAACTTCAGTTCAAGACTTATTTCTAAAAGTTATTAATATTATATTAGCATTGACAGAAATGTTCACTTATAAACTTATCCCTAAGCTACCCATTTTTAAGAGTATATAATAAATCTGGGTGATTTGTAGTACTGAAACCTCTAGCAAAATCCACAAATATGCATACTAGTGATTGAGATAAATATATTACCTATAAGTTTTGGTCACTAAATGTTCCATAATTTAATTATTATAATCAGGGGATTTTTATATTAATTATTTTATGACCTTTTTAATTATTGTACATAAATGTATGTAAATATCATTTTTTTAGATTTAATATTTGCAGCTAATTCTTTTCATTATGAATAAAGCTGTTAATGTAGTCTGAAATTTTAGCAATACTTAATAGAATAGTCGAATTTGATTTAATTGCATTTCATTTGTTGGTTTGCCCGTCTATTTCCTTTTGCACAGTGCGTGCACATTTTATCTGGATTATTATTGCTTTCGCTTAATATTTTTTATAATATTGCTGTTTTAGATAATTCTTTTCTATTACATATTATATTACTTAAATAAACAAATCTACTGCTGTATTTACTTTGTATGTACTATTTTTTCTTATGAGTAATATAATTTAATGGTGTATAGTATGATATGTGGCAAAGCATAATATTGTTGCTAAACTTATGGTGAAAATTATAATATAAACTTTCACAACTAACTTTTTCCATCGTTATTTTTACGAGGGCGAGGTTTACCTTAGTGCTATTCTTCCACCGAGGTTAAGGGTGTGTTAAATTCAACTACGCAAGTGATTTGTTTTGAATTTGACAATCGCTCAGTAATACATCGCACTCTTCAGAAACGAATGAATAACGCACTCTTCAGAAAACGTGCCGTCCCAATTTTTTTGCAATTTGGTGCGTAGATCGTTAACTGAATGGACTGGCTGTTTGCACAACTGTTTTTTTATTATACCACAATGTTTCTATTGCCGAAAGATCTGGACTGCTAGAGGGTCATTCCATAACAGGGAGGGATATTATGCTCTGTAAACTAAGCTTCGACAGTTCTTGCTGTGTGACACGCAGCACCATCCTTCTGGAAAGTGTACTGTGCGTCAATGCATTGACATATTGGTATTGATAGCAATAAAATGTCTGTCAGCATTTGTTTACATTTTTCTGCTGTCACAGTACTATTTACGAAATACAATTTTCCTACGCCCATACCACTCATACATAGCCAGATCACAGACACGCAGAGAACTTCACTTTACTAACCAAACCGTTAAGATGAGAAGTTTCCTGTGAGGTTCTTAGCATACGTTTTCTGATATCACCCAAACAGATTTCAAATTTGGATTCGTCACTCCAAGATGCCTGATGCCATTGTTGTAGAGTCAGTGTCTATGTCCTCTGGTCCACCATTTCACTTTGACTTTTATCCATTTCACTTTGACAACAATTGAGGTTCTATTTTGTTTTAGAATGCTATAAACGTTTAGCTTATTATGCATTTCAGCAACTAGCCGAACTATTCTGAACCGCGTATCCTTATGTCTTTTATTAACAATCTTGTCACTGACACATCATAACGTAGTAATACTTCGTCGTATTTACATAAGTTAGAAGTTTATACTCTGTTTCTGTCACCAATATTTTTCTATAATAAAATAATATTGAGAGTGTTATTATTTTTATTTAAATATATTAGTTGTAAAATTATTCCTGGACGAACTATTTTGAGCCTCGACTCGTATATTCCATTTCAAAGATTTATTAATGTTCTCTCAAACAATATGGATAGTAGGAATTGATGGTCGACATATCAGTGTAACATTGATTTGACACACTAAAGTTGATATCGTACATTGAATTAAAGTTCACGCCAAATGGCTGGTTATGCTACTCTATGAAGGTATATCGTAACATCTAAGGGTAGTAAAACTAGCAAGTCATGTAGCGCATACCTTAGTAAATTAAACCGTTGAAAGTTTTACAGTTTAATTAAAGTTTTATAATTGAAGTTTTATAGCTACTTCCTTATCCCCTTTATATGTTCGGAGATTAGTTTTAAGCTATACTTCCGTCATATACCCGGAAGTTAAGCAGCAATGAAATTTCACATATGTACACACCTGATTTATGTGGGAATCAAACCCACGGTCAAATTACTTCCACAATCCAGGCCAGCTCAATTAGTATATCTACATATGTATGTATATGTTACACGTATAGTATTAACGGTGTTACTTGGCATACAAATCGTATACCTGGTTATAGTAAATGAGTATACATTTTTGCATAAATTGTTGCTAGTGTCCTCTTTTGAACTGAAATATCCTATAAGAAAATATAAGCAAATGCAATTTAGAGGGTGAATCACAAGGACACTTGCTTTTAGCGAAGGGATGCAAGATATTTTTGCACGATATATACTAACAACAAGTAAAAAGTTTCAAGATTCTCGAAAATAAGGATATTATACAGTAATTACAACTTTGAAGTGTAATATCACTATTGCTATTGCAATATTATTTGTTTGATGTTACTAGTAATTCAGTGACAAATACTTGAGTAACCATATTTTTATATATTCATAAAAATATGTTTATGACTAAGCGAATTTTATTCATTTAGTCATAAATACTATCTCCTACACTATTTAAGATATATCTAGAACGCGCATTGATGACTTGGAAAAGAAAATGTCACAATATGGGCATACCAATAGATGATACATCGACACTATACACATTATGCTTTGTGGATGACCAAGTTGTTATTGCGCAAGATATCGATGATATGGAATATATGACACGCAAACTTATCGAGGAGTATGAAAATGGGGTTTAGAAGTTAATGTGAAGAAAACGGAAAACATGTGTATTGGAGGACAACAACAAGATCTACTTCTGTCAACCGGGCAAAACATCAAACACTGCAATGAATATAAATATCTAGGCATGAAAATATCAAACGACGGGACACTTGATGAAGCGATTTCGGAAAGAAACACCCAAGGAAGGAGAGCAATTACAATGTTGAACAGCATTATATGAGATAAACAAATAACAGATGAAAATAAAAGAATAATATATAATTCACTAATTAAAAGTATAGTAACCTATAGTTGTGAAGTATGGCTAATAAAAGAAAGAACAGAAAGAATTATAAGAACCACAGAAATGGACTTCTGGAGGAGGTCAGTTGGAAAATTAAAGAGAGAAAGGGTAACACATGAGAGAATAAGAAATTTGATGAGAAGAACACATGACATTGCAGATGATATAAGAACCAAACAACTCGTATGGTACGGGCATGTTCAGCGAATGCCAAATGACAGAATACCCAAAAAAATTCTAAACTGGAAACCACAAGGAAGAAGAAGGTGAGGAAGACCACGAAAAAGTTGGAGAGAGGGCATTGATAATGAAGTTCGAGAGAGAGGTCTGGACGAGGACATGTGGAAAAACAGAGAGGAATGGAGATTAGGAATCGGAAGACGGTGAAGGACGTTATAAACCGATATGTATATATAGTCACAAATACGATATCACTTCCATATCACCATACATCATATGTGTTTAGAGAATGTAAGACTCTTACATTAAATTACATTTCCAATAACACAGTTCAACAAAGATTTTGTGATCGGATTTTTTATTTGACGTTTTGGCTTAGTAACATACCATGAACTACAGAAGCACTGTTTTTTTTTGTTCCGTCACGCACTAGTAATTATAAATGTACATTGTACAATAATTTGTAATTTTTCAAACCGAGGTTCTATAAAATTAAATTTTGCCTCTATCTTTGTGGCGCCCTTGTGTTTAATCGGTTTGAAACGTACACGCAAGTGTGGAGGATTTATCGAAAGAGAGTTGACCAGTGGGAATATTCTGGTTTTATATTATTCGGGTATTTATATAGTAGCTGTAGTACGTTTTTAATGTGTGTAAGTTTACTCGCGACATCACGTCATGTATTTTATTTTGTTTTAGAAATGTCTAGAAGTTATAAAGATACACCAAATATATTTTATTATGTCTGTCGCTATTTTGCTGTAAAAAGAAGCTTAATATTACACCACTACTATAAGAACAATATTACTCGTACTTTAAAATTAAGCTTGGACATCAGGATGAACCCTGGACACTCCATATCACGTGCAAAGTATGTGAAGAAGGATTAAAGCCTTGGAGCAATGGAATAAGGAAATCTCTTCCTTCTGGTATACCATTGGTTTGGAGAGAACCTAGAAATCATTTTGATGATTGCTACATTTGTTTATGTAAAGTAAGTGGATACATCCCCGAGAACCTTAAAAATATAGTATATGCTAATGTTCCATCCACTATAAGACCTGTTGCACATGGACCAGGTATCTGTGTTCCAGAAAAACCAGTCAGCTTGGATGGAGTTGCAAGTAGTTCTGACTTCTTGTGAAACTTCACAAGAAGTCGATGAACAGCGCCTTAGTGACATCGCAACAGTTTCTATCGCTTTAGTTAGTGAGGAGTAAGGTGAAAGATTCCATCAAGAGGTAAGGGAGATGGAAGGGAGGTACAAGGGGTCGATGGGATGTGGCGATAATGGCAGATTACTGCTGGATGCTGAAAAGAGAACATCCAACGAATGACTATACGAGAGAAACTACAAAACGAAGTTTTTTGTTAAAAAGGTAGAGATTTTCAAAGAAAAAAAAGAAATTAGAGACTCAAAACTATTTGTGTTGTTGCTTTCTACTATGTTTCTTAATGTTTATTAAATATAATATTTATTAAAATGTAATTTTTCCTTTAGTTTTTAATTTATTCTAACTATTCAGTTGATCCAAACCTTACATGAGGGGTAAAAATGGAAAGTAGATATGAAATCAGCGTAAATAATTCACTTATCAAATTCAAAACAACTTTCAAAATGCTAAAATTTGTACGTCTGTGTAACTAGAACTATTTCAATTTAAAATAACCAAAATATCATATTAAATTGTGATTATACTTATCTAATTAGCAAAATTAAAAAAGGTCTGGAACCTTCAATTATACAGAAGATAATAGTAAACCTGTATAGTAATATTTTAATTTAACACGAAATTTAAATTTAAATTAAAAATACAAAAAGGGAGCTACAGTATATTCCAAAGAAGTACAATTAAAATCTCATACGTTTTGTAGCCACAGTGTATATATAGCCCAAGGGTAAGGCCCGCTAAATAATAAACCTGAGTCACTAGATTTATTTAAGCTAGTTTAGTGCAATTTCTGATTTAAATAAAAGACGAAAGAGTCAACTTTTACAATTTGCAAAATGCTGATTTATGGTCATCTTCATAAAATTGCTTACACTTACGAGTACTTTCTATCGATATAAACGAGAGATTTTGCAAGCAAATTTTCTTCATCCTGTTACAAATAATATAGTCTAATAATGAGTCTAATAATAACTATATTCTCTTCAACAGTGCATAAAAACTTATATTTTCAACCAATGCAGAGATTAAAGGTATAATGAGGACAATATTAATAAATTTACATCATGCTAGCTTACAACTTAAAGCCATATTATTGAACAAAAAGTTCTTTAAATTAAATCAACACTTAATTTATTTCTTTACTCAATTTTACATTAACAAATCATCAAGCAACTTTCGCAAAATTTTTGAAATATGGTGGAAAGTTTTAAGGAAGAAGAAGTCAAGAACTTAGAAATTTTTTATTAATTTTTTGAGGTTGAAAAAATTTTTTAGCAATAATCTATATTTTTTTATCAAAAAATGTTAATTGTTGTAAGAAAGGAAAATTTTAGGATCGATATCTTATCAATAATTAATTACGAAAGTCAAAACTGACTTTTTTGCTATGAATGACGAACGAACTCAGAACAATGAAAAATCATTCTACCAGGAATTTTGCGCTTAAATTAAAGAGGATAAAGTTATCTAAAAAACTTTATAATGAAATCACTAAAAAGAAAATTATTGAGGTCCGTGGACTTTTTGAAAGGCAAACAAAAATTTGGAATTTTTGAATGACAACAAACAATGAAAAAAAATTTTGAACTCAAGATTCTTTCTCAAATTTCTAGAAAACTAGAAAATTGAGTCTTCAATTTTCTTTTTTAAAACTTCCCCTGTCAATATTTTACTTCAAGTTATAGCTCTTTGGAAATCACCTATTAATTTAGGATTTTTTATATCCCCTCATTTCTGTGCCTAGTGTACTTAGTAAAAATAAAAATTTTGGATAATTCGATTGTTAAACGTATAACCACCACGAGACCACGCATATAAACGTGGTCTCTAATAAATTGCAGACGGTTTTTATAATCATCGCTGTTGAATATGAAAATAAACACATCCAATAAATTTTCCTTATTTGCATAAATTGTGAAAAGAGAATGGAAAGTAACTTTCGACGACTAACGGTAAAAGTTAGCATCCTTTAGTGCGTTTTGTAGATTGAGGAAAAATAAGCGAATTCAAACAAGTTAGAAGAAACTCGAGAACCTTTATTGGTACATGCTTTACTTAAAACTAAACTTAATGCATGGACACTGCAGTACATCAAAAATGTGAGAAGGTGCAACATACTTTCTTTTGCTCTGTAAACCCTTTGAATAATCAGCTGTAATAGTTGCTCCGTTTTATGTTTATGTGACTAATTTACTTCTAAAATTGTATTTTTCACATTCATTCGTTGATAAACTATTGAATTATAAACAGACGATGACCGCTAACAAAACAGTAAATTATTAACATTTTAATTATGTACAAGGCGTGTTTCTGCAGCAGTACACAGAGTCCAGTGGTTAGACGCATGCGCCAAAGGAAATTAATATTTCCCTAGATTAAATCTTAAATTCTGACTTAGATTTCGATGTACAATTTTTTTTTAATTCATGGCATTGTTTGCTGACAGTCAAGTGTCACAGTTGTTATATTGAGAACGGCATCGTGAAATATTAATCCTGATTTGATTTTGAACACAGGACAACTATAATATAATACGGTAATTAATTGGTGAAAAATTATTAAGAAAAACTCAGGAAAAAAGCATATCTGACCTTCTTTCTTTTGGGCAAACATTAAAGAAGAAATAATTCTATGAGAATTTATGGGAAGTCTTAGTCTCATATATATATATATATATATATATATATATATATATATATATATATATATATATTGTTTAATATGCAATATACAACTATAAAATTTTTGTTATGGAACGTAGGCTTTCACGGCTATCTCTTAATGTATTGATTTCTTCAGGGTCTTGCTGCACTTGGTCAATTCGTTTTAATGATTCCGCTGATCAAAGACAAGGGTATCAAAAGCCTTTCAGTCTTTGGAGACCTTCTAAAGAAGCTGATAGTATCATCAGTCACAAAAACCAAACGCCAAGACAAATCGTCTAACCGCAGCAAAACCCAAAAGAAATCAGTACATACAGTTTCCATTTTAATGATATCTGCAATATCAAATAAGTTAAATCATTGTACATTATTAATAATTAAAAGAACAGTTATAGTAATATAATAGTATATGCTGTAAATAACAATTTGGCAATTAGTTTTGGTGTAGTCTTCAGAGGAGGGTTACGAAGCCTTGCAATACACAGGCTACCACTAATTTGATCTCTCTGTAGTCATGTCTGAAGTACCGATTTGACCTTCTTCCAAAAGCTCCATATCACTTTCAAGCTGATTTTCTTTCGCAGTCTGATTGAGTCCCAAGTTTGGAACCCAAACGCGAGGTGCCTCCGCCATGACATGAACAAGCCGGGCACTGGTACAGCACATGTACAGAGATCTCCACCTCTCCTCCACATCATTTACATTCCTTGTTGGCATTTAAGGCAATATTGCTAAAATAGTAGTTAAGATGACAGTGACCCGTTAATAACTCCTTAAATTCCTGGACACTCCCAAATCCAATAGCAGTTTAGCCTGCTTATATTCCTGGGCGTCTCTTAGCGATTGAATCTCCAACCATTCCCGGATTTGTCTCTTGCCTAGGCAATGTGCAATCCTGACGGCTGGTTTAGATCCCATTAGGCCTCTCTTCGATCCTTCTCTGGTTAAGCTTGTCTGCCTTCTCGTTGCTCCGAATACCAGCATCACCCGGCACTCAACCAACATCAGTTTGTTACTCCTGGCTAGTGCTTCTACTGCGTCTCTGCACTCCTTTATTAGCCAGGATTTGACTCCTGGAGCTATTTCTAGAGCCTCCAGGACGACCATGCTATCGGAGCTACATGACCATTACAACATATAAAATGCTGAAAGCTACTAGTAACGCTGGAGTTGAAGGAAAACTTAGACATATCATTCAATGAAAATACTGTAAAATACTTTGAAACGCTTTAGAACTTTCTGATAATCTAAAGAAACTGGACCACATTTCTTGAGGTAGTCAGCGAGATGGCTTCAGGAGTTATAGTATACAAAATTTCATCTCTATCTCTCTCTCTCTCTCTCTCATCATTCTCTTGCAGTCACATTGGATGTCGTTAAGTATTCTGGTAACAATTTTGAAATTGAGAATCAATAGACAACCAAGATGAGTGTCCATTTGCACCTGTGAGAAAGAACGAAAAGTGAGAACATGAGATGAGTTGTAGAAGTCGGAAGCATATAGATACAAAACTTATTTAATGAATATCACTCGACCCGTTCATTAATTAGTTGGTCTATTGTTAGTAAAATTGAAACATCTTTAAATAAACAATTTTAAAGCTTTAAAACGGACTTTTCCGCACATAGAACATCTCTATCGCGAAATTGAGTGGCTGGAAAAAACCAACACATAAATGCAGAATATGTGTTTTATGCGAAAGTTTTACTTTTTTCAATTTTTCTCAAATAGTCCACCATCGTGCTTTCTCATGACCCATGGGCAAGGTGTGGTGTGTCCTATCCACCTCAAAATCAATAGGTGTCATCTGGTAGACGTCCCTAATCAGAATCAATCGAAACCCGATCGATCCGACACGATTTAATTGAGTGATCGTGTTAACAAAAAAAATTTCTCAAATAGTCTACCATCATGCTTTCTCATGACCCAGGAACATGGTAGAGTGTGTTTTATCTACCTCAAAATGAATAGGTATCATCTGGGAGACGTCCCCGATCAGAATTAGTCAAAACCTTAACAAGAAATTATATTAATGCCGACGACAACGACACACACACAAAATGGTTTGAAAACCAAATTGTTTGGTTTTTAGGCCGAAAAACGAAAAATAAACCCTAGAAAAAAATTTTTTTTTACACGATTACATTAGTTTTCCGCGTATAGTGGAGTGCGGAAAAGTAAAGTTTACGTAAAATCTGACTACATAGATTTCAAAATATAAACTTAAGAATACAAGGTTCAAAACAGTCCTTGATTTGACACAGGATCCAAGAAATTGTGATTTGAAAACAGATCGAGTATCGAAAATACTTCAAGTAGTTAATTACTACTCTTGAGAAGTGCGCTTGGTCCATCAATATTTATTATATTTGGCATTATAGTTTATACAATTTGGCATACCAAGCGATGTTAACCAAAGAATAGACTTTTATGCAGTAATTTTAAGACAGAAAAATTAAAAAGACAATGAAAATTTAAATTCCATTAGAGACATTCTTTGTTTGAACAACATCCGGTTATGCGATCTTATTGGTGGTCATCCGGTTATCCGGTTGGTTATACGGTTCTCTAAATTTCCTTTTAGGTTATATAATCAAGCTAATTTTATCGTTCATACCCTTTTTCTTCCTCTATAAATTCTTCAAGACACAGTTCAACATATCTAATGAGAAATACTTAACCCTTCATCAGGTTACTCTGAAGTATCATCATCACTAGGTCATCAGTCCTAAGACTTATTGGACGCTAACCTCCAGATTCTCCTATCTTGTGCTAATTTACGCATTTCGCTAATTGTGCTACAACCTACATTCCTTACTATTTGCGAACAGTACTCTAATCTGGGCCTACTTCTGCCTTTCTTCACTCCTATTTCTGCCTCCAAAATATCGCGGACTATTCCCCCATGTCTCAGCAAGTGGCCTACCATTCTATCTCTTCTCTTCTTTATGTTTTTCCACATACTTCTTTTCTCGCCGACTTTCTCCAGTACTTCTTCGTTTCTAACCCTAGCAGTCCATGGTATATTCATCATTCTTCGGTAACACCACATCTCAAAATCTTCTAATTTCTTCCTACTTGCTTCCCCTACCCTCCAGGTTTCGCAATCGTATAGTGCCGTGCTCCATACATACGTTTTCAAAAATCTCTTCCTTGTTTCTAAGTTTATTACCCCCGAGAATAAAAGTGCTTTCTTTTTGTTAAAAGCTACTCGACCCTGCGCTATTCTTTGTTTTATGTCATTATCGCTTCTTCCATCCCGATTTATTTTACTTCCTAAATAAGTGGAGTCTTTAACTTCCTCCAATCTTTCATTATTATTCTAATTCCTCCTTGCTAGATGCTAATACTGCTATATCATCCGCGAATCTCAGCATTTTTAGTTTCTGTCCCTGTACTTTAATCCCGAAATCCACTCTATCTTTTACCACATTAATCGCCTCTTCGATACTTCCTTGTCTTACTCCTTTCCTAATACCTACTTCCCTTTTTTCCTCTTCTACTTCTATAACAGCAGTTTGCTCTTTGAATAGATTGTGTACTACTCTCCTATCTCTATACTTCATTCCCACTCTCTTTAGTATCTCGAACATTTTTTCCCATCTTACGTTATCATCAAAAGCTTTTTCTAAATCTACAAATCCTATATAAGAGTTCTTTTCTTTTTCTGTTGTTTTCTCTAACATTACTCTTAGCGCCAGAATAACTTCGCGAGTTCCCCTATTTCGCCTAAACCCGAATTGGTCTTCTCCTAGTATTTCCTCTGCTCTATTTTCCATCCTCTTCTGCACTATTCTGGTTAAGATTTTTGACGCATGGGAAGTAAGGCTAATCGTTCTAAAGTTTTCGAATTTGTCGACTCCTCTCTTTTTCGGTATAATAACGATAATGTTCCTCTTATAATCCTCCGACATCTCGCTCGTTTCGTATATGTATTTTACCAGTTCAAACATCCTATTTACTACTTTCTGTCCCGCACATTTCAAAATTTCCGCCTGTATTTTATCTACACTGGGCGCTCTATTATTCTTTAGCCCCCTTAGTGCTATTTCAAATTCCTCTCTCAATATAGGTTTTCCTACATCTTCAATATCGATGCTAGATTCTTCCTCTAATATCTCTCCTAATTCCTGACCCTCGTATAAATTTCCTAAGTACTGCTTCCATCTATCCGCTTTCTCCTCTCTTCCGATCAGTATGTCCTCCGATTGACTCCTAACGTTTTTACTTATTATTCCTATATCCCTGAAGTTTCTCTTCCTCCTCTGAAGTATATATAAAAAATAATGTTGTCTAAACGTATTTCAGTAAAATAGTTAAAAGAAAGTATAAGAACAATATTCAGATTTTTTCATTTTCAAAACAAAAAAATGTATTAGGGAACTATTTCTCCTAAGACTAACGAAGCGAAATATTATGTGGATATTATATATCCTATACCATGTAGAATTATATAAATAAATGTACCTCTAAAATGGTTTATGCAACATTATTTGACAAAATAAAAGATAATAAATGGACATTGCGCTATCGAGATGCATGGAAACATTTTCAACAGACAAAAATACAAATGGTTACTTTACACATTTTGCACATATATTTGGTTCTCTTTCCATGCAACTCATCCCGATCGTCATGAATTAGTCAAGGTATAGTAAGCAATGTTGAGGCTAAATATCGCGATCTCTTTCCGTTGGCTCTAGTGCTATAAAATTTGCAACTTTTGAAGGATGATACAAAGGACATCTGAGCACACCAACGTTTGCCAAACGAACTTCGTTAGAATACGAAAAACGCTTTTCTTTTTTCTAAAAACCGTCGATGGATGCTTTTACAAGAATAATTAGAAACAAAATGTCAAATTATGCTCGCATCGCCGTAAAATTCCACAATAAAATAATAGAAAATGCATCATAGGAATATATAAAAGGACATAGGGCAAGTAATTCCCAAATCATTTTTCAAAAGTTTTTACATCAGACAAACAAATATACATTAAGATGGATAGTTATAGTAGATAAATATATTATATACTGGCCGAACTATTATGAATCTGGGCTCGTATAAGGTTAATATGACACTATTTTATGGATATGATAATAAGTATATCTAAAAAAATATTTTTTTCTTACAGTAAAATTTGTAACGCAATAGATAGGAGAAGATTTGGCCAGCTATTTAGAGAATATGAAACTTTTTAGGCACACATTCCTGAAATATCGCGAGAAAATTTCACTGTCGATTAAATGTACGATCTATACTTCTATCACGATTACAGAAGCCCAATTAAATAATAATCACGTACCACCTTTGTAAATTTCAGCTGAAGAAATTTACCATAACCCTAATTCTTAGACTGAACTGGTCCATATGACATACTTAACAATACCACGTCTGCTGATCATATAAAATGTTCCTCTTCCCAAGGTTCCTCATTCGATTTGCAACTTCGGTCATGCACCATCTTTCGGCATAAAAAATACTTTCTTTTAAATTCATTACCAATTTTTTTTGTGAAAATGAACTCTCAAGTGATTTGTGTTGTGATTTCTATTTGTTTCGTTGTCACTATATCTGCAGGACCTGTTGTAGATGATAGCAAAGGACACATTAATTCGGTAAGACTTATTCATTTGTCAACATGGCTTTTTTATAACTTTGTTATTCTTTTGCAATTAACTTGTTAAATACATTAATATTTTAATTAAAATAGGTATTCTTATATTCTCAGTAAACCCCTACACATAAAGAGCAATAAAAATATACTTTACTCCATTTTCATATTAAATTTTTTTGTTATCAAATTTATTTCTTATAATTTGTATTTGATAGCAAAAATTAATTTACGCAAATTTGAGAAATATATATATTTACTACATACAACATGTGATTTTAATTATAATTATTTTAGGTTCATCCAAATGAACCTACGATTGAGGAATCCTTGTTAAAAAAACTAAACACAAAATGTTCGAATCGTGATGTTAGTTCCTGTATGATGCTCAAATTGGTAACGTATTTCAATCGTTTAATGAAAAAATCTAATATCGAAGTTGGAGACATCGCAATCACTCAGACTTCTACTGAGACTATTACTGTCGATCATAGCCGGAGCCTTAACGATGTTGAAAACATGTCTGAGGAAGAGCAATTGAGTCAGCATTTTGTGGATAAACTTTACAATTTCATTCGGACAAGGTCGCTGAAATGGAAGGTGAGTACATCAGTTCATAAAATTCGCAGATGTAGTATGTGTCTATACATACACAAAATGTCCAAATTACGTTTAATAAATTCATAGCTATTGATTGATCATAAAATGTGACTGAGGAAGTAGTTTAATGGATTTAGTCATTAATATACTGTCCTCTATTAAATTCTGTTTATAGCTTTTGTTTTTATATTTTTAAATCAGAGTTTAATATAATGAACTATTAATTTTGTAGCTCATACATTTGTATTTAATATCGCATTTGTTAAATTCAATCGTTTAATTCAAATAAATCAATTATAGAAAATTAAAAATTTATATACAATTATATAGTTATTTGGTCTACATTTTTCATATTTCTGAATGATGAATTATTTCAAAATTTATTTAAGACTCAAAAACAATTTAAACATAAACAACTGGAAGAAAGTCTCTAGAAGTAGCACAAGTTCATGACACAGGTGCCCCTTGACCTAGAGAATGTTGTACGTTTCCTATAATGAAATAAAACAATGATATTAACATTTCAATGATGGTTTACTTTATTGAATATTTATCACTACATTAATTTCTAAATACGTATCTACAGATTATGAAAAATTTTCTTAGATATTCATATAATTGTAAAAAATAATCCGAATACAAAAACAAAATAAATAAATAACGTCGTGCAAAAACTATTAAGTACATGATAATACAGGGGCACCGAAAAAAATACACCGAAAAAAAATATGTTGCAAATATTGGCATGAAATTTAGTTCTCTGTATTCTTATGCCCATATTAATTTTTCATTTCTTAAACAGAAAAAAAAAATAATCACTTGGCAGTGAGAGCACTTATCATTACTTTTGAAATGTTGACAGACATAAAATATAAGTTAATGACATTGGCTTATAAGGCAGAAAATAAAAATTGTAAAAGGTCTATGCATAAGTTGTTATATTATTTGTCTTACTGCATAGAAATTTGATAGTAGCTACAATATGAATCAGATAATACGGATAACATAGAATAATGTGTGTCAGAAACTCCTTAACAGTTAGAGGATACTACACATTAATTGTAATTAGATATCTAGTTTCTAATCTGGTACAGACTACATGTTGACTGCGAGCGGTTTTCTCATCGGTTGTCTCATTTCAATAAAGAAAATAACACAAATGATTTATAGACAAGATTATCAATCAAACATCTGGGTAACGTTAAATAAGGAAAGCGTGTTTCTGTACTAATAATATTCAGCGATCTGACAAATAAATTACATTATTTATGTCTGCAGGCATGTTATGAAAATAATAGAATTAATTAAATATTTATAGATAAATATGTACATTATTTATTTAACAATTTATAGGACAGAAACTTTGAAAGGATTAAATGTATTTTCATTTTTTTGTATAGTATTGTATGCAAAAAAGTACGTTTTTACTTACGCTACGGTAATAATTATATTAGCATGAATATAGCTTACAATTATATAAAAGATATTTAGAAAAGCGACTGTTTAATTTCAAAATACTAAATTTAAAAGTGAGGATTATTTACAAAAAAAAAACTAAATCAAATGAGCAAATTGTGCACCATTAGCTGCCTAACAGTAGCCAAGACTATTCATAAATACTTTTCGAACATTATCAATAACTTTAGTAGGTATACGTTGAATTCCGTGACGAATTATTGCCCTTACATCTTCTAAATTTCCCGGCCTAGTAACATATACTTTGATTTTTAAGTATCCCCACAAAAAGTAATCTAGGGGTGTCAAATCTGGCGATTTGCCTGCCTACTCAATCGTTTCCCCTCTTTTTATCCAACGATTCGGGAACATCTCATCTAAATAAGCGCGTAATGCTGCATAATGGGGAGGTGCACCATATTTTTGAAAAGAAAGTAATTTCTCAGAAGATTAGATTCCTGAGTATTAGTGCAGGAATAAGGTCGTCTCGAAGAACATCTAACTATTCTGTACCAGTTCACCCGGTTTATGTCAAAGAAATAACCAGACTTCTTTTCCACCCGGACCCAGAATTCTTTCGTTGACTATGCTTCAGCATGCACGCACGTTTTGCTGTTGCGTTTGCTTCCAGAGTTGATTTCACTGATCAATGTCGCCTTAAGATAACTCAGGGACAAGGCACATCCTATAAGGATGGTGCTTTGCTATTTTCAGAATTTTGTGTACTATGAACGCTGCCATAATGAAATCAGGAAGCCAATTTTTGTTGATTTTCTGACATTATCTGGCATCTTCTGATCATAAGGGTCGACTAAATTTAGGAAGATCATCAACATAACCAAATTCGCGATATTTAGACATTGCCTACCATGATTTGGCTAATGGGTTGCCGATCAGGACGGAAAGGAGTTGCACTGAATAAATCAACTACATCTATTTGGATTCTAAATCCGATCATGCAAAGAATTTCAATTCTTTCTTGTTCAGTTAATTTAACTAATAATTTTTTACAAAATAACAAAGTTAATTCTCAATAAACAGTTCAAATATACTGCTTTGTCAAATGTAAGATAATAAAGATACTTTTTAAAGAAATTACATCAAAAATCAAAAAAAGTATTTAATGAAGTACGAGGTTTTTATCTGACAGCAATAAAAAACGATATTGATCGCTAAGGCTACTGTCAGATAGTTAACTGTCCACAATTTGAATATATCATTTAGTTGATTTTTTAAATAATCATTATTATTAAATTTACTTTTTGAAATATTTTGAAATTGCATAATCGTTTTTATTAATGTTTTCTTAACTAACCTATACTCATGCTAATAAGGTATTAATTATTAAGTATGTAAAAATGGTTACATTAATTTATGCGTTCATATTTATATTATAAATATACGAAAATGGTAAAAATGTTTTAAAAATACATATATTTTAAATTTAATATTATTTAAATCAATACACAGTTATTATTTTCATACAAAAGCAACAATAAATAAAACCAAATAAATAAGACTTCTCATGACGAAGTGAGAAGTATGAAATTTGATGAATGAGCAACACAAAATAGTGAAATTAAAACAAAAATCGCCTAAAATCAAATAAATGATATAATAATATACAGGCAAAATATACTATAAAAATATAATCCATTTAGAATTCACGAAATATTCATTTTTTTAATTTATTTAGCAAAGCAATTTATTTCTTTTGTACTACAAGTTGTATAAGTATATTAATTAATATTTTTTTAATTAATATTTAAATATTTAAATTTCACTACTTCACTAATACTTTAATGTCACAAATGTTGCAAAATTGGCATGTTAAATTAAAAAAAAAACAGTGTGGTGCTACAGCAGGCAGTGGGGGGTGTAGGGGTTAGCGCAATCCGTTCTAACAGTATTTTCGGTTCCAGGTGAACTGTCAAAATTATTTCAAGATATTTGTACACATATCTACAAATCATGTGTATGTTATTTTCATACAATTTAAAAATATACGTGCAAACGCAGTGTCAAATGTAGCCTCAGAAGACCTACTGGCAATACGAATACTGCTATACTGCGGAAGCAATCATTTGGTAGCCATAGCGTAACGCTGCGATGGACAGTGGGTGGTAAAAGACTCGGCACTGACTAATGCATATAATTAAGAAGATGAGTATAATTAAGAAGATGCACGAGCATCGAATAGTAGTAAAAAAACGTACATATAAATATAAATTGCTACGAAAGCCTGTACCAGTCAATATATGTATATTTTAGTTTTCAACTTATGGTCAGCTTGACGTCATTAGATATCAGTCGTGAAATACCAAATATTTCACAAGTTTTGCTTAACTCCACTAACTCTATGAAGTTTGATCTTAATGTTATTACTTTAAGTCAGCAAATACAAACTTTACATCACATTCACCTTTTTTTTCGCTATGCTGCACTTAAGAAAGTAATTGTCCGAAGACACCTGTGGGTGATTTCCTGACCATTTAAATCAGTATCACCTCATATCAGCCAATATATTATGAACAACGCAATATGTAACATTTCCTGCGTTATTCAAGATTAAAATGTGCTTAATCGCTGAACAAACCTTGTTGCAAAAATCAGCATCACTTCCTTTCTTTTCTAACGTCCCGTTAACAAATGTACTGTAATGTAAATGGTCTGTAACTTTTAACTGTTTTGTCAACTAAATCTTGTATGCTGACAGGCACAGATATTTATTTAAAATGCAATACGTGGTGGCTCTTGACAGATTCAATTGTTGTACACAACATTGAATTGATGTGTTTGAATACTCTCGTACCCTTTCTTTCAGTGTAGCAATATTTTCATCTAATCGACCAGGACAAGAACGTATTGGTGTTGCCTTATCAATAACGGAACTCGTCTCTTCAAGTTTACTGATTAACTCTTAACTCTGTATGATCTTCATTTTGTTCTAATTTTGTGCGAATTTTTCTTAAGGCAAATGTAAATGATCGCTTTTTTCATAAAACAGTTGCACACAAACTATTGATCGTAGAACTGCTAGTTGCAGTGCGTCGACGTCGTATGGATTGTAGATGACAGTCGTTAAATGTTGATACTCTATCTTTGGCAGAGCACAGATGGCGCGCAATTCAAATCATATAGTTCCAATTGATATACACCCTATATATGTATATTTATATGTGTTGTATATAGAGGGATAAATTATATTGAAAAGTTTACAATTCAATTTTATCATGCGTAAACACACAAGATAGGAGAAGCTGGAGGTTAGCGTCCAACCAGTCTTAGGACTGATGACCTAATGATGATGATGATGAACACACAACTAAATAATAGCTATACGAAATTTTCACTTTCTTCATTAATGTAATAATCAACTGTTAATACTAAAAGTAAAATGTTTACCTAGTTCATATATAGAAAGACATTGTATTGGCAAAATTTGTTAAAGTAGTACGCTAAATTTATCCTTCTTCTTTATGAGTAATCTTCCTTTCCTCAACCTGAGGGCTTAGGGAAGGAAGTAGATTTCTCTATGCCCAAACAAACATTGTTGCCATATATGTATATAATAATTTTATCTGTTACTTGATAATACAGTTCAGTTCTATACACTTTCCGTCCATTTATACATAACTTCGCCTTATTTCAGGTATCAATACAATAATTATACGAATACACACAGGTTTTGTTATTACAATATCTTTATATAGTTCATAAGAGGAACTTATTTGCTGTTGCAATTAAATTCAGATTGAAATTTAACTATCTCATAGAAAATTGAAGGGATAATTGAACGGTATGCTATAAGGACGATTTAGCTGACAATATGTAATAAATAATGCTGGATTTCCATGAAACTACGTTCTGTGTACTAAAGGCCTGGTTACACTGTGCGAGCTAGCATGCGAGCTGGCCTAGTCAGTTACTGCAGTACAGCTATTAGCACCGTATTACCGCCTCATATAAGTTACTGTCATGTGCGAGTCGGTCAGTAGTTTGCATCCGAATTACTTCCATCGCCTTCCCCCACCACCCACAAGGCAGCAGCTCGCATTCGACTCGGACGTCAACTCGCACGATTTTGCGCAACGTCAGTAGCTCGTCTGCTCGGCACATTTGCACATAACACCAGATTGCAGTGTCTCGGGCAATACCTGCTCACCTGTGTCATAGCAGCTACTCTCATCGTATGACCGATCGAGGTCAGTCAAGCTACTGTCATGCGAGTATACAGTGGCAGTAGCTACCTACTGCCACGTCAGCAGCTCGTACTGTGTAACCAGGCCTTAAGAAGAATGGGACAGTACGAGTAAATAGTAGTTTAAAGTATATTTATTGTTGTTGTGATCGGTCGAAGTTTCAAACTTTCATAATGGCAAGGTTGTAACAACTTTATATACAATTTTTAACTAACATTAGTTAAAAAATTAGTTATTTTATTAGTTAAAGATAGAACTATATTCACCACTTCGGCAATATAAAATGCCTTGTTACTATTTAAATTTATAGTCTTAGTTAGTGATTATTTTATTTATTACAAATATTAAGGAAATATTTAAAATTTAACTAATACATGTTTTTAATAACGATTTTGTTCAAAAGTACGTTAATTTCAATTCGTCGATTTACCTCCTGATAATTTAAGATAACACAAAATTACTTTCTGTTGTTGAAAAGGATGTTTCATTAGTAAACTTGGGACAACATTGTATACACCCTGAGTATGTAAAACAACGTTGCAAGCGACATGGATATACAAATATCCAATTCAATTTTATGTAATAAAATATACTTTGTTATATAAGAATGTTGTAGTGAAGTTAGAATGCCATATATGCTACTTAACTATAAATTACTATATCGCAGGTGATAGAGATAAACTTCTTAGTGCATCATTCAGTAACTTATAAGTCGGAAATCGAGAAAGGAACCACCAGGCCGCCAAGCGGTTATCAAAGTAGTTCCCGAATAGCAAAGCTATTACCTAATCGCTCTAGGAAACAACTACTCCTCGGACTAAAGCCCCGCCAGGCATTTAATTATACCCAGAAGCGATCCTCGACCCCTTTCTCGTGTTTCTGCACGATCAGATAAGGTTTCAAAAAATAAAAACCGCCACAGGTAGGATTCGACATTTGTCCCGGATCGGAACCGAGCGACATACAGCTGTTTCGAACTTGTTAGTTCTCATCAGTGCCGCACACGGTACGCCGATTCAGGACACATGCCGAATGAACTTTATGGCGTATACATCTTTATCGATACGATCTTTGTCAGTAACTTATAAGTCGGAAATCGAGAAAGGAACCACCAAGCCGCCAAGCATCATACATATTTGCATAACAAAATATAACAAAAAGTGATTTTCAATTTTCCAATAAAATTATTTACAACGTTGTTCCAGCATATTGAGTTATTGAGATTGAAATAAAATTACATATTTATAGCATAAGCTATTTTTTCTACAAGTAGTGCAGGTAGATTATTATCGTCTGAAGTTCAACTTATTTAACACAATGATTATTTTCCGTTAATGAAATGACTTCCAGTAAATATCAAAACTAAATTTGTTGATTTGCAAATATCATTTATGAATAGACAAGATAAATAATCAGTCAAAAAATAAATTGGTAAATTTAAGACAGATTCTTCGTAAGAAGATTTTAATGATAATATCATAAGAGGAGATGTCCAACTTATATAAAAGTTAGCTTACTCATTAATAGAACATTCACTAAGAGAACAGAATTAAGGTTTGCGACTTATTAACTAAAGCGTGATAGAAACGGATCCAACAACTCATATCGTTATACATTTACAAATATTTTCATCAATATTTTATCTATGTTGCAGGCACTAGATGGCACCGACGTTGTAATATCTGGAAACTCAGATAAAGATGGTAATTTAAACCTCGGTTTATCTTTCCAACCCAGCAAAACTGTTGAGGAGAGTCGTAAGAAGAAGGGGGGCCAGGAAGGAGGAATGCAGGCATTAATAGCCGCAGCTATTATGAAAGTAGGTCTGCTAAAAGCATTGGCATTTAAAGGATTGGTTCTTCTGGTAGGAAAGGCTCTCCTCGTTAGTAAGGTAAGATTTGATTTCTTTATTAGTTAAAAATTTTTTTGTAATCATGATGAACATTACTTTTGATTTTCACATATTGGAATTTCATACACCAGAGTTATTAAAGACTTATTAATTTGTGGTAAACTAATTATACGGTATAATACTTCTTCTTAGTAATACCAAATAATTGTTTCGTACATATGTAAACTTATAATCTGCAAACTTTTGTCATATCTAATAATAAAATTCGGAGTTATCAGTGACCAAGGCTGATTTGGCGTACGATAATCGATATCAGTCAAACAACAGTCGACACGGATAACACTAGAATGGACGACCGATGACTGGCTCGCCTGTAACTTCTAACGGCTTCTATGTCAATGGACTTATACCCAAGCTATATAAATTTAGACGAAGTTTGTGTATAAGCTATACCATGCAAGTGTGCATACTATATCGTAAGTTTCTTGTCTATTACATGTTAGGCAAGTAAAAATTCTCTCCACTACAAGAGTAGAAGTCCGGAAAAATGTTTATGTTGGAGGTAGTCTCCAGGCTCGTCTCCTGGCGTTAACCATGGGCATTCATAGTGGAAATAGGCTGACGTTAAATAAGCAATAAATAATAAAATTCAGTAAATTAAATAAGCAATAAATAAGTTTATCTGGAAGTAAATGATGTTTATTAGATCCATTATTAGTTTAAATGTGTGATTACTGAACAGAGCAAATATTTTTCATTCTATGCTGTGATAAGAGGGCAGAATTAATAAGTTTAGATATTAAAAGTCGAATTCGTCACATTTATTTTTACAAATTTTCACCTAAAAGTGAAATTTGAAACTAAAAAAAATATCGAAATTTGTTTCTGAAACTGTTGTGCTATTAATTTAGCCACGAATTAGCTAACAATTTTCAAAGAAATGGCGAAGGTTCCAGTATCACTGTAGTTAATGTAGATATTTTGTGCTATTGAGTTTATTTACAAAATTTGCTGCTATTCCTTCTTTTCCTCTATTTTCCTTGCAATGATTTGTGATAAGAAAGTAAGAATACAGTAGGAATAAAAAAATACTTAATACTCTTAAAACGTATAATAATAATATATGAGATATTTTAAAATAAAAATGCTTAATTGTAAAACAGAATAATTAATTTAGACGACAAAGTGTGGAATACAAGTATAACTATAACTAAAAAAGTAACTCTAAATAACTTTAAACATAAATAAATAATGAGTAATGGAGTACTAAGGATTAGATGATGTATACTTAATTTTCTTTTTCTGATTCTCACTTTTCTTTAAATAAACTGGACACCTATTGTCATATATATAAAATAGTTTACATCAATATCTATTTTAAATTTTTGTTTAGCTTGAATACAATTTAAACAGTTAAAATTATCATCTACGCAGGATTCAGTAGAATGATCTAATGTGGGACACTCTACACTTAGCCAAGCCAAGAATTGTGTTGCATAACTTTGTTAAATGTTTCAGGGTCACACTGAATGATAGCCATAAATTTAGTTTTCATAACTTTTTTATAATTTTGACTTGTAGTTCACATTCATCCTGTAAAATTCAAATATTTTGCTTTCTTATTATGTTAAATAATTCATCACCATCCATATTTTCCTTTATCTCTACGACTTTAATACAAGGGTTTTTTAAATCGGGAGCCTTCATTTCATAAGTTTTTTGCATTTCCTTTTTTGCACCTTTTTATAATTTCTTTTTCTTTATTGGTTTTACATTTTATTATAACTCTTTCTAGTTTAGTATTCTTTAGCTCTTTTATTTCAACTTCCAAGTTCGCTGGTTTCAAACATTTGAGTTATCGTTAGATCGAATAATATTTTTAAGATCACCTATTTCTCTTACAACATAGGATTGTAGATTTTCAAAATATCTGGCAATTTTAGTAGCAAAGTCAATATAAACTACGCACTATTCACAAAACCATTTAATACCGTTACAATTAATAATTGTATCAAACCATCTACCTGCCATATTAAGACATTTAGGATGAAAATAATTCGAGCACAGTCCTGAATATTGTAAATTATTTTCGCTGTCTGCCATTTTCTTATCACATTTAAAACAAGCTAAAGAACTTGTGATATTGGGAATATGTTATTCGAGTTTGATATTTATTTTTGAAGCTAGATCTATGCGGGGGTGTATTTCCACAAAATATATCACTTTTTACCACTTTATATGTACTAGCTAGTTTAATAGCTAGTTCATTTTCTCGATTAACTTGATATAAATTGTTTAATCATAGCCAATTTACTATGAAACAGATAGTTCACAGTTTTTTCTACATTTTGTATGTAATTTAGCTATTTAATGAAAATTCTTCATAGTTAAATCTTTATAGTTCTTCACAGTTTAACAAAGCAAAGTAGCACTCACTACCTTATTCTCTAGAATTAGGGTCTAGATCAATAGTGCATTGAGGATAATTGTTTGAAATGAAGTAACTAGTAGGTACATAACATTACAGTGAAAATTGTCAAATAAAATACCTAAATGTTCTTTTAATTCTACTTAATTAAATCAACATAAATTTGCATTTAACTTATACTCATGCCTACTTGAAAATCGCTTTGAAAATTGCAATAATTATATGCTAACGTATGAGATATTTATCATACTTAAAGTACTATGGTGGTTATCGTATCTTATTACTTGACTAGTGTATCATTTATTAAATTATTTCATAAAACTTCATCAAAATAATTACCATTTATTTTTCAGCTCGCTTTAGTGTTAGCAGCTGTTATTGGACTGAAAAAACTTCTTCATAGTGAGAAACACGTCACGTACGAAGTCGTAGCCCATCCGCACCATGAACATATACATGACGTACATCATGTAGAGCATGGACATTCAGGAGGTGGGTATGACGCACACGGTGGAGGCTGGGGCAGAAACTTTGATGGACAAGAAGCACAAAACTTGGCGTATCGCTCCCAGATCCCAACAAATTAATTTACGCGATTTACATAAATTATGAAACGCCATATTGGCGATTCGTTTTTAAATTATATTATTTATTTTTTATTTGTTATTTATTGTATAGATGTTTTAAAAATAAATTTTTTGTTCGTGTTTTGTATGAATTGCTATTATTAATTTTATCGCAAATGACAGGCGACCTTTTACCCACAGAAAAAAACATTTCTAAATATTGTGCATGGATTTGAGAAACTGAGCTTTATAGCAGAGATTCTCAGACAGTACTGAAGGGTTGCTACTACCTGAGGTAAAAGTGGAAAAAGATATATCCAGTCCAGCATAATTTAAAGATAAAAATATACGTATGATAGAGAGCCTTTCAATAGGGACGCTCAAAATTTGTTAGACCATAGCGACCAGGTTGTTCAAGAAGTATTTTACATTTTTTGAGAATTATTCAATGGTATATGGCAAATCATCATAAAAGGTAATAGCTTTCAACAACGTGCTCAAATCATTAAATTTTATTTTCAAAATTAGTGTTCCGTTCGTCCACAATCGTCCCGCCGAGTTGACTATTCGATTTGATGGCCATATTCGAGTCAATGGGTTTGATAAATAATCAGTCAACACTCGTACGTCACCGAAACGTAAGGTCTGCTGAAAATATAGCTGCTGTGTGTGAGAGTATACGGGAAAACCAGAGGTAGTCAGTTTCTCGTCGTTGACAAGAACTTGGCTTTTCTGCGATTTCAACTTCGCGAGCAGGTTTCTATGTCGGGACTTGGGTCTACATCCGTATAAAATCCAACTGACACAGGAACTTAAGGTAAACGACCGTAGACAACGCCGTGTGGTCGCTGATTGGACTCTTAAGCAATTGGAAGTTGATCCAAATTTTGTCCAAGAAATCATCCTAGTTTAGCGACGACGCCCATTTTTGGATGAATAGATATGTGAATAAACAAAATTGTCGGATTTGTGATAACAAATCCCCACGATAACGCGAGATACACCAGCACCAAATACATCCCCGGAAAGTCACTGCTTGGTGCGACTTTTGGTCTGGCGGAATCATTGGTCCGTACTTCTTCCAAAGCGAAATTGGTATTCCCATAACTGTCAACGACGAGCGCTACAGATCGATGATAAGCAACTTCTAGTACTTCTTGTGGCCTAAACTGGATGATATGGATACCGACGACATATGGTTCCAACAGAGCGGGCCGGCGCTAGGTGCCACACAGCGCATGTCACGATGGACATTCTGCACGAACAATTTGAGAGCGTAACTCTTTTAGATTTTCTCCATTGGGGCTATCTCAAACTGCTGGTCGATATGAATAAACCGCAAAAAATTCATGCCCTCAATGTCAATATAACGAACGCCATCCAGAAAATTTAGCCATAAAGTCATATATATGCCATAAAGTCATCCAAAATTGGACCTCCCAAATACGTGCCACTGAACAGAGCCGCAGTGAATATTTGAACGACGTTATATTCTATTATACTTAATATTATTATACTTATGCTATTATACTTAATAGCATAAAATATTCTTTCAAATAAAAGAAAATTGTGGATATCTCATACACAACTAGTTTTATTAACGTTTAAAAATCGAGCGCCTTTATTGAACGACCCTTTACAAATTACAGAACAATATTTCCTGATGATCATTACTGACGCCTAGGATCCACAAGGTAAAAGATATATGGGAATAAATTTGTTTTATAGAATGTTTTCTTTACAGATGAACATATTTTTTTTTCATGGACATCACAACTTTTTAATAGCTTATTACTGGCTTAAAGAAAATAAAATACTCCAGAGAAGTTAACATAAATATGTTAACTGCGATGTTTAGGGTGACATATTAGGTAATATTATATTTTACTACGCTTGAAAACTATTTAAAAAATCATTTCGGCTGTTTATACATTCTTTAGCAGGGCGGCGTTGGCAGCCCTAAATTCAGCAACGACAAAGTCGAAGCTGGTCTATAATTGCTATGAAGCACTGAACCACTTGGCAGGAAAGGGGCCGGTGGAACTCTTATGGATATCTGGGCATAATGGCATTAAGGGAAATCTAATTGCAGATGACCTTGCCAGATTAGGGACCAGGGAAAACCTCTATGGACCAGAACCTTCAGTGGGAATAAGTCGGAATCTGATCAGAGACCGCATAAATGGCTGGGCAAGAGACCAGCACAATAAAAGATGGAGAGGAGTAACGGGTTGTCGAATAACCAAACTCTTCATCGAATACTCAGAGATTGAGAAATGGACCCAAGAATTCATTAAAGTGAACAGGCACAAAGCCAAAATCCTGGTGGGAATCATAACGGGTCACCATAGTAGCCTGAATGCATATAAGCACAAGCTGAGGCTGACTGACAGCCCGGCCTGCAGATACTGTAAAGAATACGAGGAAACCTCGATTCATCTTCTTTACACCTGCCCCGCACTGGAGGAGAAGAGGAATCTTATATTAGGGACCCCTGTTATCCTAGAGGAGGCGAGGCTTAAGGCGGGGGACGTGCCTAAATTGCTCCTTTTATGGGATAGCATTTTTGGATAATGACCCGGATAAGAGGGGATCGCCAAGGGACTACTCATGCGATCAGTGGCTGATGAGGCCCAAACCTATATAATATAATAATAATACATTGTTTATCATATGGCTTCAATATGATGGTTGAGCGACCTATAATGCACAGCAGGTGATAGAGGGAACTTTAAGAGCTCATAGGAAGGAGTTCGACGAAGTCCTAAAATGGCCAGCCAGTTTTCCACACTTACAGATCTGAATTGTGGAAGAGCTACAAAATATTTCTCCTGAAGAACTCACAGCTGCAAGAACTATGGCAAATTAAGTTGGTGTGAAGTAAAAGTAGGATGCGTTCTTGAGTATCTGGTTAAATAACCGTTCTACATTAAACATTTTATTTGCTTTTTATTTTGTTAACGTTGCTATATTTAGTCTTTTATTTAGAATGTCCTTTTTGTCTCTCTGACACTGTCTCTTCCAGTGCCAGATTTTTATCTACGTGTAAAAGCCAATGACACAGCAGCTCTGATGTCAGAGATCTGACAAAACAAATCTAGCGTCTTCAAAGGCCTTTAAAGAGGTATAGTCCAACTACTCCATCACTTCAAAATGTGCACCAAACCGTGCATCCCTGTGGACACATTTATGTTTCATGAACAGCATAGCATGTATGTATAATATCTACACCTAAAAGTCGACAATTTCTGACGTATCCGTCAAGATGAAAATGTGCTTCACCGCACTGAACAAAGTTTTGATGCAGTAAATGAGCATCACATTTTCTAACATCTAATTATACGACATTGTAAATTGACAGTAACTTTTAATTGTTGTGTTGTCTGAATTTGTATGCTGATATATGCAGATCTGTCCTTAAAATTCGATACGTGGTGGCTCTTGACAGATTCAATTGTTGTGCACGACATAGAATTGATGGGTTTAGATGCTCCCATACACTTTATCTCACTGCAGCAATATTTTCATCTGATCGACCACGACGAGGACGTATTAGTGTTGCCTTATCAATAACAGAACCCGTCTCTTCAAATTTCTTGATTAACTTTCGAACTGCTTAACTCTGTAAGCGCTTTATTTTGTTCTATTTTTATGCAAACTCTTCTTAATATAACTGTAAGTGATCACTGATTTTCATAAAATAGTTTTTTTCATAAAACAAACACCGATCAACTCAATACCTCTAATTCGAAATGAGATACCCTATGTATTCGCATATGTGATATGTTCTGTAGACATCTGTAAACAAATATTAAATTGCGGTGCTATATATCAAACAGGCAGTTATATGAAGTCAACTCATTCTTATAGTTAACATATCGTTTAAGGTTAAGCAATTATGAAACTTAACTCGAAAGAAGTATAAACTAGAATGTTTACAGATATACCATATAATTATAGATATTATTCTATTCAACTAAAGAATATTTTTGACTTTTTAACATAGACATAAACTTTATTTACAGATTTCCTTTATTTGTTTCTAAATTATAGCCGTGGTAACTTATGTGTAATGTTGTATAGTCAATATCATAGGAACTTTAACTTTGCGCTTCAAATAGTCACGTCTCCTGACAGCAGGCGTGGGGTGTGCACCATCTAACACAGTGTAAGTGTTGTTTGTACTAGGCCCATCTACGGAAGCATAATTTAAAACAGATTGTGCTGCTGCACTCGCAGGGTAGTTATTGTATAGGTTTCCAAAAGATCCAACGTCTAAGCTCTCAGTATATGGATTTCCAACACCTCCTGAAAAAGTAAAAAAAAATAAGTTAACATACTTATTATAATATATTAGGGTAGATATCTTGTGAGAAAATTAACTTTTCAAATATACATCTCACGTGAAGGAGAACAACGAATCAAAACATCGAATCACCGATTAGAATGTGTAGGACATCTACGCCAATTTAATCCTGTGAATTCAGACTGGTAAATATTTAAAAGGCGACTTGACAATTATTGTAAATGGTATTAATGGGGATTAAAGACATTTCTCAAGAGTTTTCTAGTGAATCAGCTAAAGAATGGGCGGCGCAGTTAAGCCAGTTAGTAGTATTGTGCCAATTTGAGACTGCAGAGTTGGACACGATGTTAAGAGATCATTTTATTATCGCTTACAATAGAGCCAAACTGCAAGGCAGATTGTTTGAGAACAAAAATAAACATTAGATTTAAAGGAGTAGTAGATTTGGCAGTTTGTAAGTCAGCAGAGCAGCATCTGCTTTCTCTTATGGTACAGAGGTCATGAATGAGGAACTGGAAGTCTATTAGACGCACGTAAGGTCAAAGCGGAGCAAGACGTATTCTGTGAGGGCAGGTCTACCATCACGGTGACGGAAGAGGTGATAAATTTCACCACATGGGTAAAATCGGGCACCAGGGGATGGGGAGAACCAGGAAATGGTACGTTATCATCGCCTTCGACGTACAAAACGCCTTCAGCTCCGCAGGTTGGACGCAATAGTAAAGGGTTTGGAGGGAAATAAATGTTCGAGTCACATAAAGAACGCGGTGAAGAGTTATCCGAGCCATAGAACGCTGCAGGCGACGAGCGAGGTAAAGGTATTAAATTGCGGCGTCCCGCAGGGCTTAGTCCTAGGGCCCACTCGTGGAAGGTCCTCTATGACGGGCTCCTGGGCAGTTAGAGTTTTGATAGTAAGAGAGCGAATTGAAGTCAAGGGCCGAAAGAACGGCTAGGCAGGTAAAGGAATGGGTTACTCGCGCAAGACCTAAAATTGGCGACCGAGAAGACACAAATTCTGATAATAGCGGAAAGGAGGAAGTAGAAGCAGGAAGCAGAATTGTGACAGATGCACCTACTTTTTGTTCAAGGGAATTTCAGGATTTTATATTATAATATTAACAGAATGTTAATTATATTAACAGAAAATTCTGTAAAAACAATTAAAAATGCTTTAGGCAAACATAAAGTTATATGCCTAAATAAATCAATTAATTAAAGCAATAATGTTTTATTTGATTTTAGAAATACATCTAATTTTACCAAAGGACATAGTCCCATACACTTAACGATTCAACGCAAACTAAGAACAAGATTCGATTCATTATTACCGGAATCAACAAATGTTGATATAGATTTAAAACGAACAGGTCCTAACATAACAAAAAAGAAAACGGAAGTGGTATCACAAGGGTAGAAATAATGTAGATTCTACAGTGAGTAAACTAGTGACAGTGAAAGATAAATTCGATTCCTGATTATTGAAAAAAGAAAAGCTAATATTTTTAAGAGATTAGGTTGAAATACATACTTAGTGAAAGTAACTGAACTTTCAATTGTGATTTGGAAGCGTCATCTGAATCATATTATAAATGGTTTATTTATGGAATAATTTTTACCAAATGAAGAAATAATAAAAAAGTGTTGATTCGGGTAACGAGACAAGTGATGACGAAACAGAAATTGTAAATTTAATAAATTCTCCTATTGAGACTTCAGATAAAGATGGAACAACTCTCGTTGTTGCTGAAGTTAAAGAATATATGTGTGTGGAGAAACATAGTGTAAGATTATTTATTTATTCACAATACCCATCGTTCGTAGCAAGAGTCTACAACATCACATTTATAAGTGTGATATAAATAATTTTTTAAATATAAATAAAATTGAAACCAGCAGATAAGGGTATGAATTATATATTGGTCGTTTTCAAGTAATGATAGTAAGACAATAGTAAGATAAAATTCATATACAAATTATTTGAATATTAAAAGAAAGCATACATGAGGACATAAGGGTCTGTAGACAGGGTATGAGGATATCATACCTGTAGAATAAAAAATATGGACATAAATAAATTCGAATACCTGAATATACGTGGATTTAAAAAGCCAGAGCATCTGAAGATACGTTAATTTGAAAATTCGAAGACTTCAATATTTGATAACTTAGGAATCTAAAGTATCCCAGAGACCATATCACAGAAAATTTTCAATTCAAAATTTAAGCATGTATACACCTGAATGCAGAAGAAACTAAAACCCGAATAATCGAATATTCGAAAAATCAAAAGTTCTAAATTCTGAAATCACGATGGTCTGACCTTGCAATACAAGTAGGTATATTATATGTTATTATGCACTTTACCTGAATTAGAATATTCGGTGTAAACTGGAATCACTTCTGATGCCTCGTGTTGCGCAATTTCAATCGGAGGTGAAAACGTACGTTCTTTTTTCGTAAGATGTCCAATTAAAAGAATAATCGACAGTACTAGAGCCATTTTTGCCACAAGTAATGCCTTCATAACAGCCATCTTCAGTGCAGCTACCACTATTGACAGACCTCCAGTTACTACGGTACCCAATATTGCAGGGACTATCGTGCTATCTATCTTCTTTCCTCTACCTAGAAAATTTACACTTACAAAAGATGTCATTAAATATTATTTAAACAGGAGTACAAAACCAATATATATATATATATATATATATATATATATATATATATATATATATATATATATATATATATATATATATATATATATGTATATATTTTATTATTTTATTTGGTTATAACCAAAGTTATGTTTTTACGGACATACCTCACAATGTGCCCAGTATGAAATTTTCTCCAAAAAGATCGGTTTCTTTTTATTTTCTGATGCTGTTTAAAAGCAAATTGAAAAGCAAATTGTGATTCCAATTTTTCTTACACTAGATATAGATAAGACATATTTAGTATAAAATATTAGGTATTATGCAATTTTCAGTTCATTACTTGATTCTTGTCGGAAAGGAACCAACATTAATTTTTAAATTTATTTACAAATTAAAGTTTTATTTATATTTATAAATTAAGTCACCTAAATATTATGTAGTTGGCAATTTAGTTTATATATAGATTTAAGGGCACATGAATCACATGCGGGTATTCAGAGCCTATAGAATTATGAATTGCTGGAGTTTTTAAGTTTAAATCTATTTTATGAGGATAAACAGAGTATCTCATTTGGAACTACAGGATGTGATATATGAATAAAACTAATTATATGTGAGAAAAAGAGAAAAAATATTTATACGGGTTTGTTAAATGTATGGAAGAGCTTTATTTGGCCTATAACTTGTAATACTTTTATGTTACTTGTCATTGTGACTATTGAATCCAATATGGATTCTCTTGGGACCAGTATTTGTAGTTATGAAAATACATTGTTCCATTCAAGAGAAAGCCCTTCATCAGAAGAACTTTAAAAGTTAGGAATTTTGTGAAAATACAACATTATTTCGAAAATCTATGCGATGATCTATCAAGTTAATCAAGTCGTGTACTAAGTGTACTGTATAGGGGTGGAAGTTTTCTTTTAGGGGCGGTCTAGGGGTAGCAAATATGGAGCGTTCAATACAAGGTATTTACATATATATCAGCCAATGTTACATGGTCAATGAATGCCATTTTGAGCAACTCTAAAATGTCTGTCAAATACAAAGTCGTATTTATCCCAAAAACGCCGTTTATTTTAAAAACGATAAATAGGAAACCCCTAATAAGGGATCCCGTTGTACATATAAAACTTTAAATTCTGTATGATTATTATTAAAAGAAAGTGGGGTTTATATTTCAAAAAGACTATATGATGATGAAGTAAAGTTTAAATAATAAAAATTTAAATAATAAAAATTATATTCTGACGAAAAATTCTATGTTGACGAATTTATTTTAGAAAAATAACATTGACTTGCTTCAAAGTTTAAAAAAACATGTAAAGAACATATTATGAAAATTATGCAAAATCTTAATACCACTCTATATATATATACATACAAACATGTATGTACATCCACATATTTCATTTAAAGTCTAATAAATTAGTTCAATCAGTAAATTAATTCAAACAGTTTCTTGCCAATTTATACCATAAAAAAAGAAGTTAATGTTTGATATCATGTCATTTTATTTCTCTTGATGGAATATATCAGTAGTCTTAAAATATGGAGACGACTTTATAATTTATTACTTTTCCGCACTCCACTATACGCAAAAAAGTAATGTAATCGTGTAGAAATATTTTTTCTAGGGTTTATTTTTCATTTTTCGACCTAAAAACAAAAAAAATATTTTTAAACCATTTTGTGTGTGTGTGTATGTGTGTGTGTGTGTGTGTGTGTGTGTGTGTGTGTGTGTGTGTGTGTGTGTGTGTGTGTGTGTGTGTGTGTGTGTGTGATTCTGATTAGGGACGTCTACTAGACGACATCTATTGATTTTGAAGTAGATAGGATACACCCCACTCTGTCCATGGGTCATGAGAAAGCACGATGTTGGACTATTTGAGAAAAATTGAAAAAAGTAAAACTGTCGCATAAAACACATATTCTGCATTTATGTGTTGGTTCATTTTTTCTCGGCTACTCAATTTCAAGATAGAGATGTTCTACGTACGGAAAATTCCGTTTTAAGGTTTTAAAATTGTTTATTATTTAAATTATTTTTCTTTTAATGTATGTGAAATTATATATTCACTGTAAGTGAAATTATATTAAACAGCCTCCATTAAGAAAGCCTAACAATACACTGAAAATAAACAGTTTTAAGAACTTAAAACGGACTTTTCACACGTAGAACATCCTTATCTCGAAATTGAATGACCGAGAAAAAATAAACCAACACATAAATGCAGAATATGTGTTTTATGCGACAGTTTTACTTTTTTCGAATAGTCCACCATCATGCTTGGTCATGACCTATGGACAGGGTAGAGTCTGTCCTATCCACCCCAAAATCAATGGATTTCGCCTAGTAGTACTAACAATAAATTTTAATGCCGATGACAACGACAACGACGATAACGACGACAACGACACACACAGACAAACATTTTTAAAAATTAAAATTTTTTTTTTTTGTTTCTAGGCCAAAAAACGAAAAATAAGCCCTAGAAAAAAATTGTCTTTCCACTTTTCTTCACACGATTGCATTACTTTTCCGCTCTGGTATAGTTGAATGCGGAAAAGTAATATTATAAATCAATATTTGATTATTATGATATATGCTATTCTGTTTTTCTTAGTGGCATAATGAAATGTGAAATTCTTTTAAGAAGCTTATCTTAAAAAAGGCATGCGAATATTTTGTGAGTAAGCATTCTGTCGATGGAAAAATGTTTACAAATTGCATAATCGATCTCGAATTCGACATTTAAAATATATAAGTATTCATTACTAACCTTCAAATATGTTTTTTGAATGAAAGTCTAACGTGGTCCAAGTACTGTACTTTTTTCCGGACGATGGAATATCAGTTATATTTGAAGTTTCATACAATAATTTTTTCAAAAATATTGCTTTTCTCTCCTCGGTATTCTCCAGTCTGAATCGATCTGAATCTTGCTTGAGAGAACTCCAGTTTTTGGTACAATTAACGTTGGCTACTATAATTACTAATATCACAATATTAATTAGCACAACACTCAGTGGTTTCATTTTAAGAAAAATATATATATATATATATATATATGAAAAAATAAGTTTTTAAAAATAAAAATGGTTAAACAGGAACTGCCACATTTATTACTTTACAAACTAAACTAAAGCATCTAAAACTACAGAGAGAAAATTGCATGTTGCGTCTTATATCTTTTATGCTATGCAGCCAGCCCTAACAGGTGCGTGTTTTTAAAATGAATAATTAATTACATTAATTACAAATTATTCATATAGTTTAAAGCGATATAGAATTTTATACCTCCTTCGTCAAAGCCATTGGAGTGACCCCCTTAAAGGTTTTAAATATAATAAAGATGCATGCGATTCATCGTATAAAAATATTTCTAATTCTCTATTCATCAATATAAGTTTCTTTTAATTTTACTATTTCTCTCAGCGAAGAATATTATATATTTAATGCCACTAAATATATTACTTTTCCGCACTCCACTATATGCGAAAAAGTAATGTAATCGTGTAAAAAAGGGTTTGTTTTTTTTGTAGGGTTTATTTTTCGCTTTTCGGTCTAAAAACAAAAAAAAATGGTTTTCAAACCATTTTGTGTGTGTGTGTGTGTGTGTCGTTGTCGTTGTCGTTGCCGTTGTCGTCGGCCTCTATTCTTGTTAGCACAATAACTCAACTAAATGTGTCGCATCGATCGGGACTGATTCTGATCGGGGACGTCTCCCAGACGAGACCTATTGATTTTGAGGTGGATAGAACACACTCCACCCTATCCATGGGTCATGAGAAAGTACGATGGTGGACTATTTGAGAATTTTTTTTTGTTTTTTTTTATAACTCAACTAAATCGTGTCGGATCTATCGGGTTGTGACTGATTATGATCGGGGACGTCTCCCAGACGACACCCATTGATTTTGAGGTGGACACAACACACTCTACCATGTTCATGGGTCATGAGAAAGCACAATGGTGGACCATTTGAGAAATTGTTTTTGTTAGCACGATCGCTCAACTAAATGGTGTCGGATCGATCGGGCTTCGACTGATCCTGATTAGAGACGTCTACCAGACGACATCTATTGATTTTGAGGTGGATAGGACACACCCCACTCTGTCCATGGGTCATGAGATAGCATGATAGTGGACTATTTGAGAAAAGTTGAAAAAAGTAAAACTGTCTCATAAAATACATATTCTGCATTTATGTGTTGGTTATTTTTTCTCGCCCACTCAATTTCGAGATAGAGATGTTCTACGTGCGGAAAAGTCCGTTTTAGGGTTTTAAAACTGTCTATTTATATATAACTACCATTTTAAAAGTTAAATAATGGTTACAAACAAATAAAAGAGTTAAACTTACTTAAACTTAGACTTACTTACTTAGTCTTAGACTTACTAAAACAGATAAAAGACTTATTGATAATTTTAGGCGTTATCGAAATTCTTCTAAAACGTTTTGTAATTGCTTGGTTTATTCCGTTATTTCAAATAATCCACATTATTTAATCTGTCCAAATAGATCATCGTTTTCAAATAACCACATAAAGATAGTGAAGCAGTACCAAATCGGGTGAACTGGGTGGTTACCTATTTTATCAAAGTTATCCAAATATTGGAAAAAAAATTATTGAGATCGAAGCCTCAATTTCAATTGTCTTTTCCAAGATTTCATTATAAATGTGGAGTAGTCCAAATCTGTTAGTATCAAATGGTTCTATAAACTTCATTTGGTACAGTTTGCATCATCAACATCTTATTAATCCTGAAGCTATAAAATTGTGCTATAAATTCAAGTAATGGTCATAAACTACTTTTACATCAAATAAACATGGTCCAACGGACTTTCACTTTTTTAGGATGATCTACTTGAACATCTGCTTTTTTTATCCTAGCATGTGAATCCTTATCATAGCATGTGGGTTTTCTCTGTTCCAATATCTTCAGTTTGGTATGATAATGGTTCCGGGCTATTTCCTCGCTAGGCTAAAGGTTATTTCCTCGGAAAAAAACCTATTTTCCTCGAAATGTTTTTTTAATAACAAATATTTTTGGCCATCTATTTGCCAGAACATTGTAAAATTTCATTCGACGACTGGTGTCATCGTCGATAAGTTGAATACGAATCTTCAATAGATTTGAACAAAATAAGTTTTATGTGATATTGTTCTTTTAGAAGACGTCATATAGACAATTTACTGATATGTACCGTCAATATCTACCAATATATTTAATTTACTTTCATAGCAGATTACCACTTATTACATAGCAGATTTATATTTATTTCTGATATTTTCATATCGAAGAAATATTGATTTTATTCTACTAATACGTATTTATAATGAGATTTAATATGAGGGAGATTATATTTAAAACGAGAAACGTAATAATCAGGATATGAAACTTTATTGGCCCTAGTACGTTACCTTGAGGTACTCCTGACTGTATGGAATATATGCAGGTTATTTCTTCGTTGTATCCAATAGCGAAGTATCTATTTGTCAAATATGACTTCAATACTATATAAATGGCTGAAAGTATGTTCGGTTTTAATGTAAATAATAAATCTGGGTGCCATACGTTGTTGAATGTTTGTAACACATCTAAGAAAGCAACAGAACAGTACTTATTGCCTTCGAGTAATTCATTAATTATTTATACAACTCTGTATACTTCCGCGATGGTTGCATGACAAACGCCGCACTGATGTTCTTGAATAATATACAGTCCTCGAGAAATTATTTCAGTCTTAATAGTATAATAACTCCTAAACTTATTTTGGAACGATGGACAATATGCATTTCATTGCATTGTAAATTTGGGTTAAGAAGATTAATGTTTTTCTGGTAGTTGTTTTTTAACTTGTTATATGATTTTCTCGACTTTCTTCGAATTTGAAACTTAAAATCATTGGAAGTACACATTTTTTGGAAACCAACAATGACATTTAGAAATAAAAAAAATTACCCTTATTTTAGTGCTATTTACTCTAATTTTTGTTTCTATCTTTATATATTATAATTTACTAATACTTGTAGGCTCTAATGCTGTGCACTTGAACTACATATTTGTATAATATAACAAATTAGTTGTAATAATTTATTTAAACACGATGAAATTATTACGATATGAATTCAATAAAACATGATGATAAAGTTAAACAGGTCATAAATTCTAAATTTATTTCACCTTTTTAATATTATAAATAAAATCATAAGTAAATATATATGCTACTGTCATATAGGGTTCTTCAATAGGGACTCGAAATTTGTTAAGTTATAGCGGCCATATTGTTCAAGCAACATCTGTCAAATTTCTTTTAAATTGTTCAGTAGTGTATGGCACATCACCATGGAAGGTTATATCGTTCAAGAACGTATGGAAATCATCAAATATTTTGAAAATCAGTGCTCCGTTCGAGAAACGTCCTTCGCATTACGTAATTTTTATCCCCACCACAACCGCCTCGCCGAGTCGACTATTCGACGTTTGGTGGCCAAATTCAAGTCATCCGGTTTGATAAGTAATCAGCCAACACCCCGTACGTCGTCGAAACGCAAGGTCTGCTGAAAACATCGCTGCTGCACGTGAGAATGTGCGGGAAAACCAGAGGCAGTCAACTTCTCGTCGTTCACAAGAACTTGACCTTTCTGCGATTTCAACTTGGTGAATGTTTCATCGGGACTTGGGTCTGCACCCGTATAAAATCCAATTGACCAGGAACTTAAGCTAAACGACCATAGACAACGCCGGCCGTGTGTTCACTTATTGGGCTCTAGAGCAGTTGGAAGTTGACTCAAATTTCGCCAAAAAAAAATCATCTTTAGCGGCGAGGCCCATTTTTGGATGAATGGATATGTGAACAAGCAAAATTGTTGGATTTGGGACGATACCAATAGACATACAGATCAATATCCACACCTGTTTGGTGTGGATATTGATCTGTACTTCTTCCAAAACGATATTGGCATTGCAATAACCGTCAACATGGGGCACAGCAACTTCTTGTGGCCTAAACTAGAAGATATGGATATTGACAACATGTGGTTCCAGCAGTACGCTGTTACGTACCACACAGCGTATACTACGACCGACATTCTGCACGAGCGCTTTGGGGGCATGGTTATCTCGCGCAGCGGCAACTTGAATTGGCCACTGACATCGTGCGATTTAATGCCTTTAGACTTCTTCCTTTGGGCTTATCTTAAGTCGCAGATCTGTGCGATTAAACTGCAAACAATTGATGCCCTCAAAGTTAACAAAACTAACGTCACCCAGTAAATCACTCAGATTTATGCAACAGAATTATTGAACATTAGACCTTCCGAATACGTGCCACCAAGCAAAGCCACGACGGATATCTGAACGACGTTATCTTCCATACGTAATGTCATAAAATATCCTTTTAAATAAAAAATAAGCGGATACCTCATACACAACTTGTTTTATTTACGTTTAAAAATCGAGCATCCTCATTGAAAGATCTTTTATATATATATATATATATATATATATATATATATATATATATATATATATATATATATATATATATATATATATATATATATATATATATATATATATATATATATATATATATATATATATAATTGTTAAATCGATTCTAGTGTCAAAATTTGATTAGAAAGGAGCCTGTTAAGGAAATTCCATTAATTTCATAATTATTTGTGTTATGTTTCTTTATTACAATTTTTGTATTATTCATTTAAAAGCTGTATACAATCTTCATGTATTTATAGATTACCAACTATCTGTAATTATATATTAAATCAACAATTAAAATACAAAAATATTTAACGAGTTTCTAATAAAAAAATAAAAACAAAAACATATAGAAAATCTATGTATGACGTACTATAATCTATGAAGACATTTGTTAGAATTTAGAACATCTATTGTGGGAAAATGTTTATAGAAAATGTGAAATCTTTAAACGGTTGATCCGGTTCTCGTTACAATTTCATGTTGCATGAAATCGTATTGATGCGGTATGCATTGCTAAATCACAGTGTTCATTACTGAAAAAGGAGGTCATGATTAAATTATTTGGTGGAGAAAATGTGATACATACTACACATAATAAACAAACTTTATTCAATAAGCTTATATGAATCCATATCCATAATTATTTACAAAAGGAAAGTGGCTAATTGAAACAGGCGGTATTGGCCTTAGCCTGTTCATTTACAGACAAATTTCGTCTTCCATACAACGTGGTTAGTTCAATAGTACTAGATTGTATAATTAAGTTTAGTTAACATATTCAATTCAAATAAAAAAAGCAATTTGCATTAAGTGCTAATTTAATATACAAGAGGATAAATCATTATAAACAAAAATTGATGCGTTTAATAATTAAATAAAATAAAACAATATAAAAGACAAACAGCAAACACATTTAAATTTTATATTATAGGGCTATATCACATTATTCCCATTATAACATGTATTGTCATCAGCCATTATATTGTAAAATCAATATTTAAGTGATTTTCCAACAACACATTTTTCAGCAGTTTTTTCAAGGGTATAAGTTTTAAATACCTAGGGGAAGGTGGGGTAAGACGGGGTCTTTAACATTTATTGTTAAAAAAAAAGATAAATTACAAACGCACAATCAAGAACTTTTATTAGAAATTAAACTGGTGTTTTCTTTAACAAAATCTAATTAAATATAATACAAAACTTAAATTGTTGCTTATGAAATAATCAAATACACAAATAAACGCTTTCTTGCCACACCCGGCGGGCAAAATGGGGTACGGCAGTCCCCAAAAATTCACTCGTGTTTGTTTACACAAAATGGGCACGTATGAAGCGATTCATCATCATCATCGTCCACCCCAGCACAGCCATAATGCGCCCACTTTCCGCACACCTGACAGGTAATCCACACTTCATGAGATTGCGAATATAAGTCCTGACAATAAAGGAATTCAGCATCTTCTGTCTCACTTTCTGATTCAACTTGTTGTTTCTTAACTTTTTTGGTAATTTTTTCTTTTATTATTATCTATATCCGTTTTCTTTACATTTAGTTCTTTAAGGCATTCTTTTTCTTCTAATTCCTGTTTGCACGGAGAAGAAGTAATTATAGCAGCTTTTCCTCGTCTACGAACATGTCTCTTTCTTTTTTGGGTCATACGTGGGTACGGCATTAGCTGTTTGGGACTAAGGTAAGTAAGCAAAGTGTTAGCTTCCGAATTTGGCTGTTCTTGTTGCTGCTGAGCAGAATAGCCTGGCTGACTGGTTGTAGCATTTAGACCAGACTGTGATTGATTTATTGGCGAATCACAAGATTGTGGCAGAATATTTTCTATAACAGGAAAATTTATTGAGTATGGCTTTGATTGCAATTACTCTGAAACAAGTGCTTCATCATTTTGTGGTCGTATTTCTGTAATATTTATATCAATGTCGGTAGCCTTAGCAGCAACAAAGTCAGCATCGGTAGCATAAGATATTAGCGTTGTATGGCTAGATTCCACATGCTTTGAAAGCGTTTAAATCAGTTGACATTTTTGCTGATCGAACAAAAGCTTCTCCAAACAGCTCAGCTATTTGGAACTGAGTAACTACTTGACCAGGTAGTGATCTTAACCATGAAGCTACGGCCTGATCGTAGTACGTGTTTAGAGGTTTCATAAATCCTGTGTCTCCAGGTTGGAGCTTGTGCGTCGTGTGAGGCGGAAAACATATTATTACCACGCCATCATCACGGGCTTCGTCAATCAGTTTAAGATTTTGGGTGTGCGTAGCATGACCATCCAAAAGTAACAACACGGGGCTGTTCTTCGATGCTCCAGTAATTTCTATAAATTTTTTAAACCAGTTTAAAAAAATATCTGCTGTAATCCAACCAGAATCAGAACATTTAGCCCAGGCGTTTGGAACAGCTGCAGTTAGAAATTCAAAACCTGCAAACCGTTATGGTCGTCCCTCGTTCAGCTGATGTCAATGCTCCTACTTGTTTCTTCCCAGTTTTAGCAATAACTTTTGATTTTGTTTTAGGCACAACAGAAACTCCTATTTCGTCGCAGTTATAAATCTTGTCGGGAGTGAAGTTGTAGTTGTCGAACGTTTTTCCTATGAGTTCAAAAAATCGTCCCACTGACACTTTATTGAATGCGGCAGCACGAGCAGCAGATGTGTTTTCGGGTTTTCTGAGACTTAAATCAGGATGATGCCGTAAAAATCCCTTTACCCAGTCTTTACAGACTTGTTCTTTTCCTGCACTAAACTTGTGCTGCTTGCTATTGGCAATTGCCAATTGATATGCCAATTTCTGTAGATCCAAGGTGGTCACCGAATAAACGCGATTCCATTTCCTTTAAGTAAACAACGAGTTCCTCTTCTTCTTTTTTTGTAAACGCAGTTGAAATAGGGCCCAAAGGAACTTTTACATTGCAGAAACGATTATCATTTTGCCTATCTAAACTGACTTTACGCTCCAGAGTAGTTTGAGGGGCATCATAAAACTTGCTGGCTAACTTATAACCCTTTTTATTCTCCAATACATCTTGAATAGCATTTTTCATGGCTGTTTTGTCCCACTTCCCCCTGTTTGTCTTTCTGTTGTAATTTCGAACCATTTTCTGAACGTATATAAACCCTAATTAATGATAAATTATAAACACAGCAAAAATTGTAGGACAGGGCAAGATAGGGTACCCCGAAGAGACGCTTTGATAGTTGCAATACTCGTATGTCGCACGTAGCGCTGAGGAGAGACGAGCGGTGTTTCTTCGATAATTTTCCGTTAAATTTAGCGTTTCGCTAAATGAAAGCAAAAAAATTATAACCTCCTCAATTAGACTAGTCGTTTAATCAGAGCTTCGTTTATGGAAAGCCATAGAGATGCCTTAATAGTTGCAATGTGCGAGACGTAGTGCTTAGGAGAGGTGTAAATGATCTCGATTATTTTACCTTAAGTTTAGCGTTTCACCAAATGAAGATCAGAGAAGTTATAATCTTCTCAATTCGAAGTAAAGAGAGGTCTTGATACTTGCAATTTGCAAAACGTATTGCTGAGGAGAGACAGTAACTCATGTTAGAAATATACTATATACTCGCTTGATCTGTCTTTGGCCTTCTGAAACTTAACCTACTACTCGAATATGGTGCAATAATTTTCAATGTATTGAAGATTATAAATTTTTTTTAGACAATATATAACCTATTGGAATTTATATTATTCAGTATACAAGAGATAGTGAAAGTTTACATCATGTTCACACCACTAAAAGTGGGAAATTAGATTTAACGGTGTACAGAATATATTTATGTTGGATTGTTTAATTAATAATAAATAAAATCGTGATACATTATTTGAGAGTGCAAATTTTAATAAAAGTGTTAACTCGATCTGTATAAAAATGGGAAATGGTCTAGAAAGTATTGAACGATACAATAAAATATTTTAACAAATGGACGACTAAAACAATTACACATTATTAAAAGAAATAATAATTGCATACTTTGGGCAAAATTTTTAATTTCAAAATTATTTCAGTGCAAATATTGTCTGTTTGAAAGTTATGATGTTGCCATTGAAATATATATGCTGATTTCGCAATTAAATGGCAGCATTCTTGAGCGGATAAAGCAGACAAAAATAATTTTTCTCAATCAGCGTCTTAAAAAAATTAATTAACATAATTTTTTTAACATTTAATTTATTCTTGTCTTCCAAATAATTATATAATTAATAAATCAACGTAGTAGATAGAGGCGTATGTTACTTAATTTTTTTGTTTAAGGAAATTAAGGGTATTCTATGGAACCACAACAATGCATGTGTATTTTGTTAAATATCTCCTATGTGGACACTATTTAATAAAACTTGCACTTTCAAGTGTATCATAAAAAGCAAAAACTTACAGGATTCATCAATGGAAGCCGAGCGATGACAATAAAATGGAAATCCAATTTGAAAGTGAAAGTTTCATTTTACAAATCAAATTCATCCGTGATCGCCCATTCGATATAGTATTTTTAGACAATAAAAAGCATTGTAACCTACTTTAAAGTTGTTTGGTATATTCTTTTTTATACTTAAGTATTACTTTCATCGTTACGGAGAAACACTATGCTACGAAGATTTATTCAACACATTCCGATAATTGTAATATTGCAACAAATTAAATTAATCACATATATTTATACTGTGTCCATTAATTTTTTATTAATTGTAATCTGCGTATTAATTATCATGATTATAACATTCTTAAGTGAACATGTTGGAAGAAAATTGATTGCGCTGCCGTACTTTCTATATAATGTAAATGCCATCCGAGAAAAGTTTGTTCCAATGAATAACTGAGGCGCGATGAATTATTTAAGTTAAATGATAAACGCGTAAAGCGGTAGTACATTAAGTCATAATTTAGGTAGTGAATTAAGTATCACTGCAGACAATAATTTATGAACTTCTAACAGTAACGAGTAATCATTTTCTTCATCCTAAAAAGGATAATTAGACGTTTCTCGGAGGAAAAGTTGTCGCTGCATGTGGCTGCTATCTCCGTCCTGTTCTCTTGACCGTAGCGTGTTCCAGATTTCTTGATTAAAAAAATAAAATGTAAACATTTACCTTCTTTGAGATATCCGATAGTAGATCTTATATTATATTACCATGTGGAATTTGAGATAACGAGGTCATTTCATCTCACCAAGCGATCTAATTTTAATTCTAATTATTCATTTGTATTTATTTCATAAAACACTTTTATGCTCCACTAAATGCCAATGATGAAAAGTTTCCATCCAAAGTAGCATCCTTTTTTTGTTCACCTCATGTTTCATATAAAAACAGGTGTACACATCTATTGGATACATTGCACACAGTGTTGTTGAGGGACGATGAAGTTCTTAGTGTTGACTAGTGTATTATTTTTTGTATCGAATACTCTAGCGGAGAGCTCCATCGGATTACAGATTTTATCCAAAGCTTTTCGGCAGTTCGTTAAATCCCAGCCCGAAGACGTAAAGTTAGGCGACGGGGTACATTTAGTAAACACGAGGAGTGAAAATGATGCCAGGTCCAATATGGATGACGGGACATTCCTCGGAGCTTTGGAAAGCTATTTGGAAAGTCATGAGTTAAGGATACGTTTGCCAGAATTAATGCCCGGTGAAGATTTTGGAAGGGCATTTAAAACCGCAATGGATGACGCGGACGGGAAAGATGAGAGTGAGTTTGCCAATTGCTATAATGAAAGCCGCCCAATATACCGATACAATGCGGTACTTTAAGTTTTATATCTAAAGATGGTTGTTCCTTTGCATTAACATAAGAATTTTTAAAATATTTTCCTATATAGCTAGCTTCAGAGGTAAGCCATGTAAAGCCTACATTCCACAATGGCTGCAAGAAAACTTTTATCTACAGATCATCTGTATTAAGGGATAATATAACACTTACAGAGTAGTTTTATATGTACGTAAATAGCCTCATCTAGGGAAATGCCGAGAAATATCATATATAAGTATTAGAAGCGTATATAAAAGTTTAACTTTTTTGTTGGGTATTTATTATAAACATTCAAATATAATCTTCAAATATAGAAAGTAATCGTTGGAATGTAAAGTTTCACGTTCCTCAACTGTATTTACATTGAAACAGAGGATAAACCATTGATGACCGTGACATTCAAATAATTTTAAACATGAAGATAAGTAGATGAACGCGTTGTTAATTTCGTATTTTTTTATGAAGAACTCGTAAAGCGGAAAACACACGTAGATATTCCGAAATCATAAATTGACCTAGCTAATGTGCAAAAAAATTAATATATTAATATATTAATTATTTAATAATTATTTTAATTAATAATTATAATTAAATTAAATTTAATTATACTTTAATTATATTTGTCAAATTATAATTTAATTATAATTAAATTATAATTTAATTATAACTTAATTATAATTTAATTATAATATGATTATTATATTAATAATTTAACTTCATCCTTAATTATCATTATTACACTACCTCAGTGATGGGCATATTCGTAATTGTAAATACCAATACGAATGTATTCACAAAAATTGTTTTCTATGACTATGAATACAAATATATTCATGTACACACTTTTGAATACGAATATATTCGTAGTCACGCCTGTGAATGTGAACTCTTGTGAATACGAATATATTCAGATTTTAATATGTGAGTACAAATATACTTGTATTCAAAGGTGTTAATGCAAATATATTCGTATTCATGGCTATGAGTATGAATATATTTGTATTCACGTCTATGAATACGAATATATTCGTATTCATATCTATGAAATCGAATACAGTTGTATTCATGCATTCGTATTTCTCTAGGTCTCAAAATTTTATTCAAAATTGACTTTTTTGGTATTCTAAAATGGCTCTAACGATCTTCTTCAAACTTTTGACAAATAATGTACTTAACAGTAGCTAAAATATGGCGGAGGTGCCATGTCACAGAAAATGATAGTTAATTAGTAATTAACTTTTGAAATTTGAATATTCGTCATTGTGGTAAGGTAGGTCGTGTGAGATATCATAGGCCGGTCACTCAGTATTCACACTGTTAATATGAATATTGATTGGGATATTTATGAATACTACTGTATTTGAGTTCACATCTATAAATACGAATATATTTGTATTTATATTAATACGAATATATTCGTATCCACTGACATGAATAGGAATATGTTCGTATTAACACTTTTGAATACAAATATATTCGTATTCATACTTTTGAATATGAATATATTCGTACTCACGCGAGTTCATATTCATAGGTCTGACTACGAATATATTTATATTCAAAAGTGTGAATGCGAATATATTTGTATTCATATTCATAGATAACGATTTTGTGGCTACATTCGTGTTGGTATTTATGATTACGAATATGCCTATCCCTGCACTATCTTAATTATTGCTGTTAATTGAAATAAATGAAATAAATTTAATTTTTCTATTATTTATTATAAACTTTCAGATATACTCTTTAAATATAAAAAGTATTGAATGAAAAGTAAAGTTTTATGTTTCTCAACTTCATTTACATTGAAACTGAAGGTAAACTATTGATAACCAGGACAATGAGTTTTAAACATGAAGATAAGTTGATGTACCCGGTGTTAATTTGGTAATAAAAAAAACTCGTGAATACGTAAACATTCCTAAATTTGTATCCAGCAATATCCAGCTTTTACCTGCTCATTATATGTGTCTTACATATCCAATAAAAATATTGCTAGTTCCCAGGATTCTGTCTACTCAAAGCGAGAGTTGATTCAGTAGAAAACAAATAAGCTAACTCAGTTCCGTTCCAAATTTTTCGCAGAAATAAACTCTATAATCTAAATTATATTCTGTTAGTTCCTGGGAAAATATTATAATGTTTACAACAGTATGGTTAACATTATTTTATAGGACAATTTGATTGCAATTCGATGAGGATTATTTTATTTGTATAATATCTTGGATTTATTTAATTATAATATTTACAAATTAACAAAAAGTAAAATTTTATATCGTATTCCACAAGTTAAATTTAAGTTTTTGTTAATTTCTAAGTATTATAATTAGATAAATCCAAGATATTATACATACAGATTTAAGTCCTTTAAGCTGTGCATGAATTTTAAACACAACCGCTTGTAAAATATTGGGCAAATTGAAATAAAATACCTTTCTGATTGAAAACAGCATCCACTTGACTTTTACATTTATCGCCGTAATAGATCATCAAACTCTTTATCTAATGAGCTTCTGTCAGTTATCGCATTGTTTGTTAAGAATAAAGTTAACTTCTCAGAAACGATTTACTAAAATTTAAATATAGAAGGAAGAATTCACTTCAATATTCACAATATTTACAAACAGGTGTCTATGTTCATTCAGTTACTATTATTTTTTTTTGTTTTACGTTTATTATGCAATCGGTCTATAAAGCTACAAAGAGTGAACAATAAGCATATATGTTGATTTGAAGGAAATGTTTCGATAGAGAATCATTCCAATGAATAAAATTCTGCAGTTTTTATCGTAAAGTAACTGATAGTACTTCTTTCAGTTTTTAAGTGGTAAGTCCAGTGGCGTCCTGTGTTTGAGTCTTCTCGTTTGTGTACTCTTATCCAAAAGAGGTCATTATAGGTCAATACGAGGGCATTTGGGTAACAATTTAAACGTTTTATGGATTTGTCACTACTTGCAATAATTGTTTCTCTTAGTGTAGGCATCTCTAGGTCACGATAGATATCCTTACTTGTGATGAAGTATTGGAGCATCAAGTATTGAGCGTTAAAAGTTATTATTATTGATTATAATGTCAAACCCTTTTTAGAAAATCAACTTCTAAACAAAGAATATTATGAAAAAACATTTGTAATATCAATAGGTAATTAATTACAGCATATGGATGAGACACAATAAGGAGGGTTTGCAATATAGTCTACTGTAGTCAGGGCGGGGCTTGCTATGGAATATTCTTTCTGAATCGCTATCTTAAAGTTTATATTAAAATCGAAAGAATCGAACTCAAAAAAATATTTACGTTAATCATATGCCTTTTATAATTCTAAAAATATGGCTTATATAGATTATATGGCATTGTGTTATATTTTTTATTTGAAAAGATGATTATAATTCCTGGTATTCAAAAAAAATGCAATAGCAATAAGCTTAAAGAATATATAACGTCACGTTGATTTTGTTATTCTTGAAAACTATTTTCCTTTTACTTTTTCTAAATGCTTTTGTACAATTGTAAAACGATAATTTCATATTTTTTCAAAATAATTTTACTAGCAACAGAAATGTATTAATTTACCGATATACAATAATGATAATGTAACTTTATATGCAATTGAAATTTTTGTTCTAGATTAATTTTTTTAATATTATTTTTTAACAAACAACAACCAAAAATTAGGACCTAAAATATTCACAATATTTATTTACAAAAGCGGACACAAAATATAAATTATACGAATATGAATATATATGAATTTATGGCATATTTAATAAATTTGTTATTTTAGGTATTTCGAGGAAAATACGGTACAAAGGACAAATATGGTTTAAAACGTTTTATAGTAAAAAATAGTAATGTTGATCATTAAAATTTACTGTTAGAATATAACGAAAAATACATTTTTCTTTAAACTTACCAGAAAGAAAACATTAACCCTATTAAAAAAAGGGACAATGTGTGATGATTATGCCTTAATTAAATGCAGTTATAACTTTTGGCATAGTACTGAATATGGTTTTGATTCAATAATTATATACATATTTCATAAATATCTATAGAGAGACGTTGGAAATTTTAACAAATTTTGTAAAATAAACATGTAAATATTCACTTTTTATTCACCACATTTTAGCGAATACAAATTAACTTCATGATATTCATTACACGAGCAATATAAAATAAACAAACTGTTCTATTGTTCATTTAAATTATTATGTAATTTCTCACAGATAATTTTGTTAACAAAAATGAATTAGACGTTTTATGAAAACTTAAAATTATGTTTAAAAACAAATTCACATTATTTCCTTAATCTAGGAAATATTTTCATAAAAACGGATTTGTTGGAAAATAAGTGCTTTATTGTTGGATCAAGGATCAATAATTATAATATGCCAGTGCTATTTTTTAATTTTTTCTAATTTATAAATTTCGAAAATATTTAATTATATTTAAGTCATTTAATAGTTTCCACCTTATGTATTAAGTGGTAATAAATAACCCAGTCATTAACAGGTAATATTTTACGATCGAACCAAAATAAAATTAGGTTTGTGACTAGGCTATTAACTGTTTACTATGAATTAATAAAACACCTACAGGGGATGTATCTATACAAGCAAAACCCCATTTGTAGAATGCGTAACAAGGAGGAAGAAATTATATTCCATTATATTTTTGAATACGGAGCCTTCTGTCAGTGTCGATATAATTAGACATGTGGTTTTATTTAACAGGAAGTAGTTGAAAAAGGGTCTGATGGCAAGGGCTCAGAAGTTAATTGTCTCCACAGAATTATAAAATGGACAATATAATACTCTATGAAAGCTGCTCTACAAGAATTTCTCTCACATATTGTACAAATATCAGTTTCACGTTGCACTGCTTTTTATTCCTGATCTTAAAACTTATATACTACCAGAATAGTCTTAAGGTGAAAGAATAAACCTAAAACAGTTCTGATTCTATTTTAGCAATAAAAAATATAATGTCTATAAAAGTCTATAACAATATTTGCTTAAACTAAAAACACACCAATGTAGACCAATTTCACAGATTTTTTACGGAATTCTACTTTACTTTTTTCCATAAATTGATAAAATATGCATATACCAAGTTTTTAAGTTAAAGTCCCTTCATATATAACAAAGTATATAGCTTTGAATATTTACAGAGAGTATACAATACCTTCTGAACTTATAATTAGTTAAATAATTAATATTGCATTCTTTTATAATTTATAAACTATTTATCGTACTATTATTATTGAATTATATTTTTTCTTTATTATGTAACTATTAACACAAACAGACTACAGATAAATGTTGTAGATTTCTAAAATGAAGGTAAATAAGTAATAGAAAAGAGCATTAGAATAAGGGAAGTCAAATATAAAACACGTATATATGTAAATAAATATACATGCTGAATTTGTACATAAATATAGAATTTTATGCCTATTATAAATATAATCCTTCTTCGGCAGAAAAGTGTTCGGTTTTTCTATTAGGATAAGCCCTCTCATCGTATACTTTTCAATAATTGATGAGATATTTAATCTATTATTATAACAATATAGATTAAATACCTCGTAATATTAGTAAACTATTACTTGCTCATATTATGTTCAAATATATGGTGAATGCGCCGATGTCACCTATGTGCATTAGAAATATCAATTATCAATTATCAAGTTCTTTCAATTAAAAAACGGTATAAATCTTATAATAGCTAATTGATTAATTAATTATGTAGCATAGTTGAATTTATTTTTGAGAATGTGCTTCACATTTCCAAAAATTGATTCAATCATGCTACACGTTAGTCTCGACATGTTAGTTATTATTCAGGAATTAATAGTTTCTTCCTGTAACAGTCTGTAGACCATTATTTAATTTACTTTTTTTGGTAATGGTAAATAACTGGTCTAAAAATATATGAACGCAGTACTGTTATAGGATGAATCTATAAATGCAATAATATATGTTGCGTTTGAAAATGACTGTGAGCATTAATTGTTAAATATAGCTTTTTCACAATGTGAAAATTCTTTAATAATAATTAGATAAATATATATTAGGAACTGTAAACTATATAAATGTATGTGTAGAAAATTTTTACTGATCTTTTTCACTGTTATTATAATTAATTTGAAAGGAATAACTTTTAACAACGTAAAAGGAAATTGTAACAATGGAATTCATTTAAAGGAATATAGGTATTAAATATATTAAATATAGACATACGGTCAAATCTATTATATTATTATTTAAAAATGGAAGTAATATGTATGATAAATATTGTAGTAAATTTAATCTGTACATCTAATCTTGTAGTGTATAATTCATGAGAAACTGATGATATAATATAATGTTCCATGAGATATGCATCAAACACACACACACACACATATATATATATATATATATATATATATATATATATATATATATATATATATATATATATATATATATATATATATATATATATATATATATATATATATATATATATATATATATATATATGTATATATATCGTAGCATGTATTATAGTTACAATTTGTATCATAAGATAACTAAAACATTTATTTTGACTACTATTCATGTATGAATAGTATGAAGCTATAATTTCCAATCTTTGTTTGGAGATATACTCGTAGTTTTCGATCTTTGTTCAATCATCACTATATCAACTAGTGATACATCTGAAGAGACATCTTCAATCACAATTTTTCAATTTCTGTTATCCTAGAATAAAATGACGTAATGTTACTTTAAGAGCGATTTAAAGAAGGTTATCCCAAATATCCCAATTTGGCATATTTTAAATTACAAATCTTAACTCTTATTTAAGAAATAATAAGTTAAAAAAAACACTTCAGTAGAAAAGTAACAACTAAAAAGCAAGAAATAGATGTTTTCTACAATAATTTAATACTTATTTGTTGTTCTGTTTAATATAATTAAGAAATTATTGCTTATTATGTAATTATTATTAATTGTTTTATATAATTTTGAACTCGGTGCAAAGTAAAACATAAAAGAATATAGGTAACTTTGCTACTATAGCAACAGGTTTACATTTAAAGTTGCGGAGGGCCGGCATTCGCATTAGTAATATTGTATAGCACCGACTTCAATATTATATGAAACAATTAATAATAATTACATAATAAATAATAATTTTTTAATTATATTAAACGGAACAACAAATAAATCAGTATTAAATTGTTGTAGAAAACATTTATTTATTTATTGCTTTTTACTTAAGTTACTTTTTTTTTGGAGGTGGTTTATTTTTTTGAAAACTTATTACTCTACAATATTAAATGATGGGTAGACCTACTAAAATGCTTTGCGAATAAGAAAATGATGGCTGTTTGAATAAGGAGTTTCGTTGTGTATCTTCCAAGTCCAAGGCCCAATACCAGCGAAATTAAGAAGGGTCCACCTTGGAGTTGCACTGAACCCAACGCAAAAAGTATAATTAAAATCGGTTCATAAACATGAAAGTTATACCCGAACATAAAAAAATATATGCAGACGAATTGAGAACCTTCGCCTTTTTTGAAGAAGTTAAAAAGAGTTGTTTAAACGTAGATTAGATGATATCATAGTTTCATGAAACACGGATTGAATGCGAGAAATTTCTGTAGATATAGAGAAAACATTATGATAATTATAATTTATATTTCACCACTTGTTCTCATATTATAGAGTTTACTAATTCGATAACCTTAGGTTCACCTCGAGGTGGCGGTGGCGGCGGCGGCGGCGGTGGAAAGGGCGGCGGCAAAGGAGGCGGCGGAGGAGGTGGAATCATGCTGATGGGCCTTATGATGGGAAAGATGTTGGCCGCACTTGGAATTGGAGGCGTGGGTCTTCTTGCCATGAAGGCTTTGATGGTGTCCGCCTTGGCGCTCATGCTGTCTATCATCATAGGACTGAAAAAGTTAGTGCACACCGAACATGACGACGGAGGTCATACTGTCATACACGCAGGGCATGGTCACGGGCACGAGTACCGAAAAAAGAGAGAAGCAGCAGATATTGCTTACCATGGTTGGAATGAATTGAAGGTTAGATAAATACTTTATAACTGCAAGGAAACGTTGAATTTGGTATTCAGTTTTCTGAATATGCACGTGGACACTTTCCCATCTTTCTTAATGTACGATATCGTATTCGATGTTAATCACTTTGGTATTAACCACATTTTGTATATTTATAATGTACAAGAGACGCCTTGAAATGTATACTGTGTATACGTTTCAAGGGTATAAGTAATGCTCCATTTAGAGGATATATATATTGTACATACTGAACTTATTTCATTTGTTATAAGTCTATCAAGGCACTTTTTATAGTTAATGATATTTTTAAATGATAATTTAATATGACACAAGTTTCTTCTCACTTTTTTTATGCGACCATGTCTTTCGATTACATATTATTAGAAAATTGTTTAAATTACAATCACCTTAATTTCGTATCATATTTTCACATTGCTGTTTATTTAATATTTATTATTTATTTAATTTATTATTGATATATCGATTTCTCAGGAGTTTCTTATTTCTAGTGTATATTTCAGTAGAGATACATTACCGACGTTATAGTTTTATTAAAATTGTACCTACTATTGTATTCTGTACTTATTTAATTCGTCCAAACCAGTAACTAAATAAATAAAAAAATCTCGTTAATACATCCGTTTTTTAATGGCATTGAACGATGACCTACATTCTGTAATTTCCAATTTCTCCTGATTGCAAGTCATCGACTTGTTTCTCTGTCAAGATCTCTACAGTTCAACGAATGAATGTTACCCAGTAACCTCGATCTGTGAGACTGGCTCTACGGTATGAGGAAACGGAAAGAATGGCGGCAATGGACTTGAAAGAGACGCTCAAGTCAAGGTAAAGGTAAAATTGAAGAACAGGTTACAGAGATATGTTGTTTCGGTGGGGGTCGAATAGAAAGTGTTTCACGTTTGAAAGCGGAACACTAGGTTACAGTATCATATAGGTGTAAAAAGAGAGGCTAAGAGAAAATATAAGCGAAGATCATCATATATATATATATATATATATATATATATATATATATATATATATATATATATATATATATATATATATATATATATATATATATATATATATATATATATATATATACATACATACATTGAAATTACAAATATTAAATATACTTATTTTACTATATATACTTAAGAACCACAATCATAGTTAATGAATTATTAATACCGACTATTTTTAATTATGTAGGATAGAAATAAGATATGAATTTACACAAGTGTCTAGAAATCCGTTGAGATTCGAGACTCATCATTAATTCAATACAATATTATGTTTCAAGGTAGTTCTTGTACGATATATTTGTGTCACGTGTACATTCCTATTAGACCTGTTTAATTAATCTAATCCAGTGGAAGAAGCACGTGTAGGCAAGAAGAGAAAGGAGTTTACTTCTGTCGTATTCCTGATTGGTGCGACGTAATTTTACAATGGCTTTATTTGATAAAGGTGTTTTAAATCTTAAAGTATATTAATTCATATACCAAACAGATTGTTTTGGCTATTAAAAATTTGACAGCATTATTTTGTTTATATTTAGAAACATAAAATAATACTCTGCCAATAATGTAAGAATTGTTTTACTCTCTACTAGTTAAGTACCCTGCCAAAGTAGTAATGAAGTATTTAAATAACTTCATAGGTATTTTAAACACAAGGTTTGTGTAACGTGAGATGAGGTAGCAATGAAGAAGATACTTAACTTACTTAAGTATTTTGTTCCAATGCATGCATACACGCGCCGAAAATGACATATTCTCCACAATAAACAGAGAGAGGGATGTGAGAAATAGCGAGGGAATCATTACCAACTTCACTGTGTTAATGATATCGTAACTCTAACAGACGATATGGAAAAAATAAATATAACGAGGTGAAAACGATTTATGCAAACAGAAAGAGATTGAAAGTTACGTTTCATTTTCTACAATAATCTGGAAAGGTTTTTAAAATCTAAAAACATGCGTAATTAAATTACACTTTCATACCGGACAATATTCACTGAGCAAACAAGTGTGCTTTAGTGGCGTATATCGAATTTCTCTTTGGCTTTATAAGGATGTGACGTGGACCTACTTACCCATTTTTCAGGCGAAGAAGAGCGTTGTTTGCATGCGTCCTTATCTTAATAAATTCACACAGAATTATAATAGACAAGGAGGGATTATAATTTAGAATAAATAAAAGAAGTATGCTGTGATGTGTGTTAGTTAGTTAATATTATCTAAGTATTTTTATGGAATATGTGCTGGAATTTACATGCATTAATTCTTTAGTTTTATAATTAGTTCATAATGTCTTAAGAAATGTATGATATTATTAATGCAATATGTTACTGAATATAAATAATATGTTGCATTGGGCAGGTCTCTGTTTTGATCATAAAGTCCAAGTTACATTATCCACATTATAGTTGTCCACTATTATACTTTATTATTATAGTTATTCAATTTCTCATTTGTGCGTAACGATGGTATATTTTTTGATGACAAAGTCAAAATTAGATTATCCACATTATAGTTGTCCATTATTGTACTGAATAAATATGTAAGTATTATAGTTATTCAATGTCCATTGCATAGGGCCGGTATATTTCTTGATGACAAAGTCAAAATTGAATTATCCACATTATAGTTGTCCATTTTTGTACTTAATCTATATTTAATTATTGTAGTTATTCAATACCTCACTTATTTCACAGGACTGGTATCCTTTTGATGACAATGTGAAAATTGGTTGTTCACATTATAGTTGTCCATTATTGTACTTAATTTACATTTAATTATTATAGTTCTTGAATGCATCATTTCTTACATAGGGTTTGGTATCTTTTTTGATAACAAAGTTACAATTGGAGTATCCACGTTATAGTTGTCCATTATTGTACTTAATTTGTATTTAATTATTATAGTCATTCACTGTCGCATGTGTTGTATAGTGCTGGTATATTACTTGACGACTAAGTCAAAATTGAATTATCTACATTATACTTGACCATTATTGTATTTCATTTGCATTTAATTATTATAGTCATTCACTGTCTCATTTGTTGTCTAGTGCTGGTATATTACTTGATGACTAACTCAAAATTGAATTATCCACATTATACTTGACCATTATTGTACTTAATTTATATTTAATTACTATAGTCATTCAATGTCTCATTTGTTGTATAGTGCTGGTATATTACTTTATGACTAAGTCAAAATTGAGATATCTACATTATGCTTGACTTTTTGATGGCAAACTCAAAATTGGATTATCCATATTATAGTTGTTCATTATTGTACTTAATTTATATTTAATTATTATAGTTATTCAATGTCTGATTTATTGCATAAGGCTGGTATATTTCTTGATGACAAAGTCAAAATTGGATGATCCACGTTATTCTTGTCCATTATTGTACTTAAATTATATTTAATTACTATAGCTGTTTAGTACCTCCTATACGTTATATGATTTTAAATTCTGTGAGCTGGAAGGACAGTTTGTCCTAGTAACTTTTAGTAGTATACGGATGTTTTCTTCACATAAGAGAGAAGAAATATATAACACATCTGTGTTATATGACAAAATAGGATGTGTTTGGTATCCTGTCTAAGTGGTGTTATATTTTCTTCATAAATATGGCATAATGTTGTGGGATGTCTGCGTGTTCACTCAAAAATACCCCACTGAAGCTCTGATTTACACAAGGGAAAGAGAATATCTGATATTTTCAAAGAAATATCAGGATTACTTAGTAAAATATATAAAAAATATATAAATTTAGGTATGGAAGATATTGGCAATGCCTTAAGTCGGATACTATATACAATTTATACTCTACAAGAGACGTTACAAGGGACGTAGGTAGTATGAATATATTTAAAACAAATACAAGCAGCTACTTATGGATATTTACACAAGGCTCATATTATTTTCATACATCCAGGATAGCATTGCCTATTACTTAAGAAGATATAATTTCGTAGACATCTGGTACAATATTAGTAAAGAAAGAATATTTACAAACATGTACCACACAACAATGACAAACGACAATCATAAAATTTATTTGCAATAAGTAAGTACATAATAATATATCTATTTTATAATAATTCTTAATATTTATTAGTTAATGCCGAAAAGAAGCCTCAAATTATAACATGCGGTTAGTTTCCTATATCAACTAATATTTAACTCAGCTAATAGTTAATTTGTTAAAACATATTTTTAATTCAAATAATTATATTTTCATAATTTTTTGAAATAAATTTATATTAATCATTTAATAATAAACATTCTGTTTGAATATTCTTTACAACTACTAGCATATTTTTCGAGAAATGTAGTAGCCATTCCTATTTAGCAGAATTGTTTAAATTATCATTATATATTTGCTAATGGAATGTTATAAAGATCATACATTTATAAAATACAGAGCTGTGCTGTAATTTAATAATTATTTTTATGAAGTCTCAATATGTTAAGTAATTTTTACTCTGGAACTTGAAATTCTTAGGAACTTGAATTTGTCCTCGAAATTAATATATAGGGTGTTTTTAATATTTTAAAGAGATTCCTTACAAATTATTTTAACGAAGTTTGGGATTCATCGTATTCGACATACTTTTCAGGAAGAAAACTTAAAAATACTTTCCCGAGTTATCTTCATTATTTTTTTATTTCCAATATTTTTGAATTCACAAAGTATTACTTTATATTATTATTTTTGATATGCTCGTACTCGTACATTATTCAATAAACGTTTAATTTCCAAGATTCAAGTTTGTATTCTTCAAATGCTATATACATTATTATAATTTCGTGCATTATTATAATATCGTACATTTATGTTAAAAACAATTTGAGAAAGGGCAGGAACCTTCGACGCAGCAACAAAAACAGAAGACCAGTTTTCCTATCGACGTATGTTTTGCCAACGACAGTTTTAAGCAACTTCTAATGATGCTAACTTTGTTAAATATCTAGTTATAGTTTATTAAAAATGTTTACTATTTACTAAATCCTATGTACATTAAAAATTCAAATACGTACAAGTATGTCTGAATAATAAATTCTCTATTGTCTGGTGTTCCTTAAGGCTTAATATTAGGCTCTTAGTTCTTATAATTTACACTTTTAGTGTCATTTATTCAGTTAATTATTGTAGCACTCATACACAAGCTTATGCTGATAATACTCAATTATATTTTAATTTTAATATTGATTATTACGTTTAATTTAGAGTCGCAATTAATTTTGAATTGCGGCAGAGAACAAATAAGTGAATAATAAGTTTTGAAATTAAATCTAACAAACATAATATGATCTTTTTATTAGTACTGTCAATAAAACTATTTAAAATTACAATTTAAATATAAAAAATAGCGGTACCATTACCAATTATATATCAAGCAATATATCTTGGAGTAATCAATTGACTTAAGGAATATGTTAAAGCAGTATTGAGTAGAATTTGTATTTCTTTCTAATTTGACTAATTTATACTAACTTGTCTTAATACAGACCTTAGAAAAATGTTTTGCGGAACATTTGTTCTCTCATATGTTAAGTACTGTAACTATATTTGTGATTTGTGTCTTAATCATTGCATATTAAGATCATTAATATTTTTAGAACGTGTTAAAACTTGCTTCTTTAAAGTGTACAAGCAAATTTACATATATCTAAATTTATAAACAAATGCAATACATTTAAGCTCGATGAGTTTTTCCAATAGTAAATGTCATCTAAACATTTTATATAGGGTGTCTCGGTTGGAACTATAGTATTTGAATTGCGCGCCATTTGTGTTATGTCAAAAATGGGGTGTCAATATTTAATGACTGTCATCTACAAACCATACGTCAACATGCCGCGATTAACAGTTTAACAGCTTATAGTTTGTGTACAACTGTTTTATAAAATGAACGAATATTTACAGTAGCATTAAGAAAAATTCAAATTCACCACTACATATCGTAATTAAAAAAACAATATGACCCAAAGAGGTGATCAAATCCCGATATTTCTTATTAAATATTATCCATGGGCTTCATTAAAGCCATTCTGTAGTTTGATTAATCTGATTTGTTAATCAAGTGCATTGGTTAAAGGCTTTTGACAGTAATATACTGATTTCAGAATTATAAGTGTGTAGATTCAATAGTTACTTAAGGGGCTACACCCATCCAAAATTTTCAAAATTTTCGTTAATTTTTTTTGTATATTGTTATAGTAAGACTTAAGAATATATTCTGAAAGCTTCAAGTCGATATCTTTAAAATTTACAGAGATTTAAACCTTTTAGTCACGAGGTAGAGGGCGGCCAATGCTGCTACGTGCACCCCTCAATTAGCGCCCCCGTCGGGTGTGGAACAATGATCAACTTAATTAATCAGAGACAACCTTGAGGAATCATTGTTTCATGCGGAATCATTTTTTTGTTACTATATTGTAATAATGTACACGCACAACATTTCTCGCGCTGAGAAGGATGAACCAAACACAAAAATTTATATATATATATATATATATATATATATATATATATATATACATATGTTCGGTTTAAAACATTCGGCAACGTTGTCCGATTTCTATACTCCACTTCTTCCTATCCATCCCATTGGCCGTCTTGTAGGTTGCCTATTAAATTGATCATCCTGGAAAAAGTCGTTGAATCCAAACGGTGCTCGTCATATATCGAGAACCGATCGATAGATTCATTTGAAATTGGGCACAGTGACGCATTAGGCTATTGTTTACAGAATGACTATCGCATTTTTGAAAAATAACCAAAATTGTTTAAACAAATTACGATAATAACTGAGTTTTTTTACCGAATTTTCGTACTTCAGTTCCATGTGCCTTTTTTATGAACAATTTTGGGAAACGGCGGCGATCGTTAATCTGTTTCGTATGTACTTTACTTCGTGATAGCTTACTATCTTTGATTTCAGATGATCAGTTTTAGCAGAAGAAGGGGAACCTCAAACCGGGTCGCGAAATAGACGCTCCACTTCCGGCGGGCATATTTCTTCCGGTTTTAAAGATACTTAAATTGTGTTCGCTTCACCATGTTGGCAATAAATTTATCTGCAATTAAAAAAAATGTTTATTTATTATTAATAGTTCCCAAGAAAATTCATCCTGAAAATTGACTATTTTCTCATGTCTCTAAGTGGATGTAGCCCCTTAACTAAACAATATAAATTGTTTATTTCATATATTAGCTTTAAAATCAAGACCCCTATTACCTACTCTAAATTACATTAGTGTTCGAATTGGCGCCCATTATTCTTTATATTAGATCATCATGAAGCATTTATGCTGTCAAAGATAGGGCGTCGATATTTAACGATTGTCATCTATAAACCATACGACGTCAACATTCACTACAGTTGATTAACAGTTCAACAACGAATAGTTTGTGTACAACTGTTTTATGAAAGTGAGCGATCAGTTATAGCTGCATTAAGAATAATTTGCACAAAATTAGGACAAATAAGGCGCCTACAGAGTTAACAATTCGTAAATTAATTAAGAAATTTGAAGATACGGGTTCTATTATCGATAAGGCAACACCAATACGTCCTCGTTTTGATTTGTTGAGTGAAAATATTGCCGCAGTTGGAGAAAGTGTACGGGAGTATCCAAACATATCAATTCGACGTCATGACACCGTCGTACATTTGTTAATTGGGTGTTAGAGGAAAGTGATGATGATAGAGTTACTGAGTAATTGAACCATCCTTCTTTGAAAATAAAGCTGGCAGTGTTATTATAGTAAATAAGGAACACTATCGTGATATGGTAAACAATTTCTTTTTCCAACAAATTGATGATTTGGACTTGAACAACATGTAGTTTCAGCAAAACGGTGTAACGTGTTATACAGTTGTCGGAATTCTGATATCAATTGGCCTACAAGATCATATGATTTAACACCATTGCAGCCCCTCATTACTTTTTTCTTGATTTTCTCTGGTTTCTGTAATAAACATATGTGATAAATATTAATACAAAGTAAGACAAACAAGATAAAATAACCAGTTGTTAGTTTGATTTTACAATGAAATCTAATTAGAAAATAAAAAATAATTGATGCAAAAAATATAAATAATAATAAAAAAGTTTATTTTAATTTTTATTGTGAACGGTCCTTCTGTAGATTTCAGCAGTAATCGGCCAATCATGTGACGATCCCACCTTCCTTGATACATTTATTCCATTATTCGGAGAGACTACAGTATTAATTTTTGTCTCTTTATTAATGGTTCCTGAAAAATATTGGATTTTCAACTGTCATAACATCCTTCATAGGCCAAATATTTTGTTGTCTATGGTTTATTTTGCACGACTATTCCAGAAACAGAGGTAGCAAGGGTATCTGGTATATCCACATTGATGTCCAAGAAGTATGGTAATCACTATTAACCTTCCGTCCGGCACAGTCCAAGCCCATCCCAAACGCATCCAATCCAAACACATTCGGGCACAATGCATCTGAGAGATCCCGTATAAAATATTACACAATTTAGATTTTAATGAGGTGGAGACTCAATTAAACGCTTATTTTAATTAATACAAGACAATAACAAATATTTAACACTAGCTTTTCATCGGAATAACTAAATTTACATAATATAACTCATTTCATGTTGTGAAACAATAAATTTGGAAGATTTTGGAACCATCTATTAAGTTTCTTTCTATTTTAAGGATAAAACACACACATAAATTAGCATTGAAGAATATTTTAAATACAAAAAACAAACCAACTATTTTTTCATATGTCATAGAATTATATATAAAAAAATATTGGACATGAATTTCAAAGAAAAGTTGTAAGTAACTGCCTATTTTAAGTGTAAAGAATTATAAATTCTCTTCATTATTTTAGCATGTTCCAAACAAAAATAAACGTCACATTGTTAGTAACGATATTTAGTATAAATCACTAATTTAACCAGCCAAATGTGTTAATTTTGAATAATAATACCATAAAAAGTCAGAACAAGTAAGTGTAAAGATTACAAAAAAAATATTATTACTGTAAATAATAAAAGAAAAATAACAAAATAAAAAAGTGAAAATAATGACGTAATCAGGCGCAATGCATCTGACAGATATAGGCCATATAGTGCATTTCCTGGCCATGTATGGGCCAGGAAATGCACTAAAAAAATCGATATCATATCGAGAAAAGTGGTTTGGAGCTAGGAAGCTATGGGGGAGTTCGAGTTAGTATTCGTAATACACACGAGAGGGCAAAGCAAAAAATAACTGCCGGATCTCACAGATTGGCTGCGCCCGACGGAAGGTTAAATCAACACAAACAAACCACTGATGATGAGAATAAGCAATTTTTTTTAATACGAACTTAATATTTACATATTATTCTGTAAGTTTTGTTGAATGACCGATTGGAATCGACGCAAACTTATTTCCATTGTGTAGTAATACATATTTCAAGCTATTTTTAGAAATATGCACGGAAAACCGCCAGTCATCTGATAAATTTCAGGAGTCTCCATTGTAGTCAATGTAGCCAAAATGAAGATATAATGTGAAATTAGGGTTCTCGAGTACTCAGAAACCGATCTTCAATTAAATTTTTGACAACAATTTTTTTTCTTTCCCTGTAGTACTGTTATATTTATATAATTTTGATAAAAGTAATTATTAAAATAAAAGCAACTATATGAACAGCATTTAAATGAAACGTATTGTATAAATACAACAAAATTCTTCCAGTTTATTAACAAAGAGATAAAGATACCCTATTTAAATAGGGAAGCTATTACGATGTTAGACAATGAGCTAGTTATAATTTAAATGGTTGCTATAGAAAATGAGTCTTCTTAGAGTCCTATTAAAGCAAAATAGTTGCCCCGTCTAGTATATTACAGTGAAACACTTTTACTAACCTCCTTCTCAGGATTCTAAATTTCTAGCCGTTTTTGCAGCTGTATACTAAATGTCTACAGATTACGAGATGCCTAGATAATATTTTCACTTTCTTATATGATGTAAACCTTACACGCTTAGTCGATGCAGAAGACGCTCTATAATTTAAATATGATATATCTTTTAAATAATATTTAAGATAATAATTTAGCATACGATTATAAGCTGTAGAATGGAGACTCGTATTGTACAGATAAAGAGTGGGCTCTATGTGGAAATGAATAGAAACAATTAGAATTAACTAAGGATATTAATTCGAGAAAATTGATAATATAATGTGTCCTCCATTCGTATACTCTCATATATACCAATTAAAACCAAGTATATCTTTTAAATTGTATTAATTAAGTGGATATGACTTTTCGAATTCACTTTTAAATAAATTATATACTACGTAAATTTTAGCCCGTATGCTATTTTTGTACAATTGAAAACCTGTTTGAGAGTTGAAATGTTATCATCACGTTAAAATATATCATTTTCTATACTGACAATTTAAAAATCAATTACTTATCTTTTTCGTTATAACTGAATGTGTGAATAAATATCACAACACAATGAATTATACGATAACACAGTAAGTATCTCGTTTTGCACTTTTCAGGTAACTAAAAAGAATAATACTGTTTATAGGAAAGATTAAATTTATTCAAAACAAACTTTGACTAAAACAAAATGGCAATACGAACATAATACACCATAAGTACAAGTAATTATCACAGTGAGGGCAAATTTTTTTTTGTTTATTTTTCGCTTTTCGGCCTAAAAACAAAAAAAAAAAAGATTTTTAAGACATTGTGTCTGTCTGTGTGTCGCTATCGTTGTCGTCGTTGTCGTCGTTGTCGTCGTTGTCGTTGTCGTCGTTGTCGTCGTTGTCGTCGTTGTCGTCGTTGTCGTCGTTGTCGTCGGCATTAAAATTTAGTGTTAGCACGATAACTCAACTAAATAATGTTGAATCGATCCGGTTTTGACTGATTCTGATCGGGGACGTCTCCCAGATGACACATATTGATTTTGAGATGGATAGGATACACCCCAGCTTGTCCATGGGTCATGAGAAAGTACGATAGTGGACTATTTGAGAATTTTCTTTTGTTAATACGATAACTCAACTAAATCGTGTCGGATGAATCGGGTTGTGACTGATTCTGATCGAGAATATCTCCCAGATGACACCTATTGATATTGAGGTGGATAAAATACACTCTACCATGTTTATGAGTCATGAGAAAGCATCATAGTGGACAATTTGAGAATTTTTTTTTAGCACGATAACTCAATTATATCGTGTCGAATCGGTCAGGTTGTGATTGATTCTGATCGGGAATGTCTCGCAGACGACACCTATTGATTTTGAGGTGGATGGAATACACTCTACCATGTTCACAAAGCACGATGGTAGACTATTTGAGAAATTTTTTTATTAGCACGATAACTCAACTAAATCATATCGGATCGATCGGATTTTGACTGATTGGGTACGTCTCTCAAACGACACCTATTAATTTTGAGGTGGATAGAACACACTCCACCATGTTCATGGGTCCTGAGAAAGCACAATGGTGGACTATTGGAGAAATATTTTTGTTAGCACGATCATTCAATTAAATCGTGTCGGATCGATCGAGTTTCAACTGACTCTGATTACGGACGTCTACCAGACGCCTATTGATTTTGAGGTGGAGAGGACACACCCCACCCTATCCATGGGTTATGAGAAAGCACGATGGTGGACTACTTGAGAAAAATCTAAAAAAGTAAAACTGTAGCATAAAACACATACTGCATTTATGTGTTGGTTTATTTTTGCTCGGCCACTCACTTTCGAGATAGATATGTTCTACGTACGGAAAAGTCCGTTTTAAGGTTTTAAAACTGTTTATTTTTTTACAGTTTTATGACTTCCACACAACTTTCAATGCCATTTTGTGCATGTTGCAGTACTCTTTTTGGCCTTCACGCAAGAACACCTTGCTCTTCTTTTCGCAACATCATCAGCTTCATTTCTCTCGTCAAATTCTTCTGGCATACCTAATAGTGACCGGATGGTACTACAGAGTTATCTGGGAAGGTGCAAGTTCCAAACTATATTCTCGTTTAACGCTTTCGTTAGTGACCAGGCAAGACTTTTTACAGAATTTGACCGGGCATCACTAGATCATAAATCTTGATTGGCATTCCATCTGAATAGCATGAAGCTGCTGACCGCTCCTATGTCTAAATTCCCAAAAAATAACGCAGCGGTCTTCTGGTTCTCTTTCTAGTGGTTTCATCGTGACGAAGATTGTCGAGAACATCGATTCCACCCTTGGTCATGTTGTAAAGTTCTACAACTTCTGGTTTATTTGTTTCAGTGTTTGTTATCTCAGAAGAATGCATTGATGAAGTAAGTAATATTATTTTGTTCTTCTGTTATGTTATCGTATTGGTACAAGAAAGTACTAGTTTGTGCTGGGGCACGAGCTAGCATCTTCGGAGGAATTTGGGGTTTGTATTTTCGTAGTGTTCCTACCGATGTAAGTTTTTTTTATCGATTCCACCCTTGGTCATTTTGTAAATTTCTACAACTTCTGGTTTATTTATTTCAGTGTTTGTGATCCCAGAAGAATGCATTGACGAAGCAAGTAATACTATTTTGTTCTTCTGTTATGTTATCGTATTGGTCCAAGAAAGTACTAATTTGTGCTGGGGCACGAGCTAGCATCTTCGGAGGAATTTTGGGTTTGTATTTTCGTAGTGTTCCTACAGATGTATGTTTTTTTTTTGGAGTTCTTCAGTCAGTTCGAAGGAGGAAAGCCAATTATCCTCTGTTATATTTCTATTGGTTACTTTGTAACTTTTGGTGAATTGCAGCCCATATTGATTAGGCAAAGGTAAATCTCCTTTCTTTTTTTTAATTTCTTTGAAGACATACGGTATTCCTCCCAAAAAATAAAACGTACTAGCATCACAAACTGATACAATCCTCAGCCCATATTTGTCTGGCTTGCTGGAGATATACATTTTGATTGGGCATCTCCCACGGAAGCCAAGAAGAGTTTCATCGATAGTTAGGTTTTCTGATGGCGAATAATATTTTGTTCAAACACACAGTTTTGCTCAAAATCAGTCCATAATTCATAGAAAACCAGAAAATTATCATTTAATTTTCTGATAACCCTGGTTTCTTTGTCATCGAAATGAATATTGATGAGAAGGAAATAAAATATTTTTTTAGTCATGGCACTTCGAAATATTGGCGGTCCATAAATATTCGAAAACATATCTTCCGCGTTCAATCCAGATTTTTTCAACCCTGCACTCATACAAAATAACCCAATTAGAGCTTTTATTTGTAATAAATCAGTTGGATGTATAAACCATTGCCTAGATTGATAACTAGATTTTATTTTTTCCATTTCTTGGTTAGTATATTTCACCATATGTTCTATTTCATCGGGAAAAAAGTCAAAGAAAACGGAGCACTTCAGTAAGACAACTAGCTTTTCCTTTCGATCCTAGTAAGTGCACAACTATATTACCATCAAGCGGTTTTGCAAACGTATTGAATAGAGGGGTAGTAGTCTATATAGTTTGGTCGTCTTTTCTAAGAACAAAGGATCTGCTATCTTTGTCCTTGTCTTCACCTAAAATATTTTCAAAAGAGTCTTCATCACAGACGTCGATAGTGTCATCAGTAATATCGATCAAAGTGTAATCATTTTTTTCTGAAACATTTTCCTCAATATGGTCCTCATAATCATCATCACATTCAGCCTGTTGCTGTCGAAGCAGTTCTCCCAAAACTGCTTCTATGGTAGAAATGTTTGGGTTTGCCATTATTTATATACTCTAAAATAAAACAGAATAAGATAATTCCAATTTATAGCAAACCCCACGTATGATAGAATTCATAAGTATATTAAAACAAAAGAATAGAAAAGAAGAAAAAGACAAAACAAAACAAAATAAAATAAAAAAAAAACGCAAAAGGTAAGGCGAGGTAATGTAATCGTGCAAAGAAAAATAGGAAACAAATTTTTTCGTTTATTTTTCGTTCTTCGGCCTAAAAACCAAAATAAAATGGTTTTTAAAAATTTTTGTCTGTGTGTGTGTCGTTGTCGTTGTCGTCGGCATTACTCTTGTTAGCACGATAACTCAACGAAATCGTGTCGGATCGATGAGTTTTGACTGATTCTGATTGGAGACTTCTCCCAGATGACACATGTTGACTTTGAGGTAGATGGGACACACTCCACCCTGTACATGGGTCATGAGAAAGCACGATGGTGGACTATTTGAGGATTTTCTTTTGTTAGCACGATAACTCAACTAAATCGTGTTGGATCGATTGGGTTTTGACTGATTCTGATCGGGCACGTCTCCCAAACGACACCTATTTATTTTGAGGTGGATAGGATACACCCCACCCTGTTTATGGGTCATGAGAAAGCACGATGGTGGATTATTTGAAAAAATTATTTTTTTCTATTAATACGATAACTCAACTAAATCATGTCGGATCGATCGGGTTTTGACTTATTCTGATCGAGGATGTCTTCCAGATGACACGTATTGATTTTGAGGAGGATAGGACGCACCCTGTCCATGGATCATGAGAAAGCACGATGGTGGACTATTTGAAAAAAGTAAAACTGTCGCATAAAATTTGTGCATTTATGTGTTGGTTTATTTTTTCTCGGCCACTCAATTTCGAGATAGAGGTATTCTACCTGCGGAAAAGTCCGTTTTAAGGTTTTAAAACTGTTTATTATTTTATTGCAATAACAAATGTAAAATTATTAAAAAGTTCTCGGTAATCCCAACTATTCTAACACTGGTATGTAATATAGCCAATTTTTCTACAACATTCTTAATTGAAGTTTTTCCGAAGCAAGTTTGTTGAATTGTCGTTGTCATTCTCCTGGTTAAATTGTAACGTGGATATATGTACATATGTTACGGCTTTGCCGAATAAACTAATATATTATTAGTGTTAAAGTTTCGCGAAGGAAATTGTTGTGAGCGCGAGTGTGGAAGAAGTGAAAAAATACTGTTCATTAGTTCCCTAATCGTATTACAGTTAGGAGAGGTTGTGGGTTCTATCTTGTGGCCAGCAATATCACCTGACCTTTATCTCTGAGAGTTCTTTACGTGAACTACTACATATGATACATTTCATAAATATAACCACAAAGAAGCTAGAAATTTAGAAAAGTTAAAAGAAATATCTCTCCGTAGTTTCTAAAATAATCCAAATCGAAGTAAAACTTGACCAAAACAATACAATGCACAGATTTACTTGGCAGATGGTAATTTTTACAAACTACTGAAATGAGGAGGTTATTATACTCCACAATGTCTGAAAATCCTTGTACAATAAGGACTAAACAACTAAGCCAAAACAGCTATTCTCCTGGCTACATGACGACGACGAGAGCTGGATTATATGAAATTTCGCCATGTGATTCAGCGCTCGTCATCGGTATATAGCCAGGGGTATAGCTGTTTTGGTCTAATTTGTTTAGTCCTTATTGTATAAGGCATTTGCAGATGGTGTAGAGTATAATAATCTCTTCACTTCAGTCGTTTGTTGATTGGGTGTTAGAAAAGAAAGAATGTGATACGTCAGCAGACAAAAGCGTCGAATTTGGGGTACTAAAAGTTCATATGTTGTTCACTAAAAAGAAATGCATCCATAGATATGCACGGCTTGGTGCACATTTTGGAGTGGTGGAGTAATTGGACCATATTTCTTTGAAAATGAAGCTGATAATGCTATCGCAGTAAATGGGGAATGATATCGTGACATGCTAAATGATTTATTTTTCCACCAAATTGATGATATGGATTTGAACATGTGGTTTCAATAAGGCGGTGCAACGTGTCATACAGCACGTACAACCATAACTTTGTTGCACATCAGATTTCTCGATCAAGTTGTCTCGCGGACTACTGACATCAATTAGCCTGCAAAATCATGCGATTTAACACCACTAGATTTTTTTGGGGTGTACGCCACCCAGCCAGCAACAATCAGTGACCTCAAAGCAAGCAGTCAACGTATTATTCGGGAAATGGGGCCCGTTTTATGTGCTCGTGTTATGGACAATTTTGCTAAATGAGTGACATCATGCCAGATGAGTCGAGACTCCGTTTTATGTAGAGGAATAAAAAAACCTCAGTTTATCAAATGTAATATATTGCAAATTCTGTATTATAGACAATGTGAAATAACTATTTACTTCAGTACTATAGTGCTATACCATAATGTGAAATTTTATACTCTTAATGAAATCTAGGTGTATTTGTTATTAGAAATACACTTTCTTCTGTCTAGAAGCATATGCGACTAAGTGTAACACTTTCTAGTACGAAGTTAGTTTGTTCTTATACAATCATGCAATTGCACGAAATTCAATTTAAACGTTGTTTCTTTTACAGTTATCTTTAAATTAATTTTTCTTTTGCAGATAAACTTTCTTGAAGCTTAGTTTTTATTAAAATTGTGGTAACATTAGACAGTAATAATATTATTCTATTAGACTATAAGAAAATCTGAATTATAAATATTTTCATGTAAGTGCTGTGTGATTCTATGTCACATTAGAGTATTGAGAAAATAGAATGTATTTCATGAATAATGACCTAAAATCTATTTACCGTTTAAGACAGTGAAATATAGTTTTTAATATATAGTTATTTTTCAGCTATTTGTTTTCGTCACGTATGGTGACCATTTTTCATTTATTTTCCACATTTAACTCGACATTTTCTATTATTACGATTGTTTCATGTTAAATGGTTTACAGTTTATTTAATTTTAATGATCAAATAATTGTGAACACGATATAAATGAGGGTGCAATTAGTCTTTAACAGCATCAGTATTTGTAATCGTTGGTTTATACTCTTATATAAACTATTTTGAGTCAAAAAAAAATTTTAAAGTTTTTATATTCCAGTTATTATTTGTAGAAGCATCCATATATATATATATATATATATATATATATATATATATATATATATATATATATATATATATATATTGCGACTCCGGATGCCGGACAGTTCTCCCACGGCTCCGATACTCGTAAGAAAAGCGCCGGCGTATTATCCACAACAACTCCCCACTAACCTGTGAAGTTAGTTACCGTGGATCCATAATCATGTACCCTAAGTAAACGCAGAGAACCCAAGGTGACCTCCTTCTGCATTTGACCTGCCAACCACTCTACCGATTTTTGGCAAGCCGGAATGATCTTCAGTTCTGACAGCACCGTAAGCTTCATCCATCCGAGAACACCGATAACCAGAACCAGCATCTTGACAGAGTAGCCTGGGTACAGCGTTCGCAACTCACCCCGGAGGTCTACGTATTTTATCCGTTTCTCCTCCTCCTTCAAGGTAATGTTTTTCTCGGCAGGAGCCGAGAACTCGATGACATACATCACCTTGGTTTGATGGTCCAGGAGGATCACATAAGGCTTATTAGCTTGTATTTGTCTGGCGGTCGGGAACGAGTAGTTCCAATATATGCGGCACTTCTCATTTCCAACAACGCACTCAATATCTCCGGGAGCATAAGGCAGTACCGGTGTTTTGTTCCACCCCATACGAGTGCCTTAGGTAGTAATATAGCACACGTAATGCAACGTTATGCTGATGGATATAGGCCGAAGTCGCATATACAGGGCACGCCGATATCAGGTGCATCAGCGATTCCGGTGCCTGGTGGTGCCTTGTGCTCTGCAGTTGATATCAGGTACCTCGCTATCACACGATATCACACAAATACCAGTACACACCCATCACTCGGGTTCGATAGACCAAGGTGTTTATAACACTATCCTGACAGGCCACTATAAAGCCTTCGGTATCAGATCTGAGCACGGCTGACCTCAAATAAGCGAAAGCCATCGCCGTCTATAAACCTTGTGCTTCAATGTTGTTATAGAAAACTCCATGTAGGGTCTTATCGACATGCACCCTAAACAAATTTCTCTGTTCGGCAGCTTTGATTTGGGCTTTCAGACGATTCGGCTCCAGTTCAGTGATTGACTGTACGTCATCACTTTGCCTGCCTCTTCGTCTATGGTCGAATCTGAGACCGAATCGTTCGAGAGTAATATAATAATATAAGAGACTAATATATATATATATATATATATATATATATATATATATATATATATATATATATATATATATATACTATATAACAAAGCAAATTTGTTTTTCAAAATATAATTAACAAACCGCCAACAATGAGTTAATCTTTGAAATTCTTTATTTTCTTATCGTTTCGCCAGACAAGGTGTACCACAAGGTAATATTATTGGGCCAATATTGTTCTCTGTTTATGCAGTCGATTTTTGTTAATTTTTAAATTATCGTAAAATTCATTAATACGCGAACGACACACTATTGTATTTCTTATTTAGCCAGGCCAATTATATCATGGTTGCTAGTTATAATAACAGCAATGTAAAAACAATTATTAGTATTGCTAATGAATATAAATTGGTACTTAATGAACATAAAATACAGCTTCTGTTATTTGGAAAAAATAGAGTTAATGTGATGGAAAGTTCTGATTTTGTTATAAAAATTAACGATCAAATTATAACTCCAGTTAATCAATATAAAAATTTAGGCTTCATTCTAGATGATGATCTTATGCATTATAATGGTATAAATGGTTTGGTAAAAAAATAATACCACAAATTGAAAATATTATACATGCACAAAGAATTTCTTACTAGTGACACAAAATTGTTACTCTTCGATTCATTAATACTATCTCATCCTGCTTATTGTGATGTTATATATTTGCCTGTGTTAACAGCAAAACATAAAAACACTTTCGAAAATATAAGACTGTTGTTTAAGATATTCATTCAATTTGAGAAAGTATGACAAATTAACATCTACCTTCTCACGTTCTAATTGGCTGAAGTTGCAAGAACGATTCGTATGTCACACGTCTTGTCTAATTTTTAAATTAAATAAATACCATACACCTTCTTTTGAAAAAGTAATTAGAGATAGCGATGTTCATGATTTGGATACCCGTAATCTGTATATGTATACTGTGCCTAAGCATAATTCTGCGCAGTTTGAAAGGGGTTTTAGTTATAAATTCAGTTAAGTCTGCTCCAACCATACACCTGCATTCCGAAAACAAATTAAAAACTGGATAAATTCAAAATCATTTGTTTAATTTTATTACACACTAATATTAAAATAAATATTTAAAACTTATATTATATATAATGTTTAATAATATTAGTAATTGTAATCTATCGCAGCCTTTTGTTTTGTTTACTTTTGTTAATTTCTTGCATTCGGTTGGTTACATGGAAGAGCGGCTTAAGGCCGAATGGCACCAATGTAATCACAAACGTTATAATTTTTGTATTAATAATTGAAAATAAATGCACTGTTATTATTATTATTAATTAGTAGTTATTAGTTTCTGGTGGGTAATTTATATTTTTTAAAGAAAAAATATAAATTACGCTAAAAAATAACTAATCCTCTAAGCAAGAGGATTAGTTATTTTTATTCGTGTAGTTGAACGTAATAAATATTCTCCCTTAAGGTGTAAATTTTTCAAAAAATCGATTTTAGCAAGGTTCTTTAAAACTGTTAGAATATGAGGCAGAACATTTTTTTCTTAAAAAAATGTTTTCCCGGAATTTTCGAAAAGTTAATTTAAACATTATTTATTAATAAATGATTGCCCTTTTCTTGTCGAGCGTATTAACGTTATTTATTTAGATACTCGCTAATCACAAAAAAAAACAATATTGTCTGATTATCAATATTTCATTAGCTATAAACATGTAGATTAAGTGAATTTTTTCCCAGATTCAAATTTGCATCAATTACACAGCGTGATGCGGAGCGCCTTAAATTCGACATGCCTCGCGAGAATGGCTCCCGTGGCTCCATTTCTGAATGTTTTTTTATAATAATTTTTTTATTATACTTAAATATAAACCTAATAACTTCCTTAAATATTATTATTTTGTTAACTCTTCTTCCATAAAAAAAATTGTCAAAGAAGGCTTTTCTTTAGGTTTTCACCTCTTCAATATATTAGACAGGACCACAGAGACACAGAGGGACCAGGGCAAACCTCTAGGGCACAGAACCTGCAATGAGAATAAGTCCGAATCTGACCAGAGACTGCATAAATGGCTGGGCAAGACACCAGCATAACAAAAGATGGAGAGGAGTAACGGGTTGTCGAATAACCAAACTCTTCATCGAATACTTAGAGATTGAGAAATGGGCCCAAGAATTCATTAAATTGAACACCAGAATTCTGGTGGGAATCATTATGGGCCAACATAGTAGCCTGAATGCATATAAGCACAAGCTGAGGCTGACTGATAGCCCGGACTGCAGATACTGTAAAGAAGACGAGGAATCCTCGATTCATCTTCTTTACACCTGCCCTGCACTGGAGGAGAAGAAGCACCTTATATTAGGGACGGGATAGCATTTTTGGGTAATGACCTGTATAAAAGGGAATCGCCAAGGGACCACCCATGCCATCAGTGGGTGATGAGGCCCAAACCCACATAACATAATAATAATAATAATAATGCCTCTTCTTCCATCCAAGAAGAAAATTGCCAAAGAAGCCCTTTCTTTAGATTTTCACCCCTTAAATATATTAGACAGGAATAATATTCAGTCAGTTAGTTTTTCACGACTTCATAATTACCTCATCACAATTGTACTTAGTCGTCGTTATAGAATGATCACGAGCGTAGATACTAGTACTTTACTGTTTACTGGAAACCGGAGACTTCCCAAGAATATGCCATAGTTTTTTTTGTGCTCTTTCTGCATATACAAAAATCAAGGGTTGTCAATTCGCTATAAAACATATTGACTGTAAGAATTGTTTTCCTGTGTAGTACCCCTATTAATTAAATTAATAATTACACATAAATTAGGTATTTTATTGATGTTGCATAGAAAATATTGTTTAAAGAATTATAAGAAATTACATATAACAATTTTCCAGTATCCAACAGTTTTAAACAAAAATGTTATACGTTATGTAAACAACTTGACCCGACAAAGTCTCATTTACTGTAAATATGTGTTTCAAGTATCTGTCACTGAGATATAGCAATGATAACTAAATATAATCCATTTTTAATAGTTCAACAACTATTCATCCAGTGATTCGAATCTTCGGTCATGACGGAATCAACCCATCTTTTTAGAACAACATTTTTCTTGAGAATTGCTTACATAAAAATTGGTAATCCATTTAAAATAAAACGAAAAATACACAAAACATATCCTGTCTATAATCTGTATTCTATAATGCATGTTTTCTACGTCTAGTTAACAGTGACGGATAATGTTAAATATCATCTACATTGCACGAAAATGAAATCACTTTCACAAGCTGGTAACACTGAGGATTATCAGTGTATCGTATCCTCAAACCGGTCGGAGCATTCGCTAAATGCTAGGGTGAAAGTCCCACATAAGAGTAGTTCTTAAAAGATATTTGAACTTTATAAGAATTTTAGTAAATTGTGTGTTACTATGTAAATATAATTTTCACTTGTATCTTTTATTTATTCTTTCTAATTCTGCTTGGAACTTCTTCCCTCTGCCCCCTGATACAGAGTGGGCAGTCCCAAAATATTCGATTTAATGCACAAATTGTTAATTTTTAAAATTACTAAATCTCAATGTTCATTTAGTGAACAATTTCAATAGCATGTGAATTTTCAGCACCCCATATTTGAAAATTTTATTTGCTGACATATCCGTCAAGATGAAAATGTGCTTTGTTACAAAAATTAGCATCGCCTTCTTTCTTTTCTAATACCCAATTTATTATTCATTTCATCGCTATTTGCTAAATAAAAAAACTCTCTTATCTTCACGATAAATTGAACAGTCTACCTGAGCTAGCCATAAAAACAAGCCACGGTATGTTTTGAGATTTTTTATTTGACAAATAGCGGTGAAATAAACTATACGTACGATGTAAATGATCTGTAACATTTATTTGTTGTATCAGCTGAATTTTACATGCAGACAGATGCAAATATTTCATTAAAATCCAATGTGTGGTGGCTCTTAATAGAATCATTAGTTGTGCACGACGTCGAACTGATGTGTTTGGATACTACCGTACACTGTCACTAACTGCAGCAATATTTTCATTAATTGACAATGACGAGGACGTGTTGGTATTACCTTATCAATAACAGAACCCGTCTCTTCAATTTTCTCGATTAAGTTATGAACTTTAACTCTGAATGTGCTTGACTTTGTTGTAATTTCGTGAGAATTTTCCTTAATATAAATGTAAATGGTCGCTCACTTTCACAACACAGTTGTACACAAACTATTCGTTGTTGAATTGTTAATCGCAGCATTTTGACGTCGTATGGTTTGTAGATAACTGTCATTAAATATTGGCGCCATATCTTTGATAGAACACAAATGCCTCTCAACTGAAATTCTACAGTTCCAACTGAGACTCCCTATATATGGCAATCATTGGCGTACTCTTATAAAACAAATTGTACTGATATCCGTAAAAGGAAGACCTTCATTATTAATTCATATATTTGTGACCACTGATATAGATTGAGTCTGATATTTTTCCTTTTCGCTATTTTATATATTTCAATCATTGCAATTTATGCTTTATACCACTTTTTCTGTGTTATTTCTTAAATTTGTTTAAATACCGCCGTCCTCCCAATTCTACTAATTGTAAATGAGTGTGATATTTTATTACCTTGAACTAAGCATTTCTACATTCATATGGGAAACACTTACATAACATTTTCAAAATTAAAGTTATATGGTTATAATTTAAAAATATTTTAATACATCTTGAATTTAAATATGTATTTAATTATGCTTTTAGAAGAAAGGTTCTGCAAAATAATATTTATTACTTTTCAAATTTTCTAAGAGAAATCTATGCCCGATACTGTGAATAATGAACTATTTCAGAAAATTATTTAACAATTTTTCTTCTTCTTCTTCTTCTTTCTTCTAAAGTAGGTCTATGGCCTGTTCCTTCTTCGATGAACATCATCGGTACTGTGAACTATTTATCTGTTTTTACAGAGGGTAGGCTCTAAACCTCTTCTTTATTCCGGGCTTGGGACCGCCAACAGTACTACTGGGCTACTCAATCCACCCAGCAGCACTTCTGGGTGGATTGAGTAGCTAATAATTTTTCAAAGGTTATAATACTAAGGTAACTTTTTAGACTCCCACGTTCATAACTAATGTTCATAACTTGAAAACTATATTATGTTTTATTTCATTTAAAAAAGTAAGTATTCTTCATAAATATATTTCCGTTTGGTTACAGTACTGCCGTTATTATTTCAATATATCATATGAATATTAAAAACGATCATTAAGTAGTGTATTTTAAGTATAGAAAATTTTAATTTATTGTAAAGTAATAACAACTGGAATTAAAGTTTTATGTTCTGCTTTATGTATTAAAGATTTATGTATAGTTAGCGTCTAAACAATATAATGCAAAAATATAAATATTAATAAGTTTATAAATAGTAATAAGAACATGGTAGAGTGTCTTTTATCCACCTCAGAATCAATAGGTTCGTCTGGAAGACGTTCCCGATCAGAATCAGTCAAAATCCGATCGATTCGACACGATTTAGTTGAATTATCGTGTTACGTTAATGAAAATAATACAATAATCAGAAATACAAATTGTATATATCAACAGAAGATTAATCTACAATTAAGTTCAGAATAAAAATCTATTGGACAAGAGAAATAATTATGACAATTTTGACTTTTAACGTGTTTTTTTTATTTCAATATATGCATTGTACGTTAGAGGCGTTTAATGTCTATTAAAACAATTTTGAGTTTCTTTAAGATTTATAATTATGGCTTTGTACATGGTTTGTGAATGACTTTTATATTAGTTTGTAACCGTGGCCAACTATAATTTAACAAGTTAAACAAGAAATATAAATATAACTGAAAATGCACATATAACAGTGCAACTGAAAACATGTGAGATGCAGTGAGAAAAGAGTGTACAGTTACAATGGCCACATATGGCGAATGTATGCAATTATTTCAAAGTGTGTCATGGAGACAATGCTAGTATTAGTTTTATTACATTCAATAACGTAGCAATAAAAATACGATATTATCATTTTTATTTAAGTGCTCGTCGTTAGCTGAACAACTTATAAGATCACATTGCCTAGTTCGTGAATTAGAAAGTAAAGATTCAACGCTCCATCCGGTACACAAGTAAAAGTGATTGAATGACACTGAGTTTCATAAAATTTATAATATGAAACTCTCGCAGAAGGGAGCCAATTTCTGTGTATGAAAAAAAAAGCTTGGCGAAATCATCAGAAAAGTTTAAAAAAATTAGGTACGCGTACATAGACAGAAGGTTTCGTTAAATAAATATATTACAGATTTACGATTTAAATCTGAGCACTTGGCTAAGGCAAGGGATAATTCATAAGGGATAAGGCAATGTCAACGTGGGAAGATGTTTATTTAAAAGTACTTTACGTAGTACGAAGAACTATTATCACTATGCGAAAATCGGCTATATTTGGATGGATATTTGCAATACGGTTCAGGACGTAGCGTACATGGCTACGAGTAATGCGTCGCATCCCTTAAAAAATTGGCAAATTAGTATTATTTAAAAGTTCAATCGATTTATTCAATTATTATAATTTTTTTATTATTTAAAATCGACCGCAAACATACATTACTTACTTTAAACGCTACCATTAACTTTTCTATTTTAAATCGGCCGTGGAGGCGCACGAAATTATTGGATTCCCGCGTTACTTACTGCAGTGCTGAAATGCGATGGTCCACGTTACATCCAAGCCACGCTTTAGATGGGTGAAAAGGTCAATGATCTTACGCAGTCAACAGTGGAACTTCGAGTGGGTATTGTCGTTATTTCCGGAGTCAGTTATGTGATTAGGTGAACGCATCTTGGCGACTATCGCCATAACATAAGGAAGATTTGGAAGCACTGTTTCAGGTAATTGTGGAAAACGAAAATGAGGAATGGGATCGAGAAACCATTATTTGTGCTAGAAGCCTTTTAACTTTATTGCGCGACTTTGATTTTAATCTCTTCTTAGCAGTGTTTTCTGCAATATTCCCACATTCTGAGAGTCTGTTTAAAATTCTACCGACAAAAATATCAGATATTAGTTACTGCAACAAAAAGACCGCCGATTTCAAATCACATATTCAAAAAATGAGAAACGAGTTTAGTGAGATTTGAGATCGTATGAACAGATTTGTTAGAAAATCAACCACCAAGTAAAAGAATGCGTTTGTATTTAATTCCTGAAGAAAATAAGAAAAGCACCTACGCACGATTATTTTATGAAATTTTGGACGTTATTATTTTGAACATTAGTGAAGGGTTAGTGAAATTTCTTAAGCCTAGATTCCACACAATTTACTTAATTCGTGAAACGTTTTCCTGACGAACTCTTTTCTTCATTAGTAGATACATATGGAACATTTTTTGATGCAAATCGTTTAAAAAGTGAACTTTCAGCGATTTATAGTAATCCCGATATGAAAAAATGCACTGTATTTGAGCTTCACCAATATATTATCTCCCTTCAATTATCTTCTGTTTTCCCGGAGTCATCAAAGTTGTGTCGTCTAATTTTGACAATTCCTGCCATAAGCAGTTCCGCGGAAAGATCATTTTCATGTTTAAAGAGAATAAATACTTATCTGTGAAATTCTCAAAAGCAGGAAAGACTGTCAGCTTTAGCATTAATAAATATTGAAAATGCCTTATTAGAAGATATGAGATCGTCTCCAACATTTGAAGAAACAGTGATAGACGTTTTCGCTGGACAAACAAAAACCGTAGAATTGATCTTCATTTTAAAAATTATGATATATACCTCGGCATAATCATTTTAGGTTAGTGTCTTTTTTTATTTTTACCATTTTAATATGGCCTACCATACATCTGACTATACCTCTTCTCCTTATAAAATTTTTATCACATTCCTAGATTCTTTTCTCACGCTACGCCTCTGGTAACGATTTAGACACACGGCAGTATGTCAGTCAAGGTCGGAAAAGAAGAGGGTGACGCACCGGCCAGCAGTGTGTAATATTACACGAACAATTTCGAGCTCCTTTCGCCCCATAACTCAAAAACTATCGTACCCATATACTTGCAATACTGCATGTCTAATAAGGCCCCTTTGAGTACATAGAATCCCAAATTTCATAAATAAAACTATTATCGTTTTCGAGTTATTAAGGTCTGAAAAGTGCTATATTTGTCACTCACTGACTGACTCACTCATCAAAAACCTAAATCACTTGTAGGTGACTTAGACACTGAAATTAGGCATCAAGGTAAATAGGTAATTATGTGTGTATAACGGAAAATAATTGAAACCGCAAATTATCGATGTTAGGTTTCGACAAAATTATTGGTGCGGTTAGTTTCAAGTATTAAGTATCAATCAATTAGTTTCAAGTACTAAGTGTCAATCAATTCAACAAAAAGAGATGGCGTCACTACACCACGTGAATTGTTAAATTATTTTGTTCTTACCAAATATGAAACTTAAGACAACATAAATAACATAAATATTCGAAAATAATTATGAGTATAACGAAATAGGAAATTTGTATTTAGATATACCCATAGCAACCACATTGTGTTATATATTAAACTACCTGACCGGACAGGCGTTGTCCTGTCTTCAACTAAAAATTCAACTGAAAATAAAAAATTTACTACATTATTTTTTCTGTATAACCATGTATACCACGTGTTAGTCTATCAAAACTTACCAAAAATCGATATTAAATTAAATTTTAATATAAGGCTTGATTGCGGTGAACTAACTGCGATGAACAAACACTCCTCAAAAATCTCACTCAACAAACTGAAAACTGGATGAACGTTTCGATCAAATCGACTGTGCAGTGTGCACTAAGAAATGAATAAATGTCAAACGCGATGAGTGTGTATGTAGCAGACATCTGACAATTTTTAAAAAATTCATAGACAATTCGATTCACATTCACAAATGCGCGAACTGTCAAACGCGGGAAGTTAAAATAGTCGATAAGTTTTCTCAAATTTTCCAATTTTCTTAATTTTTCGTTCCGTAGAAACCTTCTACACAGTATTAGAAAACATAAAAAAAAAGATGAATGAAATCGGTTAAGTCGTTCTCAAGTTATGGCGTGACCAAGGGAAATAGGGATTAATTTTTTTATATATAGATAAAACTTCAAAAATTAATGATATCTCACCAAAAACATAAATATGAGAAGGGGGCCGAGTTCAGTACAAACGACGTTCGAGTTTGGCTTCGCCGAGAAAGAGTTGAGATCTGAACGAGTGCCAAGTTCCATAGGGACTTACAACAGGAACAATAGGAGTGTGCAACAGTCTTCAATTGATGTAAAAGAAAATGTTTTGCATTCCCTGATATTGAATTTATTACTTGCCAAGTTTTATATCCAACTAAATTGTTTTTAGTATAAAATAGAACAACTATCAAAGTTAAATTTTGAGTTTGTATTAAATATAACTACGTTAAACATAATTTATTGACTATTATGTTTTTTTTTGCAATAATCCATATCCTTTTTATCCAAAAATGTTAATTACTACAAGAAAAAAAATTTAAAATGTTAAAGCTGACTTTTTTGCTTTGCATAACGATAACTCAGCAAAAATTATCAAACAAAACTTTTAGACCACTCAAATTAAAGAGGATAAAATTATTTAAAAAATATTTGTGATGAAATCATTGAAAAATATCCCCGTCCCGAAAGAAAGTCCCGTGGACATTTTTAAGTCCTAACAAAAATTTTTAAAAATTATTTTCCGATGGTTTTCTTATGATTACTCAAAAACTGATGATGAAAAAAATTTTGAACGCAATATCTGAAAACCAGAATCTTCGATCTTCAATTTTCTTTCTCTAAAATTGCTCTGAGACTATTTTCTTCCAAGTTACAGCTCTTTGAAAATCATCTAAAATTTTTTCATGTAAAATTCTTTTGCCTAGTGTAGTAGTGGCATTTGGAATAGCTCATGGTTTAATTCAGTCAAATCGGGTGTGGAATAAGATATCTAGTTTTTAACATACTTTAAGTGTCTTGAAGGTGTCACACCACACCACACCCTGAGATTATCAAAACATATTTAGAACCTTTTACCGTTGTTGATTCAACTAAGCAATTTATATTGATGAGCATGATTAAATTAACACAATTAAGGCACTTATAAGCTTCCGTTATTCAATGACAATATCACATTGTCTTTAAATACGATCTACTTTTCTTTGATAAAGTTTCTCATGCATATGATTCTCGTGACCTTTATTTTATAAAACTATTTTAATGGTATGAAAACTGCAATTATTAAGGAAATAAACCGATATTAATTGCTGTCAATATTGTTATTAGACTATTCTGTTAATATAATAATTGATACTCTTCATTACCTTAAGTTTACGTGTACGTAATTATTTACGTGATTTCTTAATTACTTACGTAATTAAGAAATTACGTAAGTAATCGCTTAATTACTTAATCTCATAATTACTTCTTATTGAGTTGAAATAAAATTAAATTTAGAATTTTCTCCTAAATGTACTTCTGATTATATTGATCCTACAGAAAAACAGCGTATTCCGTATTAATTGTATAGTCCAATCAATCTGTCTGAGCCTCTATGTTAAATGGTCACTAATTGTAAACAGCAAAAAAAAATTTGAGCATATAGAAAATTAAATTTCAAGAAGCTTTCTTTGCTCTCAAAATGGCGGCCGCTAACATAACCTAAAAAATTCGCAAAAGTCAAAAGAAAACGGGTTTTCGCGAATAAGAAAGAAAGTTGTACTCGGACTGGAAAAAGTTAAATGAGAAAGTTGTAAATAATGAAATAATCTTTCGATTCAATTGTTGTGAGCTCGAATCGATTCATTACTTTTCGAGATATAACCGTTGAAAATTGCGTTCTTTTTGTTTTTACTCTAAAAATAACAATATTTGATGAAAACATTTAATATTTTCAGAAAATGTAGTCCTAAGTAAGACGAAAACAATCGTTTTTGTTGCAATTCCAAAATATATATATATTTTTAAGTTATAGCTGTTTCCGTAAAACGGCTTTTCCATCGAAACGGATGGTCCTATAGACTTGTTCGAGCGCTTATTTTATTCGTTAGGAGTTGTACTACAAATATATTTTCAGCAACAATCGATTTTTTAAATTTTTTATATAGAAAATCGCGTTTGAAAATGACGTGATTTTCGTACATCGGTTTTATTACAAGAATTTATTGCCAAAAATGAAATTATTAGATGTTTTCATCAAATATTGTTATTTTTAGAGGAATAACAAAAAAACGCAATTTTCAACGGTTTTTTCAATATCTCGAGAAGTAATGAATCGATTCGAACTCGAAAACCGCTTTCTTGACTTTTGCAAATTTTTTAGGTTATGTTAGCGGCCGCCATTTTGAGAGCAAAAAACTGTATGTTTCTTGAAATTGTATTTTCTATGTGCTCAGATTTTTTTTGCTGTTTACAATTAGTGACCGGGTCATTCCCTATTGATTGGACTAGTAATTTCTAATAGCACTCCATGCCAATTCGACCATAGCCGAAATACCATTATAGTATTTAAGAAAATGTATTTTTGAAGCAAACTATTTAAAAAAAAAATTGTGTTTATGAGTCAAATATTTGAATGCTTTTAAGGTGTTTTAAATATATCTACTGCTGCTGGGGTCGGTCGGTTAGAATGTTTCCAGTGGGATCACGATACACTATATTGAAAAATAAAATTTATTCCAGAAAATGTTTTACAATTGAAATGTTTATCCAGTATTAACTATTTTTTCCTAAATAATATGTTTCCATTTCCGTGAATTTATTACATATGTTATTAATTCGTTGTATTAAAGTATGCACATGATGGTATTAATGACTCATATAATTTTAATGAACGCTGGACGACTGAAACACCATACGCTAAAATAAGTAAAGCATTACTATGGAGAGATTTTGTGCTAAATACCTGATATAATATTTTCTTTATCATTGTACAGATAATTATATTTTATAAAGGGTATTTCAATAAGGACGCTCGATTTTTAAATGTAAATAAAATAAGTTGTGTGTTAGATATCAACTTAATGTTTCTTTTTTATTTAAAAGAATATTTTATGGCATTAAGTATGGAATGTAACGCCGTTCAAATGTCGCTTGGTGGCACGTATTCGGGATGTCGAATTTTCGATGACTATGTCGTATAAATATGGCTGAATTTGCTAGATAGGGTTCGTTATATTGACTTTGAGGGCATCAACTGTTTGCGGTTTACTGGCATAGACTTGCGATTTAAGATAGCCCCAAAGGAAGAAGTCTAAAGCTGTTCAGGTTACCTCTGCGCGAGATAACCATGCCATCAAATCGCTCGTGCAGATTGTCCATCGTGGCATGCGCTGTGTGGTACGTGGCGCCGTCCCGTTGGAATCACATGTCGTCGGTATCCATATCATCCAGTTTAGGTTACAAAAAATTTGCTTATAATCGTTCTGTAGCGCTCACCGTTGACGGTTATGACAATGCCAATGACAATGTCACTTTGGAAGAAGTACGCACCGATGATTCCGCCAGATCAAAATCCTCACCAAACAGTAACTTTCTCGGGATGCATTTGATGCTGGTATATTTTGTGTGGATTAGTATTCCAAATCCGACAATTTTTCTTGTTCACTTATCCAATCACCCAAAAAGAAGGTTCATTGCTAAAGATTATCTTTTTCGCGAAATTTGGGTCAACTTTGAACTGCTCCAGAGCCCAATCAGCGAACAGACAGCGTTGTTCATGGTCACTTACCTTAAGTTCGTGAGTCTCTGGGATTTTGTACGGGTGCAGACCCAAGTCCCGACGAAAAATTCGCCAAGGTGAAGTCGCAGAAATGCCGTCGTCTTTGTGAACGATGAGAAATTGACTCCCTCGAGTTTTTCCATACACTCTAACGCACAGCAGCGATGTTTTCAGCAGACCTTGAGTTTCGGTGACGTACGAGTGTCGGTTGATTATTTATCAAACCGATTGACTCAAGTTTGGCCCCTAAACGTCGAATAGTCGAATCGGTAGGACGGTTGTGGCAAGAATAGAAATCACGTACCTAATGCGCGGATCGTTTCTCGAAAAGAGCACTGATTTTGAAAATAAAATTTTATGATTTGTGTACGCTGTTGAACGCTATAACCTTTCATGGTAGTTTGCCGTACACAACTGAACAATTCGCAATAAATTTGACAGATTTTACTTTACCAACATGGCCGCTATGACCTAATAAAATTTCAAGCATCCCTATTGAAAGTCCCTGTATATGCAGATTTAAGTATGCTATTAATTAGAACATCCATTTAATATAGAATAGATATTTTGTGCTTTCTTGACTATAGGTATAAATTATATTCCACTAGTTTTTTTGTTGGGATTTTAGTTAAATGACTTACGTCATAAGTTAACAGAATTATGCCAAATCCTTCATATAGAACACACAAATAATAATATAATTTGTATTAATGTAATGAAGTATATATATCCTTAATTATTTAAACCCTTAAGTACATTCCTGTGGTAAATATACGAATTTGCGCAGAAGAAGACGATTAAAACCTAAACGTTACAGTAAAACTTTTGTAAGTATGAATTTTGTGTTTGCAGTTTTTTTGAATGCATCTAAAATATCAGTTTTCTTTTTTGTAAGGATGCTTGTTCCTTAGGTATGACCTACAACGTACAATTTAAGATGTCAAAAGAAAGAATTACATGTGAGATGTCAAGGGTCAATTTGTATCTTTTAATTAAGTAGGTTGTGAAACTGGACGGTGCGTGCTTCTTGACGACTTGTAAAATAATTTGCGGAAACGAGCCGTCAAGAAGCCGGCACCGCTCAGTTTTATAACCTTCCTAACATAAAAAAAGCCATTAACACCTCAAATTAAATTAACCATTAACGCGATACATTACTAAAAAGAAATTTGGCGTAGATTTCAAATCTGTAAAAATCTAATATGGCCCACAAGAAAGATGAGATGAAAGTTTTGGCGTATATCTAAAAAATAGAATCTTCTCTAAAGCATCTGATTATATTACGATAATGTATTTTTACAATTAATCATTTTAAAGAGGTTCAGCTGGAGCGGATTAGTTAGCTCTGATTTCTCGACCAAGTCACAATCAGTGTTAAATTTGCTACAACTTTACTAATTTAACCGACTTTCTGTTTCTTATAGTTTCTTTATCTCAAAGTGGTCATTCTTTATTGACCAGGAACGCAGTTAAATCTAAAATTATTTAATTATTTGCTATATTTGAGGGAACGTATCGAAAGTGTCTCATTTTTTCTCGATAACACCATTCAGTTGCAATAACTACACCCTAGTGGACCCATTATTATAATTAATAGAAGTACTACTAGCAAAAATAGATGTCAAAAAACTATTCTATATAATAAGTTTAAAAAAAAACCACTTTCAAAAAATGTAACTTAACTAAAACGCAACAAATAAATATTTTCTACAACAATTAAATACTTATTTGTTGTTCCGTGTAATGTATTTAAGAAATTATTGTTCAGTGTGTAATTATTATTAATTCCTTTATATAATTTTGAAGTCGGTGCCAAGTAAAACATAAAAAGATATATACCTTGCCACTATAACAACCAATTTACATTTACAATTGCCGAGGGAAGGAATTCGCATTACCAAAACTGTATGACACCGACTTCAAAATTATATAAGACAATTAATAGTAATCATATAGTAAACAATAATTTCTTAATTACATTAAGCGGAAAAACAAATAAGTATTAAACTGTTGTAGAAAACATTTATTTCTTGCTTTTTAGTTAAGTTACTTCTTTTTTAAGTAGATTTTTTTTAAACTAATTATTTTACAATTTTAAGTGATGGGTAGACCTACTAAGGATTCTTCGCGAATAAAAAAACGTCGGCTACTTGAATAAGGAGCTCCGTTGTGTATCTTCGAAGTCCAAGGTTCCATTAACAATGAAATTGGAATGGAACCACCTTGGAGCTATACTGAATTTAACGCAAAAAGAATAATTAAAATTGATTCATATTCACAAAAGTTATACCCGAACATACATAAAAAGAACCTCCGCCTTTTTTTAAAGTCGGTTAAGAAGTGATAAATATATACCAAAATCGGAATTTTCAAAGCATAGTGTGATGAACATTAGAAATATATATTTTTGATCATTATATGAAATTGATGACAATTCAGTCGCTGATATATTTTTGTTGCTATTCTTTGTCAAACCTTATTGATTTATCATTTATATGTAACTATATCTACTATCATTTAAAATATTATCTATATTGAATCATTTGAAAAACTATCTATTTCGAATATAACATCATTTTGATTTTTCTTGGTACAATATCAACTGTCGTGAAACAATATACTTGATTTTTCAACACTAATATGACTCGAATTTAAATATGGAGTACTTTATGGATGTATTAATAAATGTATGCATTTTCCTAAATACAACTAAGTTAAATATGATGAAAATATTTTAATTTTGAACAGAAAGATTTTATATCGTAGTTGCAGTTGAAGCACTTAAGACTGAAAATATTTTACAGTTTAACACAGTATAGTAAGAGGCATTCACACAACGTTCTAAATTTATGGGAGTACTTAGGTACTATGTTAGTTTTTCAATTCATTTTATGGTATACGTAAAATATTTTCAGTTCATTTCATGGTACAGTTTATTTCATCGCTATTTGCCAAATAAAAAATCTCAAAACATACCGTGGCTTGTTTTTATGGCTAGGCTCAAGTAGTCTGTTCCGTTTTTCGGCGAGATAAGAGAGTTTTATATTTGGCAAATAGCGATGAAATGAATAGTATAGGTAAATCATTACGTATAACAGTGATGGTATATATAAAATTCGTATGTGAATACTAAACGCATATATAAAAAAAATTTTTCTAGTTTGTAATAATTGCAAACCGATTTTCATGTCGCCAATATAACAGATTACCGGTAATAAATCATAAACCAATAAAATACGACATGTGAAATATTTTACTGTGTATTAAATATTTACGCTGATTTAACGTAATGTTCTAGTTATTATTGCTGAATCACTCATTGCCTTTTTTAACTACATACATTATTGTTACGCCGAAACACGTTGATCATTTTGCACTTTCTTTTGTGTGGGTTTTTCTGACCTACTTCGTCTTCTGCCTACGGTACTATTAGAATATTTGGATGAGATTTACTCTTATAATTGGCAAATAAAATACATTATAGATATGGATAATTTTTAATATAACAACGTAACTACTATATATATATTTCTTATACGTTCTGAAATAGTATGTTTTTCAGGAACTGCTTTGAAAATTAACATATTTAATTGCTTACAATTTCTTATGCGTGTTACAATTAATACAGACACATATTCGTAATAAAAATTTTATATTACTTACTATTTAAGAATTGTTTTATCAACGAGTACCTGTAGAAACATAGAAGCACGCCGGGTGTAACGTATTTGTCGATAGTTGCATATCGCACAGGGCGTCTGAAACGAGGTTAGCCGCGTTTACTGAGAAAGCGGTCCAAGATATCGCCCCGCGGTCTTCATTATAGTCCTCTGGACCCAAATTGTGTTGAGACCAGTCAGAAGGGAAGGGAGCGGGTAATATATATCCACACTGTTGGCTCGAAATATCATACGACGATCCGCTTGTTGATAATATACTTATTTACCACCATGATTAGTTTGAAAGTGGTTGGATTGTATTTGTGTATCGTGGTGGTAGCTAGTGCCCTTCCAGCTCAAGATGAGTCACGCGGTAATGCCATTCAGACGGAAAACGATCTGTTGGATTCCATATACAACGACTGCCTGCGAAAAGATTCCATATCGTGTTTCAAGTATAAACTCTTCAACTTTATCGACAAGATGCTGGGACACAAGGATACGATCACAGTGACTGATGGTGTGCAAATCATTAGAACTAGTAGTGAAAGCGAAGGTGCTCCACGTGCGACTACCAGTGACGACACCATTGAGTCGCTGATATTCAACCGTATCGCTGGATTTTTGGACACTCACACAATTAAAGTCGACATTAGGGGAAGTGAAATTGTTAACGCTGTAAGCTCCACAGCACGATCCCTTGGCGACCTTGCCGATTCCTTGTCGGAAGAAGAAAATGCCATTGCCGGACAGGAAGGCAGAGGCAAAAAGAAGAAGGCTAATAGATTGTTGGGACCTCTCATGGCAGCTATAGCTCTAAAAGCAGCACTCTTGGGCAAGCTCGCTTTGGCAGGAATAGCTTTGATTGCCGGAAAAGCCCTTCTTGTTGGCAAAATTGCCCTTGTTCTTTCAGCGATTATTGGTCTGAAAAAATTATTAGGCCAAGGTCAGGGCAAACATGTCACATACGAAGTAGTTGCTCACCCTCAACATTCATCCAGCCACGTTCAGAGTCATGAATCGGTATATGCGGGAGGATCCGGCCATGGGGGTGGATATGGTGGCGACATTGGAGGAGGATACAGTTCTGGCAGTTCCTCTGGACATGGTGGATGGGGTCGTTCTCTAGACGCTCAGTCTCTCGCATATAGAGGACACGCTCAAATACAACAGTAAAAATCCAGGTATCTCAATCTGGCATTAGTACCTGTAAAAATCTCAGCGAGACTAGGACCAGGAACTCGGGTCCACAGAAGATAATATTTATATATTTATTTCGATTATTATTTAAGTCATGAACAAAGACTATTATTACCAATTCCAGTTGTGCTGGATTTTTAGATTTAAGTGAATTGTTATGTTTTATACAAGTCAATAAAAATAATAAATATTAGACAGATATTTTAATAAATTATTCTCTATAGCAACATTGTTTTGTAATAGCGATTCTTTATTAATTTACATCGTCCTCTTACCTTCATCCATTAAACTAATTTAATATGATTTCATATCATATTAATACAATCAGAGAGAAATAGATATTCTTATTAATATTAATGACATCCTTACATTAACCCAATATTTAATAACCCTGACCTTTTTCCATATGAATATCGCAATTATATTAGATGACAACTATCAGTACTATAAACTACATAAATAACAGGTTAAGTTTCATTAACAATAAAAAGTATGTTAAAAGAACTAGCTAAATGTGGTCATTGTCTAGTGGGCAATGAACTCATTCCATACATAAATTTCTCTTTTCAGTAAGTGATGTTGACCCTTGTTCCTTAATGCTTCTGTAGGCGGAAAGAATAAATTTCTACAAGGTCACGTTCACGGGACAGACCACACCTGTCCCCGTTCTGGGGTGTTTATTTTAATAAATTCCTTAAATCTACGAATCATTTACTTGATCTATTATTTTAAGACATCCTGAAGTGTCCTAATAGTTGCACTTGTACATGCTTCTATATATTTCAAAAGAAATTGAGGAAAAAATGTTCATATAAACGATATTAAATCCTTAGTTTTACTTAAAAAGTAACAATTTATATTTTGAATTTGGATTTTTAGTTGAATATGTTAATCATTCTTATAATAATATGTTAATTTATAAACTTATTTTTCATGTCAAGTAATTATAGCGTCTGGCGAGCAGTTAATTTATTATCAGATATTAAATTAAATATAATTCATTTCCTTCTTATGTTTGCAATAGTACATGGCACAAAAATTCAATTTTGCAAAGAATAACAATTACTCAGATAAATAATTAAATATTTTTATTAAATGGTGGAACGTCTTTTATATATAAAACTATTAATCATTATTATTAATGCTTTTCGTGCATTCAGAGCATTAGTCATATTATTGTCATATATATCGAATATAACAAACAATTTATTTACACATGTTTAAGTCAATACAATCAAGTAATGGCATCACGCATGTGTAAGTCAATATTTTTATTACCATTAGAATTTTGTATTTAAATTAGATCATCTCCTGATCATGCCAACTTGATTGACAAAACGTGCATCCGGTGTTGTTTAATTTTTTGGTGTTTTGTGAAAAATTGGTCGGCTGTTTTATATTCTATAAGAGACAACATGAAATTAACATTTAATTTTTTTACTAACAATTATTTTAATTCTTAGATAAAAAAAAATCACCGAAACTGCTGAATTTCAGGTAATTTTGGCTTTATGCTTAGTGGGGGCAAAACCAGGTCGTGTTTGAACGGAGGTGTTTAGCTTTTTTTCCACAAAACTTACAATAATTGTTTTAGCTCTGTATGCGATACTATTCTAACTTGTAAGCACTTTCCTCTATATGCAAATTGTAGCAATTAATATGCCATATTTAGCCACTAATAACATTGAACTCGTCAGGAAATTATATCATCGAGTATGGTTATGAATAAAATTTGTAAAGCTACAATTGTAAAGTGCCATCACTTCGCCAATGCCTTTACGCAAATAATTCTATCGTTCAGGCTTCTTACAATTAAACATATTTTAAGTGCGATAAAAGCAAAATTTAAATGGCGACGCCACTGTCGCCAAGTATGTGATTTTTCTTTTTGTTTGCCTTGTCTGATAAGCAGAACTTCCATGTTTATATTAGCAATTCATTTTGATGTATAGAAAAGAAAATTAAAGAGAAATAGAAGACGAATTGACGTAAAAACAGAGATTGTTGCCTTTTTTCATGTCTTTCAGCAATGTCTGTGCAGTATTTTGAATAGTAGAGCAACTTATACTTACTTTGGGCGTTGCTACGATCGCTAATTTTGCTTTGAAAAGACAAAAATTCCAATTGATTTTCTTGCGCTTTCATAATAGACAATAGGGTCTTATACCAAAGTTTTAGCTTCAATTTGCCCATTAAAAAAAAGGCTAGAAAATCTGTTCACCCCCATCATCTATAGTAAGTGAGTATAGTAAATATTTTGGTCTGAGTTCCAATGGAGTTGATGAGCTCCAATGAGCTCATCGCGCTGGATGTTTCCGCCCGTTGGCAGCTGAACACTGGGCTTCAGTTGCAGCTGGGTCTCCTTACAGTCAATGCCTGTCGTTGATATAGCTCGAACTTTTTTATTGATCATTTATTAATCAATAATTATTGAGTTTTATTTGCACGTTCTTCTTTGGTTCATGATTATGTGTAATTAACTATTATGTCGAACGTAGCTAATAAACGGCCATTTGGAACATCGTACAAAGTTTATAAGAGAACTTTCTGACGTAACATACGAAGATGTGAAAACAATATGTTTAGTTTACGATACATTTTTGATGTGCTGGGACAATAGAGACTGTAGGAAACATATAAACAGTATACGGCACACACAGAAGCTCGCTTAAAACAAAATGCCCAATTTATATTAATTCAACTTTCATGCTGATTGCTTGTAATTTACCAATTTGTGTATTAGACAATAACGCATTTCGTTCGTTTTAAAATAAATCCATCATCGATTAGCAATTACCAAGTCACATAGCGTTGCCAAATGAAATTCATCTTCATGCGAATCAATCGAAAACAGGATTAAATCTGAATTACAAAATAGAAGACATGGTTATGCGTGGAACAGATGACGGCTTCTAAAAAGGACTGTTGTTAATACATACACTGTTGTTGTTAATAATTACACTGGGACCTTTTAAACGATCATAATCATTCTTACTATCTAGTAAACAATTACAAAAATAAACAGTTTTAAAACCTTAAAACGGACTTCTCCGCACATAGGACATAACTATCTCGAAATTGAGTGGCCGAGAAAAAATAAACCAACACATAAATACAGAATATGTGTTTTATGCGTCAGTTTTAATTTTTCAATTATTCTCAAATAATCCACCATCAAGCTTTATCATAACCCATAGACAGGGTGGGGCGTGTCCTATCCACCTCAAAATCAATACATGTCGTCTGGTAGACGTTCCTAATCAGGATCAGTCGAAGCCCGATCTATCCGACACCATTTAATTGAGTGATCGTGCTAACAAAAGCAAGTTCTCAAATAGTTCACCATTGTACTTTCTCATGACCCATGAGCATTATAAAGTGTTCTATCCACCTCAAAATCAATATGTGTCGTCTGGAAGACGTCTACGATCAGAATCGGTTAAAACCCAATCGAACCGACACGATTTAGTTTCATAATCCATGGACAGGGTGGGGTGTGTCCTATCCACCTCAATATTAATAAGGGTCGTCTGGGAGACGTCCCCGATCAGAATCAGTCAAAACCCGATCAATCCGGCACGATTTAGTTGAGTTATCGTGCTAACAAGATTAAATGCCGACGACAACGACGACAACGACAACGACAACGACGATAACGACGACAACGACAACGACACACACACACACATACACACAAAATGATTTAAAAATCTTTTTTTTTTTATTTTTAGGCCGAAAAACGAAAAATAAAAATTTTTTTTCCAGGGTTTTGGAAAAAAAACGATTACATTACTCTTCCTCGTATAGCGGAGTGCGGAAAAGTAAAAATATACAGGCGAAGCAATTGTGAGAATGGTTCATGAAAGTGACGAATATAGGACGAAATTTTAATGATAGAAATGTATGTTGCTTAGTTATTTAGGGATCTACATCGAGATCAATCACCTATTAGCCAATACATAACCAGTTTCATTACCAAAAGTTTGGACATGTTATAAATAAACTTAAAAATAAATAAAGCATTATTAACGACGATACCAAATTCAATGTGTTGTTACCTATTCAAGAAAACCCCATGACTCCAGCTCGAGAACTGACTCGAGACTGTAATTTTAGTTATACCCCAATTCAATAAATGTATATATTCTGGACAATTTTTCAGAGCATATTATATATTTGGCACCATACATCCATAACAATTTCTTATTACTACAAGAATATTTAAATATAAAAGAGGCATTAAGACACTACACTGGTTTCCACGTAGTCTACCTTTCAAGGCTATGGAGCATCTGTTGGATAATTTGTGGATAGACCACTTAATAATTATTTAAATAATTTTTTTTTAATATACCATGTCTTTAAAACGGACATAAAAGTATAAAACAATCTCTCCTAGCCCCATATAGATTCTTAACCTCATATGTATAGATAGTACTGAGAATATGTGACTGTGAATCTTTAATAGGTGTGAAAATACTTGTAAGATTTAAAATGAAAGACGTGGGGCGCATATAATAGATAGTAGTAAGGAGTATAGAGAGTAGCTGTTGTTGAGAAAACTCATCATCATCATCATGAGGTCATCAGTCCTAAGACTGGTTGGACGCTAATCTCCAGCTTCTCCTATCTTGTGCTAACATACGCATTTCGCTAATTGTGCTAAAACCTACATCCCTTACTATTTGCGAGCATTAGTCTAATCTAGGCCTACCTCTGCCTTTCTTCACTCCTATTTCTGCCTCCAAAATATCGCGGACTATTTCCTCATGTCTCAACAAGTGGCCTACCATTCTATCTCTTCTCTTCTTTATGTTTTTCCACATACTTCTTTTCTCGCCGACTTTCTCTAATACTTCTTAGTTTCTAACCCTATCAGTCCACGGTATTTTCATCATTCCTCGGTAACACCACATCTCAAAAGCTTCTAATTTCTTCCTACTTGCTTCCCCTACCGTCCAGGTTTCGCAATCGTATAGTGCCGTGCTCCATACATACGTTTTCAAAAATCTCTTCCTTATTTCTAAGTTTACCCCCGAGCATAAAAGTGCTTTCATTTTGTTAAAAGCTACTCGACCCTGCGCTATTCTTTGTTTTATATCCTTATCGCTTCTTCCATCCCAATTTATTTTACTTCTTAAATAAGTGAAGTCTTTAACTTCCTCCAATCTTTCATTCACAAGAGAAAACTGTTCACATCATTCGCAGTGAAATCAAATTGTTAGCGATTTAGGTGAATTATTCATTCACCAATTATCTATTGCATGCGCCCCACGTTTTTCATATTAAATCTTACAAGTATTTTCATAGCTATTAAAAATTCACATTCAAAAATTCTCAGGATTATCTGTATGGGGTTAGGAATCTATACGGGGCTAGGAGAAGTCATTTTATACTTTTTAATCCGTTTTAATAATGTGGTATTTTCATTTTCTTATTAAAATCATTATTATATTCTTTTTAGTCTTGATTGACTTTTTGATTGAACCTTACGGTTCAAGATACAGCCTTTTAAAGGTAGAACAGACAGACGAACGAACAGATAGCGTGAGCTTAGTAATAAGGTTCCGTACGAAATTCTAAGGAACAGACATTCAAGAAAGCCGAGTTAATATTGTATTGTTGTCCAATTCTGAACTACATTTAAAGTTTCAGGGATCTAGCTCATTAGGAAGTTAGTTTAAAACCAATTGAAGAAAATGTGTACCCAACAAACAGACAGACAAGAAAGCGGGTTAATAAAAACGTAGTAAAACAATAAGCATCTACTTGATTTTTTTGGAGATGTTAAAAGAGACCATACTTTATATTTGCATCAATAGTCCGGTCATGGCACGCTACGGTGTTGGCTGGGGATGGAACGATCTAGTGAGTGGACGTTGTCTGATGCAAATTATATTTTTTGCAGGTGTCGATACGGTTACGGGCCTAGTATGGTACGGTGTAGTGGGCAGATACTTTAAAACAGAGGGCCCTCTCTTCGTCAGAAACAATTACAAGCCTATTCATCGCTTCCATTGATTTATTCTTTAATATAAATTTTATTATTGTCATTTATATCTGTAATAATAAATACGCTAATGCAGTCTACTCTTCTCTTTACAGCTCACTGAAATATAGAAATTATAACAAAAAGCAACTACAAATTCTTCCAAATATCTAAAGTAATCTTTTTACACTTTTAACTTTCCTTATTCTTAATGACCTAGTTATATCTCAAACACTATAAGAACAACGGTACAAACAATATATCCTAAATACGTCCCAATGCTTTATATCTCCATTGAAGTAAATAACTTTCTCTGATCGATATTACACATTTTTTATCAATTGAAAAGCTTCTTTCACCTCATGCTTACGTTGGGTGTAATTCTTTAAGTTGTTAATAGTTTAAATTTCGAATATATGTATTTTAAAAGTTTGCTTTTGGGTTAATTTACTAAATATTTAAACAATCTTAATCACGATATGCAAATACCTACAATATATATTTGGATATTTCAGTTAAAATAAATTTTATATAATTATAAACATTTCTATAAGACAAAAATGATAACATTCCCTCTTGCAGGAATGGGTTCATCATATCACAAGGTCAAATCGTCGAATTTAGGCAGACAGAAAACCATTATGCGCTGTTATGAATCATGTTTATTTCTTCAGGCAGAAATGAAAGTAGTCGCATAATAGAGCACACCAGCCTAGGTATCAAATATTTTAAAGCATATTATGATACTGTACTGTTCCTTGTAGGCCAGTTCCATAAACCCCAAAAAAAAAAAAAAAAAAGAAAAAGAAATGGCGATGCTGAATAACTGTCATTCCAAATTGGTATAACATCGTGAATAGCTTGCAATAAATTCTGAAAGTATATTGCGGAAGTAATGACTTACTTCTCTTTAAAACTTAGTTGTAAAAATATTTCTTTGTTGTATTGTCATATACAGATGGTGTTTCAAATGTTTTCTTTAAGCTATAGTATTGCTTATCTGAAGTATACCAATAATTCTGTAGACCCACTTATGTTCTTCTTTATGGTATTTACAGATATATGCATTTAACAGTAATTTAAATAATGAAAATAAAAACATTTTACATTTTTACAAAAATGAGAATGAGCATAAATTAATTTGTTGATAATTATACGTAACATGTATTGCCTATTACACATATTGTATTCATATAGATATATTCATATACTAATTGTATTATAATATATTATATTGTAACTAAATTAAAAACATATATAATTAATTATATTCAAACACTTATAGATTTGCTAAATGATTCAAGACAAAATTATATTTCCTATATTCTATATTTCTTAACATGTTAGCTCTTCACAGATTGTATGTACAGTAATACACTAGGCACAAAAATTAAGAAATATAAAAAAATTCTAAATTATTAGGTGATTTTCAATGTGCTGTAACGTGGAGGAAAATAGCTACAGAGCAATTTTAAAATAAAACCAATTAAAGCTACAATATTCTAGTTTTCAGATCTTAAGTTCAACATTTTTACCGCTAGCAGTTTTTGAGTAATCATATGAAGAATGTCGAGAATGAAAATTTCCAAATCTTTGCTTGCCTTTCAAAATGTCCCGGGACTTAAATATACTTTTTTCAGTAATTTCCTCATAGTTTTTTTATCCTTTTTAATTTGAGTGGTCTAAAAGCTTTGTACAATAATTTTTCGCCGTTCGAGTTATCGTCGTTCAAAGCAAAAAAGTTAGTGTTGACTTAGCATAACTTTGCAAATAATGGATAGACTAAGGATGTTTATCATCTCTTTTTAACCTCAAATTATCCCAAAGAAATCTTGAAAATTTCAAATCGTTTTTCTTTTATTGTGTTCGGAATGTCTGAAATTTTCGTTTTTTTCTGAAAGTCAATTTTAAGGATAAAATAAGGATTTTTTTTATAAATTTTTTGACGTTAAAAATGTTTTTTAGCAATAATCCATTTTTTATCAAAAAAAAATTAATTACTATAAGAAAAAAACAATATTTATTAAAAAAAAGTCAAAACTGACTTTTTTGCTTTGAACGACGCGCGACGATAACTAAATGAAAAATCATCGCATAAGGCTTTTAGAAAACTCAAATTAAAGACAATAAAATTATCTAAAAAATCTTTATGATTAAATTACTGAAAAATTTAGACCGTAGACCTTTTGAAGGACAAGCAAAGACTTGGAAATTCGTTTTCCAATGATATTCTTATGATTACTCAAAAATTGCTTTAGCAAAAATTTTTTAACTCAAGATATGAAATTTAGAAACTTGGAGCCTCAATTTTTTTTCTTAATTATTGTTCTGCGACTATTTTTCTTCAATTTACAGCTCCTTGAAAATCACCTAAAAATTTATTATTCTTTTTTACATCCCTTAATTCTTGTGCCTAGTGTACATGAGTTTAATCTACCAATATTATGAATATTTTATTTTATAATAAAATGTAGGATTTACCGGTAGGGCAATTTTGAGTTGTTAAAATTAATAAATTTTAGGTTCAAGCGTTTATTAAATAGTTTGATGTAATGCTAAAATTCGGTTGTAGCATTACACCGAACTATTATTATTTATTAGTCTTTCTTAAATAGTATCACTGCTCGCAGCATTTATACGTTTAAAGTACTAGTAGATAATATGAAACAATATAGAATGTTAGATGTGCCCATTACATACTTGAAAATGTCAAGATATACTTAAAATTTAGCCATAATTGACTAAACAATTGGAAGGTGGCCGTTACAGTGAAGCACCTTGTTATGAATTACATACATGTACATGTACAATTATAATTAATACTAGGAGCTATTGAACATTTTAAAACATTAGTCATCAGCTATAGCCATAATAATATTTTGAATACTGTTTTATTATACTATTGTCGCTTGGTTCTCCCTAAAATACCAAATGTTTTTAAAAGCACAATCAAAACTTAGCTATTTCTCTAACTACTACGAGTCCCATCACCAAATTTCTCATTAATGCAGACGCATTTTACGATGTAAACTAGAACATTACACAACATAACTCAAAGTTTAGTCAGATTGACATTTAATTTAATCATAGTTTTCTTTCCATAACATCCTATTAAATTGAAAGCCAAAATTGTAACCGTGCGTGGATTTTGGAAAAATATTGAAAAAACTAAAAATGCGAATATTGTAATAAAAATTGGTGTTGGGGCTCAGACTTAGATTTCGAACAACTGATAACTTTTATTAATAATTTTTTCGATAACCTCAACGCGAAGCAATATTGGGAATGGGCTTCATTTGGGGGGCTGCCAAAGCTCTAATCTGAATTTCAAATTAAACAGTTTTAAAACCTTAAAACGGACTTTTCCGCACGTAGAATATCTCTATCTCGAAATTTAATGGCCGTGAAAAAATAAACCATCACATAAATGCAGAATATGTATTTTATGCGACAGTTTTACTTTTTTCAAATGGTTCACCATCGTGGTTTCTCATGACCAATGGACAGGGTGTAAGCTATCCACCTCAAAATCAATAGGTGTCATTTGGGAGACGTCCCCGATCAGAATCAGTCAAAACCCGATCGATCCGACACGATTTAGTTGAGTTATCGTGCTAACGAAAAGAATTTCTCAAATAGTCCAGCGTTGTGCTTTCTCATGGCCCATGAACATGGTAGAATATGTTCTATCCACCTCAACATTAATAGGTGTCGTCTGGGAAACGTCCCCGATCAGAATCAGTGAAAACCCGATCGATCCGACACAATTTAGTTGAGTTAAGGCGTTTTTACATTTACCGACACCGGCACCAGTGAGTGAGAAAGAGTGGCATATCGGCGAATGAGAAAGCTTCCAATTTGATTTACAGGACAGGAGATGTCGTTGTCGTGCCGGTGTCGTGTCGGCTAGTGTGAAAACGCCCTTATCGTGCTAACAAGTTTTAAAATGCCGACGACAACAACACACACGTACAACATTTTTAAAAACCGTTTTTATTTGTTTTTAGGTGAAAAAACGAAAAATAAATGCTAGAAAACTTTTTTTTTATTTTCCTTTACACGATTACATTACTTTTCCGCTCTGGTATAGTTCAGTGCGGAAAAGTAAAAATTACGAAAGTATCCGGGTGTTTTCATTTTAAATGAGACACATAGTATAAATTTACAAAACCAGCTTTACGATAATTATCCTGGTATTTAATTTATTCGAAAATTAATTTTGGGTCAATTTTAAAATGTCTATATTTGCTAATAATGCTGGATGACAAAAATTTTTTAGAATCATATCAGGTGCTCTTTCTACATGACAGATTCTGTTCAATAATATTAAGTTAATGATTTATGTTGGCTATTTCGAACTCTATTATACTGTTTTAGAATAAAGATATTTTAAAAAATTGTCAGAAAGATAACCTTGGACGACGAGTCATTGTTGCTTTCATTAAAATACACCATTTGAAAAAGTATTCTGTCACAATTTCTACAATTAGGAGGGATATATACTATTGCCTTATAAACGACCGCGATTTCATGTTTATTTTTACTACTACTTGTAGAATATCTATCCAAGTATCCACTCATTCAGTTTATCACGAATGATATTGACTTTTAATGTTTTATTGTCCTTATTAATACATCTATCTATATCAGTAGTACAATCGCGACCTCTAGAGGAATTGAGAAGAGCTTTTCATCAGAACACCCTGTATATCCTGCTCGTCGTGAAAACTCCAAAACTACAACGTAAATAAATACACAATAGATATGTGTAAACTTATAAAATAAGTAATACAACGAAGCGTTAAATATAACTCAAAACTATATATATTTATGCGGATATATCTTTTATCAAAATGTAAACGAATATTAATTTTAAACTATCTACTTTTTTACTTTTTAGCAATAAAGAACGCGAAGTAGTGCCATCTAGTGCCAACCAGTTAATTTTAAATATGCGCAGCTATAGTCAACCAACAATACGTGAAATTCTCCCCTACGAAAATGCATGTGAAGCATGCATAGATAGACAAAAGAAATAAAAATAAAAAAGTAAATAATAAATAAAATAAATAATAAATAAAACAATGTTATCAAAATATATATGTACCGAAAAGTCTTAGTGTTTTAAACAGGGGCGTAGCGAGAGAAAACAATCTAGGGATGTGATAAAAATTTTATAAGGGGAAGAGATATAGTCGGATGTATCGTAGGTTATACGAAAATGGTAAAAATAAAAAAAGACATTAACCGAAAATGATTATGCCGAGGTATAATTGCTAATTTTTAAAATGTAGATCAATCCTTCGGTTTTTGTTTGTCCAGCGAAAACGTCTATCACTGTTTCTTCAAATATTGGAGACGATCTCATATCTTCTAACAAGGTACTTTCAATATTTATTAATGCTAAAGCTGACAGTCTTTCTTGCGTTTGAAAATTTCGCAGATAAATCTTTGTTCTCTTTAAACATGAAAATGATCTTTCCGTGGAACTTGCAGGAATAATCAAAATTAAACGACACAATTTTGATGGCTCCGGGAAAACAGAAGATAATTGAAGGGACATAATATATTGGTAAAACTCAAACACAGTGTTCTTTTTCATATCGAGATCACTATAAATCACTGAAAGTTCACTTTTTAAACGATTTGCGTCAAAACATGTTCCATATGTATCTACTAAAGAAGAAAAATCTGTTTATACGGTCCCAAATGTCACTAAAATTGTTTCTCATTTTTTGAATATGTGATTTGAAATCAGCGATCTTTCTATTGCAGTAACTAATATCTGATATTTTTGTCTGTAGATTTTTAAACAGACTCTCGGAATGTGGCAATATTGCAGAAAACAATACTAGGAAGAAATTAAAATCAAAGTCGCACAATAAAGTTAAAAGGCTTCTAGCACAAATAACGATTTCTCGATCCCACTCCTCATTCTCATTTTCCATAATTACCAGAAACAGCGCTCCAAATCTTCCTCGCCAAATGTTATGGCGACAGTCGCCAAGATGCGTTCACATAATCGCATAACTGAGTCCGGAAATAACGACAACACCCACTGGAGGTTCCACTGTTGACTGCGTAAGATCACTGACATTTTCGCCCATCTAACGCGTAGCTTGGATGTAACGTGGACCATCGCATTTCAGCACTGCAGCAAGTAACGTGGGAGTCCAATAATTTCGGGCGCCTTCACGGCCGATTTCAAATAAAAAAGTTGATGGTAGCGTTTAAAGTAAATACCTTAAAATGTATGTTTAAGGTCGGCTTAAACTAATTAAAAAATTGTATTAATTTAATAAATCTATTGAACTTTTGAATAACACTAATTTGCCAATTTTTTAATAGATGCGACGCATCAGTCGCATCCATGTACGCTACGCCCCTAGTTTTAAATTTTCATATCAATTAATATTATATATGCCAATATAAGAGGCTATATAATAATATAAAAAGAAAAAGAAAATGAAAGAGAGCAGTTTTACCAGCGCACGAGTTAATGTACAAAAGGCAGTTTTTATGGACGTCCATTGGCATAGAATACAATTACAATAAGAGTTACAAATATCCGAGCGTGATAACAGGTTCATGCTACATACCGCTACATTGTTGTAATATACTCTATATCAAAATTCCTAATATAGATTTTGATACGTGATAAATGATAAATCATAGTAATGGTTATATCAAGAATAGCAAATTGTGACAACCGTTCCATAGTTAAAAACGACATTGGAATGAGAGGACGAGAGTTGAAAATATAGACTTATAGACTCAAAAATTAAATTAAATAAATTTAAAATTTCCCGCGGGTTATTGGGTAGTCTGACTCCGGCATCCAGAATACAGTTATTCTGGTTTTTCTTCCAAATTAAAAACAAAAATATTGGTCCGTAGTCTAGGAGGAGGAGGCTGTCATGTTGCACCTGAAAAGGTTAAAATGCACCTGAATATTTCCATTTGGAGTGAAGCTATTGACGAGCATTAACTTTACTATGTCCGTTTATATACTTATTTCTTTGTATTTTGGTTCTCGGTGTCTTCTAGTTCCATGAGGGTGTACAATTATGCTATTTGTCATTGGTGTCTATTAAATTAGCTTCTGTCAATGTTTTTATTGGGGTGGATGTGAGGATCGGAGGAGACTTCCCCCGACTGTTCCCTTTTCGACTCATTTCCTGTTTCTCCATTGCGATTTTTTCTGTATGTACGGATTCTTCGCATATTCCGGGTGGTAATACCATGCAATCAGTATTTACATGGTACTGGATGATGTCTCTGATTGGGTAGAAGACTAGAAGACACAATGTTGCTGTCTTCAATGCAGGTCATCACAGATTTATTATTTGCGAAGGGTTTCTTTCGATTGTCATCTCCAGGGTGCTCCAACTTATTCGAGGACCTGGAAGATCGTTTTTGATTTGGGTGGTTACTCTTACCAAGACTTCTGCGTTTGCGATTTGGCATTCCCTTCACCTCAATTTTGTGAAGGGGTTTAACTGTTGAATGATGATGGTGATTCGTATTCGTTCGTCTAAGTTGGGGTCCAATCTGTTGAAAAGGCATATTTTTTTCTGTAACGAAGACTACGGCCGATTATACATAAATCCACATAATTTGTTCATTGTTTATGTTCTGATGAGTTATATATATATATATATATATATATATATATATATATATATATATATATATATATATATATATATATATATATATATATATATATATATATATATATATATGAGTCGATGAGTTATATATTTCGTAGCTGGTGATTAAAGTTGTCCATTCCAGACCGTTACTTCACTGCCTAGTTATCCAATTTTGATTGTGATGGGATTTTTTGGAAATATTAATTTATTTGGTCCAGGAATCATTATAACTCTTCATGATATATTCCAATGGATCAATGAATGGGCGGTGACCTCCTGTCTTGATCCATTAAATACCGATTAAATTATTCTAGTTCGATAATAAACACACTTATATATACAACCTGTATCTTGAAAACGAAGCATTACGGGACCTATGCTTATATAAATTTTTCGTTCGTATTAGAATCAAGGAATTATCCTTTGAAGTTTGGCCACGTACTTAAATAACATCCTATATATAATATAGTTGTTAATATAATTGAATATATAATATACTTTACTATTACAATATAATATAGTTGAAAAGTTACCCCTCATATAAGTGATATCCTAATAATACTTTTTAATTTGTTTTATTCTAATAGATATTACATACTTAATGTTTCTCGCTCATCCATTAATACCGGACATAGACCTTAAAATATAAAGTTCAAGGATCGTCTTCGATACACGTAGGCTTGTTATTGAATTTCTAAAATAGTCTTATAGTATCTCGTGGAATCAAAGAACATAATTCTTACATTTGAATAAGTAAAAATACCTTCTAGAAATCGTATTCAATGATAATAAATGTCTATTTCATCATTATGAATCACATAATAGTAAAAATGGTCATTTAGAAATACACGGGGACCTATGGTGAGAAATAAAATTTTCATATTTCGTTTGATATGAAGCGAAATGTCAAACATAAGTTTTGAAATATAATTAGGTGTACGTGACAATAATTTAACGGCCGCCCTAAGGTCGCGTCACTAAACCCATTTATATATGCCTATGCATTTACCCATTTACACATTTATCTATATATGTATGTGCCTAAAGTGAGTTGATAACAAATATTTGAAAAAAAAATGCAATAAGTCTATTATAATATAATAGATTTATTGCATTTTTTTCTAGTTTTTATTTCTAGTTTCTAGTTTTATTCTTACATATTATGTAAGAATAAAACTAGATTTAATAAGGTTATTTTAACTTTTGAGGTAGAGTAGAGAAATTGTTTGATATTATTGGCTATTATATGAATGTTTCGTATCATAACTCGATATACAGGGTGTTTCATTTGGAACTATGGGATGAGTATTTGTGAATAAAACTAATAATTTATTTTTATTCTTCAACTTAAAATGAAGACAGTACGGTTACAAATAGAAAACAATATCGTTCACATTGCCGCATCGACTCATGTGGCATGTCATCTACCATTCGTTTAGCAAAATTCTTCATAACACGGGCACATAAAACTGGCTCTCTTTCCTGAATAACACGTTGACTGTTTGCTTTAAGCTCATCGATTGTTGCTGGCTGAGTCAGCAAAAGACAAAAAAAGTTTAGTGGTGTTAAATCACATGGTTTTGCAGGCCAATGTTAGCATTCCACGATTCCAAATTCCCTGATCATGTTGTACAATTTGGTATGCAACAGAGTTATGGGTGCCCGTGCTGCATGACACGTTGCACCGTCTTGCTGAAGCCAGATGTTCTTCAAATCCAAATCATCAATTTTGTGTAAAAAGGAATTGTTTGACATATTACGATAGTATTTTCCATTTACTGTCATGGCATTGCTAGCTTCATTTTCAAAGAAGCATGGTCCAGTTACTCCACCACTCCAAAATGTGCACCAAACTCGTGCATCTCTGTGAATGCATTTCTTTTTCGCAAACATCATGTGAATTTTCAGCGCCCCAAAATCGACAATTTTATTTTCTGACGTACGTCAGGATGAAAATGTGTTTGTTGGAAAAATCAGCACCACCCTTTTTCCTTTCTAACTTCCAATTAACAAATATGTGACGTTGTAAATGGTCTGCAACTTTTAATTGCTGTGTCAACTGAATTTTATATGCCGAAAGATGCAGACGTTTCTTTAAAATCCAATGCGTGGTGGTTCTTGACAAACTCAATTGTTGTGCACGACATCGAATTGATGTGTTTGCATACTCTCGTACACTTTCTCTCACTGCAGCAATATTTTCATCTGACCGACCGCGACAAGGACGTATTGGTGTTTCCTTATCAATAACAGAACACGCATCATCAAATCTCTTAATTAAATTACGTATTGTGAACCCTGTAGGTGTGTGATTTTGCCCGAATTTTGTACGAAATTTTTTTAATGCAACTGTAAATGATCGCTTACTTTCATGAAACAGTTGTACACAAACTATTCGTTATTGTTATTCACGGCCTATTGACGCCGTATAGTTTGTAGATGACAGCCGTTAAGTATTAACGCCCTATCTTTGACAGAACACAAATGGCGCGCAATTCATATCCTGTAGTTTCAACTGAGACACACTACATATCCCGCAAGAGTAGTTATAAAATATGGCGACACCTCATAAAATCCTCTAATTAACGTACGTACTGGCTTAAAAAAAAAGCTAATTCATAAAACGGTTCATACGGTTCCTTTTATTAACACAATAATGTGACCGTGAATTTCTTACAAAAAATGTTACCGTATTTTCTTTTAATTGACGTGCTATTTCACCGAAAACGAAGAGAAATCTGCAAAATAAGTTCACAACTAAAATTACACAAAATTACTTTCACTAGAAAAGATTTCTTTACTGCTTTAGTAATAAAAAGTCAGTAGGTCAATAGCTTTTTAAAATAAAAATTAAGTTTGAAATTTACACAATGTGACGTAGACTTAAAAGAATCTATGTGGTACCGTTCAAATAATTAATAACAAACAATATTTTCGTATAGGCCGAAATTCTACAACTGACTACTAATGAATGTGTGCTTGATATACATTTACAAGGATTCATTGCATATGTGTTTTATAAGCATAGTATACTCCCATTTATGTGACTACCCATTACTAGTGTCAACATTATGATTGATAAATGAGGCGTATATTATTTCAGTTGCAATAGAAACTCATAAGGAAAAATTTTCAATTTCTTTTTGACGACACCTTGGTGAAAACTAACTAACCTCTTATATTTTCACGTTGTAAACAAAAGTTTTTTTTGTTCCTAATATATGCATATTTTACGATAAATGAAGTATAATTTTTTTTTATACAAACCAGTTTTCAAGGCGTAATATATATTTATAAATATTTTAAATAAAAATTATAGATTTGCGTATAAAAACTATTAAAAGTTTGACTTCTTTACGAAGTTTGATTTAAAATAATACTTGTGAATCTGCTGTTGAAACATATATTAACTATTAGACAGAAAATAGGCAAATTAATGACAGTTTTGAAATACATTCCTGGAGAAAATTAAAGTATCAGCAAATCTTCATTATTTTTTATATCATCATCATGAAGTCATCAGTCCTAAGACTGGTTGGACGCTAACCTCCAGCTTCTCCTATCTTGTGCTAATCTACGCATTTCACTAATTGTGCTACAACTTACATCCCTTTGTGAGCATATATATATTTGTGAGCAGTAGTCTAATCTAGGCCTACCTCTGTCTTTCTTCACTCCTATTTCTGCCTCCAAAATATCATGGACTATTCCCCCATGTATCAGCAAGTGGCCTACCATTCTATCTCTTCTCTTCTTTATGTTTTTCCTCCAATCCTTCATTATTAATTTGTATTTTCGTTTTTGCTATGCTCTCGCGTTATCTGCACACTAACACTTTAGTTTTGTTTTTATTCACCCTCATTCCGTATTCCTCTGTCAACACTGCCTCCATTTCGTTCAATGCTGATTCTAATTCCTCCTTACTAGATGCTAATACTGCTATATCATCCGCGAATCTCAGCATTTTTAGTTTTTGTCCCTGTACTTTAATCCCGACATCCATTCTATCTTTTACCACATTAATCGCCTCTTCGATGTACAGATTAAAAATTAGTGGTGATAGCGTATCCTTGTCTTACTCCTTTCCTAATACCTACTTCCCTTTTTTCCCCTTCTACTTCTATAACAGCAGTTTGCTCTTTGTATAGATTGTGTACTACTCTCCTATCTCTATACTTCATTCCCGCGCTCTTTACTATCTCGAACATTTTTTCCCATCTTACGTTATCAAAAGCTTTTTCTAAATATACAAATCCTATATAAGCGTTCTTTCCTTTTTCTATTGTTTTCTCTAACATTACTCTTAGCGCCAGAATAGGTTCGCGAGTTCCCCTATTTCGCCTAAACCCGAATTGGTCTTCTCCTAGTATTTCCTCCGCTCTATTTTCCATTTTCTTCTGCACTATTCTGGTTAAGATTTTTGATGAATGGGAAGTTAGGCTGATCGTTCTAAAGTTCTCGCATTTGTCGGCTCCTCTCTTTTTCAGTATAGTAACGATAATGTTCCTCTTATAATCCTCCGGCATCTCGCCCGTATTTTATCTCGTATGTATTTTACCAGTTCAAACATCCTATTTACTACTTTCTGTCCCGCACATTTCAAAATTTACGCCTGTATTTTATCTGCACCCGGCGCTCTATTATTCTTTAGCCCCCTTAGTGCTATTTCAAATTCCTCTCTCAATATAGATTTTCCTACATCTTCTATATCGATGCTAGATTCTTCCTCTAATATCTCTCCTAATTCCTGACCCTCGTATAAATTTCCTAAGTACTGCTTCCATCTGTCCGCTTTCTCCTCTCTTCCGATCAGTATGTCCCCCGATTGACTCCTAACGTTTCTACTTATTGTTCCTATATCCCTGAAGTTCCTCTTAATTATTTTGTAAGCCTCATCGGTCTTACCTACTTGCAACTTATCTTCTACTTCTTTGCATTTATCCTCTATCCATTGTTCTTTCGCTTTTCTACAGTTGGACGATTGGAGAGTGTAAAAGATTTGGTATGGAAGATGATTAGAAGTGAGAGCGTATGGGTGCTTCGGGAGAGAACGGTTAGTAAGATCATGAGGAAAAAGGAAGAGGAGGAATGGAAGATCGGCCCGAACCCCTAATCGCGAGAGCGGAGGGGGGATGTAGGGTGTGGAGTGAAACGAATAACATCTTATGAAGAAGATTGACCCCTATCGCGATAAGAAGCGAGAGCGGTTCCGAGGTAGGTGGGACACTGATCTGGGGGGGGGGGGGGGCATTTGCCCGCTTCGCGCAAGCACCGGCTATGTCCCCCTCAAAAAAAAAGGTACTATGATTTAAACCTTCAAAGAAATAGTAATGTTAAATTGATAATGTGAAGTTCTACTGATGCGCTAATTTTGCCTAGAAATTTAATTCTGGATACAATTACTATTGAGATTAGCTCATAAACATACAAGACTGATATTAAATACAAAAAACTTTCATTCACCTATTCCGTACTTACTTGTATGCAATAGGTGTATGTAAGCATATTTACAATGCTTTTAAATTCCCTGGTTTTTTAAAGACGTCATATTCAGCCAAATTTGGTATATCATGTCGATAACAATCAATTTTAGAAACCAAATTAACATCTTATAGCAGGTATAATGAAAGCACATCACCAATCTACGGAGTCAGAACAACGGAGGCACTTAAATGGACTTTTCTAATTGGCGCCTGCAACAAATTCAACTATATGCATTACTAATTAGAACAGTCAATTGTATATAGAATGTCTCAGTTGCATATGTAAGATTTGAATTGCGCGCCATTTGTGTTATGTACAATGAATAGTTTGTGTACAACTGTTTTTCACATGGTTGGTGCGCATTCTGGAGTGGTGGAGTGGATGGTCTATACGTCCTTGAAGATGAAGTTGGTAATGATAGCACAGGAAATGGGGAACCCTATCGTGACATGCTAAACAATTTCTTTTTCCACTAAATTGATGGTTTGGATTTGAACAATATGTGGTGTCAGCAAGACGGTGCAATGTGTCATACAGCATGTGTCAGACAGCTGGTAATGGTACCACAGTGAACGGGGAACCTTATCGTGATATGTTAAAGACAATTCGTTTCCACCAAATTGATGATTTGAATTTGATCAATATGTGGTTTCAGTGCACCATGTCATACAGCGCACCATGTCATACAGCACGTGAAACAATAGCTCTGTTGCATACCAAATTTCCTGATCATGTTGTCTTGTGGGATGCTGACGTGAATTGGCTTGCAAGATTATGTGATTAAACAGCATCAGGTTTTATTGATTGGGGTTATTTCAAGTGAGAAGTGTACGCTACCCAGCCAGCAACAATAAATAACGTTAAAGCAAATATTCAACGTGTTATTCGGGAAATACAGCTAGTTTCAGGGGCGTAGCGTGAGAAGAAAATCTAGGGATGTGATATAAATGTTATAAGGGGAAGAGGTATAGTCGGATGTATGGTAGGCCATATGAGAATGGTAAAAATAGAAAAAAAAGACACTAACCTAAAATGATTATGCCGAGGTATAGATAACGTCGTTCTTGTTTTTTGTTTGTCCAGCGAAAATGTCTATCACTGTTTCTTCAAATGTTGGATACGGTCTCATATCTTCTGACAAGGCACTTTCAATATGTATTAATGCTAAAGCTGACAGTCTTTCTTGCTTTTGAGAATTTTGCAGATAAGCTTTTATTCTCTTTAAACATGATAATATGATCTTTCCGCGGAACTACTTGTGATAAGAATAGTCAAAATGAAACGACACAATTTTGATGACTTCGGGAAAACAAGATAATTGAAGGCACATAATATATTGGTGAAGTTCATACACCGTGGCTCTTTTTCATATCGAGATCAGTATAAATTACTGAAAGCTCACTTTTTAAACGATTTGCGTCAAAGAATGTTCCATATGTACCTACTAAAGAAGAAAAAAATTCGCCAGGAAAACGTTTCGCGAATGAACTAAATTGTGTGGATTCTAGATTTAAGACAGTTTAAAAATTTCCCTAAATCGTTCAGTAATGTTCAAAGTAATAATGTCCAAATTTCATAAAACAATCATGCGTAGGTGCTTTTCTTATCTTCTTCAGGAATTAAATCCAAACGCATTCTTTTACTTGGTGATTGATTTTCTAACACAAATCTGTCCATACGGTCCCAAATGTTACTAAACTCTTTTCCCATTTTTTGAATATGTGATTTGAAATCAGAGATCTTTTTATTGCAGTAACTAATATCTGATATTTTTGTCTATAGAATTTTAAACATACTCTCGAAATGTGGGAATATTGCAGAAAACACTGCTAAGAAAAAATTAAAGTCAAAGTCGCGCAATAAAATTAAAAGGCCTCTAGCACAAATAACGGTTTCTCGATCCTATTCCTTATTTTCATTTTCCACAATTACCTGAAACAGCGCTTCCAAATCTTCCTGATGTTGTGGCGACAGTTGCCAAGATGCGTTCACATAACCACATAACTGAATCGGGTAATAACAACGATAACACCCACTCGAGATTTCACTGTTGACTGCGTAAGCTCACTGACCTTTTCGCTCATCTAACGCGTAGCCTTGATGTAACGTGGACCATCGTATTTCGGGCGCCTTCACGTCCGATTTGCAATAAAAAGTTGATGGTAGCGTTTGAAGTACATAAAGTATGTTTACGGCCGGTTTAAAATAATTAAAAAATTGTAATAATTGAATAAATTGATTGAACTTTTAAATAACACTAATTTGCCAATTTTTTAAGGGATGCGACGCATCGTTCGCATCCATGTACGCTACGTCCCTGGCTATTTTGATGTGTCTATGTTATAGATAATTTTGCTGTACGAATGGTATGCCAGATGAGTCGAGGTGGCTATATGAACGATATTCTTTTCCATTTGTAGCCATATCGTCTCCATTTTATATTATGTTGAAGAATAAAAAACCTGAGTTTGTCAAATATTATTAGTTTTATTCACAAATTACACCCTATAGTTCCAAATGAGCCACCCAGACATATTGACGTTGCATCGTTTGTAGATTATAGTCGTTAAATATTGATGCCCTATCTTTGACAGAACACATATGGCGCGCAATTCAAATTCTATAGTTCCAACTGAGACACCTTATATTAACCGTGTCGGTATTTAGCTGTTAATTTTTATTTTCTATTAATGAACAAAAACATGAGAACTTAGTTTCAACGTTTGATCATATCATAATAACTATTCTCACAATAAAATCGAAAATTTGTTAGACAGGTACCATGTTTCTGAATGAGAGGCGAAATATACATTTCCAGCAAGACGGCGTGGAAGCACCATCTTTGGATGAAAGCAACCAACACAAAATTTAAATACCCATGATGAATCGTGTACTTTCCAATGCCATCCTAAGAGAAAGTTTATTCTGTTATTGCGAATCTTTAAGCGAACATACATTTAATGATTATACACATACTTAATGAGTAACGGCTTACGAGTACCTGACCGAGTATACAGTTGGTTATTTAAATAAATAATATCCTATATAAGTGGCCGCAGATCTATAACTACATCGATAATCATAATGAACACTGAGTATATAACCATGATGATGAATTTATTTAGTTTTCATTAAATTAAAAGTTTAATCCTTTTAAAATAAACTGAAAACTAGAAATAACTTACAATAAGAGCAACAGACAATGTTACATAATATTTACTATGACGAATTTAGTGATATTGTCAGTCCTAACAAAATAATATTGTGAAACTTAATAAAAAAAAAACGTAAATATTACTTATGTAGATCCATTTAACATATTTACTAAACTACTCTAACCTTAAACTAGGCACAATAATTAAGCGATGTAAAAAAATTTTAAATTCTTAGGTGATTTTCAAAGGGCTGTAAGTTGTAGAAAAATAGTCGCAATTAAAAAGAACAGACTGAAGCTCCACGTTTATAGTTTTCAGACTTTGAGTTAAATTTCTTTCACCAACAACAGTTTTTCAACAATCATAAAAAACCATCGTGAAAAATGTTTTCCAAATTCTTGTCTGCCTTTCAAAAGGTCCATGAACATTAATACATTTTTCAGTGATTTTATTGCAAATCTTCTTAGACAAATTCTGTCCTCTTTAATTAGAGTGGTCTAAATGCCTTGTACGATGGTTTTTCACTGAGTTATCGTCGTTTAAAGTAACATAGTCTGTATTAACTTTTGTGATTAATTACTCGGGAAATAATGATCGTACAGAAAATATAGGTAGGGTTTCAAAAGTTGAAGAGAATTATATACAAGTCATAGTTATTGGTTCTTGATAAAATCAATTTATACAAATAAAATGGGTATTTGGGTATGTCCGCTTAACTTGGCATAATTTTGCAAATACCGGATAGACTAAGGATGTTGACTGTTTCTTTCCAGTCTCAAAGTATCCCAAAAACCCTGAAGATTTCAATCCGCTGTGATTTTTTATTGCGAATTTTTCGTTTTTGCCAAAAATCAATTTGTGGATGAATTTTCCATTTTTATTAATTTTTTGAGGTTGAAAATGTGTTTTTAGAAATAATCCATGTTATTTTTTATTAAAAAATATTAATTGTAAAAAAATTAAAAATGAATTATTTCCCGAGTAAATAATTACCAAAGTCAAAACTGGCATTTTTGCTTCGAACGACGATATCTCAAGCGACAAATCATCGCACAAGGCTTTTAGTAGCTCAAATTAAAGAATATAAAACTATATAAGTCGGTTTCATGATGAATTAATTAAAAAAAATTTATTGAAGTCCGTGGACCTTTTGAAAGGCAAGGAAAAATTTGTAAATATTCTTTTCCGATTATTTTATTATGATTACTCAAAAACTACTGATAGTAAAAAGTTCTGAATACAAGATCTCAAAACTAGAAACTTAGAGCTTCAATTTGTTTTTTGTTAAATTGCTCTGTGACTGTTTTCCTCCAAGTTACAGCCCTTTGTAAATCACCTAAAGAATTAGGATTTCTTTGCATCCCTTAATGTTTGTGCCTAATGTATAATAGATGACACGAAGAACAGAGGACATCATTTGAAATAATTCATGAATATAAGTCCACTTCAGCAATTCATTATTTTAATTTATAAGAATCAACGGTACAATTACCAACTTACCATCGCTATGCATACTAAACCAAAAAGAAATCACAAAGGAATTGTGTAAAATAGTTTTATATATTTTTATTGTACATTGTAATGACTTGAATTCCGATACATGAGGTTTTGTTTATTGTTACAGGTAGGTATAATGTTAGTTATAAGTTATATTAAGTTACTAAAATATGTTTTATAGACATAAAAATACTATATGTACATAATACCAACCGATTTTTAGAAAAACGATCTGATGTTACAAACAATCATAAAAATACTGTATGTATTACATATTCCTACATTAATCAGAGCAAATTTTGAAAATGACCACCTTCTGATAAAACGCACGATTCCAATCGTCTCATCATTGATTGTCTCACACGTCCAAAAATTCCAGGAGTATTTCCTGTGACATTTCAATCTTGATTTATGCGATTCCTTAAGCCGATTTCTCTAATACTACTGTCTTATACACAAGAGACTTTAGGTGGCTCTCTATAATAAAAATCTAAATGGCTCAAATCGGGACTGCGAGCTGGCCAATCTTGGGGGACCTGCACATCAAATCCAGCAATTAGGATAGGTGTTGTCGAGGTACTGATGCGCAACAAGGCCGAAATGAGCTGGGGCACCGTCGCGCATGAACCACATATTATATAAAAGGAACCTCTTCTACCAGAGGATTTAGTACTTCGGTTAGAAACTGCCTGTATGAGTTACCATTTAATCGAGCTGATAAAAAATATGGCTCAATAAGACCAATAATCCCTGCCCGTACGTTCAGCGAAAATTGTTGCTGAAAACGACCTTCTCTAATTGTAAGAGGATTTTCGTCCTCCCAAAAATGGTCATTATGAAAATTGATGATTGCTTCTCGCGAAAAAGTTTTCTGTAAAAAGTTGTTGTTATGTTCTATCGTATAGAGCAACCACTTACTAAATTCTAACCTTGGCTGAAAATCACGGGGCAGCAGAGCTTATATCCGTTGAATGTGATACGGGTATAGCTGATAAACTTTTAAAACTATCCAAACAGTCTTTGGACTTACTTCAAGCTGCAGTACTATCTTCCCGGTACTACTCGATGTATCTCCTTCTATCTGTCTAATTATAGCTTCTTCTAACTCAGGAGTTGTTACTGTTGCAGGTCTAACTTCCCTACTACGTGTAAAGCTCCCAGTTTCACATAATCTGACATGTTGCTCTCTAAATATTTTAGCGCATGGCGTTACTCTGTTAGAATAGCGGTCCTGGTAAATTCGTCGAGCTTCCTCCGCATTTCCATTTGCTAAACCATAGATAAAGTGCATATCAGCCATTTCAGTGTTAGTTAGTGTGTTAAAGTGTGTAGTTAGAAAAGTGCTTCAAGCTACGAACGAATATATATATATATATATATATATATATATATATATATATATATATATATATATATATATATATATATAATCCAGTGCCCAGAGTTGTTCAAACTACTGGATCTATGTATATAATCGTTCGTAGCTGCAAAATGCAAAATTTTGATTGAAATGTAGATCACTGACATAAATTTAAAGTTTAGGGTACAACTTCTTGAAGGATTAGATCATAGTGTAGGGATATATAATACATATGTATTTTTATGATTGTTGTTTGTAATACCCGACCATTTTTCTAACAATCGGTTAGTATTAAGTAAAAAATGCAAGAGACATTTTTAGTTGTTCATTGTTAGGAGCATTCGAAAATAATAAGAAATATTTAAAATATCTTTGGTGTTTTATTTTTTTCGAGGAAAACGTCGGGTGACTCACGCTGAAGTACGCAACTGGCTTCAAATAAAAATTGACTTTACACTAGAAATGTAGCTCTTTACTAACGCATAAAATAAGTCCAAAATTTTAGCACTGATTATTCAAGATTTACTTGCAAAAATATTGATTGTTCGACATATTTAGCACCCTATATCTCGGAATGTAAGCGTCTCCAGACACGTGTTTATATAATTTTTTTTATCAAAATATCCCAAGGAATTACACCCTGAAGTTACGGACCGTACTTAGGAAACACCCTGTATATGAGTACGTTTACTGGCTTTACTTATTTTAAATGAATAATATAGGATATATGCAAATTTTTAAGATAAGATAAACTATAATATTTGTTTATAGCTACATTTTCTCTTAAATTAGTTTAGTAGTAGAAATAAAAAGTAAAAAAAAAGTTTAGTAAAAACTTTCAATGAGTAATTAATCATCATCAGCCATATAATTCATGAAAATTACCAGACTAACCCTGTAAACGACGATCGCGATGTCTTGTACGGCGTTGTATCGCCTTGAAGTGAAAGTTTTAGTTGGTTTACTACGGCTAATCTTTATTCCGGTTCAAATGTAGGTGAAGGTTTAGGGCGTATGGAGGATCGACCCGGAGGTCTTTGCCACGGTTCACAACAAGTTTGAACTTTTCATTCAAAGACGTAATATTTCTCATTGAGAATATCTTAATAATTTATTTAATAATAATAATGAATTTTATATAAAAATAAACCTTAAAACAGACTTTTCCGCACGTCACTATTTCGAAATTGAGTGGCCCAGAAAAAATAAAGTAACACATAAATGCAGAATATGTGTTTTATGCGACAGTTTTACATTTTTCAAATAGTCCACCATCGTGCTTTATCATAACCCACGGACAGGGTGGGGTGTGTCGTATCCACCTCAAAATCAATAGATGGCATCTGGTAGACGTCTCTAATCAGAATAAGTCGAAGCCCGATCGATCCGACACTATGTAATTGAGTGATCGTGCTAACAAAAAGAATTTCTCAAATAGTCCACCATTGTACTTTCTCATGACCCATGTACATGGTAAAGTGTGTTCAATTCACCTCAAAATAAATAAGTGTCGTCTGGGAGACGAGACGTCCCCAATCAGAATCAGTCAAAACCCCATCGATCCGACGCGATTTAGTTAAGTTGTCGTGCTAACAAGAACAAATGCCGACGACAACGACAACGACACACACACAGCAAAAATGTTTTAGAAACCATTTTTTTTTTGTTTTAGGCCGAAAAACGAAAAATAAACCAAAAAAAATGTGTTTTTTCAATTTTTCTTTACACGATTACATTACTTTTCCACGTATAATGGAGTGCGAAAAAGTAATATATAAAATACATAATCTATATGAAGTTGAATCAGAAGTCAACAATTATACGTATCTTATAGAAGATTTGTGTAAATATGTTCAACAAGTCATGTTATAAATGTAATTCAGTTTATTTGAGATATATAACAAATTATGTTAACTTCTCTGACATAAATTAGTCACTAAATCTTCTAATCTCATTGTGAACAAGTATATTGTAAGAACCAATAGTAACATTACTGTTAGTCACAAGATTTATACATTTATATAAGCTCGGATTTCTCAATATTGGTGAAATATTCATTGAGTTTAGTACAGATCCTTAATATAAACCTGGTCCTGTTTTCTTATTTTTAAATTGAATGTTTCGAATTAATTATATTTAATACTAGTTCGGTTTGCTTAAAATTACTATTGTTTAAAAATTATTATATGCGTCGAAAAAATACATTTCCATGTTCATTATTTTTATGTTATATAATAGAGAAGCAAAAAACCATTTTAAAATTAACAACTTTTAATATCGTACTTAATGCTATCACTATTTTTTCCATTGTCGCAATACTGATTATGGAACTAATTCAATTTTATCTTAAATAAAAGTAATATTAATTTATTTGATCTCATACGTTACAATCTGTAATATATGAAGATGTATAAAGGACGATGTGATAAGAAGCATGTTAGTGTACAGTTCTGAAAAATTCCTAGGTAACTGCCTAACTAACGAAAAATTAAATACTCATGCAAATTTAGTGAATCATAAAATATACCGGTGTCTATAGATCTTCACTTTTATTGTCCTCGTGATCTACTTTAACGAGTATCAAAACCACAATAATTAAATGTTGTTGCAGTCAGTATTGATAACTAAAAAAACATTTATAATTATAGTTTTTAATTGACTTGCATTGTTGCATTCTATGGATATGAATATTCGCATGTTAATGATATTTCAGTCATAGTTAATCATTGTCTGTGACGACACGCACGTATAAAAATTCGATTTGTTTAATGTCCCGATAACTGTGAAGAATAAGATCGGAGCATCGGGGAAGGGGCAGATACGATATTGGTACTGACTGACCGCCGCAGGGGAAGGGGTTTCTCAAGTACTCACCGAAATGTACTATTTCAGAGGGGACCACTTCAGCTATATAAGTTTCCTAGTGTAAGTGAAACCATATCAGTTTTTATCAAACTTGAACGACATGTTGTTTAAGTGCGTTATCCTTACCATATTAAGTACCGCTGCGCTGGCTCGTACAGCTGGTACGTCATTAAATTCGATTCACGAAGGAAGTCCTAGGTCCGATGACAGTAATTCTTATTTTGGTGATTTACGTTACGTGTATAAAGTGTATCAAGAATGTGCGGCGACAGACCTGACAACCTGTTTAAAATTGAAGTTAATCACCGCCATCGATCGGGCTGCCCGTGTATACTCAGAAATTCCTCTATTCGAAGGTGTCGTATTCGCCAAGGATGCCAAATCTACCGCTGTGCCGGAAGAAGTGAAATCAGAATCCGAAATTGAGGAGTCTCTTCCACGATCTCTCGAAGAACGCGACGATGCCCTAAACAATTTAATTGGAAACAAAGTAACATCATTTTTCGAAACACATACCTTAAAGGTGAGTATAAAATAAATATTTAATATTATTGGTAATAGTTTAACTCGAGTAAGTGTCCATAACCACAAGTACGCTTATTTTTAGGTTAAATTTCCCACTGCTACTGAACTTCAGAGATCATTCAATGGAGAAGAAGGTCGCGGGAAGAAGAAGAAGTCGTCGGGATTCATGTTGCTACCCCTGATTCTAGGCGGGACACTTATTCCTTTAGCCCTCGGCGCGTTAGCTCTTCTTGCAGGAAAAGCTCTCATCGTATCTAAATTAGCGCTCGTATTGGCTGGAATTATCGGTCTGAAAAAGCTTCTCTCCGGACACAGTAGCGGACATGACGCAGGGCATGTTGAAGTTGTTGCGGGGGGACACAATCCAGGATGGGCTAGGTCGTACGACAAAGAGGAAGCTCAAAATTTAGCTTATCAAGGACATGTTCAAAAAGTCCGGTAAAATGTAATAGTAGTTTAGTAATATTTATTTAATTTATTTGTTTTTTTATGAATATTTTACCGTGTAAGAACTATTTAGTAATATATTGCTATTTCATTTATAAACGTGACTGGTTTTGATTTCGATTTCATTCATAGACGTTTAAGGACTTGTGTGAAAGTGTAGGTCTTGAACTCTCTTAGGTTACGTTATTCACATTACATCAGTTTTACTTTCATAGTTAATCATAATGATTAGCGAAGATTAACTTTTTGTTAGAATCTTTACATTCTCTATCTGTGCCAAAGGCTGTCTTGTGTTAAAAGTAAACTGGACCGTGTTTATGTGAGTTTCGTGTTCTAGGTCGGAAAATTACCATCATTATCTGTTATATCAACTAATCAAGAATCTAGCACAAATATTCATCGTTATTTGCGCTATGCAGTGGGAATACTGTATGTGGGGTAAATAAGTAATAGAAAATGCCAACATTGAAATAAAAGCATTAATGCATCTTATAATGTGAAGCGGCAATCGCATAGTTAATTAAAGAAAAAAGGTAAATTAAATTGATTGCATCTAAATAAATCGTCCCTTCATTTAATAAAAATATTAAAATACTATTTAGAGAAATAGTAGTGAGAGAAATACTGAAACAAAAAAAAATAAAAGTATAGGACCATTAATTTTATATACAAGATATATTTCTAGTGCATCTTAAAAAACCATTAAATAGAACTACCGTGTGATTCGGAATGTACAGGATTAAATAAAATTAATAATTAAGTAAATAATAAAATAATGTATATGAAATGAAAAATGTATTAAGTAATAGGTTAAATATAATAGATAAAATAATTGCAGTGAGAAAAGGAGGAATATACTAAATTAGTTATTACAACCGCAAACAAAATTATGTGACAAAAAAAATAATAATAATAGACCGAAGAAAGATGTAGTGTATTTGCACAGCAATAAAACTAAAGTAATTACATTGCAAATATCAATACTTTTAAAACCAACTTATGACGAGTACGAGGTGTGATTGCTGGAATATTATAAAGGTAAGAAACACAGTCTGTATGCCTTTGTTAAACAAGAGAGGCACTGTGCAGCGCAAGTGCTTTTTAGTTACGTTAAAAGAAAATATTTATTTATACCGCGTGGGTTAAAGTGGATGGCCTACTAAAAGTCTCTCAAGAATGTCTAAAGTTTTCTAGAATGAAAATATTTTGATTGTTGTAGCAGTTCCGGGTATACCGGAAGTCGCTGTCAACTTCCTTATTTGAAATGGAAGATGCTGTATATTATATACATACATGAATTCTACGTAGTATTTTAGGGCGAGTTTCATAATACTTCCATGTTACCAAGTTCAGTCGTTTTTAAGAAAATTTACTGTCTAACTTAAAATTATCCTATTCTTACCGTATGAGAACCAAAGCGGCAATATTTACAGATCTAATGGCCCGATGGATAAGCTTTCTGATTCTCTCTTTGAAGTTCCTAGATTTCCATACAGGGTGTTGAAAATTTGACGTTGAGTTGGTTAACTACAAGCCATAAAAATTTTACTTCTTTAAATAGAACACCCCGTATATTTTTTATACTTTGGATTAAAAATGTCATGCTCTTTCGATCGATAATATACTTTCCTATACCTAACTCTTGTGGTTTTTAAGTTACCTTTAGTTAAGTCTAGTATAATCGACTAAATAACACCTAGTGTATTGGGAAGGTGGCTTTGGAATTCTTGACAGAACTTCAAAATAAGCAATAAATAAAAAATAAGTTTAGTGTTATTAAGCTAAACAAATTTCTCTATGTTCACCACTTACTGCTCTATGATAAATACTTTGAGGCGAAATTATGAGAGTAATTTAACGGAACACTTCTTTATTTTACCAATTAAATACTGTAATTTAATCAAAAATAAAAAATCTTAAGTTTAAGTTTTGTTTTATACTTGTTTAATTATACTTTGCTACATAAGGAATTGAAAGGACTAAATAAGAAAGTGGACCTTGATTTCCGGTATAACCGGAAGTGCTACAACAATCCAAATATTTTCATTTTAGAGAACTTTAGGGATTATATGCACATCTACAATTTTAGAGAAGTATGCGAATTCATTTTTGAGATACTTTTAGTAGGCCTTTAAACCACCGGGTATTAACAACTACTTCAATAAAAGAAGAAACACAAATTATTGTTGTTTCAAAATCCTTCAATATGTTTTGGTTTTTCAGGTTTTGTATATTTTATTTTATTTTTAACTTTTTTAAATGAAGGCACTAGATATTTTCGTCGTTTTTTGGAATTCAGATTTGAGCTTTGGCATAATTAGTCCTATATAAGATATAAGTTCTATATACATTTCGAGGTAACCAATAAGTAACAAACTAAGATAACGGCAGCCCCCAAATAGTGCCTATTCCAGATATTTTGCTTCGTGTTGAAGATATCGAAAAAAGTTATTAGAAAAAGTTATTCAGAATCTAAGTTATTTGAGTCTCGACACCAAATTGCATTACGAAATTCGCATGTTTAGTTTTTTGAAAATTTTTCCCACACGGTTACAATTTTGGTTTTCAATTTACCACGATGCCATGGAAGTTGAAAAAATTGTTGTAGTGATATAATTACTCACTACATATAAATAAAAATTTTAAATAATTATCGAATGTAGCCTCTCTCAACTAATCCTTCTTCTATTTGAATACATTTCTTAATTCATGTACGATTTTGATTAGCTTTTCTCAACTCTGAAATACTAATTTGGCGACAGGCTCGTCTTATTTTAGCACATAATTCTTCTCGATTTCTGGGCCTTATTTTATAAAGTTTATTCTACACTGTTGCTCAAGAATAATAATCTAATGGTGCAATATCACGGGACCTGAGAGGCCAGAGTTCAAAAAACTATTTCTTCCTATCCAGCGCATCGAAAAAAGTTCATTCAACCACAAACGAAAAATTCTAGAATTATGGATCATCTAGCTGGAAAAACATCTTCTGTCGCACACTAAGAGGAAGATCATATAATTCCGAATATCGAAAAAGTTAACTAAACACTTATACTATATATATTATATATTATATATACTACCCCTTTAGTGGTAATGGATCTCATCTGTAAACTAAATTTGATGTAGGATATTCCGGTCATCTAAACAAGTGTTCTCGGGCGCAATAGCAATATTCTTCGACTCTATTCAATTGATTATTTTCATCGCTTTCTTTCAAAGTATGCAGAAGGTTTGGTTTATAAGACTTGATTCAGTAGTCTTCAAATCAGTACTGAGTAATCATGGAATAATTACTCAGTAAGAGGTTACTCGTTTTTAAAAACAAAAGTAAAAAATATAAAGTGAAATAAAATTATTTTGAAAAAGTTTAATAAACAAAGAAGTGTATAAAATATATAATAATAAAACAAAATTTCATGTTAAAATCATTTAATCTATAGACACTAATTTTATCTTTTAATATTGTTGAATCTGCAAAATCGTACATGTGGTCACTGCAGTAATGGCAGGACATCCTAGAATGCAGGAGTACTCTGCACAATCATAAAGTGGGTCAAAGTCAATGACGCATTTTATGACCACATGATAAATACCAGACGCGATATATTGTCAAGGCGTGTCAAGTATTTGGGATCTACTTTATTTGGGGACTTTGTGTTTGTTTAGGTCCAAGCTATCAACTCTTAAAATAATGGCAGCTATACTTCTTCATTTATTTTTTATTTTAGTTAAAAAAACTATTGTTTATCTGTGTTTTTAATAATTTGCTTTATATTAAATATATACAAACTTAAAATATTTTAAATGTCACTGATCGTTTACCATTAATGTGTTTACAACTTTTCCATGACCATCATATCAACCACGACTGATAGAGTACGAGTTCTGTTGCACGAAATCTCGCCCTACATGAGATACCTTCTAAGCAATTTAACATTGATTCCTACGCACTAGAGCATCTATTAACAATCTAAAATTAGAGCTTATTGATATTATTCGAATATTTATACAGAAGGCGAAGGAAGTATTTTTAAAATATTATATTTAATTGATAATGAACTCTTGTGTGTGGAGACTTGAATGATGAGTTAGGAAAGGAATTTTATAACTAAATGAGTTCATTGTGAAAAGTTAAATGTTATTGGATCCTGACAAACTTTGATTAATGTTTATAGACGACACACTAAGTTTGTATTCATAATGAATGAAAACCCATTATTCAAAAACCCAGTAGTACATACAATAACATTTTATTTTATTATTCCTTTAAATTACCAAAATAATATATTATATTAAAAGATTAATAGAACTCTGCGCAAAAGACTATTGGTATTAAACAGTGTGAGCAGCACTAAAGGTTCTACATAAGTAGTATTACAAAATTATTTTCTTAATGACATCTATAATCTCCAATGTCTGCATCATAATTAGTTTAATTAAGTGTAACAAGATGATAATTGTGCATTCTTCCTATTGTTGAAACCCCCTGTTAATGTCTCTTTAGGTAGATCCACAGAGTTGTGAACATATGGTTGCAATTAAGCTTTCTATTCTAAATAACCTTTTTCGATATTAGTAAAACAGAGTTGTGTTCCTCAAAATTTATTAGAAAGATGCCGATGATATTCTGTTGTAAAAGTGCTCTAATGCTTCCCTGAATATGGGCGGTTGCAGTCAAGTGGATGACATTCTTTCAACATCTGTCGATAATGGTATATTTTGGGTACATTGTTCTACATTTCCATAACAAGGTTAGTTAGATAAAGAGTTTATGTTTTTAAAAATTCAATTAGGTAACATAAGGGATATCTGAAGAGACAAATTTATCAAAATAAATTATATTGGATAGTATATTAACTGAAATAGAGGAAAGACTGATTTAGACTAAGTGATGCTATAGTATTTAAGTAAATACGTGCCGATTGGTCCACGGAGAGCTTTCGCCGCATTTCCCTCTCTCTGTAACAACAGGCATGAACCAATCATAAACTGATCAAACAACGTCGCGACACGTGGCAGGATATGAGGGAAGAGATTAACGATATAGTTAATAATATATGTTTTATTCAGTTAATAATCTATATACATATATGTCATTGCATCTATAATTGTAATTAATTAGTTATATCATATCTTGTCAGCACAGAGAAGGATATCCATATTCGACATCTGTATAGACGGTAAACCGAAAATCAATATTGGTAGAAGTACGAAAGCTTTCAAATCTCAACCAATCCCGGTCTGGTTCAACTATATCAACCCAATGGGATGCTGAGCCCTTGAAAAGGTTGACATTTTTGTCAGTTCTGTTTCGGTCTTCTTTCAGTAAATATTTTAACCATTGTAATTACTTTTATAAATTTTATTGCTAGTTTTGGGTTAGCTCTATAGAACACTATGAAATTTTAACTTATTTCATTTGCGTAAGTTCTCAATATTATTTTGCATTTGTCAGCAACTTAACTATTTCAATTTTATCATTTTATTTCTTTTCTAATATTTGTTAACTTTGTTTATTATTTAGTTAAACATTTCCACTGTTAATTAAATCAGTGTTTCCCTCCCATTGGTTAGTGTCTAGCTAACTTTAATATAAGCATTTCTGAGGTAACTCGGACATAGGGAGTAATTAAAGCAAGGTGAACCCAGTAAGTATCTGTTCTGATATGGAACCAGAACAATCACCTCAGGTGACGAGGGATAGGTGTAGGGTAAGAAACAATTTTCTCTTCTTAGTTTCAAGTAAGAGCATTTTCCGATAGAACTAATGGATTTAAAGAGTGTAATATTAATTTGTGTAAGACTCCCTTTCATTATAATTTTGTGCGAGACTATTTGATAAACTCTTACTTGTTGATAAGGTTATTAAGATTAAAGGTCAAACCGCAACCAACCTTTGCTACACATGATAATAGAAATCGTCGGTCTGTATGAAGTTTATGCCAAAAAAGTACAATTTTCAGGAAAGTGATTTGAACCTTTCAAAAATTTGAACTTTAATTTTTTTCAAATATGGAAATAGGCAGGAGTCTATTATATTCAAGTCAAGGAGGTCAAGCCACAATCAACCTTTGCTACATTTATAAGACTACTAGAAAACAGGAAATAATGGTATGGTAATTCTAATGGTATGTAAAATGGTATAATAAGATAAACTAGTACAAGGAGGAAAGGTATATATTATATTGTTCATTTGGTAATTAATTGTGTATTGCATTTTCCGACAAAGTGATATGCAAAAGTTTTTCATTATATTAGGTAAGAACCAGCCGTTGAAAGAGGTGAAAACGCTCTCCAATTAATTCCCTTAACATTAAAACAATAAGAGTTACTTTAAAAACCACTAAAATAATATAGGTCTGCATTTTTCTTGTGAGAGGAGAATGATTTTAGCCGTCGAAGGAGATGAAAGTACCATAAAATAAAAAAGTGGTTTAAATGAGAAGGAAGTGGAGTATCACTTTCATGCCCAGTAAAAAATACAAAAGAAGTAGTGTGCTGCATTTTATGTCAAAGGGACGGGCTCTTATCGCCCAGTGAGGAAAAGAAAATGTTTTAAAAGGAAAGGGAAAGAAACAACTTAAAAAAATAAATGCTGGAAATGTGGCGTCATTTTAATACAACTCTAAAATATAAAAAGCAGTTCACTGCATTTTCTATTAAAGGCACATATTCTTTATCGACATTGAAGAGGATTAACTTCTTAGCGCCATCTGGTATCTGATCTTATTGGTGCAATATGGACACTCTCACTGAATTACATAACTTGCACAGTTTTCTGATTCAGTGCTTATGAAATGCTGCACAAACACAAACAAAACATATCACGAAATATTTTCAAAAAGCCATGAGGTTTTTTGAAAATATTTCTTGTTATTTTCTGTTCCTTGCACAGCCTTGCAATTATAAATAGTCCTTGAACTCCTTGATGTCTCTTTACGAATAATCTCACGACGCGACGGCTGCTCGTAGATGGTGAGTTTCAAATTTGCTGAACACTCGACACGTTAGTCTATCTAGTTATCATTAAAGTCCGAATTAATGTATTTTAATATGCCTGAGAATTAGAAGCCGGAACATTTATAGCCATAGCCAAGTTCCTTGAATTTAGTGATGTATTCAACAGCTTTGCAAGATAGCCCTTGGCTTTTTTTATTGTCGTTTCAAAGTGGGGGTTATCCTAGATAACAAAGTCCTCTATAGGTTTGATATCTCTTTGAACATTTCCTTTTTGGATGTTCATTATTGTACATTTAATCATCTGAATGGCATGCCAATATGATTCCTGAACGTCTTTTACAAGATGTGACATTGGATTTAGTACTAATATGAACCATAGAGAGCTTGAAGTGTCACCCTGGAAAATTAATCTTGCTATTTTGATCTGACCAATATTTGTCTAATTAATTGAATGTGTATTTTCCACCATATAGGTGTATTGTCCAACATATCCAGGTGGACATAGAGGTAGATTATATAGCTCAGTTATTTTCCCATTTGTAGATGGATCTTGTAGATTTTCAGAACTCTCCTCAACCATTCATACGTAAAGATTCGTACTTTCTTCCAATATTCCCACGAATTAATATTGTCTATATTTAGATTTCTATTCTAAATCTGGGTTTGGCTCATTATTGTTACATGATAAGTTGCTCTTTATATCAGGTGTTTTATTCATTAAATATGTCTTCTCAACTGCAATAAAGTTGTTCTTTTCACAGTGCTTCTGCATCTCCGCACGCAATGTGGCGGTCAGTAGCTTATAGACCGCAGACCCACAAGATATAGGTCTGTAAGTTTTTGTGTCATGTCCTTTTTTTGTACAAAGGGATTGTGTGCCGTGATATATGACGGTTGAGTTTCTGAGTTCGTTGTTACGTTGTTAAAGGTATTTGCCAGCATTGTTGGAAGGCAGGAAAATGCTTTGAGCCAGTAATTGTAGATGTTCTCAGAACTTGGTGACTTTTTGTTTAACAATTGCTTCCCTAATGCCGCCTTCCATTAAGATAACTTTGTATTGTTTTTCAGTATTTTTAGACACCATGCTCTCTGATTGTATTTGGTGCATTTCCACCATATATCTTGCCAGTAATAATGGAATATTTCTTCTTTATATATATCTTGGATTCATTATTTGCTTCAGTCTCTAGTTGACGGTAGAGGCGTTTCTGGTTTGTTGGAAACTGCTTATTCTGGGGCTTTCTCATCATTACGCTGTATTTCCTCAGTCTAGCTTCCATTGCTTTAAACTTTTGTTGGAGTTAATTGTATCTTAACTTTTGATATAGATTGAAGTCTGCTTGTTTTGTTTCTGGAGCTCTCATAACTGGTTTTAATTTCATTGCTATCATTTTGTTTCTCTTATCATTTACATATGCCCGAGTAATGTTTATTTTTGATCTTAGATTGAAGAGATTCATAAATCTCTTCCATTAGTCGGACCTTGCAAGCTGGTTCCATTTTATTATTTTTAGTCCCAGGTTTTCAAATGAAGAACTTTTGTTCAGTTTTTACTATAGTTGTAGCTGCAATGCAGAGTTTTAGGTGAGCAGTATCCATATGTTCAATATTCTCAAGTTTCTCTGGAATCTGATTGACTTTGCGATAATGTTTTGGTCATTCCTGTTACTCGATAAAATGAACCTGTATACTGTTGAAATAAAAATGTCAAAAATACGTGCTGGAATTGTATTCGAAAAATAACTATTATTAGAAATACCAGAAATGTGAATAACTCAACTCAATGTCAAAAAGTCTGTAGCAACAATATAAGACGAGTAAGCAAAGACTGAAAGATGCGATTGCGGCAGCTTAAATCTTGTTTTATATATAATTTGGTTGAACAATAATGCAAATATTCAACATAAATCTGTTCTGATGGATATAATTATGTATATATATATATATATATATATATATATATATATATATATATATATATATATATATATATATATATATACAAATCTAGTGAGACGGAATCAAATCAAATTATTAGTCGCTTATATTTAACAAGTAAATTGAAAATTGCAACATGTTAAGTGTGAGCTTGATGTTTACGATACATATAAAAATATTTAACCCCATCAACAAATTATATAACCAACGATTTTTTATCAGGTAAAAATACCATTTTAACACAGAAATTTGTGATTAAATTACTTTGAAATGACGTTATTAACTTACATTTACAAAAGATACTTGCAAACTAATTATTTGATTGAATATGTGAAACAGAAGATATAGAATAGAGCCTCCTCAAGCCTATTTTGTTACTGCTAATAAAATACAACATTTGAAAGACATTTATATTTTTATATTTGATATTTAAATTTGAATATTAACTTTCATACATAATAATCAAATATTCGTAATTTCATTTTGTAGGAACTAGAGTGCTGAGCATTTTGATTTTTATTTTCCACCATCTATTATTTTTACACTGTTTAATAGTCGAGTAAACTTGGCTTAACTGAGGAACAACAATGAAACAATGTCAATCTAATTGTTATAAAATTTAATAATATCGAAGTTTTAGTTAGATATAATATCCTAATTCAAAAATTAATATGGTTGACAAATGTTATACTTTAACAGTTGTCTATCGAAGGAATTTTCAAAAATACAACAATATAGGGCATCTTATTTAAAAATACATTCTATTGACTGCGGTGTAGCAAATCTGAATGCCCTGAATATTACCAATGTTTCTTGAAACGCTAAATTGCAAATAAAAATTGACTTGTCCCAGCAAATATCTTCTCTTGCACATCTCACATATTTTAAATGTCGATTAAGAACCCGATTTATTCAATTTCCATTCGACTGTAGTAAGAAAAAACGCATTCGTATATACAACGTACTTGTCGCTAAAAATACAATTTACTTTTGAACAGAATCTACTGGGAGTTATATTTATCCAGACTGTGTCAATTCATGTAGTTCCCTCTGTCGTTACAACTGGGACACTGATATTTGTTCTAGATTTATATCGTGAGGTATGCAGTGTTTATTCTCTAAAGGAACCTAGTACAGATATATTCTTGAAAGCATAAAAGAATACTTGACTTCAATAAGAAACACTCTAGTGTCTCCTTCCCAGTGTCCAATTCTCAGCGGCAGATGGAACCATATGCGTTAATACAATCAGATAAATGTACAACACATACGATTCTGTTCAAAAACAAATTGTATTTTTGAGGATATTTATATTTATTTATACACCATTCAACGGCCAATGCCTATGTATTATAGAATGGGAAAAACTCAATGCGATGTATATATATATATATATATATATATATATATATATATATATATATATATATATATATATATATATATATATATATATATATATATATATATATGTATATATATATATATATATATATATATATATATATATATATATATATATATATATATATATATGTATATATATATATATATATATATATATATATATATATATATATATATATATATATATATATACATAAAGTAAAATAATAATAAAAAAACTTATGTAATTTTTAACTATCTTACGCAAAGTTTTGTAATTCTCAAGACATTGCTGATTACCAGTAGATTTGTATTTTGTATAATCGAAATTTTTCTTTAGGTTTTATTTACCTAATAATATCACATCTAAACCATGTAGGATAGGAAGATATTTTAGAAGCTGAATTTAGAAGCTCTCCATAAATATACCTACTATCTAATGTTATATAGAATTTATCATATGATTCATCTGCACTATCATAACTTTTCTAAAAAGGTCCAGTCGTTCCAATCATAGTTATATCATAAATGTATTGGATAAATGCATATTTTGATTATAGTGAGGGAACAAATTTGAAAATTGATATATCGGTGTAATAAATATTTATTTTTAAAAAATATTTAAAATAAATGCTTGGACACGTTAGTTTTTATTTTCAACTACGAGTATTTCAAGGAACATTGGCATTATACAAGGCATCCAAACTTCATGCACTGCTGTTATTGTATTTTTTTTTTTATTTAATTTGCTTAAGTAATCCCATATTGTTAATACGAACAATTAAATAATGTACAAATAATGAAGAGTGAAGAAGACTAATCTAATAAATTTATTGGCAGATGATATTTAGATTAGAAGTAAAGTATAAAAACATTTTTTGGCAAGGTTGTTTCTCACTAGAAATAGAAACAGGCTTATAAATGTTCTGTACCTTTTGCTTCACATCTTCAATCACAATAATTAATTTACAACTATTATTTGATACTGTCGTTTAATTATCAGTTGAAATTAATACAATTATTTACTAAAATGGCATTTTTAACTGAAAAAGAGAGAACAGAACTAATCATTCTTGCTTGTGATGATAAGCGCGAACCGTGAGCAGAAATTTGTAATTTCTTTAATGAGAAACATCCCAATGAACATATTACATAAGGAATAGTAAGTAAAACAGAGAAGATTTTAGGAAGAAGATGACGTTGGAGTTTGGAAATGTGGACACTCTAATGTACCACCAGTAATTTAGCTTTATATTGTACTTAGTATACTAGAAAATATACAACAAAAAATCCACGAATAAGCTGAAAACAATTTCATATGTAAGAGGTTAGTTTTAGAATTTTCCGAAAAAGAAGTGGCATCCATATAAAATGACACTAGTTCAACAGTTAACAAAGACAGTCTAAATCACTGCTTGGGGTTTTGTGAGGCGGTGGTGGAAAGATGAGGCAAGAGGAATGAAACCAGCTTTCTTCTTCAAATTATTTTTTCACGTGGGGCCATACTTCCTATAAATGTGATACCATAGACAAAATATATTGAGCAACTAGATAGAGTTATAGGGACGTGTTTTGTTTACGATGACTTAACGGGAGAAGTATACTTAGATTTTTAAGAGAAGAATTAGTTCTCCAGTTGGATCAACTGTATTCAAATGAACAAGATTCAGAATTATCAATAGGATGCAACAGGATACAACACAACAACCACTCTATGCAAGGCAAATTCAAGACTTTCTAAATCAAATATTTCAAATTCATTAGATCGTACCAGGAGGGCCTGTAGAATGACTGTCTCGTTCTTTGGAATTTAATGCGTCTGATTATTTTTATGTGGTTATTAAAAATAAAGTATACATCACAATATCATTTAATGTTTACAAACTGAAAAAATGGGATGAGATGTAGTGCATGTTTAATGTCCCTGGCCCCTCTCCCCTTTAACTTTTAAAGTGAGAGAATTGAAAGAACAAAAATGGCATACATACATTAAAATATAAACACTATGTTTTAGTTAATCAATGTGATATAATTACTAAATACGCAGCCATTTTGAAAATATTACATCATTTGGAACCTGATTCAAATACCTAATCAAGCGTTGTTTTAAATTTAACATGTGATTTCATGAAAAATCAATCAAGAATAATATTGATGTACCATCAAACATTTTAGGCAGTACATTCCTAGAAATCCCACAAAAAATCACTTAGGAGTTTTATTTATTTTAAAATTATTTAAACATATGTGGTACTACTTTTCACTTTTATCATCTTGTTATTTATGAATTAAATCCATTAACCTAGAATTTATTTTCAATATACCATAAATAGAAAAGAAATTTAGATATGTAAAAACATAGCATAGTATTGGTAATTATGCTAGTATTTATTAACTAAAATTATTTTTATTTTATATATATATAAAAAGAGAGGGATCTTAATTTTAGTTTGTATTCTTATGTGCAGATACCATCGTCGTCCTCCTACTTTGCTTCAAAGGACATCCGTAGTTACCAAATTGATATATAGCATGATAGAGCTATGGTAGAGCTCATCAAGAATAAAAACATGTCTCAAAACTGTAATATCGGACCACCCACGAGGTGCGCAGTAAATAGCCTGATCTTTGCTCAGTCGAATTCAGATCTTTGCAGAATGAATTTCGATGAATATATATTGAATATGAATGTACACAGAGTTTGATCTGGCCGCGTGTAAAGTACATCCTCTTCCTTCCGAATCCTGCCTCACTCTTTCCTCTACGCATACCTAGAAAATCTCACAATTTTTCCTATTCTTGATAAGTAGTGTCTATAGGAATGAATTGGTTCTGTATCCCATGTTTGCACAGCTTTGTTGTGCAGCCCATCCCCGCACAGTCAGTTTAATATGTCATTTCTTTAGCACTGACAGCATTGTTGTTTTATTGTTATTTTTTTCTGCGATACTACATATATGTACTGTAGTAAAAATGGCTTGTACATTCAACATTTCCGACATTTAAAAGTTAAAATTTGACCAGTGACCAATTGTATAAAAAACTTTGCTGACTTCAAACTTAATGCCTTGCTTTGTTACCCCCATTTTTTTCAATATATAGCCCTACTTTTTTGTACTGAAAATGAACCCTTAAATCATTACACTGAATACAAGTCTTAAAATACTTAATAACTTGATATTTTAAGTACAAATCTCCATAGAAAGTAAAACAGCTTTTAAATCAGTTTTCTCTACAATACCATGTAAATAAAAAGTAAAACATAAATAAATAAATGTAAATAATACATATGTATATATATATATATATATATATATATATATATATATATATATATATATATATATATATATATATATATACATATGTATTATTATATATATATATATATATATATATATATATATATATATATATATATATATATATATATATATATATATATGACCAATTCCGGAAGTAAGTGCGCTGACTGTAGTAATTGCTATTATTGTACCTAGTTCCATCGATTTATATAGGCATAACTTTCAATAGATACCTGTTTGAGGAATTCAGGTTAACTGAATAATTATCAGACATTCGTTAGATTAAAATCAGGTCCCAGAGAGAGAAATTGTTTTTTACCTAGTTATAATGACCTGATCTAACATACAAGTGTATATATGCGTATACATGCCTCTTACAATCGCATTTTTGGAGAGCCTTCAGTTTAAGTTTTTTACTTTTTTATAAATCTTAGGTTCTTATTTGTATCTTTTGTACAATTTGCATATCCTGATTCAATTTATTTCAATTTATTTAGTGTTAAGAATTAAATTCAAGAATTGTGCTTGAAGTTTATACACCTTTTTGACACCTTATGTCAATGAAAAGACTATTGACAAAATACTTTAATAAAACTGTTCAAAGATTTTATGTAACATTGTGTTAAAAATGTACTAAACCTAAACTCTTCCAAATATGAACACAATGAATCTTACCACTTATCGTTAGCTCTTACAGTTGTCGAATATTGGCCAATATATTATTTGTGGAGGAAACTTTGTCACCTCGTTTCACTGCATAAGTGGCTTTAAGTGTAAGATAAAAATGACGGTTTTCCTATTTTATTTTCTTCTGTCAGCACACGAATTTGCAATGAAACAGAAGGTGATCGCCTGGGACTGTCTTCTAATGATTATTTCTTTAATGAAAACAACCACAACACGGACGATTTAAGATTTAAATTTTTGCTAATAAGAGATTTAAATTTTTGTTAATGAGGAACAACTTCCGCCTTCATCAATGAATCCCTGTTATCAGTTATATCCTTCTCCCAATGCTCTTTATAGCGTTCTTCCATCGTGAGGTCTTGATGGAAACACTCCCCCTGTTCATCACTTACAGCTTCAATGTTGTCTGGAAACTGATCGAGGTGACTATATAGGAAATAGAGTTTGATTCTCATAGAGAAGTAAGACGATAACCCGCATGGAAGAAGGGGTATTTCAGTCATAATGGAAGGCTGTACACACAGAGATCAACTAAATGCTCATGCTTGAAAATACATTTGTATGCTGTCCTAAATATGCAAGTCACAGCCTGCGTATGTAGCTCTATACTATTTATTTACACACATATACTTTCAAACATGTAAGTACAAACTACTTGTCCATAAACAAGAGTGCGTAACCTACTTAAAGACGGACTACACCTCAGATGCCCGTGTTGAGTAAAAGTGGGGTACCAATAAGATCTTTTTAATAAAACTATTTACATTTAAGGATATTAGTACAAAAAGTATGCTACTAAATAAATGAAGCATTCCTAAGGGCACGCTTTGCCCAAAAAAAATGTGAGATCTCATAGAATCTAAATTTTTTTTTTGGAAAATGATCTAATAACTTAACCCTATGATGCACCACCTAGCATCATAGGGTTAAGTTATTAATATGATACGCTCTATGTTCAACATAAAATTTCATGGAAATCAGAGCTTTTTCAGGATTAATGTCATATCTAAAATTAATGATGTAAATATTACTAAAATTAGATAAAAAAAACTCTTTCAGCAGCGAATCACGAAAAAAGAATGTTCCCCATTGTAATAAGATTATTTAAGATTTAAGGAGTTTTAATTTAAGCTGTCTTTAGATTGTTTTATTTTACTTAAAAGACATATTAAGATAAAATAGTTTGGATCAAAATATATTTCTGTTCCCATCTGAACAAAGAAATACAAGATGTGTTAACATGTGCAAATATGTACCATATTATAAAAGCGGTAACTGAATATAGATATACTAATATAACCGAATCAAACATTTTGTGTGTAAATCATTTTGTATTATGTTATGTAAAATATATCGAGGGCATCATAACAAAAAGCATATGAACCAAAATGGTACTTTTCGGGAAGGACTTATTGAATGAAGTTGTTGAATGTTGTTTTGTAGGAGGAGTTCATTCTGTACTAAAATTATTGTAAAATAATTAAAATATCCAACTTGCAAGTATCTGTACAATAATTTAAGATTAATTACCCAAAGAAGGGCTCATAAAAAAACTGAAAAAAAAATCAGATTTTAGGGCACGTACGCCCTTCTGCCATGATGCCCTCCATATATTGTTCTCATAATTTTTTACATTAATTTAATACTTCCATATACCTAATTAAATAAACACCGGCCATTTAAAATAAATCTTAATTTTTTTGCTAAAGAGACCATGAAATATTACATTAACCTGCACAATAAAAAATGTTATTACAAAAGCTTAAAAATTACTTAAATGCTGATTACAGTCATAAGAGCTGGAAAAATTCGTGAGCAGTTTTTTTTACAGTACAAGTAGTTAAATTGATACGCTCTGTTGTTTTTCTAACATATAAAATAAGTTCACACGTAAGATGCACTTAGTACAACAGTAGACATAATATTGTGCATTTTATACAGAAATGTATTACAACTTCAAAAGTTTGGTGCTATTTCTAATTGGAACATACAATTATGGTGTATCATCGTATAATATTTCCGATATTTTTAAAAGTGCTTTAGCTTTTCGGGATTGTTTCAGCAATAAATATTCTGTGGTGTGTTTGAAGGAGAAAGCATTATTTATTTTGAATGAAACAATTATGAACGACACGCCAATCAGCTTGGGTTTTATAGAAATCCAAAAAAATCCGGATTATTTTATTAATTTTACCGATCATGACTATTTGCCTCGAGAAGTAGGAGAAAGAGGATCTAGATTAACAGATATCCTTCTAGAGAAAATCGACGAATTTTTTAAATCAAGAACAGTCAAGCTGAATCTTGCAGATGCATTTGAGGGTAAGAATTTCTATGTTGTAGTAATATAATTGTATTCACTGCTATATTTCCTGAAATTTTGTAATTTCCTGAAATTAAATCAGTACGCAGAAGGAATAAAATACTTGTTTTACGAAGACATGTTGTGAATAGTAACCCAATTAATATATTCATTTATAGTATTCTAAACGAAGCAGTTATGGATGAACGAATATGTGTAATATTAATTGGTATTACATATTTGGTACTACATCTCCAAGTCTCATAATATGAAATTGTATACCTTTATTTACTACAGTGATTGTTGTGTACATTTCCTCTCATAGTTATTCTTTTTATTAACATTTCATAGCAATTTGATCTGGTTTTAAATTATAACTTCAATTGCAACATTGAGTTCAAGGTTGATCTTCTGGAATGTGACAAATAAAATTTATATTTTCTTAATAAGGGCGCATAATAAATTGTTACTCATTAATGTTTTAGTTAAAATTATACCTCTATTATTAAAGAATTGGAAAATGTTGAAGTAAAAGAACAACCATTTGTACATATTCAGGTTGATTTTAGGTCACAATTATAAGAATAGGGCAGTAATTATTAGAAATACAATAAGAAGGGACTGTTGGCTCTTAGAATTAATAAAAAAAATATGTGAAATAATTATATAGATGGTAAAATTAAATACCAAAAAGTGGAACGTGGATAGAACAACTAATAGACGTGTCATATTCATGTAAAATTGTAAACTATTCAGCCAATTTTTTTTTCCAATTCCAATAATTAATGTCTGACAAATGAATAGTTATGCATTTGTAGATTTGTCATAGAATGTTATTATTATGATATTAGGGTTTTAATCTATAAAATATTAATAAAGTTACCTAAGACTAGGTATATCGTTTACGACAATAATTTTTTTTTATAATACTTAACGTTTCTCAATAAGTCAACATTTAAATTCAGTATAAATGTCACCCTATACCTATATATTTTAAGTAATAATTCTTTGAAACACTATATAATATGTTAAGAATGCTCATTTTCTTTTCTTTGCCTATATTCAAAAGTTACATTTAACGTAATTAATAAAACCAATATTCCTTCTCCATTTACTATTAAGAAAATTATTTTCATTGCTTTTTTAGTTAGTTTAGTCTTCATAGTTTTGCTCAACTATTAAACTCTAAAATTAACTTTGAGATATATCTGGAAAATAAAACTGTAAAAATGCAGTAAAGACAAATTCGTCAAAAGAATTATAAATAAAATAAACAGTTTTAAAACATTAAAACGGACTTTTCTGCACGTAGAACATCTTTATCTCGAAATTGAATGACCGAGAAAAAATAAACCAACACATAAATGCAGAATATGTGTTTTATGCGACAGTTTTACTTTTTTCAATTTCAGATTTTCTCAGATTGTCCACCATCGTGCTTTCTCATAACCCATGGACAGGGTGGGGTGTGTCCTATCCACCTCAAAATTAATAGATGTCGTCTGTTAGACGTCCTTAATCAGAATCAGTCGAAACCCGATTGATCCGAAACGATTTAATTGAGTGATCGTGCTAACAAAAACATTTTCTCAAATAGTCCACCATTGTGCTTTCTCATGACGCATGAACATGGTAAAGTGTATTTTATCCACCTCAAAATGAATAGGTGTCATTTAGGAGATGCTCTCGGTTAGAATCAGTCAAGACCCGATCGATCCGACACGATTTAGTTGAGTTATCGTGTTAACAAAAAAAATTTCTCAAATACTCCACCATCGTACTTTCTCATGACCCAGGGACAGGGTGGAGTGTATCTTATCCACTTCAAAATCAATAGGTGTCGTCTGAGAGACGTCCCTGATCAAAATCAGTCAAGACCCGTTCGATCCGACACGATTTAATTGAGTTATCCTGCTAACAAAAAAAGTTTCTCAAATAGTTCACTATCGTGCTTTCTCATGACCCATGGATAGGGTGGAGTGTACCCTATTAATCTCAAAATCAACAGGTGTCATACGAGAGACGTCCCCAATCAGAATCAGTCAAAACCCGATCGGTCCGACACGAATTAGTTGAGTTATCGTGCTAACAAGAATAAATGCCGGCGACAACGACAACGACAATGACGACGATAACGACAACGACACACATACACACAAAATAGTTTAGAGACCATTTTTTTTTGTCTTTAGGCCGAAAAACGAAAAATAAACCCTAGAAAAAAGAAACGCTAGTAACTATCAAATAATTACTCAGTATTAATTACTAAGTAAGAGATTACTAATTTTTCGACATAAAGAAAAGTCAAAATTAGAAAGTGAGATAAAATGATTTTTAAAAAGCTTATTAAGTAAAAAGTGACGTAAAATGTTTATTTTAAAAATACAAAAAAAAAATGTAAATACTATTCAAGCTTCTCTGTTATATTGAATATAAATTATACATGTAATTATTGGAACCTCTGAGAAACTCTGAAACCTAATTTCGTCCCTTACTCTCAATTAAAGATGTTACATATAATTGAAGTATTTCAAAGATGGAAAATGCAAATGGCGTACGCTTGCAGGGTCGAAGGGGCGTATTTTTGTTTGAAATAGCACTTCTATTTTTGTAAGCTGCCAATGAAATGCCATATATTTGTTGGGTGTTGTTATATAAATTTAAGTTGTAACAGAATTTTTATTATACGACAAAGTTACGTAATGAAAATTAATTTACTTACTAATAAAATAAATATATTAATTAGTAATGTATTCTAACTGCTGCCCATTAACTATTTGACAATACCTTAGTCTCAAAATAAATTCACTCTGCACTCTGTCAATCAATACCCCCTTTTCTCCCTATTTCAATAAGAATTAAGGAATGTAATATCTGATGATAGAGATGGCCACTCTATAACTCTACGTTACCCTACCCATCATTGTGGAAAGATATTAATAAGTAACAAACAGGAAAATCGTAATGAAGAGGTATATCGTCCTGTTGATATCAAGATCTGTTATCAGATATGTCTGGTTGATTTGCATTTAGGTATAAAGCTGTCAATATTGGACTCACCTCTTGTTGTGAAAGTTGCAAATACCTTGCGCCAGGTATTTTGCAAGTCAGTGTCATAAAAAATACTGACTTAAAATTATGTTTCTGACTACACTTGCCCAATCGTTCAGTTTTCTTGGAGTATCTTTCGCAATCATATGGTCATTATTACAATGTAATGGCATTCACTCGTGGAAATATATACACTGTACATAAAATTAAGGTATTTCAAAAGACGACAAATTTAAAATACCTTTGTAACCCTTCTAACATTTTTGCAGGAAAAAAATACTTTACGAGAGTTTTGGGGTGTTCCAGACTTTTTTCAACAGTGTATATACATACTTTATTGCATAAAAATTTACATTAGTACATACTGAATATATTAAATCATTTATATAAGATATACAAATGCATAGTTGAAATACGTACGTAATACCAATGCTGGTTTATAATGATTTAAATGTAACCATTTCCGTAGTTTTATTATGGATCTAATTGATTGATTTCCAGACTGGTTGAAACCGACTTTCACAAAGTAGGTTTCCAAAAATCTTGTAAAGAAAAGTAACTACGTTACTCGAAACGTCAACATGCAATAAACAATTGAGGAACAAAATGGAGATCAATCAATCAAAATCTACGATCCGTCAAAGCTTACAGCAAATTTCATTCATTTTCGAATCTCATTACAGGTCGCAAAATAGGTGGAGGTGGTGGAGGAGGTGGCGGTGGAGGAGGAAAAGGGGGCGGTAAAGGAGCAATGGCTATGATGGTGGTGGCTGGTATGGGTGCAATGATGGCAAATATGGTAATGGGTAAAATGGCATTAATGGCGGGTTCAGCGTTGATGATAGCAAAGATTTCACTCATTTTGTCTATAATTATGATCGTCAAGAAGATGCAAGGAGGTGGTGGTGGCGAAGAAAAGCATATTGTCTACGCTACACCAGCAGACTCTGGACATAGCCACGGAGGAGGTGGGGGATGGCATAGGAGTTTAGAGGATGGTCAAGGCCTAGCATATCGAGGACAATGGGGATCGTCTGCAGAAAATGGTTCAGGTTTATAAAGTATGCAACCACAATAGGATTGTCTTCACTCACTCCATTAGTTTTCTCTAAGTAAGTAAAAACTAAATTTAAGTTGAATGCATTTAATTCACTAGTTTACATAACAATAAGGTTTTTTTAAGAATTATATTATCACATAAGTATCTATCGTTACCTATTCATTGTCATATCTTGGTGACTTTCAATGCTTTATACCCACAGCAATGGTGGGTATCCAACATTCGCGAATATCGGTGAGCTTAAATTAAAATAAGTTAGCGCGTCTTGAGAATTCTATAGGATTTAAGGCTCTTGTAAGGTGCTGGAAATCACATACATGTTTTGAGAATGTGGTCTATCAAAAACATCAAAAGTCGTGTCTCTATTTCTGCTCATAGCCTTTAATATGTAAATGGCAAAATAGATAAATATAATTATACCGAAAATTAAAAAAAAATATCTATTACGAGTCCGGGCCCATAATAGTTCGACTAGACATCATTTTACAACTAATATATTTAAATAATAGTAATAACAGAACTCTCAAAACTATTTTACTAAAGAAAAATATTGGTAACAATATTGGTAACACGAACAAAATATAAACTTTCAACATAAATACGATGAAATATTACAACGTTATGATGTGTCAATGACAAGTTTGTTAATAAAAAACATTAAGATTCGCGGTTCAGAATAGTTTGGCTAGTTGCTGAAATGCATAATAGATTAAACGTTTATAGCGTTTTAAAACAAAATAGAATATCAATTCTTGTCAAAGTGAAATGGATATTATAATGTGTGTTTTGAACGCATCTGTTAAGATTTTACAAAAAAATGGCACGTGGCGTGGCATTAAGTAGCGATATGCGAAAATTAATTATTAATGCTTATAACAAGGAATTTCGGCTCGGAAAATATCTGTTACGTATTCGCTACCTAAATCTAAGTGCAAGGCATTATCAACTTATATAAAAAAAACTGAATGCGCAGTCCAAAGGAAGAAAACTGGACGACTATCCCAAATTTCACCCTTAAATCAACATACTCAGAAGAGGATTATAACAACAAACCATGATCCAGTGCAAAATAAAATATAGAACCTTTGAAAAAATATTTCCGTGTCCACAACTAAGCGCTTAATAAAGAAAATAGGATACAAACTCTACAAAATAAAGTTTGACTCTTTACATTTTACTTTTGAACTTACCAGTTTCTCGTTCAAGTAAAAGAAAAGCCATTATTAACTAAATGACAGAAAATAAATATGTTACGGTACGGTGGGCAGGAGAATATCAGCACTAGACTATAACAATGGCATTAGGTAACTGGGAGTTACGAATCCAAATTTGAAATCTGTTTGGGTGATACCAGAAAACGTGTGCTAAGAACCTGTCCTATCAAACAAACTATCATATAATCCCTATCAAACTTATCAGAGTGCTTGGTTAGGAAAGTGAAGTTCCCTGCGTCTTAGGATCGGGGCGTGAATGAGGGGGTATGAAAATTGCATTTCGTGGATGGTACTGTGACAGTAGAAAAATATAAACAACAGTTTTGACAGACAGTTTATTGCCATCAATAGCAATATGTCAAAGTGCTGACGCGCAGTACATTTTCCAGCAAGATGGTGCTGTGTACCACACAGCAAAACTGTCAAGATTTGGTTTACAGAACGTAATATCCCTATTACGGAATGGTCTTTTAACAGTTCAGACCTCTCGTCAATAGAAGCATTGTGGCATAAAATGAAGAAGTAGTTGCAGAAACATTCAGTCTGTTTAGTTAACCATCTATTCACCAAATTTTAAGAAATTTGGGACAGCACGCTTCCCGAAGAGTGCGCTAAGTTGGTAGATACAATGCCTGTCAGAATTAAAGCTATTATTGTTAATAAAGGGGATGTAAGACAGTTTGATGAAGCGGCTGAACTATTCTGAAGCGCGAATATTAATGTTTTTTATTATCAAACTTGTCACTCATGACGTAATAATATTTCATCGTATTTAAGTTAAAGGTTTATACATTATTTCTGCTACCAATGTTTTTCTTAAATAAATAATGTTGAGAGTTATTACGTTTATTTAAATAAATTAGTTGTAAAATTATGCCTGGTCGAACTATTATGAGCCTAGACCCGTGCATATCGCACTGATAGTGACATTGGAGAACGAGTCCCCATGACGAACAAACTTGATCCATGTTTATATATAAAAAAATAATAAGTGTCTTACACCAGTTCAATTGTGATTACGCACTTTAGTTCAGCACTTATCCAAGACTAAAATAACTCTCCACTAATTACTAGTTAGAATGTTTTGATGAAATTTATATTATAATCAAATAAAAAAACTGTTTAAATAAATTTTTTGTCCTGACGTATTTTCGTTTCAAATTATGTAAAATCAGAAGTCTATATAAGCGACATAAGAGATACATAACGAAAATAATTACAAATTAAAGATATAAGGAGAAATAGACCTATCTAGGTTGAAAGCATCTAGCCACTTGAGTTGTCTTGATTTAACTTTGTTTCGATAATAATAATAATAATAATAATCGATAATGTCGATTGGATAATTTTCTTACCTACAAACAACGTTGTTCTAGAACAGGACGACGATCTCGAGGACGTCTTACGACCACACATTAACACTTTGATCATGGAACTGGTAATACCTTTTATCTTCATTATCCCTAATATTCTCCTTGATGTAGGTTGGCATTTGTTGAATATCTGCATCAAGGCTTGGACCACTGTTTGCAATACACATGTACGTGTGAGATATGTGCAGTACTGTGGAGACATTTCCAGAAGACATCGACTGGTTGGAATCATCCCCATCATTGAGGGGATGGATGAAAATGGCATTATCTGTCATTGGATTAAGAGCTGGTCCAAATGTTGGACGAAAGTAATTTCAGCCACTATTACGATCGAATTCATAAGTGTTTTCCCGAGATATGAAGGCGGTATTGTAGGGCCTTTACCAAATAATTCCAAGAGGTGTGTATGCCGAGGAAAGAACGTATCAAAACTCAGTCCCCTAATTAGAAGTGAATAGGTACATCTCTGGGTTCCGGAATGAAAGTTCCGTAATAATTGAGGTCTGCTATTGCTGTCAAACAATCTGATGGATCTTGGGATAATTTTCTATTCTAACTTCCTGTTTTGCCACTTCTTCTTCCAGAAGTCGGTGCCGTATAATATTATTAATGCAAATGCCTGCCCTCGGCAATTTTAAATTTAAACTCGTTGTTATAGTAGCAAAGGTATATATTTTTTCATGTTTTACTTGGCAACGACTTTTTCTAATAACTATTTTCGATATCTTCAACTCGAATAAAAATATAGGGAATGGTCCTCATTTGGAGAGTTGCCGTTGTCTCTGTTTGGTACAAAAATTTAAGTTGGTTACCTTGAAGTATACGTCCTAATTGTGCCAAAGCTCAAATCTGGATTTCAAAAAATGACGAAAATATCCAGGTGTATTCTTTTTTAAATGAGACACATAGATTGCAACAATACAATATCTTGTTGAAATTTATGAAATTTAGTGGTGCAAATTTATGAAATATTTATGTATTCGCGAATAACTCAGCAAAGTCTTTAAATATCCTGAATAGTTACGTTTGTTGCATCGAACTTTCTATTTCAATTTGGTTATTCTGTCGTCCTAATATGAATGATTCATTTAGTGACTCTACTTAGTAAGTAATACTACGCCTCGTTGATATCCAAATAGAATATCTACTATTAATTCTTCTCGCAGCTAAAAGGTATATATGTAGTACTTACTAACAATGAAAATTTAATAGTTTTAATATAGAGATAATGATCTATACAAATAATTAATTAATAGTAATTGGATACATTCTTGATAATTGATATATTATTATTAGGCAAGGCTGATTTAGTACTATTAATAAGTAGATAATAAAATATGCCAGATATAAAATATGCTTCGCAACTTAACTGAAGAAACCTACCTCAACGAAATGTTGACTAAATTTAACATATTTTTCAGGTTATATCTATAAATAGTTATAATGAATGCAGCCGTGACCTTTAATGTTTATTTCTTATGAGAGATAAAACATTAAGGTATAGTCATAATTCAGAAACAGGCACAGTGATTCCGATTTCAGCAACTGTTAATAACTACTATTTGAAGAATTATTAACAGTTATTAATATTTATTGAAGCCTGAATCAATGTTTTATAATACATGGATATTGAATTGTTTAACCTACCTATATTTATTTTAGATGATAACGGTTTTTGTTCTTTCAGAAAACAACCATTTCTTTAGTTCTTAATAATAGCCTAACACGGAAATTACGAGGAAAACGAGGATCGACATCATTTTAATAATAAACATATATATATATATATATATATATATATATATATATATATATATATATATATATATATATATGGATACTTGAAAAATTATTGGAGAATTAATTTTAACTATTTTAGGGTGTATTCGTTTATCCAGTCATTATTCTAAATATTCAAAAACCTATAAATTACATCAGATTAACAATAAAATAAAATAAGATGATAGACGAAATTTTGCGAAATAAATTATCTATTAGTTTTCGTTCCAGCAAATAATACCACTAGATAGAACAATGTATCTTTATATCAATATCGAATATGCCTTGATGAACGAATACATCAAATCGATGTTTAGTATAAGATAATAATTTATATTAATTTATTTGTTTTAGATGATAATTTAATAGAGTAATTTAGCAATTTGTAATATTAATAATATGTTGTGATAATGTATAAAAATGTTGATTGTGACAGTATTTATTTTTAAATTAAAACAATATTTATTTTGAAAAGTAGATTATTTTAAATTATAAAACACTTCATAATGCTAATTTCAAATACTTTCTTAGTATAGTTAGATAACGTATAGCGTAAAACATTTTTGAATTTGTAAAATATACATATTTATATCTTATTTATATACTTCTATACTTTTATCTTTTTCTGAAACAAATTGTATTGTAACAAATTTACATAATGGTACACATCTTCGTTAATTTTACTTGATATTCAGTTAATATATATTTAATGCTATTTTAGAGTGAATAGCAACGAGATGAAGTGACAAGGAATAATAATAATAATACAGATATAGGAATTATTACTTTGTCCCGATATTCTTCTTAATAGAAAATTATTTAAATTTTAATCATATGCCGATAAAATTAGGTAAATAAATAACGCTGCAAATAGGACGATAGTTTGACACGCTTGTGTGGTAGTGAAAGTTATAATGTCTGAGAAATCTGTGACCTAGTGGGATGGAGCGGTCAAGATCAAGTTTCTTTTCTTATTGACATTAGTGCGCCGTATATTTCATTAACAATGTTTATTCATAATAGAAGTTGGAAGTACTTTCTTAAGAGTACTTTTTTTACGGTTTTGTAAACATTGTTTTTGTGAATTCTAAAAATAACATACAAATATATATATATATATATATATATATATATATATATATATATATATATATATATATATATATATATATATATATATATATATATATATATATATATATATATATATATATATATATATATGGATAGTACGCAAAAAAATAAGAGAAGAAAAAATTCCGAAACATTAATTTTTGAGAAGCTGTCACTTTATGAAAAATAGTCGTATCGAGATCGTAAACACCCATTTTGAATCTTGAACTTTGTTGTTTTGAAGTATTCGGACAAACAAATTTTATGAGCTATAGTTACTGCGCAATCCAAAGAAATACCACGAGATAAAAATTCTCCAATTATTTTCTATGAGCGTAGTCAGGCTCAGAAAATGTTTTCGATCTAAATCAATACAAATATCGGTTTGCTTATTTATTCAACTTTAATTTGGTTTTCCAGCGGACTCTATATGAAAATTTGTTGCTGAGATTATTATTCGTAGTTGAATGAAATTTTATGCTATTTTCTTTGATCATCGATATCTCGGAAACTAATAATCCTACAGCGAATCAGCGTATGGTTTTGAAAACTTGAAAAAAGACTCTATAAACGATGAGTGTTGCTTTTAAGAAGAATTTTTGTAACCTCGCTATTATTTGAAATGTGTACAAAAAGTTATTTTTTCTGTTTAAAAATATACCACCACTTTACAAATACTGAAGAAAAGGCTAATATTTCCAAGTTTTTTTTAGCTTATTATACTCCCTAGATTAGATTATATTGATCAATTTGAAAATTTACAGGGCCATGTAAATTTTCAAACTAACCATGAAAAAAAATATTTGAAAATTTTTTTTCACATTTTTTTATTTTTTTTATTTTTTCCTCAATCAGTTTCCACTCCACTTATGTCGATATAGGGTCTACAGATTCCTCGATGTAGCATCTACTGCTTCACCGTTTGCTGCACCCTTGGTCCCGCTGTATGCAGCTTCCTCAATGTAGCATCTGGTACTTGCGATAATTTTCTGAATTAAAATCCAAAATAATTTGATGAGTATTGTGAGCGAAATTGTTAGCAAGTAAAGAATTTTTTTCTTCCATCTTGCTAATCATTAAATGATGTTTCAAAGCAATAATCTTGTTCCTTTCATTATTTTCAAAACTTTAATCATTTGGGAGAAAAAGTTCGATGGATCAATTTAAAAAATTACAGGGCTTTTAATAAATAAATATATTTATAAGTATAATAAGCTAAAAAAAACTTTATAACATTAGTCTTTTCCTCAATATTTACAATGTGGTGGTAGATTTTTTTTAAAGTCAGAAAAGTCATTTTTTTACTTTAAAATCAACCACTCAATCAATCACTTTTTTTACTTTTCAAATTAAGAAAGTGAGGATAAAATAATTGTGCTCAAAAACGACATCCGTCATTTTTTACTTAAGTTTTCAATACCACTATTCGACTCGGTGTACGATCATTAGTTCCTGAGATATCGATAGTCAAAGACAATAGCATCCTTTTTAATTCATCTACCGATATCTCGCAAACAAATGTTCCTACAGAGTCCGTTAAAAATCTGATTAAAGCTGAATAAACAGGCTAACTAGTTATTGCTTTGGTTTAGTTCGAAATTCTGAGTCCAGGGATGCTTGAATTAAATAATTATTAATTACTGCTAATTATGCATAAAGGAACAATGTGTAAATAAAACTAACAATAATTATTAATTAATCAATAATAAATAAGCGTTAGGACTATATCGATGACAAGTATTGACTGCAGAAATATTTAGCCGTAACAGAACGTCAATGATCAGTCACTAGCTAGTGCAAAGAGCCAGCGCGATGAGCTTGGTCAGTATCATTAAAACTTAAAACCATAAAACCATACGAGACAATTAAAGTGATTACTATATAAAGTAAATTCAATAAATGTCGAATTTTTATTTATCAACAAAATAATGGATATTAAAATAGTTTGTAAGCATTATTTTTATTATTTATAAATAAATATACTTCCATACATACTACTCAATACACAGGAATTTAAATAACATTTTTGTAGTGTTTTGGAGACCAATGATTGTCGATATAATTGTATGATTTGCGGTGGTGTGTTTCATCTTCATGTGAATTGGAATAGACGTGTTGTTCTGTATACTTAGGTTGCTTAACAATCTCCAACGTGGTACTTTCAGATCCATTGCTTATGAGTTTCTTAAGTCCCAGTATAGCACTTAAAAGAAGAGCTATTTTACCCATTACCACGGCAAGTCCCGCCATAATTGCTATACCTTGGTACGCTATTGCGAGAAAGCTTCCTTTGATGGCAAGGGCCCAGTAGAGAGCGCCGTTTCCTCCACCCTTATCTTTCTTTCTTCCTTCCTCCAAAAGCCTGGGAATGTTTATCTCTAAATGATGAGACTCTAGTAACCTAAAAATATACTTCTTGAATATAATTATTATACATAACATACTTCTTAATTCAAAAGAAAAAGAAAACTAATTTGTAATTTAGCCCACATACATTCAGTAGTACGAGAGTAGTCCCAGAAGTACCCGACTTGACGTATAGATAGCGGTTGCTGTTTGAAAAGAATGACTAATATTTGTGCACTGGTAGTTAATAACCCAGTGCTAGCTACATCTCAAATTATTGGTGAAGTAGATTCCATATCAACAGTTAGGAAAGAAATAATTGATTTAAGTCATATAAGGTTCAAAATACTCATGACCCATTTTTGACGGGGACAATACAAGATGAATAGAATTTTATGATCAATAAAAGAGGAGAATAAGGATGAAGGATTTTCTACAGAGTATTGTTTTCACGTATGAATCAGATTTTCAATTAATTAGTAAACGTAATTCAATTGTATTCGATTGACTGATTGGCCGCAAGAAAGTTTACGTAAGTTTTATGAACTTTACACTCAGTATCCTCACAAACTGAACGTCTGTGCAGGTACATATATTGGATGAACATGTCATTGGACACTGGCAAAAAATATGTGGATGAATTTCAACAAATTGATACCACCATTTAGTAACTAGCAGGTATTGGATTAAGTGAAATCTAATTCCAACAAGATGGTTGCCTGACGAATGGACGAATATATTAGAACCTACTTATATCTCCAACCAAATCTCGACATCTGGCCCAAGTCTCCATGCAATTTTTTTGTGGGGCTTCCGAAATACCTGTACATGATTTTAAAGAGGGCAGAGATAACAATTGACAAGAGCTTCAATTGCTCATTGAAGATTGCTGTCAAATTGCTTATGGTAAAATTTTATGATTGGTTGGGATACTGATTAACTTAACAGGGGGAGTTTATTTAATCATTTATAACCTCAAAACTTATTTTTAGTGTGATAAATGTATATTTTAAAATCTTATTGTTTTAAATATGGTATATTGTGCTATTTAACGAATTATCTTTTCATTGAGAACTATACTTTCAGTTTTATTTTTTTTTAATTTTCATGAATTAATAACGCGTCTATAAAAATATCTTTAGGCAGAAAGGCGTAAAATTTATCCACTCGTTGCATGGTTAACGGCAATACCGAAATAAATCACTGGAAATTAATTTAGCTCAATTTGTTGGTAAAGTAACGTTACCAGTTTTATTTAATTTCTCACGTAAATGTCATGTATTATAATATCAAACTGTTATTTACATTTTTTAATGATGAAAACGTAAATCAACCTAAATTAGTTATTATTTTTTAACTAAATATTTTACCATAATTTAATTTATTTCTAAAACATTATGTTAAATCAATGTTTGCTGAACTATGCCAATTAATTTAATTAATAAACGATTGTTTGTAATATCAATTAAAGAATTAGGTACGGATAAACGACTTTGTGTACCATGAATAACAGTGAATTGTTCTAAATAAATTTTTGATTTGTCCGATAAGAATTGTTTTAACTTGTACAGCTTAGTAACTAGTGCATTATTGCCCCACTTGTAACTATTGCCCCAATTGACATTAGGTACTAATTAATCATAACTCATGCCACCAGTAGGTGGTAATTTAGAATGTATTCTCACAGACGCTACATAACTTACATAAGACTTACCAATGAACGTTTATTATTTTACAAAATTACTTTACCTAGAGGATACATCACTTAATAACTGATTAAACTCTTCTGAATCGATATTTTGTAGTTTGAACTCATTCAAATTCAAACTAGGATGTAATGTCCTTGAATATCTATTTGAGTTAACTAAGTTAACACCGTCAATAATACTTAAATTATCTGCCCGAAATGCAGTGAGACGTAGTGCCGCCTTGAGGGCCTGAATTTTCAAGCACTTAAACATTTCATTTTCGATTGCACACTGGTTCAATACTTTCTTAATAACGTTATAACTGTTTAAATCTTTGGCGTCAACTAAATAAACAAGGAAGTGAATTAATAAATACGTTTTTAGGTACATTGCGATTTGCACTAACTTTAAATTGAAACTATGGTTGAACGGCTAATGTACATCAATTTATTTGTTGTGTTCCGTGATATTTCTATGTTTTAGAGCGTATAATTTAAATATGCTTCTCTCATTATTCAAGAAATTCACGCCATTTTAATCTCTCATTACTCGTTCAGGGAAGGACTAATTTTTATTATATTTATTCCTAAAATAAATATATAGTAATTATGATTTACTGCGTATTGAACATCGTGAAACTGATGTAGCCATCATATTACTATGGCCGCTTACTATTCAAAAAAAAACGTATTATTACTTGGTACTCATGTCTTACTTAGTATTATATATCTACGTTACTTAGTGTCAATAATATTGTTAATAGGAAAATTTCTAATGTACTAGCTTCTTGAAGCTAGGTTTAGTCAAAGAAAGAACACTATGTTGTTATTATATATTTTACATAATATTTTTCTTGAATACTAGGTTTATTTTAACATTAAATGTAATTGTTGGATCTTTAGACCTTTTATAAAATTATTTTAATGCAAGTTGCTATGGTCTACATATCACAGGCTCCCGATTGACATTAATTATTATGATTTTCAACTAATTTCCAATACACACGCAATACATGATCGATGGAAATGTAACATTTATAAATAATATTGAAAAGACTTAACATTTTAACAACAAACTTCAAATCCTGCCTAAGGATGAAATGAAAATATTATTTATGGTAAGTTTTTTACATTACATCATATTATCTCTATCATAACTGAGTATAATGTAAAACTATAATATTACAGGTTTACAAATGAAATCAGTTATCTTAAAGATTGGATATTATTTTTTTCTATATATATTAAAACAGCAATCAGATAATACTATGTATAGGCTATTCTGTTGTTTATGGAACTTGCAGGGTGTTTTTCTTATTCTGACAAGATGGCCTCCAATGATGAAACCTCTAGAATCCTATTTCAGGTCTGATGGTCAGCATCTTTTAAACCTTCTGCTATTGTGTTTCTGCATAAGTGGTTGTAATAGGGTTGATATGTGTTTGTAGTCTCCTGTGGTGTTTATTGCTTATTTGATGTATTCCTTCTCGGAGTGTTGGTATGCGAGGATCGTTATGTATTGTTTGATTTATCACGTACCATGGCCACCGAACATAGATCTGTTTGGTGTCATGGTGCATCAGCTATGGCCCTGAGGATTTTAGATTGTGCCTGTTGTATAATATACTCAGTACGGTTGATTTACTGGAACAGTCCCATAGTTTTATGCCGTATATCCTTATTGGTTTGATAATAGCTTTGTATATTATGATTTTGTTTTCTAATGACATTTTTGATTTTCTTGTCAGTAACTAAAGGGTGGTCCAACCATAATGCATGATGTTAATTGTGAGTCACACCTTAACGTCAAGTTTTTGCCCAACTTAATTTGACACTTCTTTGTTTCAGTGTTTGACAAATTCAACCATGGAGAGGTACACAATTGAGCAGCGCGTTAAGATTGTTGAAACTTTTACGAAAATGGGCGTTCAAATCAAAATGCATTTCGTGCACTTCGTGACTTTTTTGGTCAGCATAATCGACCAAATGTGTCCACAATCGGGAGAATTGTGTGCAAATTTCAGCAAACCGGGTCTGTAGAAAATGTGAAAACACCTGTGCATGCTCGCTCAGTGCGTTCTGCGGAAAACATTGCTGTTATTCGCGATAGTGTAGTAGAAGAGCCGTCAACCTCGACTCGTCGTCGTGCCCAACAATCGAACATCTCACGAACATCACTGATGCGAATTTTGAATAAAGATTTGAATTTACACGCTTACAAGGTTCAACTGATTGAAGAGCTGAAGCCTACTGACCATTTCAAGCGTCGTCAATACGCCAAATGGTTGGTTGAACAGACAGAAGTGAATGGTGATTTTACAAAGAAAATCATCTTCAGCGACGAGGCACACTTTCACCTCAGTGGATTCGTTAACAAGCAGAGTTGCCGCATTTGGGCAAATGAGAATCCACGAGTGATTGTTGAAAAGCCGATGCACCCACAAAGAGTGACTGCTTGGTGCGGTTTATGGGCTGGCGGCGTCATCGGGCCGTACTTCTTCGAAAATTAGGTCGGCCAAGCAGTTACCGTGAATGGTGTTCGCTATCGCGAGATGATAACAGACTTCTTGTGGCCAGAAATTGAGGATATAGACCTGGACGATATGTGGTTCCAACAGGATGGTGCCACTTGCCACACAGCCAACGAAACAATGGCACTTTTGCGCGAGAAATTCAATGGCCGTGTTATCTCACGTCATGGCGATGTTAATTGGCCGCCACGATCATGTGATTTGACACCGTTGGACTTCTTTCTTTGGGGATATTTAAAAGAAAAAGTGTACGTCAATAAGCCAAGAACAATTCAAGAGCTAAAGGATGAGATAATTCGGCACATTAACGACATTGAACCTCAATTATGTCTCAGAGTCATTGAAAATATGGACCATCGGATAGAAGTATGCCACCAAAGCCGTAGTGAGTATTTGGCCGATATTTTGTTTCACACATAATTGTCATAGATCCTTCTATCATAATAAAAAATATTAAGATAATTCTCTGAAAACTTTTTGTTTCATTTACAATTAACATCGTGCGTTTTTTTGGACCACCTATTAGTATAGTTCTTTCATTGTTAGACTGTCTGTTTTCTCTTTTTTTGGATGTGATCTTTCCAAAAGAGTTTTCTGTCGAGGTGAACACCTAAATATTTCACGTATGACGATTTTAGTATTTCTACATAATTTATAAATATTGGTCGGCATCATTAAACGAATTATAATTCTTGGACATCTCTTCTAAACGCTTTTGAAAATACTTTTTTAACTAATTTTATTTTTTACTTTATTCCTCTCCTGTTTGTTAATACAGTTTTTTCACTTTTATTAAATACACTTAGAAACGAACTACCGTTCTTATAAATTTCCTCTTTGGTGTGGGAATTGCCAAAAGTGTTTGTGAATTCAGTTTCCTATTTCTAAATGTCCATCACGAAATAAAGTAAACAATAAAAATAATATTATTAAAAAAATTCGGTTGCCTATTTATTTAGTTTGCTATTATTGTTACACATTAAGATGATCAAAGTTTTACACTGATACATATATTGTTACACTATTGATGATACATTGATTTGGTATTTCATTCTTTGAATTCAGCATTTTCTACAGTATTACACGTTACAAATATTACTCCATTTCTTAATCTGTATACTTTTACACCTCGTCTCTTCTTATGTCTTATCGATCTAAATATATGTTTTGATACGGCACAGGTTTTTCATTACTGAATAAGATAATAGTACAGTTCAAACCTTACTTTGATGTTATCACTGATAACTTGGTGTCCACCATTTTAAATTTTGAGATGCACTTCAGTTTTACAGTCCTTTATCGGCTCATCTACCAATTAATAACAACTGGAATCAATTTACCTGTTAATACATAATCATGAACATGTTTTTCATATTCATCGAATACATGAAAAGTTCTTGATAAAAGTTTTGCAACTTATCCGTACCAGAAGACTTCCAGTTGTAGGTTTTTTGTTCATTTTACTCATATCGTGAAGACTAAGTTCACTCCATGCGGGAATATAGCACACTCTATTCTCTTATACCAGAATAAAAAATGCCACTACCAAGACTAATCACACTTACATAGTGTTGGTAGTGGTATTCTATTATACAATTTGATCTTCTTTAATCTTAAAACCCTTTATTATAGTATCACATCTTTTATCTGCGACATACTCAGCAATCCTCAAGAAATATGAAGACGAAAAATTGTAGTTCTGTCTTCATCTCGATATGCGGTAGAGATAAGCAGATTCTCTTTTTTTCTAAGGTGGTGTTACTCATATTCAGTTGAAGAAATAAGAGCTTCTGTCGTCTGCCTGATTTCGGTACCTTTCTTTCTAGATGGTATTTAATGGTTCATCGGTGTACAGTGCATTTTGATACGAATGTTTTTACGGAACGAAGTGATAATTCATAACGTCGAATATGCGTAGGGCTAAAAAACCACATCTTGTTGATAAAGCAAATAAGTTTATATGGAAATTTACAGACCATATATGTTACCTCATAGGTTACCTTATAGGCTATACTTATAAACAGCGTTATTACTTATTGTTAGCATTACTTGATTTATTGCGAAGCCACGACGGTGACGCCTCTGGTGCACCGACGAAACGATGCGCTCTAGTTATAAATAAACATAAATGAATATGAGGGAATTAAAATTAATATGAATGAATAAATGAATATATTATACTCGTCTGAAATTCTCCAAGTTCTTGTCGAATCAAGAAGTCAATAACAACTTCCCTACAGAAGTGTACCAGTCAATAATTTGCGCTAGTTTTACCCCCTGATCATTAACATAAGGTAGACTCCTTAAAAAATAATATTTGAACTAAAAGAAATATTTCGTTATAATTGTATTGAACGATTGAAGGGTTTTCTTTTCTAAATCGTCGTAAGCATATTCAGCTGGTAATGACAATTGAAATAGTAGCCATGTCGCATATCAGCGGTACTGTTTTATCGTTCAGTGAAGAATGGGTGAATTCCCAATATTAGGTAATGAATGAACTGTTATGGTTCGAATCTTCTTGTTGTAAAGATATATGTGAAGGACCACCTGCGTAGCAGGAAGATAATAAGTATTGGATAAGATAAGAATGGACTTACTTGGAATAATGTCCTGGAACACTATGTGATGTTGCTTCGTTTTGTACGTGATGTGTACTTTGTACGGACTTTGGTACCGGCACCTTATTTCTGCACATGTACGATGTGTTATTATTCTTTTCACGCCAGCCGCACACTTCCGTTGCGTTGCTACCCAAGGGCATAGGCGGCACTGACACAAGAGCATAGGACAGGGATTTGAATTGCTGGCGGGAAAAGGAAAGCCGCTCGGTATGAAATACCCAATAAAAATAAAGTTTCCTAAAAGATAATGTTCAGCAATGCCGAGATAAACCCAAAGCCGTTGAAGCTGAATAATTTCAGAAGTTCCTGGTCTAACCTTGGGTTGAAAATCTTGCGTGTTCTACAAGTATGTATTAATTTGTCACGATTTATTATTGTACTGTCTTATTTGAATATGTTATTCAATTAGTTAGAAATATATCTTTGGACAGAGTAAGACGATTGCGATAATAAAACCAGAATTATGCCCAGAAAAGAAATATTCAAATTTCGTTTCTCTTTTTATGTTAGAAAATATAAAAATAACTGCAATCAGGTATGATTTAATATACTAAATAACACATTTGGAATTATCAGAAATTGTAAAACGTATTACATTGTAATTAAATTCAATTATATTGAGTAGCTTAGGAAGTAACACCACTGTAATAAGCTAGAAAAAGGGCTGCTTTGGCAATTATCTGGATGGAAGAAAACTAACATTATAATAATATTTAATGAAGTTATTAGGCATATATTTGAGTATAACATAAAAAATTCTTGTTAAAAAATATTCAAAAATGGCGACACTGGAGCGAGACGTCGATTGTAAGACGCTCTGTAATTGGTACAGATTTGAATTTGGAAAAAAAATACTTAATCTCCATGTTTATAGCTAGTAAAATACATAGGCGATTTTGAAAATATTAATTTTTGTGTAATTAGAGACTATCTAAATGAAAAACGTTACATTTTCAACAAAGAAAGGGCTATGCATTTGTTAAAAAATGATGTTTAAATTAACTTATCGAAAATTCCGTATGTATGTATTGTTATTTTAAAGATATTTTTAAATATTCACACGAATAGAATGAAAATTGTTGGAGTTATGCTGCATGCCGTTCTGAAAAATCATATTTCGAGAAAAGCACATTTAATGTTTTGAAATGTACTATAGACATGAAAAAGTGAAAAATCCGACTATTTAAAAATATTTTCCATTAATCTGCTATCTCAGAACTGTAAAGTTGCCCTTCTATATTTAAATATGTTTTCTCATTCTCTTTCCTCGAATTTTTTATGTTAGAGGGTGCCCCTTTCGCTGCATCTGTCAATGACATCTCGGCGTACTTGATCCACTTGGCATCGGCTTCTAGACAAAAAATATATAATTGGACAACAATATCCATCTCCAAGACTTTCAAGATTCAAAGAATATTAGTCAGACCATCATTAATAGTGCACACAACTATATCAGTCACTATATTCAAGACTTTTTTGCCACTTGAATAAAATTTTGGAGCCAATTTCCAAACAATAGCATTGACACTATCATTGCTATTTTGCGTGTAGCCTCCCAAGCAACAGAGTAGCAACTCGTCTCGGCTCAGGTCTTCATAAATTGGTTCAATTGCTTTAAGAACTTCCTCAGAAAGCGGCGTCTTACGTTGGAAGGTGTCCAAGGAATCCGTATTTTTCAAGGAATTCGGATGCCAACTTATTGTTCAGCCATAATAAATTGTTAATTGGTCAATTAATTTAACAATTAATTTATATTTTCCTCCAAGGCCCTGTACGGCCATGCTTTTATTTGTAAATGCTTCTGACTAAACATAAACATCTTTTAATGACATCTGTTGTATGTTAGAGAGTTATAAATCATACGGTAAAACATTATATGAAAATTATAGAAATCATAAGATAGAACATTATCTAAAATACTTTATATTGGTTAACATATTTTTTATCCTTCCACATTGAACACAGGACAGTAGAAATCTATAAACCTACAAAAGTCTAAATTAATTGGAATGGCTCTAGTCATACATTATATTTAATGTCGATGTCTTAGAATTAGAAATGTTACATATGTTTGAGATACATACTTACATATTTGGGAAAGTTAATAAATTTCTCAAACGAATGTATCAAGAAGTCTACCAACAAGTTCCATCATAATTAATTCCGGATGTAAGAATGTAGACAAGGAATTAATTTAATACACGTGTTTATTAGTACACACTATTTCACACGCATACTTCCCAAGGTTTAGTTGACCCAGTGATTCATGGTATTGTTTTATTTTGCTTCTTAAAATATATAATTTCTAATATACTTAGAAATGATTGTGCATTTTGGAATTAAAAACTAACTCACAAGAGGTCAGTACTTGACCTGCATACAACTTTTTCTGGATAGATAAGGGATGAGATTACATTTTATACCGATCTATGAAATTATCAATTAATCGCATTTTTGGTTTGTATTGTATTAATACAGAAAATTAATTTCATTAGATATATATTCTATGAAAGAAATAAAATTTATATTTAATATATATTAAAAAAATAATACAACTAAATACTAAATGTTAACTCCATTGACACCTTAGAATCAATTGATGAATTAATTTCGTGTTTGAAAATATATTTTTAGAATTTCTCATTCATCAATCTTGTCCATAAATTATCGGGCTTATTGAATGAAATACACATACTGATAGTAAATAACCCCATGAAAAGTAATCCGATGCAGTAATATACAGTAATCTTAATGAGTATCCTCCTACAAGTCTACTCCATCATCGATTGAATAACATATTTAAAAGCTTTTTTTTTTTTGAAGAATACTTTTTGAATTCATTTAACTTTGTAAAATCAAAATTATCACCTAATAATGTACAGTAATGTGTGATAATAGATAAGTAGACAAAATAAATACACTGACAAACTATAGCCATCTAAATACATTGGGAATTACAAGTAACAGTTTTTTTTATTTAAATTTTTGGAGAGTCAAGAAATTATAAAATTATATACCTACCCATAATATTAAATATTAAATATTAAATAAAAGTTAGTTTATTTAAAAAAATTATGATAACTTCTATAATGAATAGGTTATTTCAATCTACAATTTATCAGTTTACAATATCATTATCTATCTTCATCTCTATAATCTCTATTTACTAAGTTTGAAGTAAGTTTTCGTGTGTGTGTGTCACGAAATTTTTAGGTCGATGTACGAAATCCTTCTCGTTCGAATTTCGGCATTTTGACAAAATCAATATAGTAAATCGACCCTTGTGAACAACGTGGTAACTTTTGTTTTTTGAACCGAAGCCTCTAGAACCATGCTCCGGAGGTGCCTTCCATATGATTAATGGGGCGACGCAATATTATTGCGATTTGCTTACTCATTTTTATTAAACTTCCATATTTCTGTGAATAACTTTTACAATGAGAATATTTAAAATCCAATTTTGTATTATTATACAAATTGATAAGAATCGTATATCAAAATGATGAGTTGATTTGTATAACGTATATACTGGAGTAGGTGGCAACCTTTGGTATGAAGATAGCACTGGAGGTGATTAAAACTCAGTAAGTTTTAATCGTCTCCAGATGATGCCTTCTTCTAATTTCGTTGATGTTAACTTCGTTAGCGAAACGCGCGTCGAGTATAGTGTATAGTGTTTTGGTGTTTTGTGGAAAACTATGTCAGTGTTGTATAATGTATATTATTTACTTTATCATACAAATTCATATAAATAAAAGAAATTGAGGTGCTAACGTTGAACTTATATTTGGTCTCAAACTATCTTCAAAATATGATTTTCACTTTCCAGGATAAATATATTTAATTAAAAAACTGCTTATTTGTAGAAACATGTTTAATAACATAGATATCAATAAATAACGAGAAAAAGTATGCTCAATAAATCTAGGTTTGTATAGATGTGAGTCAAGCGTTTGATAAAGGTTGGCATGATGGCCTGCTATATAAAATCAAGCAGGCACTTCTTATGCAATATTACAATATTTTAAGATCGTACTTATCAGATAGTTAATTCAGGATAAGAGTGAATGGAAAAACTTCAGATTTTCGCTCAATAAATGCTGGTATTCCCCCAGGAAAGCGTTATGGGACCCATCTTATATCTACTCTACACTCCAGATCTCCCAACATCTGACTTCATTATCACCAACGCTTTTGCAGACGACACATCATTTTTATTTATGGACGAAAACAAAATAACTGCCACTAAATACTAGAACTAATAATAATAACTAGAAGCGTGACTTAAGAAATGGAAAAGTAAAATTAATTAAACCAAATCACAACACATAACAGTTACCATAAGAAAATAACAAAGCCCAAAGAATGTTATTAGAAAACAAAATCTTAATGTACAAGACTGTTATCAAATCAATATGGACATGTGGCATAGAACCATGGAGCTGCACTAGTAAATCCAGAATATTGACTATGAAATGGGCACAACCTAAAATCCTCAGGGACATAGCTGACGCGTCGTGGTACTTGACAAAACAAACAATGCACAACGACCTTCGCATACCAACAGTCCAAGAAGAAATATCCCAAAGACCAAAGAAGCAATAAGCACCACGCAAGACACATATGCTTTTACAACCACTTGTGCAGGAACATAACAGCAGAAGGCTCAAAAGATGCCGGCCATCACACACGACCTTATCTAGGTGTACTGTAACAATTCCAATCAAATCCTTCTTCTTCTTCTTCCTAATTCTAAAGTAGGTCTATGACCTGCTCCTCTTCGATGAACAATATCATCGGTACTATAAGTTGATTTATCTGTTTTTACACAGGGTAGGCAGCTAACCTAGCCCTCTAACCCTCCTCTCTCTTCCAGGCTTGGGACCGGCAACAGTACTACTGGGCCACTCAATCCATCCAGCAGCATTGCAGGCTGAAAACAAATCAAATCCAATTTTGGCAAAATCAAAATTTCATAATGAACACGTACTTTTACAGCAAACTACAGCACGCTGTAACTATACAGTGTTCTGTAGTTTCATTTAGACATTACAGAGGATAATTTGACATGCTATGTACGAGTATGTATCTTTGCTATGCCTGCTCTATTTTATAATAAGTTCAAGCTACTAATGTTACTGAAGTTTCGCAGTTTTGGAATTTCGTATTAGTAAGATGCACAACTTTAGAAACCTATCACAGAGCAACACAGAAAATGTAGACAATTTTCTAAATAGATCCATCAATATATAGAGCAAAGTACAAAGTACACAATTAACATTCATGTTATGTTTCGAATACGGATTGAGATATTACACCCTCTTCGATTTAATCTACATAGCTTACATTTAATTATATAACAAGCTATGATTATATTCAGTGACGTAATAACAGTCAACTCAATATTGACTACCTTGACCTCAAGATCACTGATTTTTGTTAATCCCTCTCGTTAATAACCGTGTAGGGTTATGTGCGATGTGTTAAAAATATGTTAGTTTATGTTGTTTGAGTGGTTTAATTTGCGACAAAAGTCATACTCTCCTACGTTAACGATCAGGAGAAGTAGGTTCTATTAAAATTATGTGATATATGTAAACTAGTCGTGTTTATTTATTGGTAATAGTCAAATGATTTAGTACGGCTTTATAATTTTTTAATCTAATATTATTAAACCTACAATTATTTTTATGCTATTCTTCTTGCATACTGCTTCATCCTATCGCAGCTCATTGCTATTTTACTATGTGCTTTTATTATACTTCGTTTTATTATAATATACTCTCTGTGATTCATCATCAGAATATATGTTATTATAGTGTTATAATACTAAAGCTTTATTATTGCTATACTATTACACTGAGATTAATTCAAACAAAAAAATCATAAAATATATCGTTTTGTATATGCACTGTTATGAGAAGTAGCGACAATCAATTTGAATATTATCATCGTAATACTCTCTGCATATGATATAACATCCCATTGAGTTGAGTGTCTTCAAAGAAGCACATTATAAGATTACATATTTTATAAACACCGCATACCTGGACCGTATAATAGATAGTCTTCAATTATTATGGTAATACATACACTAATATTATTATTTATTCCTTTCGTTTTTGCTCTCCGGAAACATCTCGCCTCAAATTGAAACTTGTTGCGAATATGTCGACTTTCATTGGACTCCAAGTTGCTCGGGGTTGCTTTCTGGATAATTACTAGGCCGCGTTGACACGAAATCTATCCGGGGAAACAAGAAGAAATCGAACAAGCCCTTGTAAGTTTTCTATTTACAACACTGAATCGTAATACATAGGCAACATTATTACTATCATTCTTTTAATGAGAAATATAATAATTAATGCGACTATCGTGAGTTGACTTATTTGTTTACTTATTTCTATATATATCCAACAGGAAAAACCAATTTATATACCTACATTTACTAATAATGCCGGATCATAAACACTTTTAATAATCGTATCAAGTGCTCTTTCTATGATATATTTAATTTAATAATATTATCTAATGATTTATTTGGGCTATTTAGAAATGCATTATGTTGTAGATACATAAAACATAACTCTAAAATTAGGCAAGTGAGGTACACCGTTCGAAAAAGTATTCATAGTTCAACTGAATATAAAAAGATTGTTATTTAATGCTTCTTTCACTACTAGAAGATTTATCCACTCATTCAGTGTTTCGTACCGAACGCCTTTCCTTTTCCCGCCAGAAACTCAAATCCCTATCCGTGTCCTATGCCCTTGTGTCAGTGCCGCCTATGCCCTTGGGTAGCAGCGCAGCGGAAGTCTATGACAGGCATTAAAAGCATAATAACATATCGTACACGTGCAGAACAATGTGCCGGTACTGACTTGTCACATCACGTACCAAACACAACAGCAGCATCCATTGTTTCAGGACATTATTCCGAGTTTTTCCATTTACCAATCCTTATCTTCCTGCTACGCAGGTGGTCCTTCGCCTATATCGGTATTAAACATAAATTCTAACTATAACCTTTAATCATTACCCAACGATCATTACATTACACAGCGATCATTTACAGTTACACTAAGAAGAATTCGTACAAAGTTAGTACAAAATGAAGCGCCTACAGAATTAACAGATCGTAACTTAATCAAGAAATTTGAAGAGACGGGTTCTGCTACATTGATAAGGCAATACTAATACGTCTTCGTCGTGGTCAGTCAGATGAAAATATTGCTGCAGTGAGATAAATTGGACGAAAGTAACCAAAAATATCAATTCGATGTCGTGCACAACAATTGAATCTGCCAATGGCCACCTCACATCGGATTTTAAAGATAGGTCTACAAAATTCAGTTAACAAAACAATTATAATTTATAGTCCATTCATAATGTCGCACATTTGTTAATTGTGTGTTAGAAAAGAAATAAGGTGATGCTGATTTTTGCAACAAAATTATGTAAGTCTATAATAAAAACGTATGTGTGAACAAGATAATACCTAGTGTTATTTTGCATATACAAGTTAATTTTAGTATTATTAAATATAACACGTTTCTTGAACATACTTAAAACAAATTAATTATAGTATATAAGACTATATGTCAGCCAATATTTAAGTAATATAATTTAAGTTTAAAACCATTCTACTAAATAAAAATATTAAGTATATGTGAAAACGTTTCTGTAAATGGTATTCCTAAAAAATTACAATTAATATAAGTATTGATATGATTTTATTTTCGTTGCTATTGTAAAATAATCTGTTCTTATTTTTATAACTATATTGTCAACATTTAAAACGCTTAAGGTTTAAGTATGTCATAAATATAAATATCAGATCTAAAAGTATCACTTACAGTTTCAGCCTTACACTGATTTTTAGATCAAATAAAATGTATACAACTAATTTATGTTTATTTTCGTATCTGTTGCTTCTCTAAAGTTTCACTACCGTCCAGATGTTTGAGATATCGTAAAGGTGAAATTTCAAACAACAATGCGCCAATAGTAAGCCAATAGAATATTACGATAAATTTTGTAGGTCAACGTCAACCAATCATCAGCACAGGGTAGTCGGCAAATATGTCAGTGAAGATTATTGTGGGCGATCCTCGCATCTCACTATCTGAGAATTTCTTAGGAGGTCACTGAAGGAAGGAAAGGTCAGGCGGTGTCAAAGCCATAGTATAAAACAACGAAGTAAGATTCGGGTGGGCATCAGTTTCTATAAGTGCTCGTTAACATTGTGTGGTGGCTTTAGTGAATAATGAAAAACATTGTGTTAGTGTCACTTGCGTGTGCTATGAGTGTTTTTGCACAAGACAGTTTCGAAAATGTCGGTGTACGTGTGGCTTTTAAATTATACGATGATTGTTCGAAAGACAATGAGTTTTCTTTTTGTCTGAAGAAAAAAGCCATCACTTTCCTGGATCGATTAAGCAGGATGGACAAACTTTCTGTGACCGAAGGAATAGTAATAAAACGTTCTGCGGATATTCAAAATGGCGATTCTACTGTCACTGACGAACAATTGGATAAAATATTGACAAAATCAGAAGGCACAAAAGACGACACCCTCAATTCGTTGCTCTTGGATAAAACTGCCAAATTCGTTGGCTCCAGAACTTTGGAAATTACCCTTCCAAAATTATCTGTAGAAAACTTTGGTGTGGAAGAAGGTAAGAAAATATATGCAAATGTCATTCCCACAAATTAAAACACAAATCGTTATTTATTTCAGGAAGGAAAGGAGGTGGAGGCGGAGGGAGCGGGGGTGGAAAAGGTGGAATGAAGGGCATGATGGGCGGATTGATGATGGGTATGGCAGCAAAAATGGCAGCCATGATTCCCGTCGCTATAGCTGGTCTATTCCTATTAGCCGGAAAAGCACTCATAACAGCAAAAATAGCCCTCCTCTTATCTGGGATTATAGCCTTGAAAAAACTGTTTGGAGCCAAACAGGGAGGTGGTGGAGGTGGCGGAGGTGGCGGACATGGACACGGTTGGCAATCTAGTGGCCACGGCGGCGGCGGCGGCGGCGGTGGGTGGCAATCCGGTGGCGGAGGCTGGGATAAAAGATCCATTGATCATCCGCAAATAACGGCATATAACGCTTACACTCCAAAATAGCAAGATAGGCTCACAAATAAGGAGACAGGAAGATAGACTTAAGAAATTACCTGTTTTATTTATTTTTAATACTTCACAACTGTGTATAACTATATGGACCTATTTTCTGGTCACTCTTTTTATTTAACACATTGTTTAGATAGTTTAATTTATTATTGTACATGTCATATATTTATTTTATTCTTTAAAAAACAATAGTATCTTAAATTTATTATCTTAGAATGAATTAATATCAAGAATACTTCCATAAGTATTGTTTACAATAGAAAAGTGTTACATTAACGCCAAACAGTATTTTTCACATTTTAGGAAACAATCAACTGCGTTTAACTATGTAAATAAATATTAACAGAAATATATTTTATTTTGTTTATTATAACCATATAAACATAATTAGATCCCTAAAAAATATAAATCTTAAGCATTAATTTTTTAAAAAACTTATTAGTAATAGTACGTGATGCTATGGGTTCATTTTGAAGTCCTATCAAGTGTTGGGCATAACACCCTTCTGATTTTAAAATACACAAGTTAGAGTGGGGTTCAAGTTTTCAATACTGAAAAATCCAAATGAGGCAGTTCTTCACAAATACTCTATCAGGCATCATAGGTGGCTTGATAATTTTATATCTATCCTATTTGCTTGGTTTCTAATTCATATTATTGTGTTACATTAGTTGTATTTTATATATGCAGTAATATATTGTTGATTTGATTATAAATATTTATAATAGCAATACTGATAAGAATGCAGAGAAGTTCAGGCTCTGCATGTTAGTTATTTCAGTAGTCGAAATAGTTCTAAATAGGCAAGGATTGGTAACATTTAACAATTTTCTTCTGTGTTTTCTGTGGATGGGATATAAACCTGAATCTTCCATTGGCCGCAGCTTGAATCCAAACACGTTCGGCCGCAATACATCTAAGAGATCCCATAATCACATCTTACACAGTTTATATTTTTATGAGGTGGAGATTTAATTAAACTCTTACTCTAATTGATACAATATAATAATAAATATTTCACATTAGCTATTAATCGCAATAATTAAATTTACATAATAGAACACATTTAATGTTGTAAAACCATAAATTTGGAAGATTTTTACAGGACCAGCTATTAACAAGTTTTTTACTTGTCACATAAACATACATTAGTATTGAACAATATTTTGAATACAGAAAACAAACCATCTATATTTTCATGTAAAAGTCATAAAATTATATACAAAAAAAGTATTGGACGTGAATTACAAGAAAAAAAGTTATAAATGACTGCCTATTTTATGTGCAAAGAATTATAAATCTCCTTCATCACTTTAGCATGTTCCAAACAAAAATAAACGCACATTTTTGGTATGATATTTACTATAAACTAATAATTTAACACCAAAATGTGTTAATTTTGAATAATAATACCATAAAAAGCCGGAATAAGTAAATGTAGAGATTCCAAAAAAAAAAATAGTATTAAATTAATAATAAAAGAGATCTAATAAAATATAAAAGTGAAAATAATGACGTAATCAGCCGGAATGCGTCTGACAGATCGGGACGGCTCATACAAATCCAGGGAATGCACTAAAAATAATCGACATCATATCGAGAAGAGTAGTTTGGAGCTAGGCAGCTATGAGGGAGTTCGAGTTAATTTTCGTAATACACACGAAAGGGCAAAGAAAAAAGTGACTGCCGGATCTCACAGATCGGTTGCGCCCGACAAAGGGTTAATAGTCATTTAAGTGAATTCTCCTGTTTTATTGGACATATAGTTGCTGGTATATTGCTCATGCTTGATTTGCGGAAAACTGCCTTGATTACATTTTAAGTAACAGGCATAGGGCACGTTCTGTTTTTTTTTTGTTCTATCTTCTCATATTATGTGAATTATACATATGTTACAATTACGAGAATAAAGAAAAGAGAATAAGAAAAGAAATTCCACGAAACGTTCACGTAGTCGTATGTAATAATACCTACTTTCAACGACAACAAGCTTGTATAATTGTCAAACAAAAGGATATACTATTAGGAATAAGGTAAATATTGCTTTATTAACTTATAGATCTCTACAAGAAATATGAGAAGTACCACTTTATATGGTATTTATATTTAGTACTTTATGATATCTTGTTTATGAAACTTACTACCGGATAAGGAAGAAGGGTTGCAAGGAACTATAAGATACTGTGAAGGGGATTGTAGAATGATAAAATTCTTTAAGTGGGAAGATGGATTTCATTCCCTATTCTCCAATTCATTTTTACTAACATTCAATTAACTAACCACTGGGCACAGTTTTAGGCAGTAAAATCTCATATTTATGTGTGGATATGCCCGGCCAGTCACCACAAGTAGCTAACTGTATCCACATTTTGCTCACAGGGCCGTTTGCGGCAATTTTATTTGCCATCAGTACCTAGTAACATATTTAAATTTCTATATTTGGAATTGGAATAAAGCTTGGACCACAACAGAGGCAACACTCAAACGCCTCGAAACGTTCGAGATGTGGTTGTACCGTCAGATGCTGAAAATAAAATAGACTGATAGAATAACAGATGTCGAAGTCCTTACACGTATGAACAAACATACATAAATCACAACAACCTTAAAGAGGATAAAGTTAGAATATTTTGGGCACATAATGCGACATCCGGAAATATATGGAATTCTTCATCTCATAATCCAACAAAAGATACAAGGTAGAAGAGGCCCCGGAAGAAGGAAAACACATTGGTTAAAGAACTTAAAGCAATGATTTAACAAAACAACTGTACAACTTTTCCGTTCAGCAATTAGTAAAGTTATGATAGCTAACATGATCCAGTCTATGATCGCTAACGATCGATAACGGACAAAGCACTCCAAGAAGAAGAAGAATTCTAGTAATAAAAATTTTCAAACCATGGGCTCAGAACCTCTCGTATTTATACCAGATGATTTCGAATCTATGGAAAGAGTATGGTGTGTATTTATTTAGTGTGCATTCTATACTCGTATTAATTACAAAATATTTTCTGTAGCCAAACAGCCTAGCTATCTTTAGCTAAGATATTACTGAAATGTAATAAACTGACGCATTTCACTGATGTTATTTTTAAAAAATAAAATAACATAATAGTGGGCTTAAAATAGCAAAAAGTTATCGATAAAAAATTAAAAAGGAAAGGCTATGCAAAAATCGTCAAGTTCCTATGCCCCATTCTGTATATCGCAGATAAATTTGTAAAATGATTGGATCAGAGATATTACAATTTTTGTTTATCCTCAATATTTTATAAAGAAGTTTTCTTATAACAATGTAATTCTAAACAAAGCTTCATAAATATCTTCACAGAAGACACAAACATTTTAGGCTTCAATTTAGTTAGTTCAGTTTAGTCTTCAGCTATCAGCTATATAGTATTTTTTAGTCCAAAATTTAGATCGTGACAGTATATATTGACATTAATCTATTGGATATCGGAGACTATTTTTAAGTATATTATATAAAATTCGTTTTAAGTTCAAATAAATAAAGGGAGTAGTAAATATTAACTAAAGAATTATAAAATCAATTGTATTTATTTTTTGTCATAATTGTGGTGAAGAAAGACGCACTCGTGTAATGAGTAGACAAGTATTTACAAAGTTCTGTGTCCATTTCCCGTCTTAAGTCCCATTATAGCTGCAAACAATGCGAAGAAGAACCCGGCCAGTCCTGTAGCTCCTGTGAGAAGAACCAGTCCTCCAATAAGTACAGGTATTAAAGTGAAGAATTTTAATTTATATGCTAAAAGTAATGGAAGGAGAAACTTTCTATATTTTTTCTTTACTTTATATTTTCCTCTTCCTTGTCGTCCCGAAGTTATAAATTCTGAAAATGAAACATTATGTTATATATCGTCATTCAAATAAAGTATACTAAGAATTATTTGAATTAGAATATTACGGTTATTTACTTTTACATGGTGTCTGTTTGATTATGCTTATATATATATATATATATATATATATATATATATATATATATATATATATATATATATATATATATATATATATATATGATATAAATAAGTGAAATATTACTCATTAACTTTAATTATGTTTATTACATTTGGTGATATTTATTGAGAGACTGTTAATCTAATTAAAGTGGTTGATATTATAACATATAAATTAAATTAATTTTTAATGAATCCTTACAATTCAGCGCATTTTACAACAATTTTAGAGATAAATTAGCATTAACAAATTAAATACTAACATTATAAAATTAAATAATATCAAATAAAATTATGTAGATCATGAATTCATATTACAAATCTTTCATTAAAACTGCGTTTAGCCTTCGATCACTTCAGACACTGACGTGGATTGGAATTATAGAACATAAATAAAGGAAGTATGGCGTCCTATCAGTTATTAGTTATCACATGAGGATTTCTTAGGGCCTACCAATGAACATTATAACAATTAAAAACGCCCTTATTGATAACTGTCTTGATTATCAAAGGACATGGAACGGATTATTATTGCTTTTTGTACTTTTTTGAATATACTTAAGTAATAGACATTTTACATGCAAGATATTTGGGTGTCTTTAAAAGAGAAGAGGAAGTTGTAGTTCTTGGTACACATATATTGATCTTAATTTAGTATAAACTCTACTCTCTCTACTCTTTTGTATTATAAACTTTTGCCTTTTTCATACCTCATTCAAACTAGATTTTCTACTAGCATCAGAGGCACATGTTCCTATTTAAAATAAGAAATCTGAAAATGGTCAATGCCGAAATATTGTGTTAAAAATATTGGACAAATAATGAACACCCTGTGCGTTGGTACAGGCTATTAATTAATTACGTCAACAAATTTATTATTAGCATTTTTTTACATTTAAATATAGAACGACCACGCAATGTGGGTCCTTCTCCTCCCTTTACCTTTAGAAATGAGATACCTAAAAGAACTGGCATAATATGACATCTGTTATAAAACTCTTGTTTCGTCTATATATTTCAGAAATCTCGGCATGAAAGCATCGATGTTTAAAATTCAAATTTACACAAAATGGAAGGAAATTTTTGGTAAATGTAATAACTCTAATACATAGTATCCAAGCAAGAATTGTTCTATTTTCTAAAGTCAAGAAATTTACATTCAGTGGCAGTGATTACTTCATAATACTATTTATTTTATTATACCCTTCTTAAACTTTGGTTTAAATCTATTGGTCTCTGATAAGCTTTTATTAATTTTACGGTTAAGAAGTCATTAAATATAAAGTAATATTATGCATTGTTTAATGATAACTAGAGGCATTCGATCGAGACGTCACCTTCGTGGCTTCCTAATAATTCACATAAAATAAAGTAAGTAATGCTAAGTACTAATATAATAATAAACAGTGTTAAAACCTTAAAGCGGAATTTTTCGCATGTAGAACATCTCTGTCTCGAATTTGAGTGGCTGAGAAGAAATAAATCAGGACATAAATGCGGAATATGTGTTTTATGTGACAGTTTTACTTTTTTATATTTTTCTCAAATAGTCCATCATCATGCTTTCTCATGACCCATGGACAGGGTGGGGTGTATCCCATTCACCTCAAAATCAATAGATGTCGTCTGGTAGACGTCTCTAATCAGAATCAGTCGAAACCCGATCGATACGATACGATTTAATTGAGTGATCGTGCTAACAAAAAAATTTCTCAAATAGTCGACTACTGTACTTTCTTATGACCCATGTACATAGCAGAGTATGTTCTATCCACCTCAAAATCAATGGGTGTCGTCTAGGAGACGTTCCCAATCAGAATCAGCCAAAACCCGATCGATCCGACACGATTTAGTTGAGTTATCGTGCTAACAAGAACAAATGCCGACGACAACGATAACGAAAACGACACACATACAACAACAACTTCTTTAAAACCATTTTTGTTGGTGTTTAGACCGAAAGACGAAGAATAATTCCAAAAAAATGTTCAATATTTCTTTACACGATTACATTACTTTTCTGCGTATAGTGGAGTACGGAAAAGTAATAAGGGAAGTTTTAGTAACAATGCCGAGAAGATGATTAATTGGTCTATTTTTTAAATTATATAAAATACTTATTTTAGGTTGAATATTTTTTAGAATAGTTATACAAAAAAATAGATATACCAAAGAATTACAAGCTGGCTTGTTTCAACACCATGTAGTTAATGTCTACCCAGCAATAGGTACAATTAATTTTTTAGAGGAAGAAGAATTGATTAATTATTAAAAATTTTTAACTATCAGCATCACCAGACTTATTTTAAAATTTTAGAGGATGATATACTTAAAGATGGAGTATACAGTCTTAATCAATTACAAGTGGTAATTGGTAAAGAAGTACCATGACTATTTATCTACCACACGTTTATGATATGTGAAGAAATTTGTATTTTGTTAATGAAGTTCACTATTTTCAACATACATATAATATGATCTAAATAAATGAGCGTTTACAACATTACCTTTTGTGACAATTCTGTAATAATCAAGGATCTATAACACAATTAATTTCGTACTCTCTTTTTATGCTCTTTTATAAGAATTATATTACTTATTTATTGTTATACTTAAATTAATATAACTATTTTAATTAAAAATGTCAATTTAATTTATTTTGTATCGTATTTATAAAAGTAATTACATACTTCCATGTAACATAAAAAAATTATCATTGTATTAGTTTATTGAGCTTATTGATTATGTATTAATAAAATCTGTTAGAGTGTGTAACTAAAATAAATCTTTTTTTTTCTTTACTGTATATCAAATGTCATAAACTATACCTGTTGTCATAGGAATCCTAGTTTGAACAAACCAAGTCGTTGACGTGGGATACACTGGCCATGCACCCTTCCATGTGCTCAAATCTTTATCATCTGAACAACAATTTTTAATATTAGATTTCCCGTTTACTCCATTTAAAAAAACCACTATGAATATTATTAAACCGTAGCGCATTTTCAATATATCACAAAATTAAATTTAAAATGTATTATTTTCGCCAATCATAACAGAAGTTCTCACTGTCACTTTAAACTGGGACTGATAATACTAAACAAAATAAATTCCAGTCACTTGTACTGTCAGCTGCATTATTAAAATTACAAAGCATTGAGATACCTCTATCTACTATATTTTTTTATTTTCTGAACATTATAATGGGCACTATGTTAACATCAAATATTACCTTTGTTTCCGCATGAATTCTTTTAATACGGTAGGCGAACCATGCACATTCTGCGGTTACCAGTGGTGTCCTTAGATGAATTATTGCTTTTATGGTGTTTTCTTTTTTCTGTCGAAATGTTTATAATTAATCATGTTTTTATATACCTACTTCCCGAAATGGATCTGATGTTATATCAATGAACTAATTCACCAAATACACTAATATGATGAAATTTATAATTATTTACATACCTGACGTATTTGTGATAACTAAAATGTATCTACATTAAATTAAATATAAATATTTTAGTCAAAGGTATAGCAATTTGGTAATCGTTATTAATTATTAACACTTGTTCAAGACTTATTAGAGAGATAACAAAATTAATTAACAAAAAATGCACTTACATAGCAATCTATTTTTTAATACTGTCTTTTACAGTATTTTTTTTTCATTAATTGTATAACATTTTTGTATATCAGTTAAATTAGAATCATTAATAAATTTTCAGTATGTTTTAAAGTAACGCTGATACTTATTTTAATTTTTCGTTTAATATTATGTTTCAAGAAATTTATGCAGTTTTATATTTTATCATCATCATCATCATGAGGTCATCAGTCCTAAGACTGATTGGACGCTAACCTTCAGCTTTTCCTGTTGTGCTAACCTACGCATTTCGCTAATTGTGCTACAACCTACATCCCTTATTATTTGCGGCAGTAGTCTAATCTAGGCCTACCTCAGCCTTTCTTCACTCCTATTTCTGCCTCCAAAATATCGCGGACTATTCCCCCATGTCTCAACAAGTGACCTACCATGTTATCTCTTCTCTTCTTTATGTTTTTCCACATACTTCTTTTCTCGCCGACTTTCTCTAATACTTCTTCGTTTCTAACCCTATCAGTCCACGGTATTTTCATCATTCTTCGGTAACACCATATCTCAAAATCTTCTAATTTCTTCCTACTTGCTTCCTCTACCGTCCAGGTTTCGCAACCGTATAGTGCCGTGCTCCATACATACGTTTTCAAAAATCTCTTCCATGTTTCTAAGTTTATTACCCCCGAGCATAAAAGTGCTTTCATTTTGTTAAAAGCTTCTCGACCCTGCGATATTCTATGTTTTATATATTTATCGCTTCTTCCATTCCAATTTATTTTACTTCCTAAATAAGTGAAATCTTTAACTTCCTCCAATCTTTCATTATTAATTTGTATTTTCGTTTTTGCTCTGTTCTCGCGCCCTCTGCACACTAAAACTTTAGTTTTGTTTTTATTCACCCTCATTCCGTATTCCTCTGTCAACACTGCCTCCATTTCATTCAATGCTGATTCTAATTCCTCCTTACTAGATGCTAATAATGTTATATCATCCGAGAATCTCAGTATTTTTAGTTTCTGTCCCTGTACTTTGATCCCGAAATCAATTCTATCTTTTACCACATTAATCGCCTCTTCGATGTAGAGATTAAAAATTAGTGATGATAGCATCCTTGTCTTACTCCTTTCCTAATACCTACTTCCCTTCTTTCCCCTTCTACTTCTATAACAGTAGTTTGCTCTTTGTATAGATTGTGTACTACTCTCCTATCTCTATACTTCATTCCCGCGCTCTTTAGTATCTCGAACATTTTTTCCCCATCTTACATTATCAAAAGGTTTTTCTAAATTTACAAATCCTATATAAGCGTTCTTTCCTTTTTCTATTGCTTTCTCTAATATTACTCTTGGCGCCAGAATAGCTTCGCGAGTTCCCCTATTTCGTCTAAACCCGAATTGGTTTTCTCCTAGTATTTCCTCCGCTCTATTTTCCATCATCTTCTGCACTATTCTATTTAAGATTTTTGACGCGTGGGAAGTTAGGCTAATCATTCTAAAGTTCTCGCATTTGTCGGATCCTCTCTTTTTCGGTATAGTAACGATAATGTTCCTCTTAAAATCCTCCAACATCTCGTCCGTTTCGTATATGTATTTTACCAGTTCAAACATTCTATTTACTACTTTTTGTTCCGCATATTTCAAAATTTCCGCCTGTATTTTATCTACATCCGGCGCTTTATTGTTCTTTAGCCCTCTTAGTGCTATTTCATATTCCTCTCTCAATATAGGTTTTCCTACATCTTCCCTATCGATGCTAGATTCTTCCTCTAATATCTCTCCCAATTCCTGACCCTCGTATAAATTTTTGCTTTCATCTATCTGCTTTCTCCTCTCTTCCGATAAGTATGTCCCCGATTGAATCCTAACGTTTCTACTTATTGGTCCTATATCCCTGAAGTTCCTCTTGATTATTTTGTAAGCCTCATCGGTCTTACCTACTTGGAGCTTATCTTCTACTTCTTTGCATTTATCCTCTATCCATTGATCTTTCGCTTTTCTACACTTTCTAATCATTTCCCACTTTATTGACTTATCAGTTTTCAGTCCTTCCTCGTCTCGTCTGTTTTTGCAGCCTCGTCTCTTTTGTATTAAGTTTAAGAATTCGTCCGTTATCCAGGGCTTCCTAGCTTCCCTTCTCTCGTGTCCTAAAACGTCCGTAGCCGCGGAATCTAGACTATTCTTGATACCCTCCCACTCAGTTTCTGCGTTCTTGATTTCCTCATTACTCGCTTTATTTATTAATTGATCTGTATTCTCCTAGAAATTATCTTTCATATTCTGATCCCTCAATATGTCTACATGTATACGTTTCTTATTCTTCCGGGTTTTCAGATTTTCGAAGTTTAATCTAGCTTTCATGACTACCAAATTGTGATAGCTGTCTACATCTGCTCCTGGATAACTCTTACAGTCTTTTATTTGATTTCTAAATATCTTCCTAACCAGAATGTAGTCTATCTGATACCTGTCTATCCCTCCTGGAATTTTATATTTTATAATAATTTTTTTATCAATGTGTAAACTACTATTTTGTTTTTTTTAGAATCACTATCATAATACAAATTAAAAAAAAAGTAACAAAAAATATATTTATTGTCATACATAACCCATTATTATATCAGGTGCCTCATTTAAATGAAGAGACTGAAGATATTTTCATCATTTTTTGAAATCCAGATTTGAACTTTGACACAATAATTGTGAACTACAATTATTATAGTTCTATATAAAGCGTATATTTCGAGATAACCGACTTACATTTATGTAACAAACTCAGAAAACGGCAGCCGTCAAATGAAGCATATTCCTAATATTTTGCTTCGAGTTGAATGTATCGAAAAAAGTTATTAGATAAAGTTATTCAGAAACTGTGTTTGAGCCCCAACATCAAATAACGAAAATCGCATTTTTAGTTCATTCAAAGTATTTCCGCAAAGTCCACACCCGGCTACAATTTTGGTTTTAAATTTAATAGCCAAGAATATTATTAGTTTTGTATTGGTCTTGGAAAACACATAAAAAATGCTAAAGATAAAACCAATACCAAAAATAATTCAGGAGTCTATAAGCTGAATTGCGGTACTTGCCCTAGGGTATACATAGGACAAACAGGAAGAAACTTCAGCACGCGAATAGCAGAACACAAAAGGAGTTTTAATAATAATAAAAGAGATTCAACATATGCAACTCATCTAATTGAAGCAGACAATACCTTTAACGAAGAATTTAAAATTGTACATGTAGAGAAACTTAAAGGCTTGAAATTAAATTTATTGGAATCTTTAGAAATTAATAAAGCAAAGAAATCTGATATCATATTAAATGATCAAATAAAAAGAAGCTCGTCCCCGTTATTAAATTTATTTTAGTTCTACATGTTATCCAAAAATCCTGTTTAAAATTTACAGATAACATCGGTTGAAATTTTATAATATAATTCCAGTAGTTTAATAGTAGAAAGTCTCATAGTAATAAATCTAGAGTTACCTTAGTTATACAAACGCAGTTTCACATTGTAAAATTTAGTATATGTACTCAACATCTGATGAAGCCACTGTGTTGGCGAAACAATTGTTATGTTTAACAAATAGAAAGTGGTAATCGAACCAGCCGAGATTTAATTTTGTATAAATATGGATTTTCACCAAGTCCAATCAATTCAGAATTTAAAGACCTAGCATTTATGGGAAAGATATTGAAAAAACTGAAAATCATTTTATTGTGAATTTCGTTATGAATATAGGGGACGCAACCCATTTGGGCTGCCATTGTTTATGATTATTATTTAAAGTTAAGTTACGTCAAAATGTACATTTTACATAAGACTACAATTGTGCCAAAGCTCAAATTTGGATTTCAAAAAATGAAAATATCCGAGTGTCTTCATTCTGAAGGGCATATAGAGGATATAGCATGGCCGTTAATTTATTTATCTTTTTCTTCAAAATCTTAGTTCAATCTAATCTAATATCCTACCATTCATTTATTCAATATTTAGTCTAAATAAGTGACTACATTAGTCGATCTTTTACAAATTCGTAGTAAACATATGATATATTAAGTGCGCCACTGATTTCAGTTGTCACGATCCAACTTCTAGCATAATAATATATAATTTGATATGGAAATTGTTGTCATTTAACTATAGCACTTAAGTATGATAGAAGTAACGGGGAAACAAACTGTGTTTTCGCCTTTTTATTTTGTTTTGACATAATACAGCTCTTGTTACAACTTTTATTACGTTTATTATTAATATTCCGTGTTTAAATATACGCGAATCATATTTTTGTAAATAAATGCATTATGGTTAAGAAATTATTAATTTACTAAAATATAGATAAAGTATTTTAAATAGAGACAAAACGATTTTTCTGTCACGAATACCATTGAATAGGTATTGCAAATAAGAAAATATATTTTTTATTTGATTGTTTTTCTGCATTTTTGCAATACATGGATTTATAATTAAGATTAGGATAAGTTAAAATAGATACAACTTTTAAAAATCTATTTTATTCATCTGTTATTTAAAAATAATTAAAAGAGTAACCCCTTCATACCTGTAGCAGCCTCAATTCTATCAGGTTTAGTATGGGAAATACGTTATTTATTTGAAAATTGCGTTAAGTTACTATATATATTTTAAAAACTTATTTTTTATACTTGAATTGAAAGAAAAACATTAATTCGCTATAGAGACTTCCGCATAGTATAACCATAGAACTTATAAATTATATTAAATTATAGTATGCATTATTAAATCCACCTAATAAGAAAATTTTATTTAACAATAAAATAACATTTTTTACAATAACGTATAAATATTAGTACAAATAGCCTAAAGATACTAATACTTCGTTAGTATCTTTAGGCTATTTGTACTAATATTTATTATTATATTATTACAAATGTGACTTAGTAATTGTTGACATAAAAGTTTCTGCTGATAAAGATGTTTGATTACTAAATTCATAGAGTGGTAAATTCATGTTTGCTATTTCTTATTTTTCTTTTTTCAAATTATGTCCTGTATCAAAATAGTGAATATAACCAGGAATATTTTAGTAGAAAAAGGATTGTAGGTATATAGCAAGGATACCAACGTTTAATATTTCAATTATTCGTTTCTTCTACTTATATTTTAACAGCGCCTGTAATCGCTTCTATTCATTTCATCGCTATTTACCAGTCTACCTTAGCCTAGCCATAAAAACAAGCCACGGTATGTTTTGAGATGATTTATTTGGCAAATAGCGATGAAATAAACTATACTTAATTATCTAGCCCAGGGGGATGGCACTCCCTATGTGTCACTTCTATGTGACACATAGGGAGTCTATGATTTCTTTTATTTGTAACAAAAATATTCATAGAATAAGTTTCAGCACTTTTCAGACAGATTATATACGTATGTGTACATATTACGTGTAAATAAAAAATTATTGCACGAACACAAGAAAATCGAATCGATTGGCGAATTTTGCATCGGAACATGGGTCTGCACACCCGTATAAAATCCAACTGACCCAGGAACTTAAGGCAAACGACCATAGACAATGTCATGTGTTCGCTGATTGGGCTCTGGACCTTGGCAAGTTCACCCAAATTTCGCCAAAGAAAGCATCTTTAGCGACGAGACACATTTTTTGATGAATGAATATGCGAACAAACAAAATTGTCGAATTTGAGCCGATACTAATCCACACGAGATATACCAGCACCAAATGCATTCCGAGAAAGTCACTGTTTGGTGTGGATCCTAGTCTGGCGGAATCATCGGTCCGTACTTCTTCCAAAACGAAACTGGAATTTCCATAACTGTCAACGGCGAGCGTTACAGATCGATGATAAGCAACTTATTTTGGCCAAAACTGAATAATGTGGATACCGACGACATGTGGTTCGATTAGGACGGCATTACGCGCCACACAGTGCATGCCACGATGGACATTCTGCACGATGATTTGAGGACATACTTATCTAGCGCAGTAGCGACCTGAACTGGCTACCGAGATTGTGAGATTTTATGCCTTTAGGTTTCTTCCTTTGGGGCTATCTTAAATCGCAGATCTAAGCGAATAAACCGCAAACCCAGCAATTGATGCAACATAACGAACGCAAATATCACAAATTGAACCACATTTATGCGACAATGTCATCCAAAATTGGACCTCCTGAATACGTGCCACCAAGCAAAGCCGTGGCGGATATTTGAACTATAGTGTCGTTCAAATATTCCATACTTAATGGCATAGAATATTCTTTCAAATAAAAAAATTGAGTGGATTGCTCACACACAGCTTGTTTTTTTACGTTTAAAAATTGAGCATCTTTATTGAAAGACCCTATACAATATAAAGCTGGAGAACCAAACATTAAATACCATTAATTAAGATGGCTCCAATATTTAAAATAGGCTATATGAGAATCAAAAGTTGATATTACTTTTGGTTATTTCCAGAAGAGCTAGGTTATCTGACATAGGGTAAGAAAATTTTATAATTGAAAAATAAATAGGAAGGATGTTATAGGCTGGTACGCTCTTCGAAAAACACGCGGTATATATATGACCCAAAAAAAAAACCAAAACATTATACACCAGCTGTGTTCAACTGAAAGTGTTTCGCCTACATAGCATCGCAACGTAGATGCGACCTCAATCAAGGTCAGGCAATAGCATTGTATGCACGGAAAGAAGCTATTTGAGGCAATGCGGAAGTAAACCCGTGTCTTATTGTTTCATAAGTGATTACCAAGAAGTTCGAATCACGTCAGATTTTTATTCACATTTATGTGAAATCTGTATTTGCTTTATGTGATTTTCGTCGACGTCCGAAAGATATCAGAGACTTCTTACTTCGGCTACTCGTTAAAATTGAGTCGATGATTTAATTTCAAGATTTATTTATTTATTTAAAAAGTATTCTTAATAGGCAGAGCCCTTTTATTGAGTTTACAATCTTAATATAAAAAAATTCTACTATATCTTAAAACTAAAACAATTGATCTAATATGGATTTTAAATATCCTATCTAGACTAATAGAAAATATACTACAAGTGTTTTGTGTATAATGATAAATAATACAAATTCTATGAAAAGGAGAATTATTACTTACATAATTTGTAATAGTAATTTGCTCTGTAACAAATTACAGCGGCTGTACATATTTGCTTCTTGCTCGGAGAAACTGGCACAGAAACTCTTTAAATGTTAAAAAGGGCCTACAAGGATAATGCTATTGGGAAATCTCAAGCGTTTGAGTGGTTTTTCCGTTTCAAAAGAAGTGAAATGTCAATTGATGACAAACGCTCTGATCGCTCTGATCGTCCTTTCACGGCTCGATCCGATGACAATTTTTAAAAAATTCGAAAAAGTATTCAGAAAATCGACGACGGACCATTGACGAAGTTGTGGAGCTGTCTGGAGTGATTTGGAGTTCAGTCCCCAAATCTTCCGTTAAATTTCGCTAAACTGAAAAATTGTGAAATATAAGGGTGACCGAAAAAGTGCCGATTTTGGTAAACGAATAAAACATTCATCTTTGGGTAATAGATAAAATACTTCATACAAAACAATGATACCATGCTCGATTAGATGTGTTCAAGATTTGAATAAGATTGGGAGAGTGGTTTCAGAGAAAAAGGAACTTATGCTATTGCAGTTTTCCCATATGGATAAAGACATGTAGTGACCCGCTTAGGTCCACAAATTCTCCTATAAACTTTATTTGCGGTATCAGAAAAAGAAGCAAATCGTTTGTTAGATATACATACTTTCGAAATTATTACTATTAATTAGGCACACGATTCACCAACAGACAATGCGCAAATAAAACCGCATACCTATACTTATTCATCGATCAAAGGCATAAGAGGCTTGATACAAATAGCCACTACGACAATGAGTTTGATCGGCGCCACTGGCACTCGGACCATAATTGATCGAAGTCATGAGCTAATTAATATGAATTTTCTATATTTATGCTGTTTCAGAAGTAGTACTTGATCTAAAACTACGTTGCTCATATCATGCTCTTACTGTACTTTTGTAAATTATTACTTTTCCGTACTCCACTATAAACGGAAAAGTAATGTAATTGTGTAAAGAAAAAGTGAAAAAACTAATTTTCGTTTCAGTTTATTTTTCGTTTTTCGGCCTAAAAACGAAAAAAAAATGGTTTTTAAAAATTCTTTACTGTGTGTGTGTGTCGTTGTCGTCGGAATTTATTCTTGTTAGCACGATAACTCAACTAAATCGTGTCGGATCGATCGGGTTTTGACTGATTCTGATCGGGGACGTCTCCCAGACGACATCTATTGATATTGAGGTGGATAGGACACACCCCACGCTGTCCATGGGTCACGAGGAAACACGATGGTGGACTATTTGAGAAATTTGTTTTGTTAATACGATAACTCAACTACATAATGTCGGATCGATCGAGTTTTGACTGATTCAAATCGCGAACGTCTCCCAGACGACACCTATTGATTTTGAGGTGGATAGGACACACCCCACGCTGTTCATGCGTCATGAGGAAGCATGATGGTGGACTATTTAAGAAATGTCTTTTGTTAATACGATAACTCAACTACATAATGTCGGATAGATCGAGTTTTGACTGATTCTGATCGCGAACGTCTCCCAGACGACACCTATTGATTTTAAGGTAGATAGGACACACCCTCACGCTGTCCATGGGTCATGAGGAAGCACGATGGTGGACTATTTGAGAAATTTGTTTGTTAGCACGATCACTCAATTAAATCGTGTCGGATCAATCGGGTTTCGACTGATTCTGATAAGGGACGTCTACTAGACGACATATATTGATTTTGAGGTGGATAGGACCCCTTTCATGGGTCATGAGAAAGCAGGAGGGTGAACTATTTGAAAAAAGTAAAACTGTCGCATAAAACACATATTCTGCATTTATGTGTTGGTTTATTTTTTCTCGGCCACTCAGTTTCGAGATAGAGATGTTTTATGTGCGGAAAAGTCCGTTTTAAGGTTTTAAAATTGTTTATTTTAAGTAGGAAACGGATTATTATATACGAACGTGAACTATCTATTGAAATGCATAATGTGTATAATCATTAAATATTATTACAGTTTAACTGTAATAGCGGTTCAAAGTTTTGCTGTCTCTGTATCTAATTAAACGTCTAACCAAAAGAGGTCACTAATGGAACTAAAGCGCGTTTTTACATTTATTATTTATTTACATAGAATATTATTGTAAAAATAATGTACTTTTATCTATAGCAGTTATGACTTAAATTTTTTAATCTTGAATTTGTCCACAGCGTGTTATTTAAGTACATGTCAGTGATAATTGAATATATGGTGTTTCTAACCCACGTTTCTAAAAATACGTTTTAAAGTGAAACAGGAACAACCTAGGTACTATTCATTTCATTGCTATTTGCCAAATAAAAAACTCTCTTATCTTGCCGATAAACGGAACAGTCTACCTGAACCTAGCTATAAAAACAAGCCACGGTATGAGATGAGAGCCGTTTGGGATTTTTTATTTGGCAAATAGCGATGAAATAAACTATAACTACAAACAATAGAATAACATTTTATAGTTTTATTTTCGTAAATTGTATCTTGAAAAGTAATTTTGTGCTATATAATAAAAAATGCGATATTTAACAGAAAATCATAACAAAATAGAAACTGTAACGATTATCAGTTACGTGGATGTGGAAGTGGAAATAAACATAAATATAAACATAAGCAAACAAAGTATTCTAAAACATCCACTTTATTCCAGATTTTCCTAGAGATAATAGTCAGCCATGCAATTGTTTTAAAGTGTCTCCATGAAATAAAAACTTCATCCCTATAAAGGGACATGACATTTGTCCAGGTACTATCAGAACGATGCAAATGCTTTAGAGTTAATTTCTGTGAAGAAATAATTAACAAGATGGACAGAAATGAAGTCAACATTTAAGTTGAAGTGCAGAGGAACTGCCTAATTAATGTCAGACACATATACAATATTCTCAAATTTGGGCATATATCATCGGTAACCATTTTATAAGTGCCTCCTCTGCCAAATTTATATCAAAATGCATTAGATTTCATTCTACCGAGTGAAACTGTTTAAGTCAACAAGAGGAAGCAATACACCAATATGTTATAATTGTGAGAGGATATTTAAAGGAAAGTATTTCTAATAAATGACTAGACGAAAAGATGCTATTGCCGAATAAGTTAGACAACCAAACCTTAAGCTGTTGTTTCTTTCTATAGGGTCATGTCCACAATAAGGTAGGTATTCACAAAAGATATATATCATTGATGTTCTTAGAGGCAAGAAAGCATATAGGGGTATATTATAGACTAAATTATTGCAAACAACTTATACTTATATACCCCACAACTCTCATTCAGCATTTGTCCTGGATCGGCGTACCGTGTACGGCACTGATGAGGACTAATAAGTTCGAAACTGTATGTCGTTCGGTTCCAATCCGGGACAAATGTCGAATCCTACCTGTGGCGGGTTTTATTTTTTAAAACCTTATGTGATCGTGCAGAAACACGAGAAAGGGGTCGGGGATCGCTTTTAGGTATAATTCAATGTCTGGGTTTTAGCCCGAGGAGTAGTTGTTTCCTATAGCGATTATGTAATAGCCTTGCTATTCGGGAACTACTTTGATAACTGCTTGGCAGTTTCGTAATTCTTTCCTCGATTTCCGACTTTGTTATTGCAAACAAGTAAATGGATAACATAATACATATTTACCATACTTTAATGCATTTCACCCTTAATCAGACCAGTGTTAGGTATATATAAAAATAATGTGGTATAAATATTCATTTCACTTAAAGTTAGAGTTATAAATAAAATATAATAATAATTAGATTTTTTCATTCTCAAAACAAAAATTGGGGGAACTATTTTCTCTATGACTGATGTAAATAATTATAAAAACGAATTTGGGTACTTATAATACATAAATATATTATAATGTACCTTAATTACACAGAAAAATGTGCTTACCAAATTTTTCTTTCAACAAATGTGGTGCATACAAAATTTGTTGAAAAAGACATTTTTCAACAAATTTTGTACCATGGTAATTCAAAACAGTCTATTCAACAGCTGAGAACGATTAAATGAATAAGTATGTTCCAAAATCTATTGGAAGGTTGACATTTGACAGCAAATATCTGTGAATTGATTGTCAAATATTATAGAAACAGATATGACCAAAATTCGTTTAGAACAATATAAATCTTAAGTGGGAATATATATTTGTCCAGAGCCTGATTAAGATTTAAATAGACAACAACTTTCAGATAAAGTCTCTTAATAACATAAAAGATCATATATTTAAGAACATGTAGGTTTATAAGAGTACATTTTGGATTAAAAGTTGATGAGTCCGAGCATTCTTCATGAATGTTTAACATAACGTCAACACTTTTTTATAAACAGTTTCCAGCCTGTATATGTTTTGACTTAAATTCAAAACGGATTGAAAATGTTGTATATATTCATCGATAACATGCTATCTTAATCCCTTAATACATGCAATATGACATAAAGGCCTCTATAAAGACACAACTGTTTCTTTTCATACTAGACACTGTTTTAAGGTACAATAAGTGAAAGCAAAAGAGAAATAAATAATTACGATGTTTATGGTACACGAAGAAAGTATAAAATATTGTGTGACCTGTTTCTAAAAACAAAAAGGGCGTAAAATAAGGTGGTCACATTTTTCTCCACAATTTTTGCCACATATTAATATTGCCAATTATTATTTAATAGTGATAACTGTCCTTACTAATTTGGGTTGACTTTTTTGTCAAGTAAGATTTGCAAAACAAATTAGGACAAATCTCTTACGATAAATAAAATAATCTTTAGTTTAATCTTCTTATTATTTATATGTAATACACCTGTCCATGATTTTTAAGTTTTTTTTAAGAATTTCCGAAAGGCTTTGATCTCATATATTTTACTATCAGAACTCAATGACCTCCCAGTAAACAATTGTCCATAAAATGGCGAAGGCAGTGGTCTAGTGGGCAAAGCAGCGAGAGAGAATCGTCTATTGTCTAATAGTGGGACTAGACCACCTAAAAAGTTGGTATTAATTAAACGCATTACTTCTAGAACAAATTTTTTATTAGGATAGTGTAATACCTAAAACTTTGCTTGTGATTTTGTTGACGATTATATACAGATTTATGGTGTTAAATGTGGCGTTTTATTTACCATACAACTGGTGGCATAAGATGAATAAGTAGCTAGTAAAGCCTTTTGATTTATACATATTTATTTTATACTACTGAATAACACTCACATAATATTACGTATGTTTAGGATCTTATCTATGGACTGCATATAATAACTATGAATCAAAAACATTTCATCAGATATTTTTGTTGTAACATAGTCAAGTACGTAGAGTTACTTGATCGGTAAAATAGAAATCTCTGAACATTTTCTGCCTTCTGTTCTTTTTTATGATTTATTTCATTCCGTTTGCTAGGTTGACATTTTTTTTTTATTTCTCCTTGATATTAATGCGCATTATATTGAATGACTACAAGGCTTTTACTTTTGTCATTATTATCATTGTCATCATTATTCTCGTTATTATCACTGTCATCGTTATTCCCAGTATTATCGTTAGTGTTATTATTGGTATTATCATTAGTGTTGCAGTTATTACTTTTGTTGTCGTTATTATCGTTTCTTTCATTCCTGCCTTTATTATTTGTATACGTCATTGTTGTCGTCAGATTCACCATTCAGACATCACCACTCTCATCTTTGTTATTATCGCCATCTATTGTCATAGTTGTCGTTATTATTATAAACATCAGTATTGATATTGCCTCTCAAAATGCTATTACATTTTTGTTGAGAATAATCTTTCTTTTGCAAGGTTATTTATAATTAAAGTCTCTTTATAGCGATTATGTGATTTCTATTGAAATGATCGATATACTAAATGATCTATACTAAAACAAAATATTAGGTAAGGTTTTTGTAATAGAAGTTGTAATCACAATCCCAGTAAATAATACTTTTTGTGTAGAATAAGTGTATTTACATTAATGTATTTTTGTAATTAATTTACAAAAATTCTATGCGTTATTTTATATCAGCCTTTAAATTTGTATTCGTTTTATTAAACAATAAATTTTATAATAAAATTTTACTTCTTTGGAGTTTTCCTTTTAGATGAATTACCTTATATTTGATAGTATAATATAGTAGTATGATGTATGAAAAAATCATACACTAAAATAATATACTAAAATGATTCATATTAAAACAAAACATTGGGTAAGGTTTTTGCTACAGAAGTTGTAACCACAATCCCAGTCAATAATAGTTTTAGTGTAGAATAAGAGTATTTACATTAATGTATACTATTACGTTCTTAAAGTCTGTGGCTCTAAGAACTCGTACTACCTAGAGAAGGTCGTTTTGCTCTAGTTTTTTTTAAATAACTGTTGCTGAATTTGTCAAAACTATATAAAACACAGAATAGCAATAATAACATTTTAAATTCCAAGCGTTTCCGAGATTATTTATAATAATATTATCAGCCTTATTGAGATTTGCTGGTCAACGACTTAAGTGGAATGTAAGTGGGGAAAAATTCACTTGTTCAGGCAAATATTAAGTTCAAACTGAACCTGTTCGTGAGTAAAAGCTGACTTGTTGTGCTTCTTATTCAGACAACTCGGGTCTCCATAAAAAAGTGGTAATACGAAGTACTTTTCCGCCACATTTTCATTAACGTAATATTACTTGTGCGTGTATGAATAATAATGTAGACAAAAATTAATTGATTCCTATGTAAAACATGTAGGAGTTAATTAATTGAAAATAAACTCAACTCAGTAAAAGCTTGTTACTATTTGAGAGTGGCAAAAGAGCCGAAATAATTGTTAGAAAAATAGTTTGCAATTTTTGTAGAACCTACCAAGTGTTTCCTTACATTTACTAGTCAAAAATGATTCACCAAGTGGCCAGCGACCTCTCCATCTCTAGAAACTGAAATTATAATTTTAATTTTAAATAATAGACATTTTTTATATTTCAAAATATAAAATACTTTAACGTTAAATCAATAATGCAATATAATTTACTCACTAATAATGAGGAATATAAACTCTCTGTAAATATTTCTTAGATGATCCTAATGATAGACTACAAGTGACAAAATAAAAAAAAATTAACGTGAGACATACGCTTTATGAAACTGTCTTGTATATATCTCATACATACATTTTTAAACTTATATTCACTAGTTAGAAATTTGAAAAACATAAATATCCATGGTCTCTATAACAACAACACAATTCAACATCTCGTTTTTAGTTTAACAGTAGATTATGTTGATTATAATGATATATTTTATATGTAACGACATGTCTCTACTTACTATCTAACAGCTAGGGTGGGGATTTGTATCATTTTACTGAAAATCAACATTTTTTATGTCTGTCACTGAACACTGGTGCATCTCTCAGTGTGACAGAACGAGCTGCAGGCGAGTGCAACTGCAGAGGAGTTTTTAAAATTGAAGCCATTGTATAATAAGCCTATAGGATTGGATAAAAAAGAAAAAAGAATGCCTTCTTAAGCTAGTTTAAGAAATCCTATATCAAAACTCGATGCGTCTTTTAATAACAGCCTTTAAATTTACGTTACTGTATTCATCTTATTAAACAATAATTTTGATAACATAATTTTGTTCTCTAAAGTTTTTCCTTTAGATGTATCCTCTTATTTATATATAATGTTACAAGTAGTATAATGTATGAAAAAAAAATAAGATCAAAAATAAATTATATTGTTATTGAACAAAATACTTTCCTATATAATTACTTTGAAACATTACAATATGTTTCATTTTAACATCTTGCGGAAATAAATTCCTGCAGCGCAATATATTTCATTCGCTTTCCTGAAAATTACTATATTTCGAGTTATGTCGATATTGCAGAAGACTATCGATATGTTTTATTTTTAATGCCTTTGAACTATTGTATAAAGTTGCTTAATTTTGAATTGTATTGTTTATCATGTATAATATATTTATATAGGAAGTTGAAGGGATAATAAATAAATTAAAAAGAAACATGATTACTTTTTATATTCAAAAAAATCACCAGTTAAATGCAGACACAAAAATATACAACGATAATCTCGAATATCGCAAAATCTATGAACGCCAAGACCACTGGCGGAAATACATTAAACATTTACATAGGAGGAATTGCGCGCGTAGATCATTAACTTACTAACCTACTGGATATATTTTCCGCTTGCCCATGACCTCCTTTCTTTTCGAGGCCACCATTTTCTTTCATTCATTCGTTCCCCTTACTGCACTTTCTTACCATTGCATTGTATCCTCGTACCGTAACTACTCATCAAATCATAGCAGATGACGGGCTCCAACAAACAAGGTTGAGTGTAACAAATATAATCACTACTAATTAACACTAATGTATTTCAAAAAGCGGCTTTATTTAAGATTAGAAAGTACATTCTGTGATCTCGATTATGATCAACGTGATTAAAGTTGGATTGCGATTATCAAAATCAGTATTAACATTTTTGCATTGAAATGTAACATTTACAGTTTTATCGTTGCAAAAGTTATTATGTATTTTTGTTCGCAAATTAACTTACGTGAATCCGAGGTTATGGGAGACAGTTGTGGATTTCGAAAATGGTATTACCTTTGATATAAATACAGCTTCAAGTAATATATTTGTTCACAATCCTGTGTAAAACATTGGTTTATTTCAAACATTCTTTTTTTTTTTAAATAGAAGGATCCTAATGACATAGTATTTGAGATAATTAAGCATTATATAAAATATTATACGTGGAAACATAATCTTAAATGAAATTAAGAAAGTGAAATCTGAAACATTAAGAATATAATCAATAAAATTGATTGCATATTAAGGTTTTCAAAGCTAAATATATACATGTACATACATACAAATATACAGGGGGTGCACGAAACCACCGTAACTCTGTTATTTATCGTCCGATTTTCAAAATCCAAAAACCAAGTTGAATAACTTGTAAAATACTATAATCTGGGTTAAATATTTTTTTAAAAATTTGTTTTATATGACATTTCATAGCCAACTTTTGACTTTAAAATAAAATCATGGTTTTTTCTATGCTAATTTAAAGAATTTTTTTCTGGATCCAATGATGTATTTTGAATCTTGAGTGTGCCTTATTCGTCACAGTGACCAGTAATGAATGTACTAATATGTAACAAGTTTATTTTGAGGTTTTAAAAAAATTTGTGAGACTGCTCGTGCTTACGCGGAGAGATATCCGATTAGAGATCGTCCTCATCACCATAAATTTAGCCGATTAGAAGCTAATTTGCGGCAGTTTGATGCTTTTAAAAAACCAAAATCTCTAGAGCGCAAATTTGATGAAAACTGGGAACTGAATGTTTTATTAAGTGTAAAAGAAACTCCCAATATATCCACAAGTGAGGTAGCGCGAAATTGTGGATCTTCTAAAAAAAACAGTAATAGAAATTTTCAAAAAGCATAAATTCAAGCCGTACATCCACGCATTGGAAGACAACGACAGACAACGAAGATTAAACTTTTTTTGGACATGTTGAGGGCAAATTCCAGCATTTCATCAAAAAATTATCTGAACTGACGAATATACTTAAGGGTAGAATGGGATTTTTATCAGAAGAAACCATAAATATTGGTCTCAGGATAATCCTCACGTTGTTGTGGAGAGCAATTTTCAAAGAAAATTTATTGTGAATGTATCATGTGCTATTATAGGAAGTAGGCTAATAGGCCCATTTTTTATTAATGGAGATTTAAACCAACAAAAATATCATGATTTACATTCCGGTGAATTTGAAATGTTTTTGGATAATTACCTCTTAGAAATCTGAACGAGCTTTTTTTTCAACAAAACGGAGCTCCGACCCATAATACCAATCTAATTGCTAATTATTTACATATTTGCATACCAGTTTGGCGAACAATGGATCGGAACCAACGGACCCATTCGGTGGCCATTTCGTAGTCCAGACCTGACGCCACTGAATTTATTTTTATGGGGTCATCTAAAAGATAACGTGTATTTAACCCCACCAGAAAACGAACAAGATTTGAGAATGCGAATATTTGAGGCCTGCCGTGAAATTCCTCAATTTTTGTATACAATGCCACATCCAGCGTCTCGCGGAGATGTCAATTATGCATTGACCGAAATGGTGGTTAGCTTGAACAATTGTTTTAATAGTTCTTTAGTGTACCAACATTCTTTTTATGCCTTTTTAAAATTAAAATTCAACTGGCTAAATGTTATTTTAATAAAATTATTTTACACATTTTACTGTTTCTTTAACTTTCTTTATGTACTAATGTTAAACAAAATTAGAGATTCTATACGGCATTTGATTCAGAAAAAAATACTCTTTAATGTAGCATAGAAAAATCTATATGGTTTCATTTGAAAATCAAAATTTGGCTTTGAAATTTCATAGAAACCAAAGGTTGAAAAAAATTATTTAACCCAGATTGTAGTATTTTGCAAGTGATTTAAGTTGGTTTTTGGATTTTGAATATCGGACGGTAAATAGCAGAGTTACGGTGGTGGCAATTTTTCGTGCACCCCCCTGTATACATGACTCAAAACGAGAAACTGAATGATTATATCCCTATCGCTAATGATAGTATATCTTAATTTTCTAACTCAATTATGTATTCTACAATAATTATTATATATAATGCTTTATTTTATAATATCATATATATAGTATAAAGTATAATTAATGTATGTTAAATAATTAATAGGTTATAAAAGAGTTAAAAAAAATATCAATATTACCTTTAATATATAACTGGCAGTATGACAAGAAAGTAGTTAAATTGGATCATAATTTTAATAAATTAATATCAATAGTAAATATACAAAACCAAGTTATGTACATTAAAGTAGGTGTTATTTTCTAAATCACTATTCATATTTTGAAGATTTTATTGGTTTCATTTTATATAAAAAATACTCATGGTCTCTGTTGGCATATGTGTACTAACATCTCTCAATTGTATTTATTTTACTTCAAAATAATTTTCAATATATTTACTACTCCTATATAATTTTGTACCATTAAGATATTGGCATTGAAGTACTTTTTTCTTCGCTTTCCTTTTTGCCTTTTTTGTGATTTATGTCACCTATTAAATGGATTGAAGAGACTAATACAGTACTGGGACTTAACAGGATTATTACACTGGAGAACAAAAAAAAACTTATGTTGCCACAAATTTAAGATCGGTTTTTGAGTACTCGAGGACTCTACTTTCATATTATGTCTTCAGTTTAGCTAAATTGACTTTGGTTAAAATAAAATCTATGTTAAAATAATGACGATTCCTGAAATGTAGTAGACGATTGGCGGCTTTTCGTGGATAGTTCTATAAAGAGACTGAAATGTGTATTCTTGCACAACGGAAATAAGTTTGCGTCTATTTAAATCGATTATTCAATAAAACGTGCAGAACAATTTGAAAATATTAAGTTAGTATTAGAAAAAAATTGCTTATTCTCAGGATGAGTTTGTTTGTGTCGAGATGGACAGCAAGGTGGATATACAAAATACTCTGGCACCTCTATTTATGGGATAGTCGTTCAAAAAAGAAGCATTGGTATCAAACTGTTTGACCATTGAGAGACATTATGAGTGTTGGAAAACCCAATATTATTCACAAGCCATTAATAAAGAGATAAAAAAGTAGTACCGCCACCTATTCACATCAAACTGGGTTTAATAAAACGGTTTGTAAAAGCAATGGACAAGTCAGGTGATCATTTTAAATATATTTACCAAGCATTTTTAGCAATGAGTATGGAAAAATTAAAAGCAGGGATTTTTAAAGGTCCACAAATTCGAAAACAGATAATGGATCCAAATTTTAACACATCCTTGTAGAATCTGATACATGATTTAGGTATTTATTATATATTATTATGTATGTCGGAGAATCTGTAATTAATATTTTTTTAGGCAATCCTAAGGCAAATAACTGCCAAGAACTAGTACATAAGATGCAAAAGTATTTTAAAAACATTAAATTACATTTTTTGTATAGTCACTCCGACAAATTTCCTTCTAAATTGGGAGACAATAGTGAGAAACAATGTGAACGGTTTATCAGGATATCCGAATAATGGAAGAAACGTATCAAGGAAGGTGGAATTGTCACATAATGGTCGATTACCGTTAGAGTCTGCAGAGGGAGTGTTCACAGCAAAAGTATAAAAGAAAATCATACAAAATTTTTTTTATAATTTTTAATATTTTCTGCATTAATTATTCTTTATTTTCTTGTTAAGTTTCATATATAAAAAAATGAAAACAAGAAAAATCGCTTATTTTATTTTTCCTACTTTGCATTAATATTTATCATGTACACTGGCGGAAATGGAAATCTCAATACCAAGAAGGAGGCATGCTGGATCAATGAAACACATAAAATATTTGTCTAGGTAGTATGTTACACTGATACTATTTACAGTAGCATAACTTGTAAAATAAAATTGTATGACCATAGTCATGATGTATGATGGTATCTTCCTCTGTACCCAGTGTAACCACTATTTCGTCGAATGCAGGTCTCCACACGTAGGTGCATCCGGTTATAAATGTGACAAATCTCATTCTGAGGTATACTCTCCCACGCTTCATGCACTTGTACTGTCAGATCGGTTATTGTCATAGCTGGTTGAGGATGTGTTTGAATTCTACGTCCAAGCATGTCCCACACGTGCTCTATTAAAGAAAGATCGAGAGGTCTTGTAGGCCAGGGTAAAACATTAATGTTACGGAGAGCGTTCCTGATCACAGCAGCGATATGGGGGCGAGCGTTATCTTGCTGCAATATCCCCCCTCCATACTGTTCATAAACGGCAAAACAATAGGCTCAATGACTCTGACGTAAACATTCGCTGTCATGTTATTTTGGATTACCACCAAGGGGGTCCTGATGTCATAGGAAATTCCTGCCCACACCATAATCCTCACAGATTCACGATCTGTGAATACCACTGAGCGCCATTCTTGCCTCCACGCAGCTCTTTCACGACACCTGATCTAGCATACCTCCTTCTTGGTGTTGAGATTTCCATTTACGTTAGTGTATATTTATTTCAGAAATTAGAGCTAATCAAGAAAAACTAATGCCATTTTCAGCATGAAGGGTAGTAATGTACTCAAAATAGACACCTGGTAACAAATTGACTGTTCTTCGGTGTTATTAATATAATACTTTTCGCATTCACATTGTTTGCATAGTGTGTCGTTAAGCAACTGAGAAGCTAATTACGAAACTATACTTTTACAACTAAGACAAATCCTACACAGAAGCCTCTTTTATCAATTTTGGAAGAGCAAAGTTATTCATTGATACCGCAAAAGAGTTTGTACTAGAGCTAATATTTTAGATATTTAAAATGTTACACGTCTTGAAAATAGTATACATCTGATTTTCTTTATTGTGTTTTTAATTTACATATTCTACCTTGAATATTAATTTATAGCTAATTATATAGGACATTATCGTCGACAACAGCGGTACTGACATTTAACAGTTCAGAAGCATATGATGTACATGGTACGTAATAGTATTTCTATTCTAACTCAATGTAAGTTTATTTAATTTCTCCAGTTTGTTAATGATTCTCAAGTCTGCTTCAAACACAACGACTTGAAGACTTTTCAAGAATCCTTTTTAATCAATACAATGGTAACGTCAGCAAAACTAATTATTCCTCATTTTGTATTCTAATAATACCAAGATATTTTTATGTATTTTGATCAATAGTAGAGGTCCCAGTATCGCTCCTTGAGGTACACGATAAGTAACTTCTATTGATACCAATGTTTCATCTATTCTTACATACTGAATTCGATCAGCAACATAACTATTTGTTAAGTCATATGTCTTTCCTCAAAGGCCTATGTTATTTTTTTTTTAGTAGTAATGTAATGGTGACTGTGTTAAAGGCTTTAAAGAGATCAACAAATACACGTAAACTATTTTATCTAAACAGCAATATAGATCAGATGTTAAGTGGTAAATTGCATTTTTTGTAGATGTTTTTTCTCTAAAGCCAAAGTGACCATCACACAAAATATTATAGTATTTAATAAAATTACTTGCTTAAAATGCTTACTTACTCATTGCTTAAATTGCTACCGTTATTGTTTGATATGTTCGATGTAACGGACATACGTCTATAGTGAATCACTGCTAATTTATCGCCAATTTTATACAATGGTTTAATTATGCTAATATTTAAACATCGCGGAAAGTAGTCACATGTAATAAACTTTATATAATAAACATTTGTTTATTATATAAGTTAAAGAGACATTAATTATGTTAATTCCTTTTAATGTTTCTGCTCGAATATTATCATAACCACGAGATTTTTATTTTTTAATTACATTATAGTCTTTAACACTTCATCCTCATTTGTGGGATATAAACATATGGATTGTGTATTCGATATTATTGTCAAATTTCATTTATTGAAAATGTTTCAGATGGTTTTTTTATCATCAATAATATTATTTACCTTATTTTTTCCATTTAGGTATTTAACATGATTCCACAATTTTTTAGGACCAACTTTCGTTATTAATTAAGCGGTTTATGTAATATTTTTTGATTTATTTAATAGATAAATAAGTTTATTTTTTATTTGTTGTACATGCGTTGAAGTTCTATATTATAAGAATATTTACTTACCTGTAGAGTGTCTTATTTTAAACTATAAGACGTGATTTGTGAATAAAACTAATAATATAATGCAAAGTTTTACTCCGCAGAGGGTAATATTAAAACTACAGAAATAAGGAGATTATATTCCAACCCGTCTGTTAGACAAAATACGGCAAATTTTGTCATGTAATTCAGCGCTCAGCGTTTGGTATATAGCCAAGAGAATAGCTGTTTTGATCTAATTCGTTTAGTCCTTATTATATAGAAAAGCTGGACATTCTACACCGGAATGTAAGAACCCGGAATGGTGTCCGCTATGTGAAAAGGATCACAGGGCGGGCAGTGGTGCTTGCACATTCTTTAGGAGCAAGCTGTCTCAAGCTAGAAGAGACAACAGAAAACCCGTGACTACGCCAAAAGTCAGGGTAGAGACGCCCGTAAAATCTGGAGGCGAGGTAAGTAAACAAGGTAGGGTAAATAAATCTATTAGTTTAGGCCAATTTACAGCCTATCTTTAAGTTTATTTTTATACAAGATTTTTATAGTCTCTTTTTACACAAATATTTTAGTATTTTATTGATATATAGTAGTTTTTATTGGCTTTTTATATTTATAAGTTTTATAGTTGTATATATACTTTTTACACTTATATTTATACACTTACCTTTTTATCTTTTATCTTTACATAGTTTTTTCTTATTTATTCAAAGTATTTTTATTTCCCATTTTCTGAGATGATAAAGGTTTTGCAAACGAATTTAAATAGAGCGAGGGCCGCACATGACCTGGGACATGCGCGGGCTATCAAAGATAAAATAGATATTTTAATAGTAGGAGAACCTGACAAAAGAAAGACGGCTGAGGGGTGGATCAGGGACGAAAAAGGCGACGTGGCTGTCATGATTTATAATAAAAATTTAAAAGTGGAAGAAGTGAGACCTAGACAGGGTTTTGTTAGTATAAAGTTTAAAGGTCTGACCTTGGTGGGGGTATATATCTCTCCAAACATATCTATGGAGGCTTTTCAATTTAAATTAGAAGAAATATTTAATGAAATAAGATATATTGACACAGAAGTCCTCCTATTGGGGGATTTCAATGCAAAAGCTGCAGAATGGGAATCTCCTGTAGAGACAGAAAGAGGGAGGATACTGGTAGAATGATCCATATGAAAAACTATGTGATACATAACACAGGCAATACACCCACATGTGTGAGACACAATGGCTCCTCCTATATTGACATAACAGCGTCAACACAGGGAGTGGCCAGTGAGGTGAAGAAATGGAAAGTAAACCCAGAGGAAACCCTGAGCGACCATAAATATATTTCTTTTGAGGTAAAATTGCAAGGAGTGAAACGAATGGAAAATAAGTTAATTAGGAGACTTGACCTCCAAAAATTCAAAGAGTCCCTGACAGAGGGGGAAGAGCGAGCAAGGGGAGACGGAGAGATATGGTCTCCCACTGCTTGTACTGCCATCTTTAAAAGGGCTCACAAGGAATCTACCATCAGAGTTGGACACCGTAGCGCTACGGGACCATACTGGTGGAACGAGGACATTGAGAGGGAGAGGACAAGATGTACAGCATTGAGAAGAAGACTGTCGCATATAAATCGTAGAAGAGAAACAGAAGAAATAAATCGACAAGAGACTCTCGAAGATTATAAGGAGGTCAAAAAACACCTAAAAAGCCTCATTAACAAATCAAAGAAAAAACATTGGAGAGAGTTATGTGATAAGCTTGACCAAGAAATTTGGGGACAGGGATATAAACTTGTAATGAGGGAGTTAAAGGGAATGACGCCGACTCATGACATAAATACTGAAAAAAAGATAGAAATAGCAAAAAGTCTTTTCCCTTAGAGACACGATACCTGGGAAGAAGAAATTCTGACGGAAGCCCCTCAGCCTTTTACAGTAGAGGAAGTAAGAACTGCCATAGAAAAGCTGAAGGCAAAAAAAGCCCCGGGAATGGATGGCATCCCGGCGGAATGTGTAAAAGCAGCATGGGAAGTGGTGCCAGAACAAATCATGGGGATGTTGAATGAACTCCTCATGAAACAAAGTTTTCCAAAAGAGTGGAAAGAGGCAAAGGTATGCTTAGGTAGAGGTTATACCTAAACCCAAAAAAGACCCTGCAGTGACACAGACGTATAGGCCAATCTCTTTAATAAATGCCACGGCCAAACTTTATGAGATATTAATCAGAGATAGGTTAAGTGAGGTACTGGAGGAAAACGGTAGGTTGTCAGAAAGACAATTCGGTTTTCGAAAAGGAAGATCTACCATTGATGCGGTCAAAAATGTCCTACAGAATAGTAGAACGGGTTTTACGACGTGGTGTGTATTCATAACCATAGATGTCACAAACGCTTTTAATTCAGCCAGTTGGAAGAGGATAATAAATAGCCTTAAAGAAAAAAGGATACCCTCATATTTGATAAGGATTATCTCGAGCTACTTAACAGAAAGGACCATTAAGGTCGATGGGGAGATAATGAGATATCAGCGGGAGTCCCACAGGGCTCCGTCCTGGGACCCACATTGTGGAACGCCTTATATGATGGCGTACTGAGGATTAATCTACCCAATGGGGCTGACGTAACAGGGTATGCGGATGACATCGGCCTTGTAGTTAGAGCAGGCAGTATAGAAGAAATAAACAGTAAAGCCAACGAGGCATTACAGCAAATAGATGGCTGGATGACGGAAAATGACCTAGAGGTGGCGCCGGAAAAGACGGAGGTAGTGATTATAAGAGGTCCAAGAAAAAGAAGTTCCTTGATGTTTATGCTGAAGGGTACCGAAATACAGATTGCAAAGGCGGTAAAGTACCTCGGCATATGGATAGATGACCAACGTACCTTTGGACATCATGTAAAGGCAATAATCGAAAAGTCAATTAATAGGGTGCAGGCGCTGGCGCGCATTATGCCAAATATAGGAGGCCCGTCGTATGGCAAGAGGAAGATATTACTAGGTGTGTTTCTCTCCACAGTCCTCTACGTAGCATCAATCTGGGAAAAGGCTGTTTGGATCGAGAGATATAGAAAAATGTTAGAGTTTGGGTAGAGAAAGGCTCTCCTGAGGGTGGCCAGCGCATACCGCACGGTATCCGCAAGGGCACTTCAGGTGATAACAGCTGTTCCTCCGATCGAACTACTAGTAGAAGAGAGAAGCGAGATGGAGCAGATGACTCCGATAGAGAGAAATACGAGGACGAGAAGTACTATTCGAGACAGTACAATTGAACGGTGGCAAACAATGTGGGAAGAGACCACCACGGTTGCCCAATGGACGAAGACATTAATACCGGACATAGAACGATGGGTTAAATGCCAACATAAACAAATAGATTATTTCATGGTACAATTTTTAACTGGCCACGGATCGTTCAAGACATATACAAAAAGAATTGGCAAGCAGGAATCCGAATCCTGTTTGTGTTGTGATGAAATAGATGATCCGGAACATACCGTTATATACTGTCATAGGTGGGAGAGATATCGTCTTGAGGTAAGGACGCACCTAGGGGAACAGATCGAGGCCTCTGAAATGGTAAATAGAATGATTGAAAATCGGACATGCTGGACAGTATGTAAAAAAATGATTAGAGAGATCATGACTAGGAAGGAAAAAGAAGAGAGAAATCCGCAGGAGGGAAATAGAAGGTAAGGTTGACCGGCACAGTGCCCGTGAAGAATGTCTACCCCAAGATGATACCAGGGTGCTGAGCCTCGGAAAAAGGAGGGGTTTTAGTCGGTAAGAGTCCGACACTACTAGGTACGATTGATGTCCTTATTATATAAGGCATTTGTAGATGGGTTGGAGTATAATCTTATTTCTGTAGTTTAAAACTAATAACATTTAACAAACTAAATTTTTTTTAATTTTTCAACATAGAATTGAGATGATATGGCTACAAATGGAAAGGAATAAACATCGTTCATATGGCTGCTTCGATCCATGTGGAATGATATCATTCGTTTAGTAAAATTGTACAAAACACGGGCACATAAAACTGGCTCTGTTTCCCGAATAGCATGTTGAATGTTTACTTTGTGGTATTTGGTCAAATAGTGGTAGCAGTATTTATAGATCTGAGGCGAGCATTTGAAACTGTGGATAGGGAGATATTATTGGATAAACTAGTCGCATATGGTATCGGTGATAAAGTGTTAGAGTGGTTTAAGTCATTTCTAGAGAATCGAAAACAAAAAGTCAGGATTAACGATGTTGTATCAAGTGAGATAATAAACAATTATGGGGTTCCTCAAGGCAGCGTGCTTGGTCCACTATTATTCTTAGTGTTCATTAATGATATATATCGAACACTGAAACATTCAAAAATATATTTGTTTGCTGATGATGCTTTACTATCAATTCAAGGTACAGAATATTTAAATATTATAGAAAAAATTAATGAAGACCTAGCTATTTTGGAACACTATCTTTGTATCAACAAATTAAAAATTAATACAAATAAATGTAAATCCATGGTGATTGGTAACAAAAATAGAATTAAAAATATTAATATTGATGGTAGTGCTGTCGTTATAAATAATGAAGTGATTGAATTTGTACCTGAATTTAAATATCTAGGAGTAATATTGGACTATACACTTAGCTTCATTAGTCATGTTGATTACCTTATAAATAAAGTTTCAAAAAAAAGATATTTCTTAAGTAGAATTAGTAAAGATATTTCATTATATGCAAGAAAAATTATATATAAGTCAATTATACTACCCCATTTTATGTACTGTGCGACATTATTGTATTCTGTCAATATTACAAAGTTAAATGAGCTTCAAATTGAGCAAAACAAATGTCTAAGAGTAATATTAAGATGTAGCATGTATACCCCAATATCTGTAATGTATGAAACGTTGAGGCTCAACAATCTTAAAACTATATCGTATGTCCAATGTATGGTGTTTATATACAAGATGATCCATAAACTTGTCCCTGATTATCTAAGTGGAATAATACGTTTTGTTTCGGAGGTGCATGACTACGATACCAGGCAGAGAGGGGATCTATATGTGATCCCTGCAAGAACATTGAGCGCACAAAAGTCAATAACAAATGGTGCAATGATTGATTTTAATAAACTTCCCAAATATATAACTGATTGTGATACTTTAAATAAATTTAAAACAGCTTTGTACAAATTTATTAGTTATTCTGATAGTAATTAACAAAATGTTTATTACTTATTTATTTAAGTTAGTGATAAATCACAATTTTTACAAAAACTGGTAACTATTGTAATTTGGTTGTAATAGTATTATTATACTAAATAAAGGTCTTATTATTATTATTATTATTATTCATTGTTACTGGCTGTGTCAGGTACACTTTCCCATGACATAATCCCAAAGAGAAAAGTTCAGTGGCATTAAATCACATAATCCTGCAGACCAATTATGTCAGAATTCCGCGAGACTATATCATCAGGAAATTTGGTATGTAACAGAGGTATGGTTGCAAGTGCTGTATAACCATTTACCTGAAACCACATTCTGTTCAAAGGCGTGGTTTCAGAAACATAAATCCAAATGATCTATTTGGTGGAAAAAGGAAATTTTTTAGTATGTCATTGTCCTCATTTACTGTGATAACGTTAACAGTTTCATTTTCAAGGGAGTATGGTCCAATTACTCCACCACTCCAAAATGTTTGCTAAACCGTGCATCCTTATAGATACATTGAACACCCCAAATTTGGTAACAACTCAGTTTGCTAGCGCATCTTTCAAGATGAAAATGTGCTTCATCATTGAACAAAATTTTGTTGCAAAAATTAGCATCAACTTCTTTCTTTTCTAACATCCAATTAACAAATGTACAACGTTGTAAATGATCTGTAACTTCTAATTGTTTTGTCGACTAAATGCTGTATGATAACAGGTTATAACAGATCTTTCTTTAAAATGCAATTGCATGGTGTCTCTTGACAGATTTAATTATTGTGTACGATGTCAAATTAATGTGTCTGGATACTCCCGCACACTTTCTCTCACTGCGGAAATATTTTCATCTGCCTGACTACGACGAGGTTGTATTGGTGTTATCTTATCGATAACAGAACCCGTTTCTTTAAATTTCTTTAGTAGTTACAATCTCTTAATATTGTAGGCGCTTCATTTTGTCCTAATTGTGTGCGAATTTTTCTTAATTTTTTTAATGACCACCCACCTTCATAAAACAGTTGTACGCAAACTATTCGTTGTTGAATTGTTAATTGCGACATGTTGACTATCGACTTGTGTTTTATGTTGTGATTTGTGTCAACTACGAGAAGCATATATCCAAAAAGGAGGTGAAACACAAATATCGGAAATGGAATAGACAAAGAGAGACAATCGACCATATCATTGGGGTGATGTTCGGCCCTGGCAGACTCGGCATATCTAGGAAAATACAACCAGGTGGCGAAAATAGTCCACGCAAAGATGATACAAAAGCACAACCTATTGTACATATATCTTCCAACTACCATTTTACAAATATCAGCCACAATCAATTCTTAAGAACGATAACCCCCTACTATATTCAAACAGACCAATAACTACTGACAGAACAATGACAAAGGACGTAATGATAAGGACCTAATGTCGACAAGATGTAATTTCCAAACTATCTTCAAACCAACACAGAAGAGTATATTGCAGACCTTTCACACAACAACTGAACTATTTTTAAATCATGCTTATACCATTTGAGACGAAATATCTAACATGCTTTTTAGATATTTCGCTTATAATTTTTATAATTTACGATCCAAAACACGTTGATATACAAACATTTTTGTGATGAGCCCACCAACTATATATTTACCCAAAAATAAGATAATCATTTAAACAAACGTTGACGTGATATCTGTTGTTTAGGTTACCTTGTGTACATGTAATTTAATTTAAAAAATTTATCACTAAAATAAAATTCTAAGATCCTGAGAGTATTCTGAAAAATGATTTTAAACGAATATATTCCAACTTTTACGTGGTCCCTGTATAATAGAATAGTATATCTGTAACAACTACGGAAACGATTCTAAATTTTACACTATGCAAAAAGAACTTACTGGAAAATTTCAGATTATTTTATTCCGCCTTGTTTAATGCTGTATCATATTACTTTAAATGTAACTGACATTTGATATTTACTTTAATCGAGGTCTTTCCACGTAACTCTAATATCACCCTGTCGTCAGTGTTGTAATTAAATGCCGCCATGATTTTAGTTTCTAAATGTATTCTAAAAATTAAACAAATTCTATAGTTGCAAGGATTTTAATAATGTCATGCATTTAGAAGAACAGGCAAAAGAAAATAATTTTTTTTGTGAAATTTGCGTCCTAAAATTTAAAAAATCACAAATCTTCAGAAAATTTATAAAAATTTGGTATATACCAATTTTTAGTTTCATGAATTATTACAATATAATTTATATTTTCTTAATTTTCAACTTCGGATTCCATAATATTCTAAGAAGATATGAGTTAGAGATTTCTAGAATCCTTTCAATACCTCTAATATTCGAAAAGACGTCAGTTATATTTTTACAATTTCAAAAGTTTAAGGAATTCAGAAATCCATAAATATATTTAAAGAAATATATCTTATAATTTCTAAATATAAAAAGAATCAAGGCACAGGCTTCTGAAAATTTCCTATATTAAAATATTAAAAGTATTTAAATAGTTTTAAATAATAGAATTTTAAATGTTCTAAAAATCGTATATAGAAAATTTTCAAAAATATAAAAAAGTATAAAAGACTCCAATTTTAAAAGTGGCACGAATTGTATATATTTTAAGATTTTAAATATTCTATAAAGAAACCTCAGAAACCTTAAATGTTCAAACAATTAAAGAGTCCAAGAAAACCATGTAAAATATTATAAATCTCCAAAAAATCTTAAAACCAGTTATACATTTACCCAAAAATTGATGTAACCATTTAAAATTCGTGATATCTGCTATTTAGATTATCCTGTGTACATTAAATTCAGTTTAAAGGTTTATAAATTAAGTTTGAAGGTTTTTCAGATAGATGAATCCAATAAAATGATAAATATGTATGTTCTGTTCTGCAAAAATTACGCAAGCAATTCTCTATTTTACAATACATTAAAAGAATTTAATTGAGATTAATTCACAGTTGAGATTAATTTAATCCATCATGTTTCATGCTATCATTTGACAACTCAACTGTGGTTGTCATCTAATACTAATGGACCAAACCGAGGGAACTGGGGTAGAGTGAATTATCTTCCCAATTACCAGAGCCTAATTGAGATTATCCGTCTGGGATAATCTCAGGTGTGGTTGAGTTTTCCCGCAATTTTGCTGAGAAAGTGTTTTTAAATCCATAGTAATGTATTTATGATAATAATAAATGGCTCTAGTAACCATAATAAATACAGAACATGTATTAAAAAGTACATATTAACTATTAATAATAATGGTGAAAGGGTATAGTTCGATACCAGCTCCTCAAGAAGAGTTGAGTACTCGCTCTTATATTTAATCCTAAATTAATAGTTTAAATAAATAGTAATTATGTGCAGAATAACACAGACCATATTATATCAACTAATAACAAGAATTATACTTTAACAACTACGAATTGTGTTGTTAAGGTATATTAAGAAAAATTATTAAAAACTGTATTGCACAACATTATAATTATAAAATTTGAAAGGAAGAAATATAAAATTCGTAGATACTAAAAATAAAGAATGGTAATAGTTATATTTTTATTTAAATCGGTAGTAATTTCTTATAAAAATTCTTTATTTATTTATTTATTCATAAATATTCGACGAAGATAGTCTTTGAGGTTAATGCTTGATATGAACTTTGGTATTTACATACATATTTAACGAGAAATTTTTTTCATCCAATTCAGATTTAAAACTATTCATATTAATGTATTATAATTCACTCAGTAATTCATTATAATCTTTAGGAATTGAATACGAAAATAATATTTTGTATAAGGTAGTAGCCTGTTTTGGAACTGTTAAAACTTTTCCATGTATTATATTGACATTATTAGCATCACCTAAATTTCAACAACTGTGTAAATTTCTGCGATTTGCCATTGTGAGCCAGTTTAGTTTTTTAATTTTATGTCACACTGACTAATATGATACCAACTCTATCACACGCATTTTGTATATTCTTGATTCATTTCTTATCACTACTTGTTAATATATACACTACTTGCATAAATACCTTAAATATTTAGGTATTTATGGTCTTTAAGGTCTTTTCTTATGGTTTAAATAGCGGAATTTGTTAAAGTTTCTTATATTTTCATAATTTTCCCCGTCTTACTTTTTTTGTTGTTTTAAATTTTCGTAAATTTATACATATTTTTAAATATATATAATACATTTTCTTTGAGATTCTGAACGTTACTATAGGGGTGTCTGTTTGATAAATCTAAAATTATAATGTTAATTTTTTTAATTATTAATTAATAAAATATTATTTATGTTATTTATGTTAGTTAATAGATATGCATCTTATTATACCTTAGTTGCATATAATAAAATGCACCTCTATTAAATTTATTAAAATTGTGATACGTATAGAAACTTTTTTTACAGATTCTAGAATAAAAAATAAGTTTATCATCAGATATATTTGATAAGTCAATTACCTTACACTTAATTACTTTAAGTGTTTATATCTGAGCATATAAAGACGAGTTCTGTCTAAAATACTTACGCTAGTAACAGTAACACAAGTACAATTTCTATAATGGATCTTTGCGCGTGTATCAATTTAGTAACGATGGACGGATCACATGCTACACCACTCGCAATTGTTACTAATATGCCACAATTACCAGCACGTATGTCCAGCGACATATGTCTCAATAAACTACGTACGGCGTAGACAGTTAATACTTTGCCGAACAAAATGCAATTATGATGTCAGGTCTTAGCTTTATTGTATAATTTAATTCATTGGCGTTTCAATATTTCTGTAAAATTTATTTCATTTTTGCTTCATTTATTTTGATTTTTGTTGAATTTGTTTAATTTATTTTGATGGAAATATCACTACCATTGAATGTATTTGTGAAGAACCTTTTCATTACTCTGTCATAGGTTGACGGATTTGTATTGTACTAACTGTTATTCTAAAATGTATTTTCGGCACGACACTGTTCGAAAATGTCTGTTGATTGATTCATACGATTGTTACCTGTGACGCATACGCAAAGAATCATTATACAAACTATTTATTACTTGAATTAGTCTATACTCCATACCAGATAAATTTGGGGACATTTGTTTACATTAACCGAATCTGAAAATTGAAAACTCCCAAACTTCTGGAAAACATTCCAACCAGTCAAATTTTATTTTTAGTTGCGCATTATTTAATAATATAATAATAATAATAATACATACATACAGGGTGATTCGTGTAGAAGTTATAACAGAATCAATTTTTTTGTTAACCTCATTTTTATATTATATAATACGAAAGAGCACATTTTTCTGCATACGTTACGGTAATAATTATATTAACGTGAGTTTAGGCTAGATTAAAAAATGAAGTAAAATGATTGTGCAATTACCAAATACTAAATTTAATGACAATGATTGTTCAAAAAGTCAATCAAATCAAGTGTTCAAATTGTGCACCGTGAGCTGCCTGACAGTAACTTCAGCAACCGGTAGTGGATTTTTATTGCTGTCAGATAGAACCTCCGTACTTCATTTTCGTGAACTATCATTAAATAGTTTAGTTTTTGGAGTTATTTCTTTAGAGAATACGCATATTATCTTTTGTTGGACAGAAGCAGTGTGTTTTGAAGTGTTTATTGAGTTGTAACTTTGTCATTATCTAAAAAATGGTTAAGTTAACTGAACGAGGACTCGAAATTCCTTGCATTATCGAATTTCGAGACAGAATGGGCATTCAAGGAGAAGTAGTTGTATCATGCAATGCAACTCATCCTATGCTATTAAAAATATCGTAGTATCGTAGGCAAGTAGTGTGCCTCTTCGCTCCGCCACTGCTAGAAGACAGTGACTCGAGAGTCTAGTCTAGTTCAATAGACTGCTGTTCATAGAAGCTACTGCATTTTGTTCTGCCCAAACATCCTGACCAGGTCATGATAACCAACATTGAATCTAAATACCACAAATTTGGCAATCTCCCTAAATCTGGTCGACCCCCACCATCAGAAAAGATCAGCTTCATGTTTTGTTGGTAATGCTACAAAATCATAACTCAAAACATAACCAATTAGCTTCTAATTTCAATATGGCAACATCTACAGCTAATACACACAAGTAAAGCACAATATTTATAAAGTATGTCCTTCTTTAGTAGTCCATGAGCTATCTAAGGACGATTTTGACGGAAAAATCAGTCCTACGTCCAAGTACAACAGCTATGCAATAATGGTAATAGTTTCGTAAAAAGCATATTTTTTATGACGAGGCTACCTTTGTTTTGAATGCCCATGTCAATAGGGAATGTACCGTTATGGGGCTACCGACAATTCCCGCTGGATGATGGAGTATCACACTCAAAATCCGATTATGCAAAACAATATATTAAACATTTGATCGGTCACTAAGGCTACTTTCAGGTAGCCAACGGTCCACAATTTGAACATTTAATTTAGTAGAGTCTTTCTAATAATCATTGTCATTAAATTTAATAATTTGGAATTGCACAATCGTTTTTCTTTAATTGATTTTTTTTTTGTTTAACCTACATATGCTCACGTTAATGTAATTATTACCGTAGCCTCTGTAAAATAATGTTCTCTTTCACATTTCACATAAAAATGGGGTTGCCATTAAGAAAATATTAATTACGTCATACCTCCCACGTGAATCACCCTGTATGTATTAATTATATTATAATTAATAGAAAGTCTTATACACAATGCGTTAAGTAACAATATTAATAATTTATGCCATACCTGATTAATCAAGAAAGATGATTTATTTTTACTAGTAAATGAAAGAAAACACTTGGTAGGTTTCACAAAAATTGCGGATTATACTTCTAACAATTATTTCGGCTTTTATGCCATTCTCAAAGAGTAAAAAACTTTTACTAAACCTGATAAGGATAAAATTCAGTCTATATGGGCAGGTAACAACAATTGGTAATTTTATACTATGGCTGCTTTTATTATTGAGGATATTCCAAAATCTGTTTGATCGTTGGTTATTATTTTTTTATTAAACATTGCTTTTTTAATTTCTAATACTTCTAATAAATCTAATCTTCTACCTCTCCGTTCGTTGTATGAAAGTTTTACTTTTTGGTAGTCCGCAAAATGATTGTTTGTTATACAATGCTCTGCAAAACCTGTGCATTTTTTATTATTTAAAATAGATTTTCTTTTGTTCGTCATAACGCGTTTTTATAGAACGACCTGATTGGCCGATATAAATTGCGTCACAATCATTACATCCTATTTCATAAACGCCACTTTCTTGTGATTTGTCAACTTTTTCTAATTTATTATTTACTAATGAAGAACCGAGACTATTATATATATATATATATATATATATATATATATATATATATATATATATATATATATATATATATATATATAGGTTTAATATAGCGTTTTCATAATTTATTACACATTTTGTTACTAACATTTGAAATAAAGTTTATATAGTGATACTGTTTTTTATCTTCTTCATTTGGAACCGAATAGAAATGCTTTAAGATGATTTTCTTTTATTTCTTATTCATAAGATTGTCTATCAAGTGTGCATTGTAACCATTATTTTGAGTTATTTTCTGTAATCCGAAAATCTCTTTTTCATAATTTTATTCATTTAAGGGTAAGGATAAAAGTCTATGTACAAAAGGGAAAAAATAACTCAGTTTAATGCCATTTGATTGTTTTGAGTTTGCATGAGGTAATGCATCTAGATAAGTAGGTTTTCTATAAATGTAGAAAGTGATTTTATTATTTGATTTTTTCAATATTAAGTCTAAAAAATTTAGTGAGCCGCGATTTTTTGTTTCAGCTGTAAATTTGATATTTGTATAAAAAATATAATCTAATTTAGAAAAGAATGTAATTGCCTAACGGATACATGCTTTAATTATATTGATTTGATTATTAATATGTTTGATTATGTTGATTATGATTTATTTTTGTACACATACCTCCATAGAATTCTACATTGACCTAATTTGGAACTATCGATAATTTTTAATGATAATTAGTATCACGATATAGCGGATATAAAGATAGTTAAGAAAACAGTTGAATGTAGGACACATGGCATATTATTATGACATTTTCATCTGATACATAACATTTTATTTTATCTACTTTCATAATCAATTTTAAATAAAGGTATATAAGCAATAATATAAACTTTTTGCATGCAATAATTTAAACATTTAAACAATACACATAGATAAAATCGCTATAAAATTTATTATATATTCGTCCAGAATGTGTATCAGATGTGCTTTCTCCACAGAGCATAAATAGAGAATGTTGGTCACCCCTATGTGCGCGTTACTTACGGAAACTAGTTTAGCAGAGCAAGCAGTTTCCATTTACGATAAATTATTATCATGATTTCCTGAAAATGAGATAATGCATTTTTTATTTCTTCTTGAAAAGTCGCTATATATACTAGGTGGGTAAATCTTAGAAAATCAGTTTGTTAGAGAACATTCGATAGCATAATGTTGTCGAAAAGAAATATAGCACTTCTAATATGTGTATGGCTGAGTTTAGGTCTTTTGGCAGAAGAGTCGGTAAAAAGTGAATCGCAAAGGTCTTTGTCACGAGATTGTGGAAATATTTACACAACAACGTGTTTCAAGTTGGATTTAGTGTCTTGGGTTGACAAATTAAATGAAGAAAATGATTACAGTGTATTACCAGGAATTTCAGTGGTTCGAGAAAATGCCAGCGATAGCTCTAGTACTGCAGACATCGTTGCCGAATTAGCTAGAGATTTCCCAAATGATCCCGAAACACGTCTTGACGCTTTCCTAATGAAAAAGGTTACCTCCTACCTGAATAGTCACTCCATTCGCTTAGATTTATCCAGTAGAAATAAAATTGGAACGGGTAGAGGAAAAGGTGGCGGAGGAGGTCTTGGCGGTGGTGGCAAAGGAGGCGGTGGAATGGGCGGCGTATTTTTGGCAGCTGCTGCCATGATGAAAGGTACACTACTGGCTTTAGCTCTTGGTGGTATAACAGCCGTGGCTGGCAAAGCTTTAATGACAGGATTAATATCGCTACTACTATCAGCTATTATAGGACTTAAAGCTCTCACATATCACGGCCATAAGTCAACTACGTATGAAATAGTGTCTAAGCCGATATACACCCATGCCAATACTCATTCCATCGCTCATGAAGAACATGGCCATGGAGGATATGGCCACTCGTCCTATGGAAGGAGTTTCGATATGCCTATACCACTAGGATTGCAGCCTAGTTATAATCCAGAATAATTAGTAACGTCAACCAAATATTGTATATATGTATTTTGTAATATTTATTTGTTATTGAAAAATAAATTAATTTATATGTATTTAAAGCGTCTCAATGTATCTTAATATTTTGTTATAAAAATGTTATATTTCACTAGTGTTTTAATGTCATTAAATATCCAGTCAAGATATTGTTTGATAGCTACTTATATGAACTAAATTTTTATTTATTTGGTTGACGATGATGATCGTATTGTAATATATGGTATTAATATCTTTATTTAAAATGCATTAGGTTTAAAAATGATACATCTATTACTAAACATTTATGAACCTGTGCATTCTATTTTTTATAGGTATATAAAATAATTTAACCTAAGTACCAGTATCTTATTTACTGTCAATATAATAAGTTTCGAGATATATAAAATATTTTGATGTATCCTTATTACATTCTAAAAAACGTATGGTTGTTAACAGAAAACGGTATCAAATTGTATAAATTAAATGGAATTTACTTGATGTAAGTATATTTAAAATTTATAAATTTTAAATGACATAACGCAATATAAGAAAACTATATTGTTATAGAGAAAATATTTACCTAGACAAACTTAAATAAATTGTAAAAACACTAATGAAAAAGACGTACTGGCAATGCTCTACACAATAAATTATGTGCATCGAGAAGTTCAAGATCAAGCCTGTTGTAGTTCGAACAGGCACAGACGCCATACTAGAGTGGCAAACCAATTAATTGAAATTCTTAGGCGATAAACATGATTATTGAAGGAAGTAGTAGGATATAAATGAATGTTTATTGTAGAGGTGGTATGTTTAAAAGTATATCATAATCTCGTTATAAAAGTGTGAATACTAACTGTTTCTAAAAAAAAAAAAATAAGAGAATTAGTGCGGTGATAGTACAACACTAAATCTTCATCTCATTATATTCATGGTCAGAGCCGGGTTTTCTTTCTTCGGACATTTCACGCTTCAAACTTCACTATACGGTTTTGTAGTCTTAACGTATCTAAAAAAATTTTTCAAATAAATTAATATTTATTTTATTAATTTAGGTATTAATATGATTAAGGGTATTTTAATATAGTTTGGAAATCAATTCAAACGACTTGTTTTCAGCAAACTCACAGATAATTTATTATTAATTTTTGATTCTTAAAATAGCGACTTTAAAGCTTTATTCTCACTGACTAACATAATTTTCTCTATTAAAATATATAAATGTATTACTTAACATTACTAAAAATGCTGAGATTCGCGGATGAAATAGCAATATTAGCATCTAGTAAGGAGGAATTAGAATCAGCGTTGAACGAAATGGAGGCAGTGTTGACAGAGGAATATGGAATGAGGGTGAATAAAAACAAAACTAAAGTGTTAGTGTGCAGAGGGCGCGAGAGCAGAGCAAAAACGAAAGTACAAATTAATAATGAAAGATTGGAGGAAGTTAAAGACTTCACTTATTTAGGAAGTAAAATAAATTGGGATGGAAGAAGCGATAAAGACATAAAACAAAGAATAGCGCAGGGTCGAGTAGCTTTTAACAAAAAGAAAGCACTTTTATGCTCGGGCGTAATAAACTTAGAAACAAGGAAGAGATTTTTCAAAACATATATATGGAGCACGGCACTATACGGTTGCGAAACCTGGACGGTAGGGGAAGCAAGTAGAAAGAAATTAGAAACTTTTGAAATGTGGTGTTACCGAAGAATGATGAAAATACCGTGGACTGATAGGGCTAGAAACGAAGAAGTATTGGAGAAAGTCGGCGAGAAAAGAAGTATGTGGAAAAACATAAAGAAGAGAAGGGATAGAATGGTAGGCCACTTGCTGAGGCATGTGGGAATAGTCCGTGATATTTTGGACGCAGAAATAGGAGTAAAGAAAGGCAGAGGTAGGTCTAGATTAGACTACTGCTCGCAAATAGTAAGGGATGTAGGTTTTAGCACAATTAGCGAAATGCGTAGGTTAGCACAAGATAGGAGAAGCTGGAGGTTAGCGTCCAACCAGTCTTATGACTGATGACCTCATGATGATGATTACTTGACATAAAATCATAGAATAGAATAGAAAATATTTCTAAAACTGAAGAGCACTTGAGAATTTGGTCACGTGAAGCCGTTGCCAAAAAGTTCCAAACCTCTGGAGGATGATAGTATAAAAATTAATATCGTTATAAGTTTTCGAAGAACTCTAAAACGTATAGTATATCAAACTGTTAATAATTAACAGTTAATATATTTTTTAATTTATGTAAATATATATTTAGTTTCAAGAATATATTATATACTCAGAATCTGAAAAAGAAACTGATTGGATATTCAGAAACTGATCGACAGGACCAATGACAGAGATTTACTGGGCAGTAATGTAGTGTTTTAGATAGTGTATTATCCGACTAATATATATTTATTTTAAAGCGGTACATGAACCAACAAGACTGTAAAACATGGGGCACTGAAATATCTCCTGGAAGGCGCACACAGTGACAAAGAAAAGTTAATGTATAATCAAGAATTAATAATTCCAGGGCCACAAAAAGATAAATTTTGTGTGTGCTAAGGAATAAACCATATTTATTATTTGAATTTTTTCCCGCTAAACATGAACACGAATCTAAAGTTAAAATTAGGGTTTACTGATCAAAGTTCTAATAAAAACCAAAAATCCAATAAAAGTTTTAATCTAGCAATTTTTTTCTGCGATGACACAATTGTTATATTTATTATCGTTTTCGCACATGTTTGTCTTCAAATGATCTATGTAACCAATCATTAAATCTAAACTGAACTGAACGAATCATTCTACACATCCCATTTTCAAAACAGTTGTCAACGCAGTCCAAACACTCCGTAGCAGCAAGCTTGTGGCGGTACTTGTACTGATCGGGTAAAAAATAAAAACTTGAACTACAAAAGTAACGCAAAAAACTGTTTTCGGCGTAAACTTGTGCTCTATTAAAAACTATGTAGTTATAAAAGTTTCTTCGCCATATAAAAACCAGCATATCATGAAATCCATGGTTTCTAATGCTATTTGCTTATAGAAATTTTCCTTTAAAGATAATGAATTCGTTACAAATATGATTGATGAAAAAAATGCATCATGGTTGAGTTTTGAAGATGTGCCAACTAAACTTGTAGGCAATAATAATGATGCTGGTTATAGAAACCTTAGGGCAACTATCGGTGTTTAGGGTGTTTCTTAGAAGTTAGATCAATAACTCCTAATTCTGACTTTAAGTTCACGCTCAGCGGGAAAAAATACACAAAATTAGTATGATTTATTCTATAGTACACACAACTTTTATTTTATTCTGGGCCTGTGTAATGACAGAGTATACAGAGGAAATATATCTTTCGAGTGTTATTTTCTTATTCTGAATGATTGATACCTCGAAAAATGTACAATATTGTAGTACATTTCATTTAGAAATTATTTCAACACATAACTACCAAATATCAGATTATAGTTGCAAGATAGACCACCGAATCACTTTTCCATACCATCGTGATAATTATTATGTAATTATTACATAAATTTGGACACACAGATTGACTTTCCAATAAATGAAACCCTTTCAAATACACGAATTAGAAAAACAGATATTATCGAATGATTAACATGATTGCCAAATGTAGCACCAATTAATTTTCCCAAGAGTTACCTGAAGGGCAATGGTTTCAATGAAAGTCAAAGTAACTAGATATATCGGCAATAGCGTCTACGGTCAGAGTTGAAGTAATTGCTTTCTTGCATTTTTATATTATCTTACTGTTAACATTATATATAACACTGTTTTTACCTTGTTGCTGTTATTTTTTTTAAACTATTAATTGTAAATTTGATAAAAAGAGCTATGCGAATGCGTTCGGATTCTATATCCGTATAATTTTTAAATTAAAGCCGGTTCTGTATAAGAATTATCGAATTTATGCCCGTCACTTACGCTCACAATTACTTTATGCTCCACTAACTCTATTCATCTAATGATCGAACATTAATTTAGATACTAAAAACCACATGTTCTTTTTTTAATCCAGATCTTCCACTATATAAATACGAAGAAATTCTACGGAAGATGTCAGTTGCTCATAACAGCAATTATAAGAAACATTAGAAATGTGGTGTAAACACGTGATGTTTATATTTGTTATTTTATTAAGTTTATCTTTGGCACAAGACAGTACGCAACGAAGTGATAGAAGTGATTACAAAAGGGCTTTATCTAAAGATTGTGAAAATTCATATTCGGCAACTTGTTTAAAACTCGATATTGTTTCTTGGGTGGACAGACTTAACGAAGATGATAATTATAGTGTTCTTCCCGGAGTTTCTATAGTGCGAGAAAATAGTAGTGCAGGAGTTAATACGGCCGATATCGTTGCCAACCTTGCGAGGGACTTTCCAAACGATCCAGAGGCAAGGCTAGATGCCTTCCTATTAAAGAAGGTACAAGGGTACCTTAATACACATTCAGTGAAACTTAACCTCTATGACAAAGATGACTCGCTTTCCGTTAGTGGTAGAGGTGGCGGCGGCGGAGGAGGCGGCGGCGGTGGTGGTGGAAAAAAAGGTGGAGGTGGTGGCATGGGAATGATATTGGCAGCTGCTGCAATGATGAAAGGTACCTTAATGGCTTTAGCACTAGGAGCTTTAGCTGCACTAGCCGGGAAAGCTCTTATGACCGGTTTAATTTCCCTTCTACTTTCTGCGATAATCGGACTCAAATCTTTGTCTGGAGGCGGTGGAAAGACAACATACGAAGTAGTATCTAAGCCCATATATACACACTCGGCTTCGCACTCGAGTTCCCACGAAGATTACGGACACGGAGGACATGGTGGCCATTCTGGATACGGCAGAAGCTTTGATATGCCGTTACCACTTGGACTGCAACCAGACTATAAACGTACTCAATGATTCTAAATGCATCTATTTATTATTTATTTGTTTTCAATAAATTATTTTTTTATATATCAGCATTGTTTTATGATTTACTCGTACATTTAGTAATCCTCTCACGGCAATTGTTTTCTATATTACGCCAAATATCACCACCAAATTAGCTAATCAGCACCAAAGGTGTGCTGCTAATTAGCTTTTCCTATAAATCATTTGGGCAACGATCAAATATGTATCGGAACATGAACCTTTTCATTTCTTCCCATTGCATTGTTTTTGTAAAATGCAATGTAATCATTAATAAAAAAAAATTTTACATTTTTTGTGATACTGAGGTACATAATCATTACAAACAAAATATCATCATTTGGAGAAAAAAATTGTTCCTCTGCAACTAAAATTTGTCTTTGGTATTCACAGACTTATTTATCTAACTGTTCAAGATTCAAATCAGATAATGCATTATTTATTATTACACCTACCTATTGGGACATAATGTTCTAAGTAACTTGTCTAAAATAACTTTGGACAATTAGAAAAAGGTATCCAGTATCAATCATTTAATGTTCAGAATTTTGAGATGAATTTTGATGGATATTAGCATTTATTATTGACCAGGGGCGTAGCGTGAGAAGAGAATCTAGGGATATGATAAAAATTTTATAAGGGGAAGAGATATATGGTAGGCCATATGAAAATGGTATAAATCAAAAAAAGACACTAACCTAAAATGATTATGCCGAGGTATATGTCGTAATTTTTAAAATTAAGACCAATTCTTCGGTTTTTGTTTGTCCAGTGAAAACGTCTATCACTGTTTCTTAAAATGTTGGAGATGATCTGATATCTTCTAACAAGACACTTTCAATAGTTATCAATGCTAAAGCTGACAGTCTTTCTTGCTTTTGAGAATTTCGCAGATAAGTCTTTATTCTCTTTAAACATGAAAATGATCTTTCCGCGGAACTGCTTGTGGCAGGAATAGTTAAAGTTAAACGACACAATTTTGATGAAACACAATTCTCAGCCTGCAGTTGCACCAGTTGCTGGGTGGATTGAGTAGCCCAGCAGTACTGTTGTCCGTCCCAAGCCCGGAAGAAAGAGAAGGGTTAGAGGGCCAGGTTTAAAAACTCCTACTTAGAAGGAAGAAGAAGAAGACATATTTATGATTCCGGGAAAACAGAAGATAATTGAAGGGCCATAATATATTAACAAAGCTCAATCACAATACTATTTTTCATATTGGGATCACTGTAAATCACTAAAATTTCACATTTTAAATGATTTGCGCCAAAGAGTGTTCCATATGTATCTACTAAAAAGGAAAAAAGTTCATCACGAGAACGTTTCATGAATGAAGTAAATTGTGTGGAATCTAGATTTAAGAATTTAAGTTTGGAAATTTCACTAAACCGTTCACTAATGGTCAAAGTAATAACGCCCAAAATTTCATAAAACAATTGTGCGTAGGTGCTTTTCTTATCTTATTCCAGAATTAAATCCAAACGCATTCATTTACTTGGTAGTTGATTTTCTAACACAAATCCGTCTATACGGTCCCAAATGACACTAAACTCGTTTCTCATTTTTGAATATGTGATTTGAAATCGGCGATATTTTTATTGCAGTAACTAATATCTAATATTTTTGTCTGTAGAATTTTAAACTGAATCTCGAAATGTGGGAATATTGCAGAAAACACTGCTAAGAGAAAATTAAAATCAAAGTCTCTCAATAAAGTTAAAAGGCCTCTAGCACAAATAACGGTTTCTCGATCCCATTCCTCATTTTCATTTTCCACAATTACCTGAAAGAGCACTTCCAAATCTTCCTTATGTTGTGGCGACAGTCACCAAGATGCGTTCATATAATCGCATAACTGAGTCCGGAAATAACGACAACACCACTTTTAGCCCATCTAACGCGTAACTTGGATGTAACGTAGACCATCGTATTTCAGCACTATAATGTATGTTTGCGGTCGATTTAAAATAATTACAAAATTGTCACAATTGAATAAATCGATTGAACTTTTAAATAACACTGATTTACCAATTTTTTAAGGGATGCGACGCATCAATCACATCCATGTACGCCTGCGCCCCTGGTATTGACTGACCAATAAAGATATAGATGAAGAAATCTTGATTTATAAAGAAACATTAAATATGATCAACGCACTTACCTGGTAACTTAATAGAGGGCTTCTAATTTTCATGATTTTCCATCGGTGTGTTTTTATTATACTGAAAATTATAATTTACTTTTGTACTCAATTTTACAATTGATGAGCTTACAGGACTAAAGTATGAAAAATTTTATTTCAAACACTGTAAATCTATTAATGTAAGATATTGTCACCAGATAATAGAATTGACCTCATGGTACCTACAGTTCGTATCTAATTTTTTAACTATTTCTACCCCATTAACGACTATAACCTGGAAGCAGAAACGTTTTACTTGGATTCCAGATTCTGCGGAGGCCATAACCCAGATAAAATAATGTTTGATATCAGTCCAGGTATTAGCTTTTCCGTTTAAGGAATAGGATGGTGCAGAAAGTGTTATCTATTATCTGAGACGCTCGTTAAATAAAATCTAAAGAAAATAGAGTACCGCAGAAGAAGAACGCCTCACGGTTCTGGAAAACTGAGGTTGTTCGTGGTAGGAACGTGGTTTATAGTGATCACTAATCGTTACATCATCATAAAATAAAGAAACCAGTTGGGCTAGGTAGTACGACTCCAAAAGTATAACTTAAAATAGTATATCGTACCCGTAAAACTTGTGTTCCATAAGAAGTCCTCTTTCGCGCCATTTCAAGAATTAACTATGTAAATAGTAAACTCCATTAACAACTTTTCTCGGCCAGCGGAATCCATAACCTATCGGTGGTACTTGAGTCAAATCAATCGCAATATTACCATCCTCGACACTATCCCCCCGTGGACAGTAAAAGACGGCGAGCTCTATCTAGAGCTCGCTGAAACTTCTTGGTTTCGGGCTTCGGCTTTAGCAAACAAGTATGTTACTTCTAAATTACGGTGGGCTATCAGGTGTATAAAGATGATTTTGAATTACAGCCATACAAATGAATTGTCGTACATTTTATGGGAGATAGACCAAGCAGAAATATCCTGATATACTTACCAGAATAATAAAAAGTGTTGAAGATTCTGAAGATTCGGCTTTAAGTGATACTAATGAAGATGAGGGGGAATTATTAGCAAATATTTATAATGAGGTTAGCAGCAATACAGAGTTACTGAAGTTAGAGGTTCAAAGCAGTACAGACGAAGAACATTCAGAAGTTGAAGAAGATATGCTTGTATCAGAAAATAAAGAGAATTATCCTCAGAACAGTGAGATTCTTTGGGACCCAGAGGACGACATTCCTCTAGCCCAATTTATCCATAGCAAAATTAATAAAACAAAAATTCACAAAAATTAAATGAACCCATCAGCGAAGAAGAAAGGAAAAATTGACCTAAATCGGAAGACTAATACTCAACTGGTAAGACCAGAAAAATAGCTTGCCAGAAACCAGGTAGCCCTCTAAATTACTTTTGAAAAGTTACTGAGAATCTTTGATGTCCAATATTACTTGAATGTCACATACCCCCCCCCCCCCCCAAAAAAAAATGAGGGGGTAAATTACTAGTAATTTCTATGAAAAATATTAATTTCAAACATTTTATAAGAACAATTTTAAGTAAATATAAGTTAATTCCTCAGAATATCTACAAAATTTATTTTCACCTATTCAAATCTTTACCTAATCACCGCATAACCTAGCCAAATAAGCAAAGTTTTATCTTTGTAACGATATTTTTAGCAATAATGCTTACTGTTTGCAATCCATGTCCCACAGGACCTATCAATCAATCGGTTGGTTACCAAAAAAGTCTCAATAAAAATATGTAGTCATATCAGGCTTTATACATTTTTGACTATCGTTTTCTTAGCTACGTTGTAGACTTTTTGAAAATTTACTTGTTCAAGTAAAATTCACATTATTTTTGGATTTTTTTCCCCAATTTTTTAAAAAGTCAAAACTGACTTTTTGCTTTGAACGACAATAACTCAGCGAAAATTATCGTGCATCGGGCTTTTAGATATAAATTAAAGAGGATAAAAGTATCTAAAACAGTTTTATGACAAGATCACTGAAAATAATTTATTAAAGTCCGTGTGGACATTTTGAATGGCAAGCAAGTATTTGGAATTTTTTTCTTCCGACGGTTTTCTTGATTATTCAAAAGCTGCTGATTGTAAATATGTTTAACTCAAGTAACTTAAAGCCTTGAAAACTAGAAACATGGAGCTGCAATTATCTTTTTTTAAAATTACTCGGCGACTATTTTTATCCATGTTACAGCCCTTTGAAAACCACCTAAAAATTTAGAATTTTTTTACATCCCTCAATTTTTGTGCCTAGTTTATACACATACAACTTAATATTTCACAAATATTTCTTTATCATGATCAGTGTTGGTTTGTTTACACGATAAATTAAGTTAGTTTGAGTAAAAACTACTTACCTACCATTTTAAAATGTATTCCTTTTTAATATTTATTATTATTGTATCTCTGACAATTATATCGCTGTTACGATACCCGTATTAAGTAATTTTGTACTTTGTAAATGGACTCTCCAAATGATATTTTCATCGAGTATAATATATTACTAAAAATATAAAAATATTCAGTGTATACAGTGTTTCTAAATATAAATACAAAACAGGCTAGACCCGAAATAATATACCTATACGAATAAGCAAATCGCAATAATATTGCGCCGTCCTCTCGCTCAAATCGAAGGCATCTCCAGAGCATGCCTCTAGAGGCTTCTGATAAGAAAACAAAAGTTACCACGTTGTTCGCAAGGGTCAATTTACTATACTGATTTTGTCAGAATTCCGAAATTCGAACGAAAACCATTTCATTCATAGACCTACAAATTTCGTGACATACACACGAAAACAGCCGTTTAGTAAATATAGATATTTGAAATATATAAAAGTATGTATATAAAAAGGACTCTGAAAAACATTAAATAAAAATATTTAATCAACATACGGAATATGTAATATTAAGAATTATTTTGGTAATTTTTTACCAAATAATAAGAACACTATAAAATCCCAAACACCAAGTAAAACCAAAACACTAAAATAATATCAAATAGTAACTACGGGTGTCTAGTCAATTCGATTCCGAATTTCAATATATGTACACAGAAGTACGGAGATGTCATTTGTTATCAAGACCGCAATACTGAGAGGCTACTATTTTAATATATTTAGTTTAGTAATTAATGTTATATATTATAAAATCAAAACCTTGTGTATCCGAGGAGTAAGTACACTGTTGTTTAAAAAGGTAAACTCCAGGAATATTCTTATAATACAATATCATAAAATCCAAAATATGTAATAAATAATAATAAGTTATAACAACTATTTAATTACCAGATAAACATAAAAACTAAATAATAATGAATAAAGTATTCAATACTTTCAAAATATATACTACATTTAAGACATTAAAGTTAAATGCATTTAAAGAAATTGAGTAAGTAATTTTTATTCAAAATAACATAATATTTTCTATAGTTTTTATTTATGTTAATTAGCTAGTATTTTATAATATTATTTAGATACCTTGAAAATATTTCAGAAATATTAAAGGTTTTAATTATATTTTATACGTACATTATTATCCAAAATTTATTTTCCAATTAATTATATTACATTTACATTTTATACTATAAATATCATAGTTAACTTATGGAACCCCTGTATATTGATCGACGAAATAATAACCTTAGGCACGCTTACTGACCAAATGGCATCAGATTTAATAGAGGGCGCTTGGACAGGAAATGGTAGAATATAGCAGGTGGATAGAAAACTGTAAACATTACAAGTCATTTAAGAAGATCGTAAGTTTTATGACTATTTTAATGTACAATTTGTGTAAAGGATGTATTGTAGTATCAAATTACATTTAAATTAGGTATGTAGGTTATGCAAAGTGAAAACTACTTGATAATAAAAAGTGATATCACGTACAAAATAAGGTGTTACATAATGAGTTTACTTCTTACCGGTGTTTTTATAATTCCGCAAGATATCAAAACAACTTTAAAATGTTAACAAAATTTTCTGCTGATTATATTCTATGCAGTTAAAAATCTTGACAGAAGTGATCTTTTTTAAACAATTTTGTTTCATTAAGTTATTAATTGCAAAACCTTGTTTGTAAACAAAAGATAAAAGTAATAAATTATTGTACAACTACATTGACAAAAAAGTGGAGAGTCGCTTAAGTATACAAGGATTACATTATTTATTGCTTTTCTTAATAACATTTTAGTGAAAACATATAGACAAAAAATATATGAAAGCTACACATTTTTTAATAGACAATTTAATTATATTAATTATATAAATTAGTTATTGGAAATTATGAGCCTAACACCACTGGACTCTAACATCACTAACTTTTTATATCATAAAATAGAAAGAAAGTAATTAAACATTACAGGTAAGTAATAAATACCTAAATGTTATATTACTCAGATGTTGAAATAATGATTTTTCACAGAATATTAATTAAATACGTATAAAACGTTAAAAAATTATTATTTTAAGAATAAAAGTTCATATAAATGCATACGTTTTTAATACACAAGGTTTTTTAATTTTATTTTTGAAAGTTTTTTTTTATTTTTCTTACACAGACTTAAGGATAGTTATTAAGCAACTTGATAAATCTTTGAAATAGTCTACAATGCACCATTTCTTTTGTTTTTTGTCCAAACCCTTTAAACACCTCCATTTTTTAGTACAGTAACACTACGATTTTTTAATATCCTATTCTACTTGCAATCTACTCAACAGCAATAAGCAATTGTTGTACTTTAATGCCAGATAACAAAATTATTGAAAAGGTTATGTCATTAATATAATGTTAACGATATTCATAACTTACCTTTTAATATGGTAATTGATCGATAATTATCTATTAATAATGTAAAATCATTGGTGAACTATTTCTCTTGAAACAGTACAAAATATTATTATATAAACAGTTTATATTACAGATAGAGATAAGTAAATGTTCTCATATATAAAAAAGTATATTTAAAAATAAATTTAGACATAATTGTATACAATATTTTCAAATTAATTTTATAAACATGTGCCCACAAAATCTTCTGTCTAGAACAATAATAATAAAAAGAGAATTATGGATTGCATTGAACTAATTGAATTAATAAATAAACATAGACTTTTCCAAATTTATAAATGTATGAAGATGAAATTTCGACATAAATTCATAAATGTCCCTTCAGATGTCTCTTCATATATATTTATTAAGTTACGAATACCTCCTGAATACGATGGAGACCTCTGTTTTAATGACAAACTGTTAATTTTCCTGTAAAAGGAAGGAAAAGGTCGTCGGAACTTCAGAATTTCTAAATTCATACCTACCTGGAGATTCTTTGGATTGAGAGCAAATCCGGCGCCGATGACCTTGCTTCTCTTACGTATGTACGAATTTTTTTAGAATTTTACTCGAGAAAACGTTTTTCAGTCGATAAAAATCGATGGACATAGCCTTACATTTTGTGAAAAATCAGAAAGTGTTAAAATCAACGCGTATTATATCGAACACCATATAAATCGACCTCCTAAATACTGTGAAGATCTCTATTTTAATAAGAATCTGTCAGTTTTCTTGTAAAACGAAGGAAAATTCGCCGGAACTTCAGAATTTCTAAATCCGTATCTACCTGAAGAATCTTTGGATTGAGAGAAAATCCGATGCCGTTGAACTTGGCAACTTCTCTTAGGTCCGTACGAATTTTTTCAGATTTTTGCTATAGAAAACGTTTTTTTAGTCGATAAAAGTTCATGGACTGTCCTTACATGTAAGAAATACAAAAGTGTTAAAATCGACACATATATCGTACACTACGTAAATGGATCTCCCAAATACGATGAAGATCTTTGTTTTAATGAGAAACTGTTGGATTTCTTGTAAAACGAAGGAAAAAAATCGTCGGAACATTAGAATTTTTAAATTCATATCTAGCTGGAGAACCTTTGTGTTTAGAGCAAATCCGCAGGCGTTGTTAAACTTGGCAGCTTCTCTTACCTCCGTATACATTTTTTCAAATTTTTACTCGAGAAAACGTTTTTAAATCGATAAAAATCGATGGACTGCCTTATATTTTGGAAAGAATACGAAAGTGTTAAAATCGATTCATGTTATATCGTACCCTACGTAAATCGAGCTACCGAATACAGTGGAGATCTGTTTTAATGAGAAACTGGGGGTTTCTTGTAAAACGAAGGAAAAAATTGTCGGAACTTTAAAATTTCTAATTTCATACCTACCTGGAGAACCTTCGGATTTAGAGCAAGTCCGCATACAACGGAGATCTGTTAACTTAATAGGCTAGATTTTGTCCTAATTTTGTGAAAATTTTTCCTAGTGCATATCGCTCACTTTCATAAGACAGTTGTACACAAACTATTCAAATTATTGAACTCTTCATCTCAACATGTTGACGTCGCATAGTTTGTAGATGACAACTGTTATATATTAACGCTCTATCTTTGACAGAATACAAATGGAGCGCAATTTAAATTCTATAGTTTCAACTGAAACACTCTATATTTTGTGGCGAATTTTCTTTATTTTGGGGAATATTTTTGAACCAAGTAGGCAAGCAGGAAAAGATAAAATCATGGTATTAAATTGACTGGCTTTTCTCTTATAGTCATTTAAATATATCCAAATGGTTCTTGGGTTGTCGATATTTCTTTAATGAAACCATTATGGACCATTATATTGGTTGAATTAAGATTTTTCTTCCCTAAATTTAGATGATAAATTATTTACCATTGGTACATAAATATCTTAAAAGTGTTTGGACATTTATGTGATGGCAACTTATAAATCGAAAATCGAGAAAAGAACCACCAAACCGCAAAGCGGTTACCAAAGTAGTTACGGAATAGCAAAGCTATTACATAATTGCTATAGGTAACAACTACCCTCGGGCTAAAGCCCCGCCCGGCATTGAATTACACCTAAGAGCGATCCTCGATCCCTTTCTCGTGTTTCTGCACGATCAGACAGGTTTCAGAAAAATAAAATTCGCCACTGGTGGGATTCAAAATTCGTCCCGGATGGAAACCGAACGACAGACAGCTGTTTAGAACTTATTAGATCTCATCAGTCCCGTGGACGGTACGCCGATATAGAACAAATGCCGAATCAAATCCGTGGGGCATTCAGCTATCTCGATACGATCCATGACAGCAACTTATAAGTCGGAAATCGAGTAAGGAACCACCAAACGGCAAAGTGGTTATTAAAGTAATTCCCGAATAACAAGCCTAAAGTAATTATATAATCGCTATCAGTAACAACTATTCCTCGGTCTAAAGCCCCGCCAGGCATTGAATTACACCTAACCGAGATCCTCGATCCCTTTCTCGTGTTTCTGCACGCTCAGACAGGTTTCAGATCGACATTTGTTCTGGATCGGCGTATCCTGTACGGCACTGATGAAAATTAATAAGTTCGAAACAGCTGTCTGTAATTCGGTTTCCACCCGGGACGGTTGTCAAATCCTACCCGTGGCGGGTTTACTTTTTCTGAAAATTTATGTGACGTGTAAATGTTTTCTGCAAATGTTTAATAAAACCTTAAATATGAAAAAAAAAAAAAGTAATTAACTAACACAAGGTGATGTGATCCTTCACAACACAGTTATGTTATCCTTCACGAAAAAACACATTCTTTTGTACTTGGTGAGCTTCTTGACAGGTAATTAGAGGTATTTTGAAAATTTGGTTTTCATATGAGTAATTTATATTTATTTATATGAAGTTATGGGAAAGCCAAATTAGAAGCGATATCTTGAAAAACAATTAAGTTATGGAAGTGACATGAATATAGTTTATACCTAGTCTATACTTTATATTTTATGTTTCTTTTTAAATATCGATATTTCTATTTTATTGTACTATTTTTTTTTTTTGTAATCTACGTTTTATTTAATGTATGTATTTGAAAATTTACATGTTTTATACTTTCGTTCAAAATTTTGCTATTGTGATAAAAATTGTAAAATTGCAAACTAACCTTTCTCGTAAAGGAGGATACGGTGCACTGAAAATACTAGGGCAAATTAGAACGCGTCATGTAAAATGTGCATTACACACTGACGACTGCCATCTAGCAGCAAATATACTAAGTTTCATAATTCTTCTGACATTATTATTTATGACACTTCCTTCTTATATTACGTTATATATATAAGAAAGAGACAGTGCCCTCTGGTAGTCAGTAGTATTACCTGTATTGCATTTACATTAGTTAGACTGCCTCACACAAAAACCTACATAGGTCTGACAACTTTCAGTTTATTCAAGTACAGTAAACGCTTATATCAATCAATGGACATTGTCGACATTATACTATTGACCGTTTGGTATACTTTGGCAAAAACGTATAAGTTACCAAAAATCTGTAAATAGGTATTCTATATAACGAGATTCGATACCTATTAGTAATATCTCGCTACGATTACTATGGATGTGCCATTATCTTCATTGAATATAAATTTATATCGCCATCTGACAATACTAGTTGGAATCTAAAAATACGGATGACTCATGAAAATGTATTTTCTGTCTCAACCAGGGCGATGGCACTCCCTATATGTCACGTAGTGCGATCTTGCAATTACGTGTACAATGGCTGCCAGGGGTGCTAGTGGTCTTGCAGCCTCATTTTCCCCTTTCTCTTACGTCGCCCACCTACAGTAAAAGTAAACATAACCTCGCGTACATGTAAACAAACGCTTAATTGCGAGTTGTATTCAATCTGCAGTGTATAAATACAATAGTGTAAAATGGAGGATCCTCCGAAAGTAAAAAACAAAATGCGTCGTGTGAGACGACGTTGCATAGTGCCCGCATGCAATTACGAAGAAGAACATTCCGTAGAAGACGAAAGAGAACCCTCAAACAAAGACAAAAGAGAACTGTGGCAAAGTGCTGTCGGAATGATTTAACTCTGATTGCATTTTACAAGTGTACTTTAATGACATGTAACTAACTGAAGAATAATTCAATGGTTTTAAAATATTTTCTTCATTAAAAGATTATTATGATTCGACATTATTCAAAGTTTTGTATTGTTATTTCAATCGAAGTAATTAATATCATTGCATTAGTCTAAATACACCATTTCTTTTGCACAGTGGCCATATAAAGTTGTCCGCTTAAAGAGGGGAGCAGGGCCATGTAAAAATTTGTCAAAAGACTCTTGGAAATATTGTGGCGTGTTCTGTTTTCGGTAATGTGCAGTGATATAGATGGTTTCATTTTCCCTTCAACGATACTTTGATTTCTCCCAATTTACAATATTATCATTTGTAGTATATACTACAAACTTCATTTGCCTCTGTGAATTAATATTTTGAAATGATTTCTCTTATTTGTAACAGCAATATTTATAGAATAAGTTTCAGCACTTTTCAGAGAGATTATATACGTATGTATACATATTACGTGTAAATAAAAAATTATTGCAAGAAAATATATTTTTTATAATTGCAAATTAACCTAATTCAATTTCACCTATACGGTAAACAATAATAATCGTTACATAATACATTGTGCCTCAGATAATTTTCCTATAAATTCATTTTACATCATCCGTTACGTATATATTAAAATTTAAAAGCATTTATGTTTTTACCTGCAATTTCGCGCTGCAAGATAACTAACGCCCCTTGTACAATAATTTACCAGCGAACTACCGCAGTGCCAGGGGCCTGGTCTCAACGATGAATATTTACTTGGTTACAACATTTTCTAGTTAATTGATTATTTAAGTATAATATATAATTGACCATCTTTAATGCTTTATATACTTAACCGATATTTCCGAATGATTCCGGCCTGGATTCCCAAAAACCACTGATTTTAATAGTAACAAAAAATTATATCATATTTACTAGCACTAAGCATAGTACTAATTCATTATTAATACAAACCGTTGCGCCATCTGTGAACATCCAGCCCACAGCATGTCATCCAGTAACATTTTATTCGACATAAATTTTACGCACTCTTCTCGATAAATGAACACTCATTTAGTTATAAGGTTTCTTTCCTACCTGATCATTCAAGTCTTTAAGAGAGGGCGCGCCAATACGATTAAATACTGTACTGTAAAAGTTCTTTCTTCGTCTTCTCGTCTACGGTTATATGTTTTCCACATTTTTGCTTGTCCTTCAAAGTGTTCACAGACTTCGATAAATGTTATGAACATTGATTTAGTTTATGAAAAATGGTCGTATCGAGATAAAAAAAAATTTAAGCTTGTAGTTTCTATTTTTCAAATCTTTGACTAAATCACTACAAAGGACGGTTAGAATGTTTATTTGGTTTTAATTTAGAATGTTAACGGGCTCTATACGACCATGTTTTGCTGAGATATCGGTGATAGAATTAAAAATTACGTTCTTGTCTTTGATCATCGATATCTCAGGAACTAAAAATCGTACAGTCAATCAAAGAATGGTTCTGAAAACTTGAATAAAACCTTTACAAACGACGAGTGTCATTCCTGAGCGCATACAGTATTTTAACCTCACTATTAATTTAAAATTGTACATAAAATTAACTTCCTGATCTTTTAAAGAATCTACAGTCACTTTGGTAAATATTGAGGAAAGGATTAATGTTGTCAGGTAATTTTAGCTTATTATACTCCCAATAGCTCTGTAAATTTTCAAATTGATCAATTAAATTGTTTTTTGCCGAATGATCATAGTTGAAAATAATTAAAGGAAGAAGATTATTGCTTTGAAGAACCATTCAATGAAAAAATACCTTTACTTTGCTTATAATTTCGCTTACAATACTCATAAAATTATTTCGAATTTGAATTATTTGGATGGAAGAGGCAGCAGACCCTACATCGACATCACTTCCGAAGATGAAATTGATTAAAGAAAAAAAAATTCAAACAATTTTCACATTCTTGTTATTTAATGTTTTTTCTAATTTGCTGTGTATTGAAAGCGAAACTGTAAACAAAGTAAAAAAAGTCCATCTAGCTAATCATTAAATGATGTCTCAAAGCAATTTGTTTCTTCAATTCGTTTCAGAACTTTGATCATTCGGGAACAAAAATGGTTCTATGAATCAACTTGAAAATTTACAGAGCTATTAGGAATATAATAAGCTACAAAAATCCAGCAACATTAGTCTTTTACTCAATATTTGCAAAGTGGTGGTAGATTTTTAAAATGTCAGAAAAAATATTTTTGTAGATTAATTAATAGCAATTAGTTAATTGATTAATTGTAATTAATAGCAAAGATTTTTGAGCACAAAAAAATGTGTGCTTGAAAATAACATAGGTATGCCATTTATATAGATTTTCTATAGGTTTTCAAAACTGTTCTTCGATTCGCTGTGCGATTAGTAGTTCCTGAGATATCGATTATCAAAGACAAAAGTGGCATGCTTCATTCAATCACCGATATCTCTGCAAAAAGTGCTTGTACAGAGCCAATTAAGAAATTAAATTAAATCTGAATAAAAAGACTAATAAGCAATTGTATTAATTTAAAGCAGCAACATTTCCCTGAGCTATAATGTACAAAAAGGGAGGCTCGTAAACAAAATTTTAAACATTTTTTGGTATCTCTTTGCATTGCGCAGTAACCACAGCCCAGATTTAATTTTGCTAAAATATTTCCAATCTAGAAACTTATAGCCTCAGAACAGTTTTCTTTTCATCTCCATACGGCCATTTTTCATAAAGTTATACCCTTTCAAATATCACTGAAGATTTTTCGGACTTCTTTGTGCCGTTTGGATTTTTTTGAGTATTGTATATACGTACATATCATTGTTAACTTATTAATATATATAAAGACGAAGAAATCAATTTTAAAATATAGTATTTTATGGATAACAAGCTCTCTTATGCAAAGACTTGAATGATGAGTAAGAAAAGAAACTTCATAACTAAATAAGTTTATTGTGAAGAGTACAAATATTATAACGTATATTCCATTTCAGATGTATTTAATTTTCATATCTTAATATAATTTGGATAATAAAAGGCATAAAATTATGTTGCATTGTTTTAAGGGACCATTCTCCTACCAATTGTGAAAACACCCAAATATCGCATGAAACAATAGTTCCTTTAAAGGAGAAAGAAGTATATTATCACTTTAAAAGAGATTAAAACTTTGTCCTTATTATTATACTGTTTACTGTACAATCTGATCCGGAAAATGTTCTCACCAACTATCGAATGGGATGAAAATCCTTTATAATTTGAGAAGAACAGATCATTTATTCCATTCTTATGAAAATTAACATGAATCCATTTTTTTTATAATAAATTTGCGCCACTTCAACGACCGTTCAATGAATAGATGTTATGATATTAATATAGATGACATTATTATCGACATTCTTTAATGATGTTGTGTTACCTGAGGTAAAACAAAATACTCACATGTTTTGTAAGTTACGGCACTTAGATCCCCTTGGACAGCTGTTAAAATTATTTCCTTTTGGTAGAAAGTGCAACATATTATTTTGTATTTTATAATAGTTTCTAGTATAAATTGACGCGGTATTGTTAACTTTTAAATAAATTGCTTTTCTTTATTTTAAGATATGCTGCATAGGCGAAATATCTATCTTTCTAGTGATTTTAAGTGGCACTTTAAGTGGAATTATGAATATATAAAGACAGAGTTATTTCACTTCTACTTTGATTCCATGCAGTTATTAAAAAAACACTGACTTATTAAATGAAATATTCGTGGATCTTAAAGACATAAGGAACGAATTATTTTAATTGAATTGTCATTAAAGATTGTAGACAGTTTCCTTCTGCTTACACGAAAATAGAAACCAGTTACACGAAATAAGTGCATTCTTTTTAACGCCATCTTCTGGGCACTAAGCAAACAAACAAGACAAATAGAGTTGCCCACTTCACAATATATCACCAGGTGTGCCTTCTTGAACAAATTAATATTTTAAATACGGGAAAATTTGATCATTTTCAATGTCTGGTAAGAACATGTTCAAGATGCAGTACACTGTTTCCTATATTTTATAATAGTGTTAAATGTGGCAGTTCATGTTTTAATACTTAAACGTATTATTATTTTAATCTTCATGAGTTTTAATTTCCTCGATAGATGGTAAGAACATCCATCTTTGATATATATATATATATATATATATATATATATATATATATATATATATATATATATATATATATATATAAGTAATAACAGTAATTGTACTTACTGTTAAACTGATTAAGATGGAGAAATTGGAAATTAAAAATGTCAATAAGAAAATAATTCTGTGAGACTACTAAACTTAGTGATAAAGTAATAAGGACTTGAAAGTCTTTGTGATTTTGGATTACTGTAACTATTTGTACATAATAAGAAGATTAAATATAATCTTATTATAATGTTCGTTTTACCATGTCACTTACAGTAAAACACGTTATGTAAATCCCAATAGAATACTAGACATAACCTTTGATGAAAATTGCTTGGTATCATGTTATAACTTATTCATTATTTATACTTAGGAATAATCTTTTATCGATACCATTTTCCAGCGAAATGATGATTATTTTCAAAGATTATTGTGCATTGATAAACCAAACTAAATAAAATAAAAAATGAGGAACACCACCAAGCTTATACCATTAACGAAATATGGGCAAGAAGTAACAAATATAAAGCTGAATTGTTCGCAACACGCTTAACTAAAGTATTCCAGCCATAGTAATCTAAAATTTTGGTATATGAAAGAGCTAAGACATAGCAATTCTTACAAGCTCCAGGACAATTATAACTCCTAGTCAAACTCTACATAAATACAGAAGTTAAGTTAATAGTAAACCAAAGGGTAGATATAAAGAAGTACCAGGTTATTATATAATAACGGGAATAATACTGAAAGGACTACCTGAAATTGGTATAAAGTTCATCACTAAAATTTTTAATGCTATTAATAGAATTGGACGCTTTCCAAATCAGTGGAAGGGAGTGCAAACAGTAATGATCCCAAAACCAGGAAAACCTGCAGAAGAGGTAACATCATACACACCTATTAGTCATTTTTCTTTTCAATATTGTCGAAACTGTATGAAAAGTTACTCCTGAAGAAACTGAAGCCTACTCTTAAACACTTCATACCAGATCATCAGTTCGTATTCAGGCAGAACACTCAACTATAGAGCAAGTGCACAGAATCACATCTAAAACAGACAAATACTTGAAGACAAAAGCTACTGTACATAACCATTTCTTGATATAGTTGTCCTATATCAATAAATCAAGGCCTTTATCAAGGCTTTTGAGAAAGTTTAGAATGTAGGACTAATGTATGAAATCAGAAAGGTATGTTCAGTCATATAAATTACTGAATACTGAACTGGTGGTAACCAAAAAATTTGCAGAGATGAAGCCCCCAGTCCTTCAGGCTATTGAGACAGATATTTAGTCTTGCTATAGCAAATTCTGAGACATACGCTGTATTAATACCCAATCATCGCAAAGAGAGAAATTCTAATGTTGGTTCTGAAATTTTCGAAATATAATTAGCTAGCAGGGAATTAAGTTAACTTTCTTCTTTTAGTAGTTAGTATATCGTATTTTCTAGTATACAGAAAATGAAATTACTGCTACAAACACACACCATTTCGTTTGTTATGAATTACCAACTATACACTTTTAGTGTAGTTAGGGTAGCCTGACTCTTAAAAAATTTAATTTGTGCATATATGATATGAATTGTCCAACGCTATAATAAAAAAACTATACCAAAACTCCTTCATAAAATTGCCCTTGTAATTGTTGTGATGATATTAAAGGGCATTTTTACCCCTTATGTAAGCGCTTAAGAATATTTTCTTTTGGCAGAAGACGCAGTATACAGTAATTGACATCCGATTCTTTCCACATAAATTCTAACATAAACGTATTTTCGTTTTAACAGTAAGGAGTTTTCCTCCCCTTTGGCCAAATATAAAACCGAAACAGTAAGCCATCCAAGAGGTGTTCGAAAAGTAGGAAACTCGTCACCTGAAAAATGTTAACAGACAATACATTTTAACAGAACGAAATGCAGATCATGAATACATGATATTTTTACAAGCGGTTACAAATCAATAGCATTCACTCGCAAGTTATCGGAGAGGCAAGATGCTGCCAAATATGAAATTATAACCTACTGTCTTGTAGTGTCCTAAAAGTAGAGTTCCAGACTAAAGCATGAATGGGAAATAAAATGAAGGGTATGCTAAAAATAAGTAACATATTTTAATTGAATTGTCCCTATTTTTATCTTATTTTTTAATTGTTTCAGGTCTGCCTTGGAATTGTAGAGTAAACGTAAGAAGTACATAAATATCAGTTCTCCAACGCATACGAATTGTCGAATTTTATTTTCTAAACCGGAAATCGATAATGCGAATCAAGCGTTAAGATTATGCACATTTTAATTTCACAAATATGTCCACTAAAAAAATAATTAGTAATGTCGTCGCTAAATTTGGAGAAACGGGAAGTGTGAGAGGTCGTTCTGAAACAGGTAAACTACGTTCGGTTATAAATCCGAAGATTATCGAGCGAGTAAGCGAGAGTGTAAATGACGATCCCTCGAGTTTAACCAGAAGACGATCAAATGAATTGGATTTAAACAAGACTAGCCTGAGACGAGTATTGAAACTTAATGCACCTTTTTCCTTGCAAAATATAGCTAGTTCATGAAATTAAGCCTTACGATAAGCGACAGCATGTACAGTATAGTGTAGCTCTTCAACAATTAGCTGCATATAACCCTAATTTTTCTTATCAATTAATTATGAGTGACTAGGCACACTTTATCTGAACGGACATGTTAATGAACAAAATATGCGATTCTAGACCAAGGAAAATCCCCAAATGATTCAAAAGAAAGAGCTGTATCCAATTCGTGTAACTGTTTGATGTGTAATGAATTCAACTAGAGCGATCGGGTCATTCTTTTTCGAGGATTAGAGGCAACGCAATGATGGTCAATACAGAACTCTAACAAATAATAGTTAGAAAATATTTATATTCAGCTTTATAAGACCCCGAGAATTTATGATTTCAGCAGAACGGTGTCACATGCGACACTACTAAACAGTTATTGCCTTTTTAAGAACTGTGTTTCCTATTAATTTCTCTATTGTGACCTGGACTCGCCTTCACGATCCTCTGACTTAATAATTCTCTGAAGCTAAATAAAGGGAAGGGTATACAAAAATAAACCACGAACACTTTTGGAACTAAAGAGCAATATTAGAAACGAAATTTGGACCAATACCAGTAGACGTTAGTGATGGAAAATGTTGTGGTTAGAGGACGACTGCGTGAAGAAGTCGGTTACCTACGAGAAGTTATTTTTCACAAATGAATCTCCAGTGAATATACCTACTTTCTGTTGTTGTTTGAAAAAATATTATATGAAGCTTATTAGATTAGCCATTAGATTCGCTATTAGGAAAGATTCTCTGTACAATTAAAGCTCTTTTAGCATTAATAGATGACGTTGATGAAGGACTTAATCTCACGTGAAACACATATGCGATCTAGCCAAAGCATTTTATTGTGTAAATTTAGTTATTCTAAAAATAAATCTTGAATACTATGGCATTCGCAGTAACGCATAACAACTCTTTCACTCGTACTTAAGAAATAGGCAATAATATGTATGCATTGCAGGTCCCGACTCTGCTTTGTTACTTGTAGAAGGAGGTGTACCGCAAGGATCTATTTTAGGCCCCGTAATATTTATTTTATATACAAATGACTTACCGGTTGCAATTGAATACTCTTGTATATTTTTTGCAGATGACACTACTTTACTATTCCGAGGAAATGGATAGATGAGCAGGAAAAAATGTTCTTCAGCGAACAGCTGGTTCTCAGTTAATAAATTAAAATTTAACATGGGTAAATCAAAAAATATAACATTCACGTCCAATAAAAATGGACCAAAGTCAGAACCGGTGAGACTGCTAGGATCATATTTGACCCTAGTTTAAATTGGTCTGCTCATCTCGACAGCATAGTTCCGAAATTAAGCACGCAGATATTTGTCATGAGACAGCTGCGGCCATTTGTAAATAATAACGTCATGAGAACAATTTACTTGGCCTTGTTCCAAAGTCGCTTGGTGTATGGAGTAGTATTATGGGGAAACTGTAGCACAGCTCAAAAGGAGTTTATTTTTCAGAGGTCTGCGATTCATCTCATTGAGGGCGCAGCGATCCGTACTTCTAGCAGAGAACTATTTATGAAATATAATGTTCTACCCCTGGCATGCTTTTATTTGCTGTAGTCACTTCCTTTAGTACACAAGAACTTAGACAACCTTCTAACAAATGCAAACGAGCACCGGCATAATACAAGACATGGTGGTGATTTAAAAAAACAGCTATCGAGAATTCATATTACAACACAAAATAGTATAGAAGTACGGTTCTACAATGAATTTGATGGCTACAGCAAATGTGATAATATTAAGAATATGTCTCGTAAAGCTTTCCATCTATATTTAAAGAAATTTTTACTCGACAATTGCTTCTACACCATTGACGAATTTTTATACAATGGATGTTTGGTTTAACGTTTATATTTTTGACCACTCCTGTTTGTGATTATTTATATTTACTTTGTACTTTTTTATATATTTTCACTGCAGATGTACGTATGTGTTATCATTATTCCATTACATTCTATTCTTTTAAACACAATATTTTAAAAATAAATGGGTTATCTACTTTGGGCCAAATTTGTAAGTATATCCACTCGTAAGCTGTCTGAGATGTAGAAATTAAAAAAGAGAAGTGAAATTCGTCACTTTTAAAATCAGAACTTATCAACTGGCATAGGATGAACTTAAGGGTGAATACAGTATATGTTTAAAACTCTTTTCCAGAAACATTTACTTGCGAGCTTTAGGATAGATGTAAATTTTCGAAAACTTTTGATTAAACCGAAAACTTATGTAGTCACGACTTGTAGAGACTTTAATCGATTTTTAAGTGTGTGTATCTCGAAGTTACTCATATCTCAAGTGTATAAACAAAATCGTAGTATAATAACTGTTAGAGATAACAAATATGAGAGAGAAATGAAAGAAAAACGTCTCAATCTTGATATAATCATACAGATTGAAATTCGAAATGTCTTGTTTATCCTATTAAAGTATGGGAATATATGGTTAATATTAAAGTGAAAACTTTCAATTGAGTATTCAAATATTACCGCGTAATTCTCTTGTTTATGAGAAATTGCATAAGGCGGCAGTACTATAAATAGAGGAAGGTAGCTTAACCTAACTTGTCATAATTTTTTTCTTTTTTGCCCAACTTCACGTACCACTCTTGTCACGATTATTCTGTTACGTTCTTCTACAATAAACCTCCCAATGTCTCAACAATTGCTCTTATTGTTTCTCAACAATCGCTATTTATTGTTACCTTAACCTTAGTTCAATAGGTGATGGATCTAGGGCCCTTCAACAATAAATTTTTGTGTTGAGAAATTGTTGAAGACGCGAAAAATTTTTCCGCCTCGTGCAATAGAGAATATATCATAAGTTGCGTCGTGGAAAACGAGACAATTCGGATTTTTAAGTTAAAAGGAATCGAAAATTGCAGTTACACTGCAGTCCGGCGAAGTTTTGTGTATTATCGATGGGTCGTCATCGTCTCCTGTTTCTGTGGAAAAAGTTGACCAGGCAGTTTTCTCAGCTCTTCTGGCCTCGGGGAAGAAAAACGAAAACACAGCACAGCAGATTATTACGACGATGTGGTGTCGATTTTTTTAGCGCATTCCCCGGCCTTGTATGGGTCGCCCGGATCTGTCAGATACATTGCGCCTGATTACGTCACTATTTTCACTCTTTTATTTTGTTAGATTTCTTTTATTATTTAAATTAATAAAAGAAATTTTTTGTGATCTCCACACTTACTTATTCTGGCTTTTTATGTTATAATTATTCAAAATTAACACATTTGAGTGTTAAATTAGTAGTTTGTACTAAATATCGTTACCAACAATATGATGTTTATTTTTTTTCGGAACATGCTGAAATGATGAAGAGGATTTATAATTCTTTACACTTAATATAGGCAGTTACTTATAACTTTTCTTTGTAATTCACGTGCAATATTTTTTATATATAACTTTCTGACTTTTATATGAAAAAATAGGTGATTTGTTTTCTGTATTCAAAAAAATTTTGTCAATGGCTCGTTTTCCTATAAACATATTCCAAATTTATTGTTTTACAACATGAAATGAGTTCCTTTATGTAAATTTAACAATTGCCAATAAAAACTAGTGTGAAATATTTATTGTTGTGTTTTATTAATTAAAATAAGCGTTTAGTTGAGTCTCCGCTTCATTAAAATCTAAATTGTGTAAGATTTTATATGAAATCTCTCAGATACATTGCGCCTGAATGTGTTTGGATTCAGACTGCGTCCGACGGAAGGTCAACATTTAATTTAAAATATCTTGACGATATTCATACTCGACTAGGGCAGTGATTGATTTAATTAAATAGAACTGGCTAAAGAAATAGTATTATAACCAGCAATTATTGGTTTTTATACCCAAATATTTAGACATAATAAGGACACCTAAAGTGACTAATAATAAGTAGCACATGCAACGTGCTACTTATACGCATCTATTATATTATACAGTTTTTGTTCAAATTGCTGGGTTTATTTAAAAAGTAATAAGAATACCTGATAAAATGTTTGTACAGATATAGAATAAATTCGTAGATAATTCTGATAGTATTAAATATCGGCAGTGGGACACGCCAGACTCTACAGAAGTGTGTCAGAAATGATAAACTTGAACGCCAGCGTGGTTCTTGTTAGTGTTCGCCTCATACCAGTCGATGTGAGAGCCATCATCTGCCCTAATTACGGTCCAGTTTGAATAACGATGACACGCGTACATGTAAAATCGAAGACGTGGTTGTGACTTAAATTTAAAAGACTTTTTGTTTTATATTTCTACAAGAATTTAAACTGTATGTGGATTAGAAATATATTCCTCCTGGAAGAGATATGTCAGTGCCAAACTGTCTTATAATTATTATGTTTATATACAATATAACGTGGGTTACAAGTGCATCGAACGAAACGAAAAATGAATTTCCAGAATCATTCATTAATCTTACTGCAGGAAACGACTTATGGTCCAGTCTTCTCAGAGACTGTACGAAGCCTACATTTTCTTGTGTTCGAAATAGCACCAATAAATATTTACAAGATACCTTAGGATACAACAATAACGGTGACGTACAGTTTACAAGCTTTTTAAAATTTTCAAAAAATTCATTTGACTATAACCAGTATAGAAAAAGCTTTGCAGACCTGTTAAATCCTGATGATGTGACGTTGACTGACGACGAAACATCAGCTGAGGATATGTCAAGATCATTTAGTGAAAACGCTATCCATTTCTTTATGACTCATGATATAGAGGTTACGCTGCCAGATATGTTCTTTCTGGGAACAACTATAAAAGCTTCCCCAAGAACTTTCGAAGAGAATGGGGCTTTAGTGAAACTAGAATTGATTCCGAAAGCTGTCAAAAGTTCAATTGGAGAAGGGAGAATTTTCTTCAAGAAAATCAGTGAGTAATTTACATACACTTAAGCTATAAATTAAAATCAAGGATATGTAATAAATAATTTTAACATTGTTAAAACATAATAGGCAGTACTAATTAGTGTATAGTCTAGACAACTCTTTGTTTGACCTCAAAAAGTATAACTAAATCAGACAAATGGTAGATAGTTAAAAGAGGACATTATATATATATATATATATATATATATATATATATATATATATATATATATATATATATATATATATATATATATATATATATATCGTATATAAGGTGTAGCGCCAAAATCCGGACAATTCAATCAATCTTTTGTAACTTTATTTTTTATTACTTGTACAGAGGAATTCACAATTTCTATATTCACTATAGTGTTTGTTATGTCATGTAGAATATATTTACTCAATATAACCTCCTTGTGCTTGGATTGCCGCCTCCATTCTCGGTCTGAAGCGTCGCAGGCCCGTTTTAATGAGTCACGGTCCATACTGGTGAATGTCACTTCAATAACGGCTCTCAATGATGCGACGTTTGGATGTCTGGACTTGTTGGTGACCCTTTGAACCACTCTCCATACATAGAAGTCCAAAGGATTCAAATCCGAGCTGTTGGGAGGCCAAAATTCTATAGCCCAAAACATGTCGACGTTGTCTGACAACTAATTTTTTACCAAGTGACTTGTGTGCGCAGGTGCAAGGTCCTGCTGGAAAACATACGGCTTTCCAGACTCCTGGCTTTCCAGTTTGTTCACTCACACCGACAACCGATGACAATTTTCGGATCGACTGCCCTGGATCGTCTAAAATCAGCTCTTCAGCCCGTGGAATGATTTCGGGCGTCCTTACAACGCGCTCCTTTGAGTAGGCTTTCCTTGCCGGTGTTGCAGAACCTTTGCTGGATTTCTTTGACTCGTTGTATTTCGCGATGACATCATACACAGTAGATCTTGGGTACCCGAAGAATCGAATGATTTTTGTCGCTAAACGTCCAGCGGTAACACTTTTGATAATCGCGGCTCTTCGATTATACACTGCACTCGGTTTTAACATTGGAACTGTTTTGAGGTTATGAGAATTTAGTACATGCGTCAAACTATTTAAACGCCGATCACGACCTCTATCTATGGAATGGCGCGAAATCTGAACCCCGCACTCTGTATATATATATATATATATATATATATATATATATATATATATATATATATATATATATATATATAATATATATATATATATATATATATATATATATATATATATATATATATACACGACTTACTTGTGAAATGTTCATTGTGAATTATATGAGCTATACTCATCTAATTAGGTCACTATGCAGATCTAATTAGATCAGGATAGCTCATAGGAACTACAACTAACTTGTTACAGGTCATACTATCGTAAGCTTTAGCATCGAATATCTTTTTAGAGCTTGTATAAACAAAAAATTATAATATTTCGTTTAAGTACCATTCATATTTTGTTCCTTGATGCCTACCTCATATTAATAATTATCTGAATAATTAATCTACAGACAATATTAACATACTTCTCCTATCACTTGTTAATATGAAAGAGGAGGAAGTTATCAAAGCACTAAAAATATGCAAATCCAAAATAATAACTGGTCCAGATGCAATTCCGCCATTTATTTTGAACTACTGTTCATTTATCTTTGCTACACTTTTAACAATACTATTCCGTTTGGCTCTTAGTACAAAATGTTTCCTAAAATCTGGAAGAGAGCTAATATTTGTCCAGCATTCAAGAAATGTGATAGATACAAAATTAAAAACTATAAACCTACTGAGATACTTTGTAATTTTAGCTAGTCTTTCGAAATTATGCTGTACGATGTAATATTCCCTCATACAAGATCTCAAGTGGCTAAGTGCCAACACTCATTTGTTAAGGGTAGATCTACTGTAATGAATTTATTGCTTCGGCATTGGATGAAGCTTCCTAAGTAGATGTCATTTATGCCGACTTCTCGAAAGCTCTCGACAGGCTAGACCATATTATTTTACGCAAAAGCTAAGCAACTTCGGACTGGCAGATAATTTTATGTTTTTTTGAAATCATATTTAGATAATAGAATACTATAATACTAATGGTTCAGTGTCATGGTTTTAGTTCCATAGAAATAATTGCAACATCGGGTATTCCACAAGGATCTATTTTAGAGCACCTTCAATCTAAATAATATCTGTTATAGGGTTGAAAATTTTGTTGTATGCGAACGACTGTAAAATATTTTGTAAGATAGCATGTATGCGGGACTGCATTGTTCTTCAAAATTATATTAACAATTTATTTAAATACATGGTATGAGACTAATCTGTTACCATTTAATAACAGTAAGTGTAATTTAATATATTTTACTCATCCTCTCCTACTACTTTTGATTATAATATTAATAATATTAATTTAAACAAAGTTAGTGCATTTAGAGGCTCAGCAGTGATGTTTGATTGCAGATTGACTTTTATTAATCAAACTACAAAAATAAGGAGTTTATACTCCAACCCATCTGTAAATGCCTTATATAATAAGGACTAAACAAATTAGGTCAAAACAGCTATTCTCCTGGCTATATACCAAACGCCGAGCACTGAATTACATGACAAAGTTTGTCGTATTTTTGTCTAACAGAGTTAGCACTAAAATACAGTGATTGTTCCAAATCCACAAGAAAGATGCAAAATGTCACCTATCTCAGGATATCGTTAAATGCAGACCGGTTTCGACCTTTTTATCTTGGGTCTCGTCAGTGCAGTGTAAAAGGGTACATCTTTGACAGATGAAGCTCACATCTAGTGGACGTCGTTACGTTCCACCGCAGTAGAACGTACCAAACGCCATCTCTTGGTAGTTTCAAACAATCTAAATCGAAGTAAAACTTGAGATCATCAGTAATAATGCAAAATTTTACTACACAGAGGGTAAAACTTTGCATTATTACTGATAGGAAATCTCCTATATATAAATTATTTGTTGCTGTGATTATACAGGATTCCGCAGAGATGTATGCCTTTTTTTATATGAGTATATATATAACAGTTCAGAGGCGGAGGCTATTGTTTTCGGAATAATTGATATTTGAAGGTCAGGAGATGCCGTTTCAGTCGCCACGAAGCCATGAACGCTTGAGCATCTTGTTTTTGTTACGACGTGGTGATAGGCACTGGTCGTTCCGTTGTCGCTACGCAAAGCAGGTTTCGAAATCATCTAAATATACGGGATAATAATAAGGAAAACTAATTATTTAGTTATGTCAGCTTTATGTACTATAGCGATGCATGGACAATTTTTTACTCATTTACTGGAGCTTTAAGAAAATTGCCGCCAATTAAATGATATTATTTTTCGCTCCTACTTCTTGTTTTGTATGTTTTTCATGTAATAAATAAAGTAGTATCTTGTAACGAATGTTTTGAAAAAACAAAAAATTTCCTTCCTTAAAAAATAACCAATTTTTGAAAATCGTCACACATCTCTGTCGAACCCTGTACTTCCCTGTATTCCTCAATTCAGCCACTCAATTAAATCACTCAACCACACACGTAGTCACCGATAGTAAACAAGCACTTTTTTGATTGAATTAAAAAGACGTTTTAAATTATAAAAGGTGGTCCAACCAAAACGCACGATGTTAATTGTAAATAAAACAAAAAGTTTTCAGAGAATTATCTTAATATATTTTATAATGATAGAACGATCTATGACAATTATGTGTGAAACAAAATATCGACCAAATGCTCGCCACGGCTTCGGTGGCATACCTCTATCCGATGGTCCATATTTTCAATGACTCTGAGACATAATTGAGGTTCAATGTCGTTAATGTGCCGAATTATCTCATCCTTTAGCTCTTGAATTGTTATTGGCTTGTTGACGTATACTTTTTCTTTTAAATATCCCCAAAGAAAGATCTAACGGTGTCAAATCACATGATCGTGGTGGCCAATTAACATTGCCACGACGTGAGATAATACGGCCCATGAATTTCTCGCGCAAAATTGCCATTGTTTCGTTGGCTGTGTGGCAAGTGGTACCATCCTGTTGGAACCACATATCGTCCAGGTCCATATCCTCAATTTCTGACCACAAGAAGTCCGTTATCATCTCGCGATAGCGAAAACCATTCACGGTAACTGCTTGGCCGACCTCACTTGCGAAGAAGTACGGCCCGATGACGCCGCCAGCCCATAAACTGCACCAAACAGTCACTCTTTGTGGATGCATCGGCTTTTCAACAATCACTCGTGGATTATCATTTGCCCAAATGCAGCATTCTGCTTGTTAACGAATCCATTGAGGTGAAAGTGTGCCCCGTCGCTGAAGATGATTTTCTTTGTAAAGTCACCATTCACTTCTGTCTGTTCAACCAACCATTCGGCATATTGACGACGCTTGAAATAGTCAGTAGGCTTCAGCTCTTGAGTCAATTGAACCTTGTAAGCGTGTAAATTCAAATCTTTATTCAAAATTTGCATCAGTGATGTTCGTGAGATGTTCAATTGTTGGGCACGACGACGAGTCGAGGTTGACGGCTCTTCTGCTATACTATCGCGAACAACAGCAATGTTTTCCGCAGAACGAACTGAGCGAGCATGCACAGGTGTTTTTACATTTCCTACAGACCCGGTTTGCTGAAATTTGCGCACAATTCTCTCGATTGTGGACACATTTGGTCGATTATGCTGACCAAAAAAGTCACGAAGTGCACGAAATGCATTTTAATTTGAACGCCCATTTTCGTAAAAGGCTTCAACAATCTTAACGCGCTGCTCAATTGTGTACCTCTCCATGGATGAATTTGTCAAACACTAAAACAAAGAAATGTCAAATTAAGTTGGGCAAAAAACTTGACGTTAAGGTGTGACTCACAATTAACATCGTGCATTATGGTTGGACCACCCTATATATAACATTTTATAGATATTATAAATAACATTTTATAAATACGTACAAAAGCAGAGTATACAGAAGTGAATTATATATTTTATTCAAGTGAATGAATACCTGGTAAATATCTCTGATTTTACCAGCGTGAAGACGACAGCCAAAAATAGCACCAGCAGCAGCGGATACACCTGAATGCTCATGGGCGTTCGTTACTAACGGGAAATATTTTAATACCATAAAATTCAACACCATTGAAAGAAAGATTCTTGCGTGCTGAATCATTTCACGCCATTTTATAAACATTACTCATAACCATTGTCATGAAATATAAACGATAAAGAGTAATAAAAATCATCCTACTTTTCGTCTTTATATGAGTAATAATAATAATTACAATATTCATGTTATGTAAAGTTATAAATTAACTGAATAACTTACCGTAAAATTAGTTGAAAAGTTTAATAATAGTTCTGTGAAAATGGTAAACAGATAATCATACACATAATGAAATTTTGAGAGCATATTCACGTCAACAGTGTCCTACAATTATTGTAAAATGGTAAACAATCGTATATGCTGTCGAAGGCTGTGAAAAGTATATGAGCTCTAACAACAAACGAGCCCTTGGGACAAAAGAAAATACTCGCATATTTCAGATATTTGACAGTTTATTTGTTTATATTTATTTATTTATTTTTTAATTTAATACTGTATAATTAGTAAATTAAAATGAATGAGGTCAATCAGCAACACAAAAAACAAAATAGTTATTTATAACAAACCTTATAATATGTAAGTAAAACCTAGTGGCAACTAAATATTGGGACATAGTAAGAATTTTTATTTCTAATATGGAGTGACACCTCCCTTTCCTCCAACACAAACGTCGAATTTCGATTCGTCGCTAAAAATTATTCTGGATTAATCTTCTACCGACCAAGATAGTTTAGATTTTGACCATGTGAGCCTGGCTTGCTTTTGTTTAGCCGTTAACAGTGGCTTTTCCTTTGCCTATAAAAAATAAAAGTTTTTAAAATACACTTTTAAATTGTTACCTGTAATTCAACCATATAGAACTTTAGTCCACATCTGTGTATCCACATTCGACAACATTCCTTTGACAAATTTTGTCCAGTTTCGTGATTCTATTCAGTCATAACTTTCCTTACTGTACTTCTTCGGCCTTTCTTTGCATATTTTTACTAACATTCTCTTATTCCTATCAGAAACTATTATTGAATGATCCGGACTTTTACCTTTTTATCTAGAATACTTACGGTTTCTTCGTAATGCTTAATTATATTCCATTCCACGATGTAGTTTTAGGAATATTAAGTTCATCCGCCACTTCGCGTATAGTTTTATTGCGGCAATAATTTTTAAGCATTAACTCACTTTTTTGGACTTGTAGAGATACCACGTACCATCTTATTTGATAAATGCAGTGATTCACTCAATACGATAAGAAATTAACTACAGAATAAACTGACATCTCTTGTAATCCCTGCAGCATTGTTTTCGCAGCCTATTTGCTTTATTTTTTTTTTTTTCATTTTTAGCAGTTCCCTTACGTTATCCCTATATTTAGTTGTTACTAGTTTTCATATATCTTGATCACTTTTGTATATTATAAGGCTTTTATAAGTCAATATTTTGATTTTTGTGTTGCTGATTGAGCTCATTTATTGTTAATTCACTAATTAAACAGTATTAAATTAAAAAGAAAAAATAAGTAGAAAAAATAAATTGGCAAATATCTAAAATAAGCACGTATTTTCTGTTGTCCCAGTATATAGCTGTTAGGGCTCGTGTAATAGAGTATTATAGAGTGTCTCAGTTGGACCTATAGGATTTGAATTGCGCATTATTATGTCAAATATGGAGCGTTAATATTTAACTACTGTCATTAGAAACCACATGACGTCATCGTGCCTGTAATAGCATTACCAACTTCATTTTCAAAGAAGTTTGGTCCAATTACTCTACCCCTCCAAAATGTGCACCATAGCATGTATTTCTGTGGATACATTTCTTCAAATTCGACAATTTTGTTTGCTGACGTATCCGTCAAGATTAAAATGTAAAAGTTGTATTGCAATAATCAGCATCCTTTGAATCTTTTTCTAATATCCCATTAATAAATGTATGACGTTTCAAATTGGCTGTAACTTTTAATTGTTTGTGTCAACTGAATTTTGTGTGCTAACGGGTACAGATATTTCTTTAAAATCCGATGCGTGGTGGCTCTTGACAGATTCATTTATTATACACGACCTGTTTGGATACTTCCGTACATTTTCTCTCACCGCAGCAATATTTTCATCTGACCGACCACGACGAGGACGTATTGGTATTATCTTTTCAATAACAGAACCCATCTCATCAAATTTCTTAATTAAGATACGAATTATTAACTCTATAAGCGCTTCATTTTGTCCTAATTTTATGCGAATTTTTCTAAATGTAACTGTAAATGATCGCTCACTTTCATAAAACAGTTATATACAAACTATTCGTTGCTAAACTGTTAATTCGACCCCTTTCTCGCGTTTCTGCACGATCAGATAAGGTTTCAAAAAATAAAACCCGCCACAGGTAGGATTCGACATTTGTCCCGGATCGAAACCGAACGACATACAACTGTTTCGAACTTATTAGTTCTCGTCAGTGCTGTACACGGTACGCCGATTCAGGACAAATACCGAATGAACTTTACATTGAATTATACCCAGAAGCGATCCTCGACCCCTTTCTCGCGTTTCTGCACGATCAGATAAGGTTTCAAAAAATAAAACTCGCCACAGGTAGGATTCGACATTTGTCCCGGAAAGTTCATTTAAGTTCGAAACAATCTCCGGGACAAATGTCGAATCCTACCTGTGGCGGATTTTATTTTTTGAAACCTTATCTGATCGTGCAGAAACGCGAGAAAGGGGTCGAGGATCGCTTCTGGGTATAATTCAATTCCTGGCCGGGCTTTAGACCGAGGAGTAGTTGTTTCCTAGAGCGATTATGTAATAGCTTTGCTATTCGGTAACTACTTTAATAACCGCTTGGCGGCTTGGTAGTTCCTTACTCGATTTCCGACTTATATGTTAATAACTGTAGAAATGAAAATCCACTGAAATCCAATGAAATGGTTCTTTAATAAGGATTATATTTCTCAAAAAATGTCTGGACTGAAATTTTAGGAAATGAAAGAACCTATTCTCCTATTTTAGAAGAAGAAAACCTACTGTTGGATGAAAAATATTTACACTTCCAACAGAATGGCACACCATCAGATTAGATGTTTTACAATGGGGTGAATCAAATATTTTCCGAGAAACGAATTGGCAAAAGAGGCGCTCTAGAATGACCGGCGATATCTCCAAATGTAACTCCACTAGATTTATTTCTGTGGTGTTATTTGAAGACGATTTTATATAAAAATATGCTCAAAAATGTACAGTTAATTTATAGATTATTTATTTAATTTAATAAATTATTAGATTCACCTAAAAAATAGGATTACCCACACATGCAAGCTAATTACTAAAGACGTATTTCAAAACTTCCGACAAGGACTCGAGAATAGATTGCATTTTTATTCAGCCAACAGGTGTAGGTATTCCGAAAACTTACTGAAATAAGGTTTCAAATCGTATCGTGAGAAGTAAGCTTACTTCATTAATTTATTTTATACTTTATTTAAATTGTATATTAATTATAAATATTTAATTTCTATTACAAGATTTGATCAACCGATTTAAATTTTTTAAACGTAGTTATAACATAATTTTTAAAACTTTTCAAGGTATGTTACAAGACAGGGGGTGCTACTTAAATTTTTTGTGGGGATAACTGGGGATAAGCAGGTGAACCCTAAACTGTAACGAATACTGGTTTGAAATTTCCTCTTCGATGTCTACATTTACGAGTTTTCTGTCTATAGATTATTTTCCTTTACAAGAAAAATAATGAGGGTGAGTAATTTTGATATGAAAGTACCACCATATGTAACCACTTATACTGTACTGCCAAGCAAGATTAAATTAACACAATCATTATACAATAATTATCTTAATATTTCTTGATAGATCTCTAATATTTCCGTTTTAAAAATATGTCTATAGCGTTAACAATAAATCTTTTTTTTTGGTTCTAGGAGACAAATAATTGTATTTTTAATATAAAGAAAATCTAAATATGTATTTGTCTGTGAAGATTATAACTGTGATTGTTTAAAATTGATGAAAATACCGATATTATTTGCAATATTGCTAAAACAACTTCTATAGCATAGAAGTAAGTGCTTTGCAGTTCTCGTGTTGTATACTAATAAATATCGATTAAGTAAATTATGCCGATAATTCCTTTTCACTAAAGTAAATATTGGTCTTAAGAATTATGCAAATATGTGTGTCACTGTTGATAGTTCCATAGGTAAACAATTAAACTGGTAAAGTTTGTTCTTTCATTAGAAATAAAACATATCTTTTGTAGTTTTCGATTACTCATACCATGTAATAAATAGGTTTTCTTAAAATCTTTTGTAGCCATATACCTATTTTTAAGAAATTAATAGATTATTAATTATGTAGTTTAAAATGGGGGGATACTATATATATATATATATTGAAATTCTTAAGGTTTAGGCTAAATTGATGGATTTTGTTAGGTTTCGTACAAGAAATGAAAAAGACAAACATTTTTTTACTGGATTTCCTAACATTTGCTAACTATACCATTTTTATATAATTGTAAAATGGCGGTAAAATAGTTTTCAATGTAACTAAGATAACTTTTATTTACAATAGAATAGCTATAATATTACAACAGCTATAATGATATGAAATTCGGTTTTGTCTTGGGGTAAAACCTTCGAGTTTAAGAAAATCGTCATTTGTCACCGTAAGTGTTCTACCTCTATTTTCTGTTCCTTTTTTGATAAGGACTCTCACTCTCTCTGTAGTCCTTGTGTTCCTTGATTTCCTTCTTTTGCCCTCTCTTTGTGGTACCTCAGCTGGTAGTTTAAATACGAGCTATTTTGATGTCTTTGAGTATAACTGCTATTGCTAGTAGACATATACTGTAAGTGATATTGCTAACTTTGGATAGCATTTTCGAGAAAACAATAAGTCTTTTTCATTTATTTTCTTGTTATCTATTGTGATTTTATTTCTCTAAACTTATTGCCAAAGTTTCAAGTATACTACGTGACATATTGAGTTTGATTCTCTTAACTTTTCTCACCGATGGAATTAAATAGGTTTCCACATAGTATTATCAATTAGTTGACATCACTTCACGTGAAAGTTTCACAAATTTTTTCCACGTAAATAATGATGAGTATTAAATATATTCTTACATGGCTCGGCAACTCGATCGTGGGAGAGAATAACTAGAATAATTGAATCGTTTATTTTCAAAAACTAACATCCAATTTCTTTCGAAATTCGTATTTTAACGGTATGTTGTAAATTGGTTCTTCACACATCAATATGTGAAATGTGGTGATTATATCTGAAATACAGAAGGCAGTAGAGAATAAAACAGATTCCGTTTATTTTCAAAAGTTGACATGTCCCAGGACAAGCGGGACCATTTCTAGTGGCCCGTGAATATACCAAAACATAAAAAGAATCTTTTGGTATATCCTCGTTCTATATGTTCAAATACAAAGACGATTTAGTTACAATATGCAATTTTATCAATTCTATCGATGGCCTCACTATGAGTACTTTTACATTATTAAAAAAGTCTAAGACCGTCTTAAGATTTTCTAACGAACCCATCAATTCGAACACCATCGATTGCTGACATCAGGAAAATTGAAATATATATCCCCGACAAATTCCTTGTATTTTACGTGAAGATTTTGTCATGGAAGACGATAACGAGTGGAACAGACGATTCTAAAAACTTCATTCACTTGGATAACGCATAATATAATTTTCTGTTTTATTTTATTTTTTAATTGACAGTCATTTCTCTACTCGCCTTCCTTTTGCCTTATATTTTATCTGGGTATTTATGTAATAAAAATAATATCTTCAATCAAATGACTTTCTCTTAATGAAATAATAATAATAACATGATAACCATGTAATAAAATGATATTTTATATTAAGAATTATGGTAGATTGTTGACGTAACTGGCACATAACATCCATTTAGTTTCAAAATATGACATGTACAAGTTGGTTTTTATGAATGATCAGATGGGGTAGAATAACTCACAAAATAATAAAATACTAAGTATTGCAATACTTGGAAACTTAACGCGGACTTTGCAAAAGACCCCTAAGTTCCATATTTAATTGATTTTATGTGTCTTCAGAAAAAATTCAAATTGTTGACATGCCATCTTTTGAAAATTATTTGCCAAATATTCTGGCTATTACCACGCCTACATAATTTTGAATCACAGAAAAGAACATATTTTTCTTATTAATAAGTTCATTTAAATGTAACAAATAAATAACACCACGTAGTTGTTGGTACTATTGTACTATTTCACTGTTCTAATAACATTAAAATAATTTGACATGGTGACATCATTCAATATATTTCAAAAGTTACTTAGAAGTAATAAAACTATGTTCCAATAGGCAGTACTAATTACCCATTTACATTTTCTATCTCAGTTGGAGCAATTTAAATGGTACTGGGGAACATTTTTACCCCAGAAAATTTATAATAAATTAATATAACAAATTCAAAACTTACAGCTCTTTGTTCAAACATCTACTTGTAGTACTAGGGCTATGAATTCGATGTTGTTTCTTATCAAATTCTTCTAAATCATTTAATAATTTATTCCTCTTCCTTTCCAATGTATACCTTTTAGCACTATTTCTTTGGAATTTGCGAAAGTCTTGATGGTGTAACATGTGTGATCTAATTAAATTAGAATAAGACTTAAAGCGAGAGAAGGAAGCTCTTTAAGAATTATCTTTATCCTACATCTGAGGACTTAAGGTCGAATCAAGTTGAGTATGAAAAGATCCTCCGACAAAAATTGACTCCTGCAGTAGCACTAACACAATTAAATATCGATCAGCTGACTGATAAAATCACGGGTAGTGTAAAAACGTCAGTTGAGAAAATATGCTACAGGATTAAAAAGAACTCAGTAACCAAATTAAGTGACCACACTTTGAAGTTAATAGAAGAAAGGCAACGAAGGATTGACAGAATATCCGAGAGCTTTAAAAATCTTAATAAAAAAATGAAAAGAAAAATCCGGAAGGACAAAAGGCAATTTACCACCAAGACCATAGAAGAGGCCATCAGTAACAATTGCAGAATGAAAGTGCTGCGCTCAAGGCTTCGTACGGGGAAAACTGCTATGTCATAAATCAAAAATAAACAGGGTATTTTGGTCCACGATAAAAAATATATTATTAAATGTATCGAAGAGTTCTACACGACCCTCTATGCATCCGCTATAGGACGTCAACTATGCAGTAGAAGAACTATTAAGAACGCCGGTTCTGAAGAACTGCTTGAAATCACAGGAAGTGAAATAAGAACAACACTACTTCAGATGAAAAACAGAAAGAGTCAAGGAGAAGATAAAATCGCGGCAGAAATGCTAAAATTCGGCGGAAAATAAATAGAGGAGTCAATAAAAATCTTGCTGAACAAATGCTTTCAAGAAACCCAAATCCCAAAAAATTGGTGCGGCGCTAAAGTGATATTAATCTTCAAAAGGGGTGACAATACAAACATCGAAAATTATCGACCAATATCGCTGCTATCACACCTCTATAAGTTGTTCTCCAAAACACTGAAAAACCGGCTGACTGCAAAATTTGACTTATACCAGCCCATCGAACAGGCCGGATTTAGAAAAGGATATGGGACCACCGATAATATCCACACCATACGTATCCTGATAGAAAAATGTACGGAGTACAACGTTCCCCTACATCCAGCATTTATCGACTTCCATAAGGCATTTGACTCTATCGAAATAGGGCCTGTTATTAACTCCCTCGATAACGCAAGAATTGATTATTGCTATACAAAATTAATCAAAAACATTTATAACAATGCAACTATGAATATTAAAGTAAACCAAACAACCAAAATAAATAAAATCAAGTTGGAAAGGGATGTCAGACAGGGTGACAGTATTTCTCCGAAATTATTTACGTTAGCGCTGGAAGATGTCTTGAAGAACCTAAAATGGGAAAATAAAGGCATAAACATTAACGGATCGCGCCTGAGTCATTTAAGGTTTGCTGGTGACATAATTCTAATAGCCAACAATATCCAGGAGCTTGAATAAATGCTTAAACAACTAAACTACGAGTCCAACAAAATTGGATTAAAAATGAATCAGTCCAAGACAAGTATAATGTCCAACGTTGATACAAATATAACGTTGGAAGGACAACCTATTGAAAAGACGAATGAGTATATATACTTAGGGCACTCCATTAAACTAGGAAAGGAAGAGAAAATCAACATGCTGAAATCAGCAGAAAAATTAGACTGTCCTGCGCAGCCCTTGAAAAGATACAATATATACTCAAATACCACGAAATTCCAGTCAACCTTAAGAAAAAAAGTATACGACACATGTATACTTCCAGCCACCACTCATGGATTGGAATGAATATCTATGACAATAGTCTACGCTAACAAGCTAAGAAAATCACATAGAGCAATGGAAAGAGCCATGATCGGAATCTCCTTACGAGACAAAATTAGAAATACGAAAATCAGGAAACGGACCCAAATAAAAGACATCATAGAAGAAGTAGTAACAATGAAATGGCGATGGGCAGGACATATAGCTAGACAAGACGACGCCAGATGGTCACGCAAAGTCACAGAATGGCGCCCAAGAGAAACGAGTAGGAGTATAGGGCGACCCCAGAGACGATGGGTGGATGATATAAGGGCGGTAGCAGGAAGGAAATGGATACAATGTGCACAAAGCAGGGAGGAATGGAGAGAATTGAGAGAGACCTTCGTCCAGGAGCGGATGGATATGGGTTGAGGAAGAAGACTTAAAGGGTGTGTCATTTGGAACTATAGGATGTGATTTATAAATGAGACTAATAATATTTAACCAACTGAAGTTTTTCATTCATTACATGTCACGATAGTGTTCTTTATTTTCTGTGATAAAATTACCAGCTTCATTTTCAAAGAAGTATAGGTCAATTACTCCACCACTTCAAAATTCGCACCAAGCCGTGCACCTCTGTGGTTCATTTCTGTTTCGTGAACAACATGTGGGTTTCGACTACAAATTCGACAGTTCTGTTTCCTAACGTATCTCTCAAGATAAAAATGTGTTTCATTGCTCAACAGAATTTTTTTAAAAATATCAGCATCACCTTTCTCTTCTAACACCCAATTAACAGATATACAACGTTGTAAATGGTAACTTTTAATGTGTCAACTAAATTTCGTATGCTACCTTTATAATCCTATGCATGATTGGATCTTGACAAATTCAATTGTCATGCACGACGTCAATTTGATGTCTTTGAATACTTTTGTGCATTTTCACTCACTGCAGCAATATTTTCATCTGACCGACCTTGATGAGGACGTATTGGTATTGCCTTATCAATAACAGAACTCGTATCTTCAAATTTCTTGATTAAATGCCGAACTGTTAACTCTGTAGGGGCTTCATTTTGTCCTAATTTTGTGCGAATATTTTTCTTAATTCAACTGTAACTAATCACTCAGTTTCATAAAACAGTTGCACACAAACTATTTTTTGCTGAGCTGTTAATGGCATCTTGCTAACGGCGTTTGGTTTTTAAATGACAGTCGTTTAATATTGACGCCCTATCTTTGACAGAACACAAATGATGCGCCATTCAAATCCTATAGTTCCAACTGATACAGTCTATATAATGAATTATTTAGATACGAGGATAAAGCGCACATGATAATTAATAAAGAAGAACCTACTTTACAAAGTTTATTTCTATTTAAAATAGAAACATAAATATTATATAAGAACATATAACCAAAATTATACTTTTCTTATTATATTACTCTAGTTATAATTATAGGTACCTACTCAGAATTATTAAAAAAAAAAAAAATAGTTGTTTTGTAAAACACTTTAGAAATTAGTTGTTTTTACATATAAAAGATCTGGAGCAAGCTGAGAATCTAGGGCGATCCAAAGTTCTAAAAAGGTGATATCACTGTATTCGTATGGACTCGTGTACAATCGACGGCCTTATTTTGTGCCACTTGATTATTCATTGCATGATAACTTCCGATTTTTAATAGTTCTCTTTTTTTTGTATTGGTATATGTACATATCCCAACGTGTTTATTGAATACATAGATACAATGTAGGTACAGGGTGAACGAAACGCTAGAAATAACCTGAAATAAGGCTCTTAAGTGGGATTGAGCAAGGTGCATCTTAAGCTAAATTTGTATATTTTTCCATATTTGGAAACTGAAGTAATGACGTCACCGATTTTCTTTCCCAGAAACATGCCTATGTTCTGGCATATTTAAAAAAAGTTAACTTTTATCAATAAATTTTGTAAAGAAAAAACTTTGCTATCTTTTTGAAGAGAACCCTAGAAGAGCAGATTAGTAACACGCCCACAGATCCCGAACGTCTTATTCCAAGCTTAAAAACATTTGCAAGATTGGAACGTAATTTACGTTCAAAAACGAGGCATTTTCTTCTCGAAAAGGAAGAAAAATTGTTAAAAGGGTCAATTCTGACAATACTGTTGTCACTGTTTTGCAGCATTTTGAAGACCATCCAAGGAACTCGATTCATCAGGCTTGTCGTGAGTTGAATTTAAAATATAGTTCGGTACGAAAAATTTTGAAAGAAAATAGTTATCACGATTATAAAATTCATAACTTAGAATACTTGTTAGATCAACATCAACAACGAAGAATTAATTATGTTACCAAGTGATAGTAAATTTAGAGATTAATGACAATCAGTTTTTTCAGCATGTGTTGTAGACGAACAAAGGCCGTTTTGTTAATAATGGTAAGACCAATAAAGAAAATGAACATTTTTGGGCTACTGAAAATCCACATTTTGTCAATCCGATTGAAAACCAAGAACACTTTGGAATTAATGTTTGGTATGGTATTCATTAATGGGCATTTGATTGGTCCAATTTGAAATAGTGAGCGATATTTGCAATTTCTTCAAGAACAACTTCCTGTGCTTCTCGAAAATGTGCCAGTACAGCTGCGAGCAAACATGTGTTTCCAGCATGACGGAGCTCCACCGCATAAAGCAAGAATTGTCCAACAATATTTAAACGAAACTTACGGAAATAATTGGATAGGTATAAATGAACGGATACAGTGGGCGCCTAAATCATAGGACTTAACTCCACTAGACTTCTTCTTATGGGGATCTTTGAAAAATAAAGTTTACAGATCACCATCTGTTAAGTTGGAACATTTAAAAGAAAAAATCAGAAATACTTGCGATGAACTATCTAGAGAAATGTTTCGTAAGGCTTCAGTGAGAGAAGTAAGGCGGAGATTGGATAAGTGTTTAGAAGTAGGAGATGGTCACATTGAAAATTTGTTTTGTAGTAATTGCCCACATACTTTGTTTCTTTCTGTGGTAATAGTTGTAACATATTATGTGTTTTGTAATGTTAAATTAATAAATAATACTAATTAATAATGTTTAATTATTGACAGATGTGACTTTGCTATTTATCTCCAAAGGCTGCTTGTTTAAATCGTGACGATTGCGAATTTTTGATAATACTTTTTTTTACAAATTTGCTTATAATTTTTTAACGGAAAAATATTGCAAATTTTTTCTTTACAAAATTTGTTTAGAAAATCAGCTCTTTTCAAATATGCCAAAATATAGGTATGTTTCTGGGAAAAAAATATCCGGTGACGTCATTACTTCAGTTTCCAAATATGGAAAAATATATAAGTTAAGCTCAAAGTGGACCTTACTCAATCCCATCTGAGAACATCTTTTAAAAATTTTTCTATCGTTTTTCCTTTTCTTATAATAGAGCTGAGACATCGAGTTTCGCTCACCCTGTACATTTTATCTATATGTATTTTAAATTATATTTGAATCAGTATCTTTAATGATTATGTGGGCATTATTTAATATAAATATTTGTAAACTTAGTACTACAAATTATTGTGCCTTAGTTTAAATCTGTTTATATACTATGTATATAAACCAATTTTTTCACATTGTTACTAAGAATAGCATTTTTTTATATTATTGTGTACGAAAACTATTAAAAATAGGCACTTCTGACCCAAAACATAAAGTACTAACTTTAATTTTAAAGTACTAACAATACATACCAGCTACCAGAATAACTAATAGAGCGTTTACATGTTTTAAAAATTCCACTGTCATAAGTATACATACACACATATAATAAATATTAAATGAAATTAAATGGAGACTAAATTAATCTCAAGTGAGGAATCCTTATTAAATGCATAAGACACATACATAATATCCTCAGAAGGTTAACGGCTCTGTTGGTATTATTGCCACCGTATTATTGGTTTAATTTTATTTTAAGCGAATTTGAGAACTAAAAAATATTTCAATCTCACGTTCTTGTCTTGGAAAAACTTATATACAAATGCACTAGATCCAACCTTACTCAGTAAAATCATTTTGTATCAACTAAATGGGACAACATCGCATTGTACTATAGTTGTTAGAAATTACTTTGTTAATAAATGGGTTGGACAAACATCCAATATGTGATTGAGTGGCCACGTATATCACCAGATCTTACGTGGCTAATTTTTTTATCTAGGGTTATATCGAGAATAAAGTATATAAAACAAAGCCAGATAACTGATGATCTTGAAAACATAATCCAAATAAAAATAAGTTAATTCAAATAATGTCAAGTCTTAGAGAAAGATAAGCATAATTTTTACTACAGATTGTTGCTTGATGGGCTATTACTAAGTAAATAGGAAACATTTAGAATTTTTATTTTAAATAAATAATAAATAATGATGTTCAAGTCTTTCAACAATCTCATACCATAATTCCTTCAACTAACTAATCAGTCAATCAATAGGACAAGTACTGTAAGTAATCAAAATTAACTCGAGAAAAGAAATACTGTAATATAAAATTTCACATATGTTTTCACGTACTTACATAGTGTTTCATTAAAAACACATGTCCTTTACTGTATTTACATGTATCACTTCGTATGTTTAAAATTTCATTGGAATATGTTATTTAAAAACCATTGCATTTCATATTTTCAGCGCGTAAATTTCCCTCCTTTTCAACGAATTGTGTGTTTATTAAGGACATTGAGTGATGCAGAAATTACTTTAAGATAAAGTGTAGCAGAATTTGAATCAAATAACTAAGATATAAATATTCTATTACTGCAATAGAAATCAATTTTCAAGAACTATTTCACACACATACGAGTATATTGATTTTTTAATAAATTTGGCATTGAGTTTTATACGCATTCATAACTGTTTCATAAAAGTGTGTTGAACGATAAGAAATATATATTGTTTACATAAATTGTCGGTTCATGGTTTTCTATCAAAGCAAATTAATTGTTATTTATTTATTTAAAATTGAAAAAATAAATAAAAAATGGTAGCAACAAAAGGTGTTACAATAAGAGAGCACTATGTGAATTTTAAATAAAATATAATTTTCTGTAGTAAAGTACAGTGATCTATAATGTAGATATTTGGGAATTATGTATGGAATAACACATCCGGTAAATGGCCGCCATGACTTTGATAGCACACGAGTACTTTTCTGACGAAATTTTCAATAACGCTTTTGCATAAATTTGTGGCGGCATTTCGTTAATACAGCGTTCAATTTCAGGCTTCAACAGTTGGGTGGTCGTGGGCTTGTTGGCATGAACCTGAGACTTCATAAAACCGCACAGAAAAAAGTCAGTAAGTGGTAAATCGCAAGATCGTGGCGACCAATTCTAGTCTATATTCTGGTCACCAAAACGGGACAGGCCAGGAAAATACTCGTGCAAGTCTATCAATGTTGCACTAGTGGCACAGTACTGTCTACTGAAATCACATATCTTCAAGAGAATCTGCCAATTAAAGCACAGAGAACTGAGTTATCCTGTCATTATCACATTCGCCATTTACCGTTAATGTATTACATACCTCGTTTTCAAAGAAAAATGGTCCAGTGAGTCCTTCAGATTACAATGGACACCAAACAGTGACACGTTGAGGGTGCTTTTGTTTCTCATGAATTATTCGTGGATTGTCTGAGCCCCAAATGCGGCAATTTTGCTTGGTAATAAAGTCATCAAAGTAAAAAGGGGCTTCGTCGCTAAAGATGATTTTGTCTTTAAAATCATCAATGTTGTTCACTTCATGCTGTTCAATTGGTGAACTCTCTTCGTCGTATATTGTCTGTTGCCAGAAGTTATTGAGTCAATTGACCTTTGTAAGCATGGACATGCAAATATGTAGTAAAAATGCGGTGGAGATTGGCTGTTGGAATGTCCAATTCTTGTTAACGATGACGAATCGAGGTCCCTGGACTCTCGGCCACATTCTCGCGAATTACCATGATGTTTTTTCTGAACGATCACTACGAGCTCGTGTCTCGTGTTTCACTTCAATAACTCAACCAGTACTTTCTAAATTTTTGATTATTCTTTTCACAGTTGATAAATTTGGAATAGTATTTCTACCGAAAATTTAACGCACTTTACGAATCGCAGCAACCAAACTTTCACAATTTTGATAGAAATATTTAACAATAACGACGATTTTTTGCATCATGCAGCACTCTATGTTTACTAACTCATATCTGTCTCCTACCGACCTATCACAATTATTGACCTATCGAATCGTAGCCAAATAGCGCGCAATTCAAATATTGCTCTCTTATTATAACACCGCAGAAATATAGTCGACAATATTGACAAATGTCTCATTTTATTTATATAACCTTTATTGTTTCAGGAAAACTCATAAGCCAGAGACTTATTTATGCCCTTCTAGCCATTCTACTTGTAGTAAAGCTTTTAGCTGTTAAAATACTATTCGTCTTGCCTACTATAGTGGGGGTGGCAACAGCGAAGAAATTGATACTGAAAGTAGTCCTCTTCCTGTTCCCTGCGTTACACCATCTCTTTAAATTATGTGCATATGTACCTTACGGAGCAAAACATCATATCCATAAACACCAAATCTCACATATTCACGAAGTTAGCCATGGACATCACCACCATGAATCTCATCATAAGCCTCATGGACATGTCGAATATGTTTCTCCGTATGCAGAAGGGCCGAAACCATCCTTACATCAACATCCAGATTCATATAAAGAATTTTATGATCCACATGATGAACACAACAGTTTTTATCCAGGAGAACCCTACTTCGGTGAAGAGTAAGTAAATTTTGATGTATGCCTTTAGGGTAGATTTGAACCTTAGATGAACAGTTACATGTCGCTTAAAGCAACAACCAAATTGTGCTAATTTAAAAAAATTAAAAGTGTAGTTATAATCATGAGTTTTAATTTAAAAATTATTTTCCGTTTTTTAAAACTTATATTTATATAATGCAAAGTTTTACTTCGCAGAAGGTAATATTCAAACTACAGAAATTATGAAATTATACTCCATGTCATCTGCAAAGGCCTTATATAATAAGGACTAAACAAGTTAAGTAAAAACAGCTATTCTCCTGGATATATGCCAATATATTCAGCTTCATCTATCAAAGGGACACTCATTTACACTGCACTGACGAGATCTAAGATAAGGTCGAAACCGGTCTGCAGTTAGCGATATCCTGAGATAGGTGACACTTTGCATCTTCCCTGTGGTTTTTGAACAATCTGAATCACTGTTTTAGTGCTAACTTTGTTAGACAAAATACTGCAAATTTTGTCATGTAGTTCAGCGCTCGGCGTTTGACATTAGCCAGGAGAATAGCTGCTTTGACCTAATTTGTTTAGTCCTTATTATATAAGACATTTGCGGATGGGCTGGAGTATAATCTCCTTATTTCTGTAGTTATACTTATGTTTGATAGCCTATTATTTTTTACTGATAATTTGAAATTATGTAGAAATTATTTTGTCAGTATTACTCAGATTTTTAAATATTTATAGATACTAATGAGAAACCCGTAAAGCTACTAACCATGCATTTTAATGTATAGGATGAATATTAAATTAACATTTTAACTGCAAAGTTTATAATTACATATGTTGCAAAAACAACTAATACACTATTAGGTGTAAGCTCATTTTAGTTATTTCAATAACAGACTAAGTTAGAGTGGATTTTCAATTATAGGGTATCTCAGTTGGAACTACAGAATTTGAATTGCGAGCCATTGGTGTTTTGTCAAAGATAAGACGTCAATATTTAACGACTATCATCTACAAGCCATACGAATAGCTTGTGTACAACTGTTTTATGAAAGTGAGCGATGATTTACAGTTGCATTAAGAAAAATTCGCACAGAATTAGGACAAAATAAATTGCCTAGAGAGTTAGCAGCTCGTAACTTAATCAAGAAATTTTAACAGACGGGTTCTGTTATTGATAAAGCAACATCAATGCGGCCGTCGTGGCCAGTTAGATGAAAATATTGCTGCAGTGAGAGAAAGTGTACAAGAGTATTCAAATACATGAATTCAACGTCGTGCATGACAATTGAATATGTGAAAAGCCACCACGCATCGGATTTTAAAGGAAGATCTGCACCTGTCGGCATACCAAATTCAGTTTATATAACAATTACAAGTTACAGACAATTTTTTCAACGTAGTACATTTGTTAACTGGGTGTTAGAAAAGAAAGAAGGTGATGCTGATTTTTACAAGATAATTTTGTTTTGGCGAAGAATAACATTTTTATCTTGACGGATACGTCAACAAACAAATTTATCGAATTTAAGGTGCTGAAAATCGACATGCTGTTCATCCACAGAAAGAAATGCCTTCACAGAGATGCACGGTTTGGGACGCATTTTGGAGTGGTTGAGTAATTGGACCATACTTCTTTGAAAATGAAGCTGCTAATGCTACCACAGCCATGTTGATGTCGTATGGTTTGTAGATGACAGTCTTTAAACATTGATTCCCTATATTTGACAGAACACGCAAATGGCGCGCAATTCAAATTCCGTAGTTCCAACTGAGACACCCTATATATTCCTCAGTATTGTTATATAATTTCTCATTCATTGTCATTGAATTGGCACTACAGAACACCTACAGGTTTTATAAAAATTGGTTTCAATACAACCACAACATTATCAATATACTAAGAATTTTTAATTGGCTAGGTATAAGTTTGACGAAATTAATTGTAATTTCTCCTTATTGCATTAATGCAATAAGGCATTTTTACGGGTGATTTGCTGATGACTACAATAGCTATAAACAGAATATAACACAGCATTCTTTAAAACGTTGATAAATATTGCATTTTGATATATTCAAACATTGAGCCAGGCCGGCAATTGTGAAAAAATTACTACTTAGGAACGAGGACTGCTTGCAAGTCTCAACATGTCAAGATGTGTCCTGCAGGATAGTAAAAGCTCACTTTAATAGATTTGTGCTTACAGAAAGAAACTGTTCCACTACACAAATAATAAAATATCAATGTTTCGCACAGGTTTTGTGTTAAATCCCTCTTATAGTGCATGAACAATATACATATATTGTTATATATATATATATATATATATATATATATATATATATATATTCTACTAGTGACAAATGAATATTCTAGAACACAAAAACCAAGGGTGATGGTAAAATTGAATGAAAAAGAAACAGGTATTTTCACACTTAGTAAAAAAGTCTTGTTAATAAGTATATTTAGTTCTTAACTTTACAATTGTTCTTTAGAGACAGTTATATACAGGCTATATAGGTAAAAAATTAAAAAACCATTAACCTATTGAATAGTTTGAATCTAAATTAAGAAAAATATTGTGGCAACTCATTGATGATTTAAAAGTACTCTATGGAAGGATAATGTTTTAACTGTTATGAATATAGCCGATTTTCCAATTTTTTCTATCCCTGGTAATTTAAAACTGAATTACCTGAGATTTGGTAATAATAATAACAATTACTTTATAATAATAATTCCTGTATTGCCCAATGGATAAAATCATTTATAGGATAAAAAATACAAATAAATACATGCATATGTTTACAGTATATACATAAGTAAAGAAATAAAAATAAATAACAAAGGGTTAACCTCTAAATAACCTTGATACAAATAACACAGGTCTGCAAAAAAAACTTTTTAAAAATTGTTTTGATTTAGTTAATTGATCTTCATGTAGTTTTTTTGCGCTGAGTTCAAAAATGACATTGGTTTTTTTCTATCACGTAAGGCTTGCCTACAAAATAAAGTTGAAGTTTTTGGAAAAAGTACAAAAATCGGAAAATTTTGGATTTGTTTTTATTATTTTAACATGAAGTAAAAGTAAAGAAAAAACAACGATACCTAGCTAAAATGAGCATAATAGTGATGCACATGTGTTGCAAATTTATTATAAGTCTTTGTAAAAATGATTTCTTTTTCCATAAAATTTTGCCTTTTTAACATCCAACAGTAGTCTGCCATCATGTTGACATTCCATCGACCTTGGTATCTGCGCTCCATTTCTTTTATATATTGATGGAAGCGTTCTCCTTGTTCCTCACTTACAGCCCCAAGATTTTTTGGGAAGTAGTCCAGATGTGAGTGAAGGAAATGGACTTTGACACTCATGTGGCAGCCTAACATTTTGTAGTTTTGTAACAATTCAGCAACCAAAGTTTTGTAGTTTGGGTCTTTTTTGTTTCCAATAAAGCCTGTTACAACAAGTTTAAATGAATTCCAGGCGTTTTTTCTTCCATTTCCATTTTAGTGACAAAGCTTTCATCTTTTAAAAGTTTTCTGATGTCAGGCCCAACAAAGACGCCCTCTTTCAACTTAGCATCGGATAGACCAGGAAACTGTTCACAAAGATACTTGAAACACTCTCCTTCTTTGGGTAATGCTTTCACAAACTGTTTCATTAGCCCCAATTTGATATGAAGTGGTGGAAGTAAGATCTTTTTAGGATCCACTAAACTTTGTCTTTTAACTTTTTTAACTCGAGCAATAAGAGCCTTTCTGATTTGCATCTGCTTAACATAGTGTTGTTTCCTGTCACGGCTATCCCATTCACAGAGGAAGCATGGAAACTTTGTGTAACCACTTTGTTAACCTAATAACATGGAAGTAAACTTTCAAATTCCCACAAATGGTCCAGTTATGGTCAGAGTAGCCGAGCTTATTAAGAATAAACTCAAGATTTTCATAGCATTCTTTCAAATGGACTGAGTGGCCAACAGGCGCAGAAGCATATCGGTTACCATTGTGAAGAAGTACAGCTCTCATACTCCTTTTTGATGAATCGATGAAAAGTCGCCATTCCTCTGGTTCATACGTGATTTTGAACATTTCCATGATTCCAGGTACATTGTAGCAGAAAACTAGGTCACCCTCTTCTGTAAAAAAGGGACAAATTCCTTTTCTCTAAATCGATACCATGAAAATGAAACACCGGAGGCTAACATATGTCTTTCTTTAAGTCTAAACCCTAAAACTTCCCCTGAATCCTTTGGGAGGCCCATATCTCGTACTAAAGTCTCATCGAGAGAAAAAGTATCGTTCAAGTCTGATTGAGAGAAAAGTTTAGGGTCATTGGTACCTGGATCGTAGCTGTCTTCACTATCGCTGCTACTATGTGACATTTGGTCTAAATCGTCTAAAATATTGTCCTGGGTATCCGGAGGTGAAGGAATAGGCAAGTCAGGTCCATGAGGAACAGGGCGAATAGCCGAACGTATGTTGGTTGGGTATGAAATGTCCTTCCTGTTTTTTAAATTGAAACCTGGCACTGAACAAGAACAAAAATAACAGTCATCACTGTGATTTTTGGACTCTCTCCAAATCATGGGTACTCCAAAACGAAATGATTTCTTCTTACCTCCAAACCATTGTCTCAGTTCTTCAACACACACAGAACACACTATATGGGGAGCCCAAGATTTATCTTGGTCCCCTAATTTAACACCAAAGTATGCAAAATACACCTTCTGAATAAAATTAGAAATGTTCCTTTGTTGCTTCTTGACGGTAGAAAACCCACAAATATAACAGAAACAGTTAGGATAGTTGACACATCCTCTAGTAGCCATTTCTTCTAAATAGCACAAAACTATTTGATGTGTACACCACAGTGGCTAACTCCACACTAAGTCACTGACTGCAATCAAGGTCACGGCTCACTACATTCCTAACGACGTCTAGCAGACAGTAGGATTGGCGAGGGATCAGACAGACTGAGACATGTCTTGTTCCAGTAGGAACTGGATTTTCCCAGTTTAGATTCATTGTCTTATTCAAATAAATAGAATAAAAACTTTTTTTTTGCAAATAACATACTCACATTGTTTAGTAACCTGTTCACCACGAAAGCTCCATAATTCAGACTAAATTTACCACTTATATAGACTATAATATTGAAAAATCGTACGCATACTAAACCAGAAAACCCCTGAAAATAAGAAAATTTCAGGTGAAATTTGTGACTTATCTAGGGGTGATGGGATTTTTTCACTATTTTTTCCGTAATCAGAACAAGAAATACTGTTAAACTCACTAGTTAAGTATGCTACAATTTTTTCATCGCAGACCTGTGTAATCGATTACTTCAGTAGCATATAAATTACAGGACAGTAAAAAGTTGTTTCTTTACAGACAATAACTTATTATGAGTACAATAGTTATATTACGTTTAAGTTTCTAGATATGACGTTAACATTCTGAGACATAACAAGCCCTGGCGATTTTAGCAGCACATTAGTTCTTGCAGGCTGGCAATAAAACATACTTTCTTCTCGAGAGCCTAGTCTACGAGTAGGTATGCATATATTGAACATGCTTAGCAATGCGGGTACAACTATACTGTTGTGGAACATTTTAAATAAAAATGAGAGGCTAGTAAGCACCCTTCTAGTGTTCAATGACTGAATATCAAATCTTTGCAGAAGCAGAATATGGTCGTAATCTCTTACTGCATAATAATTGTCTATGCAAAATGATAGACACTTTAAGAAATGCCTTTTAATGTGATTAAGATGTCGAGGATACCAAATAAGGTTACAATATTCTAATTTTGAACGAACTAACGTAACCTAATAATGATTTTAAGGTAACAGTGTTATTAAATGATGTGTTTCTAATGACAAAACCAAGGGTTTTATTTGTATTAAGAGTCACATGATTTATATACCCAAAGAACGATAATTTATCATCAAAGTATACACCAAGATTCTTAATATTTTCGGAAGATATTAAAACTGTACCACCAAGAGAATAGTCAGATACTGATGATTGCTTCTTTAAAATATAGGAGCAAACTTTACATTTATCTATGTTCATTGATAGTTTATTCTTAGAACACCATAACACAACAAGGTCTATGCATTTTTGCAACTTCAATTGATCATTTAAGCAGGTTATATCTAAAAATAATTTTAAATCATCGGTAAAAAGAAAATAATGTGATATATGCATTTGAGATAAATCGTTAATAAATAAGATAAAGAGTAATGGTCCCAAATTTGAGCCTTGAGGTACTTCAGAGAACGTTACAAAGGTCTCGGATTTAAAGTCATTGTATGAAACAAATAAAGTACTTCTAGATAAATATTATTTTAATAAGTAAAGAAGATTACTACCGAATCCATATAATTCTAATCTTTAGATTAATATTAAATAATGTTTGATACAGAAGCGTTCAAGAAAAATTGTACGTTCTCAAAACGTTGAACAGTCTCTTCTAAATATTTAAAATCCATATTGATATGGAGGAATAATTCACTATAATCAATTATTAGATGTGAAGAATAGTTAAAATGTACAATGTGTTTAATTTTAAAACTCACCTTGTATATAAAAATATGTAGTACGCATTAAATGTTAATTTGGTACTTGAGCTTACTGAATGACGTAGGTGACCAGGTCACCTGTTTAAATATAAAGTTTTAAGTGAAACGGTATCATTTGACAACATAAAATTTAAATCTTTATTCCAATAATCTTAATTTAAAATAATTATACTTACTTTGGAGGCTAACGACAGTTCCTTCTTACCTACCATTCTTCTACTCTTTTTTTTTTTTGTAATATAAAAAATTGTATTACATTTTCAGAATAATTTCCAATAGATACGATCTTAACCAGAGGGATAATGATGTAGACCCAGTAGGACAAGGTCATGCAACCAGACGTAAACCTGTTAATAGTGGGCGTCCATTGACACCAACAGAAATAGAGAACCTAATATTGAAGGCTGAAAAAGAAGCATTGGTAAGATGCCATTCCCTATACTTATTTAACGAAAAACTGAAAATTAAGTTAAAATTAAGCGGAAATTATTTTGATGCAGTGGAAAGTTTCGAAAGCCCCCTTATTGGTATAAAATTATGTTAATATATTCCACTGTCTAAAAATAAAGTCCAGTTATTTTACCTTTAAAAATATGTATGTTAGAAGAACGCTCTTTTGTAATAATAATGATCTATGCATTAGTAAACAGATATTTAATCGGCTTTATTTTTCTCATGTCAATTTGATGATACACGAATTCGGATCGTAGTTATATTGCATATAAATGAATATGTATACGGGGTGTCTCACCAGGAAATGCATCGATCGATATAGGGAAAAGTACGTACCAGAGAATTTTGAAAATTTGGAAATATACTAATGGCAGTGTGGTCAATAGAAGTAAAATAATTACAAGCATCTGGCACTTCCGGTTATACCGAAAGTCGATACCAACTTATTTATTTTAAATAGAATACCCTATATATTTTAAGGTTTTCAAAAGGGACATAAAATTCTGAGTCATAAACATGTAGAATAGCCTATGCCTAAACGCAGCCATTTTAGAGATATTTGAAATTAAAAAAAATTTGACAGGTGTAATGGTTTACAGTAACCTTTATAACTTTCTTCGTGTAAAAGATATTAATTTGCTTTTTGGCATGTAAAAATAACACAAGGAGAGTTGCACTCTAAAATTGAATTATTTCAAGAATGGTATACCAAGTGTTTCAGTTTTGACGTTACATATTGTAAACATCAAACCGCGAAAACTTGTTTTGGTCAAATAGAATACCCTATATTTTTTTACATCAAGTTATGTAAAATTAAATTCCTTTTATTTCTAATATAGGTATTATGCGGGTTTAAGTCACAAATTTTTGAAGTATTTGCGATTTTCTTAGAAATTCAAGAATTTTTAGTAAAAATTTTATCAAATTAGCAATGATTGGAAACAATCAGTAATGTCAGTCATTCTCTTATGTCAAAAAATGCCACCGCGTTTAAATTACACCCACGAAGAAGACTTTTTGAATTTGATTATTATTTATGGAGAATGTGATAAAGTAATATCAAGAATTTGTAGCACATTTGCTACTCGATATCCACAAAAACAGAAAATAACACTAAACACTGTAACATGCCTATTAATTGGATTGAAGATGCTTTGCATAAACTAAAATAGCTAAGATAAAATCAACCAAAAACGTGATATTTTATTTTAATATTTTAGTTAAATTGACCACACTGCTATTATTATCTTTCTAAATTTTTAAAATTCTCTGGTGCGTACTTTTCCCTATATCGATCGATGCAGTTCCTGGTGAGACACCTTGTATGCATCTATTTTGTCCTATTTAATGTCTATATAGACTTACAATAACAGTGACATATTTTGAGCCTTATTACCCGTAAAATTAGTTATGTAATCTTATAACCGCTTATTTAATTAATAGTTTCTTTATATCTCCATTATATTTAATTAATTCATTAGTGTAATAGCTGATGCAAATATTTTAATTTTCGTCAGATTCATTAAGCTTTAAAAAAATAAATTGATTTGAGAAATAAAATATCCAATATTGCTTAGTAAGATGTCGAGTTGTGGCATTAAAACAAAGAATAAAGCTTTATTCAAAACCTGTATTACTACAACAGTATTTTTTTAATATATTGGATTATTAAATATTGATGGCTTCAAAGTTAGCTTCAAATATTATATCTAATGATAATAGATAGCATTATCTCCCTTATTGTTGAGGATATTATTCTTATAACTTCAGTTATATTTAAATAAGTAGTTTATTAGAGAGGATGAGGCAGTGTACTCCGTTCATTGTTGGACCTGCGCTATTCGAAGTCAAACAACGAATAGCCCGGATGCGACTTGGATGTGTGACACATGGTCTCATTCTTATATATACAGCACCCCCGCGGCACCCCCATAGTGCCGCGGGGGTGCTGACTTGGTATTTGGTAACAGGGTGGCAACAGAGACAAATACTGGGCACATTGTCTGCGTGAGCTCGATTGTCACCAGAGAGAACTTGGCACTTCCCTCAGAGCTGGGTGTTTGTTCGCGTTTATAAGGGGTTATGCAATTCGGGTTTCAGAAAGTAAGACCCTGCTGTTCGACAGCTGTCAAAGCTGTTGTATTTGTCTGTCAAACTGGTTTTTGGTTAGTTAAAAGTTTGCCATTTTACAATATGGAACATTATACGACAGAAAAACGCATTAAAATTGTTAAATTGTTTTACAAAAATGATGATTCTGCCGTTTCCATTTTTCGAGCGTTACGAGCAGATTATGGTCGTCATAATCGCCCAAATGAGCAAACAATTGCATACACAGTGAAAAAATTTGAAGAAACTGGATCGGTCACGGATATTGTAAGGCCTGTGCGGATCATCGTAATGTACGCAATCACGAAAATATAGCAGCTGTTGCTGAAAGTGTGGCTGAAGACCCAAATTTCTCAATTCCACGTCGTGCTCAGCAATTGGGCTTGACTTATGGCTCTTTATGGCGAACTTTGCATTTGGATTTGCACCTTCATCTTTACAAAATCCAACTCACACAGGAATTGAAACCTGCGGACCATGCACAGCGCAGAATATACGCCAATTGGGTACTGGAACAACAAGAACAAAATGCCAATTTTTCCAACAAAATTTTCTTCGGCGACGAAGCCCATTTCTGCCTCGGTGGATACGTGAATAAGCAAAATTGCCATATATGGGGCTCTGAAAACCCTCAAGTGGTCGAAAAGCAGCCAATGCATCTAGAAAAAGTCACTGTCTGGTGTGCATTGTGGTCTGGTGGTGTTATCGGTCCATTTTTCTTTGAGAATGACCAAGGAGCTACCGTTACAGTCAATCCTCAACGCTATTGCCACATGTTAACGGAATTTTTTTGGCACGAAATTGAAGATATCGATACGGATAATATGTAGTTTCAACAAGATGGGACCACAAGTCACACAGCACGACGAAGTAGGGCTCTATTCCAAGAGAAATTTTCAGGACGAGTAATTTCGAGATTAGCGGACGTAAATTGGCCTCCGAGATCCTGTGATTTAACACCTTTAGACTTTTTTTTCGTGGGGCTACGCAAAAGATCGTGTTTATGTGAACAATCTTCTAAATTTGGAGCAATTGAAAACCAATATTCGTGAAGTCATGGCCGAGATATTGCCCGAAATGTGCGGAAAAGTCATCGAAAATTACCTCAAAAGGATTGAGTCCTGCAAAAGGTCCCGTGGAGGACATTTGAATGATGGTGTATTCCACACATAATGGCAAAGACCAAACTTTATAATGAAATAAAAATTTCAACAAAATCTGAATTATTTGTGTTTATTTTTTAAATTTACTTTCCGAAACCAGAATTGGATAACCCTTTATGTGTAACCTTCCCCTACTCAAGCCTGCCTGTAGGCTTCCTGGGGAAGGAAGTCTGGTTTCCGCGTGTCAAAACTTATAATTAAACTACTTGCTTATACATAACCAAATCTATAAGAAAAAGGTAATATGCTAAAAGTGGGTTGTTAAATAATCTAATTTCTAAATTGACTTTTCAAATCAATGGAAGATAACCCAAGTAACAATGATCCCAGCACCTGCAAAACCTGGAGAAGGCAACATAATACAGACCTATTAGTCTGCTTCCAATATTGTCATGAAAACTGTATGAAGACTTACTAGAGAAACTGAAACCTACTCTTAAACGTCTCATATCAGATTATCAGTTCGGATTCAAGCAAGAACATTCAACTATACCAACTACCCAGAATTACATCTGCAGAAAAGCGCTAGAAGACAAAATCTACTGTACAACAGCAATTTTTGATATAGGACGAGCTATCGACAAAGTTTGACATGCAGAACTAATGTACAAAATCAGAAAAGTATTTCCTGAAAATCTGTATAGCATATTAAAATTACACTTGGAAAACAAATATTTACTAGTTAAAATTCAAGATGAACAAACCACTCTCTTACCGATAATATCTGGCGTTCCATAAGGTAGTGTACTGGGGTCTACACTGTACTTGATTTATATAGCTGACTATGGTACTAATACCACTGTTATATGGCTGTAGCTACTAACTAAAGCCAAGTTTGCGTACGAACAACAATACTAGTGACAGCAATGTCAAGAATAGCCACAAGTATGTTACAAAATCAACTAAATAAAATCCAATCGTGTTTAAAAAAGTAGTGAATAAAAGCTAATGGGAGCCAATCAGTAAATGTAATTTTCACCCTCAATAAAAACAACTGTAATCCAATTATGCTGAACAATTAACCACTATAACAAAAGGAAGAAGCCAAATATTTAAGAATACACCTAGATCTCAGACTCACCTGGTGAAAGCATATAATTATGATGACAAAGCAACTGGGAGTAAACCTTAGTAAACTTTATTGACTCATTTCAAAAAGATTTGAACTTACGCTGGGCAATAAACCCCTAATTGAAGTAAGTGGGGCTCATCAAATTTCAATATTGAAATACGTGAAAGATTTTAGACCAAATTGCAAGGAATAGTTGCACTTGATCCATGATTCGTTCCAAAGGAAATGATCAGCCGCAACTTAAGTGCAGTAAGTGTAAAATAAGAAATAAAGAACGGTAATGAGAGATACTTAGAAAGACTAAATGAACATCCAAATAGTTTGGTGACACAACTTCGTAGAAGACTTACTGGTAATCGTAGACTTAAACCTTGTGACTTGGAAGACTTACCAACTAGATTTTAAAATAGATTATATGCAAGAACCCAGTACTTAATAATTAATTGTGTGATTACATTTAAAAAGGGAAAGCCAATGGACCCCTCCTGCTGTCAACTGATATTGTCACATTAATTATTGACATGCCCAACTAGGATAGATTGTAATAAACTTAGATAGCAAAACAATTACTGAGTTTTTAAATAATCTTAATATTTAAGTAATCCCAACAACTAGATAAATAAACATAGATGCATTAACACACTCAAGACTCACTATAGTAAGACTGCTTAATAATTTCGAGATGAAAACCCTACATTATTATTTCTTTTTTAATTATTGGTGAATTGAGTTGGTTGGTGTATCAATATATTGTGAAAAATTTTATATGAACTTTAGTCATTAGTCATCCATCAATTCTGAGAAGTAGATCTGCAAATAATGAATTTCGTGAAGGTTCCAATATTAGCATCATTTCATTATAGGCCCAGTTCGTTATTCCAATCATTCGAAATAATTATACATGGTGTTAAAACCTGCTTCTTCTATTCCTTAGAGTATGTTCTTCATGCTCCTTCCCTCTGTATTTGATTTCAAACTTATCCGTCGGTAGTGCTACTGTTGTAACGAAGGCAGTTACTTGGAGCCAGGCATTCGTAGAATGAGTTGAATATAGACGTTATGCGTTCTATTGCAGTTTGACTTTTAGACTTAACAAAAATGTAGAAAGGAAATCCTCATTTACTATATTTATATTGATTTTGGTATAGTAGCTATTGAAATTATAACTTATAACTTTTGTGCAAAATATTGAGTAATCAAGTGCTCCTTTTCTTTTTTGATAGTAATAAAACCAAATCGTATGGTACGTATATTAAAATTAGACTAAAAACTGTTAGTCTAATGGTGGTTCCCCGCCATTATGATTTTCATAATTTACGAATATCGGGCCAGATATTACGGGGTGATAGATAAGGCGTGATTCTATCGAAAGGTTCTAAATAATCATTTTTCAACGTCGGATATTCATACACTTGAGTAAGTCCTAGAGAAATGCCGCTATTTTTTAATTTAACTGTTAAAATGACTAATGCTTCTCTGCAAAACAGAATATATATCAACAACCTTGATTATAAGTCCAGTGCGACTCCAAAGAAGAGCATCTGATGAAAAAATTGCACTGCCTACAGCCAATTACACAACATATCCTTTCAGTTCTATTTATCGACGCAAATGATCAATGCGGAGTTTGGACACCATCCACTCTCGAAAGATGGTAATCAGCAGCTGCTTGACTTTACAATGTCTAATAGATACACACACATCGTGAATACCCTATTTACTCCCTTTAAATAAAATTTAAATTTAGGTAAATGTAAACCCCCTTTAATGGGCCAAAACAAACTATAATCATTTTCAGAAACTGTCTGTAGATGGAAGCAAGAAAGTACAACATTCAAATTTTCTTCTTTTGCGATATTTACCATGGATATTTACCATGACAGTGATGGATGAAATCGAAATTATTAGTTGACGTAATTTTTTCTTAATACAACCAAAATACACTTGGAAAATTCTTTCGTTGCAGACTTGAATATTCGAGTCCCCAACCACATCAGCTTTTATATAGTTTACCGCTTCTCAGGACATTGAAAATTAATACGTTCATAAAAATATAGACAACCCAGAACCAAATTAAGTGATTGTTCTTCATGTTATTTAATTTTTTTCTAAATAACAATTAACACTGTATTGTGGTAACTAACAATAAATCTCAAAGAGCATCCATTTTAAAGCGTTTAAGTTCCATTAATAGGTCTGAGAAGTGTATACTAATTACATAATAAAGGTTATAAACATAGTTTTATGGGTCGTAAAGTGTCAAGGCGATCGAAATCTACTATAATTTCAAAGAAAAGGACAATTTATTGACGAATTATAATTATGATCACGGGCTTTTAGCTTCTTATTTTGAATTTTTGTATTCTGCCCTCTAATATTTTGAAAATATAATATAAACTCGGTGTTTCTCTTTGGCGTTATTGATTTGATATGGTAATACGTAGTTGAAAATATTTATTTTCTTGTAGAAGTTGGTTAACTTTTATATCGTTTGACGGAGAAGACATATGAGTTTATGTTGCTAAACGTAAAAGAGGATCAGATGATGTATACTTAATTTTCTTTTTCTGGTTCTTAATTTTCTTTAAATAAACTGTACATTTATTTTTATATATAAAATGATTTACATCAATATATATTTTTAGTTTTTGCTTTGCCTGGATACTCGATACAATTTAAACATTTAAAATTATTCTCTACGCAGGATTCGATAGAATGGTCAGAAGCAGTACACTTTAAATATTTACCTGATTTTGCACAATTATCGGCGTGATAGTCAAAATCACCACGTTCTAAACACCTGTAAACGTCCTACATATTCGAAGACTCTACACTTATTGTTAGCTCAGTCGATAAAAGGAAAATTTGAATGTTATAGAATTACATTGGATGATAGCCATAGATTTTGTTTTCAACTTTTTTATAACTTTTACTTGTAGTTCACATAAAATCGAAGTATTTTGCTGTCTTATTACATCAATTAAATAATTCTTCATTATACATATTTTCTTCTATATTTACGATTTTAGTACAAGGATTTTTTAAATCGGGAGCCTTAATTTCATAATTTTTACATAGTTTCCTTTCTGCAACTTTTCTTTATAATTTCCTTTTCTTTTTTGGTTTTCCATTCTATTATAACTCCTCCTTGTTTTATATTCTTTAGCTCTTTTATTTCTTTGCTGTATAGCTTCTTTCATCTTTTTACTTTCTTGATTGACCTTCTTGGATTATTCTTATAGAAGTATAACAAAATAATAAATAGGTAGAATGTTCACTATTCAATTTATTGAAATTGAATCTTTTTCGCGGCTGTGATCTCGCAACAAATTCATCAGTTGACGCATGCTCTTTAAGACGATCCCTTGAGAAAAAGAATGCGAATGAAAGGGTCGAACTACGTGTGAAATATTACAAGCCTCAGTCGTTAAGCTATAGCCTTATTTCAAACTTGATGTTATTACATATTGACATTGGTATAGTTAACTTTAACCAATTCGACCGGTAAGTTTGCAAGCCATACCATCAATACAAGGTAAAGAGTAAGTCAACTGCCATCTATCGCCTCGTTATGAACACGAATAGTTGCAATAATTTCTTGCATTATTGATAATCACGATGAGCAGGCTCTATTAAAATCATTCTATTTGCTTCATATCTACACGCTAAGCAAAGAAGTGCGAGCAAAAACGTGAATAGTGTCTCTCTGCAGTTTGGGCTCAACTAATAAACAATTTTTTAAAGAATTATAATTAAATACCTTTGTTGATGCATTAAGTAAACGCACAATTTCTTAGATGAACTTTGAGATTTTAGTACACAATCGAGGATGAGGTAATATCGCGAAAAGTTGTCATTTATAAATATAGAAGAAGAAATATTCACATGTTTTATATATCAAATAATTCCAAATAATAGCGCATAATTTTAATATTCTCTATATAATTAGGGTTGCGTAATAACAGAATCCGACCGTACAATGAAATGTAGCAAATAATAGATGGAATACAATGTAAAGTTCGGTTTGGTCCCTGCGATAGTATCTAAAGACATTTTCTGACATAATTGGTTATCAGAAAATTCCACATAATTAATTGATATATCTTCCCACTTCTAAAAGTTGTGCAAGAGAGATTCATTTAAAATTTCTACAACATGACATTGAAATGAAGGAACAATTGGGGTAGAACCACGCAAATTTTTCCAAAAAATATTCAAGATATAACCAAATAAAGTGTTAATAGGACCAGGCTGCTGACCTGCATCAGCAATCCAATACCATCTAAAATAATTTTTGAAAGTATATGGACTCCCAGCAAAATATCAGTGGGTTCTGGGACATTGACATATACGAGTATGTACTTATTTAATTTGTATTTATTTATTTAAACACCATTTAATTCCAAAACCTATTATACCTGTAAAGTAGAAAAGCCTCAACACAAAACATATATACATAAACTCAAATAACAGCGAAATATTTAAAATTATTTTTGAAACATTGAACATTAAATATTGTACTACTATAGTTGCAAATTTCTACCCTATTTTGTATTGTTCAGAAATTTATACAATGTTTATATACTGGTGAAAATGAAAGTACATTAGTTTTAAGAGTTGTTAGATAAGAAATATTTATACAGGGTGGTCCAGGTTAAACGTTTTTAATTTTGATAGGTGATAGAACAACAAGAAAAAAGTAGGCTTTCATAAGAAAACTTTGTTCAAAAATGTTTCCTAACAAAGATAGAGGGTGTCACAGTTGTAAAAAAACGGGTTTTCTCATCATAACAGCTAAACCACTCCATCGATTTTCATCAAATTTCTCAAACCAGTTTTTTTTACAAATTAACCTGGATCACCCGCTATTATGTACATGCAATCTAGGAATGTGAAGTTTAATTTGTGATAACAAGTGTGAATAGTCAACACAATTATTTAACAATTTATACAAAAACATTACACCTAAATAGTTCCTTCGACTTTCTAAAAGTTGCACAGTAAATCTATTGAATAAAATTTTCTGCTACATAACTCTAACTTTTCTGCCTCTAACTGAATAAACTCCATGACAACGAAAACCAACGTATTTCAAAAATTGCCGCTGAACTCTTTCTAGGTTACCTATATGAACGTTATGACCTAGATTCCATACAACAGATCCATATTCTAGCTTAGAGCTCACAAAAGCATCAAATAGTTGTTGTAACGTGTTAGGCATTGTAAACTATTTGGAATTACTTATAATGGATCCAAGAATTTTGTATTTAAGCTTACATTATTTACTTGATTAATAAAAGTCGGTGTACAATCAATGATCACTCCTATATCTCTAAATTCATTAACTTTGTTTAAATTAATGTTAATAATATAACAACCACAAGTGGTAGGAGATTCCTTACGAGCAGAAGATATTAAATCACACTTACTAATATTGACTGGTAACATATTAGTCTCACACCATGTATTTAAAATGTTAGTATCATTTTGAAGCAAAATGCAGTCTTCTACAGTTGCTATATGACCACATAGTTTACATTCGTTCGCGTAGAACAAAATATTCGATTCTATAACCGGCATATATCATTTATAAACACGACAAATGGAGGGAGCCCTAAAATAGATTCTTATGGAACACTAGATGTTGTAAATATTACGGAAGAACTAAGACCGTGATACTGAACCGTTAGTTTTCTACAGTCTAAATATGATTTTAAAACACAATAAAACTGTCTGACAATCCGAAGTTGCTTAGTTTTTTGAGTAAAATACCACGATCGAACATGTCGAAAACTTGGAAGGAATTGGTATAAATGACTAAATGACATCTACCTGGAGAACTTCATCTAGCGCGAAAACAACAAACTGTGTGTATTAATTGTTGATGAAGGTGAATAGTTACAGACTTTGTTTATAATTATGGTGTCTATGGTATGAACCGGTTACAAAGCGAGAGTTACTAAGCCATTGTTCACCTGTGATTGCATTGAACCCAAGTCTTTTAATTCGACAGGATATTCTACTTTGGGTAAATGTATTAAATGGGCGCGATGTAATGAAAGGCGTCATTGATCTGAAGTCTAGTAAACATCTAAACGTATGAGTGTTACCTGTCACCTAAAAAGTTTACTCTAACTATGTACAAGAGAACATTTTTAGTGTGACCCGCTTTCATATAACAATCGAATCGAGTGTTTTAACTAGCAGCCACGTTAATATCAGAGACAAGAGGAATATTTACAGTAGCGGGTAGAGTGGGAGGGAAGCAGCTGTTTTATTACAAGGATTTACGAGTAGTATAAACGTTTTCAAGAAAGTTGTGAAGACTTTCTTCACAGAAGATGACGAGTGCCCTGGGCGCTCAAGCACATCAACAAAACAACCGTTGAAAACATGGAAATGTGAAAGAAATGATTATTAACGATCGCCGAATCACCATCAGAGAAGTTACTGATGACGTTGGCATATCAATTGACTCATGACATGAAAGCTTTTCGGGTGTTTTGGGTATGAAACATGAGGCAGCAAAATTCGTTTCACAGTTGAGGTTCGAAAAAAAAAACAGCGGCGAATGGAAGTTACTCAGAAGTCTCTAATTTAAGTCAACAACGATGCAGAACTATTGAAATATGTCATAACAGATGACGGAACATGATCTATGAATATGACGGCGAAACTAAGGCTCAATCGTCCCAGTGGAGGCATTCTGGATCGCTGACCGAAAAAAGTTCGACAAGTGCGGTCGAATGTGTTTATGCTCACTGTGTTTTTCAATTTCACCAGCATAGTACACCATGAGGTCGTGCCACAATGTTAAATGATTAAAAAGGAGCACCTACAAGTTCAACGCCGTTTTCGTGAAGCAATTCGAAAAAGGCGACCGAATTTGTAGCGAAATAATTCATGGTTTTTGCACCACACTGCTTGGTCGTGAATTTTTGGCCAAAAACTACACTGTAATGATGTTCTAGCCTCGTTATTCACAAGATATGGTTCTGTATGACTTTTTATGTTCATACAACTAAGAGGACTTTATGAGGTATTCGTCTTGCAAGCATAGATGAGACTAAAGGCACACCACTGAGAAATCTAAACACTATTCTAAAGACTGAGTTCCAGAAGTATTTCGGGGATTGTAGAAAGCGCTGAAATAAGTATATAATATCTAATGGGGACTATTTGTAAGGGGATATTGATGTAAATGAATAAAATTTATTAAAGTATTAGTATTAATTTAAAATATATCAATATAATTATATTTACAATCAATAGTTTTTTTCATACACACACAATATATACATCATATATTATTAAAATATATGAAAATATATATCCATGTATTACATAATTTTAAATCATCATCATCATGAGGTCATCAGTCCTAAGATTGGTTGGACGCTAACCTCCAGCTTCTCCTATCTTGTGCTAACCTACTCATTTCGCTAATTGTTACAACCTACATCCCTTACTATTTGCGAATAGTAGTCTAATCTGGGCCTACCTCTGCCTTTAGTCCACTTACTTTAGGTATTTTCATCATTCTTCGGTAACACCACATCTCAAAAGCTTCTAATTTCTTCCTACTTGCTTCCCCTACCGTCCAGGTTTCGCAACCGTATAGTGCCGTGCTCCATACATACGTTTTCAAAAATCTCTTCCTTGCTTCTAACTTTATTACTCCCAAGCATAAAAGTGCTTTCTTTTTGTTAAGAGCTACTCCACCCTGCGCCATTCTTTGTTTTATATCTTTATCGCTTCCTCCATCCCAATTTATTTTACTTCCTAAATAAGTGAAGTCTTTAAATTCCTCCAATTTTTCATTATTAATTTGTACTTTCGTTTTTGCTCTACTCTCGCGCCCTCTGCACACTAACACTTTAGTTTTGTTTTTTTTTCACCCTCATTCAGTATTCCTCTGTCAACACTGCCTCCATTTCGTTCAACGCTGATTCCAATTCCTCTTTAAATTTAATCAATATATAATATATTTCAACACTGTTTTTAAAATGTAATATAATATGTTTTAGATTAAGGCCCGACTTCAAAAAGAAAAACAAAAAATTCACCAAGAAAATCTTCGATTACAAGAGCAATTAAATAAAGCATTAAAATTGCAGGAAAACCTCAAATATCAAACAGCGGCAATATTAAACTCTAAAATATCGCACACGCTTAGTCCTCCAAAACCAAACCAAAGTACACCGGCTATCGCACATCATAATTTCATTTCTGCTATTACAAAGCCTTCTGGACTTAAAGGGAAAAATCCAGCGGAATCAAGAATACAGCAAGGTTAGTGAATTCTTAACTGAACTAGCATTTATGAAAGAACTCATATAAGGTATATGCAACTCATATTTTTATTAATATTTTTTATTTTTATAGTTTCTATTTAATTTCGAACTACTTTTTTGTTACTAAAGAATTTAAAATAACCATATACTAGTAAGTTTAAAACCAATTTAAGTTACATAAACTGAGGTATTGGTACAAGTGTTTAGAATAATTGTATAAGTAAAATTATAAAAACGACATGTTGACTTCCCAAAAACTCGACAAATGTGTTCTAATAAAAATTAGGTTAAGTCCATTCCTAGTTGTTCATAATTTCGAACCAGGATGCCGATGACTCACCATAAAATCTGATGAGAGGATAGGAAAGGGATATACCATACCTCCTTTCTTGATACATAAGCGTATAGATGATGGTTTTTTTACTATTAATCCATTTCTCATCGACAAGATAGCGACTAGACAAGGAACAGTAGTGAACTCAGTCAGGAAAATAATCAACCAATAAACAACAAGTATACAGTAAACTATAAAGTGTAAACAAACAAAAAGAAAGATAAACGATAGTTGGCCCATGACAGATGGCAGAGTCGTGGTACAAAAGGTGATAACATCCCCGCACCCTCCGAGTTGCTTAAGGAACATAGCACATCTAACATTAGGTAGCCTACTCATTTCTAAGTTTAAAGCCCTGTCTAAGAAGAAAAACAAACTTGAGAAAGAGACGCCAACGAAATACCGTTTCGCCTCGAATGCGACCATGGAGAAAAAGAGGACCTGAGAAACATCTCCAAGGAAAAACCAATTCAGACCAATTCAAGGAAGCTCTAGAAGGTAGAAGAAGAACGAACCAATCACCATTAACCATCAGAGACTACCGAATTAACGTTCACAACACGCCCTACACCACGAAAAACTTTTACACGGTTGTTCCGTCATTAGCCAGAATAAAAAGTACATAGGTTGTTGTGAGCTGTTGCCTTCTCACAAAACCTGGTTTACCAAAACGGATTGTATACGGGTGTCTTGATTTACCGCGACGCAGAGGACTTCAAAAACTGATATTTCGGAAGATCTCAGATGATTCAATTTTGAAGGATCCTCCAGGGAGATAAGGGACTAATTTTCGTACCGTAAGCGTGGTCTTCAAAGAGGAAGGTTTCACATAGATACGAGAATGGGAGAGGGGGAGAGCAGCGTCTAAACCAGATACAACCTTCGTCCCGGAGGGGGTGGCCAGAATGGTGGAAGGGTGGAGGGCTGGAACTTATACCACTGGGATAGAGGGGCATTTCGTGTGTCCATAGGGGCGCAGGTGGAGAGGGGGGAGATTCTGGACCCGGATACCTTGGAGTGGGCTGTCGCTTGAGCATGCGATGCCATGATGCCCAGAAAGATCGGGATTGGGCGGAGAGCTAACACCATATACTGGTGATCGAAAGAGATCACTGCCTAGAGGGCAAGATGAATGGCAGCTCGTAGGAGATATACGAGGTGGAAATGGAGAGAGCGGGCGCTAGAGGACGTAGAAAGGGAAGAGGATACGAGATATAAAGGGGAAAGGAGGAAACTCCGAGATAATGTAAAGGCTCAAAAGAAGAAGAAATGGGACGAGTTGTGCTAAGATCTTGATAGGGATGTATGGGGGGAAGCGTACAAGCTGGTAGCTAAAGAAATGGGAGGCTACCAGCAGACATTACCACTGGAAAGTATGAAGTAGGCGGTAGATGTGCTCTTCCCTAGGAAAGGATCGATAACTTGGGAGAGGCAGAAATCAGGGGAGGAAATAGCTCCCTTTTCAGAGGGTGAACTTGAGAGAGCGTGTGCGAAAATTAAAGTTGGAAGGGCGCCAGGTTTAGACGGTATTCCAGCAGAGGTTGTAAGGGCGACTGTCGAAGATCATCCACGTGTGGTGTTAAGTGTGATGAATGGGGTCCTCCGTAGTAGAATTTTTCCACCATGTTGGAAAGGAGGGAGGTTGGTTCTTATTAGAAAGGAGGGGAGGCATTAGGAGGAGGGAGGAAGGGAAAAGAACTGCTCTGCGGGTAATCAGTGCGTATCGAACGGTTTCAGGGGCAGCTACACTGGTCATAGCCGGTATGCCTCCAATCGATCCAGTGGCGAGGGAGAGAGAGGAGGTATACCGGGGTTTGGAGAGAAAGGAGGCGAGAGAGAGAATGTGGCAAAGGTGAAAATTGAGATGAGAGTCTGAGACGAGAGCGAAATGAACAAGGTTTATCATACCGTATGTTAGCCCTTGGGTAGAAAAGGAGACATGGGGAGATTGGGTATCATCTTACGCTAGTGCTCTCGGGTCCCGGATGCTTCAGGGAGTACCTGTAAGTAATCGATAAGATTGAGTCAGATGAATGTATGCTTTGTGGAGAAAGGGATAACCCCAAGGACACGTTGTTCAGGTGCCCGAGGTGGTCAGGCGAGAAGGAAAAATGAATGGCTGGTCTGGGTGGGATGATTGAGTGTGAGGGGAAGTAGGCATATGGGGAGAGAATGATTGTCGGAATTATGAGGAGGAAGGAGGAGGAGGAAAGAGAGATTGGCCCGAACCCCTAATCGCGAGAGCGGAGGGGGGACATAGGGTGAAGAACGAAACTGCTAACACCTAATAAGAAAATTGACTCCTACCTCGAGGATAAGCGAGAGCGGTGCCGAGTTAGGTGAGACACTGATCTGGGGGGCCACTTTTCTGGCTAGCGTAAGCACCGGCTATGTCCCCCACTTAAAAAAAAAAAGATTCGAGCACAGAAGGACATCTGAATACTTAATATATAGGTGGTGGCTAGTCTCTGCAATAAGCAGGAATATAATAAGAGAGAAATGTGACAATAAATTATTCATTTAAAAACAGTATCTATTTAGAAATTTTGGATAGGAATTTTGTCTCAAAGAAATCAGAACGTTATCACTGTTTATTTAAGAAAAAGTATCTAATATTTTACATATATACAATAACTAAATTTGTTTCTATTTAAATAGAATTATTATACAACTAATTAGAATTCAAATACAACTAATAGAAAGAACAGAAATAAGTTTGTTATGACATGAAATAAAATTATTATTAATTATATTTATATTTCTAGAAGAATATTCTACAAGACAACATATGCAACAGACACCCCAAAATATACAAAAGGTATTTTTAGAACAAGATACCCAATCATTCAAGCATACCAACACCAAAGAGCAAAACATGGTGGATAATATAGAAAATGGAAATCCAAATTTTGAACAAAATATATATAAAGCAGCGTCTATCACATACGATACTTTCTATAGTCCAATTCTGGAAAATATAGACACTATTTTACGAAATATCGATTTTGTTGAGGAACCATGTAAAGAGAGAGTGATTTGTAGTATGTATAAGAATCCATCAAAATTCAGCCCATATAGTAACCTACTTTCAGTAGAATTAAGCAGGTAAGTGTCTTCATTGTATTCAGTTAATTTATTAACATATGCGAGTGAAGGTAGTCGTTGATCTGTTTCTTATAAAGATACATACATGCGAATTTATATTTGAGTTTATAGAATGTTAGTACTAGTATTATTACTATATATTTTGCAACATTTGGAATTATACTACTTTATGTCACATCTGAGTTATTGAATAGAGAACTCTTATAGTATTATTACATAAATAACCGTCATAATTTTAAATCTATTTGAGGGAATTCCAGGGCCGTAGATGGGACGTACATAGATGGGAGTGATGCGTCGCATCTCTTAAGGGATTGGTAAATTAGTGTTATTTAGAAGTTCAATCGATTTAGTCAATTATTACAATTTTTTAACTATTTTAAACCGACCGCAAACATACATTATTTACATTAAACGCTACCATCAACTTTTTTATTTCAAATCGGCCATGAAGGCGCCCGAAATTATTGGACTCCCGTGTTACTTGCTGCAGTGTTGAAACGCGATGGTCCACGTTACATCCAAGCTACGCGTTAAATGGACGAAAAGGTCAGTGATCTTACGCAGTCAACAGTGCAACTTCGAGTGGGTGTTGTCGCTTTTTCCGTACTCAGTTATGCAATTATGTGAACGCATCTTGGCGACTGTTGCCGTAACATAAGGAAGATTTGGAAGCGCTGCTTCAGGTAATTGTGGAAAATGAAAATGAGGAAATGGGATCGAAAAACCATTATTTGTGCTAGAGGCCTTTTAAGTTGATTGCACGACTTTGATTTTAATTTTTTCTTAGCAGTGTTTTCTGCAATATTCCCACATTTTAAAATTCTACAGACAAAAATTTCAGATATTGATAGTTACTGCAATAAAAAGATCGCTGATTGCAAATCATATATTCAAAAAATGAGAAACGAGTTTAGTAACATTTGGAATCGTATGGATAGATTTGTGTTAGAAAATCAACCACCAAGTAAAATATTGCGTTTGGATTTAATTCCTGAAGAAGATAAGAAAATCACCTAGGCACGATTGTTTTATGAAATTTTGAACGTTATTACTTTGAACATTAGTGAATGGTTTAGTGAAATTTTTAAACTGACATTCTTAAATCTAGATTCCACATAATTTACTTCATTCGTGAAACGTTTTCCTGAAGTACTTTTTTCTTCTTTACTAGATACATTTGGAACATTATTTGACGTAAATTGTTTAAAAAGTGAACTTTCAGTGATTTATAGTGACCCCGATATGAAAACGAGCACTGTGTTGGAGCTTTACCAATATATTATATTGGTAAAGCTCAAATTGGTATACTCTTCAAATATCTTCTTTTTTCCCGGAGTCATCAAAATTGTATCGTTTAATTTTGACTATTCCTGCCACATGCAGTTCCGCGGAAAGATCATTTTCATGTTTAAAAAGAATAAAGACTGATCTGCGAAATTCTTAAAAACAAGAAAGACTGTCAGCTTTAGCATTAATAAATATTGAAAGTGCCTTGTTAGAAGATATGAGATCGTACCCAACATTTGAAGAAATAGTGATAGACGTTTTCGCTGGACAAATAAAAATCGAAAAATTTATCTTCATTTTAAAAATTGGGATATATACCTCGGCATAATCACTTTAGATTAGTTTCTTCTTTTATTTTTACCATCTGACTATACTTCCCCTTATAAAATGTTTATCTCATTCCTAGATTCTTTTCTTACGCTATGCTCCTGGGGAATTTGTACAACAAGTATCCAACCCATGTGTTCAAGCTGTTAACAAAAACGACCATTCCATCAATACACACGTGTGTCTTCCTATAATAGCATGAAATATTATTCAGAATTACATTTAAGGTTGATAACAAGATTAAAAAATCTTCAAAATTGGTGAACGTATTTTGTTAAGCTTAAGAGCTCAAATGATAATATAGGGATAGAGGTTGAGTAAGTGGTTGAGGGAAATATTCATAAACTGGGCCTGATGAGAAATACGCCTTAACCAACATAAACGTGTATCCATATCATAAAACATTATTAGTTTTAAGATATGGATAGTGCGGACTTGCCATGTAATCAAGCTTTTAGCCATAATACTAAAAGACAAGGCAGAGTAAACTGGTATACAATTATTTCTCTTTCTTATAGTCCAAGCCCAATTCGTAAACAGTGACATATTTTTTTATATTAAAATATTGTTACTATCTAGTCTAAGACTAATGAGTAACTTATTTCTAATACTATTATACTAAGTTAGTTAAGTACTAAGAGTCACCCATTGATGTCTTCTTGGCCATTTCTAACAAGTGTGGCACTTTTTCTTGTGCACTACACAAATTACTCTGCTTTTAAGTTCACTCAAAGCACCACAATAACTCGTAGGGTTTAATCCTCTTAAGTCTTCTTATTTGGTTGAAGTTATCAAATATATAGACGGCCTCGATTTGCTCGGGTTGTAGAAGTTTTCCTTCATGGCTGCTTGCAATTTTTTTAATATTTATCTCAACGTTTTCCTATTCCATGATTTCGGCGGAGATCTTCATTCCTTATATACCAAGGTGCACTAACGATGTTCTGTAGTACTATATTTTGAAAGGTTTGTATAATTTTAATATTTGACTTTCTGGTGCAACCCCAAAGCTGAATACCATAAGAAATCCACACCGGTTTTAATATTTGCTTATACAAGAGGAGCTTATCTAGGTTGCCCATCGACAAGGCTGAGTTCCTATTCAAGAGCCAGTACTTAATGATTATCTTTTCTTATTTACGTGGGCTTTCCAGCGAAGCTTCGTATCTAAGGTAAGACCAAGGTATTTGATTGTATTGGCATATGGGACTACTCGTCCATTCATACTTATTGGAATATATTCTGTGTCTATTAGTGAAATCGATGTGAATTATTTTTTCTTCATTGGTCCAGTTTTGGAATCTATTGATAGCGTTTTGAAGTTTACTAGCTGTTTCTATATTATATTACTTTTGCCCGTTAGTATTATGGCAGTATCGTCAGAAAAGGTAGCTACAGTATCATTTTCTAGCTCTGGGAGGTAACACGTATACTGCAAGTGGAACGCGAGACCTAGAATACTTCCTTGTGGGACTCCTGCTTTGATTTCTTTGAGGACAGAGTAGGCATTTTCCTGCTTAATCCTGTTTGATAAATAAGATTTTAAAATATCTGAATATTGTTTAGAAAGGATACACTTTAATTTATAATGTAGTCCCTTATGCCAAATCTTATCAAGTAATCGCGCAACAGCGCATCAAACAGTGACATATGAATATTTTCCAGTTACTTTTTTGATAAAGAAATTCCTCTTCAAGTCTTTGACATAACGATAATGATAAGCTAATGACATCGGTAATGATGGCAATGATGATAACCTGAGTCATGCCACTCATATGATATAAAGGCGTGGTGGAATATTATCATCGATAAGTATTTTTCGAGGTAACAGGTGAGGGCAAACATCGTAACTTTTATGTCACTATTTTACTTGTGCTTAACGGCTTAAATTATGTTAGCAATAGGATTTATATAAAATTTAATTAATGCAGTTCGAGAAAAAAAAAAAGAAAATATAAAATTTGCTTCGATTTGAGAAAGATGAAATAATACAGGTTATTTTTTAACTACAGTTTTACTTTAGCTGAAAGAGTAAATGGCGATATTTGCTATTTATGGTTGCCTATCTACCTGGCTTCAAGCTTTACACAATTGAAAGAAGATTACTTACTAATAATGGCATGTTAAATATAATGTCAATTAACAGAGGTCCCTCGCAGTCAGCTAGTAAAAAATTCAGTGTTATGATTCCAATTAAAAAAGCACCATAGGAGGCAATTAAAACGGAACATTTTCCATTAGCCATTAGTATACACTAACACTTGTCTGATTAATGTCTAATTATTGCAGCCATCATTTATCTACTTGAAAGTAGTAGTTAAATGTGTCTCTGTTTGGGTTGGGTTCAGTATTTTTATAAGCAGTTGATTTGAAAGTGCGATGGATATTTCTGTAAATACAGTTCAGTCTTCAAAGTCTTATCTAAATTATTTAATTTGTGTTGCTAAGAGTTGTTGCTCATGGTTTTTTATTGACCTGGTTTATCACATCTCCACTAAATAAAAAAGCAGATTCTGCAAATTAAAAGGAATAACCCTCTACAGTGGACGTAAAATTTATTCTTTTCCTCTTACATTTTCTTTAATTAGTTTGGTTTGCGACTAGGGTTAAAAGAAAATGATTCCTTTAGTTGATTTTTTTTCTTTTGCACTGACTTTTTCCTGAAATTCATGTTTAGTTGAAAGAACGTTTCACAACCTCAAGTTCATTGCAGACTTTTAATTTTTAGTGTTTATGAAATGGGGCCGCCGGAATCTGGTTTTTCTCACAGAACGAACATTTTCTTAAAAACAATCTTTTTTAGACGAAACTTTTTGAGGCCGAACTAGAGGACATATTATATAATTTCAACAAGGGATTCTTTCTTATCTCATGTTTTACACAAATTGAGAAATCGAAGGTTACGGAATATTGATACGGCTGATAAACGGTTAATTTATTATTTTTATTTGTTCACTTATATTCGATATTTTGGGAAAATCTCTCATTCAAATGGTATAATATGGCCTCTAGTTCATCCTCAAATAGTTTAATTTAAAAGATATATGTTGTCTTTAAGAAACTGTTCCTTAACGAAAAAAATTCAATTTTTCGGGACAGTGTTTTTTCTAACTGATGCGCTTTGACAGTGTTCACTGGTTCGTCGAAGGGAAGGGAATAGCTGTCTGAAATTAGTTTCACTGCGTTCTTTGCTATTGTTGCTACTGCGTATTTTGTGATGCCTCGATTTTCCAATGGCCTTTTCAAAAAAAGAAAGATTCTTCACGGAGTGACAAAGTTGAGAACGGCCTGGATATAAATTCATTGAGGCAATGAAAAATAGGTGATACCAGAAGTGAAAAGAAAGAGGATGAATATTTTGGTAACATACAATTAGAACAAGTAACGCGTAACATCTTTTCGCGTAACATCTAATTACTCTAGGCGCAAGGATTAAGGGATATAAAACATCCTACATTTTTAGTTGATTTTCAAAGGGCTGTAACTTGAAGAAAAATAGTCGCAGGGCAATTTTTAAAAAAGCAAATTGAAGCTCCAAGTCCCTAATTTTCAGATCTTCAAAATGCATTAGTGGCAGCAGCTTTTTAAAAATTATAAGAGAACCATGGGAATAAAAATTTCCAAATTATTGCTTGTCTTTCGAAAATTCCACAAACTTCAATAAATATTTTTCAGTGGTTTTATCATACAGCATTTTTAAATAATTTTATCCCGTTTTGGATAATTTGAGTGGTCTAAACGCCTTGAATGATAATTTATCGAGTTATCGCTGTTAAAAGCAAAAACAATCACTTTTGACTCTTTAAAAAAAAATCACATTTTTTTCTTACAACAATTAACATTTCAACAAAAAAAAATGGATTATTGCTAAAGAAGACATTTTGAACATCCAAAAGTTAATAAAGAAATGAAAAACGACAAATTAAATCATTCTCAACACAATGACGTAAAAATCGCAGTTCTTTGAGGTTTTCGGAGTATTTTTGGGATACACTAAGGTTGAAAATATATAGTCAAAATCCCTAGTCCATCTATCATTTGCAAAGTTATGCCAAGTTAAGCGAATATCCCTAAATACGCAATTTTTACGTTTTTTCAATCAACAGTCTAGCGCCGATTTTTTGTTATTAAAAACCAATAACTATAACTTCTAAAGGATATTTTTTTACTTTCAAAATCCTGCTTGAATTTTCTTTACGATCATTATTGCCCGAGTAATTAATTACCAAATGTCAAAACTGATTTTTTTGCTTTGAACGACGATAACTCAGTGAAAAATCATCGCATAAGGCTATTATATCACTCAAATTAAACCATAAAGGAATTTAAGAAAGTTGTGTGATAAGATCATTGAAAAAATGTATTGTTGTCTGTAGATCTTTTGAAAGGCAAACAAAAATTTGGAATTTTCTCTTTTGATGGTTTTCTTATGATTAGTCAAAAATTGCTGAAGATAAAATTTTTTTTAACTAAAATCTAAAGACTACGAACCTACAGCTTCAATTTACTTTTTGAAATTGAATTTACTCCTTCGAAAATCACCTAATCATTTTGGATTTTTTTACATCATCATTATTAGGTCATCAGTCCTATGACTGGTTGGACGGTAACCTCCAGCTTCTCCTATCTTGTGCTAACCTACGCATTTCGTTAATTGTGCTACAACCTACATCCCTTACTATTTGCGAGCAGTAGTCTAATCTAGGCCTAACTCTGCCTTTCTTCACTCCTATTTCTGCCTCCAAAATATCGCCCCATGTCTCAGCAAGTGGCCTACCATTCTATCTCTTCTCTTCTTTATGTTTTTCCACATACTTCTTTTCTCGCCGACTTTCTCCAATACTTCTTCGTTTCTAATCCTATCAGTCCATGGTATTTTCATTATTCTTCGGTAACACCACATCTCAAAAGCTTCTAATTTCTTCCTACTTGCTTCCCCTACCGTCCAGGTTTCGCAACCGTATAGTGCCGTGCTCCATACATATGCTTTCAAAAATCTCTTCCTTGTTTCTAAGTTTATTACCCCCGAGCATAAAAGTGCTTTCTCTTTGTTAAAAGCTACTCGACCCTGCGCTATTCTTTGTTTTATGTCTTTATCGCTTCTTTCATCCCAATTTATTTTACTTCCTAAATAAGTGAAGTCTTTAACTTCCTCCAATCTTTCATTATTAATTTGTACTTTCGTTTTTGCTCTGCTCTCGCGCCCTCTGCACACTAACACTTTAGTTTTGTTTTTATTCACCCTCATTCCGTATTCCTCTGTCAACACTGCCTCCATTTCGTTCAATGCTGATTCTAATTCCTCCTTACTAGATGCTAATACTGCTATATCATCCGCGAATCCCAGCATTTTTAGTTTCTGTCCCTGTACTTTAATCCCGAAATCCACTCTATCTTTTACCACATTCATCGCCTCTTCGATGTACAGATTAAAAATTAGTGGTGATAGCGTACATCCTTGTCTTACTCCTTTCCTAACACCTACTTCGCTTTTTTCCCCTTCTACTTCTATAACAGCAGTTTGCTCTTTGTATAGATTGTGTACTACTCTCCTATCTCTATACTTCATTCCCGCGCTCTTTAGTATCTCGAACATTTTTTCCCATCTTACGTTATCAAAAGCTTTTTCTAAATCTACAAATCCTATATAAGCGTTCTTTCCTTTTTCTATTGTTTTCTCTGACATTACTCTTAGCGCCAGAATAGCTTCACGAGTTCCCCTATTTCGCCGAAACCCGAATTGGTCTTCTCCTAGTATTTCCTCCGCTCTATTTTCCATCCTCTTCTGCACTATTCTGGTTAAGATTTTTGACGCATGGGAAGTTAGGCTGATCGTTCTAAAGTTCTCGCATTTGTCGGCTCCTCTCTTTTTCGGTATAGTAACGATAATATTCCTCTTATAATCCTCCGGCATCTCGCCCGTTTCATATATATATATATATATATATATATATATATATATATATATATATATATATATATATATATATATATATATATATATATATATATATATATATATATATATATATATATATATATATAATAGCTCTCTTGAAATGGAAGTATTAGTTAGGTACACAAAAAAACAGAATAACTATACGGGATCCTAATATAATAATAACAAAAAAATTACAAGTAGCGTAGAACTGTAAGTGGCATCGCCAAGGACTGAAGACTACTCTCGAGATATTAAATTAAAAAAAAATATTTAACACACTTCTAGTTCTCCGATTTACGTAACATTCAACCAATTCAGAATTTTATGCAGAAGTATAAAAAAATAAAAGTCATTTTTTAAACCCAAACGGTCATTCTCTCCTTAACTAATTTTATTCGATCTCTTTGAAATAATGCCTACTTTAAATTTTATATTGACCATAAGTATTCAGATATATACTGAGATGTGTTAATTTCCGTAAGTTTCAACTGTCATGTATTTTGTATATAATTTTTTTTTTATTTATTCTAAAATGAATACTAGAACATTCACTCTTTCACTCAATATGCAATCTTAGCACAGAGGTAATACGAATTCATCATCATTTCTTATTTCAGAGACTCCAAGGAACTCCAAAAGCCAACAACAACGAATTTAGCAATTATAAGATTTTATAGATATGTTCAGGCAGCAAGAGATGGTCAAGATAAACGAGATTGTTTGAGGTTATACCCAATTTGTAGTATCAATACCGAATTGTAAATATTTCTTACTTTTAACAATTAGAGTGTGCTTTTCTTGTCATGGATGGAAAGGAATTATATAGTGATGTACTACGAGTATGTTAACTGTTGAGCTATATGTTCATTCCATATTAATATAGCTGGCTCTTTATATAGCCAATTGCTCAATTTAAATTAGATCTCTTCGTTAAACCACACGGAGGCATTGCCCTTCTCATGGCGATAACCTTTCCTTTTATTATTGGATTACTCTATGTACAGGTCGTCAATAATAGGAAAAAGTGTAAGATTCTCTATGTACGGGTAGAAGGAGTGAGGCAGCATTCAGAAAGAAAAGGATGCATTTTACGCGCGGCCAAATCTAACTCTGTGTACATTCACATTTAAAACTGTTCCATCTCGACCGAGCAGCAATGCATCATGCTTTTGCAATCTAAATCTGATCCACCTCTTTCACTGACTGTACACTCAATATTCACTCTGCAAAGATCTCAATGTAACTGAGTAAAAACCAAGGTATTTATTTCACACCTAGTGGGCGATCCGGTATCGCAGTTTTGAGACTTGTTCCTATTCTTGACCACCTGTATATAGAATATCTTATAATACAATAACAAGAATCCAGCAACGATCCGATAAGCACGGGATTTTGTACATCTTGAACTTATATTGACAATAACCTAGAAGCAATATGTTAGGTGTAAACTAGTCTAGAATATTCATAAAACTAATTATGGATAAATCTGATATAATAAAGCAAAGATACGTGGAAGGGAAATGGAAAACCAAAAGAACAAATACTATTAGAATATTAATACATAAATTTATATGTATTTCTATGAATATATTTTTATTTATATTTTCATGAAGTAATATATAAATTTATATAGTTCAGTATATTTAATTTTATTTGTTTTAATAAACAAAATACATTATTTATTTATTTATTTATTTATTTAGTTATTTATTTATTAGCTTATTTAGTTAATTTCATTTATTTTCGAGTCTACAACTATTTTGTATGAATTTCTAGAACCATTTTTTATTTGTAAAAATTCTATTATACATAAATAAATTATATGTACATGTATGTCTCTTATTGTTAAACAATGAAATATAAAAATATCATTCATCTATAATAATAATTATAACAATAAATTACTTCCTATTTATTTTCGAGTTTCTAGAACAAATTTTTATGAATTTCTAGAACCATTTTCTATTTGTAAAGATCCTATTATACACAAATAAATCATATGTACATATATGTCTATTATTGTTAAATAATGAATTATAAAAATATAATTGATCTATAATAAGAATCATAATAATAAACTATTTATTTTAAAAGTGATGCCAAAAATAAGTTAATAATAAATCATATACACATATATGTCCCTTATTATTAAAATATAAAAATATCATTTATCTATAATAATAATCATAACAATAAATTGTTTACTAAAGTAGCAAATGATGTCAAAAATAAGTAAATAATAAATCATATATGTGTATATATCCCTTATTGTTAAACAACATATCATCATTAGGTCATCAGTCCTAAGACTGGTTGGACGCTAACCTCCAGCTTCTCCTATCTTGTGCGAACCTACGCATTTCGCTAATTGTGCTACAACCTACATCCCTTACTATTTGCGAGCAGTAGTCTAGTCTAGGCCTACCTCTGCCTTTCTTCACTCCTATTTTTGCCTCCAAAATATCGCGGACTATTCCCCCATGTCTCAGTAAGTGGCCTACCATTCTATCTCTTCTCTTCTTTATGTTTTTCCACATACTTCTTTTCTCGCCGACTTTCTCCAATACTTCTTCTTTTCTAACCCTATCAGTCCATGGTATTTTCATCATTCTTCGGTAACACCACATCTCAAAAACTTCTAATTTCTTCCTACTTGCTTCCCCTACCGTCCAGGTTTCGCAACCGTATAGTGCCGTGCTCCATACATATGTTTTCAAAAATCTCTTCCTTGTTTCTAAGTTTATTACCCCCGAACATAAAAGTGCTTTCTTTTTGTTAAAAGCTACTCGACCCTGCGCTATTCTTTGTTTTATGTCTTTATCGCTTCTTCCATCCCAATTTATTTGACTTCCTAAATAAGTGAAGTCTTTAACTTCCTCCAATCTTTCATTATTAATTTGTACTTTCGTTTTTGCTCTGCTCTCGCGCCCTCTGCACACTAATACTTTAGTTTTGCTCTTATTCACCCTCATTCCGTATTCCTCTATCAACACTGCCTCCATTTCGTTCAATGCTGATTCTAATTCCTCCTTACTATATGCTAATACTGCTATACCATCCGTGAATCTCAGCATTTTTAGTTTCTGTCCCTGATCTTTAGCAAAACAACATATAAAAATTCATAAATTATTTGCTAAAATAACAAGTGATATTAAAATTTGTTTTCACGTTATTATCAAAAATATGGAAAAGCAAACAAAACAGCCTCATTATCCTTTAACGTGGCAATGATACATTCGCTTATCCATGTTTCGTGTGCGTGGAACCATCAGCAGCTTCATTTTCTTTTAAATACAGACATTTACTCTAAATTCACCTGTTACATATAGAGTTTAAAATACGAGTATGCTTTTCTATAGTTGTAGTCGTTACTATAATTTATATAATGCTATATAATAAAATTTCTAATGTGCTGTTTGTTTATATGTAATATGTACCTTTTTTTGGGTAATATATCGGCTGTTAAACAATGATCGTTTTAAAATTAGATACATTTTTGTAGATATTTTAACTCCTGGACAAAAATTGACGCATCACTGAAACTTCACATCATAACTCTCGAATTTTTTCAAAGATTTATGTCATAATACCCACGTGATATTATAATTAAATTATTTCAAGTAATGTTTAACCAAATAGAATGGTTAATTCGGAAAAAACACATGAATAAGTAACAGAAAGGAACAATGATGCTAAATGCAATGAAAATGGTATTAATGAAAGACTTGAAAAAAAAAATTTGAACTGAAATCAAATCGTAAGAATTTGAATTCAGTAGCGTATAGATCCTCCTCTAGTTCTCATTACTATTTCTAATCATCTAAGCATGCTATTGATCCAATGGTAAATGCTTTCCTGAGGAATATTTGACAAGAAGGGCCTGTTCGAAATCCCTAAGAGCCATAGAGATAGGTATGTGGCGCCTAACTGATCATTTTAGTGCATTCCATAGATGCTCTATGAGATTCATATCCGGACTTGTTGATGGCCAACGCATTGTTGGAATATTCATAATTCGAAGGTAGTCCAGTGCATTCGTGGGGCCAAGCATTATCCTGCATAAACGTTAAATTGTCCCCGACAAACAAGACATGGTATCACATGGTCTTCTACGATGTTTTATATGTAGAACTGTGTATTTCATTTAACTTGAATGATAACGACAACGAATTTACAAAAACAACCATAGAATTTGTAAATAACGCTCTACCAATACATCCAAATCAAAACAACATATTATTTACAAACCCCCAGGAAATACAAAAGTTTATAAAACTCCTTCCTCTGAAAAAATCTCCCGGACATGACCTAATACCCAATATTTTTCTCAAAGAATTCACGACTAAATCACTCGCCATTCTCTCTTCATTATTCAACCGATGTCTAAGGATAGGATACTTTCCCAACAAATGGAAACACGCAGAGATAATACTTTTTAACAAATTGGGTAAAGACAAAAGTAAACCAGAAAACTATAGACCAATTAGCTTGTTGACAACGTTATCCAAACTCTTTGAGAGGATAATACATTCTAGAATAAATGACTTTCTACAAGAAAACAATGTATTGCCGGACTGCCAATTTGGATTTAGACCCAATCATTCAACCACACAACAAATTTTACACATCTATAAAATTATCGCCTCAGGATACGAGAATAAAAATCACACAACAGTAGCATTCTTAGACGTAGCGCAAGCATTTGATAAAGTATGGCTAAATGGCTTGTTATTTAAGTTAATCACCATAAACACGCCGGCATATCTCACAAACATTATCGCTTCCTTTTTGGCAAACAGAACATTTTCTCAGAATAAACAACTGTCTGTCAGATAAAAAACCAATTAAAGCCGGAATACCCCAAGGCTCAATTTTGGGTCCTGTATTGTTTAATATATTCGTTCATAATATACCACTACCACCGACCTCCACAATAGCAATGTACGCAGATGACACTGCAATAATAACTCAAGATCAAGACATACATATATCTGCAAATAAACTTCAAATTGCACTTAATATATTACAAGACTGGTTCACAAAATGGCAAATAAAATTAAATCCAACGAAATGCGAGGCAAAAATATTTACGCTAAGGAGACCACAAAACCCCAACAATATTGTTATCAACAATGAATAAATAACGTGGAACCATTCAGATAGTGCAATTAGATATCTGGGCATATACTTGGACAGACGCCTAACATGGAGTTATCATATTAACAAAGAATTAAACGAAGGTTATGCTCGATTGGGTGTGCTTTATCCCGTCATCAACAAAAAATCCAAATTAAGGATTAAGTGTGCGAGGCTAGTATACAAATCAATTCTAAGACCTCTTGTAACATACGGCTGTGTAATATGGGGAACTGCCAGCAAAATCAACATCAAAAAGGTACAAACATTTCAAAACAAGGTCCTACGGATTGCAGTGAATGCTCAGTGGTTTATAAGACATAATCAAATTCACCGGGAACTTGACGTACCATACATTGAGGACTTTATAAAATTATGTGCAAAAAACTTTTTGTTAAATGTAAACGATTGTGCCAGTGCCAGAAATTTAAACCTAAGCAAAAAGACACATAATAATAGACTAAAAAAACGGTTACCACTAGACGTTTTACTTTCCAGTAGTGATTCTGAATAATGTTTAGGAATTATTTCTGCTAAGTTAAACCAATGTTTGTTTCCGTCCTTATGTAAATGTTATGTACGATATTACGCACTACCATGTATAACATTAATTTGTTGAGCTGGTATTTTAAAATGAAAAAAAAAAAGAAATGTGTATTTATGGATCTCCCCCATATAGGAACGAAATCCGTGCGATCGTGGAAACAAATTCCTCCACAGAACAGATTATTAATTCGCCAAAAAATGGAATTTGCGGAAAGATATTGCAAACAGAAAACCTCACTTCTAGCCTCCGTCAGACTCGCTGATGACCACTTGATTAATTAAGACTTATTCTTGTTTCGTCTGAAAACAATACTCACTTCCAGTTATCAATGATCTAATTTAGGTGTTCTCTTGCAAAACTTAGTCTAGTAACTTCATGTTCTCTGATAAACAATGGTGCAATAGCTGGTCTTCTACAGTCCAGTACTCCTTCATTAAGCCTTCTCCTGACCGTTTGTCCAAAATTGCTACATTTCGAGCTATTGCTAGGGCTCTGCTTAGCTTTAAACTAGTAGAATGTCTGTTTCTTAAGGAGAGTTGCATAATATATCGCTCATCTCTTGCATAGAGATGCAAGAAATTAGCGATAAGGAGTCTAGAGATACTCCTTATGGCCTTACCCTGAAGTCCTACAGTAACTTCCAAGTTCATTGAAACGTTTAATTGATCGTCTAATTTCTAGCAAATCAGCTACATACCGCTGGCTACGTCCTGTGTTGACCAGAGTTCGATAACTTTGGCTTTCACTACTTTATTTAACTCAGTTTATGACTTTAAATTAAAAACAATCACTAGCGTAAATGAATTTATTGCCTTTTAGAAATAATTTTAAACAGCGTTAAATGTGTTGCTTTATATCTGTCAATTGCAATTGTTTATCGATAGTGACAGAGGGCTCCTAGGTCGCCTACATAAAATATTTAAAAATTTAAAACTTCGAAAAATTATAATAAATAAATAAAAATATAATGTAAAGTTTTACTGACGCTTTAATTTTATCCAAGATTGTATTACTATAAGTTTTGATATTGTCTTATGCAATTTATTGCGGTAGTATTATAGTTAATTTGCTTTATAACTAATGATATTGCAAATCAGTTTTCATATATTTTTTTCCAATCGTGGGATCGAAAACGATTTCATTCTAATATTTTCAACAAACGCATCAAAATAGTGAATTTATGAATATTTTTTTCTAGTTTCTATATTTGTAAGTGTTAGTTTCCATAAGCAAATTTCCCAACTATTAAATTTGTATTTTACTTCCATGTTTTCAATAGGTACAATACTGTATAATACTGATAGACTACATTTATATGCTGATGTCAATAATAAAATGCCATTGACCGTGAGAATTCACTTGCACCACATACCTGAGTGGGATCTGTTATTAGCTGTTTACAATCATAAATATTATGTAAGTCAAATATCTATGCAAACGTTGTTTCTATTTTGATATTTGTTTTTTTTACTTTTGAACAAATTCATTAAAATTAATATTGTACCTCCATTTAAAAGTTAAATGGCAGTGTTTTTCTAACAGACATCATGCAGAAAATCAATTAGACTTTTTGTATATCCGAATATACATTCAAAATAAATTCTAGGTTATAGAAAACAATGAATTTAATTCAAAACTAATAATAATAGGATTATGAAAGTAAATAAACAGTTTTAAAACTTTACAGCGGACTTTTCCGTAGGTAGAACATCTCTATCTCGAAATTAAGTGGCCGAGAAAAAATAAACCAACACATAAATGCAGAATATGTGTTTATGCGACAGTTTTACTTCTTGCATTGGCAACTGCTTCAGTGCCGTATCAATACGTTTGTGATCGAACGAAATTATTTTTTTTTCTCATTCATTCGTATATGATACAGGCCGAATATATGTTTTTTCGTTCAATGTAACATCGACAAATTTCTCTCAAATAGTCCACCATCGTACTTTCTCACGACCCATGGACAGGGTGGAATGTGTCCTATCCACCTCAAAATCAATAGATGTCGTCTAGTAGACGTCCCTAATCAGAATCAGTTGAAACCCAATTAATCCGACATGATTTAATTGAGTGATCGTGCTAACAAAAAAAATTTCTCATATAGTCCACCATTATGCTTTCTCATGACTTATGGACATCGTAGAGTGTGCTTTATCTACCTCAAAATCAATAAGTATCATCTGGGAGACGTCTCCGATCAGAACCAGTCAAAACCCGATCGATCCGACACAATTTAGTTGAGTTATCGTGCTAGCAAGTTTAAAATTCCGACCACAACGACACACGCACAGACAAAATTTTTTAAAACCCGTTTTTTTTTGGCTTTTAGATCGTAAAGCGAAAAATAACGATTACATTACTCTTCCGCTCTGATATAGTTGAGTGCGGAAAAGTAAAAGTAGTAAGTAGTAGTAGATATATTCAGCTTCCAAATGAGATGTTACTCATACACTATTACCATTTAAAAATAATTTTACAAATGACACCAAAACGACATCCTTATTTTAAAAGTGCAAAAAACATTATTGTTACACTTATTCTACATAGTATACTACACACGCATGTGTATAGAATCTATTGACTTAGAGAAAGTGTCCGATGGTATACTAAGGAAAATAATATGAAGTGATCTGAAAACAAGTGCAATAAAAATTAAGAAGAAATATTTCTCGTATATAAGAACACAACGCAAATTATATTAATATGAATATATATGAAATAATTTATAATTCGAAGTATTTGTAATTAAAGATAAGGAAGTGTATGAATACTAGCGTTTCCAATAAAGTACTAGATGATGTAACGAATATAGTTAAAAGAAAAACTAGGAAACTACTAGTGGCTATACAAATCAAGAATCGATATATTTAACTATATACGTCTTCACTGATGATCTGTTGATATTCGCTAAAAATCAAATAATAATGGAATACGGCACTTAAGAAGAGAAATCTAAAAGTAAATATATCCAAAACAAAAGTAACTGTGATTGAGAAAAATGATGTACCTACAAACAATGATAAAATTAAATAACAAAACTATGGAATCATTTTTGATATTTACAGATCATTGACAGATCATTTTTGATATTTAAAAGTTTTGTGATATTAACCTTCCGTCGGAAGCAGTCAGAATCTAAACAGATTCGGGCGCAATGGATTTAAAAGATATCAAATCTTTTCCACTCTCAAATCAACACTATTTAGATTTTAATAAGGTGGAGACTCAATTAATTAATTATTTTAATTAATACAATATAATAATAAATATTTCACACTAGTTTTTAATCGCAATAATAAAATTTACACAAAGGAACTTATTTCATGTTGTAAAACATGAAATATTTTTATAGGAGAGCCAGCTATTGACAAGTTTTTTCTGTTTTAAGAACAAAACACACATAAATTAGTATTGGACAATATTTTGAACAAAAAAAAAACCACCAATTTTTTCGTGTAAAATTCATAAAGTAATATATAAAAAAATATTGGAAATGATTTTACAAAGAAAAGTTATAAGTTATTGCCTATTTTAAGTATAAACAATTATAAATCTTCATCATCATTTTAGCATGTTCCAAACAAAAATAAACGTCACATTGTTGGTAATGATATTTAGTATAAACCACTAATTTAACACTCAAATGTGTTAATTCTGAATGATAATATCATAAAAGCCAGAATAAGTAAGTTCAAAGATCTCAAAAAATATTGTTTATTTAAAAAAAAAAGAGAAATCTAATAAAATATAAAAGTGAAAATTATAACGTAATCAGGCGCAATGCATCCGATAGATCTGGGCGGTCCATACAAGGCCAGGGAATGCACTAAAAAAAATTAACACCATATTGAGAAGAAGGGTTTGGAGCTAGGAAGCTATCAGGGAATTCAATTTAATATTTGTAATCCAGACAAAAGGGCAAAGAAAAACCGCCACATCTCACAGATCGGGTACACCTGATGGAAGGTTAAAGGATGAGGAATATGCAGCAGAAGTAAATAACAATATAAAATGCAATAATATTACACTAAGTATTAATTAAATAACATCCTAATTAGAAAGAAATAAATATCAACAAAAACAAAACTAACTGTATATAAAACTACATTCAATCCAACATTCATATATGGATGTGAAATCTGGACGCATACAGACCAACAACGAAGAAAATACAGGGCATCGAATTGACATTCTTTAGAGGCATAAAAGGCCGCATAGCGAAGAAGGAGAGAGTGAGAAAATAGCGAGAGAACTAAAAGTTGAACCACTGTTAAACATTATAAATGACAACAATTATGACGATTTGGATATATTCTTCATCTTCTTTTAGCTATAAGGTATAATCTTTCCTAACCCATTATTCAAGTCTCCATGCGGGAGAACTATCTATGAATTAAATAGTGCAGCAGCATCTTTATTTTAAAGTCATTTTCTTCCTCTTCATAAATCATGAGGATGACATATGATATTAATGCCATTTATGTAACTGATGATATTATATGAAAATATGGTCTTCACTGTAATAATTTACTGTATGCAGTCATTAAGTCGTTAATATATATATATATATATATATATATATATATATATATATATATATATATATATATATATATATACAAAGACGCATCTTACTGAATTGCAAAATCATTGTCAATAAATCTGATAAGACAGTCAGTGTTACATTTAATAGAAGAACAGTTGTATTTTGTCCTTTCAGAAAATGCCATTGCAATTTAGAAATCACCTTTGTAACTAAATATTACTCTTTTGACAAATACTTTTGACAAAGCAGGAACTATGGCAATAGAGTTAAATCTACTGCTTGTAGAATGATTACTACCTTTGATGTATATGTGTACATAATATTTAATCTGTACCAACTTCTCTCCTCCTAACAATAATTAAATGTAATAGGGCTCGTCATATTTACCAACTCACTATTTCGTTTAACTTTCTGCATAGCTAATACTACAATTTCTATTGACTAAAATATAATTAAAATCGCGATTTTAAATAATTTTAATAATATACTGCTTGTATATAAGTAAAGTCATTACAATGCGAAGTACGTCCAACCCCAATTGATACTTTTGGTTTCCATTTCCGTTTAAGAATATATATAACGAAGCAAACGTAATGGATAATGGCATTCACGTTTTGTTCCGTCAATTTATTAGTCGTCATGATCGGTTTTAAATTACTTCTAATTAGTACACTATGTACCGTATATGCAAATCCGTCAGCTGTTGACGTTCTGCAAGACATGTACAAATCTTGCATACAGAATCTCTCCGTATCTTGCGTCAAACCAAAAACATTACATTGGCTGAGTGAAGTTGCTCAGAGCGACAAGATAAAAATAACAGAAGATTTAGTTATTGTGAAAAAAAATAATTATGCGACTGAGGTACGTGCGGGGACATACCCGCTAAATTAAGGTAAGTTAAAAGTATAACATTAATTTAAATTACGTCTTCTAGAGCGAACGAGACTTGTCAAATGATATTTATGAAAAATTTGAAGATTTTCTACAATCCCACGATGTAGTATTATCAGTTCCAGAAATCCTTAAAGCTAGATCGTTTGGATTAGAAAATGTCAAAGTACCTCTAGCTGCAACTGGTAAATAAAGAAATAATGAATATCTACTATATTAAACCGCAATTTTCTTTAAATGTTGCAGGTCGATCCTCGAAATTGATAAAGAAAGTAATACTTCCGTTTCTGTTGGGTCTCAAATTCAAAACAGCCGTTGTGGTACCCATTACACTAGCGTTAATTGCGTTGAAAACTTGGAAAGCATTGACATTAGGATTATTGTCATTAGTGATGACTGGTGCACTTGTAATCTTTAAATTGACTAAACCCAAGGTATTTAATTAATTTTTCTTTATATAATTATGTAGTTACTGATTAATGACGTAAATTGTATATCATTATATTACTAAGAGTAAAATCATACGTGGCATGGCATTCAATATAATAACAGAATACAACATAAAGGCCATAGGATGATTAGCACAGTGATCGGTCCCAGAGGGATATCTGGATCATCTTTTGAAGGTACGTTGGCACCAATGAAATACGTTAATCCTGCAAGTTTCAGATCTCTATTTGGTTCTATTGAATCTCTATTTGATATCTGTTTTGATTTTTGAGTAAATTAAAAAACGAAAAATTTAAAAATATTTTTTAGTCAGATATGGCGTAACCGATATTAATGACATTTGGACACATTATAGAGGTATATAAAGGCTATACTTGCAAAAAATAACAATATTTCATAATATTCAAAACAATCTTTAGAAACAGGATATCTAACGAAAACGATTTTTTCCGAATTTTTTTTTCTCTAATTCTAGAACAATTTTGAAATTAACTTTTCTTCTAACTCTCAAATGCTCAAATTGAAAACAGCGAAAACCGATTTCTTGATAGAAAAATCGATTTATTTTAATGTTAATGCCTTTGAAACAACAGAGACGAAGCTTATTTAATTAATTTATAAGTGCAAATAACATTAAATATTGGAAACAATAATGTCAAAATAATTTTTTTTTATAAAAATACTAAATTAGTTTATTAAAATCAACAATTAATAATTATTAGATTAGCTATCTAACTGCTTGCTACCAATCAGTACACAATATATAGTTTATTTCATCCATTTGCCAAATAAGAAATCTCAAAACATACTGTGGCTTGTTTTTATGGCTAGGCTCAAGTAGACTGTTCCGTTTATCGGCAAGATAAGAGAATTTTTTATTTGGCAAATAGCGATGAAATAAATAGTACAGCCGCAGGTGTGGTAGTTGTTCATCGTAGACACAACAGTGTCACCAACATTAAATAACAGTGCAATCTTATGGTTGCTCAACAAACTGATAATCGAGAAGGAATCCTTATATTCTCTAAATTGTAGTTTTATTACATAAAAAATTAAAATTGATTTTGATTGAACCAATATATTGATAAATAATATTTATATTGATGTTTTAAAATGGAAAAGGATATTTTGAGTAAAATTATTAACATCTAAATATAGTTTATAATTAATTTTTGAACATTTTAATATTTTTCTAAAAAAATGTTTTTTCACATTATTGTTTTCAATATTTAATGTTATTGACATTTATAAATTAATCAAAGCTTCGTTTATGTTTATATAACAGGTATAGATGTTGAAATAAATCGATTTTTATATCAAAAAATCGATTTTTATTTTCTTCAAGGTGTACCTTGTAACTTTTTAATCAATTTAACTATTTAAGAGGTTTTTCTATATCGAAAAAGGCATAAAAAGAAGTTAGTTCCAAAATTTTTCTAGAACCTTATCATAAAGAAAAGAAAATTTCGAGAAGTCGATTAAGCCGTTTCTGAAAAAAAAATATATTTTCTGTTTTTTCGTTTTTTTTTTTCGATTTATCCTTAAACCAAAATAGACAGCTGCAATAGGAATCCTACAATTTTCAGACCTGATAAGTCTGAAACTTTCAGGATCAACGTATCTCATTAGTACCAACCTACTTTCAAAATATGATCCAGATATCCCTTTCGATTCACTAGGCAATTGTCCTATGGCATTTAGATATGGAATTAAGATCACATTTCTGTATCTATGAAGTTCGTAGTATTAGGCTGTATACCGGTTTCTACAAAACCTAGTTGCAATAAAACGTTAGAAGATTTTAATTCAAGTAGATGAACCTACAAATATAGTTATTAGAGGATTGTCCTATGTTGACAAAGTTTATACCAGTAACCACAGTAATGTAAGAATAATGAAGCAGGGTTTAGTGGCAATAGTAGAACATCTGTTTATGAATCCCATTATTTGCGCTCACAGATGCATTCATGTTGTTTCACAACTTATGTGTTCCCATAATTTAATATTTTTCCCCAATATACACAACAATTCTTGGGACCCACTTTTCATATTACATGATCGTATATGCAAGGCAATAATTATTATTCATAGTACATTACGTAACTATGCAAATAGATAAATAATACAATCGTAAACGAGATATCGAGAGTGTCCTGTTTTACGCCAATTTTAATGCTTAGGCGAATCGCTGGGGTGTTTCAAAACGAATTAAGAGTATTAATGATATTTTTCTCCTCATCACAAAATATATTCAACTAAATCACCTTCTTAAGAAATAAATCTGTTGTTCATGATAAATCTTTTATAAATTTCATCGCAGTTACGATGCTGTATTTTCACAAGTCTTTGAATGTTTTGGTCCATAAATCTGTTTAGTATTTTTCATAATATAGATTCAAATAATTGTGTGGGGCAACATCTAGAAGGCAAGTCAACTGGTAACATTACAGAAGCATGTACAAGATTTACTCGATGTAGAAGATTTAAATTTTGAATTTTCATCATACGAATTGATTCTAAACAAAGATATCTCATTTTGGGTCTTAGCTAACCGAGGAAATAGATATCCAGCTTCTCGTGTAAATTGTCTCTTCTGTATAGTCGTGTTGTCTCGCTGATTATTGTGGTTGACAACTCCCAATGGGAAGCTTCTTCATTCAATTAAACGATAATTAGGTTGATTACTAGCATGAATAGAAATCACTACTTGTTTATGATGAGTTTTTGCAACTTTTAGTGTTTCTCACATCCCAAACGCCATCGTTTCTTATCATTCCAGTCTCCTTCGTGGAATCCTCTACTTTCCATCGCGGTGCAGATGTTTGAAATCTATTTTTTCCGTGGCCTTCCTTGTTTCCTTTGTGCTAGTGTCTAGTTCCAAACCTTTAATGGTATCCTTTATATTCGTTCATTCGTTGCAGGTGTCCATACCATTTTAACTGCTTTTCAATTATATCGTCCATTATCGTATTTTTTACTTCCATTTTTCTCTGATAGTATCATTTCTTACATGGTCGAATAAAGTTAAACCAGAACAGCTTCTCCAGTACATCATGAGAGAAGTTTTTGTCACATATTTTTATCTATAACCCACACTTCTGACCCATACGTCAGTGCTGGCTGAATCATAGCCTGATATATACTTCTTTTTGTTTTTTGTTTTTTTTTTTTTAGTTTCTTACTCCACAGGATTGGGTATAGTGCTTTAATCATATATTTTCCTTTCTCTATTTTCTTTAGTATATCTTTATTATCCTTTCCGATTTCATCTATTGTAACTCCTAAGTATTCGTACTGTCTAACGTTTTTTATTATTCTTCTTTCTGTTTCGATGTCTTGTCCTGTGCCTCCTATAGTCATGTACTGTGTCTTTTGTATGTTTATCTCTAAACCCCATTTTGTGAATTCTTCTATGAGTTTGTTTATCATGTTAGTCGTGTCTTGCTGGTCTTCCGCAAGAACTACCTGATCATCTGCATAGAGAGTCGTATACAAGTGAATGTCCTCTATCCATAACCCCATGGGACTGCATTTTCTTATCCACTGTTTTAAAGTGCTCCCTATCTCGTGAAATCACTACTTTCAAATTCAATTCACCTTGGAATTTTCCGATCTTGTTGATTCAGTTCAATAAGACAGCATATTATTACCTAAACACTTTTCTCAGGCTTGTTGCAATAACAGTATCGGCTTTAAGGTAGCAATACATGTAAAGCTTACTGAGTAAAATAATTTTTGACTGATTTACAATATTAAATTTTTTATAATTGTTCTTTATAGTTGAATAGCATGCATATCACATAAATTTCTTGATAACTGAGAGACAGCTGTCTTTCAAATTTTAATATACTCCGAGTACTGGTACAACGATCGGTCCATCCTTGGTAGAATCTGAAAAATATGATCATTTTAAATCAAACTTGGCTTCATCTATAAGTATTGTATTGGTTCTTTCTATGAAATTTTCTACATCTTTATCAGACACATACGCTAGACAATTACTCATGCGGAAGCTTCCATGCAATTCTTATATAATTAAACTATATAATGAGACTATGATTAATTAGAAGTAACACGTATTTATAAATAATTTAACATATAATTATTGCTTGTAAGAGAAATGCTATGCAAGAGATTTCCTCAAATAATATCTATCAATGTCAATCACTGGCATCTTTGTCAATCCAAAAAAGTTGTAAGAAATTGCAATCGACTACGATGAACGGGAGGACAGCTTTGCATATCACATGTAACAATATTTCATTTTAATAAGGTTGATTTTATTAATTAATTTGTATTAGTCTATCGTGTAAGCAGTTATCAATTAATACTTGTTGTTTCCTTAGTAGATGAATTAGATACCTGTCCGAATTTCATTATGAAATTTCTCTTGATATGGGTCTTTGTGGCAGACGAATTAATTAAAACCCACATAGAAACTACATCACCGTAAGCAAGTTAATTTAATGTGTCTTTTAGACTAAATCATTTTAAAACGAAAATGCAAAAATTCGTGAGGGCACGATGAACTTAATGAGAAGTTGGAGTGGTGAAACACAGTGTGACGACGAATATAACAAACACATTCCTGCAGTGAAGTACGAGCAACAAAGAAACTAAAGTATCGCTGAAACTTTTTTCCTATTGGAAATTTTTGTGTGCAACCATACAGGTTAATAATGAAAGATTGGAGGAAGTTAAAGACTTCACTTATTTAGGAAGTAAAATAAATTGGGATGGAAGAAGCTATAAAAATATAAAACAAAGAATAGCGCAGGGTCGAGTAGATTTTAACAAAGAGAAAGCACTTTTATGCTCGGGGGTAATAAACTTAGAAACAAGGAAGAGATTTTTGAAAACATATGTATGGAGCACGGCACTATACGGTTGCGAAACCTGGACGGTAGGGGAAGCAAGTAGGAAGAAATTAGAAGCTTTTAAGATGTGGTGTTACCGAAGAATAATGAAAATACCGTGGACTGATAGGGTTAGAAACCAAGAAGTATTAGAGAAAGTCGGCGAGAAAAGAAGTATGTGGAAGAACATAAAGAAGAGAAGGGATAGAATGGTAGGCCACTTGCTGAGACATGGGGAAATAGTCCGCGATATTTTGGAGGCAGAAATAGGAGTGAAGAAAGGCAGAGGTAGGCCTAGATTAGACTACTGCTCGCAAATAGTAAGGGATGTAGGTTGTAGCACAATTGGCGAAATGCGTAGATTAGCACAAGAAAGGAGAAGCTGGAGGTTAGCGTCCAACCAGTCTTAGGACTGATGACCTCATGATGATGATGAACCATACAGTGTATTTTAATGCAGCACCTGCATTAAAATACAACACAGAACTTGTTGAGTATGTGGGCAGAATATTAACGTATCTCTTTCTGTAAGGAAATACCCAAACTTTTAATAACAGTCCAGTGTATATGTCGTTCTACAAGATTTTTCACTGCAGTAATCCTCTCCTTATCTCTACTTCCACATTGTGTAGATTACCTCAAACCTCTACAAATATTCGTCTTTGTAGAGGGTTGCGGTTTTCCTTTTTCGTTAGTTGAGGTATTATTCGTATATATTACCAATGTATGGATACCAAAACTGCAAAGACCTCAAGGTAAACTTACTGAAAAAAATCATTAGGGTTCATTCAAGGAATAGCAGTACAGCTGCTATTACATTAATACTGTCTTTACACTTTTTTCGATCTTCGTCAGAGGTATAAATAATTTTCTCTAAATAGCACTAGAAAATGGAATTTTTATTTAATAGCAATATGATGATCTATTTTAAGGTCTAAGTATAATGAAAAGGACTTGTTTTGATGCACAACGAACGACAAATAGGACTACGGGCAATATTTTTTTACTAAAATATTAATTATTTCTTAATTCGTTTCTTAATCAAGTTTTTAGAAATAGTCCGACTCTGTCCAACAAAGATTTCCTCACCTAGTACAAACTGCATTTTAAATTAATTTTATCAGCGATTAGTGCCGTATCTCGATTAATTTAGATCTTAATTTATTACGACAAAGACCCGTTGTAAGAATAATTCAATACCTGATCTATTCATTATAGAAGACTTCTAAAGTAGCCTTATTATTAAAGTAAGGGGACTAGGAAAGTAAGGCTGTTACTAAATAACTGACTCGAGTAAAATCGAGCATAATTTTTTGGGAAGTTTATAAAAATGTGGTATAATGAGCCATTATGAGTATCAGATCATCTCTCATGATGATGTACTTTGCTATTACATAAAAGCTTCTGCATGAATACTCACTTGTGCTCGATAATGATAATCCAAAAATTGCATATTATTATAATTTTTTAGGCGTTTCATGGATATAATCTAGAGTTATAATTAATATGTAGTAGTAATTTTATTAAATTCATATAACATTTAATGATAACATTACGAGATTTTGACATAAGTAGAAAATATTGTCATGGTTTTATTTATATCGATTTATCGTCACATCACCTCTTTTCGATTTTAAAGTATTTCAAAAGCCAAACCTGTAGATATTCCTTTGCTCGATGTTGTAAGTAAACTAATGATAAAACATCATCACTTAATCGTTCAGTTAAAGCCTAGGAGAATTTTATAAAAAATATGCAATTAAAATTAAATTTGAAGATAAGAAGGTATTTATATAATACAAGTTAGTGAATGACAGTATAGCTGAAAATTGTATTTGTTATTTCAGATGCTAAATTATGAAGTAGTACATTATCCTCAGATTGTTGAACATCACGTAGACCATTCTCCAATTTCTGGATGGGATCACCCTGGATATGGGCGAAAATTAAATGAACTTGACAGTTCTTATGATAGATATTTGTATTAGTTTTCACATTTTGCTGTTTTGAAATAAAGTCTTAAAGGTTAATAATTGTATATACATTACCTTCTGATCAAAGTACCTACGAATTATAGCAGACATTTTAATGTAAAATTTGCGGAATTGTTTTACCTGGCAAGTAGATTAGTGTTGATTATATAATTTGCCTATGTCACTTCCCTCATTTATAACTCTATTAACTTTTACCAAATCTAGATATAACACATTTTCATAAACGAAAATTTTATTGGTTTAAATTATATATTTTTTAATTGAAGTTATCGAGATGAAGTTATGATCCACAGTTGGGCCGAAAATAAGACTTTCATTGTGATGGACCTGTGAGTTTTAATATTTAAACGAAAAAACTTACCACAAGAGAATGTGTCAGTGCTATACACTATAAAATGTATCAACATATACTAGTGCAAGAGTTGTTTTTTTGCTCATGTTAGACTTCTCGTTATACGTCGATTCCATAAGGGAAAACAATAACGATTCAAATTCAGCTTAAATTAGGGTTTTTAGAAATTTAAGATTCAAACTACAAATTTATTCTAGTAAGAATTGTAAAAAAGTAGTTTTTTGAAACATATGTATGAAAATAAATAATACTGATTTATCACCTATTCAGAATATACATTTATTTTGAATTTCAGTACATTTTTGGTTAAATTAGAGGGTAGAATAAAATAGAATCGAAGTCATCCTACTCACACCACTACTAAAGGAAAGTGTTTTATTTAAAAACCATAGTCATCAAAAATATGGAAACTGCTTGTGTCAAGATTTTAGACAAAAAATTAATTAAACACTGTATTCATCATGAAAAAGTTTATTATTCAACTAATTAATACAATTTTTAATTATATAGAGCTGCATACTCCATATATATAATATAAACGTAACTCTTGTGACGGAATAGGCATTAGAAGCGTTTTGAAGAGGCTTAAGGGAACCCTTTTGGAAATCGAAGATGAAAATTTCAAACTCTATATTGTAATAGTGACCAATAAATAGAAGAAGTTGAGTTGATCTTGGTGCAAACGATTCCCGAAAAATATTACATTCGATAGAGAACGCTCAACACAAAACAGCATGAAGTCCGTGATAGCTTTAAATTATCTTTCTTCTTCCTATGATTACTATGTCTTGTAATTTTTAAATAAGAGTAAAGTTGATTCTAGCAGTGTTGGTTCGAAATAGCTCCTTCCCTTACTTGTTTATTGGTTTGGACTCAGTTTCTACTTTTATTATTCAAATATACCTCAAAATAAGTAACTCGGTATGAGATCAAAAATATGCTTGAAACCTTTTTAAATACTATCAAACTTAAAACGGCTTTATTTAAAATACTGAATTCATTGGGCCGTTATTTGATGAAAATCCATATTTATACAGAATTAAAACATTCGCTGGTTAGATTTTCACTTTTTATTTATTAAACATAACAATTGCTTCGCCAACATAGTAGCTTCCTCAGATATTGAGTGCATAGACTAAATTTTACAATGCGGAATTGCGCTTATATAACTATGTATATAGGTTCATTATTATGGGGATTCTTATCATATGCACAATTTTATACCAGCAGCAGGCCATTCCTTTAACCACAACGTTAGCTTTACCACACCTTTAGTCATAAGCAAGCAGACTATACCTTTAACGAAGAATTTAAAATTGTACATGTAGAGGAGAAAGGCTTAAAATTAAATTTATTAGAATCTTTAGAAACTAATAAAGTAAAGAAATCTGATAGCATATTAGATGATCAAATAGAAACAAACTCGTCTTCGTTATTAAATTTATTTTAGTATCTACATGCTACCCAAAAATTTTGTTTAAAATTTGCAGATACCATCCGTTGAAATTTTATAACTTAATTGCAATAGTTTAATAGTAGGAATCCCCATAGTGATAAACCTAGAATTACCTGTTATATAAACACAGTTCCACATGTAACATTTAGTCTATGTACTCAACATCTGAGAAAGCCACTGTGTCGGCGAAACAATTGTTATGTTTAACAAATAAAAAGCGGAAACCTAACCAGCGAATTTAAAATAATTCAAACTGGAGTCTATGCTCGACGACATTACCTATTCAGTTATTCAGTTAACGTGCTGCATGTTTTAAATCAAAATCAATTAAAAATAATTACTTTCTTGCTAAAGTCACATGAAATTTCAAGAATAAAATGAATTATTATATTCAACTAGCAGTTTTTTGACTAACCTAACAATTTATGGAAGGATGAAGAAACATTTCTGTTTAGATTATTAATAAAAATGTTTTTAAAGAGTCGATTATCAATAAAAACAATTATTCCACATTATGTATATTTTTTGTATTATTATGATGTTCTAAACCTACCTTACAAATCCGCCCGCACACATCCAAACGAGTATATTACCCTTAGAACCTTGAGAAATGTTTGTAAAATACCTGATCTGTAATGCCCCGAAGGTATAGAAATAAGTGAAAGTAGTGTTCATGCTAAAAACAGTCAAGATGAGATATACTATCCTCAAATAATACCAGCCTTGCTAACTCATTAACTTAACATCATGTCTACATTTAGAATAATAGAGAAATATTGCAGATAACATACTCTTTACATAAATCCTAGGAAAACAGAGGCGTGATTCTTTATAAGGAAAAGGAAACAGAACTTAAAGTCCCCTGTTTTCCTAAATACGCCACTAAGATTTGAGTCACGAGGTCAAATATCTTGATTTTACTATTGATACCAAACTAAATTGAAATCTCCACCCCGAAATGAGACTAAAACGGGCTTATATAGGTATATTCTACAAAAAGTGCCCCACAACTATTGGTAAGACCTGGGGAGTCAAATCCAAAGCAGTTTGTGGTTATACACTGCTATCATAAAGCAAATGATAATCTGTGGAGCCATTACCTGCTGGTCGAGAGCCAACAGGCAATGACAAGACAGAAGCTTAGGAAAATGCAAAGAGTTAATTGTCCAAATATAATTGCGCCATGTGAACAACGAACAACAAAAGCAATGAAGATAATGCCATATCGGTCACTATTACCTGGCTAAGACAGGTAGGTGGCTCTAACAACTTCATACGCCTCAAATTTATTGATCGATAACCAGACGAACGAAATCTGTCAATCTGACACCCCTGTTTAGGCAGGTCACCACTTCAGCCTGTAGACAAGTGGACAAATAATAGGCAAAACAATCATAATCTACATAGGCTGATAGTATACAATCATTGCTGACCCTGTGTGACTATAAAATAGGAACAAGGAAACTGACAGATTGGTTAGGACGACCAATAGTCTAAATTCTAATGGAGTTGTCCTGCTTAGTGCACTATAGAAATCAGCAATAAAGCAAATAATAGAAGATAATATATACAGGAAATTGTGGAACTGTGGAATGAAAATGTCTAAAAAACTTTTAAGTATCCTAGCTGAAGTTCAGCACAAACTTTCTTGACAATATCTAGGAAGAGCTTACGTCTTGCTACATAAAATGCCCAATGAGGCCTAAGTGCTACGATCTTTGAGTAGTCTGCCCAACCATCATTTCAAGATTCCACATTCCAACTACTGACCGCGAATGCTACATGTGTAGTATTACACTCGAGTAACTCCCCAGCAACCGAAATTTCATCTAGTAGACTTGAAATATTTGAATCAATGTAGGTACAAGCAATTCAGTTTAGCCTCGCCGTTATGTTTGACTACTTACGTATTGTATAAATTTAGTAACACATATTATATAAATTACTTATAACTTGTACGTTGTTGTTTCACGACACTGCTGCTGATAACACATTCAAGTGGCTATCTCTATTTACGATATACATTTGATTCTTTTTAACTTGCTACATAGACAAAACAAAATCTATAAATAATCATTTATTTTTAAATAAATATAAATATATATGTAATTTTTATTGTACTATGGCTGGACGTACGAAGAATACGCCATCTGCATATCATTCATGCTCCTTCCTGTAACACGATTCACTGAATCGACATCCCAAGGGCCTGCAGCTGCGATATGAGGATGCGCACTGTCGGCTGCTAACTTTTGACATAATTGGAAGATGGCTACCCCAGTCGAAATTATAAACGAAAAGAAGGCAAGCTGAAGACTGTTCCATGCTTTAAATCCAAGTACGCCGAGCGCGAATGGAACTAAAGTTATAGCCTTTAGCAGAATGAATACTAGTATGGGAACGAAAATCTTTTTCAATTTTGACTTCTTTCGGCCTACAAAATAAAGAAACCATTTAATAATAATAATTCAAATTCATGCTTCAAATAACATTCTAACGTATAAATAATATTTCTGATATAAACAATATTCTAGAGAATATTGTATAATCAATATTGAGGTATTGATAATTCAAATAACTAATATAATAATAACTAAAAACATTAATATAAGAATTATTGCATATATAATTTACAATATTTATATTTATATTCAAAGAAGAGAAAACAGTGATGAAAAAATAAGCAAGCAATTTGGTGTAATATAGACCGTAACAACAAACCAGGAATCAACCTAATTTCCATAAACACAGAAAGACTATACGTCACTCGATGTGCTTTTCGCCAACCAAATTCGTATCATTAAGAGTTGATTAGAACTAGACCTAGGAAAAGACTAAAACTTTCGATGCGGCAAGAAGAAACAGGAGAATAAGTTTTCACGAATGCTGAAATATTATACGGCACCCAACCCGCGTTTCACCAACTAAATTGGCATCATCATGAGTTTGAATCAACTCCTAATGGAACGAGTGACAATTAGTTAGCGTTGACTAATATGTAATCTTTAAAATTTAAAAAAATTCTAAAAATGTAGTATTATCACAATTATGGATTAATATAAATGAAAATATAAAAAATTTTTATCAATTGACAATGCTGACAGTATAACCGAATACATTATTATGAAACGTGTAGTATTTATTACCCAACTTACCTCCTACTTAATTACTCTTGAGATACTTCATTAAAAACCAAGTAAGAACATTATTTTATCATAAAATATTGTTCAAAGCAAGTTTTTGACATAGTTTTGTGGAAAAACACGTCGACATCATGTGTATTTTTAAGAAAAAATTATTTATATACACAAATCATAACTTATGTATAGTATCTTTATACATAAGTTAATAACTACTTTTTCTCATGAAATAATTCAGTTCTCTAATATCTGAAGAACGATTTTCAATTACATAATTCAACTAATAATGGCTTTCTACACCGAAATCTTAATGAACATGTTTTTCCTCAAAATCATGTCAGTTTTCGAATGATTTGAACTATTGGCGTTACCTTCTACTACATCTCCAGAAGAAAAATCAAATTTCATGTCGATTTCTTCATTGTCTAAGTTTCGAGGGTCGACTGTTATAGAACCAATAGAAGATGCACTTAATTTAACGTTATAGCTTTTAATTGTTTCCTCAATTTTACTTTCTAATGATTGACTGGATCTACTGGACACATCGCTACGATAACCATTGTGATTTACCTCGACGCTTCCAGGTAACTAAAATATATTATAAAATCGTTAATTAAAAATAATTTTATAAATACAGTAATGCCTCGATAAATAAATAATAATATTACTTCAAGATAATCTCCTTGTAATATATTTCTCAAAAACCAGAAAGCTTTATATTGGAAGCAAGCCATGGAATTGTCTTCCGAACAGGAAGACCTCATTTTCTCAACGGTTGCATCTAGGGACCCTTTCCAAAATGCGGGTTCCGTAGGCGACGCACTTACTAGAACGACTAAACTTAAAACTAAATACACTTCAAAATTCATTGTGTATATTATTCGAAGTACAGCTAATGAATGATTGATTTGATTTAAAACCGTTGCCTTTAATACCACCTCAATCGAAAGTCGATACCAATGAAATATTAATTACGTACAATTGTTCTTTCAAATATGGTAATGTGTATCCTTAACAGGGGTGTTCTGAATATGCGAAAATGGAAAACTATTTTGTAGAATATTTTTTCTTATATTAAAATATATTTTTTTACTATGGTGATGTAAAAGTGAGTTTATAATACATATTGAAGAACTTTTTGACCATAAATTATATTTGAAAATGAAATACAAAGTATAAAGTTTTAATGAAGTAAATTTTTTCGTTTGCTCTGTTAAAACTAGAAGCTGCATTAAAGATTTATTGAATTATTAATACTCATATGTATTTTTTAAATAGATCTTGTAGTAGCAAATAATATCAACAGAGACCCGGGGCTAACATTTGTTTAGTAATAATAGTAAATTCATATTCTAAAAAGTTGCAACAATATGAATATTAATGATTTTAGAAATCAGGAATGCATGCTATTTATGTATTGGTGTTAATCTCAAATAAAAGTAATCGTAGCAGTTATAAGGTTACGTATAATTGAATATAACTTTATAATAGCTGGCGTAGATTCCCGAGACAAATCCGAACGTGGGTTTGATTCCCACATTAGTGGCTTGTTTTAGTTTCTTATACACTTTAACCTGCAAAAATAGCAAGTAGCATATTCATTATTCTTAGATTTACATAACGCAATTTACTTTTTTCTATCATTTCATTAGGAAATTCAGATCTGCTGTATCTCTCTACGTATCTTGTATCTATATAAGATACGTATCTTTTATCTCTCGACTTATTCATTCTTATTTCAGTTTCGTATTTACACTTTGATTCACCTTTAATTAAATTACCTAGGGAATGCCACCTCTTGATGTCACCCTGAAAGCGGAAGCTGCAAAGGCAATGCACAAGGTGGAAAACTTGAACAGCAAGATAGGGAACCTGAATAGACTCTCAAGAGAGCTAGCTGAGGAGGGGCTCCTATGGATGCCCTCTGACAGTACGGGTGTCCACTTCCTGTTTGACAAGAAATATAAGATCACCCTCACCAGTAAGACCGACTGGATAGAGGGTCGAGCTGGATTAACGCTCAATGGAGACATCTGGTACACGGATGGAGCCAAGAGTGAGAACAGAGCGGGTGCGGGGGTGTATAGGCGACGTGATGGCACAGGTAAAACCTTCCCCTTGGGTAAATACACTACCGCACTCCAGGCCGAGCTAGTTGGAATTACATACGGTGTTCTGGGGGCTGACCAAAATCGGACCCAGGAGAGGGTATGTATCTGCTCGGACAGCAGGGCGGCGTTGATAGCCCTGAATTCAGCAACGACAAAGTCGAAGCTGGTCTATAATTGCTATGAAGCATTGAACCACTTGGCAGGGAAGGGACCGGTGGAACTCTTATGGATACCTGGGCATAATGGTATTAAGGGAAATCTAATTGCAGATGACCTTGCCAAACTAGGGACCAGGGAAAACCTCTATGGACCAGAACCTGCAGTGGGAATAAGTAATGGGCCCAAGAATTTATTAAATTGAACAGGCAAAAAGCCAGAATCCTGGTAGGAATCATAACGGACCACCATAGTAGCCTGAATGCATATAAGCATAAGCTGGGACTGACTGACAGCCCGGCATGCAGATACTGCAGAGAAGAAGAGGAAACCTAGATTCATCTTCTTTACACCTGCCCCGCACTGGAGGAGAGGGGGTGCCTTATATTAGGGACCCCTGTTATCCTAGAAGAGGCGAGGCTTAAGGCGAGGGACGTGCCCAAATTGCTCCTTTTATGGGATAGCATTTTTGGAAAATGACCCGGACAAGAGGGGATCGCCAAGGGACTACCCATGCGATCAGTGGCTGATGAGGCCCAAACCCACAAAACATAATAATAATAATTAACTTAGTAACTATAACTAATTTGGGGTTACGTTAATGGTCAGTGCAATATGATTTTGTAGAAGTTCCTTGATCAGTTGATAGCTGTTGTAAAAGTTAGTCACTCGTTAGCCAGGTAAAACAAGTGACTACAATTCAGCGTGTTCTTCTTGTACTGTAAAAATGTCCTTCAAAATACCTACCTATTTAGTAGAAAATCGTTTGAAAATGGAGATAACTCGAGAAAACTAATGATGATCGAGAAACGTATTCGAAATTATAACTTTATTTGGCAAGTGTAACAAAATTCACAGAGAAATGTGCAAACAATTTAATTTGAAATGCAAATGGAGGATTTCTATTAATTATTTACAAAGTATTTTGTTTTCATGTATATATATATATATATATATATATATATATATATATATATATATATATATATATATATATATATATGTCCTTATATGTTATTTCAAAGGTGTATTTGTTTTCTTAAATTCTAAAATCAATCAAGTACATTAAAAAGTGTCATTAATCTTAGTGATATTGTTTTATTTAAACTATTGTTTACAATTGATCAATCTATGAAACTATACAAAAAGTATAGGGTGTCTCATTTAAAATAAAAAATTTAATGCAATTTTCATGAAACGCAGTAGCTTCATAGGCATCAATATTGTACACCTAGTGTTAACAAAGATACAAAGGTGTTTCCCTTTAAAAATTAACCCTATATTGTTGTCAGGAGTTACATTAGTTACCCTATATTAGGAATTTTGCTCATTATTCTATTATATAAAGTTCAATATAAGACGGAAACGTATGATCTTATGCTCAATTCAATGAAATGAAGACGGCTGCACTTCCAATTATACCAGAAGTCGCTACCAAATTCGCCGTTTTAAAAGAAATTGTGTATTTTTTTTTAGCACGTTTGATTCATGTTGATTAGTTTAACTGTACTTTCAATGCTTTTACCTACACCCAAATGCAACCTTTTTTTTTATAAATTTAAATTACAATAAAAACTGATTTTCCATCGTGGAATTCCATATTTTCAGTTATAGCCATACTGATAATGTAAAGTACAATATTTATAGCATAGTTGTACCAACCCTTAACTCTACAAAAAATTACATTTTTGCTGAATCACTTATAATAGGGGTATACAAAATGTATTGGGCCCGTTTCATAAAAAATGATTAGTTTATTTTAGGACTACAGTTTTAATAATATTTGCTAATAATTATTGCCGTATTTTTCATTTAATATATCTATTTTCATAAATTAGCGTAATATATGACTTAGGTGTATTAAACCTTACACACACATTGTATAATACCAAACAGTAAAATTACTTTAAAGTTGAATTATTTTCATAGAACATTATAACTTATAAAATTATGTACAAAACTAAGGGATGTAAGAAATCCTAAATTTTTAGGTATTTTTCAAGGAGACAACTTTTTTTCAACTTGGACAAAAATAGTTGTAAAGCAATTTTATAAAAGGAAATTGAACCTTCAAGTTTCTAATTTTCAGATATTGAGTTCGTTATTTTTTGTCATCAGCAGTTTTAAAGTAATCATAATAAAACTATTGAAAAAATATTTTCCAAATTATTGCTTGCCTTTCAAAAGGTCCACGGACTTCAATAAATTTTTTTCATTAATTTTATCACAAAGCTTTCTTAGATAGTTTTATCCTCTTTAATTTATATAGTCTAAAAGCCTTGTACGAGGATTTTTTCCTGAGTTATCGTTGTTCGAAGCAAAGAAGTTAGTTTTGACTTAAAAAGATTTTGATGCGGGAATGTTTATTGAAAAGAGGTAAAATGTTGCGTATTTAGGGATATTCACTTAACTTGACATAACTCTGAAAGTTATCAATATGAACATAACTAAGAATATTGACTGTTTATTTTCAGTCTCAAGATATCCCCAAGAAACTCATTTTCAACGTGCTGCGATTTTTTTTCATAGATGTTAATTATTGTAAGAAAAAATTTAAAAAATTACTTTTTTTATTTGAACGACAATAACTCAGCGAAAAGCCATCGTGCGAGGCTTTTCGACCACTCAAATTAAATAGGATAAAATGATCTAAACAATGCTATAATTAGATCACTGAAAAAAAATCCGTGGGCCTTTTGAAAAGCAAGCAAAAATTTTACATTTTTTCCGATGGTTTTCTTATGATTCCTCAAGAACTACTGATGGTAAAAATTATTGAACTTTAGATCTGAAAACTAGAAACTTGGAGCTTCAATTTGCATTTTTTAAATTGCTCTACGACTATTTTTCTCTAAATTACAGCCCCTTGCAAATCACCTAAAAACTTGGAATTTTATTTACATCCCTTAATTTTTGTGCCTAGAGTATTTTTTAATTAAATATCATTTAACTTTGAATAACGAACATTATGAAATAAATCTTTATTTTCATCAATAAAGCTATAAAGAATGAATATTAATGAATTCAATTCACAATCGACAACCATTTCGAAGCCATTCGTTATGATTATCATCTGAAAATATAATACTTTACAAAACATCTCTCTATACAATCCCTAACTCCTGATTTACATTATGAGAAAGATCAAATCATATAAAGTTGTCTAATTTACTAAATTAGTAGTTTTCAGTAGGAGACTTCAACGTGCAATTAGACGCGAAACCCAAAATAAAAAGTGACTTCTTCAGGTAGTAATTTGATAAATTATCTAATTGTAAGTAATTTGATATATAAAAGGTAGCAGATGGGTGAATTTGTAGATTTGTTGCAAGAGCTTCTTTAACTTGCTTTAATAATATGTTCATCGCTTATTCTAAATCTGGAATTAGTTTTTCGCTACATGCTCTCATTTTCAGGCAATCTCAAATAAAAGTAAAATACTTTAACATAATGCATTTATTAAAAACCAACTTTTCACATTATTGATACTATTGAGGCATAAACTGGATGAATACCTCTTCATCTACATTTTCCCTAGATCATGGACACAGATCTGCTACGGACGTTTTCGCACTTTAAAATGGACTTTTTCGCACGTAGTTTCCGAAATTGAGTGGCAAAGAGAAAATAAACCAACACATAAATACAGAATATGTGTTTTATGTGACAGTTTTACTTTTTTAAATTTTTTTCAAATAGTTCACAATCGTGCTTTGTCGTGACCCATGGACAGGGTGGGGTGTGCCCTATCCACTTCAATCAAAATCAATATATATCATCTAGTAGAGGTCTCTAATCAGAATTAGTCGAAACCCGATCGATCTGACACGATTTAATTGAGTGATCGTGCTAACACAAAATCTCAAATAGTCCACCATTGTGCTCTCTCATGGCCCAGGAACATGGTAGAGTATATTTTATCCACCTCAAAATCAATAGGTGTCGTCTGGGAGACGTCCCCGATCAGAATCAGTCAATACCCGATCGATCCGACACGATTTAGTTGAATTATCGTGCTAACAAGAAATTTTATTAACGCAGACAACAACGACAACGACAATGACACACATACACACACACACACACACACACACACACACACACACACACACACACACACACACACACACACACAAAATGGTTTAAAAACCATTTTTTTTTTGTTTTTAGGCCGAAAAACGGAAAATAAAACCTAGAAGAAAATTTTTTTTACACGGTTACATTACTTTTCCGCGCATAGTGGAGTGCGGAAAAGTAAAAGGATATTGTTGTCTTAAGTTAACTGACGCTATTAACGCATCACAGTTTATTACCATTTGTACGTTAATGCTATAAAAGCCTTTATGGTTATAATAAGCAATTCCAGAACGAATTGTATCATCTATAGTGCTTCAATTCTAATATGAGTACAATCGATTGCCTCAGCAGTTCCTTCACATAAAACCTGTAATATAAACACATGTATCATTTTTTATGTCAATTATCTATAAACAACACAGTCAGTTATTGACTGAGATTGTGTTAGAACTGAGGACATAATAAAAGATAATATTAGTCAATACATCAATGGTGTAGGCTCGTTTTTTTTTGTTATTTTACTTAACTACTGAATTACAAAATCTATGTAACTCAGAATCTCTTATATAAAAAAATTCAGAGTGTTAAATTTATTTTAAGATAAACATTATTAAGAATCAGTAAGTTGTTACTTTTTCGCACTCAACTATACCAGAGCGGAAAAGTAATGTAATCGTGTAAAGAAAAATGGAAAATAATTTCATTTCTAGCATTTATTTTTCGATTTTCGACCTAGAATCCAAAACAAATGGTTTTTAAAAAATGTTGTCTGTGTGTGTCGTTGTGGCTGTCGTTGTCTTCGACATTTTAAACTTTTTAGCACAGTAACTCAATTAAATGGTATCGGATCAATTGGGTCTTGACTGATTCTAATCGGGGACGTCTCCAAAATGTCACATTGATTTTGAGGTGGATAGAACACACCCCACCTTGTCCACGGGTCATGAGAAACCACGATGGTGGACTATTTGAAAAAAGTAAAACTGTCGCATAAAACACATATTCTGCATTTATGTGTTGGTTTATTTTTTCTCGGCCACTAAATTTCGAGATAGAGATGTTCCACGTGCGGAAAGGTCCGTTTTAAGGTTTCAAAACTATTTATTTTATCTCATTTTTTAATAAATATATTAGAAAAATTGTTTTACAAGAGTTTAGAAAAAATGTATTGTATGGAAATGTACAAAAAATATATGGCTAATTCATATATAACCGTATAAAATATCTATCTTCAATTCTACAGAGTACTCGAATGTCTATAATATTTTTTAGAATCTCGATATACACAATACCTATAATAATCCAACAATTTACAAACAAATAATGTCAAAAAAACAGTTATATAATTATTATGGTGATATAAATATCCTCATTTACGTGATGAGAAAAGAACAAATCAGATACAGTTGTCTGGTTTAGTAAATTGGTAGTTTTCAATAAGAGACTTCAACGGGCGATTAGGCGCGGAACCCAAAGCGAAAAGTGACTTCGGCTAGTGGTTTGATAAATCATCTAAGTAATGTGAAATATAAAAAGGAGCACATGTGTGAATTATAACCTAGGAAACAATATTTTGTCACTCCCCGTAGCTTTTTTAATTTATTTTAGTAACATTTTCATTCCAAATCCGAAATTGGTTTTTTTTATATGCATGCTCTAGCTTCGATGCAATTTGATGTGTAAGTTAATATATTAACCCTATAATGCACCACCAATCCTATAAATTCTGACATTTCTTTGTGCAGATTATTGTGCCCATAATAGTGCTTGTTTTATTTATTAGCATACTTCTTGTAGTAACAGTATTAAATCTCTTATAAATCTGAGTAATGGTAACAACGGTCACGATAGTCAGCGCTCTTAATCAGCGGTAACCAACATGTGAAGAATATATATCGCGATCTTCAACACTCTAAATATTATAAATTATTATATGTAAGGTTTTGCCGATCACGTTGTCATTAGTTGGAAATAAAAATACAATTATAGGTTTTCCCATATTTATTTATTATGCGTCATTCTATTTGGCTAAATCCTTTATGAAGGTGCATAACCAGAATACGGAACCATCTGGCCGACATCCGATCTATCATGATGATGATGATGATGAGGATCCCAAGCACTATGTATTAATGTAGGTGGATGATCGTGACTGATTTTTGAACATAACTTCCATATTGCTAGAACGATACTCGACACAAACGATATGAAAGACAGTTGAATTGCATTCCACGTTTTTATTCCAAGTACACCTAAGGCCAGGGGAATGAGGACTATAGCTTTAAGGAGGATCAGTACCAAAAGTGGAATAAATACTTTTTTGATTTTGGATTTCTTTCGAGCTGGAAAGAAAGAACATATGTTATTAAAAATTAATTTTGTGGCTGTTTATTGAACTGCCTTTCTAAATGATGTTTTTCATGAAACAAGATTAATAGTGTTTTATAAAACCACGACCGCTTTGCACTTTTACCGCCCACATTTTATAGCTATAACTAGAGAATTTAGGTCATTATACTGTGTATTGTGGGGAAGGAAGCACTTAATCAAGGGTGTATTGGATATACTCTGGAATAATTGTATTTGAAACAGTAATAATTCTTAAGTTACAAAGTTATATCAAGGTAACTATATAATTTTCTCATGTATTATTGAAAAATAAACTATATTGTCAATGATTACAATTTAAAGGCTAATACTATATATATATATATATATATATATATATATATATATATATATATATATATATATATATATATATATATATATATAGTATACATATACACACGTATTTCTTTTACAGACAATTTCAACAATATCACGTTTATATGGAGGGTTTAAAGATGGTTGACTCTTAACAAAATGCTTCGATGAAGTCTCCATGAAGCTTTTTTTATTGATACTCATATTCAGTCATCAATGTTATCAGTGTTGTATGATTTATTTTTTTAAATAATCTATAGATAAGTAAAATTTTGAATAAATAATTAAAATATTTTTTGAAAATATTAAATAATTTCACATGTAAAATATTTTTCAACATTTGAGTGGATTCTCATCATTAAAAAGGCATACAAACACATGATATGATTGCACAGTAATGCCATGTATATATTGTAATACAATTATACACTACAATTTATACTTATTTTATTTTTCTTTATTCCTTCATTGTAATCTTCAATTAAGGAATAAAATTTTAATATAGAGCCACTAAAATGCTAAAATGCTGTGTTAAATATACCATATTACAGGTGTCAAGAGATTGTGTATTAGCCCACTGTTAAAAAAGAAGGAGAAAAATTCAAAATTTAAATATAAAAACTAAATAGGCTTATTTTGACAAATATATCAATAATACATCCGATGAAAAAGAATCTATTTCGAATTTTTAAATTAAACATTCTATATATTTTAACACATTCCGATTCTGCATGAAATTTGACATACAATGTCTAAATTTGTGATATCTTTCTCAAATATGGCGGGCTATTTCTGTTTAATTTTTGATAAATATAAAAAATAATTAAAAAACCTTATATAATAAAAACCTTTCAAGTGGTATTTAAAATGATAATATGGTGCAGTTTCGATGTTTTGGGTCAATATTGTAGCGAATATTTTTTATAATAAAATTATTTAAAAAAATTTCCCGATTTTCAGAAAACCAATTTCTTTCGCATAATAACCTGAGGGAAATGTCAAATATTGTATTGTACATTTCTGAGCTTTAATATGTTAAAATATATAGGGTATTTGCGTTAAAAAAGTAATAAAATTTATGGCAGTTCCGCATCTTATTTACATTGGTATGATTACAAATGTTTTTGTATTTTATATGAGCTCTTTGTATTAACACTGATTTTATATTTTACATATACATACCTTCCACTTGATCTCCAGAACTAAAATTTAATTTAACGTCAAATTCTCCATTAGCCATTTTTGCCCCATCAAACATTATCGTGTACCCAGTAAATGGCAATTTGTATGAAATTTTATCGATTTTAAGTTTTTGATCCAAATATTCATCCGACAAATAATTTTCTATTTCTGTTGATGGATTATTTCTGTTTAATGATCCATCACCAACCATCTAAAAACAAATGAAAATTTTACTTCACTACAATCTCTAAAAGCGAATCATCTGATGAACACACTGAATTTCAGTGTATTCAAAGAGACCTAAATATAGGAGTATACCTGCTCATCTTGCTTCAAGGCTAGAGTTTCTTTTACTTCAGGGAATGGCGATGCAATTACCACCACGGCTGTAGTAGCAATTAAAAAGAATTGAAGCATTATTGTTGTTTATTACATTAAGCAGGCACTAATGAGATAATATATATCTATATATTATATATACATGGCTGAAGAGGTTAATTAGTTATTCCACACTGCATTCTACGAAGAGTGGGGTAACACATGTGCATGACTTATATGATGAAGAAAATAAATTCAACCAAACTGATATAGGAAATGGAATAACCTACATAAATCCTAACAATTATGTCAACATACCGCTAATATTAATATGGTAAGTTATTCAGGAACTTTGGAGAGATCCAAATATTTCAGTTAATGTTTTATTAAGAAAGTAATAGTATATGCATACCATATATATCTACATATTTGTAGTTACATGTGGACTTTATATGCTTTTATCAAGTGTTCAGAATTAGTGTAATATCAGATATACTAAATTTCATTAAAATAATTCGATAATAATCAAATTGTCCCAGGTGGAAAGAAAGAGACAACGTTCTATTCTTTTATAACAGAGTTTTACATTTTAAAGTGCCTGGATTGTATTGTAATTGAATGAAATGTGAAATAAAATAATGAAAACGATGTGTTAAATATATTTACAGTAATGAGCGTACGAGAGGCGAATTTCAACTTGGAACGAAAAATTTGAAAATGATCGCAGGCGACTGCTCTCGATTTTCATGTAACCTCATATGAATATCGAATATAGAAGACAGCGGGCTATTACTTAGGGTTACTTGATGCACATTTAACTAATATTAGTCAAGCCAACAGCCTCTAAAGTTGGGGATATGCCAATAGACCATACCCTCCAGAGACTCGTATGTCAGAGAACTCGCAGAAGCTAGATAAACTTTAAGAAGCTATACAGGCGAGATATTGTAGAAGACGTACCGTCCTTCGGATATGATGCAAGACTGTAGTTTGTTAGTATATTACATGTAAGGCAAAACAAAATTTTGAGTCAAAACTAAATATTATGTGCATTATAACGTAACGTAAATTTTATTCAACAATTTTTAAAATTAATATTTTTTACCAAATCCATATAATATTATATAATACAGTGATAAGTATAAAACCAAATTATAGCAATAAATCCATACCCTCTTCGGTCACAAGGAGTACTTTCTTTTTGGGATTCGGTCTTAAATGATTTATTAGCAAATCGGAAGGTTTCAAGGATTCAATAATCCAGGCTGCAAAATCCAAATGCTGTATGTACTGCAGTAAATTCATTAGTTCTGCAGTGTCGAAAACTCATTGAGACAAATGCATTGTATTTAGAGCTATTTCTTAAATTAAAATTTTTATTTTGTTATTACTGGTGTTCTTAAATATTAAGTCTATTAGAGATACAACTAAAATAAACGCACAATATATTCAATTTCTTGGTAGTGTGGAAATAAGTATTCGTATAAAATCATATATTTTGGATTGTTTGTTTTACTACTTTATACAAAAAATTAAACTTGTTGATTTTTGCTGACATGTATTTTTAATTTATATAGATTATATAAATTATATATATATATATATATATATATATATATATATATATATATAGATAGAATTTATATAATTAAGTTACAATAAGCAAATCTCTGCATAAACAACAAATTCGAAATTGGGTACAAGGAATAACAATTTTAATGATATTAAATTTGACGTTACTGATTATATTTATAACACAAATTAACAGTAAGACGAGATGTTTTACAAATGAATCTCTTTTTAAAAATACTCTTCCTTACCTGTAGCTCAAATATTATTAAATCATTAATATCTTTATATACAATTATCTCGAAAATGTATGTTACAAAGAAATTGTGAGAGGCTTATTGTGCAAAGAGTATCATAGAATCTAAAAAAAAAATAGTGGCTAAAACCAGTGGCCTGGAAACTCTATTATGTAAAAGATTCATTGCTCCCTAGGCTGACATCACTGACGATGTTCGGAACCTTTTATAATAGCAAAATATTGGTACCCCATGAGATATTTTATCGCCAAATATTTCTTTAATATAATAGTTACAAAAAAGATACTTATAAGTCATTTAAAAACTGTACATCCTATAAATCAAAACCAAGGCATTTTAAGCACTGTGTATGGAGCTAACCCGTATTTTTTCGATGCTCTACAATTCTCTGAAGTTTCTGTCATGGAAACAGGGCCACCGTGAATAATAATAATAATATATCAAAATTTTCTTTTCCATGTTAAATTCAACAAAGTGATGTAATAACTGAAGGACCTAAAAAAATAAAAAAATATCTTACCCAAGTAGCTAATTAGCACCACAAACGAGGCACCCCAAAAGCTAATAGTAAAAAAAGCCTTGGTGGCCGTAACAGGAATAATTATATTATTGATCACTGTTGCTTTTTATATCCTTGATATTTCCTTTTAATAATTTGATCATTTTATTCCCCAAATAAAGGGGTGGGCTCACAGAAAATGTATAATGATTTCGTCTATATTCTGTCAAAGAACAATAATTTTAGTGAATTTGAAGAGGAAATGGCAATGGCATAAGTTTTGTGAAGTAAATTGAGCTTTAAATACTGCTTTAACAAATACTTATTTAAAATTTATCACCACCATTGCCCAAAATAATTTTTGATATCGTTAAATCATTATGAAATATTAAGTAGACAATAAATGATAAATGACAAATATAGAATATGCGTTTATATTACTTTGTTTACTTCAACGTTGTAAAACACAAACAGGGTAGATATATATATATATATATATATATATATATATATATATATATATATATATATATATATATATATATATATATATATATATATATATATATATATGTTAGGTATACCCAGTTCAATATATTTTCACCTAAGATATTATTTTTAATAAACGTTACCAATACTGCTAATATTTGTTTCCTAGAGCAGATAAAAGTTCGGGCATAAGCCGGTTAGTCACAAACCGCAAACAGCCATATTGCCTCACGTTTTAACAATGTAAACGCAAAAAAGCATGCAGAATGGGTGCTATAGAATAATTGCAATGCAGGAATTAATTTACCCCATGCAAATTAAAGTGTACTACATTATGATGTTTTATATTATTATAGTTTCTTAAATGTATTTTAAATGTAGACTGTATTAATGTTTACAACATATTTGCAACAATGAAAGTGGTAAATTTTTATCCCGGCAGATTTTCAACGGTGCATTAAATCTTGGACCAAATGTCGTTTTGATGTTTAGTTTTTGAATTGTCTCCCAGTACATTTGGATTATTTTATACTTTTATTTTTACTGCATATGATATTAAAATACGTCAAACAACAAGTACTGAATATATTGGATTTAGGAAAATGGGGTGAATGGGTATATATGATGGATATGGCTGATCAATGGTATGAGAATGCTTTACGTATATATTATACCACATATGTATGTGCATTCGGTAATCCTATTATTGCCATTTGTATTAATGAGTCCACAATGGAGTTTTTTGTATCTATATTCATCAACTATTAAATGGATTCAGGATTCTCATAATAATTCCTATTTATTTATTGTTTAATTAAAGTTTAATATTTAAAAAAAGTAAATTTGAATATAAAACGCATTTGTTACTATGTTAACTTAAAAAAAAGTGAAGAAGAAAACAATCTTTAGTCAAACATTGTATAGAGCTGAATAATTAGTTTTACTTAATTATATGATTTTTCGTGAAGACTGGACAAAAAATTATTATATTTTGTTATAATTCTTTATTAATTGGAACAGAATAAAAAGTATTTTATTCAGAGGTAAATTGTTCTGAAAATATTGCATTCATGGCTGCAAAATACTAAATACAGGAATCGTTCTATATTATTTAATTACTATATATTATACTATATTATAGTATATAGCATATATGTCTTAACCAGAATAGTGCAGACCAGGATGGAAAATAAAGCGGAGAATATACTAGGAGAAGACCAATTCGGGTTTAGGCGAAATAGGGGAACTCGCGAAGCTATTCTGGCACTAAGAGTAATGTTAGAGAAAACAATAGAAGAAAGAAAGAACGCTTATATAGGATTTGTAGATTTAGAAAAATCTTTTGATAAAGTAAGATGGGAAAAAATTTTCGAGATACTAAAGAGCGCGGGAATGAAGTATAGAGATAGGAGAGTAGTACACACTCTATATAAAGAGCAAACTGCTGTTATGGAAGTAGAAGGGGAAAAAATCGAAGTAGGTATTAAGAAAGGAGTATGACAAGGATGTACTATCACCACTAATTTTTAATCTGTCCATCCAAGAGGCGATTAATCTAATAAAAGATACAGTGGATTTCGGGATTAAAGTACAGGGACAGAAACTAAAAATTCTAAGATTCGCGGATGATATAGCAGTATTAGCATCTAATAAGGAGGAATTAGAATCAGCATTGAACGAAATGGAGGCAGTGTTGACAGAGGAATACGGAATGAGGGTGAATAAAAACAAAACTAAAGTGTTAGTGTGCAGAGGGCGCGAGAGCAGAGCAAAAACGAAAGTACAAATTAATAATGAAAGATTGGACGAAGTTAAAGACTTCTCTTATTTAGGAACTAAAATAAATTGGGATGGAAGAAGCGATAAAGATATAGAACAAAGAATAGCGCAGGGTCGAGTAGCTTTTAATAAAAAGAAAGCACTTTTATGCTCGGGGGTAATAAACTTAGAAACAAGGAAGAGATTTTTGAAAACATATGTATGGAGCACGGCACTATACGGTTGCGAAACCTGGACGGTAGGGGAAGCAAGTAGGAAGAAATTAGAAGCTTTTAAGATGTGGTGTTACCGAAGAATAATGAAAATACCGTGGACTGATAGGGTTAGAAACCAAGAAGTATTAGAGAAAGTCGGCGAGAAAAGAAGTATGTGGAAGAACATAAAGAAGAGAAGGGATAGAATGGTAGGCCACTTGCTGAGACATGGGGAAATAGTCCGCGATATTTTGGAGGCAGAAATAGGAGTGAAGAAAGGCAGAGGTAGGCCTAGATTAGACTACTGCTCGCAAATAGTAAGGGATGTAGGTTGTAGCACAATTGGCGAAATGCGTAGATTAGCACAAGATAGGAGAAGCTGGAGGTTAGCGTCCAACCAGTCTTAGGACTGATGACCTGATGATGATGATGAAATTAATCCGAATATTTTTCTTTTCTATTATATTACTGTATAGTACACAATATAGTATCATATACTATAATACTATATTATGATACGGACACAATATTATTATACCGCTGCTAATTATAACAGTTTTTTTAATCCTCATTAGTATTATTAATACAAAGCTGTACATTTTAATTTTAAAACAGTAAAATATAATTGTCAAGTATGAAGTGTAACCACTTTAAAGTATTTATAAAAATTACATATTTCATGAACCTATGTTGATTGTTACAACACAAAATATTAATATAAGAGCAATCATTAAACAAACTCCTGGACAAAATGAATTCATCAATAAAATCACATTATTACTTTCATTTTTTTGAAGATTTAAATCATAGTACCTACGTAATATTACTAATAAATGATTTCAACTAATGTTTAACAAATTAGAATGGTATTATTGGGAAAAAAACATGAATAAAAAACAGGGGTGAATAAAAACATGAATAAAAGGATCAATAATGTCAAATGTAATGAAAACGACGTTAATGACAAACTTTAGAAACAAAACTGGAGATGAAATTAAATTGTAAGAATTTGAATTCAGTAGCGTGTAGATGCTACTTCAGCTCTTATGACTGCTTAATTCATCTAGGCATGCTATTAATCAAGTGGTGAATGATTTCCTGAGGAATATTCTCCCGTTCAACAAGAACGACTAGTTCAATTCCCTAAGAGTCATTAGAGGTATACTTGGAATATTCACAAACTGAAAGTAATCCAGTTCCTCTCTAGAAACGTGTGGCTGAGCCTGATCTTGTATAAAAGTGAAATTGTCCGTGAGAAATTATGTTTTTCTACCATGTTTTCTACGTAGAAATGTACATGTCTCCGTATAGAAACCCAATTCGTGTGAGCATCGAAACGAATTCCTCTCCAGAACATCCACCACCACCACTACATCCACCAAAAAATAGTATCCTCAGAGAAAGGTTGCAGGCAGCAAACCTGTCTCCTGGCCTCTATCAGATTTATTGACGTCCATCTGGTAGATTAAGACCCCTGTTTCGTCTGAATACAAAACTCGCTTGCCATCATGCTTGTCATCAATGGTCCAATTTACGTGTTCTCTTGGAAGAGAACATATAAATTGTTCTCTCTTCTACCTCTATCAGAGGCAGATCCAGTCTCAAGTAATTGAAGATAATTTTCATGAAGAATTTGAGAAACTCTGGAATATAACAGTTATATAATATATAACTGTGTGGAAAATTATCGGTTTGCTAAGAAATTCTAGGAGTTCCCCTACTTTAACCAGAGGATCTTAGGAATTTTGTAGATTTGAGAGAACATTGGTTAAGTAAATATGATCCATATTAGTGTAACTTGCCTTAAGCTACATAAACGCTGTTTCATAAGAATAGGCTGGTTGACAGCCTGGGCCTTAAAGATGATATACAAGATGGTATACCCAACATTAAAGATGATATACACAATGGGGTTTAAGTACTGCTATTTTAAGTGTACTACCCTTTCCACCGTTAGGTAACAAGAATATGTGTGAATTTAAGGTTTACTATTTTGTAATAAACATCATGAACTTTTCGTGATATTGTATAACTCTTTAAGAACTTAGTATACGACTTTAACAAAATTTGGCAAAAAATAATTCAGTATTTTACAGTTCGCTCTTTTCCCAAACCAACTGATCCATGAAACTTTAAACCTATAATAATTTGGTTTTTTCGTAATTATAAGAGAAGTTCTATGAAGACAACGAAGCTAAAGTCTGAAAATATAATTTAATAATCGTTATTATACAGTAATGTCCTCATTTTAATATATTGTGTAGAATTATTTAGAAATTTGGATTAAGTGTAGTTAATTTGTACTAACTGAATTCAAGTTTTGTGTAAATTTTCAATTTTTTATCACTCTACTTAGCTAGTATTGAAGTAGACACTGCGTTAACTATTATTACAAGTACGACTACTTCCATTGAAGCATGTGTAAGCTATTTTAGGCTGCTTTCATTATCAAGGGAACCCTAATACATAAAAGGAATGAAAACAATTGGATATTAATTAAAAATTCTATCACAATCGATGCCATGACCCCCATAATGTGTTGTATATAACCGCGCCCACGACTTTTGTTGCCACTAATTTGCGTTGATACAGTTCAGTCAGTATGTGGAGCATCACATTAACTATTGCCGTCATGGCTGCAGTTGCTCATAGTCAATATTCTAACCCTAGGTCAGGAAATGAGCTTGTTTCCACCATTATGGATAGTTGTGTGGACATGGGATGTGTGAAACAATATGTTTTGGTATATTTAGACAATTTATTAAATATTCAAAGCGATGCAAGAAATATTAAGGTAGTCGACTTTTAGCCTGTACAATTTTATTTTCTTACGTGTATTTTTGTTTTTAGAACATTGACACTGCCATTTTTAAAAGAGTTGCCAGAGTATTAAAAACGCATGAGATTAGATTCAAATTACCTGAATCTGTTTTCGATCAGACCGATATTGTATATAATCCTAGGTTTGGATTGGATCTTGATTCTCCCGATACTGAGAATGAAAGTAAGTAAAGATTTGAGGTAACAATAACATACGATTCTTCACTGTTCATTTCAGGTCGTGGCCTTGGATTAAAGAAAAAGTTACTCTTCCCACTTCTCTTGTTGTTCAAACTCAAAACGAAACTGTTAATGCCCATATTTGTAGCCTTAATAGGTCTTAAAGCTACAAAAGCCTTAATCCTTAGCAAGTTGGCTATTGTAATAGTTCTAGGCTTCATAATTTATCAGCTATTAGGAAAATCAGGTAAGCTACTTGATTCCAAAAGGAAGCTATTCAAACAATTTTCATTAATAATATCAATATTTCAGGAATGCCGATGCCTTTATCGATGTCTCCAGCTCCTCCAGTTGAACCATCGTCAGCTTATGGTATTCCGGGACCGTCCACGGCTCCACCCAATTCATACGAACCTGGATGGGAGGGTAGCCAAGGAGGACCTTACCAAAGAATATGGACAGCTTCTAACAACGATCCTCAAAGTTTATCTTATTCTGCATATCATCCGGGAATGTCCATATCAAGTTCGTCAACTGTTCGCCCTTAAGCATTAAGACTGAATGTTTCAATATTGTATGTATTTATTTTCTGCACAGTTTGATATTTATCAGTTTGTAACATTGAGATTAAATGGAATTTCTAAATGTGATTTTTCCTTTTAAATAAAAAAAAATTTCAAGAATTGGGCATAATTGTGTTTTGTGTGATATCACTGAAATCGAAATATACAAGAGGTTACATGTTTGATTAATTATTTTGTAGCTAGGGGGCGATACGTAAGGGTATGTAGTGTCACTTCATATACATGGAAGATAGGAAAACTAATATTTAACCATATAGTTATTTTATTATAAAAACATTTACATTAATCGATGTAAGTAGAACAAGTATTGCCGCTGATCTAAGTACATTTGTGATCTCGATCATCTCGTCTTGAATTTTGGAGAATCGATATTGATTTTTGTTAATCTGGATTTCCGAAATAATGTCGCTCATTTGAATTTGAAATGTCTTGCGTTGTGCCTGTCTTCTTGCAAGTGAGCCATATATAGGTTAATCTCAAATTTTCGGTACAAATATTGGAGATTCTCGATCTCGAGTATTACCTACTTTCAATATTTATATCATATTAACAACGAAATAAAGTAATCAAATAATGCTATTCAATATACCAAAATATGAAGAAATGAAAAGGTAGAAATAAAAAAGAGAAGTAAAGAAACATATTTACATATATTTTTAAAGAAAATCTCATGACCGTCAGGAGTTTAAACACAACCGGGCTCTAGCTGATTAATTTTTAAGTATGCCTTTATATTTACGAATTACCACTCCCGTTCTGGGAAATAGTAGCTCATCTGGTACACTAATTGCCATATATTGCGAAAGATATCTAGCCACTCTTGGGAGGTGCGATTTATTTCCTCATCAGGTTAATATATCTACATCGTCACTTCCCTGTTTAGTTGGCAGATAATCATTAATTTAATGTAATTAATTATTTTTTTTAGAAAATAGTGCAGTTAAATTAAATGAATCATCTACGTACCAAACTTTTCATCTAAAACTAGAAGCTTGTAGTTGAGTTGAGAACGTCAACTTGGTAATATAGACTTCTATAAATGTCCTTAAATTTATTTACAGCCGCTGCTTTTATCTCGCAACCTCAAGGAGTCATTACAATAGTCAATCTTGTGACGGGAATCTCTATTTACTAAACGGCTGCTTTCGTGTGTGTCACCAAATTTTTAGGTCGATGTCCGAAATGCTTTTATTTCGAATTTCGGCCTTTTGACAAAATTACTATAATAAATCGACCCTTGTGAACAACATGGCAACTTTGTTTTTTGATCCGAAGCCTCTAGATGCATGCTTCCGAGGTGCCTTTGTGATGAGCGAGGGGGTTGCGCAATATTATTGCGATTTGTCTATTCGTCTATAATTAATACTACACAGTAATTTCAATCAGCTTCCTATAATGTTTCAACAATTTATCTCTATCCACCTGAAATGTTAGTATAGAGTGTCTCAATTAGAACTAAACGATTTAAATTCAGCGCCATTTGTGTTATGTAAAAGATATGCAATGAATATTTAACGGCGTCGGTATTTAACGACTGTTATCTACAAACCATACGACGTCAACATGCCGTGATTAACAGTTTAACGATGAATAGTTTGTGTATAACTGTTCTATGCAAGAGAAAGATTATTTACAGGTACATAAAGAAATATTCACACAAAATTAGGACCAAAATGAAGCGCCCATAGAGTTAATAGTTCGTAATTTAATCAATAAACTTGAAGAGATGGGTTCTATTATTGATAAAATAATGCCAATACGTCGTTGTCATGATCAGCCAGATGAAAATATTGCTACAGTGAGAGAAACTGTACGGGAGTATCCAAACAGATCAATTCAACATTGTGTAGAACAATTTCAGAGGAATCTCTCAAAATCCACCACGCATCGGATTTTAAAGAATGGTATGCATCTGTCAGCTTACACAATGCAGTTCAAACACATAATACACAAATAATTCACACAATAATTTAAAGTTACAGACCATTTATAACGTCGTGCACTTGTTAATTGGGTGTTCGGAGAGAAAGAAGGTAATGCCTTTTGCAACAACATCTTGTTCAGCGACGAAACGCTCAAGATTCTCCCTCAAGATTTTCCATTTTGACTATCCCTCAATATTTCCATCTTGAGGGATACATCACCAAACAAAATTATCGAACTTGGAATGCTGAGAATTCACCTGCTGTTCACGAAAAAGAAATGCATCCACAGATATGCACGGTTTGGTACGCAATTTAGAGTGCTGGAGTGCTTGGACCATACTTCTTTGAAAATGAAGTTGGTAATGCTATCACAGTAAATAGTGAACGCTATCGTGACATGTTAATCAATTTCTTTTTCCACCAAATTGATGGTTTGAATTTGAACAATATGTGGTGTCAGCAAGACGGTGCAATGTATTATACAGCACGTGCAACCATAACTTTATTGCATACCAAATTATGGTGCAAAAGACACCATACCAGATAAGTTAATACGGCCACGTGGACGATATTCTGTTCCATTTATAGCCGTATCGTCCAGTTTATGTTGAAGAATAAGAAACCTCAGGTTTTTCAGAAGAATAGAAAGCCTTAGTTATTATTGGTTTTATCCACAAATCACATACTATAGCTCCAGATGAGACACTCTATAGTTAATTTTCTTCCAGTAGTACATTTAGGCTTCTACTAAGTTCCTACTACAGTATTCTTGTCACGATTTTTATGAAGTCGTCTACGTTATCCAATATCACATTATTGTTATATATTTGTCACTGCTTAATAAAACAGACAATAACTTAATTTATTTTAGATAAATAGTAACACTAGTTATTAATTTCAATTCAGTTTCATTTAGTTAAACATTTTTTAGATAAGCACTGTTCTTACATAAAGCATTTAATATGTCTCTAAATTTTAAAGCTATATGTAACTGCCAGAAGCTGAATTCCATCTAGTGAAGTAATTTACTTTGAAAGATAAAAATATCAGGTTTACTGTTTCACTGTAGCTCTTTAATTTATGTATGTATATATATATATATATATATATATATATATATATATATATATATATATATATATATATATATATATATATATATATATATATATATATATATATATATATATATGTATATATATATATATATATATATATATATATATATATATATATATATATATATATATATAAACTAGTCTAATCCTCTTATTTTAATAAATACGTACTTATTACAAAGTTTGACAACAGGAAATTCTATTTTATCTTCCTCATTTCCTGTATCTTTATATTGAATGCTTGTATTAGAATCTACATCATTCTCTTCATTATCTAAGCCGACATCGGTAGTGAAGTTGGAGTTTAATAACTTGGAATTAAAGAACAATTAAAATAGGAATATCTGGTAATATATTACCGGCGCATTCGCCATAACTAAAAACTATTAGATTTTAAAACAATTATTACCTGAGAAAAATTATGTATATACTTTTATTAAAAAATAGATAATTATTACTTTGTATAATTTCCTTCTAAATCCATATTGGGGTTTTATGTATTTCTACACTAAAGAATTCTACACTAAGGAAAACACGATCGGATTTCAATTTTAAATCCAATTCAAATCTCAATACAGCCCAATCGATTTCTCTCAATCCAACGATCTGAAAACGAAGAACCTTCAAGAAATATGGGAACGATATTTTCAAGTAAATTTACCCCAACAATGTATCCTGACAAAACTTCCGCCCGATGAGTATCCATTGAATAAACCACATCATCTCAAATTTCCCGAAAATCAGTATCTCTTACTTAATAAGAATTTTAGGGCGACCAGTAATGGCTATTACGGTGACTAGTAGTCCCATTGTTATGAAAATAACTCCAGAAATTTTTGTTAACCTATAAACCCCTTCCGTAAACTCCTATGTCTCGTACAAGAAGCCTAAAAATACATATATGAAAACATGTTCATATACTTTAAAATTACGTTTATTATAACTGTGACAATTCTTAAATGCAACAGGAAAATAGGACATTAAAATAGAAACTGTGTCATCTGTGTACGATCGATCACCGTCGCATCCGCCAGAACTATAACTTGTTACAACACTAAAATAATGGTTATCTGGAAAAAGCACTTGTATAATTATATCATGTCAAAAAATAAACAATTGTTAGTTAATATAATTTTCCTAATTATATTTAATTGAATGCTTTTTTTTATGGGATTCTTTCATATTCGTACTATACTAGTGCTTCATATATTTATGATCTACTGCTAGAGAAACAACGATCAAGTTTCAATTTCACCTCAATTAAAATTCCTACATAACGCAATCGACTTCGCATAATCCAGTGGTCTGGAAACATGTTTAAGTATTAAATATTCCGTTCCTTTTCTGGCAAAGTGAGGAGTGGCTTCATCTTGTGACCACCATATTGTGGCTACATTTAAATTTCATTTAAAGGAATATATTTAGGTAATCCGGGAAGGAAACATTTAAGAAAATATAAATAACAGCCATCAGTCAATGTACTATGATAAAATGACAGGTCGATGAGCAAGCAATTGTACATTCATTGAGTATAAGTGTGTCTTACCAAATAAGGACTTTCAGGAGACTACTAATGGCTATTATTGCGGATTTTAAAAACTGCTTTCTCCCCTCCAGAAAATGTTAAGAAAATTTGGATCATCTTTGGATATATTTTATTGACATTTCAGTAATGGAACTTATTGTCAGCCGAGGGATTAACTATTGCACTAAATGTAATTTATTAGGATGATACTGATTATTCTTCAGCACACTTTGAACTGTAGTTGTACTAACTCCTATATATTGTGCCAGAAGCTTAATTGGATACATGCGGATTCACTTATATATAAACTAAAACATTGACTATGATATCTTCTGTTTGAATAGGTGTTTGCAATTTCGCACTTGGAAGAGATCCAACTTGTAATTTTCATTCCCCATTTATGAAAATATCCCCGTTATCCCCTTTGCTGTTTTATGTTCTGAATATTGGTCTTTGTACACATTTTGAGCCTCTCTACTATTTTTATGATATACACCATCAATAAGACATGGACGTACTCATCATATGCCAAAAAGGAAGGCCTTATTTTGGAAGGTTTGTCACTGGATGTTCAGCACCACAAATATTAAACATAAGTGATAAATACTGATGCATCAAATTTTAATACAGCAATTTTTACTTCTACTTAGTTTGTTAGTTTTCTATTCATAACTTAATCAGATTTTTATATATATATATATATATATATATATATATATATATATATATATATATATATATATATATATATATATATATATATATATATATATATATATATATATATATATATATATATATATATATATATATATATATATATATATATATATATATATAATAAGAATAGATATATAAAGGCCAGGTATGAATCTGGCAAAACACATTGAAAAGGAAAGCATACAGTTAAACTTAAGTAGAAAAATTATATTAACTAATATAAGTGTATATACAAGTGCTTTGTATAGGTAACAATTGCTTTGATATTCTAACAAATTCCAGTTTTGGCGAATGCGTCGGTGACTGATCACCAGATATAATTTCTATTTTAATATACGTGCGTAACTGTAAATTATGTGACCCACTTGTTGTGTAAAATTGTCAAATGTATGAAGACATATTTTATTATATATGTGCATTAATTGTTTATCATATTCTCCTGTTTATATTTATCATATTCATATTCTTCTTAGCCAAGCTTATATGTAAGTCATCGCCAAAAATTACAATTCATACTTTAATATTTCTTCTTTTCTTTTTGCATTTGCAATTGATTGTACCATAATTTTACCAATGATAATAAGCACAATTGTAAAATGTAAAGAAAACGTTAGCTAAGACATCTTTTATTTATAGGGTATGTTCTTCTGAATAAGTTAGTCAAGTAACTAATTACTTATCTGTATTTAAATTTGAAAGGTTTAAGGTCAGGCATATTATTGTTACCAGGTAAATAATAACAACATTCGAAAGGTATTGGAATTGTTACTCTAAAGCCTACAACCGGTTGTGCACGAGCTCTAGTGTTTCCGTTAAATACATCTCAGGGATTACCTCCCTGATAATGATCCCCATTTATTCTGAACCCCAATCTTTGTCCTGACTTTATTTATAATAATTTACTAATTAATTTCAATATAGGCATGTAACGTATTTAGCAATCTGACAACTAATAAAAGGGTGGATTTAATCTGTAGTTCAGCGTCAACTACTACCCTACTACATATTCTATAAACTTCGACCCTTGAATTTATTGTAGTATAATAAACTCTACAGATAATAAGCTAATGTCTATTTTTCTGTAAATTCCTGATATTATGGTTTCTGTGCGTATGTATTGCCATAATACTTCGCACATTACCAATGTCATTCATATGTCATTTATTATTCACTTCTTTATGATTTAGATTTAAGGAAATGTTAGATACATGTTAATAATAATAACCGTTAGCCATAATTATGTTCTATAGGAGTAAGAGCCAGACAAGGAAGTATTAATAATTTACATAATTTAATAAAAAGTAAAGATATATTTACATTAGGTATGTAACATTTAGATGAATCTTTTTAAAGAACCTTTTTCAAAAGTCGAATACTATAAATATTACCTACCTGCATATGTACAGTTAAAAAAAAGGACTGAGGGATAAATTAAAATAAAATTGTATTGGCATATCCTTATACATTTGCATTTATGCTTGCTATCCATTTCGTCGCTATTTGCCAAATAAAAAACGCTCTTATTTTGCCGATAAACGAAAGAGTCTACCTGAGCCTACCCATTAAAGCAAGCCACGAAATGAGATAAGAGCCGTTTGGAATTTTTTATTTGGCAAATAGCGATCAAATAAACTATACAAGTATAATATTTAATACAAATTATAGGTATAATTTGCATTTACAACAAATGATTAAATGACACTCTATTAAAACACATCTTATTTAAAACTTAGATGTACAATTATACAAACTATACAGTACAGTCACTTTTCTATTATTCAAAAAAAATTAAACATAACAATACGCCCAACATTGAAGATTATAGCTTAGATACATGACCAGGTACGTATTTAATATTATAATTCATACTATGCCAGGCATTCTACAATATATAAGTAAACTGAATATATTTTCTGTAACCTTATGTACATACATGGTTGTTACTTTACAAGATCAAGGGCAGAAATATTATTTTAAAATAGCACCAACATGTAACAGCTGTGATAATAATGTAATAGCTAAAAATATACCTTTGTCGAATGAAACCACATTTTTACTTAATGGAACTGTATATAGCCAGAACTGTAGAGACTCAAACAATCCTTAATAAATGTAGTAGTCACATACTAAATCCTCAAGAAGGCAGGTATAGTCATAATCAGAATTTTGTGTATATTATTATGACAATGTGACTGGCGAAAGGTATTTGTCATTTTTGCAGCAACAGTTGCTTCCAACACTGACAGCTTATACCCAATTGCAAATAAACCAGGCATACATGATAAACTTTGGCATCAACAGAACAATGTACCTCCTCATTATGCTCTTCTTGTTTGTACTTATTTGGACATCTTCCCAGATGAGTAGGGTGATGTGAAGCTGTAAAGTGGCCATCGTTATCCAGATCTCACACTCATTGATTTTTCCTTATATCGACATTTAAAAACCAAAGTACATGTCAGTAAATCCCGAAAACATAGACGATTTAAGAAAACGAATTCGACAGGTAATAGGCAATATCGGGTGTAGAATTAATGAGTAAATTTATTTTAAAGCTACGACATTGTGAAATAGTCAATGGATAATTGTTTGAACACATTATTAATTAATGCATTATTATTATTAATATTATCCTGAAAATTAAATTATAGTGATAATTTTAATTTGTTAAATGATCAAGTAGATATACTATTCTCCTCTCTTTTCTGTTGTTCTGTAAAATTAATTTACTCCCTGTATAATAGTTCTTAATAATATTCCTGGAAATTTCCACAATTTGATGGCCGGGATTGCACCATTTATAAAACACGATTCCCTGTAAATCTTAATTGCCTGTTTATTGTCATAACCCTTATTCTGTGTAATTGGATAGTATATATTATTGGAACCGAATTTTTGTACTTTATTCTTAGCTGAATCATCCTTTTGAAAATGACATAGAAGTGTCGAAACTGCAGTCGCGATTTTTGTGTAAATATAGTGGTATAAAACTTAATAGTTGTTTTACTCAATTGCGTTGGAATTATGAACTATCACAGAGTAACGCCTTCCTCGATCAATTTCTTTTACCATCTACTTAAAAGATCGGAGGGTGGTGTATGATACCAGTGCAACCCTAACGTCCTAAATGTCGAATTATTAATTTTCTGAGTAAAGTAAAGAGTTAAAAAATAATAAGTATAAGACAAACCGTCTCAAGAAAAAAGTAACTTCTAAAAAGCAAGAAATAAATGTTTTCTACAATAATTTATTACTTATTTGTTATTCCGTTTAATGTAAATATGAAATTATGACATATTATGTAATTATTGTTAATTATTTTATATTCGGTGATTTTAAACTCGGTCCCATACAGTAGTAGTAACAAGATTACGGGCCCTCGGCAATTTTAAATGTAAACTCGTTGTTATAGTAGCAAGGTATATATTTTTTTAAGTTTTACTTGGCGCCGACTTCAAAATTATATAAAACAATTAATAATAATTACTTAATAAACAATAATTTCTTATATACACTAAACTGAACAACAAATATATATTAAATTGTTGTAGAGAACATTTATTTCTTGCTTTCCAGTTAATTTACTTTCTTTTTTAAGTTGGTTTTTTTTAACTTATTTTACAGTTTTAAGTGATGGGTAGACCTACTTAAGGTGCTTTGTGAATGAGAAAATGACGTCTACTTGAATAAAGAGTTCCGTTGTGTATCTTCAAAGTCCAAGGTCCAATACCAATGAAATTAAGATGAGACCACTTTGGAGCTATATTGAACCCAATGCAAAAAGAATAATTAAAATGGGTTCATAAATACAAAAGTTATGCCCGAACGTACATAAGAAGATATATATACAGACGAATTCAGAACCTCCCCCTTTTTTTCGATCTGTTAAAAAGGTTAAGTTTGTCAAAAATGTCAATTAAATAATAAGCGGTCTCCAATTAAGATATACAGTTATATTTTGGTTTCTCGTTGCATAGTTTCAAGTGTAAATAGTTATTACACATAAAATTGGAAACTAGGGCAAGCAACTAATTATTTTCTTTGATTATTTCTTTATTTTCTCTGACATTATAACTCTGACTTTCTCTTTAATTTTCTTGTTAGAAAATATTTAAAAAATATTGTATGAACCCATTCCAATAGAATCTTTGCTTTCTAAAATAAGAAAGTTTTCCAATTATATTTTTGTGGACGTACATTACTTGTAATCGTTACGAGTTTCCAATATTCACAATCTACAATTTCAGACACAATTGAGGACACGCAGCAGAGGCGATTGATAGTTCAATATTATATCGGCGTTGGCTTTTAACAGTTATGTTACTAATATGAATTTAGCATAGAGAAACTTTACAGCTATTTTTAGCACAACAAAAACAAATTACACGCTAAGAACGGAAAATCCGTTATGCGGTTAAGTGGGACAGTTGTATTCTCTAAAATTTCGTTTGACTAGTACCTACATTCCCAGCCAAACCGAAACGAATAAGTACACGCGTTCCTTTTTACCTTAATGTGAGAGTTTCGATGATTGCATTTAGTATCTGGATAATAAGCGGAAAATATGAAAGATCAAATCAAATAAAAAAGACATTATTTGCAAAGCAAATTATTATTTGCTATAATAGAAACTACACACAAATTGAATAATTGAATATAACGAGCTACCAAGATTACTATTTATTGGTTCTATTCAACTATATATACACACAAATTCATTTGCTAAATATTTTACATTTACATAATATTTAAATATTAAAATATTAAAAACAAGTGTTGTAATATTCCCTAAATTTAACAGTGAATTTTACACTATTGAAGTTCTATTTTTTATTATAAGCAGGTTGTGCGCTTATAGATTCATTATTATACTGTGAATTTTATAAATAAGGAATATAACAAATTGTTTTACAAATACAAGAATCTGTCATTTTCAATTACAATGAAACAAAAAAATATATTAATTTGAGTTCAAAATTTAAAATAAAAACATTTTCGACGATTAAAAATAACAGCATTAACAAAATAAAACAGTAAATGGATTAGTTACATAAATACGAATTCACCTAATCAGGCAAAAATTAAAGCGATTTACATTTCACATCACTTCATCTCATCTTACGTTATTTTCCACCACTTTTTACTTCCGTCCCATTTTCCGCCACATATTATACACATTCTATATTACTAAGAAACACAAAGACAATATGGATGGTCTACTAATGGCGTTAATAATTCCTGTCCGAAATTAATTCAACACACATTGTTGTTTTCTTCTTATACAATTCGAGATTTTCTTGATACATAGTCGGGTACTTTCCAAGATCTTTTTCAATTTTCTATTACATCAAAGAAAACTGGAACAACAATTCTCTACATATATCTTGATAGGCTATGACTTCAAGGAGGAATGTAGGAATCTACATTCCTAGATATAGATCCAAGGGGATAGATAGTATCTTGATAGTATAGGATTTAAAAGCCTCAGTCGAGTAAAAACTCGGCAATCCTATGATATTTTTACTATATCATAGAATATAGTAAAAATATCATAGGATATCAAAAATGAAAATATTTCAGGTACCATTTTGGATGCCTCCAAAGTAATTTTATCTTATCATAACTTATGCCCACTACAGGGAGTTATCACGAGAACTTCTGCAAGAAGCAAATAGCGTAAGTGTCCATATATACATACATATGTAATTTATTAATTTATATGGACTCTATTTAATTTAGTATCTTATTTAATATTATTCTTGTATTAGTATTAAAACGGGTAACAGCATTGTAAATTTTTCAAGGCAATCGATAGTTTTATTAGCTTAAAAACATTTTTGAACGTTTTGGCAGAGAGTATGGGGCAGAAAATTTATTTCCTAAACAATGTTTTTCCTTGAAATTGTGTGCTCTTTCTTAAGCGCGTATGACTGCTTCGAAGCGACACCTGCGTCAAACAAATACCTGCTGGTATTAGTATTATTTAATGTATTGATCATGTACAAAGGGGAATTAGCTCTAGATTGAGAAATCTAAAAAAAAAAATTCTTAACCTCGCAGGAAAAGGTAAACTAACTTCCAAATTCATTAATCAATTAACAAGTCTTGGTGTAACTGGAAGAAGGCGCAAGCAGCGGATTTCTTGAAAATCTTCCATCATAATCTGCCGCTTCCTAAGGAAGTTTTTAAAGCCATCAGAATGATTTATGAGTACCTGAGCCGAGACTAGTTGCTAAACCGTTACTTGGGAGGCTACACACACAAAATATCAATGAAAGTTTCAATGCTGCTGTTTGGAAATTGGTTCCAAAATTCCATTCAAGTGGCAAAAATGTCATGAATATAGCAACTGATATTGCTGTGGTACTTTTAATGATAGTCTGACTAATATTCTTCGAAGTACGAAAGGCTTGGACATCAGTGGCGAAGCGTCGATTCAAGCTGAGGGTAGACTGTCCTGACTAGTTGAATCGCAGAAACAACTTACCCATATCTTTTTGTATATCAATTACATTCGCCGTGTTTTCTTTTCTGCAAAAACATCTATAGTTCTTGAAGTAAATTGGTAGGTTTTGCCGCTTTAATTTTTTAGTTTATCTTCTAAAGATAGAATATTAACAGGGCCACTCTTATTAATTAAAAAGTCTACTAAATCGGCAGTGTTTAGGGCTGCCATTATCCTTAAAAATAACGCTAATTACTACGACTACCGACAGGTGAATATTATAGCCACTGTATTACGCAAACTGATCGATCAGGTTAGCTAAATTGCATATCATTTTTCGTGGACTTCCCCCCCCCCGCCCCCGTGCACCGTGGATCTCTATACAATTAATTAAATCCAAACCGGTAGAGAATCAGCCTAAATTATCAGTGCGCAGGCCTAGCAAGGCTTGCGCACTGCCGGTTGCCGGCATCCCGGCGCTTCAGTTTAAATGGAAATAGGTATGATAATATGAATAGAAAATGTTTATCATTCTGGCAAAGGCAAGTGGCAATATAAAAACGGAGCCTACCATCTAAAATATATAGGGTAGGCTGCGCCTTACAGCCTTAATGGACCCTCCGCCACTGTTGGAGATGGATATTGGCGTCCAATCATACAATTTTTTTCTAAAAGCTGATACTAAGCATCAACTACAACATCATTTATTAACAAATGATTGGTCTTCTTTATCTAAAATTTAACGTTTTTTATTTAGATGCCCTCTAATCACACAAAAATCTATATTTTTAAAATCCTCTACGTATTTCAGTAGCTAAAACTATGTAAATTAAGTAAAGTTTCTTTTCAGATTCAAACTTGCACCAATTACAATGCGTGCCTCAAAGCGCCTTACATTCAACACGTCTCGCGAGAGTGGTTCTAGTGTCACCATTTTTGAATATTTTTTGGTAATAATTCTTTGTATTATACTTAAATATATGCCTAATAACTTCCTTAAATATTATTACCTTATTACCTTTTCTTCCATCCAAAAGAAAATTTTAAAAAGAACCCTTTTTTAGCTTATTACAGTGACGTTACTCCTCTTTAATATTATTTAAATTGTATTTATTCATATTAAATAATTGTTACAGATGCATAACATACATTAAAATTAATTAAAACATAATATTGAATGTCTTTATCCCGTATATATCTGTCCTGTGTCTAATATTCAATTTCCTCACAACTTGATTAAACTTAAACCCGAACAAAAATCAAAACACTGTGATTTTATAACCTCGTTGCCTTCACAAAATTACCCTATTGGAGACAAATTATTTCTAAGACAATTTATTTAATTTAATGCAAAATAATGCCTCTTTTCATTTTTCTTGTGTTTTCTTAACATAACTTTAAATTTCTCATATCTACTCGTACATTTCGCCTGATTTATGGTAAATTAAAAAATTTTATGGAAATAAAAATATTATGTGTAGGGTGAGCGAAACTCTATGTCTCAGTTCTCTTTTCTTATAAGATAAAGGAAAAACGATAGAAAAAATCTGAAAAGAGGTTTTCAAATGGGATTGAGTAAGGTCCATTTTAAGCCAAATTTACATATTTTTCCATATCTGGAAAATGAAGTAATGATGTCATCAAATTTCTTTCCCCAGAAACACCTATACTTTTTCGAAAAAATTTTATAAAAAAAAATATTTTCCCGTTAAAAAGTTATAAGCAAATTTGTAAAAAAACTATTATCAAAAATTCGCAATCATCACGATTTAAACAAGTAGCCTTTTGAAACAAATAGCTAAGTCGCATCTGTTAATAATTAAACATTATTAATTAGTATTATTTATTAATTTAACATTACAAAACACATATGTTACAATTACTACCATAAAAGAAACAAAGTATGTAGGCAATCACTACAACACATTTTCAATGTAACTACATCCTACTTCTGAACACTTATTCAATCTCCGCCTTACTTCTCTCACTGAAGATTTACGAAACATTTCTCTAGATAGTTCATCGCAAGCACTTCTGATTTTTTCTTTTAAATGTTGCGAGTTAACATATGGTGTTATGTAAACTTTATTTTTCAGAGTTTTCCACAAAAAGATATCTAGTGCGGTCAGGTCCGGTGATTTAGGCGCCCACTGTAACGGTCCCTCTTATACCCATCCAATTGTCTTCGTAAGTTTCATTTGAATATTGTTAGACAATTCTTGCTTTATGCGGTGCTGCAGTCATGCTGGAAACACATGTTTGCTCGCAGCTGTAATGGCACATTTTCAAAAAACACAGGAAATAGTTCTTGAAGACATTGCAACATCGCTCACTACTTAAAATTCCTTCGTAAAAATATGTATCAATCAAGTTCCTATTAATAATACCACACCAAATGTTAATTCTGAAGTATGCTTGATTTTCAATCGAATTGAAAAAATGTTAATTTTCTGTAGCCCAAAATAACAAAACGACTTTCGTCTGTCCACAACACATGCTGAAAAAACCGATTGTCATTGATGTCTAAGTTTACTACCACTTGGGCAACTTAATTAATTCTTCGTTGTGGCGATTAATGTGGTAAAAGATAGAGTGGATTTCGGGATTAAAGTACAGAGACAGAAACTAAAAATGCTGAGATTCGCGGATGATATAGCAGTATTAGCATCTAGAGGAGGAATTGGAATCAGCATTGAACGAAATGAAGGCAGTGTTGACAGAGGAATACGGAATGAGGGTGAATAAAAACAAAACTAAAGTGTTAATGTGCAGAGGGCGCGAGAGCAGAGCAAAAACGAAAGTACAAATTAATAATGAAAGATTGGAGAAAGTTAAAGACTTCACTTATTTAGGAAGTAAACTAAATTGGGATGGAAGAAGCGATAAAGACGTAAAACAAAGAATAGCACAGGGTCGAGTAGCTTTTAACAAAAAGAAAGCACTTTTATGCTCGGGGGTAATAAACTTTGAAACAAGGAAGATATTTTTGAAAACATATGTATGAAGCACGGCACTATACGGTTGCGAAACCTGGACGGTAGGGGAAGCAAGTAGGAAGAAATTAAAAGCTTTTGAGATATGGTGTTACCGAAGAATGATGAAAATACCATGGACTGATAGGGTTAGAAACGAAGAAGTACTGGAGAAAGTCGGCGAGAAAAGAAGTATGTGGAGCAACATAAAGAAGAGAAGAGATAGAATGGTAGGCCACTTGCTGAGACATGGGGGAATAGTCCGCGATATTTTGGAGGCAGAAATAGGAGTGAAAAAAGGCAGAGGTAGGCCTAGATTAGACTACTGCTCGCAAATAGTAAGGGATGTAGGTTGTAGCACAATTAGCGAAATGCGTAGGTTAGCACAAGATAGGAGAAGCTGGAGGTTAGCGTCCAACCAGTCTTAGGACTGATGACCTAATGATGATGTTGATGTTGATCTGCCAAGTGTTGTCTCTAAGTTATGAATTTTATAATCATGATGACTATTTTCTTTCAAAATTTTTCGCACCGAACTATATTTTAAATTCAACTCACGACAGGCTTGCCGAATCGACTTCCTTGGATGGTCTTCAAGATACTGCAAAACAGTGGCAACAGTATTGTCAAGGCCGACCCTTTTAACAATTTTTCTTCCCAAAATTCCTCGTTATTTGCACGTAAATTGCGTTCCAATCTTGCAAATATTTTTAAGCTTGGAATAACACGTTCTAGTTAAATCTGGGCGTATAATTGAACTGCTCTTCTAGGGTCCTTTTGAGATTCCCCATAAGCTAATAGCATATCGACTTTTTCGTTGTGCTTGAACATTTTTCAAAATCAAATGACAACAAAAACTATTTCCAAATATTGCTATTTATTTTCAAAGACTACGTGCTTAAATCGTGACGATTACGAATTTCTAATAATACTTTTTTTTTACAAATTTGCTTATAATTTTTTAACGGAAAAAGATACCAAATTTTTTTCTTTACAAAACTTGTTCATAAAAATTAACTCTTTTTGAACGTGCCAAAATATAAGTATATTTCTGGGAACAAAATTCGATGACGTTATTACATCAGTTTCCAAATATAGAAAAATATCCAAATTTAGCTTAAAATAGACCTTACTCAATCCTATTTTAGAACCTCTTTTTAGATTTGTTCTATCGTTTTCCTTTTCTTATAATAGAGATGAGACATCGAGTTTCGCTCACCCTGTACATATAAATGCCTTGTATATTTTAATAAATGTTTATTGAAATTAAAAATTAAATTCGGAAAAATATGCATTGCTAGTGCATACACATATTTTCAAGATCACGGATCGCTTTAAATGTCACAGTGTATATGCAGTTATGCATTAAGGAACGAACTTTCATTAATTATATTTATTAAAATATATCCGTATCATATTCACATTTCATTATTAAATTATGCATTGATATTGAAAACTCCTTCTATACAAAAAGTACATTCCAGAAGTGTATTATTAAATGTATTATTTTTTAATTCTAAATGTCACACGTGTTTTTTAATAAACCATAGACGACGTTATGTAATGAAAACGTGAAGTGTAATTGCACTTGTCTACATAATGCACGTGATATTAAACGATTTTTTCAGCTGAATGCTGTTACGTTAATAAACTTGATTCTTTATTAACTAATGTAGCATTGGGTTGATGTTATAAACAGAAGTAAACTGTAGAATTACTTAATAGTTAAGTAACACTACTTATTATGGTAATTTTATTATGCAATATATTTAATAGCAATAGAGTGAGGAATTGTAGTAATATGGAATAAATGCATTTTCAATGCCCGAAGAAATAAATACACAGTATTATTTATTCACAGTCATACAAAACACAATTGAATGAACAATTATAATTTCAATAATCTTGAGATGATGCCAACTTTGTTGGTAAAATGTGCGTCAAGTGTAGTGTTTTCTGGAGAACCAAGTCAATGTTATATTTACACCAATGGTTCCAACCTACTCCAGTAACAACAATTATGTTATGATATGGCAGACGAAACAGACGTTGGTACCTACAACTGTGAATTATATTTCGAAAAAATTAGAAAAACTGTTTAGAATTTTTGGAATGTTTGCCAGACTTCGGTTTAGCAAGAAAGTAAAGAAAGCGAAAACCTGGAGGTGTAAAATCTTATTCAAGATGTAACTACACCTATAATGGATTGAATGTAATCGTTAACATGAATTGGATTATTTGAGATGTGATTCATATCTACCAAAAGCTTGAATAACAGCAATGACCTTTTAATGGAACAAGTTGACAAGCTAACATAAAAGATAAATCAAAACGCATCAAACACAATTGATTTATGTCAACAACATAAATCTATCAATTGTTCTTTATAACACAGTTACTAAAAATAACTCATACTTAACCATTAGAACCATATATAAAGCAATAATAGTGACATAGTTTTCCACAAAACACCAAAACACTATCCACTCTACACTCGACGCGCGTTTCGCCAACAAAGTTGATATCAACTCGAATGATTAAAACTATCATCTGATGTTGAGATGATAGAATTTCATATATACAGAAATTGTACCAGTACTCTAGATGTATCCTCAATAATTCCCATTATTGTGTCCACCACAAAATGGCGAACCTCAATTTTCTAGTCCATCGCCTACTAAGCTTCCCTCTCAATAAGGATGGGTTTAAAAAAGAAAAAGTATTAATCAAGGATATAGCTGAGTGTAATGGATATGTTGTTGGTGTAGTTGAAAAAATTATTAGGAAACGTAAATTTAAGGAAACACTTCGAAATTCCTCGACCTTTCAAACTGAAAGGGAACCTCTAAAAAAATATGTATCTATTCCTTACGACCCTTGATTCATCGGTGGTATTAGTAAGATTTATAAAGACATATACTATAGACTAAAAATACAATTATTTTTATTGTGTTGTGTATATTTTTAGTGTTAGAGTTAACTCTGTTAGACAAAATATGACAAATTTTGTCATGTAAATCAGCGCTCGGCGTTTGGCATATAGCCAGGAGAATAGCTGTTTTGACCTAATTTGTTTAGTCCTTATTATATAAGGCATTTGCAGATGGGTTGGAGTATAAACTCCATATTTCTGTAGTTTGAATATTACCCTCTGGTAGTAAAACTTTGCATTATATTGATGATTTCAAGTTTTTACTTCGATATAGATTGTTCGAAACTACCAAGAGATGGCGTTTGGTACGTTCTACTGCGGTGGAACGTAGCAATGTCTACTAGATGTGAGCTTTATCTGTCGAAGGTGTACTCGTTTACACTGCACTGACGAGATCCAAGATAGAAAGGTCGAAATCGGTGACACTTTGCATCTTTCTTGGTGGTTTTGGAAAAATCACTGTATTTTTAGTGCTAACACTGCTAACTCTGTTAGACAAAGGTATGATAAATTTTGTCATGTAATTCAGCGCTCGACGTTTGGCATATAGCCAGGAGAATAGCTGTTTTGACATAATTTGTTTAGTAATTATTATATAAGGTATTTGCAGATGAGTTGGAGTATAAACTTCTTATTTCTGTAGTTTGAATATTACCCTCTGGTAGTAAAGCTTTGCATTATATTGCTAAATTGAAACAACTTTTAGGCAATCCAAAAAACAAAATTAGCACAAACAACAGGTCGGGGATTTAAGAAATCAGCTGTAACAACTGTAATCAGAGGTATGTTGGACAGACCAGATGATCTATTCAAACCATTTGAGCATTTTATAATAAAGTCTGTTCTTATGTGAATATTTTAAATGAAACTGTCTACACGTTTCTCTAAAATCTTTATATATAGAGAAACGTGTAGACAACGTTTCTCTATAATCTTTATTACACTCACGAAGTGAAAATGTAATTTCGAACATGCCTTCATTATTAGTTTGCCTGAATTCTTTTCATTTTTGAATGATGTTCTACTAAATAGGTAAGTAGATTTTCTAATAAATAGGTCAGGTATTGCCATTTTCAAATGATTTTCTACTAAGAACTACATTGTCATAAATTATTATACAATAGACACAAAAATTAAGGGATGTAAAGGAAGTCCTAAATTTTTAAGTGATCTTCAAAGGGCTTTGACCTGGAGAAAAATAGTTGCAGAGCAATTTTAAAAAATGAAAATTGAAACACCAAGTTTCCAGTTTTTAAATCTTGGAAACTAGGACATTTTACTTTTTACCATCAGAAGTTTTTAAGTAATCATAAGAAAGCCATCGGAATTTCTTTTCCAATTTTTGCTTGCCTTTCAAAAAGTCTACGGACTTTTCTTCAGTGATTTCATCATGAAACTTTTTCATATAATTTTATCCGCTTTGATTTGAGCAGTGTAAAAGCCTTGTGTGAAATTTTTCCATAAATGAAGGTCAAAACTGACTTTTTTGCTTTAAACAACGATGCCTCAGCGAAAAATCATCATACAAGGCTTTTAGACCGCTCAAATCAAAGAGGATAAAATTATCTAAGAAAACTTTATGGTCATTGAATCAAATCACCGAAATAAATTGCTTGAAGTTTTGGCCCTTTTGCAAGGCAAGCAAAAATTTAGATTTTATTTTCGAATTGTTCTCTTATGGTTACTCAGAAACTGCTGACGGTAAAAAAGTTTGAACACAATACCTGAGAACTAGAGACTAGGAGCTTCATTTCTCTTTTTTAAAATTCTCTGCAACTATTTGCAGCCCTTTGAAAATCACCTTAAAATTTAAAATTTCTTTTACATCCCTTATTTTTTGTACCTAGTGTAGTTGACAGTAACAGTAAAAGTATTTCAAACTCGTCATTGCTTGATGAAATTCGACCAACCAAGTACATTAAGAAGGATTTTATTCACATCCAAGTCCACAAAACTACACAAAAAATGCAGAATATCCCATTTAATATTCAAAGGTCAACGCCATTTCCGGTAAAACTGGAGTGATGTAAAATATTTCTGTTTGCCTTTCAGTAGCTTATATGTTAACATAAGAAATGTTCTAAACTTATTTTTCACCTTCGTTATATTTTCATGTAAAATTGTGAATATACAAAATAATTTTGCTTATAGTAATTATTCTGTATTATACAATTCACGCTACTTCGCTGTTGGTTGTTCAGTTTCATTATGACTTGATTTTCGATAAGTAAGTAAACAGGAAAATAAAGTCAGTACTTCAACATACAAGCAAATAGTTCATTCACAGTTCAAAGAAACGCTCTATTCTCTAAATTAATACAATTTTCAAAGGGAACGCATTACAAAGCACTCATTTTAGGCTATTAAATAAAGGTTGTAAAATATATTTTGTTAGTCTAGTCTATTTCCGCATATTGCTTTATAATTTATATCCGGGTTGGTCGATTGGCACAAGCCATATGTTATAACATTTCATCCTATTGTGTTGATTTTCTACCTACACCTTCCGTCACCTTTCTAGATTTTTTTATACGAAATGGGACCCTTAAAAAAGCTGTTAAATGATGTAAATATATATATATATATATATATATATATATATATATATATATATATATATAGGGTGGCCAACGAAGTTTCTGCCAGTAGTCGATATCTCGAAATCTATTTGAACTGTAATTTTCAAAATTGGCGAACAGCCAAAAGCATTGCCCATTTTGGCATAAAAGGACTTTATTTCACCTGCACATTTCCAGTCATGTGACATCAACTCAAAAATTTTCAATGAGACGCCCTATATGTTATTACAATTTTATGATGGTCTGTCTAATACCAATTCAATACATGATGCCTTTTCATTTTACTTACGACGGGTACGTTGATATGCTGCTGACTTATGGAGAATGTGAAAAAAATAGCAGACGTGCTAGAGATTTGTATAATTATCGTTTTCCCGACCGAACAGCTCCAAGTAAAAATACTTTTGTTTACGTAGAACAAACATTAAGACGTGTTCCTTTTCCTAGTGGAAAACGAAAAACTCCTCGAAGAAAGCCTATTCAAATAAAGGATACCATAATTAATGTTCTGGCGTATCTTCAAATAAATCCTCATATCTCAACGCGGTGTTTTCAGCAAGAATTAGGAGTAAGTAGAACTACAATCCAGAGAGTAACAAAAGATTATAAATATCATCCTTTCAAAATACATTTAACGCAAGGTTTAACCCCTGAAGATCCTGAAAGAAAACTTAATTTTATTGCTGATATGTCAGTCAAAGTCGCAGATGACCCGTTCCTTTTAAATAAAATATTGTGGAGTAATGAAAGTCGTTTTCACACCAACGATACTGTTAATAGACACATGTTACTACTGGTCGGCTGAAAATCTAAAATAGATGCCAGAAACTAATTTCCAGATAACATGGGGGTAAATGTTTGGTGCGGTTTATTCAACGGCCATTTAATTATGCCACATTTCTATCAAGAAACGTTGAACGGCCAAAGATATTTAGATTTTCTGCAGAATATGCTTTCCCATTTACTTGAAGGTATTCCCTTAAACGAAAAAAAGACGTTGTGGTGGGCACCTCCTCACTCTGTTCAACAAGTTAGTACATATCTTGGTGCTACTTTCCCTGAAATATGGATTGGGCGCAATGGTACAATATCTTGGACGGCTCGCTCCCCAGATATAACACCTTTACATTTCTTTCTATGAAGATACTTAAAAGGTTTGGTTTACAATATACAGCTTAGAAATTAAGATGATTTGCATAAATAAAATCAGAATAGTGTGCCAAACTGCTACACCAGAGATGATTAGAGCAGCATGCTACACAACTGTTTTAAAAAGATTTGAGTATTGCGTTAATGAAGGTGGACATCAATTTGAGCATCAACTGTAATGATTTATATTATTATTGTATTTTACTGTGTAATTATTTATCTTCTTTAATAAAAGTTTTAAAAAATCAATCCATTCATTTAACAGCTCAGATTATCACTGTTTTACATAATCGTGCTAATAAATATGGTATCGTTAGATTGATGTTAGATAAACCATTGCAAAATTGTAATAACATACAGGGTGCCTCATTTAAAATTTTGCAATTGATGCCGCGTTTAACATCGCCAATTTTCAAAATTAATTTTCAAATAGGTTTTGAAATATCGACTGGCCAAAACTTCGTGAGCCACTCGGTGTATATATATATATATATACATACCTGGCAGGGCACCCTTACACCCTTACACCCTTATACCTGATTTATCGTAAACTAGATATGTTTATTTACATCGAGCAGCTTTTTTAAGGGACACCATCCTATAAAAAATCTAAAAGAAAGAAAGGTGACGGAAGATGTAGGTAGAAAATAAACACAATAGGATGAAAGGTATAACATATGGCTCGTGCCAATCAACCCGGATATAAATTATAAAGAAATATGCGGAAATAGACTAAAAAATATAGTGTAGGTATTACAGCTTTTATTTCATAATTTTAAATGAGTGTACTGTAAATTATATATAGGAAAAAGCAATAAATTACAGAGCGATACGTGAAAATAGACTAAGAAAATATAATATACATATTAGAACTTCATAAAAAATTATTGGTTTAAAAGGATTGGTTTGTAATGCATTTTTACTTTTCACTCAACTATACGCGAAAAAGTAATGTAATCGAGTAAAAAAATGTTTTATAGCTTTTATTTTCGTTCTTTGTATCTTTCTTTCGTATTTCGTTGTTCTTTCGTATCGTTATGTGGCCTAAAAACCAACAATGTTGGTTTTTCAACAATATTGTGTGTGTGTGTGTGTGTGTGTGTGTGTGTGTGTGTGTATGTGTGTGTGTGTGTGTGAGTGTGTGTGTGTGTGTGTGTGTGTGTGTGTGTGTGTGTGTGTGTGTGTGTGTGTGTGTGTGTGTAGTTGTCGTCGTTGTCGTTGTCGTTGTCGTTGTCGTTGTCGTTGTCGTTGTCGTTATCGTTGTCGTTGTCGTCGTTGTCGTTGTTGTCGGCATTAATAAAATTACTTGTTAGCACGATAACACTACTAAATCGTGTCGGATCGATCGGGCTTTGACTGATTATGATCAGGGACGTCTCCCAGACGGCACCTATTGATTTTGAGGTGGATAGAACACACTCTACCACGTTCATGGGTCATGAGGCAGCACAGCGGTGGACTAGTTGAGATTTTTTTTTATTAGCATGATAACTGAATTGAACTCTATTGATCGGACACGCTTTACGTGTCCGATCAATAGAGTTTCGACTGATTCTGATTATGGACGTCCACCAGACGACATCTATTGATTTTGAGGTGGATAGGACACACCTCACCCTGTCCGTGTGTTATGAAAAGGCACTATAATGGACTACTTGAGAAAAGTAAAACTGTCGCATAAAGCACATATTCTGCATTTATGTGTTAGTTTATTTTTTCTCGGCCACTCAATTCCGAGATAGAGATGTTCTACGTGCAGAAAAGTCTGTTCTAATGGTTTAAAACTGTTTTCTTCGAAAATTATAATGATTTCTAGAAGATTTTTTCCTTTAGAAGATAGAAGCGTTTCTTTCAACTGTGAATAGACTATTTTACTACGAAGCCTATGTTGAACTAATAACTATTTATTTTGCTGTTTACTCATTTATCAAAAATTAAATATATCTTTACATTGCTATATAAACCAAACTACGATACGGCTACAAATGGAGAAGAATATCGTTCATATCACGGTCTAGACTCATCTGGCATAACGGCATTCGATTAGAAAAATTGTCCATAACACTAATAAACTGACACTTTAAATATTTTATTAGTGCTGGCTAGGTAACGTACAATTTTCCCTCGACATAACCTCAAAGTAGAAAGTTCAGTGGTATTAAACCACATGATATTCTAGGCCAATTGATGTCAGAATGTCGCGAGGTAACATGATCAAGAAATTTGGTATGCAACAGAGTTATGGTTGCACGTGCTGTATAACACGTTGCACCATCTTGCTAAAACAATATGTTCAAATCTAAATCATCATCCATCATCTAAATTTCCATCAACCAGTTTGATGGAAAAAGAAATTGTTTAACATGTCAAGATAGTGTTCCCCATTTACTCTGATAGCATGACCAGCTTAATTTTCTAAGAAGTATGGCCCAATTACTTTACAATTCCAAACTGCGTACCAAACCGTGTATCTCTGTGAATGCATTTCATTTTGTGGATTTTCATGTTCATTAGACGAACAGAATGGGGATTTTCAGCACCCCAAATTCAACAATTTTGTTTGCTGGCGTATCTGTCAAGATGAAAATGTGTTCCATCGCTGAACACTCTTGCTGCAAAATCAGCAGGACAGTAGGTGTGTCTTTCCTATGTAGATAACACCCAATTAACAAATGTTCGACGTTCTAAATTATCTATAACTTTTAATTGTTGTGCCAACTGAATTTTTCTTTAAAATCCGACGCGTGATGGCTCTTGACAGATTCAATTGTTACATATAACATCGAACTGATGTGTTCGTATGCTCCCGTACAGTTTCTCTTAATGCAGCAATATTTTCATTTGACCTACCAAAACGAGGACGTATTAGTGTTGCCTTATCAATCACAGTATCAGTGTCTAGTACTGTTAACTTTGTAGGCGCTTCATTTTGTGCTAAATTTGTAATAGTTTTCTTAATGCAACTATAAATAAACGCTCACTTTCATAAAACAGTTATACACAAACTATTCGTTGTTGCTAATCGTAACTGTTACTCGCGGATTATTAACGTAGTATAGTTTATAGGTGACCATCGTTAAATATTGATGCCCTATCTCTGACAGAACGCAAATGGCGCTATTCAAATTCTATAGTTCTAACTGAGACACCCTATAGACAAAATTGAGATATAAGAACGGGAAAATAATTTAAATCAATATATATTAACCACAGAGAGGAAGAATCGAAAAAAATATATAGTTGTTTTTGGTTATTTACATTTAGTTTATATCTTAATTTATTTTATATTCAAATGTTTAAAATATATTAGTTTTCAACATGACAGGCAATAGCGCCCTCATATATCTAGTTTCTGAACGATGTGTGCTCTGCTTTTGCAGTTGTAGTGCAGCAGCTACTAGGCGTCTGAACTATTTTTGAATGGAGACTGTAAAATAAATAAAAGTACAACACATCCAGATGTATTATTATTTGGAAGCAATCAAAAGACGGTTTTTGTTCAACACAATTAAGCTGGGTAGTTCCCACATAAATATTGGTTCTTCGAGTTGGACTAAACTGGTAAATTATCAATATAATATAATGAAAATCAAGTAAAATCACGAAGCACATCGGAACCGATAATCAGAAGAACGACCGACCGCATTGCATCATATACACGTTCAATGGCGAGTACACTCAGATTACCAACTTCCAGTCGACTAAGCATATTAGGTAAGTCTCCTTTCTTTGTTTACATTAATAATACTTTGTTTATTCATTTGTACCAACATCGTATTTACAATCATAAACATGAAAGCGGGTGGAAATCACGAATTTCAACTCAGATATTTAATAAATGAACACGGCACTATAAAAGCATAAATAATTCATTTCAACCCCTCTTTCGATAGCTTAGAGACAAAATAATTTACAAAATTAAAAATTCGATTGGACAAAACTGAAAAATTGTAAGGCGTAGAATCGCAAATCGAAACCTTGATGGAAGACGAAACACAAACAAATTAACGTGTTTCTTTTTAAAATAATTATTTGAAAATAATTTTACTTGCACAACATACTTTAAATGATCGTGCACTAGTCCAACTGAAAAAGCAATCCAATTAAACGGCAAAAGTACAAATAGTATTACGCAATCATGTGTTTGATTGATTGGTACCACAGTATGGTAATACAAATAAACACTTGGTTGGTTTGTGTTGTTAAGTACTGGCTCATCAAGAATAGGTACAAGTCTCTATCGGACCGCCCAAGAGGTGCGCAGAAAATAGCCTGGTTTAAGTAAATCGACGAATACCATCCTCACTCTTTCTTATACGCATATATAGAGAAATCTCGTACCTTTTTTTTTATTGCCTAGCAGTAAGTGGATGGCCTTAACATTCACGTGATCTAAGAGCCGTTGTTCATGACTCTTGGCACACTTGGTGATTGTCTGTCTAACAGGGTCCGTTTCCAGGTCCTTATGGAGGTGACTGTTTCGGAAATACCGAGGATCATTGACAATGCTTCTCAGTACGTTGGTTTGATAGCGTTGTATTGATCTGAATGTTGCTACCTCTGGCATAGCCCTAAAGCTGAATACCATACGTCCATATTGGTTTCAGGATTTGATTGTATAACAGCAACTTATTGTATGTAGACAGACTGTAATTACGTCCCAGTATCCAATGCATTTTTTTTAACTTGATAGCCAGATCTTCTCATTTTTTTCTTAACATGAGACTTTCAGCGTAACCTTGCATCTAGGGTTGTATTTGAACATTAATTAATCTAATTGTAGATGTCGGTCTCTGTTGTTGGTGAAATTTATATGAACTGATTTTGTTTCATTCAACTTAATTCTTCATCTTTTAGTCTAAATGTTGCCCAAACTGTTCTACAGTATTTTGCAGTGTGATTGCAGCTTCTTCATGGGTTTTGCCAACGGCTATGATAGCCATGTCATAAACAAAGGTAGCTATAATATTATAATCACTGGTAAGGTTGAGATGTCACTAGTATATAATAGGTAAAGTACTGGTCCTTATACACTGCCCTGTGGCACTTCCACTTTAATTTCTCTTAATTCAGAGTATGCTTCTTTTTACTTTATTTTGAAAACATTTTCCAATCCATAGGATCAAATGTAAGAATTCTCAGTACTATTTAGGCATGTAACACCTCATTTTGTATTTTCTATTATATCAGTCATTCTAAAGCCAGGAGAATCACAAATGGAAATCAAAATCACAAACTTTTTCCAAGATTATACATGCATGCAGGAAGACATAAATACCCCTATTGATGATGGGTATTATGAAGACCCCGTATATAAACGAGAACCTTTTGAAGAATAATTCTAGAGAGAATGCGAAAAAAGTCAATATTCTATTATACCGGACCCTCGGAAATGAAACTTCCTTCGAAGAAATAATTCCTTAGCAACAAAACCAAATAAATGTAGGAATTAACTCAATACTTTCTTATATTATCATTCCAGAACTTATACCAAAGTTTATGACAGACACAGCGTCTTCAAAAACATTAATAACTGAATGGCTTGAAGATTATATAGACAAAGTAAAAGAAGATTCTTTTCAAATTAAAGTACCACGTAACATATCATAAATATGTTACATATTATAATGCATAAATATTAGGCAATGATATTCCAACCTTTAAAATTTTCAAGAATCACCTGGAATAACTCACCCCCATCGTATCCTCAATTTCAATGAAAACTTTATTAAACGGATTAATTAAATTAGATTAATTGGATTAGATCGAATAGTGTAGTGTATTCTTAAATAGCTCTTGATGAGTTTTAATAATACATAATTTGTCTAAATTTTATCCTAATCTGTCTGTTCTTCTCTAGTTCCATCAGTTACATTCTAACTGACGTCAATTATCTTTTTTTTTTCTTCTATGCATGAAAAAGATTTAGATATTTTTGTAGTTTGATCTTACAGCGATGTTATTCACTATTAAAAAACTGCATATTTGAGACGTTTCTGAAACAACAGTCTTTCTTTATTATATTGATTCCCATGAAGTGGCAAGAGAGGGACGTACAGTATTGACTAGAAAAAGCATAATTATTATTATTACTATGTTATATGGATTTGGGCCTCATCAACTACTGATCACATGGGTAGTCCCTTGGCGATCCTGTCTTATACGGGTCATTATCGAAAAATGCTATCCCATAAAGAAGCAATTTAGGCACGTCCCCCGACTTAAGCCTCGCCTCCTCTAGGATAACAGGGGTCCCTAATATAAGGTTCCTCTTCTCTTCCAGTGCGGAGCAGGTGTAAAGAAGATGAATCGAGGTTTCCTCGTCTTTACAGTATCTGCAGGCCAGGCTGTCAGTTAGCCTCAGCTCGTGCTTATATGCATTCAGGCTACTATGGTGGCCCGTTATAATTCCTACCAGGATTCTGGCTTTGTGCCTATTCAATTTAATTAATTCTTGGATCCATTTCTCAATCTCTGAGTATTCGATGAAGAGTTTGGTTATTCGGCAACCCGTTACTCCTCTCCATCTTATATTGTGCTGGTCTCTTGTCCAGCCATTGATGCGGTCTCTGATCAGATTCCGACTTATTCCCACTGCAGATTATGGTCCATAGAAGTGTTCCCTGGTTCCTAGTCTGGCAAGGTTTAGTTAGTTTAGTTTAAATATATAAAATATTTACTAAACAACCATACGCATTAATTTAAAAACAGCTAATTCTATAGTTTGACAAAGTATTTAGTAAATATGTACTACAGTGAAAACTGATACAAAATATTTTTATAGATATATTTATATATCTATCCTATCTAATGGATTGTTTATAAACGCATTTATACACACACCGTGCGGTAAGAAACTGATTGTGGATCCTCTCGAACAAAATTAATTTTCCCTGTCAAAAAATCTATTTCAGTGACTATAAAACGTTTAATTTTTATAAGTTAGCTTATATATAGTTTTATAGCTTAGGAGCTATATTATTTATTTACTTTATTTAACTTTCAGTCTTATTTCCTCAGGGGTACAGATTGCAATGTTCTGTTTGAAATGTTGATTTTTTAATTTTGTTTTAATTGCGTTAATTCCATAAACCTGCCTACTAACTGATAAAGCGCCAGTAATTATTTAAGTTTGCCATCTTTTCATAATGCTTATAAATAGACAAAGCTTCTCTACAGTCAATGTTTAATTGTGACCTATATACTATGTAGGTATCATGTTCCATTAAACAATTTCATCGACACAAAGAAATATCTCATATAATCTCTACAAAATTAAAGAACAAATTTAAATTATCCTAAAATATATAGTGTTCATTCAATCAGCTTCAAATTCATATTGGGGTATAGTATAAATCGCTATCGTATTTGAGGGTTCGTTGGCTGATTGACTATTGAAGTCTCCGAACCTCGGTGTTGAATTATTGAATTTTAATGTTATAATATAATAATAAAAAACTAGTTTTATTACAAATTGGATGACAAGATTGTAATTTATGTGATTTCTTTATAAAATTATTATTCCCTTCCTTCCCACATAAGATAGAGCTTAAGGGAAAAGTTCCTTAAATTTCTGAATAAAAGTGACGATTGTTCTGCAAAATATGTTTTCTATTAAAAAGTTTTATATACAAGGATATGGGATATGGGGATATCGGATTTGGGACGATGCCAACCCACACGAGATACACCAGCACCAAATACGTCCCGAGAAAATCACTGTTTAGTGCGGATTTTGGTCTGCCGCATTCATCGGTCAGTACTTCTACCAATATATAACCATCAACGGCAAGCGCTACAGATCGATGATAAGCAACTTCTTGTAGCCTAAACTGGACAATATGGATACCGACGAAATGTGGTTCCAACAGGACGGCGCTACATGCCACACAGCGCATGCCACGATGGACATTCTGCGCGAGCCATTTTAGGGCATGGTTATCTCGCGCAGCGGTGATGTGAACTGGCCACCGAGATCGTACGATTGAACGCATTTAAACTTCCTCCTTTGGAGCTATCTTAAATTGCAGGCCTATGTGAATAAACTGCAAACAATTGATACCCTCAAAGTCAACATAACGAACGTCATCCAGTAAATTCAGCCAAATTTATACGAAACAGGCATCGAAAATTGGAGCTCCCGAATACGCGTCATCAAGCAAAACTGTGGCGGACATTTGAATGACGTTATATTCTAACTTAATGCCATGAAATTTAATAGTCTTTAGATAAAAGTCCTTATATAGAGACACTATATTATTGACTTTTAATAGGAAATCGTTTAATTTTGACTTGTGTTTTATGTATCATTAGTTCCTGCCAAGCTCACCAAAAAATTTTGATAGGAATAGTGTTTACTTAAGATGTCAACATTTTCGATAACTTTTGATGTAGCAGTGATGTAGATACCACATCTATCTCACAATGAATATAGTTTCTAATTTACGTACTTGTGCGAATACCTTGTTGATTCGCCAATAATAATATTTGCCGTTTGTTACTGAGGTAACTGTGATATGTCATGTCCACCCTATTGTTATATTCTGAATCCCATTTAAATCTGCATTAGTCTGATGTTCCCTGACAATATTTCCCTTACCATTACGCCATATTTACACTCAATTATACTATTTTCTCATTCGATGGTCAACTCGTAAGATTGTTAACACTATAGCTATCTGTTGTATTAACAAAAGAGTTAGATGAAACGAATGAATCAATGTCAACGATCACGTCGACAGAGCGGAGAGAGCATCGATCCTTCTTTGGCGATGTTATAATATTTCTTACTGAACAGAGGAATACCACCATATGCGCTGTTCGAATTCAGCTCCGCTGCAGTCGGTTTCGCCATTCCCACGAAAGTCGCCGTACAAGTAGCCAATACTGGCTAAATTTCTCCTATAAGTTCCCCTAAGACATTCCGCACTACACCGACCGGTTGCATCTGCTGCTTAGTTGACCAAAATAGCTGTGAAACTAGAATGGCAGATTATTGACCTCGCGAAGTTAGTAGGTCAGGGCTCCTGTCGGTCGAAGACCTTGCGGTCATTTGCTGTCTTCATTTAATTTATATATATATATATATATATATATATATATATATATATATATATATATATATATATATATATATATATATATATATATATATATACGGTGTTTCATTTGGAACTATAATAAAACTAATGATATTTGACAGCCTGAAGTTTTTTATTTTTCAACATAAAATGGAGACGATACGGCTACAAATGAAAGAGAATATGATTCAAATGACTGCCTCGACTCATCTGGCATGATGTCATTTGTTTAGCAAAATTTTTCGTAACACAGACACATAAAACTGGCTCTATTTCCCGAATGACACGTCAAATGTTTGGTTTGAGGTCATTGATTGTTGTCAACTGAGTGGCGTATAGTTCCCCCTTGTCATAACCCCAAAGAAGAGAGTCCAGTGATGTTAAATCGCATGACTCTGCGAAGTCAATTGACGTCAGCGTTCAACCAGTCAACATGATTAGGAAAATTAGTATGCAACAGAGTTGTAGTTGCACGTGCTGTATGACACGTTGCACCGTCTTGTTGAAACCACATGTTCAAATCCAGATCATGTGGTAAAAGAAATTGATCAACATGTCACGATAGCGTTGCCTATTTTCTGTGATAGCATTACCAACTTCATTTTCAAAGAAGTATGGTTCAATTACTCCAGTACTTCAAAATGTATACTAGACAGTGCATATCTATGGGTGCATTTCCTTTTCGTGAATAACATGTGGATTTTCAGCACCTCAAATTTCGTTTGCTGATGTATCCGTCAAGATGAAAATGTGCTTTATCGCTGAACAAAATTTTGTTGCAAAAATTAGCCCGTCGTTCTTTTCTAATACCCAATTATCAAATTTACGACGTTGTAAATGGTCTGTAATTTTTAACTGTTGTGTCAACTGAATATTGTATGCTGACATATTCAGATCTTTCTTTAAGATCCCATGCACGGTATCTCTTTGACTCTGAAAAGATCTAATTGAGGTGCACCACGTCGAATTGATGTGTTTCAGCCTTTGACTTTTTTCAAAGTAAAAAATAGCTAAATATAATTAACGATTGTTTTATAAAAACAATGACTACACAACTGTATTTGGAAGCTATGATAACATGGAAACCCCAATTTTAATCATTTTATTTATTGTTAATAAAGTTATTCGCTATGTGCGCGACATCAGCGCCGCTGTTTCTGTCAGAAATTCTGATTAAATTGGTAATATTTAAATTATACGTAAAATCGCATTAAGTTTAATTGCACTGCATCAATATTTGTGGACAAAGACCTTGGAAAGGTTTTATAAAAGATGCAATATTATGTAGTGAAATATTTTATTCTGGATATTATTTACAAGCGTTCTATTTGGAAAATACTACTGTTGGTAGTAATATGGAAGTTTTACTTTAAAAGATGTAGGCAATTTAATATGGATTTTATGTAATACCAAATATACAAGAATATTATTATTATTATTATTATTATTATATTATATAGGTTTGGGCCTCATCAGCCACTGATCGCATGGGTAGTCCCTTGGCGATCCCCTCTTATCCGGGTCATTGTCCAAAAATGCTATCCCATAAAAGGAGCAATTTAGGCACGTCCCCCGGCTTAAGCCTCGCCTCCTCTAGGAAAACAGTGGTCCCTAAGATAAGATACCTCTTCTCCTCCAGTGCGGGGCAGGTGTAAAGAAAATGAATCGAGGTTTCCTCGTCTTCTTTACAGTATCTGCAGGCCGGGCTGTCAGTCAGCCTCAGCTTGTGCTTATATGCATTCAGGCTACTATGGTGGCCCGTTATGATTCCCACCAGGGTTCTGGCTTTGTGCCTGTTCAATTTAATGAATTCTTAGGCCCATATCTCAATCTCTGAGTGTTGGATGAAGAGTTTGGTTATTTGACAACCCGTTACTCCTCTCCATCTTTTATTGTGCTGGTCTCTTGGCCAGCCATTGATGCGGTCTCTGATCAGATTCCCACTTATTTCCACTGCAGGTTCTGGTCCATAGAGGTTTTCTCTGGTCCCTAGTCTGGCAAGGTCATCTGCAATTAGATTTCCCTTAATGCTATTATGCCCAGGTTCCACCGGTCCCTTCCCTACCAAGTGGTTCAATGCTCCATACAAGAATAAATATAAATAAATAAAAATAAATATTTATAAAGGATTAGAAAAATGAATGTTGACTATTAATAATAAATATTTATTTTTTGTTATTTCTTTAATTACCGGTGGTTGTAAATTTACCAATACACAACAAATATATATAATGGCATCAATTTGGTTATAGATAAGTGGAAATTTTATTTAAGATCCGATAATTTCTTAGTTTTTATATTATTCTCTCGACATTAATTCTGACACAGGCAATGTTGTAAATTTCTTTAGTTTCCTCTCTGGAAAATTCACTTCTGTCCTATAGAAAAGGTGGCATAACTATCCTCACTTGCTTCCAGCTTCGTCCAAAACTCGTCTTAGTTCTGGAAACTCTTTGTCCGACAAAATAATGTCGTCATCTTCCAAATTTATTAAACCACATTTTACAGTCATTTGTCAATCACTTCTCCTTCCACCTGCAACTTCAGACTTAAATGAAGTAAAGCCTCCAGGAGTAATACCAATAAGCAACTTCTTAGTGAACCCCTTTTTGTCAATTTCTTACATTGCTCTAATATCCAAGCTACCGTAGGAAATCGATAAAATTTGCATTTACCACTTCTTCCGGTATTATTGCAGTTTGCAACACAGCAACTATACGGCCCATTTTTAGATTGGTTTACGAATTAACTTTTGTAAACACACATATGACCTGACATCCTACTACTAACAACTTACTTTAATGCAGTGTGTCCACGAAAGCACTGCCATCGACTTCTTTACCCCCACCCTGCACACTATATACACAGCGAAAAACAAGAAAATATCTGGAGTTACGTACTTGTTTCTTGAACTGTAAAACGTCAGAATTCAGTGCTTGGTTGCCACGGAACAAACATTTTTAACATCAAATATTTCAAATGTCAGTAATAAACGTTATAACAATATTACCACAATGTAATCTACTGTCATGGTTGTGAAGGTAAGTGTGCAACAAAAAATAATTCCTAGGTCTAGAGATAACAACAGGAGTGAAAGAGAAGAATGCAGAATATTCAATAATAGACATCCAAATCATCCTGCTATTACTTGCAGTACAATTCGCAAAATTAAAAAAATATTTAGTGAGACTGGCGCAGTTACAAAGCATATATTTTGGAAAAAAAATTTAAATGAAGAAATGGAATTGATTATTTTGGATTATTTTAGAAATTAATCGAGGAAGCCGTTACTCTGTGGTAGTTCTTAATTCACAATAGAAATGAGTAAAACAACTACTAAGTTTTATATAAATAGCACTATATTTTCACAGAAACGTGACTGCAGTTTCGGCAATTTTTATGTCATTTTTAAACGATGAATCAACTAAGAATAAAATACAAACATTCTGTTCCTATAATAATTATATACTATCCAAATACAGAGACTAAGTGTTATGACAATAAACAGGTAGTTAAGGTTTACAAGAAAACGTGTTTCATAAATGGTGCAATCCCGACCATCAAATTGGATGGTCTAAGAAATTATGTCCACTTTCTAAGATATGATTAGCAAAAGTAGAATATGTTTTTTGTAACCTGAAGGATCTATTGTGATCAAGGTACCTAGTTTTAAATTTACGTCCCGTTTGTCCTATATATGTGCTATTGCACTCTGAGCAATTTAACCTATAAACTCCCGATTTTTCATATTTATTAGTTTTATCTTTGGCGTTATAAACTAAATTTGATAACATTTGTTGGGGTTTCAATGCTACTTTGATATTATGTTTTTTGATAATATTTGATATTCTTATTGACAATGTATCATAATATGTGATGGTCGCATAAGGTATTTATTTATCTTCTCTAATATTTGGATAAATTAATTTAAAAGTATACTGATTTTGTTTATTAATTTGGTAATAGTTTTTGTTGGGACACCATTGTTTTTAGCTATATTTTGAATTGTTGTAAGTTCTGTTTCTATCTGTGTTTCTGGTAAAGGTAATGATAAAAGAAAAAGGTTTCTTTTTAACTTTTTCTTTAGGAACCACTACCCTTTCCAGAAAAAGGTTTCTCAAAAAGGTAGTTGTTCTATGTAACACTAAATTATATACAGCTATTCCCCTTTGATTCTTGACACCCATATTCGTATGAAATAGCTGCATATAATTCAATGTTATATAGAGCTTTTTCACTACCTTTATCAAAAACACAGATAGAAACAGAACTTACAACAATTCAAAATATAACCAAAAACAATAGTGTTCCAACAAAAAAAATATTACCAAATTAATAAACAAAAAACAAAATCAGTATATTTCTAAATTAATACATCCAAATATTGGAGAATATAAACAAATACCTTGTGCCATGACCATATATTATGATAGATTGTCAATAAGAATATCAAATATTCTCAAAAAACATAATATCAAAGTAGCATTGAAACCCCAACGAAGGTAATCAATTTTAATTTATAACTCCTACAAGATATGAAAAATCGGGAGTTTATAGGTTAAATTGCTCGGAGTGCAATAGCACATATATAGGTCAAACGGAACGTAAATTTAGAACTCGATACCTTGATCACAATAGATCCTTCAAGTTACAAAAAAACAGATTCTACTTTTGCTAATCATATCTTAGAAAGTGGACATAATTTCCCAGATATTAGTAATATGAAAATCCTACACTATGCCAGCAAAGGTTTTAAATTGGTTAGAAGTAATAGAAATCTATAAATACAACCATATATAAATATAAATACAACCATACTGACAATTTTAGCTTGTTAACTGATCGAGTAAATATACTATATTCCCCTCTTTTTACTGTTACCCAAATTAATTAAACCCCTGAATAATAATTCTTAATAATATTCATGGAAATTCTCACAATTTGATGGTCGGGATTGCACCATTTATGAAACACGTTTTTTTGTAAACCTTAACTACCTGTTTATTGTCATAACACTTAGTCTCTGTATTTAGATAGTATATAAATATTTTAGGAACAGAATGTTTGTATTTTATTCTTAGTTGAATCATCGTTTGAACATGACATAAAAATTGTCGAAACTGCAGTCACGCTTCTGTGAAAATATAGTTGTATAAAACTTAGTAATTGTTTTACTCAGTTCCGTTGTGAATTATTTTAGAAATAATCCAAATGACAGTTTGAGAATTTGCTATGAGAACGTATTCAACGGTGTCTTAAGAGACATAAGATTAAGCCTTTTAAATCTAAATTTTTGCCGATACACTTTAAAAAGGGCGACTGTACAAAACCCTTAGAATTTTATTTGTGTGGGTGTCGGCATTGGAAAACAGAAAACCCACAGTGGGTGATTAACTGTAAGGGCTAGTATTATCGAAAAAGAACGCTCGGTGTGAGACATTAAATAAAAGGATTATCGATCCTTTCATTTTTGAAGATAATCTCAATGCCGGAAATTTTTTTAAATTAGCAGATGAATAATCACTGCACCTATAATACAACTTGGATATTAGTAATAAGGAGTATAGCCTGAGTAATGTGTCTCTGCTTGCTCCAATTAATATCATATAAACAACGGATGTTTGCGGCTGCTTTCGCTCTTATATTATATGTTGTGGCTACATATATTTAATATATGTGGCCCCAAGTGGTATTATTTTTATACCAACACACCCTTAAGTGAGTTATTACTTAAAATAATACAAAAATCCATATGAAATTTGTATAGGTAAAGGTAACAAAAATAATTAAGTGATTAATATTAACACTAGTACCATGAAAATAATTAAAAAACTAAATAATTGAATTGCTTTCATTTAAAATAACAAGATGATTTACTTTTATTGAAAATAATTAATACCCTCATTTCATATTTGCAATAATAAATAAAATAATAAATAACAGTTTTAAAACCTTAAAACGGACCTTTCCGCACGTAGAACGTCTCTATCTCAATATTGAGTGGCTTAGAAAAAATAAACCAATACATAAATGCAGAATATGTGTTTTATGCGACAGTTTCACTTTTTTCAAATAGTCCACCATCGTTCTTTCGCATGACCCATGGACAGGGTGGAGTGTGTCTTACCCACCTCAAAGTCAATAGATGTCGTCTGGTAGACATTCTTAATCAGAATCAGTTGAAACCCGATCGATCCGACACGATTTAATTGAGTGATCGTGCTAACAAAAAAAAATTACCAAATAGTCCACCATTGTGCTTCCTCATGACCCATGAACATGGTAGAGTGTGTTATATCCACCTCAAAATCAATAGGTGTAGTCTGGGAGACGTTCCCGATCAGAATCAGTCAAAACTCGATAGATCCAACACGAGTTAGTTGAGTTATCGTGCTAACAAGAAATTTTATTAATGTCAACGACACACATACACACAAAATTGTTTCATCATGATGAGGTCATCAGTCCTAAGGCTGGTTGGACGCTAACCTCCAGCTTCTCCTATCTTGTGCTAATCTACGCATTTCGCTAATTGTGCTACAACCTACATCCCTTACTATTTGCGAGCAGTAGTCTAATCTAGGCCTACCTCTGCCTTTCTTCACTCCTATTTCTGCCTCCAAAATATCGCGGACTATTCCCCCATGTCTCAGCAAGTGACCTATCATTCTATCTCTTCTCTTCTTTATGTTTTTCCACATACTTCTTTTCTCTCCGACTTTCTCTAATACTTCTTCGTTTCTAACCCTATCAGTCCACGGTATTTTCATCATTCAAAAGCTTCTAATTTCTTCCTACTTGCTTCCCCTAAAATACATTTTTTTTTGTTTTAGGCCGAAAAACGAAAAATAAACGCTAGAAAATTTTTGTTACACGATTACATTACTTTTCCGCGCATAGTTGAGTGCGGAGAAGGAAAAAAGAAATAACATTTACATATCCATGGGACCCTACACTTAACCACCTTTCCAAATAACTTCAAATAAAACCGTGTATTTCAACAGTATGGACCTCTTCTTTGGGATACCCTTGTACATTTATAGGTTACACATATATAAATTCGGGGGCTAATTCAAATTTGTCCACAGAGGGGGACAAATTTGGGGCCGTTATTCTTTATTATTATTTATTAATAATTTGTCTCTAATAATTATATCGCATTATCTTCTTTTTGTCGATGATTCAAAATTATTTTTAAATATAACCTGCTCAGATGATCATGTGGGATTGCAAAAACTCATCGACCTTGTTGCATCGTGGTATTCGGAGAATAAACTATCAATAAACATAGATAAATGTAAAATTTTCTCGTATACCTTAAAGAAGCAACCACTAATACACTATTATTATCTTGGTAGTAGGTACAATTTTTATACGTTTTGAAAATATTAAAGATCTTGGCGTATAATTTTATGATAAACTATCGTTTTCTAGGCATATCAACCATGTGGCTCTTAGTGCATATAAAATTCTTGGTTTCATCATTAAAAACATGACATCGTTTAATAATACTGCTACCTTAATATATTTATATTTTGCATTAGTTCGCTCGAAATTAGAATATTGTAGCCTTATTTGGTATCCCCTTTATTTATGTCATATGAATCAACTTAATATGTTCAGCGTTTCTTGAGATATTTATCATTTCGCATAGACTGATTTAATTATTACCCAGCAAGGCGCTATGATCATACTTTGCTTTTACAAAGATTTGGCATCCGGTCATTGAACTCTACGAGGGTGCTTACTAGACTCTTATTTTTATTTAAATTGTTCCATAATGATGTATATGCACCCGCATTACTGAGCATATTTGATACACGCATACCTAACCTAGTCTTTCTAGGAGGAGAAAAGTATGATTTATTACCAGACTGCAAGAACTAACATGCTGTCAAAATCGCAAGTATTTGTAACGTCACAACATTTTAATGTAACATCTATAATAAAAATTGTTCAAATCGCTTCTGGTTTAAACAATTATACTCATAACAAGTTTCTATATTTAGGGAAACAACAACTTTTTGCTGTCTTAGTTAAGTTATATGTTAATAAAGTACTTTCTAAAGTACTACACTATTTATTTATGTGACTTAGAGGGCCTTTCTTTTATTTGTTTTTTAGTTATACTGTACGCATATATATGTATTTATTTGTTCCATACTTTTGTCTTTTTAAAGAGTTCTTCTGTTGGGCAATAAAGACATTATATATACATATGTACATACATACGTATGTACATATATGTATGTATATATATATATATATATATATATATATATATATATATATATATATATATATATATATATATATATGTACTATATATTTATGAACTTCCCATTGGAATTCATTTTTTAAAATTCGGAATCAGGGGTTAGCGAGGACGATCTATTCAACTAAAGTATTTTTGCTTTTCTGACACTTCCGATTATACCGGAAGTAGCTATCAACTTCCTTATTTTAAATAGAACACTCAGTATATTATTACATTTTTGAATTACCCTGCTGATTTTAAGTGAACTTTCTTAACAATTCCCTATACCTATCTTCAGCAGTTTTTGAGATATTTTAATTTTTTTGAAAAAATTAGGTTTTGTAGTATCCCATTGGAATGCTCGTCACTTATTGAAAACAAAAGTTATAGTAGCAAATTTTGGGCTGTAATTAGGCGAACTATTAAGCTTTTAGGTGATATGTAGTTTGATTTTTTATTATTTATAGGGTGTCCAAAAAATTTAGTTCATTCTGACAAACTTCAACTGCTGAAAAGTCAATTTTCTTAAATAGAACACCCTGTATTTTATTGCTTTCTGTGATGGAAAATTAAGTGATATTTCAATCTGTATTAGGATTCCCTATACCTATCTGCTACCGTTTTCTTGCTATCGAGGTAGTTTTTATTCGATACCATAGTTTTTCATTTTATGAATTTACTTCTGGCCAGCGGGCCATGAAAATTAAAACAACGTAACATTTATATTAATTTTTTATCATAAACAATGGTGCAAAATTATTGAACAAAAAAAATCATCATGAATAAAAAGCATATTTTAAACGATTTGGAACTTACATCAGCCTAAACAATAAAACATAATAACATTCCAAATTTTAAAAAATGAATTCCAATGGGAAGTTCATAAACTTTTAATGAACGGGTTAGCTGAATCACCCAATATATATATATATATATATATATATATATATATATATATATATATATATATATATATATATATATATATATATATATATATATATATATATATATATATATATATATATATATATATATATATATATATATATATATATATATATATATATATATATATATATATATATATATATATATATAATATATATATATATATATATATATATATATATATATATATATATATATATATATACCCCTCGGTAACACGGAAGTACGACAGAAAATGAGGAGAGGAACCTAACGGTATCACAAAGATTATAACAGATGGCTTTGTTATACCTGCCCATTGATGTGAACACAAAACAAAATTTTTTTTACCAATTTAAAACCTCCTTCGCTCTTCTTCCTTCTTTATTATTAAGGGTAACTACGCTTTATTTAACCTTTATCGTTTCGGCACAGCATTCCATTTGTACGCTACGTATTATTGAACAAAAAAAGTGTTAAGAATTTTTTTTGAGAATTGATGATCATTGAAAATGTTTACTGTATGCACTTTGTTACTTGCACAGTTCTGTATTTTTAATGTGCATTGCGCGTCTTCATAGATATTGAAAACAGCTGATGAATTCATCTCATTTGATAACAAATATTATATGTATCTACGTATCTAGTAGTTTGATTGTTGTTTATATGGTTTATTCTAAGATTAATTGAAATAAGAACTGATGAATATAAGAATTGTGAAATGTAGTTTTGTAAGTAACAGTCTAAAACGTTTTAATTTCAAAAATTCGTTACTTGTCTTATTAAGGGACCATTAATTTTATAAAACGATGAAATGACAGAAATTGTAAAAAATTTAGTGCCTTATAAGACTATTATTTAACGCTAATTTCAATATGTTGTAAAAAATTTGCGAAATAAGACAATGAATTGCCTTTTTATAACTCGACACGCTTAAATCTGAAATTATTTTTTCTGCGAAAATAGTCCCATAAAGGAGGTTGTAGGAAATTTTGTTAAAAAGGTCATCATGTTTGTTGTAGCATGATTGAATAGCGGTGACGCCAGTCGCCGTTAAGCTTTTGACAAAGGCGGCTTTCACTTAATCTTTAAGATCATGTCAACTTGATGAAGTACTCAGGAAACATTTCTAAACCATTTATAATAACGAAAATGTATTTAGGACTTATGCATTTCATTTCGGTAAAAAAAATCTTAAAGCGAGTTTTTAATCCTTCTATCCTTAAATTTTATTTTGGAGAACTGTACTACCTTCTCCTCTTTCCAGGAGTAATAATTTCATTTCCATGGGTAACAAAAGCGGGAGAGCTTGCTCTCGTTCCACAGACTTAACATTTTGACTCCAATGGTTATCGAATTGAGTTCAAGTATGATAATTCATAACGAAACAATTGTGTGGAGGTGTCATATTTTGTTGATACTACAGAGCATATACAGAGCAATAGTTGTACTTGACCTGCAGCTCTCCTTTAAAGACCACTAGACCTTGCTAAAAAAATTATCCGTGTGTTCTTCCATTTAAATTTTATTGGTAAATATATGATGCTCGTTTGCAGAAACAGTAGAATGAATGTTAAAAATAAATTATTATTATGTAAGACCATACTTAGGACAATAATGGCGTACGCCTGCCCTTCCTTTCCTTTAAAACTTTTATTTCCTATTGACTGTTACAATATTACTTATATTAAATATATACAGAATATTTTAGTTTAAGCTATACGAATATACGAATATATACGAATGTATCTCATCTATAACACAAATATTTGCAACTATTATATACAAATATAATAAATAATATAATATAATAAACAAATAAATAAATATCAACATATATAGTTATAACAGTGTGGCATAGCATATCGGACACACAACAGAAAAACCTTCAAGCAACAGAAAATGCAATACTACGACTTTAAAAAACTGGGACACATACATAAACATACAAACATTACATAACAATACTGGTATAATATACATAAAATAATATATAAAAAAATAGCATGGAAATATTACAATACACAAATATACACAGCGTTGACCGAAAACATTAAACAGACATATAATAACAATGAGTCACACACTCATAGATAACTACATGAAAACCTCGACGACTAACTAGAGACAACACGGACAATATCAGCAGACGATGTAACAAGAAAAAATATACACCCGTCGACCGATGGGGAATAAACAAACGTCCACTGGACGTAGCTAAAAATATATAGGAGGAGAAAACACTGACGTCAAAGTACCAATGAAAACAAAACAAATCAGGCGAAACAAATAATATGCTAATAGGTAATGTACAATATTATAAAATAATTATCTAAAATAGGTTTTTAATTAATTATTTTCCTAAAATGAAATAACATAGCATATAATAACATCACAAAAATAAAACATAACAATTAATTAACAAAAGCATACGCATTAAGGATAAAAATTAAAACTCTAGATTAACAGAAACTAGATTATCAGAAATAAAATAATAAAGAATAAAACAACTAAGAGGTCTGTCCTGACTGACCAAATGTTTTAGATTGTATTGTAGAAGACACAAATAACAAGACATCTGCCAAAATAAATATTTAAATATATACAGGGCTTGTATAAAATGTCAAGTAATAAAATACTTTTATACAATGACATGTTGATACTTAGGTTAGATTATAAAATGTAAACATTGACATGCAAAGGAATAAAAAGATTTTTAAGTAAAGTGAAGTAAATATAGGACCTCACAATTCTGTCATTTAAGATTTCAACTCAGGAATTGAATGAAAATTTACTGATTATTTATTTCAGCATTCTCTTGGGAATCATCTCTTGGCCAGTGATGTTTATTATGTCTGTTAAACATACCCTCATTGTGCTATTCTTCCATCTAACCCCACATTCAAACGGATACGGACAGATCCACACAGACAGCCATAAAGCCAACCACAAGGACACTCGGCCGACCGATATGGGAATCAAACCCACGCTCAGGTTACTGCAAACCGGCAATCTAGGCTAGCTTCGACCGATTGGAATTGGCATCGTCACCCCAGATCAATATACGAAACTTGGACACCACCTTCTGTGAGGTAATTATGGAATTATTTTCCCTCAGAAGATATTGCCATACCTATAAACATTAATATCAATTCATATTCGAACCGGAAATTCAATGTTCGTGTGAAAAAATCCCCGAAGAATTGTTGCCCATACATTGCGTTGAATTTGGGATGCTGGCATGAAAGACCAGACCTTTTCCTACTGGCTATAAAAAAAAATTTCTAACTAACTTATGCTATTTTGTATGTATACATACAATGAATACACACACGCAGTTTGTATCATGCAGTGATGTAATCTGTAATCGATCCTCTGTTTCGTGAAACAGAAGACAGCTCGTCAAGAATAGGAACAAGTCTCAAAACTGCCATATCGGACCACCCACGAGGTGCGCAGTAAGTAGCCTGATCTTTACTCAGTCATTAAAACATTTGCAGAGTGAATATCGAGTATGTATGAATGTACACAGAGTTCAATTAGACCGCGCGTAAAGTGCATCCTTTTCCCTCAGAATGCTGCCTCACTCTCTCTGCGTATACCTAGAGAATCTCACACTTTTTCCTATTCTTGACAAGCTGTGAAAAAAAAAAAGATGGTAAGGTCTCCCGATCGCTATTTTGGCTGCCCTTGTTTTGACCTGCCAAGTATTTAGTTATTATATACAATTCTTTCATTCCTACATTTAAGAAAAATTATTTTTTTTAATTAGGAGTCAATTTTGATGTATGTACATTTTTAATATTCTGTGAATCTGTGAATTAAAGAATTTTTATATGATCATTTATTAGTAATATGTACTTTATCATATGGTGTATTAGTGCTTGCTCGATTTTGATATTAATATTAGAATTTTGTTTTCATTTATTTGTAGTTTTTTGTATTAAGTGCCATAGACTCATATATGTAATTGTGGGTTTAATTATGCTTTTAAGCAGAATATTTTTTTTTATATTTGATACACTAATTAGCGGAAAAAGTTTATTTGTAGTGCCATATGTTTGCTAGGTAATTTTATTTACTTGCTCTTTGTATCTCAGCTGCCAACAATTTTTATTCCCAAATAATCTACAATTCTGATATTGTTTATTTCGGTGTTTTTTATTCTTATTTTAGTTGTTACTGATAGATAAGAAAATTTACGTCTTGAATTTACTTCCTGTTTCTTGATGCATTAATCTTCCTGGAACATTTTCCAATTATGTAATATGTAGTTTTAGTTTTTGTATTATAGTTTATGTGTGAAATTATTGACCGGAAGTGATTACATCATCAGCGTAAAAATATTTTTTTGTTAGTGGGTGAGTAGACAAATCCGCTATAAAAACGGAGAACTATACAGGAGACAATATCGCCCTCTGTAGCACCACAGCTGTTATTTATCTTTCTGTGGATCTTTTATTAATAAATCGCACTTTTATTTCTCGTTCTTCGTGGAAGCTTGGTTTACAATAAACGTTCGTGCCAGATTCTGGCGAAAGCAATCTCTACGTTTAATACTCGTAAAAGTGCAACTCTTGTTTGTTTTTCATTGAAACCATGTATTACATAGTGTACTGTTTTAGCACGAACATGAACAGTTCCATACGCCGATCTTATGTCAATTTGGGTCTTAATATTTTTCTCCATAAATTTAGTTATTGTTTTTAGTAATGTATTCTGGGCATCTTTTAATACTCTCTGAAGGAGTGAAATAGAGCTATGAGAATTTGTGCTATACGACTTTTTTACTCGAGGTTAATGTCGGGATAATTATAACTATTTTACTTTCTCTAGGAAAATATTGTAATCTTACAATTTATACATATAATGGATCTTTGCGCATGTATCAATTTAGTGACGACGCACGGATCACATGCTACACCACTCGTAATTGTTACTAATATGCCACTATTACCAGCACGTATGTCTAGTGACACATGTTTCAATCAACTACGTACGGCATAGACAGTTAATAACTTGCCGAACAAAATACAATTATGAAGTCACGTCTTAGATTTATTGTATAATTTAATTCATTGGCGTGTCAATGTTTCCGTAAAGTTTATTTCGTTTTTGTTTCATTTATTTTGATTTGTGACGAATTTATTTCATTTATTTTGATGGAAATATCACTTTCATTGAATATTTTTGTGGAGAACCTTTTCATTACTCTGTCATAGGTTAACGGATTTGTATTGTACTAACTGTTATCCTAAAATGTGTTTTCGGCATGACACTGTTCAAAAATGTCAGTTGATTGATTCATACCATTGTTACCTGTGACACACATGCAAAGAATCATTATACAAACCATATTATTGAATTAATTGGGTAAGTAATTACATAATAATGGGTAATAGCTTGCTGGGGTAATTTTTTTACAATATGTTTGTTATATTTTCAGGTCCGGGTGCCTTATTATTCTTCCAAGGTAGTTAATAACTTGAGAAGTTTGTAGTAGATGTTATTGTAAGCAAGATGTTATTGCAAGTTGTAGTTTAGTAGATGTTATTACATACTGTAAATGTATGGTGTGTTACTTGTCTGTCTTCTTATGTCTTTTTGTTCATCGGTTGGGTCTTCTTCTGTAATGCATGTAGTTTTCCGTAATAAATTAAACTTTGTATGTATCATTAATAATTTGATTATTTTCTATTAAAGCTTGTACTGTAGTTTTGAAATTATACTGGTTTCTAAAAGTTTTGATAATTTCCAGAAAAAGTAATCTCGAACATTCAGATTTTCGTTTAGTTTTTATTGTATTTTGGGTTTCTATCAGTCTTTGTCTGTCAGCAGGTCTTACGTTGCTACATTCATCTATTCTCTATATTGTTATTTATCGTACTATTTTTGTTTATATATTCTGTATATGTCCTCCAATTTGTTGTTTTGTAATTATAGATTTGTCTTGTTACGTTACTTGTGTGTCTTTAGTATTATCACTTGTATGGTGTTATAGTCCATACAAATATATGTATAGATAATTTTGTTAATACTATTGGGGATGTGTATGTGGTATAGTTTTTTTGTAATAGTTACGTTTATTGTCGTGTTATTGGTTAGGTAATGTGTCGGATCATCTGGCACTAAAATTGTTAAAAGATTACGCTAGGGAACAGTCAATTTACAACAGAAGGAATTTACGAGTCGATTTAGGGCGTATTACCGCCGCCCTTACTGCTGAAAATGGCATTACTTTTTCGTGATTGGCTGTAGTTTCCGAAATAAATATACATGATGAAATTGACAGATATTTATACAAAGCAAAATTTAAGCAATTTCTCTTGTTTTGAATTTTTTATATATAAAATCTAACATGAAAATGAAGAGTAATTGATGCAGAGGATATTATTATATTATATTATATAGGTTTGGGCCTCATCAGCCACTGATCTCATGGGTAGGTCCTTGGTGATCCCCTCTTATCCGGGTCTTTATCCAAAAATGCTATCCCATAAAAGGAGAAATTTAGGCACGTCCCCCGCCTTAAGCCTCGCCTCCTCTAGGATAACAGGGGTCCCTAATATAAGATACCTCTTCTCCTCCAGTGCGGGGCACGTGTAAAGAATATGAATGGAGATGGATATTAAAAATTATAAAAAATTTTGTTGTACGATTTTATTTTATATTTTTATTATTATTTTATTATGTATTATTATTTTCTTCTATATATCCCAGCTTCCTTATCCTCTTTCTTCCATTATTCAGATATACTGATGAAACCGTTCACTTTATTCCTCACTACAATCTCCTAAGTTAGAAGAAAACTTGTTTAAGTGACTATAAAAAATATATAATTTAGTTAATTTAAAAAATATAATCTTGGTAGTTATTTGCTTTGTGATTACCCAAAATATTTTGAATTACAGATACATGACTAAGCCATGCATCAGATTCTACAACGACCATATATCTATTAAAATATGCTTTACCTTACCTTACCTTTACCAGTTCTCGAATTTGTGGACCGTCAAAAATTCCTACTTTTATTTTTTCAATACTCAGTGCTGGAAATGCTTGACAAATGCATTTAAAACAATCACATGACTTGTCCAATACTTTTGCAAACTGTTTCATTAAACTCATGTCCAAGAAGTATGATGACCATTTTTATAACGATACAAACAAATGAAAATTAGAGTATTGTGCGGATGTGATACACGTTAATGTTAGTGTAATTAAGTTACTAGAAATTAAGGGATACTAGTGAATCTTAGTCCTTAGATCTACATTTTCAAAGTAGCGATTTAAATTAGAATTAAAATTATTCATTGATCAACTCAACGATCAGATTGTTACATGAGTAAATGCCCAAACAAAAAAAAAATGTTAGCTATTCATTTTTCAAATAAAACATTAAACTGCAATTTAGAGATTTTATAATAGCGGGCGCTATATGGCTGAAGTAACTTAAGTCACCGATATACTGTATCAAATAAACGAAAAACTTTCAAACTTTTTGGCAAACACATAATAACGGTGATATTTTATTAAGTAAAATGATGTGGTAGGAAGGTAAGTTTAACTATAATATTTCATACGTTGTTTCTTCTAATTTACAATCCAGAGGAAAATCCGTTGGGCACAAATCGGGTAACTGTGGGGCCCAGTTATGTGGCAGCACCATTTTCACTGCCGATCCAGCAATTTTGGAAGTGTTCAGTTAACTACTATCGGCATTGGCTATTCAAATCAAAAAAATTCATTAAAAATGTATTATAACATTTTTGAGTTATTCTGCTAGACGGTGTTTTAGTTACAAGTATAGTAAGGATACTTTTGTACATCCCGAATATATGATGATAAGGTCTGGTATTAAAAACATGAAACTATTAAACTGATTCTAAATTTAGCATTATGGAAGTTCATATGTTTATTTGTACTCTATGAACGACTTCCATGTATGTCAGTTAATTATTTTCACTAATTCATTTATGTATGAATAACAAACTAATTAAATATGATAATGAGATACGAAATTAATAACTGGACTAGGCCCATTCAAACAGTTTCTTCGAACATAGGTGACTTTCAGGTAGAAACTAAGAGTAAAAGGTATTAGATAAAATAAAAGGGACTATTTTTTTGCCACGGAAAATAATAGGGAGTTTCTCACAAATTTAAAATACCATTTGTACCTTTTACCTTTCTAGAGATAAAAGAATTATAAGGCTATATTCGAGTTAGGAATTCTTTGTTGTATAATAATTATAGATTTCAGGTATATTAACCCTTCCGGTTTCGCTATCTGTGCAGGTGTAAACATATCTACATACAACAATAAGGAAGTGTTTTATTTTCAGTACATTTTTTTCCTTATAATGCAGATTTCTACAAGAGTATGTAAATTAATACTTCCAGTTTAGTTTTGTTTCAATACCGTATTTATTATTCAAATTTGTATTTATAATTAAGTATTAACAGTTTGGCGAACCACAGTTCCTCTGTTATTTCAAATTAATTATATATATATATATATATATATATATATATATATATATATATATATATATGTTACATCCACATTTATTTAAATAATAAAATAAATTAATATAATACCGACACAGCATATGGCTATGGAATGAACATCCACTCAATAGCCATTTCGGATTTACCTGAAATCCACTGGACATCCATTATTCGTTGAAATGTCCATCAATGGACGTACATTGGACGTACCGTTGTCACGGGTGTTTACGTCTGATGGCTGTCCGAAATTAGTACAGGACTATACAGGACCTTGTAGGAACGATTTCTAGATAAAAATTGACTTATAGGAATTTAATTGCTAATAGAGTATTGAGAAATGAACTGAAATTGCGGATTTTTTGAAGAAATTAATTTAGATGTAAACATCTGCAAATAACTTTTGAAAGAAACACATTTGGAAGAGTTTACATATAAAGAAAAATTTAATTAAAATACCTGAAACTTTAGTAAAGTTTGTTAATCAAATCAATTACTTCCAGAATAGTGGAATAACAAACCAGTGAAAATGCACTCATGAAAAAAACTATATAATATATACTATTATATATACTATGAATTTATCATATAAACAAAAACAACATAAAATGTATCTTACAATCTACAAACACCAAACTTCAACAAAACTGCATATTTAAAAATTTTCAAAAAAAAAATTAAATGTATGACATTTTCTTAGACAGCGTTAATTTTTAATTTTTTTCTTTGTTTCTAATTTCTTTGTTTGTTGTATTATACCTCACTATAGCTGTTTATAAGAAATATATAAATATAACATAGAATATAAAACTAAACCAATTACAAAAGATTTTTGTAACCAGATTGAAAATCGTAAATTTGCTAGAAAGAGCATAAATATATGCACAAAACTTAAAAACCTTTACATTTTATTTACATTTAAAAACAAAGATATAGATTTTTTATTAATTAACAAACAGTCAAAAAGTTACGAAATACAAATCTGCTCTAAAAAACATCAAAGAAATTGTGACCAGAAATGCCTTTTTGTTAACAATTTTATATAATAGATGTTATAATACTTTCTTTCAAATACATATTCTTATAAATATATTATATAATATATATTTTGTCTAATATAGGATCTGATTTGTGAATAAAACTAATAATATTTGACAAACTGATGTTTTTTAATTTTCAACATAGAATGGAGACGATACGGCTACAAGTGGAAAATAATATTATTCATATGGACGCCTCGACTCATCTGGCATGATGTAATTCGTTTAGGAAAGTTGTCCATAACACAGTGTGGTATCTGTGTATCTCCTGAATAACACGTTGAGTGTTTGCTCTGAGGTCATTGATTTTTTTCTGGCTGGGTAGTGTACACTTTTTCCTTAATATATTTTCCTTAACCCCAGACGAAAATGTCCAGTAATGTTAAATCACATGATCTTGCAGGCCAATTGATGTCAACATCCGACGACACAACATGATCATAATACATGGAATGCAACAGAGTTTTGGTTGCATGTGATGTATGACACGTTACACCGTCTTGCTGAAACCATATTTTGTTCAAATCCAAATCAATTTGGTGGAAAAACTAATTGTTTAACATGTCACAATCCATTTAGTGTGATAACGTTACCACCTTCATTTTCCAAGTATGGTCCAATTATTCCACCACTCCCAAATGCGCATCAAAATGTGTAAATTTTCAACATATCAAATTCGACAATTTTGTTTGCTGACGTATCCGCGATGAAAATGTGCTTAATCGCTGAACAAAATTTTGTTGCAACAATCAGCATCACCTTCTTCCTTTTCTAACACCCAATTAACAAATGTACGTCGTCGTAAACGATCTCTAACTTTCAATTATTGTATCAACTGAATTTTGTATGCTGACAGACGCAGATCTTTATTTAAAATTCGATGTGGGATGACTCTTGACAGATTCAATTGTTGTACACAACGTCGAATTGATGTGTTTGGATACTTCTGTACACTTTCTCTTATTGCAACAATATTTTCATCTGATCGACCACGATGAGGACGCATTGGTAATTGCCTTATTAATAAGAGAACCCGTCTCTTCAAATTTCTTGATTAAATTACGAACTATTAGCGAACACTGTAGGTGCTTCATTTTGTCCTGATTTTGGGTGAATTTTTCTTAATGTAACTGTAAATGATCGCTCACTTTCATAAAATAGTTGTACACAAACTATTGTGTACTGTTATTGAACTGTTAACAACGGGATGTTGATGTCGTATCGTTTGTAGATGATAGTCGTTAAATATTTACGCCCTATTTTTGACAGACCAGAAATGTCACCCAATTCAAATCCTATAGTTCCAACTGACACCGTACATTAATTTAAGCAAACTATAACTAATTTTCGGTATATAACTATAACTAATAATTAACTCTATAACTCTAATTGATTTCGGTGCTTCATAAAATTTATGAGAGTTCCAGAAATGGTGTAGTTTGTCAATTCGGTATATATTTTCTGAATGGATAATATAACGTCATACAGGATGAGTAAATATAACTTATCATCGATTTTACACCGCTCACCAAGACTAAATAACTTGAAGATACGATTTACATATACTTTACTACGACCTAAATTTCTTTTAAGTTTACCTCTCTTATTTTGAACTTATTAGCATATTTATTACAAATAATTAAGTAAATATGTGATTGAAGTTGCGTTCATAATTCACTAGGCCACTTTAAGTGATTCCAGGAAGTAGCGTAGAACAATAATCAGACGAACAATAAGACAGAAAGAGAACATTTGAAAAATACGTCAATTTTGAAAACGGTGTAACATTAGATTACATACAGCTTTGTAATAGTATCAACCGTTAACTACTCCCTGAAGATGCAATTCAAATTTAAAATAACGAAACGAGCAAAATAAACTATCCAATTATAAGTATAATAAATCTGTTCAAAACAGACCAAATTATGTTCATTAAGAAAATAAAAAAAATAGTGGATTGTATAATTGGGGTTAAATTAGACGTTAAATTTGATTTCCATGTAAAAGATAACATTCTATACAAAAGATATCGAGAAAGTGTTTACGCAGATAAATTGTTTACTACGTCGCCGAGGATCCCACTGGGGTTGGTGGGGGCTGATAATAAATCGTCTCATTAAAACTTCAATATATATCGGATGATTTTCTAATGTAATACACCAGTGTACGAGGGTGTACCCAAAAGAAACCAATAATATTTTTTAATTTTTTTTATTTAATTTTTAAACAAAAAACCTCCAAATCCCTTCAAAGTACTCTCCACTGGCGCTAATACACTTGTCTAATATTTTATTCCATTGTTCAACACATTTTTGCAATTCGTCTTCTGTGATGCCCGACAGAGCTTCGTTGTTTTTTCTTCACCTCAGCAACGTCGACAAAACGCTTTCTTTTCATGTCTCTTTTCAATCGAGGAAAAAATGAAGTCACAGAGGGCAATGTCGGGTGAATAGGGAAGATGAGGCAGAGGGGTCGCACCATTTTTGATCAAAAACTAATGCACAGATAGGGCTGTGTGAGGCACGAATTTGGCAGCCATCCATTCCATCCCCAAATCTTCCGTTAAAATTCGCTGAACTGAACTCCGAGTTACTCCAGGCAGCTCTACAACTTAGTCAATGGTGCGTCGTCAATCTTGCAAGACGATTTGGCGAATGTTTTCAACATTTTCAACAGTTCAAGCCGTAGAAGGATGACCAGATCGAGATTTGCCATCAATTGGCATTTCACCTCTTTTGAAACGGGAAAACCACTCAAACATTTGAGTTTTCCCAATAGCATCATCCTTGTAGACCGTTTTTAACATTTCAATAGTTTCTGTGCCAATACTTTCAAATAAGAAGCAAAATTTTACGGCCGCAGTACTGCTCACGAGAATCAGTCATTACAAAACTAATGAGCACTCAAAAGAACTCTCACTAAAGAAATCACACAAGCCGAATGAAACCTTCTTTGGCAACGACGCTTGGCTGACTCGGGAATGGTAGCTCTATACACTCCTAACGGCAGAACGCGGTACTACAAAAACTCCGCCTACGACACTCGGTGTCTTTTGAGTACCCCCTCGTATCACTATTAATAATAGGTTTATGATATAGGTACGTTCTTTAAAACTATTTTTATATTGACTGTACTGGTATTGAAAGGAACAAATTTTTTACATCACTTCGGGTTTACCCGGAAGTGGCATTGACTTTGGAATTTAAAATGGGACCCGGTATTTTTTGTGCAGTATTAAGGATTCAAATTCATTTCTTCAAATAGTACCATAAAATCTCTGAAATTAAAAGCAACTTAGCTATTAGTAAAAAATATTATATAAGTACTTGGTCGATCTTACAATTAAAAAAAAATAAACAAAGATGTCTTTGAAAACCTGTGATTGCTGCTGTCAATGATAATAATTTTAACAAAACAATTCTTTCGTACAAGATATATAAATGGTTATGCTTTATTAAAATAGGCATGTCTTCAAACATAGTTAACAATTTTTGTATTTAGTTCATACTTAGTTGATAGTGTCGATTTCAACTAAGAAATTGGACTAATAGTTATTTAAACTTAATATTGGATTTGCTAAAGAATCAATTCGTGTGTCAAAGGTTTTATTGAATCAATTACAGCAGAATTTGCTTTTCATTAAAATACATTTAGATGTTTGGGTTAAAATGGAATGTAACTACTGATTGCTTTAGCATTCTGTGGAATGTATATAGTGATACCACGCGGAAAAAAAGAAATAATATTCTTTCAAATACCGTCGGGATTTATAATTCCCACAATATATTTCAGGAGACTACTTATATAACATTTGTGGCAACTCGGCTGGGACGCAACCCTACTGAAAAAATCATAAAACTTTAGACGCAATTGAAACTATCGTTGCATCTCTCACATTTTCAGGTAAAAATACATCAGTTTAATGCCGACAATACATATTCCGATTTGTTTATGTTTTTTATGCAACTAAAAAGGGTTATTCTGTAGCTGTGAGACCTAAAAGAATGAACCTTAAGCTGTAGGATACTTGGTATTTATTATTACTTAGTTTTTATTAAAATTATTATATGGTTTTTATTACTCTTTAAGGTATGTACCTTAAGCTATAAAAATAATATTTTAATTAATAAATAGTGAATAGTTAAAGAGTACGAATAACATTTCATTTTGAAGCCGCTTTAAATATATATTCAAACGTTGTTTTCATTTTTACACCTATCTTTTAATTTTTTAAAAATCTATTAAATTAATATTGGAATACTATCAAACAATTTAGATAATACCTCTCATGACACATATGTAGTTTTATCATCAAATTCCCTGTTACTTTCTATATAAGAAAAATAATTGTTGCTATACATATCTCGTCTCTCCCCGCCGTTTCACCTTACGTATTTGTAGGATCATGACATGTCCCTAATACTTCATGTAAGAGAGTACCAGAAATCGATGGGTAGAAACTAGAGAAATGTATTTTAGTTAATTTCAAAGATACGTTTGTCAAAATCAAGACAAATGAGAGTGTACAATATTCTGGCGATAAAAGAAATAATATCTCGAAAAGTAACCATTTTCCGTCAAAACTGGTTCTAGCATCAAATTCTCCGTTACTTTCTACATAAGATTAATAATTTACAAATACTTATTTCTTTGAGAACTATTTTAAAGAATACCCACAAAAAGAAATTGCTAATTGAAGCTGTACATATCTCGTCTCTCCCCGCCGATACACCTTACGCATAAGTTAATATCTCGATAATTAACCATTTCCTGTCTCATTTCTTTCTCATTCTTCTCATTTATTCTCATTTCTTTGAGAATTATTTTAAAGACCCGGAAAAGGAAACTGCTAATTGTAGCTGTACATATCTCGTCTCTCCCCACCGTCACACATTATATATTTGTAGGACCTTGATATATCCGTGGTGTTTTATGTAAGAGAGTACAATAAATTGATCGATAAAAACTATAAAAATATACTTTAGTTAATTTCATAGATACATTGGCTAAGACTAAGACAAATGTGAATGTGCAAAATATTGGCTGTAGAAAAATGAGTCACTCGAAAATTAAGCAATTACCGTCAAAGCTGATTTTATCATTAAATTCTGCATTACCTTCTACATAAGATACATAACTTACAAATGTTCATTTCTTTGAGAATTATTTTAAAGAATGCCCGCAAAAAGAAACTGCTAACTGTAGCTGTACATATCTCGTCTCTCCCAGCCGTTTCACCTTACATATTTGTAGGATCGTGATATGTCCACGATATTTTATGTAAAAGAGTAGATTAAATCGATCGGTAAAAACTAGAAAAATGTATTTTAATTATTTTCAAAGATACGTTACTCAAAATGAGAACCAATGAGGGAGTACAAGATCTTGGCCGTAGAAGAATTAATATCCCGAAAATTAACCATTTTCCATCAAAACTGGTTTTAGCATCACATTCCCCATTACTTTATGCATAAGATTAATAATTTATATACACCCACTTCTTTCAAAATTATTTTAAAAATACCCGAAGAAGAAATTGCTAGTTAATAGCTGTATATCTGTATCTCGTCTCTCTCCGCCGTTACTTCTCACACATTTGTAGGATCGTGATATGTCCACGGTATTTTATGTAAAAGAGTATAAGGAATCGATTGATAAAAACTAGAGAAATGTATTTTAGTTGGTTTAAATCAAGACAAATGGAAGTGTACAAACTCTTGGCGGTAAAAAATTAATATCTCTAAAATTAAACATTTTTCGTCAAAACTGCTTTTCGAATCAGATTCTTCATTACTCATTTATAATTTCATCAAATACTCATTTCTTTGAGACTTATTTTAATAATTATAGCTGTACACATCTCGTCTCTCCCCACCGTCACCCCTTACATATTTGTAGAGTCTTGATATGCATCGTATATTATGTAGGAGAGTACAAGAAATCGATCGGTAAAAGCTAGAAAAATGTACTTTAATTAATTTGGCCAAAATCAAGACAATATAGTCTGCAAAATTTTGGTTGCAAAAAAATTAGTATACCGAAAACTAACCATTTTCCATCAAAACTGATTTTACTGATAGCTAGTTTTTACATAAGACACATAATTTACAAACAGTCATTTCTTTGATAATTATTTTAAAGGACACTTGGAAAAGGAAACTGCTAGTTACACATATCTCGTCTCTCCCCGCAGTTACACATTACACATTTGCGGAATATTGATATGTTCATCATATTTCATGCAAAAGAGTACAAGGAATCGTCGGTAGAAACTATAAAAATGTACTTTAGTTAATTTCACAGATACGTTGACCAAAATCAAGTTAAAGAAACCAAGAAATTTTAATCTCCAAAATCTCGGCTATAAAAAAATTAATATCTCGAAAATTAACCAATTTCAGTCAAATCTGATTTAATTTTAAAATTTTTCAATGCATTTTACATAAGACATATAATTTACAAGTATTCATTTCTTTGAGAATTACTTTAAACACCCGGAAAAGGAAACTGTTACTTAATTGTAGCTGTACATATCTCGTCTCTCCCCGCCGTCACACTTTACGTATTATATGAATCTTGATACGTTTATGATATTTTATGTAAAATAGTACAAAGAATCGATGGATAAACACCAGAGAAATGTATTTTTATTATGTTCAATGTTGCGTTGGTCAAAATCAAGAAAATCGAGAATCTACAGCATCTTCATCCCACAGTAAAATTAATATCCTGAAAACAAATTGCCTTCTATCAAAACTCGTTTTATCATAACATTTTTCGTTATTTTCTACATAAGGTACATTGTTTACAAGCACCCATTTCTTTAAGAATTATTTTAAACAGCACATGAAAAAAACCGCTAATTGTAGCTGTACATATCTCGTCTCTCCCCGCCGTCACACCTTACGTATTATCAGAATCTTGACATGTTGATGATATTTCATGTAAAAGAGTACAAGGAATCGATCGGTAAAAGCCAGAGAAACGTGTTTTTATTACGTTCAAAGTTACGTTGGTCAAAATCAAGACAAAAGAGAGTATACAAACTCTTTGCGGTAAAAAAATTAATATTCTGAAAATTAACCATTTTCCGTCAAAACTGGTTTTAGCATCAAATTCTGCGTTATCTTTTATATAAGATTAGTATATTACAAACACACATTTATTTGAGAATTATTTTAAAAAATACCTGGAAAAAGAAACTGCTAACCCCTTTGTATATGCAATTTTTCTTCAGAAAAGTATAAATACTGAAAATATTTCATTAGAAACTATTGTTATTTACTTTGTGTTCTTACTGAGACGAATAACATAAAATAATACAGTTATTTGTTTCAAGTGAAGAATATGTATTAACAAATGCGTCATACACATCATAGTTAACAGATATCTACACTCTACACCCTTGTTTCTTTTCTTTATAGTGAATTATGGGGGGTGCGTCGTAAATAGGCAAAAGCCATTGATTATCAGGTAAAGATAGCCACTCAGGACTCACTAATCAGTGTGCTCAACAGTTCTCGGGGCATCAATCCACAAGATACAGCGTTCGTGGAGTTACGTACCGAAAAAATACGATGCCATGTTAGTGGAGCATTTTTATCGATCAGAACGATGCGGCTTCCATTGATGGGAACAACAGAACAAACTAAAATTAAATTTTCATAAATTTTATGTTATTTTAAATCATATATCTCTTACCTCAGATAAGTATCTAAAATAAATGACATAAGGTTTGATAAAAAGAAACGCTACCCAGAACTGTTCCAACGATGTTTTTTTTATAATTTTTTATACTACTAGAAATTTTACCGAAATCTTCAAAAAGTTTATAATACAGAGAGTGTCTGAAGTCTCATCTCCCCTTTAACTTAGGAATTGAGAGATCTAAGGGAACGAAATTTGGCATACGGTGCGTTGCCATTCTGAAAATTATTTTTAAATGACAACAGTCTGCGAGAGATCTTATTTTGAATCTACTTCAAATATTTATTTAAACATATTTTTATTTTGATACCCTCCTTTTAATTTAAAAGAAAAGTGGTTAGGAAACTTGAAAATTTTCTAGGCAGTGCCACCCCAAGATCGGTTAAGTTAGAAGTTTACCACGTTACTTTTGCAGGGGATCCGGCAAAGGGGAATGTGACGTCATCTTTGTGCTGCGGTTGCCGTCTCACAGTTTATTTTCATAGTTTCTCGGCGTTTTTCAAGTGTTTGTGTAGTTATTTGGTGATTTTTATATTGAAATACTGTTTATTAACATTATATGATTATATTTTGAGACTTTTGATAGGACAATATAAGTGTTTAATGACCATAAATACAACAATATCTACTAATATTTGATGTACGAGTTAGCCTTATCAAATATATTTCACTTTATTAGAGTAATATGTGAGCATGTTAAACGCCATAATAGTCAAATATTGATGATAGACCCTATATATACTTAATGGTCCTAATGTAATATACTATTACAATTCTGTGTTGGGATGTAAATTTTTTAGGTATTAATAACGTTAAAAAAACCAAGTATTCTCCATTTCACTCCTCGTTTGATATTCATATTTTTTTATCTATATCGTCCATATCTTCCATAACGGCAACCACATATTATTGCATAAATAACTTTCTTCTGAACATGTTTAATTTAATAATTTAATAGTGAAAAAACATTTTTGTAGTTTGATGAATAATAGTTATTTAACTAACAAGTCCATTGATAACATTTAATATACGATAGCCTTTTAATATAATACGAATTGCTACTTTTATCTTTAATAGTTTAATAATATATCTACAAATAGTAAAGTATCAGCAAAAGCTTTTGTTTGTCGAATTCATATATTTAACAGATATAATATCTCATTTACAATAGTGTACCTATCAACTGGCAGTTCAAATTCGCTAGATGATAAATTATATATATTTACATTGTTATATCTGGTAAACAATAAATTTAAAACTATATTTATATAAAATAGGTATTATCAACATTTCTAACTAAAACAAAACAGATAAATCGATTTGTAATTGCTCAACGATGTTTACGATATGCGCCTAATAGTTTCAATGGTTTCAATCTGCACAAAGATGACGTCACGTTGTCGGACCGTAAGTTACGAGGTAACCTATCTAATTTAACCGATCTTGGTGCCTCCCTGTAAAAGCTAAGTGTCAGATGTTTTCTGGCAGAAATCACACAGAAAGCCAGTCACAATGTTTCTATTGACGAGAGATCTCGACTGTTACAGGGCCATTCTCTAGCAGGGAAATTATGTTCTGTAAACCAAATTTTGACAGTTTTTGCGTGTGACGTACTGAAGCGTCCTGCTGGAAAATATACTGTGCGTCAGTGTCTTGACATATTGGTTTTGACGGCAATAAACTGTCTATCAAAATTTGTTTATATTTTGATAGACAGTTTATTGCCGTCAATTTCTGATATCACGGTACCATCTACGAAATGTAATTCTCCTACGTCCATACCACTCATTCACCCCCAGATCGTACGAGACGTAAAGAACTTCACTTTACTAACCAAGCAGTCAGAATGATAAGTTCCTAGTGGGGTTCTTAGCACACGTTTTCTGGTATCACTCAAATAGATTTCAAATTTTAATTCGTCACTGCAAAAGACCTCGTGCCATTGTTGTAAAGTCCAGGGCCTATGTTCTCTGATCCACCGTTACCGATTGATTCTCTATCGTTTAGTTAATAACTGCTTTTCTCTTGCCTGAAGGAGAAATCGATAAGTTCAAAAGCAAAATGTAAAAAATCAAACTTTACCTTGTGGAATTTGTATTCATTGAGCGTGTAGTTGTGGATACAGAAATATTGTTTCCAATGGCTTACCTCTACGGTACCATAATTTCTTTGGCACTGGATCGTGAGTTTGTTGTTAGAATCTTCTTCAGAGCATGTTGATTCAAGCGTGAAGCGTGAAATTTAGGATGGTCAACCAGTTCTCTTCCTTTGGACTGTGGGTCCAGTTTTTTATACAAGTTGATAATGCATTGCACTATAAATTTAGACAGCGAATACATAGCAGATATTTTTCGAACTGAAATTCCCTGTTTATAAACATTAACAATGGATTCTCGCATATCGTCACTTAATGCCACGCCACGTGCCATTTTTTTTTTTTTTTTTAGAAAATTTTAGCAGACGCGTCCAAAATACGCATTATAATATCCTCTTCACTTTGACAACAATTGAGATTCTAAATTCTAAGGTTAAAATCTAAGATAAAAATGTTTGTTTTAGAATGCAACAACAGTTAAGCCTGTTATGCATTTCAGCAACTGGCCGAACTATTCTGAACCTTTTGAATGAACTGAATCTTTTTGAAGTGAATACTTCTTTGGCGGCGTTCTGATATTTGACGAGAATGGAGAGTGAATTGGAAAAAACGTTTCTAGATTTCGTTACACGAGAGAGAAAAAATATATAATGTAGAGAGAAGGAGAAAGAGACCTATACATTTGGTATACCTAAAACACAGGCTTCGTTACAAGACACAGTACACAGATATATAACATAGAGAGAAAGAGAAAGAGAGCTATACATCATATATATCAGTTTAGGCTATCCGCGTCTCCCTATTGTCGCGTATGCGCGCGTTATAGATGTACGCGTCCAGGCGCTATATTTTTTAACAGCTGAATCAGCACGCGTGTGTACCGAATATTTATCATTGTGTTTTGTAATTATTTACGTTATTTACATCTGTGTTCTGTGATCATTTGATAATATCCTTGAACCGTTTAACTTGTTAAAATCTAGAAGATATAATATATTTCATTCACCGCTCCCTACTGGTTTACAGCCACACAGGTGCAAATGCATTTGGAAGAGGCCAAGACAAAATCCTTTTGATTCTCGGGGGACATTTCAATGTAAATTTTGGATCCAATGATTCTTTGACGTTGATTAACTTTCTTCGAGAAACATTTGGTCTGCTTATAAATAACAATCCCAAGGAATCAACAACAAAGTCCGGAACAACAATAGATGTAATTTTTACACGTTATCTAGAAAATATCGAATCACGAACATATATTTCATATTTTATTTATCACAAACCAATCATATCAGTATTATCAATTGAACCACCAACCGATGATAGTGTAGATAATGAATAAACCGAATATTTTTTACACAAATTTTATATTGTTATATTTCTTTTGAAATTATCCCTCCCCCTTTCTGTCTCTCTCTCTCTTTCAATCTCTCACTCTTAATCTCTCTCATTCTCTATTCTAAAGAAGTATTCACTTCTATCACGTGTACTGTGCTGCACATGATATATTTTTTTATTATCAAACTCGTCTTTGACACATCGTATTTAAGTTAAAAGTTTATGCTTTGTTTCTGTTACCAATATTCTTCTTTAATGAAATAGTTTTGAGAGTGTTATTACTTTCATTTAAATATATTAGTTGGAAAATTATGCCTGGCCGAAATATTATGAGCCTGGGTTATTATTAGAAATAAATTCTAGGTTAATGAAAAACAAAAAATTTAATTCACAGATAATAAAATAATAAAAGCAAAAAGTAGTACCAGATATGTTCAAAAAATAAGTGAAATCAAGTGTCAAAAAGTGACAAAATAATGTGTCATTGTTTTCAGAATGTCATTTTAAATTACCGGGTATATATACAGTGCGTCCATAAAGTAACGCATAAATTCATTATTACCTAAATAAACAATATTGTTGAAAACTCCAGGAACAGACAGGTCGATTTTTGATTTTAATTTACTGTTTTTTCAAATAATAAATTAAGTAAGGTATTATTATACAGGGTGACCTACCTTCGAGTAATGACGTCATCAGCGGTTTTTTTAAATGGAATACTCCATTTTTTTCCCAATTTCCCGATGTCTACTGCTGAGCTGATTCCAAAAATGTATCACAAGTTGCTTCAAATTGGTATAGGGTGGGCAACAATACAAAAGATGTTTTATAAGAATTTAATTAGAAAGTTATACGTTACTCTATTTTCACAAAAGAAAATTTACAATAAATATTCAAATTGTTTTCTATTGACCGCTAGACATTTTGTAGCACAGCGGGTGTTATGTTCAACATTTCTTGCCTGATTCGATCTTTTAGCTCACGGATATTGCCATGTCTGTTAGTATAAACTTTAAATTTTAAATAACCCCATAAAAAGAAGTCTAGTGGGCTAAGATCAGGTGATCTAGTGGGCCATTCCACCATTGCCCTTCTTCCTATCCACCGATCTGGAAAGTTTCTGTGTAAAAATTCGCGCACATCTACAGCGAAATGTGGTGGTCGCCATCCTGCTGAAACCAGATTCTGTTGTCTAAAATATTGGCTATTTGAATATCAGAAAAAAGCCGTGTCAAATCGGGATTTAATGTATTTTGTAAAAAATTCAGATACGATGCTCCTGTCAAATTTTCATCAAAAAGATATGGACCAAGAATTGTATTTATTACAATACCAGCCCACACATTGACCTTCTGTGGTCGTTGCGTATGGGATTCTTGCATCCACTGTGGATTTTCCTGAGACCAATAACGGATGTTTTGCTGATTAACATGCCCGTTCAAATAAAACGTTGCCTCGTCGGAAAATAAAACGTTAGCAATGAAATTGTTATTTCCATTTTGGTCCATCATATACTCGCAGAATTCAGTTCTTCGGTCAAAGTCTTCTTCAGCCAATTCATGGATGAGACATACTTTAGAAGGATGGTATTTTACCTTTTTAAAAATGTTCGACACTGAAGACTTTCCAATATTCAAATCCCTAGATACCTTGCTTTGGTGCATCCCTCACATGTCCTAATTCTCTGTATTTTCGCTCTATTCTGCTTACCGTAGATTGTGAAATAGGTTCACGATATGGGCGCATTTCATGGAATAATCTGCAGACCTCTTGTTGAATCCTATAGCCAACACCAATCATCATTAAAATTTTAATCCTCTCCCTTTGAGTTAAAGGCATTTTCAAAAACTAGTTTTTATGATAAATTAGTTTTAGATTTCACGTAAACGTACCTACTTTGAAGCGTTAATAATACAGAAGTGAACTTTTTATGACAGTTTTTAACGTCAATTAAAAAACAAATGGCAAAAAATACCTACTAACAATAAAAATAGTACGGTATAGTCGAGGGGCAAAGATCACTAATAAACGTGGTTGGGGTGTTTTTAATAGTTTATTAAAATAGTTGTATCACAATACGTTGATTTCATTTAATTTTTTAGTACGTTTCTTCGTTTGTAAATAACTTGTAATTTTGGTATTGTTGCCCACCCTGTATCAATTTGAAGCAACTTGTGATACATTTTTGGAATCAGCTCAGCAGTGGACATCGTGAAATTGGGAAAAATATGGGGTGTTCCATTTAAAAAACCGCTGATGACGTCATTACTCGAAGGTAGGTTAATTTACTATTTGAAAAAACAGTAACTTAAAATCAAAAATGGACCTGTTTCGGGAATTTTCAACAATATTGTTTATTTAGCTAATAATGAATTTATACATTACTTTATGGACGCACTGTATATATATATATATATATATATATATATATATATATATATATATATATATATATATATATATGACACTACATGAGTGAAGGCACAAGGTGTGATTTTAACCCCATTGAATTACCGTGCAAACCCTTAATACGCCTTTGATTACTTGTACTATGTACAGTGACCACTGGTTACTAAAGGTGCACCCTTTTCATGTTCAGGTACTAAAGCTGTTGGTCAAACCTACTAAACATGGAAATATGGTCACTAATACCGGGGTATTGTATAATTTTAATCCTTCCAAATGTATTCAATGATTATTTTATATTCAACATCCATCGTCAGTACATACATAGTTATTGTAATACACCGCAGAAACTTTATCTCCGAAGTCGAATTAATTCTCACAGGATGATTCGTCTAGATATCAGATTATTTCTACTTTAATATCTACATTTAGTCTTAGTAATTGTTAAGTCAATGCCCTATAGTTCAGACAAGACTCTTTCATGCAGAAGCTCAACAGTTCGATGACATTATTCATAGCAAGACATCGCGACGCTACTTCCTGGTATAATGTAGGTCAAGTTGTGAATGTGTCACGGTGGTCCCACAATTGCAGGGAGAGGATGATGCGGAATAAATGACCTAGAGTCGCAACACAGCGGTCAGTATGCGAGTGGCCGTCAGTTCACTGGGGTAAGGGTGATTAACCGCGGACATTGACCCATGTCTCACTGAGAAATCTAATTTAATAACACTTCACCACATTTATTAGCAATTAGTATTTAATATTTAAATACATATTTGCATTACGCATGTAAACTTTCAAACTATCGAGTCAATTTTTATTTTAAGGAAGCTATATGTATAAATTACTGAATAAATTATCATGGTTATTACAATAATTTAAAAATAATCAGTGTAAGATCTCTTTCGGATCACCGAGGAAGATATTCGTAAAAGTATTTATAAAAATAGAATAAAGACAAACTAACAGCTGGACAACGTACCAAGTTTTATTCTGCAGACCCAGCTATTTTACAGAACAACAGGTCTACTTCAATATTTTGCAATTCTGCTAAGCTTATTCAAATGGTTTTATGTGACACCATATATAAGTCCTAAATATATTGAATTTATAAAGAACAGATCTGCTGTAATGTTCTACTATATGTAGATTTACTAACATATGTTCCTTTACACAGTAGATGTTGGAATTTCCGTGTACAAGACTATGTTGGTACAATACACATAGATATGAACAAAGCATTTAATCAAGTAGATGTTTATAAAACTTCAAGTAGTAGGTTTTTCGAATATAATGCTCAAGCTGTTCAATTCATATCTTCTTCATTCAATAAGCAACAAGTAGTATGTAGAATAGTATGTAGAATCTCAAAGCGTCAAATCCGAACCTGGTATGGTTCAGACTCTACGAGAAGATCTGGGGTACCTCAAGGCTCAAACTTAGGTCCCTTACTATTTCGCATTTTTATAAATAATTCGAAGCGATAATTCGATATTCGCGGATTATCTTAAGAAACTTACTAACATTTCAACTATCACAGATCGTTATATACTCCAATAGGATATTATAGCAATAAATAACTGGTATTGTACAAACCACTTATGCTTGAATGTAGTCTTCATTTTTGTTACATGTTTTTTAAACGTACCTTTTGTTATATATTTTTTAAACGTACTGTACTAATAAAGTTGCAGGGTGACATTTATATAAATTGTTAAAAATTTGTATTATATTATGGAAAGTTTGTACGAGTGCTTTCATTACTTTCCATAATGTAAAAATGGACTAAACCTATTTTACTACTATGTTGATTTTGTCAAAATTCCGAAATTCGAACAAAAAGCATTTCGTACATCGACCTAAAGAATTTCGTGACACACACACACATACACACACACACACACGATAACAGCCGCTTAGTAAATATAGATAAAACTATAAAAACTACTAAAAATATATCACACAGATATATATCACAATGTTGTACATTGTGATATGTTATACCATATGGAATAGATTATAATTCGTTCAATCTAGCTATCTATAGTATGCATGCATATCTACTCTATGTTATCGTTAAAATTTGAGATTTTATTACCTTTATATTGACATTAAACTTGAAAAAAATATTACGAGTCATGGCCACTTTTATTGAAACTGTAAAACTTGAAAGAAGAATGTTCCTGTAAAACTTAAAAGAATGGAATACGTTGCAATTACTGGAACGCATTAGACTGACTAATTCGTTTATGCTTACTAATAACAGAAAGCGAAGATGCAATATATGTAATATTTATCTAACTGTGACTCTCCTACACTGTAAATAATATACTGCATTTAGATCGAGAAATGACCTACCAAATGAAATAATAGCATACCTAATTTAGGAATCTAGTAATGTTAAAATATGGGTAAAATTTTTGCGTGAAATCAAATTGCTCCTAAAAATATCTAAATGATTAACTTCACCAAATAATTATTGTCAATCACCATAGATATAGATGGCATTACACAAAAAAAAAACAGCGCTTCCTTCTTTTTGATAAGCAGCTTTAATTTCTTTATCCCCAGAGTCCAGAGTACAAAATAAATCAACCATTATTCTTACCCCCACCACACCAATATATTAGATAAATCTCTAATTAATATTATATGTCTTAATGCAAATAGAATAGCCTTAGTCTGGGACTTGTATACTGACACCATTGAACGCATTGTTAGTTGTATTGATTTAATTGATCATTAGTTAAATTAAATCTTTAAATCAAAATAATAATTATACATTTGTAAGCTCTTATTATATGTACTGCTCATCAAAAATTAAAAAATGTGTGAGATTCTCTAGGTATGCGTAGAAAAAATAGTGAGACAGCATTCGAAGGGAAGAGGATGCACTTTACTCGCGGCCAGGTCGACTTCTGTGTACATTCACATTCAATATATATTCAAGGATAGTCACTCTGTAAAAGTCTGAATGAGACTAAGTCAAGACCAGGCTATTTACTACGTACCTCGTGGGTGATACGATATCTCAGTTTTGAGACTTGTTTCTATTCATGATGATCTATAAATGAAAAATATTACTGTAAATGTATCTACCGCATAAAATATATATAAACTGCATAAAAGTATAGCATTTATTTTTTTTATAACAGCAGATTGCTGTGTTCATTCCCCGATAATCATATTCAGTTTTTTCTTTCTTTACTAAATTTTCTTAAAAACGCCACTAGATATTAGAAATGTCATCAGGTTTTGAAAATCTGCTTTTTCATTAGATACCACAGTTTTGATATTCAATTTAATTTTGCTATTCCTAAGATACCTATTTATCATATGGGGGACATATTATTATATGTTTGACTACTACTCTTCCGCAACAATTAGAGCATCTTCATAGGGAGCCCTTTGTACGACATCATATATGTATGTCCTATGTATATTTTAATTAGTACTGTCTATAAGTCTATACCCGGTCCTGTTTCATATAAATTGAAATTTCCCTTTTCAAATAATATTTTATAATTTATCTGTGTAGATTACACTCCGACAGTTATAGCGTAGTTTACTGCTAGTAGTTCTTGTCTAGAAGACGCTTCTACTTCTGGTGTTGCTATAGGACTTGTTCTGAAAGCGTTTGTAATGAATCATAAGGTGGTTTCTTGAATTAAGTCCAGCATTTTCATTTTGGGCTTACAAGCAGGTGAATGAATAATTAACCTATAATCAATTTTTGATGGTACGTTTTATATAAATGTCGACACCTCAGTTTATGTTAAAAATATACCTTAAGATGTTTAAGCTTGATTTGCATTTAGTGGCAACATTTTTAATGTGTTTACTCTAAATGACGTTCCATTTAAAGGTGAATCCTAGGAATTTCAGTTATTCCACATTTTTAGTTCAGAGATAATTAAATTGTAGGTGTGGCTCGTACTGCTGGAATGTAATTCGATAAAAATCATTTGGAAGCCAGTAAGAGTTTTTTAATTTATTTTATTTATGTTGCATTGTACAGTGTTATCGTCCATAAAGGGGGCTGAGTAGGCAATAATAATCATCCACAAATGTAAAGCTCTTTACTGACATTAATTTCTTGCACTAAATCATCTATTATTATCGAAAATAAGGTAGCATATTCCAGAACCAGACATTGCACCTCAGTGCTTTCAAGAATGAAAGCAACCTAATGCACCGGCGACGACATCCAGTGAATTGATCAAGCTGACGAGAATGTTCTTCTCGTCCCTCCAGTTGTTCCACCAGCACCTAGCGAAAAGCGATCGCCACCGCTATATCTATTTAATGGCCAACTACATGAAGACTCAAAGTAATTTCTATACCAGATGAACCTGTACTTTCCAGTCAATCGGACCATTGAAGACCTCGACAAAGTAAACATTACCTTTGTACAACTGAGCAGCGAAGTTATCGCGTGGTATAAACCCTGCCGAGCCCTCATCCCCAACTTTGACCAGGTATGTGACAGAATACTCCAGATATATATAACTTGCTCATAACCATCACCCAGACCATGAAGAAACTGTACTGGACAGATCAGACTCACAATCAATTGCAGTCTTCATCACAGAGAATAGGTTACCAGGTTGCATTTGTAGGACCATCCGTGATGGGATGTCATCGACCTGCTCTTCGGGAATGTCATCTTCAGGATTCCTCCATTCATTCGGCTTTGGTTCGTCTAATGTTCGTTGAAGGATTCAAGAGTAGGTCAGTTAGATGGTCGCTCCTGGTTACACCTTGGATGGTCTTCAAATAGATCGTCCGGGCCCTGTACATGTCGCTGCTCTCTGTCTAAGTTGGTGGAACCAAGTTCATGGTATTTCTAAATTTCGCTCTTGCGTTGAGTCAATGTGATATTTGCAGGATATCACTGGCGTTCTTCTTGAATCTTTTGGAAGAGCCTTAGACCGAAAAGGTTATATCGCCGTCTCCCATACGTCGGTAATGGGTGTCTCTAGTAGCGGCGGCTAGTCCAGGTCTTAATGTAAGCACTTTCCTGGTATTTTCTTAGCAGTGCAGTGTTCCACGTACCGATAGCCGTAATTCTCGTGTATAGATTCTTCACATAGTCCTCGTCCTGGGAATCCTTGAACGAGTGTCGCTTTCAAAAGTCATCGATTCGAGTTCATAATGTTCCACATCTTGATGGTATTGGACACAATGGACGTTGCATCAAATTTTTTGGGTAACCCGGCGTGGTTTTCACAGTTCCACCGCCACCTGCTGACTTCGGGAGTACTCCTCTTCACCTTTTCAAGTCCACCTAAGGCGCCATGTTGTTATCGGTGCCTCTCCCTTTTCCCTCTCCAATGGGTGGAGAATCAGTGGTATCATTGACAAAGTTCAGGGCCATGACTGGTTCTCCACATCGCACAGTGGTCCAGGATCCACGAAAAGCTGGCCAAAAGTCCAAAAATCAATTTCGCGTTCTAAGTTTCGTAAAGGTATGGTATATTACTATATATAAATGAGGAACTTTATTCACTTATCCAGACATGCCGCAGTTCACACCTTCGAACAGGGCGCCTCACCAAACACGACAGTAGTGGACCACCTAGAACTCTAAAAATGAGTGAAGGTGCTCATGTGATCTTTTGAAATGTTTTTGCTTGATTTTATCCAAAAGTATGTTCCCAAAAGAAGGCAAGTCATTTTTTAAATGTTGAGTTTATATACCTGGTGATTGTTTTTTCATTTTCGTTGTTATAATTATATTCATACAAACGCTTAGTATGTATTCCAGCTGCTCCGACATTCTCCTTTAAACGAACGTGTTCATTGAGATGTCTTTTAAGTACAAACAAAAAATTACATCCACTAGCATCCCCCTTCATACTTTTGTATAGCTACGGGGCCTGGAGTAGCTCAGTCGCGAAATACTCGTACAAGCGCACTTAAAGTGCCTCGCTGCCTTGGGTGAGTGATGGCGACGCTCCTATTTACCAGATGCCATCTCGTTAGCAGGTACGACCACCGTATGTATGTATTCCTTCTCGCTGGCGTATCTGTCCGTCACCTCGAGTGTGGTGTGTGCCTTAGTCCATTGACCAGGCATTCTTAGGTTTTGGGGTAGATTTTATGGAGGGCGCAAAGCTTAAGGTATCCATTCCCTGCATTGGGAGCCGTTTGTTCCTGAATTTGTGGGTCATGCTCCATTCAGGCAGCCCTGCAACAGAAGCATAACCATCTTGTTCTTCTAAACCATAACCATGTTATACCTCTTCTAAGCCAAGCCTTCAGTATTTCAAATTCAGCCGATGACTCTTTGGCTGGATCACTCCTAACGATAGTTGTCTAGTCCGTTTATGTACTAAGGCCTCACCCCTCTGTAACCCCTTCCTGCAATAGGGAACTAGATTATGTCCTCGAGATCGATAGGCCTCGCCACGCTGTCCATATTGTCTCAAAAGTCCATTGTAGCAGATTTCCCACGACGTTTTGATGAAACCTCGAACATCAATTTTCTCGCATTGTCCTGCCTACACTTTCCGGAGATTCGCATTTCGTAAAAAGCATGGTACAGGGGAAGAGGTTCATAAAGTAGTCAAGCAAGTCGACAACGATTTAAAAAAGAAAATGTATTACATCGCTGCGCTGCCTTCATGGACATCAGCCAAATCTTTGATAAAGTATAGCATACAGATCTGTTGTATAAAATAAAAAAAAAAACTTACCACATCACTTTTATAAAATATGAAAGTCACACTTAACTAACAGATTTTTCCTACCAACTCCGGAGTACCCCCAGGAAACGTACTGGAGCCGATACTGTATCTATTGTTCACCTCGTACTTGCCAACTACAGGACTAACTAGAATGTCCACATTCGCTGATGATACAGCAATACTGTCGTATTGCAGTATTATGAAGTATTGCGACAGTATCCATAAGTACGAATATTCCAAACAAGATCAAACCTACTCACATGAATGCCAGAAACGAATCATCAACCAATAAGCCGACGGGATGTTATCCAACGAAATCATCTAACGCAGCATATCTGAATACAGCTCTCTAGTGGTACTCATCATTAAGCACTTTCTCTCAAGGTGCCTATTCGAGATACTCCTAGATGTCCAACTAACGCAAGATGGCCAAATGCATCCGCAGTTGAGCCAAGTCACCTAACCACCGATGTTAGAGTAGTATGCCAAACGTAAATCCACAATGAGGGTTGTCAAGATGACGTGACGAGATTGTCCCTCATCCAACATGAAGGAATCCGTGATGATGAATAAAGCAGATCGCAGAGCAGATAATGGGTCGCAGAGCATTACCACATTAAAAATGGAACACTATGATACAAAGAAGCAGACAAACCTGGCATGCTCTACGTACCCCTCAAAAAATGGAGTTAGGTTATAGAAGAACATCACTACGCATCGCTAGCAGGTTAGCCCGGATGCGATGAAACCTTCATCGCTATCCACTAAACCTTCATTGGACACAGTATCGTAGAACCTACGTACGTTCCAGCATGCTATGCGCCTTCATCAAATAAGGAGCCAGAACCCAAAGCACCGCTCACACCATGTACCGCTTCTACTCCTTGGAAATTCGTAAGCCTTAACTGGGACACTGGTCCTCTATGCACGAGAATCACCCGGAACAAAAATAATATAGAACAGTATCTACACGAGGTTCGGAGATAAATTGGTGTGAGAGAGTTCCTCGCTCCGGCCTATGGTTGGATTATGAAGACAATGATTGGGTTATGGGAGGTATTCTTGTCGTCGAGTGCCTCATCCTGAATACGTTAGTATTCAGGATTAGGCGTATGTCCTAGTATGATGTCTTCGAGCATGTTATAAATCATTAGCATTACCAAATCTACGATTTCTAGCATTGGTACCAAATCCATGGCACCTCTAGAGTGGGCGTAAAGTCTCCGTTAGATCAGACGTGTTTTTGATCAACCAATTCGTACCGCTGTACCTACTACACTTACACTAGTCCACCCGGATTAGATTAATGCTGGCTCCGGTGTCCACCAGTGCCTGGACTACTGTCGATTTCTCGCCCCCTTTTTAACGGTCCTGGTGTCTCCTTCTAGACCGGCCTTGTCCCACCTGGCAAGGGTGGTACCAATCGTTATAGGCGTCTGAATGGGACTAAAAAGGGGTTGAGCCTCGGTTCGCCCTCCCAGATACAGATTCATATGCTCCTTTTCTTGCGGTCGTAGCCCTGAGACGCGGATAATTACCTGGACAGACCTGTTGAAGACGTCGTCGAATCCGATCGCTGAACTGTGATAGAGGTCTAGCGACTGATTCTCTTGGGACGTCTCCAAGATTCTTACTGAAAAATGATCGTAAAATGGTTTTAGACCGCTCAAATTAAAAACGATAAAATAATCTAAAAAAGGTTTATGATGAAATCACTGAAAATAAATTATTGAGGTCCATATGCCTTTTGAAACGCAAACAAAAATTTTTATTTTTTCCCTTGGTTTTCTTGATTACTCAAAAACCGTTACTGATAAAATATTCTTAACTCAAGATATGAAAACTATAAAGCTGAAACTTTAATTTGTTTTATTTAAAATTGCTCTGCAACTATGTCTCTTCAAGTTACAGCCCTTTGAAAATCACCTAAAAATTTAGGATTTTTTTACATCCCTTAATTTTTGTGCTTAGTGTATGTATAACCGAAAATCCAAAAAGGTGCTGAATATTACTGGATATTATTATTATGAAAATCAATACAACTAATACGACAATGTTGAGCCCGATTACCTATATGCTAACCGAAAATCAGTAACAAACCGATAATCAAAAATTAGAAAATCAAAAATCCCAAGAACCTGGTTTAATACAATTACATTTTACGAAATACAATGAAGGATTTATAGGTGCAGAGAATTTCGCAAGAAAATATACAAAAACCAAATGAAATATCTTTCAATATAAATCATACTTTAATTATACCACCTGAGCTACAAGTATTAAAATAGCAGTAAAACAAAAAACCGGTATAGAAATACTAAACTATTCTAAATTTAGAAATGTCGAAAGCCCAAAGCTTTAGTAAATATAATAAATAATTTTGCTACAATCACAAATATAAACAAAAATCCAGTTAAATTTACAATTTCAAAAACTTTTGATATACAATTTAGTTGATATCAGTTATATCGAAAACATTGATATCGATATTCCCTTAGATAAAAGACAAGAAATCCCTTTAAAACTAAATTTAGAAACCTTAGATTGAAACTACAATAAGAAAGATAAAGATGCCCTTCGCAAACTTTTTTACTACTAAAAGTTCCCACTGTAATTTTTATTAAATCATATCGTTAACCAGAAATTCATAGCATGAAGTAAAATCGCAAATTTCAAAAATGTTAGATCATGGTATTATTCAACACAGTACATCCCTATGTTGAAGTGTAATTTGGATCATATTAAAAGAACTAGACGGAAAAAATGATACGTGAACTCGTGATAGACTATAGAAAATTGAAGAAATAAACAATTGGCGAACCTTTTCCCAATATTGTCAATATTTTGGATAAATTAGGCAAAGTAAACTATTTTCTACTCTCGAGTTAGCTAGTGGTTTTCGCCGGATTGAGGTCGACTTAAATTATGTACAAAAAACGACCTTTTCTGGACATAAAAACCGCCACTACGAAATCAAATGTATGCCTTTTGGCATTAAAAATTCCCCTGCTGTTATGAAAACAATAAATCTGTAACATGTGTAAATGTTTTTACTATTACATAAAAGACAAATGTTAGTAATTATTTAAAATAGAATAATAATAATACAGTATGTACCTAATTAACATATCCATAAAAATAATAACAAATAAATATTTCCGCTGCCAAAAAATATGGAACAAGAAGAAAAAATTAAAATATATTGAACCATTTACTATTCGAAAATTAATGTATATTAATAATGAATTGTGACTCATCGTCACTCAAAATTGAGTAGATCGCTACTCAAGAATAATGTAGAATAGTTAGCGTACTTAATGTCTTATAAAGGGTATCCCATCCAGAAGTAGTAGCTGCAATTATTGGGCAAATGAATAATATTTGTACAATAATGTTGTGTTCAATTGTTTATTTAAACTATGCCATTATACATGGAATACAATATCTTGTAAGTGGCCGCCTCTACTTCTCTGGCAGCAGTGGATTCTTTTGATTGATGATGATTTTCCATCACTTCGCGACATAGCCATGGCCCTATGTCCGCAATAACTTCGCTAATGTTATTCTTCAGCTGTTCAATCGTAACGGGATTATTGGCATAGACATTTCTTTTAACGTAGCCCCACAAGAAAAAGTCAAATGGGGTCAAGTCACATGAGCGTGGTGGCCAATCAACTTGAGCTCTGTGAGAAATTATGCGCCCAAGAAATTTGGTAGGCAAGAGATTCAGCGTTTCATTAGCTATGTGGCACCTAGCACCATCTTGCTGAAACCATATATCACCTACATCCAAATCATTGATTTGTTCAAAAAAGAAGTTTGTTAACATCTTACGGTAACGTAGTAACCGCTTCGCCTGCTTCCTTGTCGAAGAAGAACGGCCCAACAACTCCTCCTGCCCACAAAACGCGCCACGCGGTAGCCCTTGCTGGATGCATTGGTTGTTCTTGGATGAGACGTGGATTTTCAGCTCCCCAGATGTGGCAATTTTATTTTTTTACGTATCCTTATAATTGAAAATGCGCTTCATCGCTGAATATCAGTTTTTCCAAAATTCGCCGTCAACTGCGATGTTCTCTAACAGCCATTCACAAAACTCACGGCATCATGCATGGTCCCGTGGTTTCAACTCCTGTGTCAAATGGATCTTATACGCATGAAAATGAAGATCTTTCGTCAAAATTCTCTGTAATGTTGACTTTGAGAGATTTAATTATTGGGAACGACGTCTCATGGATATGGTGTTATCTGCAGCCACACTTGCACTGACCGCTTTAATATTTTCAACTCAACGTTGCCCACGGTGATGTATAGGTGGCTTTTTATCACACACGGAGCCACTTTCCCTGAATTTCGCCATGACGCGTTGAATTTTCCGCTTAGCAGGTGCTGCACGACGCCTCATAATTGCACGTAATTTTATTTCAGTGCCCACAATTGAACCATTACTTTCCTAGTACGCTTGGACAATAAGTATGCGTTGCCGAACAGTATAGCGCTCCGTTTTGCAATGGCATACTCTCCACGTAGGTAATAACTACGAAGCATAAACTACCAAAAACTGCCGCAAGAGTAATGGCGACAAGTTTAAATCGGCTACCTCTCGCTGGGACACCCTATATTTAAATTATGTGTCTCATTTCTGTGCATAAATCTCTTATGTAAGAAGAGGTGGAGATGATGATTAAACGATGAAAGAAATTTAAGTAAATGGAACTTGTAGAATTTATTTTAGGCAATTAAATTGTTATTGAATGTTGAAACTTATACAGTCGTACCTTCTCAAATAGTAAATAAATTTGTAACATGTATTTTGTATTTTTGTAACTTATTTTTTGTAGCTAAAACTAAATAAGAATATATTATGTTGCAGTTGGTCATGATAGCTAATATCACACATTTATTTCTAATTTTAAATTTAATTATGCTTTTATTAGAATAAAGCAACTTCAACCGTATATACCATGTGTCTCATAAATGAAAACACCTGGATATTTTCGTCAGTTTTTCAAATCCAGATTTGAGCTTTGGCACAATTGTATTCTATATAAGACGTACATTTTGAGGCAACCAACTTAAACTTAAGTAACCAACTGAGACAACGGCAGCCCCCTAAATCGGGCTCATTCCTGATATTTTACTTTTCACTGAATATATCGAAACAACGTTATTAGAAAAGTATTATTCAGAATCTAGTTTGAGCCCCAACACCAAATTTCATTACAAAAGTCGCATTTTTAGTTTTTTCAATATTTTTTGACTCACACACGGTTACAATTTTGGTTTTCAATTTAATAGGATGTCATGGAAATGAAAAAAGATATTGAACAGAAGTGTCGATTTGATCAAAAATATTTGAATTTTAAGAGAAAAGAAAACCAACAAGTAACTTTTGGTAATTGAAATAAGTAAAAAAAAAACCAACAGTTTAAAGTAACAATCAGTTTTTGAGATAGTTACTCATTACATATTTATAAAAATTTAGTTAATTACTGGGTGTAGCCTCTCTCAGCTGATCCTCCTTCAATTTGAATATATTTGTCAATTCTTTTACGATTATAATTGATTACTCTTCTCAGCTTTAGAATGTTAATTTCAAAACAGGCTCGTCTTATTTTAAAGTTTTTCTCAATTTCTTGACCTTTTTTGTAAATCTTATTGTTCACTATTCCTCAGATATAAAAATCTAATGGTTCATGTCAGAGAACCTAGGAAGCGAGTGTTCATCAAAAGACTATTTCTTCCTATCCAGCGCATTGGAAAATATTCGTTCAACCACTGACGAACAATTCTGGAATTATGGATTGACGTACCATCCAGCTGAAAAATAATTTCCTCTCGCACAGTAAGGAGAAGATTTTCAATTGCATCCCGTAATTCAGTATCGAAGAAGTTAATTAAACGCTCAACATGTAACAAGTTATTAAAGAAAAACGAACCAATAACTTGTAAAATTCCACACCATACGTTAACTCTCTCTCTGAATACTGGTCTTTACAAATAATGACCCAGTGAGGCTTTTCTGTAGCCCAGTATCTACAGTTTTGAGAAGATATCACCCTATTAGTAGTAAATGGAGTCTCACCAGTAAACAATATTCTATGTAGAAATTTCCCTGAGCCCAATAGCAATATTCTAACCTTTCATTTTCATCACCTTCTTCCAAAATATGTAGATATTTTGTGTTATAACTTGTAAGGCTTAACTTTATGACTACTGAACATCTAATTTTCTCCTTCTCGATATTCAGTTCCAGTGGTGGTGCTAGCATTATTTTGTGGTTGGGCGAAAATAGGCAGGAAATATCTAGGGTGGGCAAGGGCGTTAAATATATTATTTTATGTGCGAATATGATATAGTGGTATTATAAGAGTTTGGGCGACCGGTTGGGCAAAAGGGATTTTGTCTGGGCGCTCGTCCACCCGTGCCCACCTCTGTCGCCGCCACTGCTCAGTTGAGACGCTAAATCTCGTAGAATCGCTCTTGGATTCGCTTGATTTGCTACTAAGATTACGTTATCTCCAAGATGCGGATGTACATATTCGACGGAGTTTATCATTCTGAGATATTTTAATAACACTGCCAGTTTCATTGAAAAGAATATTTATGGCGGCTGCAGTTCCATGACTAATAGCCACTCGTAAAGGATGTCTTCTGTGAAATCTGTAGAGCTACTATTCTGCTACTATCAGCTCCATCATCAAATAACTTTATTATTTCGTTTTTCCCTTAAATGCAAACGCATTTTACGATTGTAAACTAGAACTTTACACAATATAAATAAAAGTTGGCCAGATTGGCATTTAATTTAATCATAGTTGTTGTCTTCGTGACATCCTATTAAATTGAGAACCAAAATCGTAACCGTGTGTGGACTTTGCCAAAAATTATTGTAAAAACTAGAAATGCAAATTTCGTAATGGAATTTGGTGTTGGGGCTCAAACTAAATTCTGAGTAACACTTTTCTATAAAATATTGGAAATGAGCCCCATTTAGGGGGCTACCGTTGTCTCTATTTGTTGCTTAAATTTAAGTTGTTTGCCTCAAAATGTAATGATGAATCCATATCTCAACAAATGCCACTTTTACTTTTCTGCACTCAACTATATCAGAGCAGAAAAATAATGTAATCGTGTAAAGAAAAAATGGAAAAAATTTTTTCTAGTGTTTATTTTACGTTTTTCGACCTAAAAACCAAAAAAAAAACTATTTTAAAAAAATTGTGCTGTGTGTGTCGCTATCGTCGTTGTTATCGGTATTTATTCTTGTTAGCACAATAACTCAACTAAATCGTGTCGGATCGATCAGGTTTTGACTTATTCTAATCGGGAACGTCTCTCAGACGACACCTATTGATTTTGAGGTGGATAGAACACAGTCTACCATATTCATGGGTTATGAGAAAGCACGATGATGGACTATTTGAGAAATTTTTTTGTTAACACGATTACTCAATTAAATCGTGTCGGATCGATCGGGTTTCCACTGATTCTGATGTCGTCTGGGACGTATACCAGACGACATCTATTGATTTTGAGATGGATAGGACACACCCCACCCTGTCCATTGGTCATGAGAAAGCACGATGATGGACTGTTTGAGAAATAAACAGTTTTAAAATTTTAAAACGAACTTTTCCGCACGTAGAACACCTCTATCTCGAAATTGAGTGGCCGAGAAAAACCTAAATGCAGAATATGTATTTTATACGACAGTTTTACTTTTTTAATTGGCGACTGCTTCAGTGCCGTATCAATTTATTTTTTCTCAGCCACTCAATTTCAAGATAGAGATGTTCTACGTGCGGAAAAGTCCGTTTTAAGGTTTTAAAACTATTTAATTTAGATTCGCATGCTTTTCTTGCAAGAACCACTAATGAATCAATAGCTACTTCAATCAATTTCATCATTTTTTCTGGAAATTTAAACGGGAACTGAAGGAGAAATTCTTGATACTAGAATGTTCTACCGAAACAACAAAGAAATGTGAGTATGTATTAGATTTTATAAGTTTTTACTCCCTTCCTGCCCACTATTTCTTCAATTTTGTCCCAAACCGGAAATCAAACGGGGGAAACCCACAGAGCACAACAAAGTAGGATACACCAAGAAAGCTTCAACTTATATATATATATCCCCCATATATTTCCATCTTATGTTCTTATTTTGAAAACGTTGACTAAGTTAACCTTTGCGACGTTAAGATTTTTTCGTATTTCTTTAAAACGAGAGCCATATGGAAAAAATTACGACGCACTAAAAAAACGCTTATATACGAGTACTAAAAAATAATATATAATAAAAAATTACGTGTGTAATTTTTTTATTTCCCTAACGCACAATTTACTGTATAAAATGTGCTGTAACATAAAATGTTACAATTTCTCCCACCAGTATGATGAGAGAATGTTATACTTGCCAATTTATAAAGGGTTCACTGGCAAGGCAATGTGAGTGGGTCAGGGCTGGAATGACGTCCCGTCGTAATCCGCCCCCACTCTTAGTGAACTGGCAACACAGGGACCCATTACATTTAAACTCGGCATCGACCCACAACGAATCATTCTGAACGATACGTCCGTGCATAGTGTGACGTGCTACTTTGTCAGTTTTAGCAGCAGCATGTTCGGTCTCGACCCCACTGGACTATACTAACTTATACCACAGTATATTAGTTGACTCCTTTCATTCGACAAGCTAATCAGTTGGTTTTAAAGACATTTCTTATAATAACTTAATGATGGACGGAGGAAAATTGGATCCCACAGGACAATATTAGTGTGCGTCAGTTTAATTTAAATATTCTATCTTTTTTTATAAACAAACATCACACGATGCCCGTAACAGGAGGAAAAGGTCTGGATCCCACGGGATTGTACTGACATGGGGTGAAATGTGGCACCGCCAAAGAGGTGACGGCGGCCGTCCAGAAACTTCAAGTTGTAGACGCAAAAGGCTCCGGTAAGTTTACTTCCGCATATTCAGTTTGTACGGTTATTGACCGAACCTCAATCGTATTCGCCCACTTTTAAGTTGCCCCCGCAACTTGCGTATACATTGCACATACATTGATTTATTTCTATTAAATGTGTAATGTACGCATGCTTTGTAAAAATCCATTATTTAAAATGCCAAAAAGACAAAGTAGAAACCGAATACGTAATCAAATTAAAAAAGCAAATGCAGTGTTTTTTTGTCTCATCCGAACTTATCGATATATTGTTACAGAGCCTATGCAGTCGATTATATTTTGTCCGAAATTATTTTAACGCAGATCGCATACATATTTTTAAAATAGTCTACCAGCTGATTGACCCGAGATCATTGACACCGTACAGGTATTGTAGCACATCATCTTTTAATAAAGAGAGAGATGATAGTTTATAATTACGTATATGTCTGTAAGTGGTCTTCCTCCAGCTTGATGCATCACCAAACGATTTTACTTATAAATTTATATAATTTGGAAATTCAATAACTTTTAATAAAATAAATGACACAGCTCAATGTAGAGTACATTGACCCGACGTGTTACTCGGCCTGTAACTCCATTAAGAATGAATTATCTTAAAGTTGCTATTTTTATATTAGGATTGTGTACATCCCAAAATATTGTTAGGGACTGCTTGGCGTATTTATTTTTTATCCAGTATTAGGTTTGTTGATCTTTCTGATTTCGGTGCAGTGACCTTATGTTCAATGTGCGACTAGGTCCCGCTTTTACATAGTCCCGTGGAAATTAAACAAAATTAAAGTAAACAAAACTATTTATATAACTATATATATTCCCACGATCAATGTACGTATTTGGTTGGATTAACGCATTAACTGTGATAATTAACTATAAAAAAATGTATACATGTGAAAATTAATAGCATTCGTGTTGAATGTAATAAACACGCATTTTTTTAATTGTACGTAGTACAAATCAATTATATTTGATACAGATGTTACTTCATTAAAATATTACTCCGGTTAATAATAATGTTTATTTATCTATGTAGGAGTACAAGTCCAATATATAAATAGACTTACGTTTATAATAAAGATGCAATTATAGAAAGCAATTTTAATGTCGACAACTGACATTTAAAACTAATTTTAAGATTAAAGGTTAACTTCAGGCAACTTTATACGCAAATCTCATGACGTGCATATGCATATGGGCACGTGACGTGATAAAAGTTGTATTTCTTAAGTTGTTTATTAATCATAATATTTATAATTAATATATACGCGAATTGGTATAATTTACGAATAACTTTCTAAAAACTGCGACAAAATACTTTGGCATTAGTAAGACCAAGTATATTTATTTCCGGATTGCAATTTGTTAAGGTCGCCGCTCTAAAGCTTAAGGCTATGTATATATGTATATAAAACATCATATGGTATATTCCATTGGTAAATAATTATCTCTATTTTCATAGAGTGGATAGTTGATCCTAATTGATTACTGGATACCGTATAGAGGAATTCAGATATTGCATCTTAAGTACTATTGTCCTTGCAACCAAATTCTTTTGGCAATTATGTATCTAAAACAAGGCCATTTTTTATTTTATATTTTTATGAGTTGTGATTGTACTGCAAGGTAACTTTTGCCATGGTCACGACAATCTCTTTTAGTAGACTTCTAATTCGAAACTTTTTGTTACAGATGATGATCCGCTTAAAAAATAACATCTCACTGCCACAAAGTTACCGATTGCCACTCACAATTTCTGGATGATTGAAGACTGATGTTTTTGTTTTTATTATTTTAAGATTGTTTTTATTAAATTATATTAAGTTAAGTTCTTGAAATAAGCATTGACATAAATATTTTGTCAAATTGTTGTACATAATAAAATGTTTCCGTTGCGTATATTATTGCATATATTGTGGTTTACGATTTCTATAAGTTTTGAGTAAAGAATGTTTTACTCATATACATTACCTTGCGTTCTATAAAAATTGTTTTCCGTACCGTTTTCCTTTTGTTCGTAAGTTCTGACTCATAGCTGGGAGGTATATACATATTACCAAGATATTACACATAAACATTTGCATTACTTAATGTCATTAATTAATATAAATTGTGCCAACAATCTAAAAGCTACGTTTTCAGTTATACTAACTTTATAAGACCTGTATTTTATAAATTTAAGTAATGTACGTATCTGTATATGTGTATATAGTCTTGAAATACAATAATTGCAAAATTTATCCTGACTGTACCACGTACAAAACAATACACAACCAATGCACCACGTTTTCATTTTAAAAATATTAAATTACATAATTGGACAGAAGAAACTCGATTGTATAAAAAAATAATAATTTTAATAGGACGAATTGATTAAATAAAATATTCACAGATATTTTTATTATTGTTTTTTTCATTGTAATAATATAAAATATGTTTAACTTTACACATTACATAGCATTTATTACATATTAAAACAATTAGCAAAACCCGACTAAAAAATAGTGAAAGATTTCAGAAACGATATGAACAATTTTTTTCAAGCGAATATTTAAAAAAGAACTTTAATTTGTATTATTAACTGATAAAAGAAGCTAAAATAGATCACATATTCATATCCAGTTAAATTTCATAAAAATCTAATTATTCAAGAATATAAGTCCTAATTGGATATATCATGTTATTTAAAACTTAAAATGCTTAAAACAATCTTTATATATGTATACAAAAAACATTTACGAAGTTTTGTTTATCATTTTGTCTAACCACTACCGTGGTAGATATGAGGATTCATAATAATAATTATTGTGAGCAGTTCAAAATATAAAACATTATTTCCAATTAAGTCAGTTAATATAATATCATCTGTGGATTATTAATTGGTAAAATATTTTCTATATCTGATGCAATTAAAAATTATGCATATATACAGAAGACAGAAATACAAGTTTAATTTTGTAACGATTTTTTATGAAAATTGTAATGGTAATGTTCTTATAATAGTAACTATAATATCCACTAGTATATTAGTACTGATTATCTTTGCCCCAAATTTCTAATTTGAGATTTTGTATAAATGGTACATTATTAATGTATTCTATATTATTTACAAAACAAGAAATCGATATAATTTGTGATGTACGGTTTGTATATATCAAAGTTTCAGTTTTTGTTCCACTCTATACTTGTTTTTCCTATGCAGTAAATAATTATTAAAAATGTTTATAGAATTGTATTATTTTATAGAAAATTCGCATTAATGTATTTATTGATACATTGTCAGCAATTCATAGCCAAATCCATGTGCTCTATCTATGTTTTATTGGTTTCTATTTCAAATAAAAAATGAATATTAACCTTTTTTCAAATTAAAATGCTGAAACGTCCATTGTATTTACATTTATGTTTATTTTCAAGAGATTATACTAATTTATCTATATATTTATTACTATATGAGCTAGTAATATTTATGTGAATATATATATATATATATATATATATATATATATATATATATATATATATATATATATATATATATATATATATATATATATATACATAATATATAAATACATACAGTATGTGCGTAAAATATAGACCCCATAAATTAGACAATCCCCTAAGTCCAAAGCCAAAGTTATCTAGGCGGGGATCCATACTGAAATAAACAGTTTTAAAAATTAAAACGGACTTTTCCGCATGTAGAACATCTATATCTCGACATTGAGTGGCCGAGAAAAAATAAACCAACACATAAATGCAGAATATGTGTTTTATGCCACAGTTTTACTTTTTTTAAATAGTCCACCATCGTGCTTTCTCATGGCCCGTGGACAGGGTGGGGTGTGTCCTGTCCACCTCATAATCAATAGATGTCGTCTGATAGACGTTCCTAATCAGAATCAGTCGAAACCCGATTGATCCGACACGACTTAATTGAGTGATCGTGCTAACAAAACAAAATTCTCAAATAGTCCACCGTTATGCTTTATCATGACCCATGTACATGGTAGAGTGTGTTCTATCCACCTCAAAATCAATAGGTGTCGTCTAGGAGACGTCCTCAATCAGAATCAGTCAAAACCCGATCGATCCGACAGTATTTACTTGAATTATCGTGGTAACAAGAATAAATGCCAACGACAACGATACACACACAGCAGAAATTTTATAAAAACCATTTTTTGTTGTTTTTAGGCCGAAAAACGTTAAAAATAATAAACGATAAAAGAATAAGCCAAAAAAAAATTTGTTTTTTCACTTTTTCTTTACACGATTACATTACTTTTCCGCGTATAGTGGAGTGCGGAAAAGTAAAAAGGCGGACAACACCCATTCACACAGACATTGCCAATGCTGGGGCGCTTGGAATCGAACCAAGATCACGACAGTCACCAGCTAATCGCATACAAGCACCCTTCGCTGTTAACTATGGCACCAGACAAGATGCCAACACCAATATCTAACAAAAACAAGCTAAAAGGCATCATTTTATTTGACATAAAAAATGTATCATCATATGGTACATAGGGCATTATCAGCTAACATCTCATTTAATCGATATACAGTCTTATAAAAACACCACTCGCTATAATTCCATCGTTATTTGTCCCACTTTAAAAAATAATAATGACTTAAAAACATTACAAACTGGTACTAATGTCGGTTTCTTTCAACAGCAAACGACAATCAACTTTATATGGATATGGTGTATAGGCACTCTTGGAGCGGTTCAGTAGTCTCCTCGCTCCTCTGACCTTATACCGCTCGATCTTTTTATTTTAGGGATATTTGGGGGAATTTATTTATTAAAATAAATTTTATTTATTACCCCATTTAAAACATAAAGTTATCGACATACCTGTATGCCACGAAACATCTCCAATTTTTATCTAGTAAAACGGTAGACCAGTTGAACAACTCTTATACAGTTCTTTTTGTAAATCTTCGTTACTATCATTAAATTTTAGAACGTTATCGTAACCTATCCTTTTCCTGTGTCTTTATTTTTCATGTCTAACTCGATAATTTTGATATAATTTTAAATTAATATTAAAAGAGTGTTTTATACATTTTATCCCCAAATATTAACTTCTATCACGAGTTAATATCGTCCAATTTAGAGAGGGAAACTAAATCCAGCGAAGCAAAAAAATATCGTTCTATTTAAAACAGATATCTGTTTCCATTGATATTGAAAAAGGTTAACATTGGTACCAATTTATAATGTTTTTTTAATCGAATAAAAAATGGTGGGGTTGCAGTTTGACCCGTTTTTTATAAGATAGTCTATATATCAACTAGTTTTAGGTGTTACACTGATTTTCCTGGTGTTATTTGGTTGTTATGATATTATAGGGAATAGTACTCAATACGCCTCATTATCTTAAGCCGTCCTTAATCACAAATATAGCTATTACTTTTCTGATATAATTTTTAGTGTATTTGTATGTACAGTAATGATTTTTTTCTTAATTAAATATAACGAATAAACAGTTTTAAAACCTTAAAACGGACTTTTCCGCACGTAGAACATCTCTATCTCGAAATTGAGTGGCCGAGAAAAAATAAATTGATACGACACTGAAGCAATCGCCAATGAAAACAGTAAAAATGTCGCATGAAACACATATTCTGCATTTATGTGTTGGTTTATCTTTTCTCGGCCACTCAATTTCGAGATAGAGATGTTCTACGTGCGGAAAAGTTCGTTTTAAGGTTTTAAAACTGTTTATTTCTCAAATAGTCCACCATCGTGGTTTCTCATGACCCATGGACAGGGTGGGGTGTATCATATCCACCTCAAAATCAATAGATGTCTTCTGGTAGACGTCCCTAATCAGAATCAGTCGAAACCTGATCGATTCGACACGATTTAATTAAGTGATCGTGCTAACAAAAGAAAATTCTCAAATAGTCCACCATTGTGATTTCTCATGACCTATGAAGATGTTAGAATGTGTTCTATCCACTTCAAAATCAATAGGTGTCGTCTGGGAGACGTCCCCGATCGGAATAATTTACCCGGATAAACCCGATCGATCCGACACGATTTAGTTGAGTTATCGTGCTAACAAGAATAAATGCCAATGACGACACACACAGCAACATTTTTTTAAAACCATTTTTTTTTGGTTTTAAGCCGAGAAACGAAAAATAAACGCTAGAACAAAGAATTCCAATTTGTTTTACACGATTACATTACTTTTCCGCTCTGGTATAGTTGAGTGCGGAAAAGTAAAACATAAAATTTACCAGATAAATTAGACAACCCTCCAAACCCAAATCTAAAGCTGTCTGGATGAGGGGTGCATTACTGCTCCTGCCACGCCTTCTATCTCAAATATGTCCTGTTCGTTTAATTCTCCTTCATATTCTGTTTTTCATATGAATCATGTTTTCACGTTCCACTACCTGATTTATATCAGGTAAGTGTTCTGCCGTCTTCAGATAATATGTATATGCATTTGTTTTTTTCTTAACTAAATGTTTTTAATACTTTATAAAAGAGCGTCTTTAATCATTTATTTATCTTCTGTCCTCTGTGCTTTGTATTCATTATAATTTTCGTTAGTCATTCTTTAATTTTTTTTTTTCATTTATAATTCTTCGCCTGTATTTCCATTACATTACACAACTTTATATAAATGATATAAATTTGACATTGCCTATTTTATCTGACTAAAATATAAGTGTATAAAGTCAAGTTTTCCGCTAATATATACACTGTCCTATCGAAATAGGTTTCTTTAATCCTTTCTGGATCTGCTCAAATCATCCTCTTCCCTATCAATGGCTGTGCAGGTTTGTTTGGTGTGTGTAAACTATGAGGCGTCCCTCCTCTCGGTATTTCTTTATTTCAAAATTCAGATCGTTTTCAGGAGGAATTTATGTAACTGCATTTTTGCCAATGTAGTGTAAACGCGCCGGTTATAGCCACTTTAAGGACTTTTTTGAAATTGATGCAATGTACATGACGTAGTGTCAAACAGTTGTTACATTCGACGATGCTATGAGATAGCCTGTACATTTGTACTCACTACTATTTATAGAAAGAAATGAAGAATCACTTCTGTGAAATACAATAAATAAAACAAATCGAAGAAGTACTATTTTCCTATTATAGCCACATCGGCACCAATTGTAGCCAGACAGATGTACCGTATATAGCCACCAAATCTATATACGATAAAAATCAATAGCATATTTAAAAAAAATGTATTAATATGTATACTCAGAAAAGAAAAATGTAAAAAGGGAATAAAATATTTTTTGAATAATAAAACTCAAACATCTGCGTGAAATTACATTTCTTCTACAGAGAATAATCCATATGAACTTATACCTTTTGGTTCGAATATAACGTCAATCACATCATGATTTGGATACCATAAAACATCCGGTACCGTTGGCCACTTCCAGTGTAACCCGCTTTTTTCCATTGCTGTACACTGTATATTTAATTCATTCATTTTATATATAATAATACCTTGGCAAAATATAACTCTCCATCATATTGCACAATAATGTGAGAACCCACAGTCCAATCGACTTTTGATTTGATTTTCCTAGCGATTTTCTTCACCACCTTTTTTCCACTTATTCTTGGTACTTTGGGCATTTTTTTCCCCAGTTTCAGACAGCAACTGATCCATCTCCTTTCTTTTTGTTGTAGGCTCCTCCTTTTTTCCGTGCCTTTCTTTTCTCTTCTTCTTTCATTCGTTTCCTTTCACCTTTTTTCTCCTCTTTTTGTGACAATTCATCTGCTTTAGCTTGTGCTAATTTAATCGACTTATCAGTGGTTAAAACTGAAGGCAATTTTTCAGTATTTCGCTTTTTTGATGACGGTTAAGATCGGGATATTGAAGCACATCTTGCAGAATGTTTGCTATAGTTGTCTTTGGTTGGTTGGATTAATAACTATGTTCTGATAAATTTTAATTGATCGATTTTTTTATCGTTATTTACATCGGACGAATTTCCTCTGTTTAATGTTTCCGTTTCAATATTCAAACATACGACTTGCTTAATTTCATTAGATTCAAATGTTTCTTCGGGATTTGTATCAATGTCAGGTGTATTAATTTTATTCTCTCCGTTGTTAATGTATATTTCAGCTGCAGCGCGTTCGTTTTTGTATTCATCATTTGGTATATATGTATTCGTTGTAGTTGCAATATTCCACTTTGGGAAAGGGAATCTAATTTCAGCTTCGTTTAGGTTCAAAGAAGTCATTTCCAAGAGTTCCCTCTAACCCGTCTCACAACCCTTCCTTGTTTACAGGGAACCCATTGACGGCATTAGTCAGTATGCAACTTTCAAATTCATCCTCAATTTTTTTTTTCCTAGGATGCATTTTTTTCCTACTTCTATAGTGGCCGAAGTTCTTCCACTTAATTTATCGCGTAGTGTTGTCCTAGGCACTCCAAATCTATTATTCGCTGTGGCTACTTCCAATCCGTCACGTTGGATTGCTTGTAGAGCAAGTGAGTTGTTTTTGGGTATACTGATGTATAGGTCCTTTAGTTCTTTATCTAGCCTTTTCCTTACATTTTGCATGTTGCTTTTTTGGTGGTGTCATATTTTTATGTCGGAGCTTCAAAGCAAAGTGGCTAAAAAGAGAAATATGTTGTCACAATATAGCCAGCCCTATGACTATAAATGAAAAACATATTTTACTGAATGTTCCATTTATAGCCACACTCAATGATACTACTTACATCCCGCGAAAAAATTGTAATGTGAAACGTTTTAATACATACCATACAATATATAAATTCATTAAAAATAGATTCAGAACATTTTAACTTGAAATATAGTTGAATACAATTGCCTTACCCACCTTAGGTAGCGTAAGAAAAACGATAAGAAACCAATAAGTGCAGGTCAAAGTGGTATACACACGGGTACAATTTTTAGATTATGCAGACAGTGACCATGCGCAATATGTTGTATTAAACTAGAACATATAGTCGAGCAATAATAAGCCTTAGGCAAAACATTTTAAGGACTATAGCTAAATAACACTACATAACTAGCCATGAATGTAATGGCTATAAATGGGGCAGTGGCTATAACCGGTGCATCTACCATATCTATGTTTTTAAGGTCCTTCAGAAACAGGCATTCTACGAGTTTACAGCTAAGCAGAGCCCTAGTAGAGCGATCAATAGAAGGCTTAATGAAGAAGGATTGAACAATAGAAAACCAGCTATTACATCACTGATCACCAGAGAACATAGAGTTACTAGACTGCGTTTTGCAAGAGAACACGTAAATTGAACCGTTGTTGACTGGAAGCTAGTTTTGTCTTCAGACGAAAGAAGAGAATCGCTTAATTGACCAGATGGACGTCAACAAGTCTGGCGGATGCTAAGAGAGAGGTTTGCTGCCTACAATATCTCTCCGAGGATTAAATTTTTTGGTGGATCAATAATGCTCTGGGGAGGAATTGATTTCGATAGTCACAGAGAATTGGTTTATATACAAGGGATATCCATGAATGCACATTTCTACATCGAAAACATCACAGAAGAACATGTAATACCATTTTTCCCGTTTGTGGGAGACTATTTCATTTTTATGCAGGATAACGTTCGGCCCCACGTTGCTAGAGATTTATTGGACTACCTTCGGTTTGTGAATATTCCAACAATGGGCTGGCCACCGAGAGGCCTGTCATCTATTCCTATTATGGCTCTTAAGGAGCTTGAACAAGCCGTTTTTTTCAAATGGGAGAATATTCCTCAGGAAATTTATATCATATGTGCATGTATACAGTTCTTAAAGTTTGGAGTCCATGAATAGTTTGAAAGTAGTTTTGAGGGTAGTTCTGTTAGGTTTTTCTAGTTTGGCATTATTCGATGAATTTCCACGGATATACTTGATTCATACGTCCACTAGTTGTATTCTAAGAAAGTTTTTATCTTTTAGTTTCTTATAATATTCTCTATATTTTGGAGTTTTCTCTAAAGATATTTTTACATTTTCTATTTCATTAAATTTTTGTAATCTATGTACCGTAAAACTTTGAACTGATGGGGTAACTTTATAAAATGAGGTTTTTTAAATCCAAATCATTCTGGGGGGCTTAGTTTTGATGCCAGCGACCTCCCACTAGTCTCATTATTTCAAGGGTTACTAGTAGAGTGTAATGCAGTCACTGCATATTTTTTAAGTGGTTAACTTAGCAAACCTCGCGCCATTTTTCTGTATATGTGATAAAATCTGTCCTTAAAACTTTTTCTGGCAGGTAAATACTTTCAGAGTCATCGTTTCAAGCAAGTTATTTCCTAATCACAAAACTATTTAGGAACATTTTTCCATTTTGCATCATTCCTGTAAGTCATTTCTCCTATTTTCTTCAAATTAGTAAGTGAAGTTTGTGCAATTGACGAGGTAACGTTGACTCAAGTTTGTGTACATATAGATTGACGGGGTAACTTATGGAGCTTTGTGGATCACCTGAACACTGTTCGTTGTGAATCTGTAGCACAAAAATAATGCAAAAAAACTGATGAGACCGCCTGGAAAAGGGATCACGACTGATGGTCTACACTCCACAGTCACTCCAGTTTACTGAAAAGAATAAAACTCGGAATTATCAGAAAGCGAATAATATGAAGCCAAGAAAAAATAAAAGCAGCCAGGTGTGGTTCTTATGACTTTCAATCCTCCACAAACTCAAGCTTAAATAGTGATGACGTGTCATATGCTGAAAGTGAGTCTGCCAAATTTTGAATCATCAACGAGGACCATCAACTCACAATGGACCAAGTCTGCCAACCAGGTCTAACAAGTCAAGGACTCTATGAACCGCAATCACAGCAACTGAAGAAAATATTACTACCTACATTAGAAGAAAAAGCTGATTTGGGAAGGATTTTTCAATTTAAAAAAAATTCATGAGCCGAGTTTGAGAAAAATTCGATATAATTGGGCTTTCTTTTTAATTTTACACTTACGCTGGCATTTTAACGGGGTAACATTGATATAACCACCTAAACAAGTGTTTTTGATGGGGAAAATACCTTTGTTCAAAGTTGCCCCAGATTGAGGGGTAACATTAACACAAAAATAAAAGCCCTCTGTTTCCTATTGAGATTAACGAAATCGTTCATATTCCAGTTTACTTGAGCTTAGGTGTAGAGCTTTCATTTAATCCAAGATTTTTTTTAAAATATCTCTAAAATTAGGAAGGATACAGTCAAAAATATGAAAAATCTGTACGAAAGTAACTTTATTTACTTTGGTACTTTAGGGATTATTAGATATATTGTCATTTCTTACTTCTATTATCTGCTAAATTCTCAAGAATACCTTAGAAAATTATATTACTCTGACGGGAGTTCTTTTCAGAGATCTGCATAATTTCCTCAAAATTAAAAGAATATGTGTCATTAAATGCTTTCTGCTTTCATAGACTTGAAACTTCCTGTTGCAGATATATTATGAGAGCTTTCAACATTTTTACTGCTGTCTCCTACCCTACCCAAGAACATTTTGAGCATGTCCAGCTTAAATGTTTCTTTAATTTTATAGTTCGAACCTCAGTAGCACTTAATTCAACACATAACTGAAAATAATCGTAATTGAAATCCTTGCATATGCAGCATATCATTTTATATTCCTTTCCAGCTCTCTTTACATCAAACACATTTCAAAGTGGGCATTTTAGATAAACTTTCCCCAGATTACAATCGATCTAGAAAACGTGGCGACGTAGCTTACAGCAGACAGCAAACCGGATACGATAGTAAGTGATAAGGAATGTAAACAAATGACAAATCAGTAATAAAAATTAACTAGCAAAATATGAAGGTATATCTTATAGTAAGTTGTTTGATAACACAACCCGTTGGGGAATTTGTTTTAGTTTCCAAATTTAACCACACAAAATCACTTTAGACTGCACAGAATAAACACGAGTAGGTATATTGTACACAATTTCCAAGTACCTACTTAATAGATCAACTAAATTACTATTTAAATTACTATTTACTTTTCCCTATCAAATCTCAATCTACAATTAATATGTTGTTGCAGAATTTGCAATTAGTCTTAAAGAATGCTGTTTATTTATACTGATTCATAATTTAAATACCTAGCTTACATTAGGACACTGCTTCAAATAGTTCTAAACTAGACTTAAAACTGTGACAATGATGAAAATAAATACGTAATAAGATAATTGTGAAAATGCTACTGTTTAATAGACTTATTAATATATTTTTCGTTCTTAGAGTGAGGAAAATAGAATAGTGAGTCAGCGAGTATTGAATAGAATAGCGACTCAACTAAAGGTTGCATACAATTTGGTTACCATATAGGTAATTTATTGTCTATATACACTAATTCATATATTCCAAAAAGTAGAATACCTACTGAAGACCAATAGATTTTGAAAAATACTACAAATAAAGGAACATTTTTAGCTCTCCCACCTATTCTGCTAGCTAAGACAAAAGACAACGGTTACATGCTTAGATAACACCAATAACCAAGACGAATATCTATTAATAAACATAGAGTGGCAGAGCTAAGTGATCTAAGTGCCAACAACCAAATTTTCGAGAAATGAAGAAAAACTGCACAGAATATACAATTTTCAGCTATAATATCACTAGGACATTGATAATATACGAGATAATTTTATGACAATCGAAAACATATTGCTTGGTAATATTACCGTTGCTATTACCAAGCAACATGCTTGAGATTGACATAAAATTATGAGGCATTTGTCAATGTCAGAGGGATATTCGGTCAGAAAATTTTTCGAAAAAATAAAATCAAAAGTCGGAACACAATAAAACAATTATTTATTTATTAACAGTACAGTTGGTAAAGGTACAGTTACTAAAATTTAACGCAGCATTAGATTGGTTACTTTTCTCTACTATAGAAGATCTATTACCACGCATAGTATTTATGATCTTATTGTGGTGTTCTTGGTCGATGTTTAAGTATGGTTTTATAGAATTTGAATTTTTATGACCAGTAATTTTCAGCAATTGTTGTTCTTGCACACCATTTTTTGTTAATTCGCTAACAGCAGTTGACCTGTTCGAATGGTTCGTTATCTTTTTGTTCTTTACATTCAAGCCAATAGCCTCGGCAGATGATTTAGTCCATCCATTAATAGTATTTCTTCCAACAGGAACATTGTCATACCATCTATCGGTTTCCGTTTTCCTGTGTTGATTTGGTTTTAAGAACAGCCATGGTGAGGTAATATATTCGCCTCGTTTTGATATCAGTTTATGAAAAAGGCGTACAGGGCAGTTTTGACTTTCACTATTGGTAATCAAACATTTACTATTTGTACAGCTTTTTGCACCACCTTGGCAAGTTTTACTGAATACCGGATTATATTCAATGCGATTTGTTTGAGATCCATCGTTATTTTTCTCGATTTGAAAAAATCCAAGAAACAGGCAACTGCCTCGCCTCCTCTCCACTCTAATTCTACAGCAGCAATATGGTATAATTTGCGCATAAGACCTTCAGGGGTATTTTCATCCCAGAACAATATTATTTGGTTTATTTCAGACGAACTTAATGAAACTGAACTGGTCTTACGTTTGCATGGATCTGCTTGCAGTCTCTTCCTGGTTGCATCGCGGGCATCTCGGGCAGGTTTAAATACGAAGCTCTTAAATGGGTCAATCATAATCTTATAGTCACTATAGTACTTTTCTTGTAAAAGTTTGCACGAAACGTTCCACATAGTTTTTACTGTTGCTTCTTTGAATTTTGTTCCATTTTCTTCCTCATATTGACCGTCCAATCTTTCAGTATCAATGCCTGTTCTTCTACGCTTCTATGCTCATTTAATTCATATTTTCGTTCATGGCAAAACTCCATAAATATTCCCCATGTGTATTTGTAGTATTTATTGGAATTTTTTCTTTGATTAGCGCGTTTATAGATTTAGAATTGGCATTGTCAAAACGTGACATTTTAAAATTTATTTGGCAGTTATGAAGTTGTCAAAGTTAAATAATTTTGTTGTGATGGTGATTGAAAATTTCCCTGGATGGTGTTATCAGTGTAATGTTAAAATGGTTGAGTGATTTGTGTCACATGACAAAAAATAGCGAAATTTAATTGGTTGTTAGAACTGCAAAAAATTTTCATTAAAATTTATTCTAGAAAAAGCATAAAATTAGGAATGTTCACAATGAAGAATATTACAAAAAAGTTGTGTCGTTTAAAACGCGAAAAATGTTTGGAAATTATCTAAGTACCAGATTGTACTGGATATGATGTATCTCCACATGTTTTTTTTACTCTTAGATACTCAGAATGTCTTTTTTCGAAAGAAAAATTTCCTGTTCTTCTCGTCTATGAAACGAGCATGTCCGTGATATTCTTTTTCTTGTTAGTATTTAGAGGTATTTTCTTGGGCAATGCAGAGAGAGCAGCAAACTTAAGAGGTTGCAGATTTACTAATGTTTTCTTAGTACTCGACACATCTTAAAATGTACTGTCACTGAAGTTTTTCTTGCAGTAAACTACAGCAGGGTTTTCTTTTGTTGTTCCTAGCCAAGAAGCTTGGGTTATACCTAACTTGGACGTATCGATGTATTGGTTTGAAGCTTTGTCGAAATCAAAAAATGGTTTTTGGCTCGTATTTAGTACTTTAAAGGGCCGTGAGGGACGAGCTTTCTTGATTATTTTCTACACATCAGCCACTACCTGAAGTTTTGAGTATTTAGCCCGTTTCTCAATTAATGCCAAGTCTCTGATGCGGTGGCACTTAGATCAACTAACTCGGAATAGACTAATGGAGTTACACAAACGAAATCTGTCGGCCTCTGTTGGAACTACTTCCACAAAGAATCAAGAGATAGATCATTTAGCACTGCATTGGCTTTGGTCTGTAGAACATTTTGGTGTAAAAACGGGAAAACATGTTGGCACTTAGACCACTTAGCTCTGCCACTCTACAAATATTCATACTGACTATTTAATGTCTAGACAGTATTGCCTAGACGTTGTGTTGTGTGTCGGCAAAAGTATAACTGGTTCCATATACAGAAACTAAAATTTCTAGATGTGAAAGATTGGATTCAACTTATCATTCATCACATTAAAATTTTTTTTTTAAATTTAGGATTACTCGAATCCAACTTTTGCATACTTTGGAAATAATTTACGCATTTATTTGGAATATATGGAATACCATGACTTCCAAAATTCGGAATATTGCATAATAATTTTGATATTGCGTACTATGGTGCTAACTATTGGTATCAGGCTATATTTGCCTCGGAGATTTTCACTTTCAAATATTAATATTGGAACGATTATGCTAACTTTTCGAGAAATTTCCGGGTTATAAAACAAAATTCGTCGCAGCTTGGATATTATTAGGATAATAACTCTACCTTGCAAATGGAAATCTAAATATATTAGAAATACATTGATTAAGTGGCATATTCATTCGTAGGCTTTATTATGATTATGGTAAAGAAATCGGGAGTTTATAGGTTAAATTGCTCGGAGTGCAATAGCACATATATAGGACAAGCGGGACGTAAATTTAGAACTCGATACCTTGATCACAATAGATCATTCAGCTTACAGAAAACAGATTCTACTTTTGCTAATCATATCTTAGAAAGTGGACATAATTTCCCAGATATTAATAATATGAAAATCCTACAGTATGCCAGCAAAGGTTTAGAACTTAATTGGTTAGAAGCAATAAAAATCTATAAATACAACCATAGTGATAATTTTAGCTTATTAAATAATCAAGTAGAGATACTATATTCTCCTCTTTTTACTGTTACCCAAATTAATTAACCCCCTGTATAATAGTTCTTAATAATATTCATGGAAATTCCCACAATCTGATGGCCGAGATTGCTCCATTTGTGAAACACGTTTTCTTGTAAATCTTAATTACCTGTTTATTGTCATAACACTTAGTCTCTGTATTTGGATAGTATATATTATAGGAACAGAATGTTTGTATTTTATTCTTAGTTAAATCATCGTTTGAAAATGACATAAAAATTGTCGAAACTGCAGTCACGTTTTTGTGAAAATATAGTGGTAAAAAATGTCGTTCAGGATTATCAAGATTGCTTCAATCTATTAACAAAAGTGTTTCTTAATTCCTACTTAACTAAAAATCAAATATGATTTGTAGAATTTATTAGCAGCATTAAAAAATATTCTTTGATCTTATGGAACCCATCATATATTAATTATTATATTACTAATATTATGTAATATTATACTATACTAAAAACTTTAATATCAATAAAAACATAAATTTATTAACTTTAAATAAGTACACTTATAACTATTTTCTTTAAACTATTTAACAACATCAACAATTTCATTAAGCCAAAATTACTAAGACGAGATGTTTTAAAATTACTAACCCAAATAAATATTTTAATTGTTGCAACTAGTCGTATCATTTAATTTGATTTAATTGAATGGATTTAACCCAAATTAAATTTTAAGGACTAGATATGACGCTATAAATCAATATGTCTACCCTCCTTCATACGTATTGGTTCACTTGCCTCTGCATTCCAAGCCATATTTGACATAAAGTAACATGAGAGCTACGTCTACTAATTTGGTATCATACCTACCTCGTTCAGAAAATAAGAACAATAAAGGGTTGTCACACCAAATCGGAAACATGATCTATAAAAGGTCTACTACCATATACTTGCACATATAGCCAAGTAGTTTTTATCCTCTCTGTATATATTTGTCTATTTATTGCATTTTCGAGTATTCATATATATTTCACTCAAGGGTGGATCCGGCGTTAAACTTGCAACAGGCAAATTAATTAGAAAATATAATTTTCAAATGTACAGTGCGCCTATAAAGTGTTGGATATACAGCTAGTCAAGAATAGGAAAAAGTGTTAGATTATCTGTGTATTCGTAGATAAAGAGTGAGGCAACATTCGGAGATACATAAAAAATAAGTAATGATGTAGAACTGACAATATATAGATAATAATATTAATAATCAGTTACATACATACACGCCCTATTGCTTTCACATATGTATAATCAACTACAGCAAGTGAACTGGTTATACTTGTATTGCTATTTAGTGCAAAAGATCTAAAATTTAGCAAATTTGTGTAATAACATCTTTTAAACGGTATATGAAAACATAGATTAGTATTTTTTACAGTACACTACTTTACAACAATATTTTTTTAAAACTGATCTCCATGAGACAGGTATGTTGTTATTACGTAACTTCATTAGTTATTGGTCAGTTCACTGAGATACTCTTATGTAATTTATAAGAATATAACAGGTGTTGCAATGAGAGCGGAGAGATGTTAATTTTACAGAAAATATGGTTTTCTGTGGCAAAATATTTAAATATTTTTTTATTTAGAATGTAGATATTTGGGAATTATGTATGGAACTACACATCCAGTAAATGGCTGCCACGGCTTTGTTGGTACACGAGTACTCTTTTGGCGAAATGTTTGCATAAATATGGTGGTAATTCGTTGATATAGGGTTCAATTTTGACCTTCAATGCTTGGGTGGTTGTTGGCGTAAACCTGAGATTTCAGAACACTCCACAGAAAAAAGTACATAGATGTTAATCTCAAGATCGTGGCGGCTAATTCTAAACACCAAAACGGGAGATGACACGACCAGGAAAAGACTAGTAAAAAACCCTCACTATTTCACAGGTGGCATGGCAAGTGGCACTGTCCTGCTGAAACCACATGTCTTCAAGAGCAATATTTTCCCATTGAGGCACAATTGGAACGATAATGTCTGCCATTTACCGTCAATCCTACCTCGTTACCTGCCTCGTTTTCAAATAAAAACTGCCCAATGACTTCTTGAGACTACAATGAACACCAAACAATAACATGTTGGGGATGCATTTGTTCCTTATGAATCATTCGCGGATTTTCCCAAATGTGGAAATTTTGTCTATTAACGAAGGTATCAAGGTGAAAATGAATCTCGTTGCTGAATATGATTTTGTTAACCAAATCGGCATTTACTTTTTGTTGTTCAATGATCCAATTGGTGAACTTTCTTCGCTGTGTATGGTCTATTGACAGAAGTTTTTGAGTCAATTAGACTTTGTAAGCAGGAGGAGATCTTTAGTGAGCAAATCATTAGTGAGAGTATGATGAAAAGTGGCTGTTGAAATGTCCAATTATTGTGCACGATGACGAATCGAGGTCCCTGGACTGTTCGGTCACACAGTCACACAGTCGCGAACTATTTACTATGACGTGTTGTTCTTAACGACCACTACGAGCTCGTGTCGTGTGTTTCACATCAATAACTGAACCAGTACTTTCGGAATTTTTCGATTATTCTTTTCACAGTTGATAAATTTGGAACATTATTTCTACCGAAAATTGGACGCACTTTACGAATCACAGCAACCAAGCTTTCCCCATTTTGATAGTAATGTTTAACAATAAGGACGTGTTGCTGTAGTGTGTAGCGCTCCATGTTTACTAACTCTTATCTATCTCCTATCAACCCGTCACAATTATTGATCTCTCCAATTATGACAGCCGTTTATAGCATTTCGTTTTCCCCACTTACTTACCATTGTAAATAGCTCACAAAGCTTTTAATAATAATGTCAGCTGTTTCTTAAATAAAACGAATAATATTCCCATTTATTAAGATAATTTAATGGCCAGCAGTATTCCTGTAATTACTCTAAAAGCAAGAGAATGCAATATCATTCTCTTCAAATTGCAAAAAGTCATTATTGCTTACAAAATTAAAAAAATCTAAAGATCAATTATCTGTAAAATATTGCACTGACAAGAGAATTAACAAAAACTATCAGCTAACTTTCTAGTGTGTATAGTTACTTTTCGCTAATTCTCATTACATATTACAGAAGGCCAACTAAAATATGAGTTTTATAGTTTCTTCGCACATCAACGCTGCTCAGATCTACTAGATATCCATTGAAAATGTTATGCTATTGTTCTCCACAAATTAAGCATTCACATGTTTAATTTGTGATGAGGTTCTGCACATTCTAATACTTATTCTTAATAGTTTTAGGAATTTGGAAAATATTAATTTTGAATAGCATTCATAGATCTAATGGTAACTGAATGTTTAAAAGGAACCATAATAGCTTTGAACACCTCAATTGGCTCAATTTCTGCCGGATCCTCTACTTTCGTTGATGTGTTCTCTTCTTCAGCTAGTATTCTAAGTTCTGAAATGCCATGATGAAAAAAAACTAATAGGCTCGTGAAGAAATCACAGAAGCACAGGCAAACACAAAATACTACTAGCAATAAGGCATTCTGTGAACTATAGACAGTTCGCCTTAATTCTATTTCTTCGGACAAAAAGCTTATTAATTCATGATTAACGTTTTATCTCTTCCAACAAAAATATATCTTGAACTTACGACTCGAAAATCATATGATAGCAAAGTTTTCATAACTATGCAATATTCGTACACCTCGAAATATGATCATCATGACCCCATCATGATTCCATCAAACAGGATGGGATGAAATCGTGAAACTTAGCGATCTAGGCAGCGATAAAAGATTCATTTTAATTATCCAAGACGCCTGTGTCCTGATTATAATGGAACTATATTCAAATTGGAAACAACCAATGGCTTTTTTTATATATACAATTAATACAATTAAAAGCAACACAACTCCGTTGTGTTATAGAACATCAGTTATTCAGTTGATTGGTTTATAGCTTCTATAATTAGCTATTATTCTAGGAATCATCACTAAATAATCCCGAATTTAGAGTGGATGATTAATTATCATCCACTCTAAGCTATTTACGTTATTAGACCGGTAGCAAAATTTTTGTGGCCGTGCCAATACTTTGTGAATGTTTGGCAAGGCCACAAAAATGCTACCGGTTGTAATCGTATAAGATTTTTTAGGATACTGCACCGAATTAAACGAAATTTCATAAAAACAAAAATGTTATCCTACACGTGGGGGCGGCGTATGAAGTGGAAATCATCGCATGTGTGTTGGTTTGCTGCTAAGGTGAAGAAAGTAAACAATAAAATTTCGACAATTTAGTTTTTGCATTAAAGTGATTAAATAGAAGTTCTGGTCAAATCTAGTGAAGAATCTAATTTGTTACCAGCAAATACTTGTTTTATTTTAATAATGTTAGTAATTGTACATTTAATATTTATGTAAATAAGTGAAATGGTTTGTTTAGATAATAAATTTGTTAAATGTTTGTTGTGTTGTGTTTATTGTTAAATGTTTGTAAATTAATTTTGATTAAATGGCCGGTAAATTTTATTTACCGGACTCGTTTGTAACTATGTAAATACTAGTTACCTATGCAGTATCCTAAAAAAGTATTTATAGTTTGTTATATACATTCACAGACAAAAATATTGCATTTTATTGGGTCATTATTTTTAATTAATTTTCTTCCTTTCAAACTTTCTGTTTTTTATTGCTAGACACCCTGCACTGGAGTGTTTTAAATATACTGAAATTTATTTCGGGTAAAAGATTGTTTGGACATAGTCTTTATAACTGAATAAGCAACAATGTGACAAATTACAAACATATTGTGTGCCTTAACGCTAACAACAGCTGTTGTTTTGTTTGTTATTATTAAAATGACATATCTAGTGCTTTATTTATTGTTTCGATAGTTTTGTCACATGTCACATTTAAGAGAGTTACTTTATGTAAAAATTGTTATTTTAGCCAACGAGGGTTATAGACAAGAAGAGGAGATTGCATATTCATCAACCGACTGTTTTTCGTATAGTAAAACGATACAATGAGACTGAAGAATAGAAAAGACGACCTGATCAAGGACTTAAAAGATGTACAGCACCAAGAGATGCCCAATATTTGAGAATTCTATCCTTGCAAAATCGCTCACTTATAGCTTCGCATCTGAAAATTTAATTATTTATTACAAGACAAATCAATGTAAGAGTTAGAACAGTAATAAGGAGACTTAAAGAAGTCGGTTTAAACTTGAAATATCCTGTTATAGAGTTCCTAGGCTTCTCCCACGTCACAAAATCAGACGGCTACAATTTGCAAGAGCCCACTCCAATTAGAATGAACATCAATGGAGAAAAGTTGTTTTCACAGACTAAACAAGAATACAATTGTAGAAGCCAGATGAATGTGGTCGAGTATACAGAAGGTCTGAGGAGCGTTTTGCAGAATGTAATCTTGCGCAAAACGTTAGCTTTGGTGGCGGTTCCATTATGCTTTGGGGAGGCATTAGTTGGAAGAGTAGCACGGAGCTTGTTGAGGTAAATTTAAGAATGAATGCAGACTGGTACATACGCAACATCCTTGAAGAGCATGTTTTGCGTTATGCCGGCTTCATTGGGTACGATAAGTTTGTGCTAATGTATGATAATACCTAGACTCATGCCGCTAGAACAGTAATCCAGTACTTTGAGGATGTCAGAATTGAGTCACTAGAGTGGCCACCAATGAGTCCTGATGCTAATCCCATAAAACGTCTATTGGATACTCTGAAACGACATATACAAGCACGAAATCCAGCTTCTAACTCAATTGTAGAATTAAGAATTACTGCACAGGAAGAATGGAATCAAATTCTGTAAGAAACCATCAAAGATCTTCTGCGGAGCACGCCTAGAATAATGCAGCCTATCGCTAGAGCTGGAGGAGTAAATACGAAATACTACATTTTTATTATGTTACCTTAAAGTATTGTTATATTGTCGTTATTGTTTACTTTTTCTAATTGAATATGATAACCAAATTCAAGCTATTTTATTAGTTCCTCTACAAATCAGTTGTAACGCTTCAATATGTAATTTATTTGACTATAATATACGTAAAACACTCCAGTGCAGGGTATTCAGCAATAAAAAACATAAAAATTTTTAAAGGAAAAAAGATAATGTAAAAACAATGACTTAAAATAAAATATGCAATATTTTTGTCTGTGAGTGTATAATTGAATCAAAGCCATCAGAAATAATTTGTAGAAAAAAAATCGAAAATGTTGCAAATTGGATAAAGTAATATAAAGTAATATTATTTACTACCTGCATTGGAAGAACTATCCATAATAATTATTAGTAATGCAACTTATTATGGTAGACTATTTAGCAAATTGCCAGTTTGTAATATGTTTGTCATGTGGTCAGTACCAAACGAATTTTGATATATTTAATTATTTTGATACGTTACACATTATATTTTAAGAAATTATTATTATAGATTTATTCGTTGGGGCTATTGAGGTTATTGGTTCTTATGTATAACAAAAATAACATGGAATTGGTGCGTATTTTTTTTTTAGATGTATTGATGTTTTGCAGATAATATTATAGACCTTTTTTCCTTTTTAGTATGAAAACTTGCACATTGTTAAATAAGAAGCAAGTAAAAAGACAAAGTTAAAGATAAAGTAATAACCAAATGTTTAAAAATGAGTAGAGAGGATTAAAATCCTAAACAATGTTTTCGTATTATTCTTGTTATTTGTTGTTCTTTGTACGATCTTTAAGTAAATAATATGTGTCTGGAAATAAATATACACTTGGCGAATGAAAGGAAAATAGTTTATCCTACATAAAAAATAATTTATCCTACAGTATATAATTAATAACAGAGAGTATTAAATACTAAACGTATTATTCTGAGAATCTATTACGTATCACTTTCTTTTATAAAATGCAATATGTTCATCCCATGAGTGAAAGTTCATATGTATTTACATATATACAAAGTAAGTGAAAGAATCTGCAACATACATAAGAAATATTTTTTATCTTCACTTGCATTGCAATTTGGTACATCAAATATTAAATGAAATAAATTATGCACTTCTAAAGCTGTATATAATTTCGTATGAACTTTCTAATATATAAATGATTTACAGAGTTTTTGGTACAATTTAGATAATTATCCATAAACGTTACATTCTATTTTTTATATTTTTCTCATTGTAGATAATTATAGTATAGCAGATATATAATTCCACATTTAATTATTTACTATGTATATGTCTTAAAATCGAGTAACTGTGCCCAATGAAATTGGAAGATAATAAGAATGCTGGGAAAAGAGAAATTAACAGCTTTATACAATATTTTTTTTATCTGTAGTACAAAGTGCAATATTTTTTTTATCTGTAGTACTGTCAAAACATATTAAAATATTCTACATAATTACTAAAAAGTGTATTGTCGTTAAATGTTTGTGTGTGCCTTATTCCAAACTTATTATTTACATGTTTTATTTTAATAATTATAATATATGGCGATGCATAGAGCCATTAAACAAATTTATATACATATACTGATATATAGGGTGCCTCATTTGGAACTATATGATGTGATTTGTGAATAAAACTAATAATATTTGACAAACTCAAGTTGTATATTCTTCAACATAAAATGGAGACGAAATGGCTACAAATGGTACGGCATATGGCTACAAACGATATGGCTACAAATTTACCATGATAGCATTATCAGCTTAATTTTCAAAGAAGTATGGTCCAATTACTCAAAAATGCGCTCTAAACTGAGTATCTCTGCGGATGCATTTCTTTCTCGTGAACAGTATGTGGATTTTCAGCACCCTAAATTGGACAACTGTGCCAACTGAATTTGGTATGCTGACAGATACAGATCGTTCTTTAAAATTCGATGTCTGGTAGCTCTTCATAGATTCAGTTGTTGTGCACAACGTCGAATTGATGTATTTAGATACTCCCATACACTTTCTCTCACTACAACAATATTTTCATCTGACCGACCACGACGAGAAAGTATTGATGTTGCCTTATCAATAACAGAACCCGTCTCTTCAAATTTCTTCATTAATTTACAGACTGTTAACTCTGTAGGAGCTTTATTTTGTCCTAATTTCGTGCGAATTTTTCTTCGTGCAACTGTAAATAATCACTTATTTTCAATAAAACAGTTGCACACAAACTATTCGTTGTTGGACTCAGTGTGGGCTGGTATATAAGAGCTGCCATGCTGCAGCGCTGACTAAATTTTGCTTGTAATAAAAAATAAAAAGTAATTCCATTTAATTTATATATTCGCCTTAATTAAAACATCATTACATTATATTTTCATGTGAAACATTAATTAAATCACAAGTCAAGTAAAGCTAAATTTTAAATTGCTTCCAAAAATACCACCTCGCATGCTCATCTCAACGGAGTGAACAGTCAATGGAGCGGAGATATTTTCAGCCCGGCCTGTGCCTGGTACGAATTACGGAACACGTGTTTAAAGCATTTCGAAGTAATCGCGCCAGCGGGCTGCCGATGTTTACAGAACGAGTTGTCTATATGTCACCAGCCGCCACTGGTTGAACTGTTAATCGTGGCTTGTTAACGTCGTATGGTTTGTAGACAACAGCTGTTAAACATTGACACCCTATCTTTGACAAAACACAAGTCGTACGCAATTCAAATCCATTAGTTCCACCTTAGACACCCTCGTATATGTAATACTGCTCTGAGTGTATGTTTATTGAAAAAACTAAATTACATAAAAATTACGTATACAAATTATATAATTAACAGTACATTGTTTATGATAACTGAAATATGAATATCCAAGTATGTACGTTAAAATTTTAATTAATCTCTTTGTATAAAGGAAACAATAGAATTTAAGTACTTATTACAAAAATTTTCTACTGTGTTTTACTGATCTTTATATTAACACATTTAGATTTTCCAAATACATAGATTGCAAAATAAATAAAACTGTTATAATATCCTATTTTTAAAACTGTTGTTCAAACTTTCTTCGACCAATGTCACATTCAGCAGCTCTTTATTTCCTGGTTGTCCATTTTAGTATTCGCTCTCAAAAACTTTACTTGTAAATTAAGAACATCTATTATATACATTAGAATTACCACTTATTAATATAATGCTATATACATTTATTTTTACATGGATAATATAATTATGATGTTATAAAAATTAATGCCATCAGGGCGTACACGTACAAGTTTAATAGATACTAGCAATACAATATTGTGTATTGTTGGTTGCGTTTACAACAGCTTGTTTGTGTAATAAATTATAGGAGTCGGTCAAGTGGTGTAGTGGACAATGCTCCGGCCTTTCACACCGGGGGTTCCGGATTCCATTTCGAGTGGTGACAAGAATTGGTTGGGGTTTTTCACATGACTACTTGACTTTCGGTTCGAATCCGAACTGACGTTGTTTTTATAATGGGTATGGCCAGATCGTCCGAGGGTAAATTAATCATAATTACATGAATCTCTATTAAAAAACCCAAGTCTGTTAAAATGAGATCAAGCTACGCGAAAAATAGTATACGTAAGCAATTATTAAAGAATAGTTATTCTAGCCAAACTAGAAATAGAATTTTCGTATTCAGTTTGTATGAAATTAACAAAATACTTAATAGTTTATTTAATAGCCTTTGATAGGAAATGTACAAGTGAAACTCACAATCAGAGGATTAAATTAACCAGTGACGGCGCTAGGGGAGGGCTGGGTGGGCACATGCCCACCCAATCAGTAACAGTGCCCACCCAAAAAATTTACTATCTACAGAATTATAATATGAAACAAAATATAAACATAAAATTTTGACTACTACTATTTAGAAATTTGGAAACAAACAAAGTGTTAAAATCAACAATATTTTACAGCTATCCGACATGTTGAATAAATACAAATTGGCATTCAATGAGATTTATAAATTATGTTCAATATGTGTCACAATTCCTGTATCAAATGCGGCAGGTAAAATAACCTTTTCACCTCTGAAAAGGAAAAAAATATATTTAAGAAATAAAATGAAACACGAGAGATTAAGTAGGCTGTACTAAATATAGAGAAAAAAAAATAGCTAAAAGCTTGGATTTGGTTACGATTGTTAAGGAATTTGCAGCAAAATTGAAATGGTTTTATTAACATTTTAGCTTTATTACCTAATGTACTACTAATTTCTTTTGTAAATTGTGTTTATGTTAATATGTTTATATCTTTGTATTGATTGTATTGAAAATGAATGACCCTAAATAAACACCTGTGAAAATAAACAAAAATAAAATGAAGAGAGTTAAAGATACGTCAAGATTAAAAAGTAGGAATGATATATTTGAGTCAGCTACTAGCAAGGATGATGATATTAAAGGCAGAAACTGAAAGAAAAGCATATTCTAGTAGTAAAGAAGAAGAAAATTCGAAGATGAAGATTATGATACAGGGCGTCTCAGTTGGAACTATAGGATATTAATTGTGCGCTATTTATGTTCTGTCAAAGATAAGGCGTCAATTTTTAATGAATGTCATCTACAAACCATACGAAGTCAACGTGCCGCGATTAACAGTTCAACAACTAATAGTTTGTGTACAACTGTTTTATGAAAGTGAGCATTTACAGTTCCATTGAGAAAAATTCGCACAAAATTAGGACAAAATGAAGCGCTTGCAAAATTAACTGTTCGTAACTTAAACAAAAAAAATTGAATGGACAGGTTCTAAAGGGTGGTCCAACCATAATGCACGATGTTAATTGTGAGTCACACCTTAACGTCAAGTTTTTTGCCCAACTTAATTTGACATTTCTTTGTTTCAGTGTTTGACAAATTCAACCATGGTACACAATTGAGCAGCGCGTTAAGATTGTTGAAGCCTTTTACGAAAATGGGCGTTCAAATCAAAATGCATTTCGTGCACTTCGTGACTTTTTTGGTCAGCTAATCGACCAAATGTGTCCACAATCGGGAGAATTGTGCGCAAATTTCAGCAAACCGGGTCTGTAGGAAATGTGAAAACACCTGTGCATGCTCGCCCAGTTCGTTCTGCGGAAAACATTGCTGTTGTTTGCGATAGTGTAGCAGAAGAGCCGTCAACCTCGACTCGTCGTCATGCCCGACAATTGTGGCCAGAAGTTGAGGATATGGACCTGGACGATATGTGGTTCCAACAGGATGGTGCCACTTGCCACACAGCCAACGAAACAATGGCACTTTTGCGCGAGAAATTCAATGGCCGTGTTATCTCACGTCGTGGCGATGTTAATTGGCCGCCACGATCATGTGATTTGACACCGTTGGACTTCTTTTTTTGGGGATATTTAAAAGAAAAAGTGTACGTCAATAAGCTAATAACAATTTAAGAGCTAAAGGATGAGATAATTCGGCACATTAACGACATTGAACCTCAATTATGTCTCAGAGTCATTGAAAATATGGACCATCGGATAGAGGTATGCCACCGAAGCCGTGGCGAGCATTTGGCCGATATTTTGTTTCATACATAATTGTCATAGATCCTTCTATCATAAAGAAAATATTAGGATAATTCTCTGAAAACTTTTTGTTTTATTTACAATTAACATCGTGCGTTTTGGTTGGAGCACCCTTTATTTGATAAGGCAGCCAATACATTCTCATCGTGGTCGGTCAGACGAAAATATTGCTACAATGAGAGAAAGTGTAGGGAGGGGAGTATCCAAACATCAATTCGACGTCGTGCACAATAATTGAATCTGTCAAGAGCCACTACGCATTAGATTTTAAAGAAAGATCTGCATCTATCAACATACAAAATTCAGTTGACACAACTGAATTTTGTATGTTATTAAAATTAAACAATTAAAAGTTATAGACCATTTAACAACGTCGTACATTTGTTAATAAGGTGTTAGAAAAGAAACAAGGTGATGCTGATTTTTGCAACAAAATGTTGTTCAACGGTGAAGCACACTTGTGGATGAAAATACGTCCACAAAGATGCACAGTTTGGCATTTTGAAGTGGTTGAATAATTGAACAATACTTCTTTTAAAATGAAGCTGGTAATGCTAACCCAGGCATGTTAACGTTACGTGGTGGGTAGATGATAGTCGTTAAATATTGACACCCTATCTTGGACACAACACAAATGGCGCGTAATTTAATTATCTAGTTTCAACTGAGACACCCTATACAATATATGATTTATCATTTATCACATGATAAACCAAGATTAGGGGACATAGAACATTGACTTGGTAAGTTTTCAATTGATATTTTATTCTATTCTAGTAATACGTTAACCTAAAACAAAGTTTAAAATATTAGTTGAAGTCTTAAGCTCAGAATTATTAAATATGAAACAAGGAATGTAGATTATAGATTCTGTATAATGAGCCAGCTTAAATTTTTTTACATATGGGTAATATTTTTAGTTGTAATTGTTGTTAAACCATTTGATTACATTGTTTCACAGAATCTGACACTTTTAAAATTATGTAGAGAATTAGTCAGTGTTCCACTAGTGAGATCAGCACAATTAATGTAGATTTAAGTGATCTAAAATTGTTTTACGATTATGTTTTGTTAAGAGTCTTCATAGTACATAAAATTATGTTAGTTAGTTAGTTACTGATCTGTTAGTTACTTATGCACTTGCCTGTAAGTAAGGTCGGATTAGTATGTGGGTATCAATATATCCGTGATTGTGTAAGAGTCTATGGGAAGAATTGTTTTCTTTCTCACAGTTGGCAGCATTATTTCAAATAATTTATGCTATGTCTGTCTCTTTGCTCGTAGATGCTATGCAGGTTATACTTTTTAGTGTATTTATTAAGCAACGAAGAATGAACTGTATTATTCTTTTTTATATAACTGTTAGAGAGATCTGCAATCTTCCCGATGTCATATGGTATGACAATTTGACAATAGAAAATGTGACATGTAGAGTCTCACTCCAGTAAGTGATCTCTTCTAAATACATTTAAATCATTGAATTTGTTTGGTTATATGAATTAGTATTTAAAGTATTAACGTATTAAAATGGAATTGGACTTCCCGTCAAGGACTTCCACAAAGAAGCAGAGCCATACTCCATTTAGGATATAAAGTAAACAATTCTGATTGTGTTCACATGACTGATGATTGAAACCATGGTTTAAATATTAAGGCCTTTGTACACTTTAGCTTTTTTTTGTCAGGTCAGACATCAGAGCTCTGTAATCGGCATCTGGCATCATCTCTGTCACTACTCTGTCATGAGTTTACACGTCTAGCAGCTCTGATGTTAGAAATCTGATAAAAAAAATCTAGCATATATGAAGACCTTTAGTCATGTGAACACGTGAATATTATTAGAATTTGTTCACTAATAAAAGGATAGCTCAATTCTCTTCTAAGTGATGTAGGGTGAATCCTCCGAATTAGTTTGGAGAATTCGCCTCATTAGATTCCGGAGGTTCAACATTTAAAATCGTCCAATTGAGGGATTAATTATTTAAAGAATATAAGTAATCTTGGGGCCTGTATTATTATTGTAGATTGCTGGAGAAACAGGATTTTTGGTAATTTTGTGAGAAGGACTAAGAATTGGCTGATTTACAGGAATTGGTCGTTCGATTTTGCCCATGCCGAGTTTGTCACTGGAATTCTTCAACTTCTCATGGAGAACATTAATTATTACAGATCAGGATCTAAGTCATTCATCCAGAAGTTGTATTTGATAATGTGGAAACCCTCTCTGTTAGAGATAAATTAAATATATATAGAACACTTTTTGTCACTCATTTTTATTGTTAAAAAGAAACATTTTTACATAGTGTACATAATACTATTAATGTAGGATTTACATATTTTTCTTTTAGGTTTATTTTAGAGTTCAGCAGTGAGATTAAATATTACGTCACTTAGTATCCATCTATGATCATCGGAGTTGCAGAGTTTTGTTAGTATATATTATATTGGGTTAGTTGCATCAGAACGTACAACTGCTGTATTTAGAATTAATTTTATTTTGGTTTCATTTGGAACCACCTGTAGAAATAGGGAGCAGCCTACGGTGTGCATCCACTCAAGAATAGTAAATTGTTACAAAACTCTTCATAAGGTCATGTGGTTTCTAAAATACAACTCAGATAACCAGAATTGAAGTAATTTCTTCAGTGATTCGTGATTCCTTTAAAAGTATTTAAATGTATTAGTATTTATTTTGTGAAACTATAAAAGGAGAACAGAGAACTTTTATAAACATCTATAACATCTATCTCTAGTTAATTTCATCATTTTTAATATGTCCCGGCTAACATGAACTGACAAAGGAAAAAATGAATATTTATATTCAGTAAAGTTAGCATTTCTCTGACCTCTTAAATGTTTATGTTGTGATCCGTTATTGAATTTGTTATTTAGTGATTATATTTTTATAATATGCAACACACTATATTATGATTTTGAATAGACTATTCATATGAGAGATTTATTAAAATTCACACTACTAACTATATATAGATCTTATGGATATGATACTGTAAATAAATTGGGGCAGAAAACAGAAACTTTGTTAGAATTAATCAACTGTCCTTCAGTCAACTTTAAGTAAAATGGCCTGATTTATATCGAAAGGTTTAGTTATTTTGATTATGGAAAATTACTTAACAGTATTAAGTATTCTTTTTAATTTAGTGGACTAATCATAGTAAATAGGCACTTCTTTGAGTTGAGTTCTTCCAATAGAACCAACTCCATCTTCACCAGAGCTGCTGCTAGCATCCCCTTGGACATATTGGAGCCAGGGCACACAGTTACCTATTAAGATACAGTTATCATAATTTCATGATTTTGCAACACAATAAAAACTTACCAAGTTATGTAGCAATTAGGAACATTTTCTAACGTATATGTTACCGGCAAAGTATGCAATCCGACATTGTATAGAATTCCTAAAATCACCAGGCATTATATGAAATACATTATATTATATACACTTCTTAGGCATTATAGGGAATGCCTATTGAATAACTGGCGATGTGTGAAAGAAGCACAAAAATGTAACCTGATGTGATATAGAACTGTACATTCAACTTTCTGAACCATGTCAACAAAAATGGTGTTAAAAAAGGTATTGTGAAGCCTATAATTTCTTCAGAGTTTAATTCTCGTTGTCAAGTAGACTTAATGACTTTCAGTCATTAATTAAATTCGTTGTATTGAGAGGGCTTAAATCGAAACAGGCAGAAGTGGCTGTACTCTGATAATGGCAGGGAATTTGTGAATCATATTTATAATTTGGAACAGTACTGGCCTTCATTGACTATTGTGCAAGGCACTCTTAGAACCAAGGTAGTTTTGAGAGGGCCAACCAAGATGTCAAAAACATGTTGACTACAAGGATGCAAGATAATAACAATGGACACTGGAGTGAAGGTTTAAGGTTTGTGCAGCTCATGAAAAATAGAGCTTTTCATTCCGGAATCAAGCAAACACCTTATGAGGCTCTGTTTGGATGTAAGGTAAAAGTAGGTATAACATTACCACATAAAGTTGTGCAATCTCTTGAAACTGGGGAAGATTTGGAGAGAGTTATAACTAACAATATTGATCAAGGTAATGCACAAAGACAACCTTCTCAGGATGTAACCTCCAAAACGATTGAGTAACTTGATTAACCTTCAGTTTCAGGTAATATAACTAACTAGCCATCAAATAGTTTATGTTGTGTATGTTTCAAAGAGACAAATGTATCTCATACTTGCAGAGAATGCAAACAAACTATTAATCCATTTGTAGTGGACTTGAAACATTAAATACTGATGAGGGTTGTGAGTCTTCAGTACTATGTCCTTTATGCTCTAGAAATATAGTAGCAACCGAATATCGGCATTCTGCAGTAGAAAACTTAAAACATGCAGAAAGGATGTTGAAACATAGTGACAAAATATTTCCGTTGGTATCTGTTGGTAAAATTAAGAATTCCAGTACCCTAAGTTGATAGGGACGTGGTAATGATTGAAATATTCTAGCTATTGTTATGACTAAACAGTCGATGGACTATACCAGCTCGGTACTAAGCAAGGAGTTGTTAAATCGCTCTATTCTAGATCCCAGTTTACAGTTTGTCAGAAAGGATTCTTGGACATTAAAGATATTCCTGATAACGAAATTACACTATATAATACGTTCAATTGCAACTTTGCAGTCTACCGGAACAGGCCAAGGATTCGTCAAGTGCAGTTGCAATTGCCTGAAAACGTTAGTCATTGTATAGAATACCGGAATTTTGTACTTTGCCGGTAACATATATACTTAATATCAAAAATAATTTTATCTTTTACTTATATTTTTGACAAAAAAGTGACCATTAGCTTTTCGCAACTACCAAATCACTTAAAAAAAATAGAATTACAACTACAATCCAGTTGTTCTCAAGAAAGCCTATAATTAACGTTAATAAAGAGATCAATATGAAATATGTTGTTTTATTATGTTAACGTATTTGTTATATTTACCTATAAGAATTAAAATATGTTCCTGCTTCACTGAAAATAATACTTTTCATAAATTAAGATGTATTGGTAATGATCTATGTTTTAAGTCTGATATATTTTTTATGATAGGGCAATTGAAAGTACAACTTTTTGACCCTTGAATTTTTGTCGTAATTCTGTTTCGTTTTCGAGATAAAAGAAATCGTACAACTCTAAGGCTATGACAAAATTTATTTATTTTTTTCAAAATAAAAGTTCTAAAGACAAAATCTGTTTATTTTTAATTGTCTTAAATATAAATACTTAGGAATATTAAAAATATTTAAAAAAGCAATAATATACCCTATTTTCTCTCATTCATTAATATTAATGGAACTGCTTCCTACGGCAAGATGCCCCTGGAATAAATTTAATGACAAACGATGAATCCTAATTAAAAATAAACCTATTTTCAATTGGATGTGATAAGTATTTTTGAGATAATAGTTTTTAATAGTGAATTAAAAAAAATTTTCGTAAATTAAAATTACTGTATCTCGGAAGTCTTTCCTGGCATATATTTACCGGAACTTTTTTCTTATTTTTATCCAAATAATCTGACCTTAAAATATTTCGTAATATTAAAACCGTGTATATATTTGTATTCAGGAATACACACTAACAAACCATCATTTGAAAAATTACATTAACATATATATCATATTACGATTAAAAGATTAAAGACTGATGCGTTACAACATATTGTATTTTGTCTTGTAAACCATAGAACTGGTTCAAATAAGTAAATTGAAACATTTTGAAAATTAATTTGTGTTTGCATAGTTCCATTCCGTGTCTAATTACAAAAAAAAAAAGAAAAATTGCTTTATACTTTATTATCATCTCGGCAACAGGCGTAATGATCAAAAACTTTCGAACTAATGCAAAAAAGCTGGGACTGGTGAATTACTATCTTTAAGTCAATGGAGAAGAAATCAACTCATCCCACATCCAATGTGGACTATATGGCAGCCAACAGGCTTTTCATGTCAAAATGATTGAATCGCCGTTAATTTACGAGACACGTCCATCACATGATAAATCAAGTAGTGTTGCGTATCACCTAGCAATACTGCTTTGATAGGACACGCGTGTTAGTGGCTTGCAAATAGACTAATGGAGCGGGCGCGAAGGCTGGCGGAAAACAAAATGTTAAAACAGTCGTACTTATTCGAACCACCTCAAGCTATTACAGATCAGGTGGAAAACTTTTGATAAACGCTGTACGAGTAGAAGCCCCCACTTTAATGTGAACTTTCACAATTTGAAGATTTTTGTGTGTGAAGAAGTGTGCCATCCGATAACCCCTGAACGAGTTTGAACAGTTCTTGCTGGCTCTAAGAACTTTCCTGTTCCAGGTCCCGACAGAATAAATAATTTCTGGAGGAAAAATGATCCAGTCCCCAGCATCATTTAGCCCGAATCTTTGCTACCTGTCTAAATGGGGAGTAGCAAATTCCTTCTTAGATTGTCAAGGGGCAAATCGTGCTGATTCTCAAGACTGGAGAATTGTCCAACCTAAAGAACTATTAACCGCATGTTACAAGATGTTTACACGCATCCTGTGAATGCGAGTACTCCTAGAAGTTGAGCCGGTTTACGAGAGAAATACGAACAACGTGGGTCGAAGAAGGATGTCGCTGGCTACAATGAGAACATGTTGATTGACAGATGTGTCACGCAGGACTCCATGCAGTGCAACCCAAATTTTTCCATGGCCTGGATCAACTAGTGCAAGTAATTTGATATGATATGAGCTAATTATTCACTTGCTCCAATACCTTGTGGCGTTCGGTCCTGTAGTGAAATAATTTCAAGAACTGATGCCACTCTGGAGGACTCGGTTTACCATACATAACATTGGGTAATACTAGAATACAGATAGAGTCGGCATTGTTCAGAATAGACATGTTTCAGGGAAACTCGCTTATCCCCTTTTGTTTTACATCTTACAGCTGTCGTTGTCTGTTCCTGTGAGGAAAACCCGTGGTTATAACTCATAACTGCGGTACCGCCTCCACCGGCGATCGGTGGCATAAGGTATCTATCTACTTTACATGGATGAAGTCAAATTTCATGCCTCTGGAGAAAGGAAGTTACGTCAGTCCCTAAGAGTCGTGCAGGAGTATATGCAATCTATCGGAATGAAGTGCGGGTTGAACAAATATACACTGGTTCATATTAAGAAAGGACAAATTGGGGAATGTGCAGAGGATGCGCAGCTTGTATATGCAAATGTTTTACACCATTTAGATGCCGGAGAGTACACGCTAGAGTATACACTTACTTAGGTATTGAGTACATCTCCACTCAAGAGATGAATGTTATAAAAAAGCTCTCCGCGGAAATATCTACACCGACTCCGGCAGATCTGGTCATCAGAACTATCTGGGAAGAAGAAGGTGTCTTCAACTAAAATGCTTGCCGTTCCGTAATTTCTTTGGAATAGTGAAGTGGATAGAAGAGGACTCTCCGGAAAATCTGGTCTTCAGAATTATCTAGGAAGAAGCAGGCGTCTTCAACTAATATGCTTGCCGTTCCGTAATTCTTTGGTAAGAGTGAAGTGGATACAACAGGAGTCTCGCATTGCGACAACTCGATGTGGTAACCGGAAGAAGAATGCATCTCAGTAGAGGAGTTTGTATTCCAGATCATCTAGTCCACGGTTATAGTTCCCATGCCAGGCTTGAGTTTGGAGTGTCTTCTTAACAGGATGATTCTGGATGGGGCGTGTAAAGTTAGAATTAAGTTAAAGAGTTCGAATCCCCTTTCTGCTTCTGCATGGTGTAAGATTGCGAACATGGAGGGATGGGATCACTTTTGTTTAAGACGGCGCATGGAGCTGCCGATGAACTCAATCTTGCATGCCAAATGAGTCAATCACCGTTGGGTTGAAGGCCACCCATGTTTTCGTTTATGTACATTTCTTTTGTTTTGAGAAGGTAGAAGAAATGTACCGTCATTGGGAACTTCTGGAAATTTATCCGCCCTTTCTCGTTTCTACAGGAAGAGCTCGAAGCACATGCAAATGCGAAAATTAGGTATGGATGATCTTTCTCTTTGAGATAACGTGTGAGGTTCGGCTGAATTTAAATATGTTTCAACTAAATCTGTCATCAGTGAGGTAATTACCTCCATCAAATGTGGGATAAAATCCTTGATATCAGAATTCGTCATATCTTTATATGCACAAGCAGTACAAACTTACTGCTAGTGTAAATCGATGCCTAAGGTAGCAATGATCACAACTCCAGGTCGAAAGATAGCTTTAAACATTCGTAAAGGCGTATTTACTTTTGTCATTATGAATAGATCGAGACTAACTTCCATTCTGTACGTCTATGTAGCAATGGGATGGGTCAGACGGGGTAAAGTAGCTGGCTTAAGTATAGACTTACAGAGGCGGACTTACAATGAAGAGTAGATCACATACAAACATTATTCACATACAGTGGCGAAGCGTCCATTAAGACTGTAAAGCCCGCTACAGACTATGCGTGTATTCGCGATTCGTGGGCAATTCGCGAATAGTGTGTAGAGACTTGTTCGCTGAAAATCGATTCGTAAACAACATGATTCGTGTGTTCGCAGTGATATGCTCTTGGAGGCGGTAAATTAACGAATACCAAATGTCGCGCATTAACACAAATGATGAATAATACCAACGCACATCACGAATCGTGAACAAATGCATGGTCTGTAAGCTTTGATTTGCAAATTGCTACGAAGTGCAACGAACTGGACGAATTACCATCACGCATAACGAATCGCGAATACATGCATAGTCTGTAGCGGGCTTAAAGCGCAGCCTACCCTATACATTTTAGATGGTGGACCCCGTTTTTATATTGCCACTTGCCTTTGCCAGAATGATAAACATTTTCTATTCATATTGTCATACCTATTTCCATTTAAACAGAAGTGCGGGGATACCGGCAACCCGCAGTGCGCAAGCCTTGGCAGGCATGCGCACTGAGAGTCTGGGCTGACTCTCTACCGCCTTGGATTTAATGGACTTTATAGAGATCCGCGGTGCACGGGGAGGAGAGGGGAGTACGCGAAAAATGATCTGTAATTTAGCTAGCCTGATCGATCAGTTTGCGTAATATAGTGGCTATAATATTGACCTGTCGTTAGTCGTAGTGATTAGTGTTATTTTTAAGGATAATGGCAGCCCTAGACACTGCCGATTTAGTAGACTTTTTAATTAATAAGAGTGGTTATTTTAATAATTTATTTTTAGAAGATAAACTGAAAAATTAAAGCGGTGTTTTTGTAGAAAAGAAAATGCGGCGAATGGAATTGATATAAAGGGTGGTCCAACCAAAACGCACGATGTTAATTGTAAATAAAACAAAAAGTTTTCAGAGAATTATCTTAATATCTTTTATTATGATAGAAGGATCTATGACAATTATGTGTGAAACAAAATATCGGCCAAATGCTAGCCACGGCTTCGGTGGCATACATCTATCCGATGGTCCATATTTTCAATGACTCTGAGACATAATTGAGGTTCAATGTCGTTAATGTGCCGAATTATCTCACCCTTTAGCTCTTGAATTGTTCTTGGCTTATTGACGTACACTTTTTCTTTTAAATATCCCCAAAGAAAGAAGTCCAACGGTGTCAAATCACATGATCGTGGCGGCCAATTAACATGGCCACGACGTGAGAAAACACGGCCATTGAATTTCTCGCGGAAGAGTGCCGTTGTTTCGTTGGCTGTGTGGCAAGTAGCACCATCCTGTTGGAACCACATATCGTCCAGGTCCATATCCTCAATTTCTGGCTACAAGAAGTCCGTTATCATTTCGCGATAGCGAACACCATTCACGGTAACTGCTTGGCCGACCTGATTTTCGAAGAAGTACGGCCCGATGACGCCGCCAGCCCATAAACCGCACCCATAACAGTCACTCTTTGTGGATGCATCGGCTTTTCAACAATCACTTGTGGATTCTCATTTGCCCAAATGCGGCAATTCTGCTTGTTAACGATTCCACTGAGGTGAAAGTGTGCCTCGTCGCTGAAGATGATTTTCTTTGTAAAGTCACCATTCACTTCTGTCTGTTCAATCAACCATTCGGCGTATTGACGACGCTTGAAATGGTCAGTAGGCTTCAGATCTTGAGTCAATTGAACCTTGTAAGCGTGTAAATTCAAATCTTTATTCAAAATTTGCATCAGTGATGTTCGTGAGATGTTCAATTGTTGGGCACGACGACGAGTCGAGGTTGACGGCTCTTCTGCTACACTATCGCAGCAATGTTTGCCGCAGAACGAACTGGGTGAGCATGCACAGGTGTTTTCACATTTCCTACAGACCCGGTTTGCTGAAATTTGCGCACAATTCTCCCGATTGTGGACACATTTGGTCGATTATGCTGACCAAAAAAGTCACGAAGTGCACGAAATGCATTTTGATTTGAACGCCCATTTTCGTAAAAGGCTTCAACAATCTTAATGCGCTGCTCAATTGTGTACCTCTCCATGGTTGAATTTGTTAAACACTGAAACAAAGAAATGTCAAATTAAGTTGGGCAAAAAACTTGACGTTAAGGTGTGACTCACAATTAACATCGTGCATTATGGTTGGACCACCCTTTCCAAAAAAATATACTTAGGTAAGTTGTTTTTGCGATTCAACTATTCAATATATATATATATATATATATATATATATACGTATATATTGCATTACAAATGAGCAGCCCCCCTCCCTCGTCTAATTCAGGACAGCCTACCCTCAGCTTGAATCGACGCTTCGCCACTGTTCACATATTGCTTTCATGGCCTAGTCGTTTAGGAACAAATAAGGACTTGTAATTGTATTTCTAAAAATACGTAATCAGGTCCGGGGGCAGGGCCAGTCATTACGTCACCGTATTGTCAAAGCGATCTGGACAGTACAGTGGTTCTTCAAGATAACATCACTACACACCTAACACTTCTTACGTGTTAGGTGTTCACATGAGTAAGTAGCTGCTATAAGTGTTTAGCAGTCAACGAGCGACGTCTGTTAGTAAATGTCCATTTATATTATGAATATAACCGTTCTACATCAATGGAAGTCAACGAGGTATACGAGAAATATGAATAATGTTGTAGAGCCTTTATATCGATTTTTGGATTAGACATGAACTTCTTTTGAAATAAAATGTTTACTACAACTGCTATAGTAGAAAACCCCAGGTTGTTATACAAAATTTCAGTAAACTTTTTCTGTATAGCCTTCGCAGTTTCCCCTTCCAACTAAAAATTATAGTGCTGAAGGTCCCAAACACCGTTTATAGCATCCACTATTGAACATCCATTTCTGTGGTCTGTGGTTTGTTTTACAACTTTTCAATGAAATGCCCCGGTGATATTCTCAAAATTGCAGTAATAATATGAAGCTGCCTCGATCCACTTTAGGCGCTGGAGGTAACCGTGTGTGAGGAAGCATTTCTGTGAATAATGCCACTCTTTCCGGAGCTTTTAAAAACACATGTGTGACATTGGCCATCAAGCGGTCGACATTTAAATAAAGGCTACGGATTGCCGCTGCTACGCGATGAACACCCTGTGCTAGACACGTTATATGTAACATATCGTAATTATACGTTGCGTTCAAAAATCGACAAGCCGGTTTCGTGTATGGCGCAGCATCTGTAAGAAGAAGTAGAGTCATAGAGTCGCCCTCGCATATCTCCGACAATGCACCTCAATACAATACTTTCAATATTTCTAGTGAAACAAATAGAGCAGCAGGTAGCAGGCGGTCGATGAATAGGTACATTTTATTTAATATAAAATTGTTGGTTGATGTTCTACTAATTTGTACAAGCAGTTAATTTACATTACAAAAAAATGAACCAAAGTGTGGAAAAGCTACTGACATGAAATCTTTTATTGTATAATTTATTACAAGGTTGTGATATTTCTTTACGGTGTTTGGATTTCTAATAGATATTTCAGAACACCTATAAGTCCGATTCTGAAATGTCCACGGTCAAATCCGAGGTATACTTTCCCAGGATTACAATAATTTAGTGTAGTGTATAGTGTTTTGGTGTTTTGTGCAAAACTAAGTCAGTGTTAACAGCAATAACAATAGCAATATAAATAGGAGTAACACTAGCAATAGCAATAACAATAAAACAGTAACAATAAAACAATAACAATGAAACAATAGAACAATAACAATCAAAAAATAACAGTGAAACTATGGCAATTCAAGAATGACAATCAAACAATACCAATAAAACAATAACAATGAAACAATAACAATGAAAATATGGCAATCAAACAATAACAATAAAACAATAACAATGAAACTATGGCAATAAAACAGTAACAATAAAACAATAACAATGAAACAATGACAACGAAACTATGGCAACCAAACAATAATAACAAACGAAACTTTTTTTGAGATATTTTGTAGTAATATCAAATAGTTCCTAGAATTTTAATAATTAGAAAAGAAACTCTTCTGTTTTGAGAATCTAAGGCCACGCATGCCCGACACCGGGAGCGGCTGACACAGTGTGCGGTCGTGATGCAAAACGTTAACATGCCCACCGTGATTCTTTTGGAAATATTCACCGTCGACGAGGATAAAACCCTCATTCGCATGGTCCTCGACGGGGGCACCAAATTCCACCATTAATATGCAAGATAGTTAGTGCATTTGTCAACAGATTCGTGTAATATTTTAGTTTCAACATTTTTATGCCCATGGAAGTGTAATACTGTCCGGAATATAACGGGTATTGTACATAATGTGAATCGGGTCCAATAAATTCTCCTAATCATAAAAATATAGTGCCATCCTAACACACTGGAATATTATAAGGTGAATGTCGTTTTAGTAAAACGTATAATAGTTTTCTAAACACCATAATTCCAACAAAAATAATATAAGATTATATCGTTACAATTATTTTTTTTTTGACTTTCTTGTATGGTGCACGATTAATTCATTAGTATGTTTGATTATCAAGTTAATTAAATAACAATAAAAAAAGATAATATATGCAAATGTATAGATTAACAATAATGAAATAATGAATTTGAAATAATCTTTAATGGCAAAATATAACTTATAATTTAATTAATTCAAAGGTTCTTAAAATTGCATTAACTACATATAATTAAGTAGTGCATGAATGCAATTAATTAAGCATTAAATAAATCATCAATTCATTTCAACTTTTGACAATGGATGGAATAGGGAATTGGAGACTCGGTCACCTACCAAGTCACTGTACATTACTATTAGTTTCTTTTAATATAAACCATTATGCTGTTCAATAAAATGATTATATATTTCTTAGATGTTTTAGTTGTTTCTTATTTTTTAGCAAATTTAATGTAAATCATGTTTTAAAAACACAATATAATTAAGATTTGTGAAGGTGTTTTGCGCAAATACGAATATAAAAATATTGTAAAATTCCCCACGTACACTAAATTTTTAAAATTAAATATCAATGTAAAATCCGTATTGTAATTAATTAAAAAACCTCAGGATTTTTCAAAAATGCCTATGTAAAAAAAATAAGGCCAATGGGTTTTCTCGAGATACAATATCTAGGGAAATTTGTTTTTCAACTATACCCATAACGGTTTTAATAATCTTTCCATTTTATTCCATTTATCTACATAAATGGTTAATACAAAGACTTCACTAGCAAAACAATAAATAGGAGATATCAACATTTCAACATTAAATTTATAATTATACTTTTTTTTATTTTTGTAATTAAATATACTTATAATATACGTGCAGAAAACATAAATGCAAATACCCAAAAACTTAAGCGATTTTGGTGTGATGGAAGAAACTGAATTCATCAAAAAGAATGTTGTGATGATCAATAAGTTATATTTATATTCATCTTAAAGTTTAAAACAATTTTGTAATAATCTGTTTCCATATTTGTTTGTTTGCACATAATTCATATACCTACTAATGCCATATATGAGATTATAGGTTTAAATAAATTTACCAAAATATATGTATTCTGTAAAAACATGCACTTTAAAGAAATAAAATATAGGTGAAAAGATAAGCAAAGTTATCACATTCTTTAAAATCGGCGTTGATGAATTTCTTGCTTTCCATAAAATTAGTATAATATAAGAATAATTAAGGTGGTAGCAAGAACATATGTAGAAACAAGGGAATGAACTTAGTAAGATACAAACAAAAGGAATAATTTTGTAAATTAAATTTTATAGGATAAATGCTAATAAATTCCCAAAATTTCCCCAAAAAAAAAATCAATTGTCACTAAAAATATATCATTATTTCCAAGTAAATAGCACCCATAACTTTAATTAAATGAAAAATGTGAATTTATTTAAAATAATTAATATTATTATTATTTAAATAAATCAGTTATATATTACTGGACATGGTAATTTATAAAAAAAAATATTACAAAAAAAGAATTGAAATAGGGTAGATCTTTAATTACTTTTTATATAATAGGATTAAAATTTTATGTCACTGAATTAATAATATGAGAAAATTACAATTCATCATATACCGCATGGTGCAATTTCAAGTGGATTTAAAGCATCACCCGGCGCAAAGGCGTGGTTCGCGCTACATGAATGTATCTTTTTATTCATCGTCTCGATCACGCAAGTTGGGGTAGAACGCAACGATTATGAATATTCCGTTTGATATTCCCCACAGTATAGATAAACTTTTACTGCATATTGTAATTTTCGATAACATTTTCAGTTTCTTTTTATACTTAAACTGACCTAAATATAATATAAACAAGTGTACGAATTTTTGTAATTAAATCTTAATCCTCGGTAATCTTATACCAATTGCATTCGGCTACTTTATATAAAGTAAATAAGCAGGGCCGGCTCTGCTCCAAAGTTACCCATCCTATTTTTACTTGTAATTATTTGTTTTTCCTCTTGGTCGATGGTATAGTGACATTTTTTAAAAGTAACAGGGTATTTTCGGTTTTATTTTACAATATAATGTTAACAACAAATAACATCAGGGAACTACAATACTAGGAAATTTAGATTACTATGAAAATTATTTTTCTAGATACTTACATTCACGTATTTATATTCGTAACATTTTTTTAGGGTAATCAACTTGCAACAATTTTAATAATCTCCTGATGATATCAATTTGAACACGTTGAGAGATGTGTAATTTTTCGGTGTTCGTGAAAAATTAAGCCGTCCTCCATTTAGACTTAACAATGCAATGTAAAAAAATCTTGATCATGTTATTCACATGACTTGCAACATTTAAACCATGGCTCCAACGTCAAAGTCATGTCAATAAGTAAACATAATCAGAATTTGTTCACTTTAAGCTCTAAATGGAGGACGCCTCAGGTCTTCTTGAGTTCAGTTGATGATGTTCAGTTACTTATATAGGTTGTCTCAGTTGGCATTATAGGATTTGAATTGCCCGCCATTTGTGTTATGTGAAAGATCAGTCTCTAATGACTGTAATCTACGAACCATACGACGTCATCATGTCGCGATTAACAGTTCAACAACGAATAGTTTGTGTACAACTGTTTTATAAATTAATGTATTTACAGTCGCATTAAAAAAAAGTAGCACAAAATTAGGACAAAATGAAGCACCTCCAGAATTAATCAAGAAATTTGAAGAGACCGGTTCTGTTATTGATAAGACAACACCAAAATGTTCTGGTAGTGGTCAGTCAGATGAAAATATTGCTGCAGTGAGAGAAAGTATGCGAAAGCATCCAAACACATTAATTCGACGTCGTGCACAACAATAGAATGTATCAAGAGCCATCAAATCTGATTTTAAAGTCTGCATCTGTCAGCATACAAAATTCAGTTGATACAATAATTAAAAGTTAAAAACCATTAACATCGTACATTTGTAAACTGGGTGTTAGTAAGGAAAGAAAGTGATGCTGATTTTAGCAACAAAATTTTGTTCGGCGGTGAAGCATATTTTCATCTTGATGATACGCCAACAAACAAAATTGTCGCATTTGGAGCGTTGAAAATCCATATACTGTTCACGAAAAAGAAATGCATTTAGTGCGCGCATTTGGAATGGTACAGTAATTGGACCATACTTCTTTGAAAATAAGGCTGGTAATGTTATCACAGGCATGTTGACGTATTATAGTTTGTAGATGGCAGTCATTAAACTTATTGAATTAAATTATTGACGCCACATCTTTGACAGAACACAGATGGCGCGCAATTCAAATCCCATATATATATATATATATATATATATATATATATATATATATATATATATATATATATATATATATATATGTCTATTTTACATTAATACTTTCTTTAAGTATCTTGAACGGTGATTTGAAACAATCTTTAGAAATTTGGATTTGTTAATACATGAATAAATATATAATTACATAATATGTAATTTTACATCCATACAGTTAATATACGAGTAAATTTACATACATCTGTATTAAGAAATCAAAATATTTACTATGGAATTCATATCTTATACAAGGCTCACCCTACTAAGAATCTATCGACGTAAAGTAAACACTGGAAAGCACTAAAAGCACTCATAAGATACAACATGTTTCGCTATTGCTACCGAAATATCACATACAAATGCATTAAAATAAGTGTTGGCGGCTGTGGTTAAGTGGAGTACAATAAATGTATTGTAAAATAAGCAAATATATTCTATCATTAATAACATAAATCATCGCACATCACAACACATCAGATAGAAATGTATTTCAATTTAGTTATGCCAAAGTCATCACGGATATTATACATATATAAATTATATTCCTTAAATATATAAGTATACAAAATTAAGTGGCTATAAAAATAACATATAATATAAACATTTTCTAACATAATATTTTTCTGCAAATACACGAAAATGCACAAAAAGAGACTTTTTTAACTTAGTTGATATCAAGAAAATAAACAAGTAAATTATAGTTCAAGATCGATGACATCTTATAATGAATCTTGTTTTAAGTGAACGAACTCTTGTCGAATCTCAATGTTATCAGTGTCCCGATGGTGAAGATATTTGAAGTATTTTTCTTGCAATATATAACTAGTACAAGTAATTGCAGTACGTACATAACTACTATATTACTATGTTTCGCTAGATCAACTCGAACATCAGCCGACATTTTAAGTATCGTTATAATCCTGCGAATTGATTGGAACCATCGATGCAGCAACAGAAACAGGAGACCAAATTTCCACAAAAACCGACGTTTTGCCAACTGTGTTCACATCATCAGGAAATGGTTAAAACTCAACCAACGTAAAGGAGACGATTAAAACTTCATTGTAAGTATTTTCCAATGATGCCAAGTTGGTTGGCGAAACGCCCATCGAGAAATTTGTAATCTTTAGGTTTTGAAGGAAAGCTGGTCTCCTGTTTATTTATTTATTTTTTTAAGAATAGTTATAGCTTAAAAGGTGATGGTGAAGCACGAACGGACAGTAGATAAAATCCATACACAAATATATACATACTACCTATATTATTTATTCAGAAATATTAATTTCTAAGAATTGTTGCAGTTATTTATTATAATTATAAACCAATTATACGAATTATAATACCACCGAAACAGGTTTTTGTATGTTGAAATTTTGTATGTGGTATGTTTGTGTAAAAACAGTTCTACTCTGGTTGGAAATAAATTATAAATGATCTAATAGGCACATTTGTTAATTGATAATGCAATTTATTTGATATTGCATGATCATAGAATATTCATTAAAATTGCAATTAATTATTTTATTCCTTATTCCTGCATTCGAAAATAAATATCAAATTGCAATTTGATTTTGTACATTTTACAAATAGTTATAATGAATTAAAAATTAGTAAATTCACATGAATTGTTCAAACTATATGTTTACTTAAACTTCTTAACACGAATAGGTACAAAATAAATTTTGTAGTTATGTTAAAAACATACACATAACAAAAACATAATGTATCTACATAATCTAATGTATATACGTATAAAGTCTCGAGTTGAATTTATAGTATTCCCTCCCCTATTCTATTGGCTTCATCAAAATTGTGTTACATCACCTTTATTAACAATACCAGCTTTAATTCTGGCAGACATTGTATCTACCAACTTAGCGTACTCTTCAGGAATCGCGTTGTCCTAAATTTCTTGCAATTTTATGCGTAGATAATTAACTGAACGGGCTGGATGTTTGCGCAACAGTTTTTTCATTTTATGCCACAATGTTTCTATTGGCGAGAGGTCTGGACTGCTACAGGGCCATTTCATAACAGGCACATTATATTCTGTAAACCAAGCTTTGACAATTTTTCCTGTGTGACATGCAACACCATCCTGCTGGAAAATGTACTGCGCGTCAGTGCCTTAACATCTTGGTATTGACGGCAATAAACTATCTGTCAAAATTTGTTTATATTTTATTGCTGTCACAATACCATCTACGGAATGCAATTTTCCTACGCCCATACCACTCATACACCCCCAGATCATAAGAGACGCAGTGAACTTCACTTTCCTAACAAACAGTCAGGATGATAGGTTTCCTGTGGTATTCTTGGCAGACGTTTTCGGGTATCACACCCAACCGATTTCAAATTTGGATCCGTCACCCCAAATTACCTGGTGCCATTATTGTAAAGTCCAGTGCCTATGTTCTCTGGCCAAGTATATACATTGTTTCTGTTACCAATATTTTTCTTTAATAAAATAATTTTGAGTGTTATTACTTTTATTTAAATCCATTAATTGTAAAATTATGTCTGGCCGAACTACTATGAGCCTGGGCTCGTACTTAAATCTAAATATTAATCGTAAATGCATTTTACTAACTACAGAACCAAATGGAATGTGTACTATTTACTTCACCATTTCATTTCTCGAACGCGAATTTAGCGGTAAGTTTCTGTTCAGTTTCGTAACAGTGGTTCGCTTATCATAATTACTTTAGGATCTACTTTTTCAATAATTTAAATGACATTGTGATATGTGAAAATGATTATCTTGAATTGTTACCACTTTTGTTACACTCGTCAGTCTTTACAACATCTCTTTTTTGTATTTGTTTTCTTTAGTTCAGTTACCATCCCATCCATTTAGAGTAGGACAAAGAGATTTTGTGTATAGAGATACATGTTTCAAAACACATGTCTCAAACACACAACACAAGCTTGAAGTTGCTTCGATTCGTTCTTCTTGTTCTATAACAAAGGTAGTAATTACGAAAGTTTATTTATATTACTAATTATTGTTAGTTCGTTAATTGTGGAAAGTTAAACGATAAGGATGATTTGCTGAGTCAGCAATCCATGAAGTCGTCGAATCGGCAAAATGCCAGACGGGCTATGTGTAAAGCATATAAGTACAATAGAAATAAACACAGACTACAATGTGTAAGATTGATATCATAGACATTCTGGAAATCTGGCTATTGAACAGACAGAAATTTTTAAATAGATATAGAAATTGAATGTTGGTTATGTCTCACCTGTGATAATCCCACAGAAGCTCAAAATTAAATTAGAGGAATAGAATAAATTTCCAGGAAAATATAGCACAGAATCACTGAATGTAGAAAACCATTAATTAAAATAATTAATTAAGGGAACTAAATAATTAAAGGAAAATAACATTCTCTTAAAAAAACTATTAAAAGAAAAAGTCTCTACCATGGAAAAGAAATTAGAGAGTAAAAAAATCCATTAAACTTTTTTCTCCCCTATTCTACTGGCAATCTGCCCGAAAGCAATAAGCAAATATTTGAGTGCCAGATAACAAATTATCTGACAGGCAGGGGTTAGCGCGCTCTTACATTAAAGGCCTAACTTGTATGGATTACTATTTGTTGTTGTAATTATATATGCATACTTAAATTATAACTTATAATCAATCACTTATCTTTAAAGGATCGCATCGCTTCAGTCGGTGCTACTTTTGGCTGTTGTCCAAGAGGTTAATAGCGAGGGAGTTCAATCGGCGTAAATCGCCATAGATATTTCGCACTCGCACACTTAACTTCATCATTATACATTTTGGAATGCCTATAGGATATTGCAAAATCGGTACTAGTTACAGGCAGTCCCAGATTTAGAAAAAATAAATATGTCTCGATTCAGAGACATATTTTACTACATAATCGTTTATAAAATTTAACGGTTATATAATATTATAAAATCATGCAATCCATCCGGAAAATTCCCCCAAAGGAGTTAGTGTCGTAATAATTAAGGAAATAATTATGCATTTTTCAGAAATAAAATACCAGGCTGAAGAAATCCAAACTATTGCAGTTACTGTTATAACCAAGACTCAGGAGGTGATAGTGCCTTCTGATAGGATAGTAGATAGGAGCCCCTTATAGCCCTCCAAAACATAGACTCAAGAAAAACAATTATCTTGATATTCTGAAAAAACAAGGTAAAAGTTTTATTATAGGTGGCGACTTTAATGCCAAGCATATCCATTGGGAATCAAGATTAACGAGCACTAAGGGTAGAGAACTATTTAAAGCAGTCAAAGAAGATAAAAATGGATCATTATCAACTAACAGGGAAACCTACATACTGGCCAACAGAGCCGCAAAAGGTTCCAGATGTAATTGATTTCTTTATCACTAAAAATGTTTCTGAAAACTATTGTATTCTCCAAATTGAAAAGGGTTAGGATATGAATTCAGATAATTCACCAATTGTCCTAACTCTAAGTGAATATATTGTTTTGAACGATAATAATCATCTACATATTAATAAATAAATTAACAGACTGGAAAAGCTTCAAATTAGACTTAGAAGAAAAGTTAAATCTACCAGTGCCTTTATAAAATACGCACCAGTTGGATGAAGAGGTTAAGCTATTTGTAAAACAAGTACAACAAGCTGTTTGGAGCAACACTCCCACTATGCATAACCCCAAATTAAAGAAAGTAACTATCCAAAAGAAATAAGAGAATTAATAATCGAAAAAAAAAATTTAGAAAGAAGTGGCATCAATCCAGAGCGTCAATAGACAAGGCTAACCTAAACAACGCCACTCAGTAACTAAAAAGAGAAATCCAACGTATAGAAGACGAATCAATTAGTTCATACTTAAGTGAACTAGTTAGTTAATTTCTATCTGCTACTATCACTAGTCAGTGATAGTAGCAATGACTATTCACTGTGGATAGCTACTAAAAGTATAAAAAGACTCATCATGCAAATTCCTCCAATCAGAATGGAAAATGGTATTGTAGGCGAGAAATAGTCAAGAGAAAGCTGACAGATTTGCAATTCACCTAGAAAATAGATTTCAACCAATTGAAGGTGATACTTTGAATCAATAAATTAACCAGGATTGATCTCCACAAGATATGAAAATCAATTTAACCACCGCCAAAGGAGTCATTAAAGGGATTCATGAAAATATACATTCAAAAAAAGCGCCTGGATTTGATCTCATTAGTGGATAATTCCTGAAACAGCTTCTCAGAAAAGAAATCTTTATACTGACACATCTTGCAAATGCAGCTTTTAGACTTCAAAAAAGTCTGTCAAACAACCACGTAAAGTTTCCTCCTATAGGCCAATTTCTTTCCTGCCTGCATTATTGAAACCATTCGAAAAACTTTTAGCAAAACGACTAAAACCAATCATAAAGAAACATAATATAATCCAGTCACATCAATTTCCGTTCAGAGAAAGACATCCCACTATCGATCAGATTCACAAAATAACAAATGTAATAGGAAAATCACTAGAAAAGTAGAAAGGCAGCTCTACAATCTTCCTTGATGTGGCACAGGCTTTCGATAAAGTTTGGTGTAGAGGTCTAAAGTATTCAGGTATAAAATGAAGATGTATCTAACTAAATAGTTTTTTGATATTCTGGAATCCTACCTCTCAGAGAGACATTTTAGAATTAAGCAAGAACTAAAGCTGAGAAGCTCAGTTAATACTGTTAAACTGTTGAAGGCTGTTGTTTACTTATTAATGAATAACTAAACGCAGAAGTACCGCAAGGAAGTGTACTAGGACCTAAAATCGCATATGGTAAGTGGCTTCAAGCAAACCATCTTCGGTGTTAGAAATCTTCGGCATATGCGTGAATATTTACAATTCCTATATGAATTTCACAAGCGTAATCCTACTTACAACAATAAGATGATATTTTAATTATTTTATGCCGAATTATCGCCATCAAGTAAACGTAGCAAAAAGAAGTCTCATGACAACTTTATAAGTAATCATAACAATTCATAGCATGGATTATGGAATATTATTAACAGCTGTAAAGTAATACCAAAAAAAAAAATGTTGCGTAATATTTAGGTGAACAATTTAATATTTACTTTGTAAACCTCATACCCACATCTCCTCCTCTTTATTTACTCTCCCCTCTCTGTCTTTATATACAACTCAAGTTGGAAACATTCTCTTGTGAGAGCGCGTCAGAAGTTGCATCGATATTACACCTGCAGAATATGAGATCTGCCCCTGACAAGAAAGTGGATACACAGGACCGGAGCGGGTATACAGGTACCGACGATCGTCTAACCTGTCCAGTGGCAGGAACCTTACTATGTTGTGTTTTTAACTCTCACTTTCCTGATTATTTATATAAAGTTTGGTATCACTTGTCTCAACGATCTCACTCATGATCTGTTCTGGCTAATTCAATTTAGTATGGCTAATCCTATATATCTGACTTTAAGTCTGATTTACTTTATTTGGTTTAATACCTCAGCGAAGGACACTTAGAACCCACTTTAGTTTATATTTCTTACCTAAACCTGGATAGGTAAACAATGTTCTTGAACATCCATAGAACCCTGCTATTTGTAAAGGAAACGTTTGTTTAAATAATGGCTGGCATAAACCGAGCCTTGCAATATGCCTAGAAGAACTCCTGTCACTAAACACATTGTGAGTTTTCCCACCGGGGAGACATTTGAAACCTAAGCCCAACCACGAACTCGCAGTTAGGAAACGGCCTGTTACCATAGGTGGTGTTCAGTCACCAATAAGGTGTTCACCAACAACAAGAAGTTAGATGGAAGTCAAGTGTATCTAGTAATCGTATGCTTCGTGTCACGTATTATACCCAGGTAGAGTCAACTAGCCCGGTGATAAGTTTGTCTTTCTATAATAGACAAAGTACGCACTCTAACACGCACATAACTGAATATCAGTACCATATTAAACAGGTAATCGTGACCGGTGGTATGAAACCACTAAATGAAGTTCACGTGTAGGAACTGCTAATATAACCTCGTGTTGCAGTTGACCCTAGATATATATCTAGATCCCTGTATGGAGACGCTCACATTTGATCTACAAGATGCAATAAATTATGGACAGAGGGTAGTTATCCTATTAAGAACATGATAATTTACATTTGCTTAAAATAGATGAATACAAGGAATTAAGTTCCCTGCAGTGGCGGCTCGTGATGAAATGAAACGGGTGTTCTGCACAGGGCCGATTCTAGGGTATTGGCCGCCCGCGTGCAAATTTCAAACGTATTCAAACTACTGGTGCCGTAGGGGCTGTGAAAATATTGTGCCGCAAGGGAAAATTTTGAAAATTTTCAAGGTCACGCGTTTTCCTGATACTTCAGAATTTTTATGTAAAATCCGTTTATACAAAAATATAGACTTTCACAAGAAACATTTTTGGAATTTAATACCTTTTTGAAGAACATTCATGTTTGCCGTCATATTCTTTGGTTAAGAGAAAAGGCTTGTAAGGTGAATTTTCTACTAGAGGGTCTATAACACTTAAAATATTTTCCGAAAGAGTTTCAGCGTCACATTTTGTAGGTTTCAGGTATGTCCAAAAACGTTCAATCGGTTCACCATCGAGAATATATCTTAAAACTACCACTAACTGAGTTCTTGCAGATACATCAGTTGTTTCGTCTGCCATAACTGCCAAAAATGAAGGTTTGTTAATTTCTTTAATTATTTCTTCATGACATACTTTTAATATACAGTCTAAAAGATCATTTTGTATTTCTTTAGAGGTTCCATTAAATACTGAAGCATTTTGTAGATGCTCGCTTAAAGTTACATCAAGCTCAGCAGGAAAATTTATCAAACCACGAAATATCCACGGGTTTTGAGAGGTTTCAGCTTCGTCATGTCCTCGCAGCGCCAGTTCAAAGGCCCCACAAAACTTTATGTAGTTTATAATTTTTGACAAAACGTATCTCTTTTTTGTCACATTATCATTATGCTTTTGCACATTTATCCAATAAGCTGAATCTAGCTGCGCTTTAATATTAGTTGTTCCTAATAAAGCTAATTCCATTGTATTATGTAAAAGGATTTTGGAGTTGTCGTGCATTTTTATTTTTTCAGTTAAGTGCACCAAATCTGTCACCCCTACCTCTGTCCATGCTTTATCACCGCCAAAAAGTAAACAAGGAAAACAAAATAACGCATTTTTTTTTGTTGCACCCACAAATCCAATTGTTCTTCGAATAAATGTCTCTATTAAATTGACGTTTATATGCTTTTCCGCGGCTAACACCTGCAGTCTCAATAACAATATCGGGCAATGGCCTACCATTGTTTTTTGAATCAATTTTTTCTTCATAAGAGCATTTAAAAAATCGCTTCACATGAACTAAATTATAAACTAAATCCATTGTCACTATCACAGTATATAAATATTAATAATTAGTACAATAAATCACTACACAAATTCACAAAACAGTATTTAAAATCTCAAATTAACACGAAATACGAAATAGGTACGATTTACACCCGCCAACTGTAGGAGAAGTAGGAAGGAGTAAACATTCACTGATGTTGCCTTAGCTGGAAAAAATACAGCTCACTGACCATGTAAATTCGCGCATTTACGAGCGCCAAGTGTGGATTGTCGCGGGAGTGGAGGGGGAGAACGGGTGTGCCGAGCTGTGCTGAGAACTACCTCGTGTGGCCCAGTTCAATGTACCGCGACGCGCTCGCGTAGAGACCCAGATAATTCATCTGGTCTACTACTCAATAGAGGACGGCGAGCAGAATGCGACTTTAACGCAATAATTTGGTTAGCTGCACCAACTAACCAAATTATTTTATTAATAAATTTTAGTAATTATTATGTCGCGAAAATATACAAATATCTAATTTTTTTGGCAGTTCTGCAGCTCTGCAGCACCTATACATCAGCCGCCCCTGGTTCCCTGTAAACGAAAGAATAACAATCATATGACTAGAATAGTGAATTATAACATAAATCCGAAATAGTATTGAATTATAATTGAGTGAATACAATAGTGGAATAGCGGCGCGGGTATAGTCATTAATTAAATAAATCAGCGTTTTACCGATAATGAGTGTTCACGATAATTTGAATATTAAAGGAAATTAAATAACCCTCACCTAGCAATGAGCAGATAGGCAAGGTGGAAACTTCTCCCCTAGGTCCGCAGCCCCTACTTTCGATGACGTTTATGACGAACGATACCGGGGTCAGTTTCGTTATCCTCAATAAATGGTGGAGCCGATGCGGATAAGACAGTGAACAGTAACTGCGTGTCTTCTGATCGTCTTGTTATACTAATCTTCTGCTTTTTCTAATTTTCTAGTATTCCGGTTATTTAGCCTTCTAGTCTTCCTGGTGACCTCTTTCCGGAGTAACTTATACCTGTCTCTTCCTGGGTTAATTGTAGACTGCCACTTCTCGGGTTAAATTCAAACTCTCTTCTCGGATTAGTTTTCAACTGTCCTGCTATCTCGAGCACACACGTCTTTAAGAAAAATCCTGGTTCTCTATAAGAGAGACCACAGATCCGTGAAACCCTGTGTGGGACGGAAATAACTAGCACGTGGTGTACCAGTGTACGCGATCTACCTAATTCGATATTAATTTTAATGTCCCTACATATTTGATCAAAGTCTTGGAACTCCATTTCCGTATAAGAATACATAAGAGCGATAATTGTTTATCAAAAATAAATGCGTTGCCCGCTTTGTTTATGTTAGAAACACCCAGCCGCTCGTCAAACGGCTTGAAGCCGCGATACGTTTTATGGGGAGATTCTAAGATGATCTCGATAATTTTGTATTTATTTTAAAACTCTAATCATGGTGTCTAATTACACAGTCCTGCAAATTTTGACATTTTGAAAGTTCATTTTGGTTTTAATTAGTAATTATAAGTGAGTTATTTACGTTGACTTCATATCAACCTTCCGATTTTGCCCCTCATGTAAGGTTTTTGATGAACTGAACAATCAGAATAGTTTAAAAACAAAGGAAAAATTACATTTTAATAAACATTATAATTAATGAACATTAAAAAATATTGTAAAAAGCAACAACAGAAATAGTTTTTAGTCTCTCATTTCTTTCTTTTTTTTTAAATCTCTCCCTTTTTAACAAAAAACTTCATTTTGTAGTTTTTCCTGTGTAGTCATTCGTTGGGTGTTCTCTTTTCAGCATCCAGCAGTAATGCCATCATCGTCACACCCCGTCGATCCTAATACCTCCACTTCATCTCCTTTATGTCTTGATGAAACCTTTCACCTTGCTCCTCACTAACAGCACCAAGAATTTCTGGTAAGTAGTCCAGATGAGCATGCAGAAAATGAATTTTTATGCTCATATTACAACCAAGTTGCTTAAACTTATCCAGCATTTTGTTGACAATTTCCTCATACTGCGGATGTTTATAATTTTCTAAGACATTTTCTATTACATTTTTTAAGCATATCCAAGATTCTTTTTGAATATCTGTCATTGTTTCTTCAAACTGTTGATCCGGCGTTAGTTTTTTTTATTTGTGGTCCTACGAATATGCCTTCCTTTAATTTTGCTTCAGAAAGAGCTAGAAATTTGCCACATAAGTACTTAAAACGATTCCTAATTTTATCTATAGCTTTTACATATTACTTCATTAATCCTAATTTAATATGAAGTGACGGCAAAAGAATTTTTTGCGGATCAACGAAATTTACATAAATAACGTTTTTTGAACCAGGCGTAAAGTTTATAAAATATATTTGGTGTACTTTTATAACTTCTAGGTATTTTTAAAACAAAATAAAAACACAGGACGCCATGTCAGGAGTGAACGTACACACATTAAAAATGTACAGCGACTATGTAAATACCCGAATAGTATAAAATCGGAATATTCCCACCGGCCAACTCTGTTTCGGTAGATCCCCCACACTTGCGTGTACGATTAAAACCGATTAAATACAGGGGCGCCGCAAAGATTGTGGCAAAATTTTATTTTATAGAATTTCGGTTTTGAAAACTACAGGTAATTGTACAATGTACATTTACAAATACTGGTGCATGATGGAAACAAAAAAACAGTGTTTCTTTAGTGCATGGTATGTAACTAAGCCAAAAAGTCAGAGAAAGTCCGATCACAAAATCTTTGTTGGCTTGTGTTATTAAATGAAATAAAAATAATTTAAGTAAAATTTTATAAACCAAATTACATTAATATTGCGAAATACTGGAAAATACCACGTAATTTTATAAGCGTTTCAATATTACACGTTAACTACCTCCGTGTAGAGTAGGTATATAAATTATATGAAGGAATTTTGGCAACCTCATCAATTTTATTTTACTGAAATAACTTACAAGTAACTAAGCTGACTACGAACCTAAAATAAAAAAAATAAATCAAAACGCCTATGATATCCCCACCAGTATTATTAAAGATATAAAATATTCTGTCGTAATTCCTCTTAACGCATATGTTAAATAAGTTTTTAAGTTAAATAATGTTTTACCAAAATCCTTCAAAATTTATAACATTCGTAATATAATGTCTCGCCAAGATATACCAAATTATTTATAGACTATCTAGAATATAAAAGTCTACTCACTTCTTACCAACATGGTTTACGAAAGACTTTATCAACTACATTTGCAATCGACAAATTCAAATCAATAATAAGCACCGCGTTTGAAGATGGGAAATACATTTGACTGAAATTTGTATATCTTACAAAAGCGTTTGATTGCGTGTCTTGCGACGTTCTTATTCATAAATTAAGTTACTGTGGCTTTTCTGAGGGAAGTCGATCTCATTTTAATGACATTCTGATTCACAAATCAAGTTATTATGGCTTTTATTGCTCTCTCGATCCTTTGAAGTTATTATCTGAGTGATAGAAAACAATACGTTACCTACAATAGAATTAAATTTCAATCGCTAAAACAAAACATGGCGTGCCTAAACGATCCATCATAGAACCTATTTTCTTCTTGTTCTATATTAACGACTTTCCTAAATCAATTACATATAACGTCCTAAACCTATTGTTTTCCGATGATACTAATTTCCATTGTCGATTCCAGATCAACGTTGACAATCGGTCTCCAATAATATCAAAATTGACGATTTACTTAATGAAATTGTATTTTTTTACTTTTCCGCACTCAACTATACTAGCGGAAAAGTAATGTAGGTAATCGTGTAAAGAAAAATAGAAAACATTTTTTTTTTCGTTTTTCGGTCTAAAAACCGAAACCTTTTTTTAAAAACCATTACAGAAAAATGGTTTTTAAAAAAAGTTGTCTGTGTGTGTGTATGCCGCTGTCGTCGTTGTCGTCGGCATTAACATTTCTTGTTTGCACGATAACTCAACTAAATCGTGTCAGATCGATCGGGTTTTGATTGATTCTGATCAGAAACGTCTATCAGATGACACCTATTGATTTTGAGGCGAATAGGAGACACCCCACCCTGTCCATGGGCATGAGAAAGCACGATGGTGGACTATTTGAAATTTTTTTTTGTTAGCACAATAACTCAACTAAATCGTGTCGGATCGATCGAATTTTGAGTTATTCTGATCGGGAACGTCTCCCAGACGACGCCTATTAATTTTGAGATGGATGGGACACACTCCACCCTGTCCATGGGTCATGAGAAAGCACGGTGGTGGACTCTTTGAGAATTTTTTTTTGTTAGCACGATAACTCAACTAAATCATGTCGGATCGATCGGGTTTTGACTGATTCTGATCCGGGACATCTCCCAGACGGCACCTATTGATTTTGAGGTGGATAGGACACACCCCACCCTGTCCATGGGTCATGAGAAAACACGACGGTGGACTATTTGAGAATTTTTTTGTTTATATTATAAAACGTATTACGAGGCACTTATTGTTGGAAAATTAGTTTATTTACGCAATAATGAAAAACTAGCTTCAAAAAGAAAATCTTACGTCCATAAAGTAAGTATATTTTTAACAACAAACAACTATATTCTATGTTGACATGCTCCCTTAATAATCCATCTAAAAAATTGTAGGGACAATAAAACCTCTTATAATTATTGGGGGACCAGTGAAACGATGAATTCAACAAGCGGGTAACCCAAGAAGCATAAAACGATACTGCCATGTGAAATTACATCATATCTTAAATGTTATTCAATTAATCTTATAAGCTATTAAGGTAATCTTGATCTAAGGTTATTTGGATAATTTGAGACGTCTTAAAGTTGTAAATGGCATCTTTACAGGAGAATAAGTTGTAAGTTGTTTTTAAGTTGTTCTCTTTGGAACCTGATGAGCTGCCAGCTCAATAAAAAGAAAGGAGAAACAAAGGACCTATTTTATTTCTCCTCACAAAAGGGCCTTCCTATATACTATGCTTACCAACTTCGGCTTGCCAAAGGATCTACTTTTAAATTGAAATAATTTTTTATTTTTTATTTAACTAAAACGTTTATAATTCTTTTTTTCTGAATATGTTTTTACATATTGGCTGCTAGCCCTTTGTATGTAGGTTCTTATACTTTTTGTCAATTATTATTAAAATACATTGCTATAAAAATATCAGTACTGGTTGTTTATCTTTAAAGCCGCTAAATCTGTTGTACTAAATTTGATATACAGAGTATATAAAAAAAGTTGCCCGTTTAGAATTAACTCTTCAAGTGTTGCTGGGATATATTTTTCCCACCAGCTTTAAATCACGACCGCTAAAGTATCACTGGGATTTATGTATCCCACTTGTATTACATACTAATAAAATATACATTCCGACATCTGCTTATTACAATTTCAAATGAATACCTCTATATGAGCATATATAGCATGCACAATAAGTGGGAAGATAGTTTCCCAGTATTCATTGTGGTATAGTGCAAACAGGAAAAAAAAGAAGCAAACTGGTATACCAGAAGTGTGATGTTGGTTTATATAAAGCATGTTGTACATTGGTAATATTTCTAAATTAGTGCCTCAGTGGGAAATTGTCACCCCTGTGAATTTGCTTGGTGGAACGTATTCGGGAAGTACAATTTTCGATGACTTTGTAGCGCTGTAATGCTCCCCGTTGACGGTTATGGTAATGTCAGTTTCGTTTTGGAAGAAGTACGGACTGATGATTCCATCATCATCATATCGGTTTATAACGTCCTTCGCCGTCTTCCGATTCCTAATCTCCATTCCTCTATTTCTCCACATGTCCTCGTCCAGACCTCTCTCCCGAATTTCATTATCAATGCCCTCTCTCCAGCTTTTTCGTGGTTTTCCTCGCCTTCTTCTTCCTTGTGGTTTCCAGTTTAGAATTTTTTTGGGTATTCTGTTATTTGGCATTCGCTGAACATGCCCGTACCATACGAGTTGTTTGGTTCTTATATCATCTACAGTGTCATATGTTATTCCCATCATATTTCTTATTCTCTCATTTATTACCCTTTCTCTCTTTGATTTTCCAACTGACCTCCTCCAAAAGTCCATTTCTGTGGTTCTTATCATTCTTTCTGTTCTTTCTTTTATTGGCCATACTTCACAACTATAGGTTACTATACTTTTAATTATCGAATTATATATTCTTCTTTTATTTTCTTTTGTTATTTGTTTATCCCATAGAATGCTGTTTAACATTGTAATTGCTCTCCTTCCTTGAGTGTTTCTTTCCGAAATCGCTTCATCAAGTGTCCCGTCGTTTGATATTTTCATGCCTAGATACTTATATTCATTGCAGTGTTTGATGTTTTGCCCGGTTGACAGAAGTAGATCTTGTTGTTGTCCTCCAATACACATGTATTCCGTTTTCTTCACATTAACTTCTAAACCCCATTTTTCATACTCCTCGGTAAGTTATCTTGTCATATATTCCATATCATCGATATATTGCGCAACAATAACTTGGTCATCCGCAAAGGATAATGTATATAGTGTTGATGTATCATCTATTGGTATGCCCATATTGTGACATTTTCTTTTCCAAGTCATCAATGCGCGTTCTAGATATATCTTAAATAATGTAGGAGATAGGCAGCATCCTTGTTTAAGTCCCTTAGTTACTATAAATCCCGTTGTTATATTGTGTCCTATTTTTATTCTAGATCTGGTATTATCATACAGAGACTTTACAGCCTTTATTAATTTTATATTTATATTAGTGTTTTGTAAAGTTTCCCAGAGTTTTACCAGAGGAATGCTATCATATGCTTTTTTTAAATCCACATATAGTAGATGTACTTCTTGATTAAATGCTATCTTCTTCTCCAAGATTTGTGTGACTGTATATAAGTGATCGATTGTGGATCTTCCTGCTCTGAAACCGGCCTGTTCTTCTGCCTCCATTTCACAATATTCGTTCTCCATACGGTTTTTTAATATATTCCCATATATTCTGCTGATGGAATTTGTAACAGATATTCCTCGGTAATTGTCACACTCACTTTTATCCCCTTTCTTATGAATTATGGATATATATGGTACCTTCCACTCTTCCGGTACTTTTGATCTACTCGTACATCTTTGGAAAAGGTCTCTCAGTGAATGGTATAGTTTGTCTGTTCCATATTTTATAAGTTCTCCAGGAATATTTCCTGGTCCTGGGGCTCTGCCATTCTTTAGTGATCTACATACTTCCTTAACTTCTGATATACTTATTCTTATCGGAGATCCTTGAGTAACTATATTGGGATTAACGTTTTCTATGTTTTTAAATTTTTTTCTATCTTCTGATAACATTTCTTTCAAAATATTGATTCCATGTTTGCGCTGGTATTGATGAGATGATATCTTTCTTCAGCTCCTGTCTCATTTTCCTGAGTAGTCTCCAGCTTTCCGTACTTTTCCTACCTCCTATATATGTGTTAAGTCTAGAACATGTCGCCTCCCATGTTTCATTCTTCTTTGTACATATCATTTTACGCACTCTTGCTTGGGCTTCTTTCTATGTCAGTTTGTCATTCATATTTTTTGAGCTTAAGTATGCATGATATTTTTTTCGTTTTTCCTCTATTTCAACCTCAATTTCGTCATCCCACCAATATGGTTTCCGCTGTTTTCCTCCTTTTTCATAGCGCCCTAATGCCTCTGATGCTGCCGACTATATACACGTTTTTATATACTCATACTCCTCTTCTATATTATCAAATTCTGTTCGTTGTAATTTGTTGTCTAATCGGGTTTTGTATAGTCTTCTCGTACTTTCTTGTTCCAGGCTACTTAAATTATATCTTATATCTGTCTCTTTCTCTTCCTTCTCATCGCCATGCATATTTTCTTTTTGATCTCTTGTTCTTATGGGAGCAACTATCTTTGCTTTAAGGAAGTAGTGGTCACTACCACAAGAAGTTCCTCTATTTACTCTCACATCCATGAATTTTAAGCGGGATTTTTGTTTTGTTATTACATAATCGATAACAGGTTTTAGGTTTCTTGTTGTCTGTATCCACGTGTATTTATGGATCTCTCGATGTTGGAAATACCCATTTAGAATTTCCAGCTGGTATTATTCGCATATTTTTATTAACCTTCTTCCGTTATCATTTACTACTTCCTCTCCAAACTTTCCAACCACGGTGTCATTGTTTTTCCTTCCCACTCTTCCGTTAAAATCTCCTAAAAGTATTATTTCTCTCGAGGTTCCAATTTTTTCTATTTCTTGGTTAACTTGTTCAAAGAACATGTCTTTATTATGTACTAGTTCGTCTTCATTTACAGCGTATATTCCTAGTATGGTCATCTTATATCCGTATATTGAGAGGTTGATCTTTATAATCCTTTCATTTATCGGTTCCCATGTTTTTATAAACTTTCTGAATCTTCTATGTATAACAATTGATACTCCCTGTTTGGCTCTGTATTCTTTGGAGACTCTACTATAAAAGTGATCATACTTTCCCCAGTTTTCCGATCCTTTACCTTTCTTCTTCGTTTCAGTCAAGACTGCTATATCTATTTTCAGATGTTTGAGTTCATTTATGATTTCATTTATTTTTCGAGAGAGACTCTGAACATTCCATGTGCCACAAATCGTTGTCCTTTTTCTTAGCTTGGTTCGTCTTCTTGAGTTTTCCGTACTATTCCGAGGCTCCTGATTTGGTTTTTTAGCAAATGATTTTTTTACGCAGGGCAGGGAGCTGGCCTGCCGCTACAACCCTCCTCCTTTACCCGGGCTTGGGACCGGCAGTGACAACTGCTGAGCTACTCAATCCACCCCGCAGCTGTCCCAGGCAGAGTTTGGACTGATGATTCCGCCAGACCAAAATCCGCACTATACAGTGACTTTCTCGGATCAATTTCCAACTGCTCCAGAGCCCAATCAGTGAACACACGGCGTCCTCTATAGTCGTTTACCTTAAGTTCCTGAGGCAGTTAGACTTTATGCGGGTGCAGACCCAAGTCCCGACGCAAAACTCGCCAAGTTGGAGTCACAGAAAGGCCAATGAGACGTACGACTATTGGCTGATTATTTATCAAACCGGTTGGCTTGAATTTGGCCACCAAACGTCGAATAGTCGACTCAGCGACACGATTTTGGCGAAGATAAAAATCACGTAACGTTTCTCGAACGGAGCACTGATTTTGAAAATAAAATTTGATGATTTGCACACGGTGTTTAACGCTATAACCTTCCATGGCGATTTGCCATACACTACCGAACAATTCACAATAAATTTGACAGATACTTTAACAACATGAACGCTATAATCTAACAAATTTCGAGCGCCCCTATTGAAGGGCCTTATACTAACTACTGCACCATAATTTTTTAATTATCTTTCTCACTCTTATTGTTATTTCTCCTCTACAAATAATACATCTTGTAATGTGGAAATGAAAAGCTTACAATTACGGAACATTGTTTAGTAAAAAAATTTTCAATTTCAATGCGTAAAAGTTTCGTTGAATATAAAAATTCAAACCTTCACATATGTATAGGTATTTAGAAACTTTTCTTGTTATAGTTTGATCCTTGTTTCCAAACAAGTTGTCTTCAGCAGTATTCGTAAGAGATGATTTTTCTTATTCCCGATAATGTTCTGGCGTTAATATTTGTTTTTTTTTCTGGATTTTGTTAAATATGATCTGTTAATTGTGAAAGGTAAACAAGTGAAGTATTTGTTCATAATAATTTAACGGAATTATGAAAATCTAGTGAAAATGTAGACAGATTAATTGCAGATGCATCGGAATATATACATATGCATGTATGCAAATAGGATAATATGAACTTAACACGTTCAATACTGACGTTGAGAGATATCACGTGTGGTCTGTTATGTTTTAAGATTATTTATTTTTGGTGTTAGTGTGCGTTTTTATAACTAAACTGCGTAAAATCTGCATCGATGCAGATGTTCGCGCAGATGCAGATGCAGACATCGACTGCGTTATAACTAAGTTGTTTTATTGCATAAATTTATTTAAAATTTACAAAAATGAAGGATAAGTCACACATAAAACTAATTTTCAAATAAAACATTCACAACTAATAAGTCTGGATTCTGTAGATTTACATTAAAACATTGTGATTAATTTTATTTTTAATTTTAATAAAAAAATCTTATTTTTCAGAACGAACATAAATAACTTTAAGTTTGCTGACTTCAATTCACATTATATGTGTTTATTTAGTAGCCACCTTAAAAATGTACGTGCACTTAAAATTCATATATAGCACCTCTTAAAAATTATGACGGTTTATCTATATCCAGATTTATTTCACAATCAGATATCTTCTGTAGGTGATTTTCTATATGTATAGGCAAGCATCGATACAGTATCTATCACACTGGATGACAGATGCACCTATGTACTATCAAGGAAACGTCCCGTATCCGACCTATAAGTTCACACGGTATTTTTCAATTTTTCATAACATTATTAAGGTAGATTTCGTTATGTTATAAAATTTTACCTAAATTATTTCCATTTTATTTAATAATTAGTAAAAATAATTAGGTTTAGGGTTTTAAATTAATTTCCAGATGGAAATTAGAGTTTTAAAATATTCAATATAAGGTTATCGAGATCATGATATTAAAATCTTTGCGTAAAACCGCATCGAGGCTTCAAACTCTGGGCACTCGACGAGCGGCTAGATATGTGTAACATAAACAAAGCGAGCCACGCACTTATTTTCAGTAATCGATTATCGCCAAATATTTATAAATATTAAGAATAATGTCGAATGGGAGATCGCGTACGCTGGTTCCCGCGTGCTAATTATTTTTAGGTATCTTATTTTCGGAAGGGTTTCAGGTATCTGTGTTTTCTCTCACAAAGAACTACGATTTTGCTTAAGTATGCGTACCTCCGAGGTAATAGGACAGTTTGAAGCTAACCCGAGAAGAAATTTTAAAACTCGAGAGACGAGTTTAAAATTAACCTGAGAAAAGACAGCCAGAAAGAAATCCGAGAAGAAGCAGTTCGAAGTTAGGCCGGGAAGAGGCAGCCAGGAAGAACAGATTCTTCTGTTCTTCCTGACTGGAAGACTAGAAGAATCAAAGATCAGAAAACAAGAAGATCTGAAAACCAGAAAACCAACAAACTAACAGTTACTGTCCACTATCTCATCCGCATCTGCCCCATTATTTGTTGGGGTATAACAGAACTGACTCCGGCGTCCTTCGTCATGGGCATCACCGAAAATAAGGGTTACGAACCTGGTGGAGGGGAAGTCTCCGACGCGACGTCGTGCCTAGCTGCTCCTTGCTAAATAAGGGTTATTTAATCGCTCTGATGTCAATTAAGATTCAAATTATCATGAACAATCATTATCGATAAAAGGGAGATTTATTTAATTAATGACTACCTATATATGCGCCGTTATTTTACTGTGGTTCTCAATTATAATGCAATACCTTTTAAGTAATTTCTGTTATAATATTAATACACTGTTTCTGTACAGACTAGCTACTGCATATCCCTGTTTTATCATTTATAATCATATATTTTACAGAGAACTTAATTCCCTGTATTCTTCTATTTTACATAAATGTAAATTAGTCTGTACCATCTGATGTTCTTGATAGATTAACAACCCTCATAATGTGTTCATAATATATTGAATTTTTTGGAAAAGACACGAGCGTCTCCATAAGGAGGCATTGACATATTTAGGGTCGACCACAACTCATAAAGTTATAGATAAACTTCGTTCGGTGGTTGTATACCATCAGTGACGTTTACCTGTGGTTTAAAATTATAATGATACTTAGTGCTTACCGTCTTAGGGTGCGTATTTTATAACCCACAAAACTTTTAGGTTGTCTCTACCTGGGTATCTCAGAGCGAGTGGGTACGTGACATAAAGTCATTATTACAAACAGTTGTTTCACATATACTGCCTTTACTGAGGTATATGCAAATAAACTGTTTGCAAACTGCGAGTTCGTGGTTGAATTCTGCTGTTTGCCAAGAACATTATTTCCACCTATCCAAGTTTGCGTAATAAATATAAATTAAATTGGATCCTTTGTTTCCTTTTCATTACCTCCTTCAAGTCTTAAACCAAATAAAATAAATCAGACTTAAATTCCGATAAATAGAATGATAAATTAAATTAACCAGAGCAGATCATAAATGAGGAAATTAAAACAAGGAATACCAAATTTTATATAAAGATGGATTATGGGTAATAAGAATTACAAGGTTCCTATCACTAGACAAAATCAATCAATCACGCCAGATCTCCGGACTTGTTTATCCACTCTCTTGGAAAGGATCAGACAGGAGTAGCACGGGTTTGTTGATATCATATTCTGCAGATGTGATATCAATATAACTCATGATGGAATGTTCCTGCGAGGAACTAAGAGGATTGTTTTCCATTTTGGGTTTCATATTAAACTAGACAATACTATGGGGGAGTGGGGATACGGGGTGTTACAATAGATTGTTATAGTAGGTGCCTGATCTGAATTTTTATAATTCTATAAGAATGATTCAGGGGAAAAATGTCACTGAAATATGCAAAAAACTATCACCAAAACAAAATTATTTACTTTTTATTGAAAAAATATCTTCACAACATTTTAAAAGCATAATCTCTCCATAGTGCCATTAGAATACTTAACCATTTTTATGTTTGCCCATCTAAAATAATAAAATAATACCACAACATCAGTAATAATTTCTATAGCGGCATATGAATATTGATAGCTGTGTTAACAAAATATTCAACAAAGTAATCTTAGAGTATCTAAATGCTCATTATGTATTTTCATCCCGTTTCGTCTTCTCGAACTTGTACGCCATTAAAGCCTCCATTTGATATACGACAGATGAAGAAAAATATACTAAATTTGTGTGTTCGATTTCATTACGATTACGTCAATTTTGTAAACTGTGTGTTTTATAAGTAAAAAATATCAAATGAAATCTAAAGTTACAGTTCGTCAATACAAGGAAAAAGTGTGAAATTCTCTGTGTATGCGTAGAAGAAAGAGTGAACATTCGGAGGGAAAACGGTGCACTTTACGCACGGCCAGATCGAAGTGTGTGTACATTCACATTCACTCCATATTCAATCTGCAAAGGCCTCGATGCGACTGGGTAATGACCAGGCTATTTTACTGCATACGTCGTGAGTGGTCCGATAGCGCAGTTTTGAGACTTGTTCCTATTCTTGACAACCTGTAAGTACCCTGTAGCTCGGAAAAGAAAAAAGAAAAGCAACAAACTTGAAGAACCTCATGGATTTCCTAATGCCGAAGTCATTCGGATTAAAACTAAAGAATTCTGTATACAATATAGAACAAAGCAAGCTATGTATATACAATAACAAAAATGTACAGGGTACATACATATACAGGGTGAGTCGGTAGGAACGGACCAAACTTCAGGAGTGTATTGTACGCGTGAAAATAATGTAAAAAAACTCGAATGTTCCGATTTTTATTTATTTTCAATTTATAGCGTAATTAAAAATGTTTATCTACATTTAATTTTATAACAACATTTGAGTTTTTTTACATTATTTTCACGCGTATAATACACTCCTGGAGTTTGGTCCGTTCCTCCCGACTCACCCTGTATACAATCAAACTACACTACCCTGTACATTTGTGTTCATCTTTTAGGATTGGAAGAGAGTGAAAGTAAATTGTGTTATGAATATTTTCAAGACCTGTATATTTTTTGATTTATTTTTAAAGTAAAGTAATAATTGTTATAAAACAGTGAAAATGTTTTTTCTTGAAAAGTTACATTGAGAAGTCGCAGTCATGTCGTCAACAATGTCTGTATGTAGATATAGATACAAGGATATCGTAGTTCTATATACAATATTTGTGACTGATATTAAATTTCAAAAAAATATTTCTCGATTTCCGACTTATATGTTACTGACAGAGATCGTATCGATAAAGATGTATACGCCATAAAGTTCATTCGGCATTTGTCCTGAATCGGCGTATCGTGTACGGCACTGATGAGGACTAACAAGTTCGAAACAGCTGTATGTTGTTCGGTTCCGATCCGGGACAAATGTCGAATCCTACCTGTGGCGGTTTTTATTTTTTGAAAACCTTATCTGATCGTGCAGAAACACGAGAAAGCGGTCGAGGATCGCTTCTGGGTATCATTCAATGCCTGGCGGGGCTTTAGCCCGAGGAGTAGTTGTTTCCTAGAGCGATTATGTAATAGCTTTGCTATTCGGGAACTACTTTGATAGCCGCTTGGCGGCTTGGTGGTTCCTTTCTCGATTTCCGACTTATATGTTACTGACTGATATTAAAATTGAATCGAGGTTAAATTCAGTGTACATGTCACATCAGTGCGTCATGTCATATTCTCGTGGCGTGTACTCATGATGACGCACCCGTGAGTTTTGGTCAGATGGGCCTATATCGTGCATCGTTAATTAACGCTATATATATATACACCACATCATAATGAGTACATAGATCACATGCAATCAGCGTTGTTCCGGGAGTCCTCTTTATTTTAATCCAGTTTCACGTGAATCGTCAGTCATTATCATCGTGAATAATGATTATTTATGATTGATGAAATGAAAAATGACCAAGAGAAAACCCAAAAAACTCACAGAAGAGAAAACTGTTACGATTATAAGAATCGGATCCTGAGCCGGAAGATTTTAAAACGAGAATTCGTACGCGGCTAGTGATGATTGTAGGAGATGTGCTGCGCGCCATAAACATACGCATCGTAACAAGGGTAAAAAAATAATAATAATACAAAGTAATAAGTATGTTACTTATACTTTAACTGTTACAAGTAAATACAACACTGTATATACGTACCCTCTTAACTAGCGTGATGATATAGCATCATCATCATCATCATCATCGTCACGAACTGGAAACAATCCGTAAATACTTTGTGGCATTAGGTATGTTTCCATATTCGTCTCAGAGAATGATGTTCGTTGTGGTAAAAATACGTTCTTATAAAGGGTGGAGCAGAGCAACTTGCTTATTTAAGGACCGTTTAGACTATCCGATCCGACAAAACGGGAGCTCCGCTCCGTCAGTCCAACTGGGCGTTCCTCTCGTTTCCCCCACCATCGATCAGGATTACACGTTTACACCATCCGTTGCCGTTCCCGATCCCCTCCCTTTTCGCCGAGTGTCCAGCCTAAATAAATAATATACACCTATCTACTTATCGGAGCACAACCGCGAGAACAAGAAGCAATGAGCAGATAACAAATAGATTTACTAGAACAAGAAGCACCAGAAATATAGAATCCCGCCTGAAAGAGGTGATTTGGCGGGTAAATCGGATCCGTTGGCCGTTTAAAGGGCGCGTTTGTCAGGGAGAAAAGGTGGGGGAACCCGAGAACGGAAGGAAATTCGATCCGTCCTTCCATTCACGTCGCCACGCCCACATTGGGTCGGTAGCACCGTTTAGACGTTCCGTTTTCTCGGGTCGACGGGGCGAAGCTTCCGTTTTATCGGGTCGAATCGGCTCGTCTAAACAGCCCTTTAGGAGACGCTTCACCTTCGTCCACGCCATGATACTAACTAAACCAAGCGGAGGTACAACTTTGCGCCCCGCTCTCTAGAATGTGCCTACCCCACCCTCCGAGAAGCAACCATCGCATGTCTGACTTTCTTCCTACCAATCCAATCTGAATAATAGACCCAGACCTGCCTATAAAGGTGGATGTAAGTAAAATTTCTTAACGCATTCGCGTGGGAGAAGGTAAGCTATACTTGCTCTTTGTCTCACGGTTTATTGCCGACTTGCTCTTCATAAAGTAATTCTACTATAACTAAGTTGCTCTGTCTCACTTTGTACTTGAACAATGACCATTCGACATCTACCGATGTAATACAGGCATACGTGAAATACTCTTTGCACTCACTTAGCGGATCTACAGATACCTATCACTATTAGCAGTATCATCACAAACTTGTCTTAATCTGTTAATATCGGTGTCTTTCTTTAACACACTTTCGAACTTTTGTTTGACCCGCTCATTTTTTGCATCATCTATAGCGTGTAGCAGTGAATTTATTTGGTTCACAGTTTGCAAAGATACACTGTTTGCCAATACACTATTTTGTAATTTCTGTATTGCGCCGTGCACTCCTTTGTAGTTGATATGAATTGTTTTTAAATCAGTTTCAATGGAAATATCTAGAAATTCTGTTTGGCTTTCCCTAACAGGTGCAGCGTCGTCAGTATTGAACTGTAGTATTACAGGTTTTATTTTATGGAAATTTTAAGCATAATAAAAAGCTACCTTCATTCATGTTCCCCAACATATAATGATCGGCTTTGGTGGTTCGGAAATTCCAGGGCATTTTCTGTCCTGGAAACTAGCGAAGACGTTTAGAAGATTTTAGGAACACCTTTTTTGTGCTCGCTATTAATACATCTGTCTTGGGAAAATATTGTCGTGGTAATAGTTTTTACCACAAGATGTAAATCATGCACTTTACACGTAGCATGTAACAATCTACAACCGTATTGTGAAAGAGAATGGTTTACTGAACGCATTGTCCCAGCACATAACCACAGTCGCCTACTTTGTAATTTACCTGTAATCTTCTTTATAATGTCATCGCGTACAGTTGATAAATAGCTCTATAATGTTCTGCGACTTGGTAACTAGAACTGTGAATTTACTGTATTTGTGCCAAAACTTTCGAAATAATTCTTTATCTGGTATGTGAAGAAGGAATATTACAGGCTATCAGCATCAACAATAAATCGAACCTAAATTGAGTTTGCAAGGGCACGCCCTGTTTTCTATATCCATGTTGAACATAAGTCACGTGACGTGTACAGTCGGATTTAGATCAGCACACTAAGGGTTTATATACTTTTACATACTTTACATATCACTTTCGCTCCATGGTAGAATAAATTATTAAATTCGCCAAAAAACTTGTTCACATAATGATCATATAAACGTTTTCTAGGCTTTGGCATATGCGACATACTTTATTACTAAATTAAAACATTTCAACTAACACAGCGGCAACCGTACGTACACCTCGATCGATAAATCAAGATCAACTCCGCCCCTTAGCCGCGATAAGTACGTTGCTGATTCCCTTCCACTGAGGTTTATCGACCACTTACCCCATTTCAGCCGTTATCATCTCATCATTACGTTAAAACTGTTTGGAAATTAAAAAAACAGTTATCTTGATGAGTTACTATACATCGTTTACAATCTAATAGAAATTTTATGACGAAATTGTATAATAAAATGTTATTATGTTATAATAACTAAGATCTGTGGATTTGATGAATGAAACGTTCGTTGCAGTAAAGATATCCACTTTATTATAAAAAAAGTCTTTTCTTTATTAGCATTTGCAGATTAGGCTGGAAATTTAAGAACAAAGATAATCTTAAGACCCCCTTTTTTGTCTTCTACATCTCAACGACGTAACGCTTTTAATAATAAGAATTAAAATTAGACGGCGAACTAGGGATGATCTCTGAAATCCGCCTGTCGGAGAGAACGTGGTCTGTATTTGCATAAAAATATAAAACGCCCTTAGTTCCTCCTTTAATTATCTCCGTACTCATAACAGTGTGTAACTACTACGAATAAATTACATTAAATGTCTTATTCATTCCAAAATCCAAAATTAAATACCTACCAAAAGAACATGTTAGTTCTTATACAAACATTGGGTAGACTTAAAAGAAATAGTGAATACAGAATAATCTAATGAGAATTTAATTAGAGAATCTAATAAATTCGAGATCAAAATATCTCTTACGTTTTCAAAATAAATATTTAATCGCTATTATAAACTGAATATTAATTTAATATGTAGTTAATGCGTTTTGTAATCGGTTATTTCGAAAATTCAAATTCATAGTACCTTAAGTATCCGCTATTTCCTTATAGAGTACTTGAACCATACTTCGTTGAAAATAAAGCTAGTAAGGCTATCACAGTAAATGGGGAACACTATAGTCATATGTTAGACCATTTCTTTTTTCACTAAATTGACGGTTTGAATTTGAACAACAAGTGGTTTCAGCAATACGGCGCAACGAGTCATACAGCACGTGCAACCATAACCCTGTTGCATACCAAATTTCCTGATCATATTGGCTTGTGGAATGCTGATATCAATTGGGCTGCAAAACCGCGTCATCTAACACCACTGGACTTTTCTCGTTGAGGTTATGTCAAGGTAAAAGTGTATACAACCCAGCCAGCAACCTCAAAGTAAACATTCAAAGTGTTATTCGGAAAAGAGAGTTTTATGTGACCATATTATGGCCGCTTTTGCTAAACGAATGACCATCATGCTAGATGACTCGGAGCGACCATGTGAACTATATTCTTTTCCATTTGTAGCCGTATCTTATAATGGCCTAATTTTTTGAGCAATAATAATGTCATCTTTAGTTGAACAAATAATAGTCCCATGCCTTTTGTTGTATTCAATTGATTTACTAAATTAGTGTTGTACAATTTATAACTTACAAAGCCATCAAGGAAATCTTGATAAATCTTGATGGATGTTTATTCGCGAAACCATATTACATTTTGTCACTTACATTTTCTCACTGTGAGATATACTTTTCTGTCCACTCATGTGAACAGAAAGTACACATTAGTGCACAAATATTAATTATGCACTAATTGTACTTAAGTTGAAAAATGCTTTTTTCTACAACAAATGCTCTCGAAAAAAAAACAATAAAACAACATTCGAAGAAATTATTTATACTAGCAACTACCCCTAATCTTCACACCTCCCCCACCACAGTAGAGATTGTGTGGTTAGATCTTAACTCTGGATAATCCTCTGAGTAGACAGCATACTGAAGTAATGTAAGCAAAAAATAACAACGTATTTTAGCATACGTTGTATTAGCGTAGCTCTATACGTATTTATAACAATAACATCTAACAATAATGACAGATGGTTTTTCTAAAATGATTTTCTCTTTGTTGTATTTTAATGAGTAATGAATGTCCTGTACTATGTAAAAAATAACCACCTTAATAAAGTGAAAATGCAGCCTGAGGGTGAAAAACTGTTTGTAAACCTCCCCTCCTTACCACTGTACGAGGTTCCTGAGATTTGGACAAATGACCACGATAGCCAATTGTGCATTCTTCAGGAGTTACTTCGGACATTGTTTTTACCTCCGCGAACCGTTTATTGGCAGCTACGAGAAAACATGTCTCTTATTTTTTGATGCTGTACCCATATACAAAATTTTATCAAAATCGGATAGGGACAATTCTGTTATTTTTTTACGCGCAAAATCAAAACAGTAATTGCATTATCTGTATATGTTAATTGGTGACCTCAGTATAATACTACATAAGTTATAACTCATAAAACTAGCCAGGCAAATATGTATAGATACATATATTACCATTATTTTAAGTTTAACAACACTATTTCATTATTTCGTTTTTTTTATATATATATATTTAAATAAATTAACATACAAATGTAAACTTTATAAATCTGTACATTCTACGAAGATCTAAATTGCTCACATTAACGTTAAATGTATCTTGGCAGGATAATGGTAAAAGAGCAGATAGTGAGAAATGAATATGGATATGAATACGGATATGGAATGATCTGTAGGAAAAATGGATATTCATTTGACGCTGATTAAGACTACCAATCTTATAAAAGAACGTGGAAGCAGTAAGGATAATGTTAATATTTATTTAAAAACGTTTTTTGATCTTAAAAAAATTAAGGTAAGTCATAACGTTTTTTTTATGTAATATTGATGCTATATGAGTTCTGTATGATTATTATTTTGAAGTTTCACCAATTCAGTAGTTTTTTCTTAATAACTTGGACATATGGCTTTTTAAATAAAACATACATCTATAGCTAATACTGAAATATATATTGGTAGAAATAAGAGGGATGATGAATGACAAACTGATTATTGGTAGAGTAAGAGGGATATTAGTAGCAATAAGATAAATAATGACAAGCTGATTTTGACACCACAGCAACGAGTAATGTAAATTGAAATGTGAAATCGTGATGTTAATTAGGATTTTAATTGCTTTTAATGAGTATTTAATTATGGAGAAACCTATGACGTTATAACAATGAGTTTTTTTTTAATGCTTAATGCAATAATTTTTACAGATCTACCACAAAGTGTTCATTCAGTGTTCATGTCCTTTTTTAAGTCAATCATTAATACTGTAATTTGTACTTACATCATCATCTTTGGCGCTACAACCCAGGGTGGGTCTTGGCCTGTTCTAGTATCAGCTTCCATTCCTTCCTATTCTTTGCTTTGGTTTTCCAATTTCCTACTTCTAGTATTCGTAGATTTTCTTCGATCTGGTCCCTAAATCTGATTCTGGGCCTCCCTCTCCTCCTATGTCCAGCCGGTGTTTGCTGGAATATTTGCTTTGGGGGGTCCATATCGTCCATCCTTTCTAGGTTGCCAAGCCACCTTACCCTATTTATTTTAATGGACCGTGCGATATCAGGTTCCTCGTATAGGCGGTATAGCTCAAAATTATAGCGTCTGCGTCACATTCCATTCTCCTGCACACCTCTATATATGTTACGTAGGACCTTTCTTTCAAAGCATCCTAGCAGCATTTCATCGCTTTTTGTCATAGTCCATGCTTCTGACGCGTAAGAGAGTACTGGTTTAATAAGTGTTTTATATATCAATATCTTGGCTTTTTTGCTTACTATGCATGATGTTAGGAGCTTTTTTAGCCCAAAGTAGGCTCTGTTAGCTAGGTAAACTCTTCTCTTCATTTCTGCACTGATGCTGTTATTTTCGTTTATTTGGGAGCCAAGATATATAAACTCTCTTACGCCTTCAAAAGTATATGTTCCTATTACCAGGTCTTCGGGTGGCGCTAATTGCGTGCTATTGGTTACTTTCATGTATTTTGTTTTAGCTACGTTAACTTGTAGCCCCATTCTCTTCGCTGCTACCTCTACTGCTCTGAAAGCCTGTATTAAGTCTCTTTTTGTCCTGGATCAATTATCAATGTCGTCCGCGTACGCTAGGATTTGTACACTCCTATTAATTATGGTTCCTCTAGTCGCTATACCTGATTCTCGTATGGCTTTTTCTAGTGCGATATTAAACAGCAGGCACGATAGACTGTCCCCTTGGAGTAGGCCGGTATGTGTCTGAAAGGGTCTTGACATGTTGCTTTCTATCCTTACTCTGCATTCAACTTTAGAAAGGGTTGCCTTCACTAACTTAATCAGGTGTGTTGGGATATTAAATTCCATCATAGCGTTATAAAGTGAGCGTCTGTCTATGCTGTCGTAGGCACCTTTGAAGTCTATGAATAAGTGGTGGGTATCAATCCCATATTCGTAAGTCTTCTCTAGGGCCTGCCTAAGAGTGAATATCTGGTCGATTGTTGACTTATCTCTACGAAAACCACTTTGGTATTTGCCTACTATACCTTCAGTGTATGTAGTTAGGCGGTCGTATAGTATGTATGCCATTACTTTGTATGCCATATTTAGTAACGTAATTCCTCGGTAATTCTCGCATATCATTTGATCACCCTTTTTATGTATAGGTATGATTATACCTATGTTCCAATTATCTGGAATTTTTACCTGCTTCCAAATTAGCGCTACTAGCCTACCTATGTGGTCTTTTAGTTTGGCTACCCCATATTTCAAGAGCTCAGAGGGTATTCCATCCATACCAGGTGATTTGTGGTTTTTTAGCTTCTTTATTGCGTTAATAACTTCTTCTTCCGTTGGGGGATTGTGTCTTTCTCTATCATCTTCCATATTTCCAAACTGCATGTCTGCTTCATCTGCATCGTCCTGTTCTCTAATATTTAGCCTCTCTTCAAAGTTTTGTGCCCATCTAATTTGTACTTACATATACTCAAATGATGATACAGTAAAACACTTAACTTTGTTACTGTCACAGATTTTATTGTCACTTAATGCTACCACAGTTTCGATACTTTCAGCGTATCAAAACTATAGTAGCGTTAAGTTACAATAAAATTTGTGATAGTACAAAGTTAAGCATTTTAAACTACTGAAATGAAGGGATTATTATACTCCACCCATCTTCAAATGCCTTATATAATAATAACTAAACAAATTAGGCCAAATCAGCTATTATCTTGGCTACATGCCGACGACGAGCGCTGGATTATATGGCGAAATTTGCCGTACTTTGTCTAACAGAGTTAGAGTTTCGAGAAAGCTGAATCACTGTATTTTAGTGATAACTCTGTTGGACAAAATACGGAAAATTTCGCTATATAATCCAGCGCTTGTCATCTGCATGTAGCCAGGAGAATAGCTATTTGACCTAGTTTATTTATTCTTTATTATATAAGACATTTTCGGATGGGTGTGGAGTATAATAATCACCTCATTTCAGTAGTTTAAAATTACCCTCGGCCAAGTAAAACTTTGCATTATATTAAGTATTTTACTGTATCATTATGATCAACTATCACAAAGTAACGATTAAACTCCGTTCAGTTTTTGGAAATATACTCAAATATTTTCTAACTCAACTCGACTTTATTTTCTTTCTATGCCACACATTACTATTATCAATGGTATTCTAATTATAATGTAATAGGCAGACATTGTACAGGTTAGTTTTTTATTTGATCTTTAAAATTTTATATTATAAAATATATAAAATTTTATATTTCCACTGCACATATAGTTTTGTACCCTTTATGTATGCCGATTTGTAAAATAAAGCGAATACCTCAATGTGTTACAACGTTCTATCATCTTACCACTTTCCTTGAAGACCTGAAAACATAAAACTATAATCAAATGGCCAATTAGATAAATTATTCAGCCTTAAATCATTATGAAATGCAATTAATTAGATGTAGTTCATAATATTTAAGATCTCAGTGGAAATTAGTAATCCTTTCAAAATATATATCTACCAATAAACAAATCAAGTAGAATAAATAATGGTATATATTCGACAATTCGGCTCTTCTGTGTACAACTAAAGACGACTCTTCTGTTTCAATGTGATGATGTTCGCTTCACAATGTTGCTACCTTGTAGACAACAGCTTGTAGACCACAGGTCGTGGTAGACAAACAGTAATCTGCCATCATATGCTTGTCCCAACGCCCTTGGTAGGGTTTTTCCATCGTCAAGAGGTCTTGAAGGAGACGCCTATGTCCCCCTATGTGTCACAGGGGAAGCACCAAGCGTCACAGTGCCAAGATTCTCCGGGAACTAATCGAGGTGACTATACAGGAAATAGAGGTTGACACTCATATTACAACCCAAATTTCCAATATCCAACAGCACTGTAGTAATCAGAACTTCATGGTTAGGAGTTTTTTGTTACAAAGGAATTTTTGTATAGTTTCTACGAAAGATGGCCACGCTACTTTCTCCTTGCCATTCATATTCCTGGCAAAGTCTTCGTCACGAACAAGGATACGTATTTGAGATCCTCTAATACACCTGTTTTGATCTTCTCAAAAATTAGAGAACAGAAAGTATATGCGTCGAAAATATTCATCTTCAGTATTCAGTGCCTTGACACAATTTAATTATTCCAAGCTTGAGAGTGAAGGAAATATTATATTTTCTCGACTGACCACTGAGTCATTCTCAATTTTTGGCATACCTACTTCCAATGTTCAGGGTCGGGCCACATTTTCTGGATTCAGTGTTTTCTCGAAATCAACTGTTCTGCATATAGAGATAGTATGATGAAAACTTCGTAAAGCTTCTCTGTTGACCTAAGAAAAAGCGCACCATATTCAGGTCCACAGAAATGATCCAGTTGTGCTCGTGATATTTGAGTAAATCAACAACCATTTTTATCATTATGTTCTTCCCACAAATGCATCGAATGACCAACTGCAACTGCTCCATAGACATTGCCATTATGTAACAAAACACCGCTATCTAGAAATAATTGCCATTCTGTTGGATTGTACGACGTGTACTTAATTACCTGGGATATGGCGGCAATAAACAAATGTTTTGTGAAAAAAAAATCCTCGGTTCAAAAAAGTTCATTTCTCTTGAATCATTTTATAGGCGACTGTTGTAGAATTCACCACAGAGAAGATTGGAAAGAAATTCTAGAGTTGTACAAGAGATCAACAACAATTCTCGTTGATTAATCATTCCGAGCAGGAATTATTGGACGATGTTACAATTCGAACATCCATGCTATTTCTGTGAATTTATTATAGATACGAATTATGCTATAAGCAATGTTACTAATATTATATGATGTTAATATTTAGTATTCTAAAAACTGAAATGTGTCACTTAACAACAATGTATTTCCCTGATAGAATGGAAATCACAGTCGGCGCTCTCGGTCAGCGGTAGCCGACAAGTGACATTTTAAGGAAAATATTAGTATAATTTTATTTTAATACTGTTCTGTGTACTGTTGTACTGTGTACAAGCCAATATACAGTGCTTGTAAATACATATAACTCAAAAACTCACCTTGTGAATACATTGTTTTCTTTTTTTCTAGTTCCATAGATGCTTAAAGAGATAAGTCATGGAAATGGAAGACATTATTTTAATGGAAAATGCAACAGGGAATATTACTATCAACGCAACCGCACCATTGCCTCATTATCCTAGTGGATATACTCTGCCGCAAATCGTAGTAGCATCAATAGTAGTGACATTATTAATGATTGTTGTGATTGTCGGCAACATGCTGGTAATAATTGCGATAACAACTGAAAAAGCACTGAAAAATATCCAGAACTGGTTCATTGCATCCTTGGCTGTAGCAGATTTTTTTCTTGGACTAATAATTATGCCATTCTCATTGGCGAATGAACTTATGGGGTATTGGATATTTGGCGTCTGGTGGTAAGTTTAATATGCTTACGATGCGTTTTATATGTGTACGCATATATGGTCAATTAAACAATATGATGAACAAAATAGTAAACAGTCAAACACGACATTTTGAAAGCTCTATTTTTCTTTTTATTAAATTACCATCAAAGTAGTAGTTTATTGACGATTCTAGACTAATTCCTGTATACTGTATACAGAGAATGCCTACTTTTATAAAAACAGTTATAAAGACAGTTAATAAATTGATCAGTAGGGGGACGGAATGTTACTTTTTTGCCACGTGACACTTTATTAGCCCAGGATAAAAGAAAGCTTTAGTTGTATCGAGTAAGTCGTTGTGTGCATATAAAATTTTTAATAGACATATTGTGATAGTTTGTGACAAATCAACATAAATTGTGTAGTCATTGTTGATAAGGTAAGTCCATTTCAACTTGTATATTTATCTGTGCATGTATTATTGTATTGTATTGTATTTTGAATTGTGACAGTTTTTTTATTTGTAAACTTCCTTTAAAATACAGTACAAATTAAAAAAAACTATCACTATGAAATTGTATTACTGTTTTCAATTCTTCAGTAATTATTACAAAATGGTTTATGATAAAAGTGGTTATAAACTCTAACGTTTGTGTTGATACAATTTGTATATTTTTATTGTTTGCTTTATTAACTTAAATTAAAAATACATAGTTTTTAAATAGAAATGGGGAAAAAGGATAAAATGTGGCACCAATTATTTCATGTACTAAACAGTTGCTAAAATTGTCAAGGCAGAAGTTCAAACATGTCGAAAATAATAATAGGCCCCACTACCTTCAATAAATGAAAATAATTAAATAGACCCTTCCGGGATAGATCCAGATGCTGTATTTATATACTGGACTACACCTGATATATTAGAAGGATACAAAAATAATCTTGCATCAGTCAGTAAAACACTAACAGAACGTAAGTGACAATTACATAATGAGGTCAGTATCTCGGGACTCTACAAAGCAGGAAAGTAAAAAAACGAGAAAGTACCAATTGGTTGCCATATTTGATAAATGTATTTTCTTAATAAAAGTAATTTTTTTAATTGGCAGTTTTATTTCTTAAACACCTTAAGTCACTATGTTCAAAATTAAACTACCTAAATAACGAGAATAAACAATATTTTATTATTAAGCTTATTGTTAGTAAATTTTAGTTAATTCTGTTTAAGCCATGCTATTTTATATACATGTAATTAATGTAGAGCATCGCCAGGGGAAGTTTATCTTAATTCTATATAGTCTACTGTATAATTGCAATGTTGCCACGGTCAAGTGAATGGATCATTTAAAATATCTATATTTTAAATGATGAGATCACTTGACCGTGGCAACACTGAAATTCAATGAGTAACGCAATGTACTATTCATTTCATCGCTATTTGCCAAATAAAAAACTTTCTTATATTGCCGATAAATGGAATAGTCTACCTGAGCCTAGCCATAAAAACAAGCCACGATATGTTTTGATTTTTTATTTGGCAAATAGCCATGAAATAAACTATATCTATAAAATCTTAGCGATAAAAATCTTAATCTATAAATTTTTTTCTATATGATAATGATCCTTATATTGATTTTCATTTGAGAAATCTCTTATCACTATAATCCATTCTTTTTTGCATAGTTGCTTTCTTAAAATATATTATTTAAACAGGTTTCTTTGCAACTACTTTTAAAAATAACCGCTTACAATAAATAGTTCCTGGATATTTTTAAAACGCTTATTCTGGGATTTTCTCTAACTTCTTTTTCTCTTTCTATCTCCCTTTAATTAATATTTATTGTCTAAATTGATCTGTGTGGTTTAATAACTTGATACATATACTTGATATATATCAAGGTTCTTTCTTCTATTCTCGCAGCTCTTATAATTTGTTTTAACATCGCTGCCACTTTTTTATTTATGTTTCTCTTTAAGTATTCCTAAAGAAATGTGTTGTATATTGCACGTTCTGTAAAGTCAACCGTGTGTAGGGTTGCGCAGGTTCCGTCAACCTTGTTCAATATCAGAAAAATTTTCAAAATTTATAGAAATTCTGAAAATTGGAAAGGAAGTGGTTTATTATCTCATCCATTTAATCGGACGAACGGACAAATGAATCCGCAGTTATCCTCTCTGGTCCACTTAATCCGACTACCAATATTGTTATGGTTGGCCTTTATTATTATTTTCGGGGTTCTGTAATTTCTATAGGACTGGTCGTCTATATAATTTTCTATGTTAGCATTGTGAAGTGTTTATCCTACTTCTCTTTTTATTTTTTGATGGTGGCTCTATCATTCTCAACCACACGACCATTATTTGGAGCTGCAGCTTCTTGTGTGACATGTGTCCGCCTCCTAAATACTCTTCTACCGACGTCTTGCTCTCTGTCGCTCCCCATGTATCACCATGTGATGCTCCCTATGTATCGATCCTCTTCTAAGTCCACTTTTGGAGACTGACTCATTTTTGGAGGAATTAGAAGATAAGTCGAGGTTGTTTTCCAACCGTTTATGGAAAGCCGAATAAAGAAAGAAAGGGTCATAAGTGTCACTATGGAAAATGGTATTATCCAATGTTTGTCTGATTAATATTGGTCTGTGCGTTCCAATATACGGTACAATAAGTTCTTTATTAGTGAATGGATCTTGCTAGATTTGCAGGATCTTTCTCAACCATTCGTGCGGTACGAAGTCGAATACTTTCCATGTAGCCTATATTTAAGTTTTTGTTGTTAAACTGGTCTCAGTTCATTATTGATAAGCTGTTATTGGCTGAGAAAGAAACTTAAACTCTTAAAATATTGAGTATTTTGAATTATCGACTCTCTGAGGAAAAAATAATATTCAACTAGATCCTATGAATGACCCACTATGCTTTTAATGAATAAAATTATAATAACATCTGATTTCTGTATTAAGAATATGAATTATAAATATTATTCTACTACTTTCCTTTAATGGTGCTATAAAAATTGCGTGAAGTGCTGCTTTTTTGTCTTACAGGACATTTGTAATAAAATACTTTAATATATAATTAGTATCTTACATAAATGTGGTATCTTAATTGGATTAGTATATTACCTGGACTACAATTATCAAATTAAATATTAAATAATGTATTAATTGTTGATGAAATTAACATAAAATACTCGTATATCATTTTATTTAAATATATTTTTCATATTAATTTGAATATCAGAGTTTTATCCCTAATAAAAGACAATATATTATGATCCAAAAGACGACATGGAAATATAGGTGATATTGAACTGCTGAAGTGTTATGTAGGGCATTAGCAAGATCTATCGTAGCGTAACAACCAATAACAGAAATTGGAAATGTGTAGTTCTACAATTGAGTTCTATAATCATTTTGCCACAGTGGTCGAAGCTTTGTTAATATCGACTTTAATTATTATGTTAACAGACCAGGCTAACGAATTTAGCGCATCATATAATAATATGTCATTAGTTTCAAATACAAAATGTATTTGTTTAAATTACACCTATATTATATGTTTACAAGTTTACATTACTTATGTTATGAACGTTTGCTTAGGTGTGACGTGCATTCGGCAATGGACGTTCTTCTCAGCACAGCTTCAATAATGAATTTATGTCTGATATCTTTAGATCGTTATTGGAGCATTACGCAGGCAGTAGAATATTTAAAAAAACGTACTCCAGTTCGTGCTATCCTGATGATTGGAGCTGTCTGGCTGCTGTCTGCACTTATATGTATCCCTCCATTGCTGGGCTGGAAGGTAGAGCGGGCACCAGACGAACAGTATCCCAGATGTCAGGTAATAAATTAACTTTATGTTTAAAGTTAATCTAAACAAATAATAGATTAACTTTAAACAATAATATAGTTAAAAAACAAAAACGTAAATATAAATAGTACTAGATATAAAAATACTAGGAATTTAATATTATGGAGAAATTACATTGTAATATCAATAAAATACGGTCTGGTACCAGTAAGTATAGGATGCTGCCCAAAACAGCGGTTAGCTATATTTAAAAGCAGACTGAAAACGGATAAGTCAGTTAATTATCGCTGTTCTATATGGTGAGTTATTAAATCTCTGTGTCTATTGTATTTAAATATTCAAACTTTAAAAAAGGTTAGGTTAACTTAGGGACGTTTATATTTGATGCAACAGGCGTTATACTAATCATATAGCGTTATTTTATTCCATATTAATATAATCAAATAAACTTTAAGTATTATAAATCCGCCTATCAACATATCCACAAAGAAAAAGCATTTTGAAAATGATGGGAAGATATTTTTCTGAAAAGTAATTTTAATTTCTTTTTTCAACGTAAATGAGAAATTCACAGAAAATAAAAAAATTCCTGCACTTGTTGCAAAATCTTTGGAGCTCCTGTCAATCCGAGTGGCATCACCTCGAATTCGAACCGTTCATCGTCTGGGTTTGATCAGGGCGTCTGAGGGTTCAATCAGGGCGTCAGTGTTTAAATTTATGTGTCAGCCACCTAGCGTTGGTTCCAAGTCCATTGTATCTTTATACTGGGTATAGAGTCCCCGGGCTCTACGGGACATTTCTGGCTAACGGGGGCATGTCGCTGGCCTTGCTCTAGGTCCATCTGTATCAGATTTATGCTGGTGATGGTGTCTGTAAAAGCCTACACCACCGTTTTCCCAATAACATAAAGTATATTTTTTTCAAAGATCAGAATCAATGAAGATGTGTTGTAAGGCGAACCTCTCCATCTAACATTATTTGTTGAAATCGAATAATTTTTTCGCACTTAAGAACTTGTGGAAGGAACATTTATAACACCCACTACCTTCTATCGGTACTTTTTGCTGTAGCTTATGTGACTAGAAAACTGAGAGTTTTCGAAAACCACTCGAGTAAATGGACTTCAATGAATATTCTTAAATTTAAAATATTCTTGTTTTCTCGTGGTAATTTAAAAATTTTATTTTATTAATAACCATGCCACTAATATAGTAAATAAATACGTTTATTACGGAGTCACTTCAACGGTATTTGAATCAATGAAGGCAGTAGACCATTCTATAATATATAGTCCTTATAATATACTTACCTTCTGTGATAAGTATTTATAAAATTAAAGTAATATGCCTATGTGGTCTCCCTATACCAGGAATTTTATTATTTTTACATGATTGGCACTAAAATCTTCGATCTGGATTATCGTCTGAAAGAAGATGTGCTTCATCGAATAAAATAAAATCGGTTTAATATTTTTGCGAGACAAATTCATCAAAAAGATATCCCAATTGTCGTAGATATAGATAAAGATATAGATATGATATTTCGCTTGCCACAAAATGACTTAAGAGTTTTTAAAAATAGTCTACTGTCGTAGAATTATTTTCACTGTTTTTGTTTCTAGTTGTCCTTAAAATTGGAAAATGGGGAACCACAACGGGTTCGCTGTTTAAAATCTCAGATTATCAATTTGTGATAAATGGAGACACCACAAAAAAATTTCAGAATATAAATTGACCAAGTTGTTGCTCTTAGATCGATCATTCAGGACTGTGAAAGAATTGTCAGTTATAAATTTAACAAGAATAGACTCTTTCGTATTAATGACAGAATCATTACTTCGTCTGATATAAGAAAGATTCGTGTTTAACAACAACTCTCCTGAATCACTATTTGATTCAATCCTATATACAATCATACAGTTAAAATCTCCGTTTATAGTATTCTGTAGTAGTATAGGGAAATAGACAAGAAATGTTCTTTATATAGAAATGTTCTAAACATATATTGAAAATGATTATATTCAATCAATTTGGAGACATCAAGGAGATTAACAAATGTGGGGATAACTGAAAGATAAGATTTGCTTTGATTTCACGCAGGTTATTATATTAGTGACTCAATTAATCTCCCCCTGGATTTATATACAAGGTGAGTGTTTGAGTTGTACATATATTTTGACCGCTTAATGTTTCCACCTAGTTAAGAATTGTGTGTTGTTAAAAAATAGTGAAAACTATTTTTAGACATCATCATTATTAACAGAGATACTGAATTTTTAATATTTAGAAATTTTTGTTCAACATTTTGAGAATCTATGATTTATTGGTTCCAGTGTATCCATGACATAACTAATATAAGTTAGATCAGATGTCCATTATTACTAAATCTCCACATTAGAGTTTCATGCTTTAGTTGGAAAATGAATGGCTAAAAATTGATTTAAATATGTACAACTGAAACATTCACCTTGCAGCATATACGAGGGGGTACCCAAAAGAAACCAAACTGATGTTGTGGTGGGCGGAGTTTTTGTAGTATCGCATTCTGCCGCTAAGAGCATATAGAGTTACCATTCTCGAGTCAGTAAGCCAAGCGCCGCCGCTAAAGAAGGTTACATTCAGCTTGCGTGATTTCTTTAGTGAGAATTGTCTTATGTGCTCGTCGTTTTTGTAACTACTGATTTTCGTGAACAGCGCAGCCTTAAAGTTTTGCTTCTTCCTCGGAAAAACTGACACAGAAACTCTTAATATATTAAAAACGGCCTACAAGGATGATGCTATTGGAAAACCTCAAGTATTTGAGTGTTTTCACCGTTTCAAAAGAGGTGAAGCGTCAATTGATGACAAACCTCGCTCTGGTCGTCCTTCTACGACTCAAACCAATGAAAATATTGAAAAAACCATGAAATCATCCTGGAAGATCGACGACGGACCATTAACGAAGTTGTAGAAATTGTTGGTCAAAAATTGGCACACAGACAGGGCTGTGTGAGCGTGCCTGTGGGTCTAATCGTGGTGAAAAACCAGTTGGAGCAATTGGCCGGCGAAACCGACTATCACAAATCAAGCCTCTTTCACCGCAAACTGTTATGCAATTTATTCAAAACTTCCAGGTAGAAATCCTGGTTAACTGTCTGATCCTGCGCAACAAATTCTGAATAGACAACTCCTTTCACATCGAAATAACAAAAAAAAAACGACGAGCACACAACACAACTCTCACTGAAAAATTAACACAAGCAGAATGGAACCTTCTTTAGCGACTACGCTTGGCTTACTGACTCGGATGTGATAGCTCTATACGCTCCTAGCGACAGATCATGGTACTATAGAAATTCCGCCCACCACAGCATCAGTTCTCTTTCCTTTGGGTACCCCCTCGTATATATGCATGTATATGTGTATATATATATATATATATATATATATATATATATATATATATATATATATATATATATATATATATATATATATATATATTTATATAATGTTACTCATATTGTTTTCAGCTCAGTGAGGAATTGGGTTACGTCCTGTATTCGGCGTTAGGCTCATTTTATATCCCTTCATGTATTATGGTATTTGTATATATTCGGATTTATTATGCAGCAAAAGCCAGAGCGCGAAGAGGAATTAGGAAACCACCTCGACGCCACACTGAGGACGTTATAACCAGTTTTTCAAATCATCCACCTGGGGTTAGTACGTAATTATAGTTAAATAAAATGTATATATGTATGTTTTGTAGTAATACTTGTTCTCATGTAATTTAGTTGATGTTATTGGTGTTATTTTATATTTGATAATATTGATTGATGGCTCTGTTACACTTTCTAAAATGAAATTATTTTAACCTGTCTCTTTTACTTTCCACAGCTTGGGTCTTGTTGATTGATGATATAATGTGATAGAATACTATTTCGAATTTCTGTAGAATTGGAAATAGAATTTGTAATCGCCAATATAAATCTAAAAGTAACTCATCTAAATTGGTTTTTTAAACTAAATCCTCTTGGAGCTGCCACTGGACAGCTAGCTCCTAGGGTAGCATGAACCGTTCTAGTGTTAGGCTGGCAATATTTTTTAAACCGAATAACCTTTTTAAACGAATGACGATATTGAAGTGATATTTTTAGTGTATTGCTTGACTGCAAGTATAAGTGGTTTAAGTTTTAAGATTTAAGGAATTAACTTAAAAGACCTAAACCTTTTTACAGTTTCTTCAATACTCGATACACATTTTTTACTAATCCTGTTACAGATATTGAGATGGATTCGTAAACATTTATGTTAAATCGCATATATAATATATTATACATTATATTATAACATCATTGTATTTAACCACAGTTTTGGAATAATTTAGTACTTATTGAATAACAAAAGTTAGATGAATAATAGTATTTTAGTAGAATAACTGTATTTTTCATGTATTTAAATTAATTTCGTGATATTAGCTTTTATACAGAATTCATCTATCGCTTCCTCATCACTTTCCACTGAAGAAATATCCAGAGAAGTATTAAATAATAAACATATATAATAATAAATAAACATTATGTTAAATAAATAAACATTAATTCCTTATATGATCCAAATCGTATAGCTTTTTAAAATACAGGATTTAGAATTAAATTTTTTTGAGTTTTTTTATTTTTCTTAGACAATGTTTTTAATTTTAATTAATAATTAATTTTAATTTAATTCGCGGTCTCCGTCGGGATCAGCCGATCTGTGAGATCCGACAGTGACTTTTTTCTTTGCCCTTTCGTGTGTATTACGAATATTAACCCGAACTCCCTCATAGCTTCTTAGTTCCAAACAACTCTTCTCGATATGGTATCGATTTTTTTTTAGTGCATTCCCTGGCCTTGTAAGGGCCGCCCGGATCTGTGAGATGCATTGCGCCTAATTGCGTCATTATTTTCATTTTTTTATTTTGTTAGATTTCTTTTATTATTTAAATGAATAATATTCTTTGGGATCTCTACACTTACTTATTATGAATTTTTATGGTATTATTATTCAAAATTAACACATTTGGGTATTAAATTATTGCTTTATACTAAATATCCTTACCACCAATGTATGGTTTATGTTTGTTTGGAACAAGCTAAAATCATGAAGAGGATTTATAATTCTTTACACTTAAAATAGGCAGTTACTTATAACTTTTCTTTGTAATTCACGTCCAATATTTTTTATATATAACTTTATGACTTTTACATGAAAAAATAGGTGTTTTTTTCTGTATTAAAAATATTGTTCAATATTAATTTATGTTTATGTTTTGTCCTTAACAGAAAAATAAACGTGTCAATAGCTGGATCTCCTATAAAAATCTGCCAAATTTATTATTTAACAACATTAAATGAATTACTTTGTATAAATTTAATTATTGCGATTGAAAACTAGTGTGAAATATTTATTATTGTATTGTATTAATTAAAATAAGCATTTAATTAAGTCTCCACCTCATTCAAATCTAAATTGTGTAAGATGTGATTATGGGATCTCTCAGATGCATTGCGCCCGAATGTGTTTGAATTCATACTGCAGCCGACGGAAGGTTAAATTCAAATTTACTTAGAACACTACGAGATACTCATTAAATTAGTTATGATTCCTTAGATCATACCCACACCTACTTGGATAACTTTAAGTAATCTACAGGATCCTATTTTTTTAAGTTTGTTTATTATTTTTACAGTTTAGAAGTTATTAGATCAAAAATAAGTGAATGTTGCATTGCTTTAAAAATAATTTAATACCTTTAATAGTACCTATCAAATATCATTATTAAATCTACAAGGTACCTATTAAATAAAACTAAAATTATCATAATCTAAAGAAAAATTATTATTTCTCTTTAGATTTAGAATTGCTATTTGTACAACACTTAACTTAGACTAACTACAAAAAATGGTCACCCGCCCGCCTTAGTATCAAATGGCGGACCTAATTTCACGTGATTTGTATCCGGTTCTTCATCTTCATTCAGAACTTCATTCTGAACATGTAAGTCCTCTAGCTCCGATCATTAGTCAATAATTGAGGCGACTCATATCGGGTGACCTCGGTGGCCTAGGGAATGGTCCTATACTCCGATTCCATTGACTAGCATAATTTTGATCTAAATACTCTTAAAGCTTGTCGACGTACTTCATTAATATAATGTTATATAAACACGCAAACTTATAAGTTATAACCTTAAAATGATTTTCTAAATTTGGGTTTTATGTTATGGTTTATATGTGGAATATCTAATTTAGATTTATTGCATATTAACTATTAAACATACAATTAATCGAAAAATTCAAATAAATTGTACTGTATTCTAGGTGAAAGCCAGTGAATGCGAGAGGTCACCAAAGAGACCAGTTGATCGTAATAGTAACAACTCACCAAGGGAAAATGAAAGACAAATCTCGATGATAGAAACGGAGCCGTGTCCTATTTCTATTCCGACTGTTACGTGCGATCTAGCATCTGATATTTCCACTAGTGATGCAGGTGATATTTCACAAGAAGTTCCGGAACAAAAAGATACACTTAAGGTAAAGACGAACTGGTATGGTGATTGTGTGAGTTTCGAGTTGGAATTATGATTTTAAAAGTATTTTTATACTTAATTTTAATACTTCAATAATGCTGCATTAATTAAGTAATAAGAAGCTTAAATATTCCTTATTCTTGGCTCAAGTGATTTTTATGAGTAATTACAATGGAACATCCCAACCCCGGAACATTTTGATTTCGATGAAATTCAGCGGGTAAATAAAACTCGTTGAGTAGAACTTGTCCGTTTAGTGATTGGAAACACCCTCCACAGTTTAATTTTTTTCACTGTTAAAATAATTCGGTGGTCGGAAACGATGTCCTGTTTTTCTACTAAAATATTAAATGTACAGTAATGTCAATTCCGAAATAAGCAGAATGATGAAAGTAGATCCTATTTAAATAATTACCTATGGCGCGATATAGGATGATATGGAAGAGCTATTCCATTAATTAGGAAATGTTTTTACTACAGAAATTTATCATTATGAAAGTATTTTGCTACTTTTATTGATAGACAGTGCTATTTATGTCTAAAGGGGTGTGGTCCCTGTAAAAGGATACAGAAATTGATTTTTGGGTGCGGTGGACGTATGAAACGACACAACAGAGCAATAGGTTTTTATAAACAGGATATTGCTATCCTTCCGAGTTGCGAGCTTCCGAGTTATCGAAAAAATTAAATAATTTAAAATTTTGAATCCCTAAACCTCGACTTTGCCATCGAAAGAAAATCAGATCCTTTTCTTACAAGTTCTACTTCTGCCGAATTTGGTCTAAATCAGAATTTCCGTGTGTGTACCTGCTTGAGAGACTGATATGTGTATGCTCGCGAATGTATGCATGTCAATGGATATCATATATAGGGTGTCTCAGTTAGAACTATAGAATTTGAATTTCGCGCCATTTGTGGTCTGTCGAAGATAGGGTGCCAATATAAACGACTGTCATCTACAAACCATAGGACATCAATATGCCTGGGTTGGGTGTCTGATTTGGAACTATAATATATGATTTATGAATAAAACTAATAATATTTGACAAACTGGGTTTTTTATGCTTCAACATAAAATGACTACAAATGGAAAAGAATTTCATTCATATCACCGCCTCGACTCATCTGGAATGATATCATTCGTTTAGTAAAATTGTCCATAACAGGGGCACATGAAACTGGTCCTATTTCCCGAATAACTCGTTAGATATCTTCTTTGAAGTCATTAATTGTTGCTAGTTGGGTGCCGTACATTTTCTCCTTGATATAACGCCAAAAAAAAAAAAAGTCTATTGATATTAAATCACATATTCTTGCAGCCCATTTGATGTCAGCAATCTGCGAAACAACACGATCAGGAAATTTGGTATGCAACAGAATTATTATTGCAAGTGCTGTATGACACTTTGCACCATCTTGCTGTAACTTAATGTTGTCCAAATCCAAATCATCAATTTGGAGGAAAAATAAATTATTTAAAATATCACGATAGCGTTCCCCATTTATTGTGATAGCATTACCAGCTTCTTTTTTAAAGAAGTATGGTCCAATCACTCCAAAATGCGCACCAAGCCGTGCATATCTGTGAATGCATTTCTTTTTCGTGAACGGCATTCAGATTTTCAGCATTCCAAATTCGACAATTTTTTTTTTGCTAACGTATCCGTCAAGTTGGAAATACGCTTCAACGCTGAACAAAATTTTGTTGTAAAAATCAACATCACCATCTTTATTTTCCAACACTCAAATTAACAAACGTATGACGTTATAACTCTTAATTGTTGCGTCAACTGAATTTTGTATCCTGACAGATGCAGATCTTTCTTTAAAATCCGATGCGTTTCAGCTCTTGGCAGATTCAATTGTTGGGCACAATGTCGAATTGACGTGTTTGGATACTCTCGTACACTTTCTTTCGCTGCATCAATATTGTCATCTGACCGACCACGACGAGGACGTATTGGTGTTACCTTTTAAATAACAGAATCCGTCTCTTTGAATTTTCTTATTAAGTTATGAACTATTAACTTTGTAGGTGCTTCAATTTGTCCTATACTCTGGTTTCAACATTGTAATTCACTCTTTGTTTGCCTGCTATATTAGGCAAACAAGAGAGATAAGGTGCGTGCCAACTAAAAGGTGGTCCAACCAAAACGCACGATGTTAATTATAAATAAAACAAAAAGTTTTCAGAGAATTATCTTAATATTTTTTATTATGATAGAAGGATCTATGACGATTATGTGTGAAACAAAATATCGGCCAAATGCTCGCCACGGCTTCGGTGGCATACCTCTATCCGATGGTCCATATTTTCAATGACTCTGAGACATAATTGAGGTTCAATGTCGTTAATGTGCCGAATTATCTCATCCTTTAGCTCTTGAATTGTTCTTGGCTTATTGACGTACACTTTTTCTTTTAAATATCCCCAAAGAAAGAAGTCCAACGGTGTCAAATCACATGATCGTGGCGGCCAATTAACATCGCCACGACGAGAGATAATACGGCCATTGAATTTCTCGCGCAAAAGTGCCATTGTTTCGTTGGCTGTGTGGCAAGTGGCACCATCCTATGGGAACCACATATCGTCCAGGTCCATATCCTCAATTTCTTGCCACAAGAAGTCCGTTATCATCTCACGATAGCGAACACCATTCACGGTAACTGCTTGGCCGACCTCATTTTCGAAGAAGTACGGCCCGATGACGCCGCCAGCACATAAACCGCACCAAACAGTCACTCTTTGTGGATGCATGGGCTTTTCAACAATCATTCGTGGATTCTCATTTGCCCAAATGCGGCAATTCTGCTTGTTAATGAATCCACTGAGGTGAAAGTGTGCCTTGTCGCTGAAGATGATTTTCTTTGTAAAGTCACCATTCACTTCTGTCTGTTCAACCAACCATTCGGCGTATTGACGACGCTTGAAATGGTCAGTAGGCTTCAGCTCTTGAGTCATTGTAAGCGTGTAAATTCAAATCTTTATTCAAAATTCGCATCAGTGATGTTCGTGAGATGTTCAATTGTTGGGCACGACGACGAGTCGAGGTTGACGGCTCTTCTGCTACACTATCGCGAACAACAGCAATGTTTTCCGCAGAACGAACTGGGAAAGCATGCACAGGTGTTCTTACATTTCCTACAGACCCGGTTTGCTGAAATTTGCGCACAATTCTCCCGATTGTGGACACATTTGGTCGATTATGCTGACCAAAAAAGTCACGAAGTGCACGAAACGCATTTTGATTTGAACGCCCATTTTCGTAAAAGGCTTCAACAATCTTAACGCGCTGCTCAATTGTGTACCTCTCCATGGTTGAATTTAACAAACACTGAAACAAAGAAATGTCAAATTAAGTTGGGCAAAAAACTTGACGTTAAGGTGTGACTCACAATTAACATCGTGCATTATGGTGGGACCACCCTTGGTGCGACTAAAAATAGCAGAGATCACAGAGTGCAGGGAACGGTATTTACAATTTACAAGTAAAATAGACACGTGAATTGTTGAATCGTATTACCAGCTCATAAAGATATTATTCTATACCTTACTGCCCACTATTTTGAAACCGTAGTATAATTTTGTGCGAATTTTTCTTAATGCAACTGTAAATGATCGCTGGCTTTCATAAAATAGTTGTACATAAACTGTTCGTTGTTCAACTGTTAATTGCGATATGTTGACGTCCTATGATTTGTATATGATGATTATTATATACCCTACAATTCTGATACACCCTATAGTATTGATATATTCAATAAACTGTTAGAGATTCTTCAGAAATCATTTAAAAATAATTACACGTTTCATATAATAAGGACGATAGAAAGTTATTTAGCGTTTTCCGTTAAAAGAAATGCACCATTATCAGTAATACTTATCCTAATCATCGATTAGAAAGTTAGTCACATCTTAATTAATGAGACGTTACGTTAATATCGCTATTCCTCTATACGTACTATACATATATATCCAAACACATAGTCTACATTTATACCACAAGCAGTTGAATGAATTTTCTGGTAGACATAGTTCTGACTATAACTAATATCATATATTTTACGAGGGTAGTCCAGAAGTACCCGTCCTGACGTATAAATCGCAGTTGTTTGAAAAGAATGACTGTAATAGAAAGTACCAACCTTATAAAGCTTAAATTTGAAGTTTGATAATGCTACGTTATTTAGTATTTGTTTGGCAGCTATCAATAGTGAACGCCCTCAGTGAATTTGTAAAGATGAAAAAATTGGTCATCGTTATGTGATACAATACTTTCATTTGAAAGGCCTCAATTCAACCGATATCAAAGCGGAGCTAGATTCTATTCTGGCGGAGTCTGCTCCTTCGTCTATAACAGTAAAATATTGGGTGGCAGAGTTTAAACGAGGCCGTAGGAGCTGCCAAGACGAACATCACAGTGGTCGACCAATTGGGGTGACCACTCCAAAAATGGTGAAGAAATGGTATTGGATGACAGTTAACTGGAAGTGCGCGAGCTAGCAGACGTGGTAGGTAGGCATTTCAAAAAATGCTGTACGTCGCATATTGACTAAAAATTTTAACATGAAAAAGCTGTGCGCAAGATGGGTGCTGCGATTACTCACAATGGAACAAAAACGATGTTGTGAGGGTATTTCAATCGAGTGTTTTGCGAAGTTTCACAGAAATAAAGCCGAGTTCTTGCGTCGATTCATAACTATGGATGAAACTTAGATCCATTATTTCACATCTGAGACTAAGGAGCAGTCAAAGCAATTAACTGAAAGGAAAGAACCACCTCCAAAGAAAGCGACTACAGTTCCATCTCCAGTTCCATCACCAATTCACATATCATTAACGCGATTGCCAAAATCAATGAGTTAAAGTTCGAACTGCTTCCTCACTCACTCTATTTATTAGATTTAGCCCCCTCGGATTATTTTCTTCTCCATTTTTTTTAAATGGCTCGGTGGTAAAAGATTTGCCAACAAAGAGGTGGAATTTGCAGTTAATGGTTATTTTAAGGAGCTCGACGATTCTCACTATAAACAGGGTATCGAAGCTATTGAACATCGCTGGGAATAACAGAATACATCGTGTATTCAGCTAAAAGGAGGCTATGTAGAAAAATAAAGATATCTTTTTTCAAATTTATTATGTTTTCTTTGTTAGGTCGGATACATCTAGGACTATCCTCGTATATAAAACTATTTCTGTTAGAAACGGAATAAACACATTAAGAGAAATAAGGTAACCAAACTTATTGATAATTAACCGAATTCTCAATATAACGACTGTTTCTTACTTTTACTGTTCCAGGTTTTTCATTGTGGCGCACCAATTATTCGGAACCCCTTGGCACAATGCCAATTTAGGTCCTCAACTCTTTCGATTAACGGAGAGATTCAACAACAAGCAATAACCCTGACACGTAGCCGACAGCCGTCTGTAGGAATTGACACAGATATGGTCAGTGAATTTGATCCGAGTAGTTCAGACTCCGGTGTTGTGGCACAGTGTACAGCTGTTAAACCTTTAAAATTAAGACTATGTAAACCAATTTTTGGGAGAAGTAAAAATAATAAAAACCGTCGAACCGACGAAAAAAAAAGTAAAAACGCCCAAGGTGAACAATTAGTATTAGATATACCACGTGTACAAAAACCTAGAGATCCGGAAAGGGAAAAGCGCCGAATAGCTAGAAAAAAAGAAAAAAGAGCTACTCTTATTTTGGGCCTCATCATGGGGTCATTTATAGCCTGCTGGCTACCATTTTTCTTTATGTATATATTGCGACTTGCTTACAACATTCCAGCAATAGCATTTTCCACGGCATTTTGGCTGGGATATATGAATTCCGCTCTTAATCCCGTTATATATACAATTTTTAACAAAGACTTTCGAAGAGCATTTCGAAGAATTTTATTTAAGTGATGTTTGGCTTATGTGTGCTGCTATGAGTGCGTCAGTCGACGAATTCGATCTGCGCAGTACCGCGGCGCACCGAGTACCCTATATCGCCATTGAATTTTCGACAATCTGGTCTTTATGAACATGTTTTACAGTTTACAGTTGTCAAATATATTATTGTTATATTTTACAATGCGACTGGAACATGTTGACAAAGTGTATGCTGCGTAATGAGACAATGCATCACAGAAGACGTTATTACAATTTATAGTTTAAGATCCGACAGCTGATTCCTGCAGGTATCTGTTTTCTTAATGATACTTAATTCAAGTGAATGATTAATGACGATGTAATACATTGCTGCCGGGTAGCCTATCAAGAATTAGTCGCGGTTACCTTTAATTAACTATAGTGCAATTAATTTATTTTAATGAATTCCATCTATATTTTTTTAAGCGAATTAAACGTTATTTGAAAGAAAATTATGTGAAGAACTAAAAAGAATGGTTGCCAGCTCTCAATCAGCCGCAACCTCTAGGTTGCCAGATGTAAACAAGTATATTATTGTTAATTATTTACGCTCATAACGTTTTTGAATAAAATATTATACTAAATTGAAGTTTAAGTTTTGCTGTGCACGATAATACATGGTTGCCCGTAAAAAATGGCCGCAGGTAGTGGTTGCCATGATTTGAATTAATTACTCTCGCTTTAAATGAGTGTGAGCGAGAGAGAAGGAATGCGCGCGCTGCTTCATGTAAACAAAGATGCAGCATGACAGATGTTATACGCATACTATGTTTATTTCGTTTCTGGAGTGAAGACGTAGACACTCAATTTTATACTTCTTAAATATTTTACTGTTTTTATTATTGATTTATTAAAATGAAGACGTATTTCTATGCCACACTAGTCAAAATTAATTGAATTTAATGATAAATCTTTTCAAGAGCGCGAAGATATGTTATTATTTCGCCAGAAAAAGGAAGTTTAAAGACAATAACATAACCTTAAATAGTTATACGGTCCAAACACATGGTTATTGATGATACTTTAAAACCAACATGGTCCATTGGGGACCCGACGCCGATGAGAGTTGAAGACATTTTATCCATGTCAAAGAAGGTAACTTCTGAAGACAAAGAAGGCACGGATAAAAGCTCTGATGATTCGGACAAAGTTAATAGAGGTTCAAAGGAAGAAGAAGAAGACGAATAAAAAATAATTTAGATCAATAGAAAATTATTTAAATTATTTAAATTCATGTTAGAAAAATATATTTTTAAGCTAATTCATTATTTAGTAAAAAAAAATATGATTTATATGTTTTCAATAAAAAAAAGGACTAAAACCGTAATAATTTTTTATGTCATTATTATAAAATACATATTTCATTGCCCTATTTATAAATAGTTTTTTTCAATCGTTGCAGCTGAGATACGATAAGTTTTGATAATATTTTATATACAAAAATTACTTTAACTACACCACATTGTATCCTTGTTCTACACTCGTTTGCTCACACTCATCTAGAGCGAGAGTAATTAGTTCAAATCATGGCAACCACTACTTGTGGCCATTTTTTACATACAACAATGTATTATCGTGTACAACAAAAATTGAACTTCAATTTAGTATATTTTATTGAAAAATACAATGAGCGTAAATAATTAACAATAAGAATGTGTTTACATCTGGCAATCTAGATGTTGTGGCTGACTAAGAGCTGGAAACCATTTTTATTTTAATTCTTCACATCATTTTCCTTCAAATAAAATTTAATTCACTTTAAAAAATATAGTTGTAATTCATTAAAATAAATTAATTGTAATATAATTAATTAAAGATAATCACGGCTAATTGTGATAGGCTACCCGGCAGAATTATATTACATTATGATTAATCATTCATTTGAATTAAGTTTCATCAAAGGAAACAGATACCTACAGGAATCCTACCGGATATTAAACTATTATATATGATGTCTGTAGCATCATCTAGTAAAGTCTATTTTAAATGAAATATTTTCTTTATGGGATTAAATCTAAAAATATAGGAATATATCCAATATTTTAGGTTACTTATGATTAATATAACCAGTGTTACACTGAAAATATACACTTTTCGATAACTTATTTCTTTTAATTAAAAATGACCAGTTGGTAAGTCGCTAAGAAATTCTTAATTACGGATACAATGTATATTTTACTGTAAATTAAGTAATGTTGTTAATTGTTACGATATTATACAGGATGAATACAAAAGTGATTAGAATTTTGAGTTGAAAAATGTTGCACATTATTTTAAGGTGAAACGTATTTAACATATTGATTTCGCTGTGTTTACTATCCTAAATTTTTGCAGTTTTACGATAACACTGACTTAGTTTTCCACTAAACACCAAAATACTATAAGCTACATTCGACGCGTGTTTCACCAACAAAGTTGCCATCATCTGGAAATGATTAAAAGTGATGAGTTTTAACCAACTCCAGATAATGCCAACTTTGTCGGCGAAACGCGCGTCGAGTGTAGTATATAGTGTTTTGGTGTTTTGTGAAAAACTGAGTCAGTGTTATCTTCAGACCAAAGCTTCCGACCTACTCCAGTAAGGCAGTTTTACGGTTTATTACTTTTGTTTTAAATTTTAACATTTATATCGTAACTGGTTGTTTAGTAGTTTTTGAGGTATTCACTAAAATTCTATTCTAATTACTTTGTAAGCATCAATGGATAGAGATTATTCACCGATATCAAATCATCAAAATCGATATCAAATAATCAACTGCATTTTTTGTAGTTGTTGATACTTGACATAGAATTACTAGAACAGTCAAATTCCTTAACATTAAAGCACACAGCTATGGTGTGTGATCGATAAGTAATGGATAAAAGTCCCTTCACGTAGGTACTTTACGATTTTAAGCAAAATTTCGAAATATATCAATTTTAAGCGAAATTTTTTGATGTGAACATAGAATAATAAATAAACTCTAAGCTACCGTTTATTGTCAAGTTGATACATTTTGATGAGCACCCATTTCGAGTCATTTAGAAAGGAAAATATCTCCTATATAGAATTCTCTTATTTGACTTAAAGGTAAGTCAAATAAAAGAAATTGATTCTTGTAGTAGATTTTTCATTTTAAATAATTCCATAAATAATAAGTGCAATAATTTCCAAATTGAAATCGGCGACCAGAGGCATTTAGCAATGATTCTATGAATCATTTAGGAATGAATAGCAGCCATTAGTAGCAACGATTCCGATCTCCGATTGAAATTTGTCGAAATTATTAAATTACCCCAAAGACGGTGGAAAAGATTTTTAAGAATTTTAACTTTTTTCTTATCGTGAAGAAGTCGTCAGCTTCCAGTCCGCCAGCTTCTGTTTCATATTAGAATTTGGTAATATTAAATTTGTATTAAACATAATATATTCTTCACAAAAAAATCTGTAAAAGTTCTTTTGGTGAATTGAAAATAAAAAACATGTTTTAGAATTTGATTTAAAAATCGTAAATTACATGTACACTATTTATTAGCTATTTATGGGCACGGTACATTCTATTCAATACTAATGAAGTCTGTTTAATTTTGATTTATCACAGTGCGATAAAATGCTTGACTGACCCTTTAAAATATATTAATAAATCTATATCAGAGAATATATGAAAGATATCGTTTAAAGAGTACACAAATTTTGGTTCTTAAATTAAAAAAAAAGATTTATTATTATCAGTGTCAATATAAATTTCATCTTGTCCCACGTACAGTACCAATAACATATAACAAACAGCGAAATACTACGTCCGTGATTACTGTTTCAATTATATGCACCAGCATGGGATAAAAAAATCTTTATTATTATTAATAAAGTCTCAACTAATCGCTTCTTATGCAATCACCCATGGAGAAAATTAGGTTGGAAGACTTTTTTAAGAAATTAGACTGCATTAAGGATCCAATAGGCTTCCATTTTTTATTTTTATGGGGCGAGGATTAGCTCAGCATTGCTGTCTCGTCTAACTCTAGCACACACCCAGCCGACTGCTATTGAAATCGAACCCACGCCCCGATTACTTCAAAATAGTAACCTAGGTCAGCGCAAAGCGATTGGAGGCCTTTGCCAGATTATAGGATGATTTATCCTCAAAATATCTGGCCATGCCTCTAATGTCCATGTCAATCCGAACTCGAACCGAAAGTCGATTAGTCTTAGCTAGCAACGATCAGGTGTACGTCTAATAATTTATCTAATAAAAGCTCATCGTGTCCTAAAACTTAAACATAAACTTAATAATGAATTTATGTTATTATAATTGTTTAAAAAGTACCACCTCCTTTTCCATTCATAAAACTAAATAAGGTGGTACTGAATTCCTTTTTAATCTAACATAATTGTTGATTATATAGCTTAAAGAAGAATTCCTCTCTGAGGAAATGTATTTACACAATAACAAAGATTTAATATTTTATATTAAACTATATAAAATTCAATAAAAAACAGAATGGATTATTGGTTAACACGCAGTTGTTTAACTTTAATTAGTTTATCAAACCAGATATCTTTATTTTGTCTGTTGTGTCAATACTATTTGTTCTTAATTATAAATCAGTATTTATTGATATACTTTTAACATAATTTTTGTTGATATTTTCTGTGAACAAACTGAACATCTATACAGCTATTTTCTTTTCTAAGTACAGCCGTACTTAAAATTCCAAACCTTTCTACAACCTTTCCACAGAAAGAAATATTCTGCTGCCACGCAAGGAATATACTTCTACAAACGCTTCGGATGTGACATTTAATACTTTGGATCAAATCATTTTGAATGTTGTATGAAAGACTTTACTGAAACAACAAGTTTTTATAAGAAAATTGTAGAAGAACAAATTATTTTATTTTAATATACAGAAAGGGGCATATTATTATCTCCATTAATCACGGCAGGCAAATATAGGGTGTCTTCAGTTCTAACTATAGGATTTGAGTTGCGTGCAAATTGGGTTCTGTCAAAGATATTTAACGACTGTCATCTACAAACCATACGATGTCAACATACCGCGATCAACAGTTCGACAGCAAATATTCTGTGTATAACTGTTTTATGAAAGTGAGCGATCATTTACAGTTACATTAAAAAAAATCGCAAAAATTAGGATAAAGTGAAGCGCCTACAGAGTTAGCGGTACGTAACTTAATCAAGAAATGTGAAGGGACGAGTGATAACTTTTAATTGTTGTGTCAACTGAATTTTGTATGCTGACAGATGCAGATATTTCTTTAAATTGCAATGCGTGGTGGTGCTTAACAGATTCAACTGTTGTGCACGATGCTGAATTAATGTGTTTGAATACTCCCGTATATTTTCTCCCACTGTAGCAAAATATTCATCTGACCGACCACGACGAGAACGTATTGGTGTTGCCTTATCATCTTATCAATGAACAGAACTCGTCTCTTGCAATTTCTTGATTGAGATATGAACTGTTAACTCTGTAGGTGCTTCATTTTGTCCTAATATTGTGCGAATTTTTCTTAATACAACTCTAAATGATCGCTCACTTTTATAAAACAGTTATACACAAACTATTCGTTGTTGAACTGTTAATTGTGGCATGTTGACATCGTATGGTTTGTAGATGACAGTCGTTAAATATTGACCCTATATTTAATAGAACACAAATGGCGAGCAATTCAAAACCTGTAATTCCGACTGATACATCATATATGGTATAACTAATGCATCACATTAATATGCTGACAGTCGCAATGACATTTCAATGATTACTTTGTGTTCAGAACAAACGGGAATGCATTCTTTATCCGCTCACAGCTCTAGTCCCGGACCAACTTTCCTTTCCATCGCTTCGTCAAATTAATAAATCGCGAAATAAAGAAGATCTCACACTATGAGAGGGTGAACTGGAAGCGGTAGTTCCACGTGGTCCTGCCTTGGTCCTAGCTCAGTAACCCCACCAACTCAGACTTCTAGTGCCCTTGTTTCTTCTCCTGTTGTTCTTCTTTCGATATATATATATATATATATATATATATATATATATATATATATATATATATATGAGAAGAACAACAGGAGAAGAAACAAGGGCACTAGAAGTCTGAGTTGGTGGGGTTACTGAGCTAGGACCAAGGCCGAGTTCTGTGACCTGTACAAGGCCTAAGAGGATAGGTCTGAAGACCTTATCTTCGAAATGCAGTCTTTTTCAATCAGTCGTCTAGCAGAATTTACAGCTATGAAACTTGTCCAAAGAGATTTCTAGACTAGGTGAAAGGAAATAGACTACAAAACGTACTCCCAAGTCCCCCAAGCCTATCTCTAGATGCCCTTCCATTAGGGACAGAATCGATCTCGAGTGGCAGGATATCCTCATTATTTATCCGGATCTGATGACATTGACGTGTAAGTATCCACTCAAGTGAGAGACTATGATTGTTCCACTTTTGATACACTTTTTTATTATATGTTTTGATTTTACCTGGTTGTTAAGCAATCCTCTTTTATTTTTAAAAAGAGGTCCTCACTTAAATAGCAGGTAGAGCTTTCAGATTATTTTGTGGAAGCGTGATCGAAGATTGGAAGTCAATGGATTATTTTTTCATTCTGATAGATGACATGTTCGCAGGATATCTCCTAAATTTGGTAATTTGTACAACATAATTCCAACAGTCAGTTGTATGAACAAACGTCTTTATATTAGTTCTAACAGTAATGGTAGAGATGTAAATGAATTATCGAAGAAAATGTGGTACTAACAGAAAGTACATATTACTGTTACATGACTGTAAGGTATCCACAAACTTCAAAACTACTTCCAAACTATTAAGGGATTTTTAAACTTCGATCAGATCAAACCACTCCAGACCGCCACACATATTAGTGGCTGTCCATAATACAAATCTTCTGAAAATCGATTTCAGCTGAATGATTTATTTGATGGGATGCCGCCGACAATGTAGAACCGTGGATTCATCCACTGTCCACTCAATTGGGACCAGATCTATAGATTTTTTATCTACAGGGTATAGCAGGGGATGTTTTGAAAATCATCATTATCCAGATTCTCGTCGTCAAAAAAAAAAAAGGAATAGGTAGGTAAATCAGTCGATATATCAATTGGGATTGGTATGAATTGGGTCGGTTGGTACTGTCGGTATAGATTGGAACGGTATAAAAAGCTCACTATAAAAATATTTTGTTGCGGAATTAATCCCTCACGCGCCCATCCTGCTGATTGGCATTAGCTTATGATATTGCGGTTTAGGGGAGAGCAACATTACTGATATTTATCTTCGAGGCGGCCCAGGCCTAAGCCATCTCGGTTAGGGGTACTCGGTACTCCTGCCATTTCCTCCGTTAATATCGCTTCCTTGCGAAAGAATAATGTTTATTTATTAATGATGAGGTATATCAGAACAGAAAGTGATTCCAGGACATAAGTCCTGAAAAGGGAATCAGTTCGTTAATGTTAGTTATCGATTAATTTCGGTTACTTCTCGGTTACTTATCGATGTGCTACTGTTATGTAATGGACATCTTCTGACATTTGACATGACATGACATTTTAATAAGCCTTTGACACGGTCCGACTTCCCTTGGGCCATAGTCTAACGCTGTCCTTATGAGTGAATTTTTGGTGGTCTTCCGCTTTCATTTGTCTTCCAGGCTCTTCGTTAATGTTTTCACTCATCGCCATATATACGAGTACAGGTCAGATCTGCGTTTCTTACGAATTATGAGACAATTAAATCTTACTCGAGATTAAACTTTTCCGCTTCCTGCAGAACCTCATTGTATGTCGATGGTGTTCTTTATCAATTTTTTCTATATAAACAAAATAAAAGAATACCAGGGAAATTACTATCTTTTATTGCAGTTTGATCTTCTTTATACTTTAAAAAAGACTAAATCAAAAAGCAAATAAGTTACTGTATAGTGCAATGCAACATATGTATGTATGTATTCATATATTCTATTTTGTGGAAATATTGCGTCAATCAACTTATCTTTAATTGGAGATGTGGCGACATTTTGGCAAGTACATTCTTAAGGTAATTTTTACAGGTGCTATTAGTTGGACTAACAACAAAATCTGCAGTCCTTTGTGTCTGAGAAAATGGTATTAACTTTTGTTTTCCATATGGACGCGATATTGGATTTCTACAATTTGATCTTCATAGATTTCTAAGATTCGAGCGTTCTTTATTCTCTTTTTAATTATGTACCAGGTTATTAGAAAATTATGTGATTTGAGGTTGCAAATTTAATTTCTTCAAATGTTGCCATGAAATAAGTATGTTCGAAAGAATAATGTTTATTATATTAACAAGTAAGCGTCAAAAAATAACAGTAATAAGTACTACATATACTGTTCAATATAACTGGTGCCCTTCTTGATGGATATACTTATGGACCCTCTTCAGAACTGTTTCTATTAAATGAGGTCAAAGTACTTCTGAGATGTTCTTTAAGGACCAACATTGTTTCTGCTGCCTGAAAGGAGTATACCGCATGGTTTGGGTGTCTTCAGAAAAAAAAAATCTTTTCTAAAAACTTTTCTACTTCTTGCAATAACGCTTTCATTAATAATACCTTGTTAGCAATACGCTCTTTATGATCTGGGCAACCGTAATTTTCAGTGACGAAGCGTCCATTAAAGCTGTAAAGCCATCTAAATTGCAGATCATTCCTCGCGTACTCCCCTCACTGCATCACGGATCTCAACAAAGTCCGTTAAGACCAAGGCGACGGAGAGTTAGGCTAGACGGCGCATACGCATTTCCGGTTACCGGCATGCTGACGCGAAGAATGATATGCAATCCTGCCAGCCTCACAGCCTTAATGGACGCTTCGCCACTGGACTCATTTTGACAAAAAATGTTGTTAATCAGTAGCTTCTTTGACAGAAGGTATTATATTTTCTTGAAACATTTATGAACAGATATCGTTGTTCAAATTATGATTAAAAATAAGGGCCCAGTTAGATAGTTTCAAAGAAAACGTTTAAGTTTAATTACTTTTTAATACAAGACAATATACACATGGTACCTATGATACCACACTAGATATTAAACGCAAATTGGGTGTGAAATCTTCTTTGGCTGGTTAAGTGAGATTGTCAATAGCCCAATAATAGGTATTATGCCTGTTGTAAATCCTGATACTTGGGATTTATAACACCTGATTTCGTCAGTCCATAACACTTTTGACGAAAAATTCGAATCTTGACATTTTTGCTGGTACCATTCACAAAATCTAACTCGCCTTCCAAAATGATTTTCATTAAATCCCTGATGAACAATTATAAGGTTGTATGGATAAAAGCAATTCTTAAATAACATTGTTTTTGGAGTTGTTCTCGGTATCTCTGTAAAAATCACCAAGTTGTACTTAACTCAATTGTAACATAACGCATCGGTCCTGATTCCATTTTATTTCTGATTTAACAGAATGCAATATCGAAATCTAATAATTAAGTATTAATATTCGATAACGTTTTTAATACAATCATTTATTAATTAAAATACAATTCAGTTAATTGGCGCAGTCCAGCAAACGTTTGATTCAACATAATGCGTTGGAGATTAAATTATGCTGGATAATATAATATCCACTCGCCTTTATCCATTTATCCACTATCTTTACCTTAAAGCTATTTTTGTTGACGCAATGTATATATGCATATGTATATATATATATATATATATATATATATATATATATATATATATATATATATATATATATATATATATATATATATATATATATATATATATATATATATATATAAGACATATGTAAGGTACGTACAATAAGTTCATTAATTATTTTCATATGTATATATTTATATAATATATGTGCATATATGTAAAATACACTATATACACTATCCGGATTATAGATAATAAATCTAATGCAACATCATAAACAACAAAATCTACAGAAAAGTCGAATATCATAGTCGATGTTTCGGTATTGAATAAAACCAACCAGTGCCAAGAGCCAAAATTTGAAACAGTCAGTAATTAAATACAAAAGACATATCAGGATAAAATATTTAACGAATGTAAGAAAAAGTAAATCATTATTTCTTAACATGAACTTAATAACAAACAATATAAGTTTTACATAATAGGAATAAAATTTCTCAAATGGTTTAACTTTCATTTAAAGAGTAATACAAACACGTAGCCATCGTTTACAAAGCTGGCTGACCAGATCAAATAATCAGTGAGATTGTATAATAAAATGAATATTCTTAAAGGACATTCATATCTGAAATTATAGAACACACTATATGTCCTTGTGAATACTATACGCCATACGAGAAACCTAAATATGGAGCAATGACTATTACTGTGATAACTATAACGCTTTTATTATGGTAAGGTGTATATATGAATGTAAAATATTGTATTCTAATTAATTATAGTAATTTTCTTTTTGTACTTACAAGTTGTACATAATTTAATATTATGGAGAAGAAAATAGTTTTAAGAAAATATAAATATTCCTTAACCCACGTTAAATATTTAACATCGTCGTATATCGGTTTTATTGAATTTTATCGACATTTAATTGTTCAAGGATAATTTGTCGATTTCGAGGTTAAATATTATTTTGTGTGTGTGTGTTTTTTTTTATATAATATTACCGGTTACATATCCAGTACCGGTTTTGAAGCATAAAAGTTAAACGTGATTTTAGATTAGATATAATAACTGATTAAATATTACTGCTGAGCCTATTAATATTATCTCAGTTATAAATATAACAAAATAAGTACGAAAAAATTGCGACATATATGTTGTATAGTACATTGCAGCGGTACGTTGCATTATACTGAATACTGGAACAGATATTCCGTAACATTTAAACCAAAATTGACATATTAGACTTCAGACGAAAGGTCGGAAAATTTTCTTTTAAAACAATCTAAGGGACCAATGTAGACACATATAATGTAACGTTTTATATATAAAACTGGTATTTAGCTTCCTATTTACTCGTGGTAGTTGGGTGACAGTGTCATTAATTGTTGGGTAATCATTGATGTAGAGTGTCACTATTGTAAATGTCAAAAAATTATTTTCTTCTCCTTCTTAAACAGAACAGAATATATATATATATATATATATATATATATATATATATATATATATATATATATATATATATATATATATATATATATATATATATATGACACATATGTTTTGTTTGTTTAAACCTCTGGAGACTATAATCATAATATTAAAGTCCTCATTTTGCATGCCCTACTCTTTATCTACTGATACAATGTTGCCTTGGCAAGGTCTCCAGCGGATGTCTTCCATTGTTAGTACAATCAACGTAGAACTATTTGCATAAACATGATTTAAAAATGATTTTACGTTATATCTGACTCGCAATATACATTATTTAAGTATATTACGTATAAACAGAGTTACGAAATGCATACGTTTACAATTACTTCAACAGCTACCTCCTACAAAACAGATCAATTTTAGATTCAAAACGGATCGGTGTAATTTATTTTCATTATCGGTGAGTGTTACAAGCCCAAGCTCATAATAGTTCAGCAATTCATAATTTTACAATTAATATATTTAAATTAAAAATATTAACACTCTGAAAACTATATTATTAAATAAAAATATTGGGAACAGAAACAAGGTATAAACTTTTAACTTAAATACAATGAAATATTACTACGTTATGATGTGTCAGTGATAAGCTTGTTAATGAAAATCATTAAGATTCGCGGTTCAGAATAGTTCGGCCGCTTCATCACAACTGTGTTATTACCAATGTTTTATTAGCAATAACAGCTTTAATTCTGACAGGCATTGTATCTGCCAGCTTAGCGCACTCTTCAGAAAGCGTGCTGTCCCAAATTTCTTGCAATTTGGTGCGTAGATCCTTAACAGAACGTTCTGGATGTTTGCGCAACTGTTTTTTCATTTTATACCACAATATTTCTATTGGCGAGAGGTCCGAACTGCTAGAGGGCCATTCCATAACAGGAACATTATGTTCTGTAATCCAAGCTTTAACAGTTTTTCCTGTGTGACACGCAGCATCATTCTGCTGGAAAATGTACTGCGCGTTGAAATATTGGTATTGACGGCAATAAACTGTCTGTCAAAATTTGTTTATATATTTCTGTTATCACAGTACCACTTACGAAATGCAATTATCCTACGCCCATACCACTCGTACGCCCCCAGATCATAAGAGATGCATGGAATTTCACTTTCCTAACCAAACAGTCAATTTGATAAGTTTCCTGTGGGGTTCTGGTGGTTCATCTTCCTGTGGTGTATGTTCTGTGGGGAACAGATTTCAAGGGATTCGTCACTCCGAATTACCTGGTACCATTGTTATAGAGTCCTGTGTCTATGCTCTCTGTCCCACCGTAACAGGTTGATTTTCTGTCGTTTAGTTAATAACGGCTTTCCTTTTGCCTGAAGGAGAAACCGGTAAGTTCAATGGTAAAATGTAAAGAATCAAACTTTACCTTGTGGAATTTTTATCCTATTTTCTTTATTGAGCGTTTAGTTGTGGCGTGAAATTTGGGATGGTCGATCAGTTTCATTCCTCTGGGCTGTGCATCCAGTTTTTTTTTTTTATACAAGTTGGTAATGCCTTGCACTGTTGATTTAGGCAGCGAATACGTAGCAGATATTTTCGGAGCCGAAATTCCCTGTTTATGAGCATTAATAATTGAATTTCGCATATCGTCAGTTAATGCCACGCCACGTGCAATTTTTTAGAAAATTTTAGCAGACGCATCCAAAACACGCATTATGAGTATCCGTTTCACTTTGACAACAATTGAGATTCTATTTTGTTTTAAAACGCTACAAACGTTTAGTCTAGTATGCATTTCAGCAACTGGCCGAACTAACCGCGAATCTTACTGTTTTTTATTAACAAACTTGTTATTGACACATCATAACGTAGTAAAATTTCATCGTATTCAAGTTAAAAGTTTATGTATTGTTTTTGTTACCAAAATTTTCCTTTAATTAAATAGTTTTGAAGGTGTTATTAGTTCTATTTAAATATATTAGTTGTAGAATTATGCCTGGCCAAACTATTATGAGCCTGGGCTCGTAAATGCCTAAACAAATACTACGTAAATCAAAATCTAGAAAGAAATATAAAGCAATCAAAAGGAATAACAGGAATATATATATATATATATATATATATATATATATATATATATATATATATATATATATATATATATATATATATATATATATATATTGAATATATTTGTATATTATGGTATTACCAAATAGAATTGGAACAAAAATAAATCATAGTTTTTGATTAACACATCGCAAATGTATTTGGGATGTCCGCATATATTTCAATTTCTAGTAGAACAAATGTTGAAAATGGTTCATGATGTAGTTAGCTGATTATAACAAACTTCATTAATCAATTGGTTCTATGCCTAAATTAACTAACGTCTTTAAAATAGAACAATATGATATTATTTCAGGTAATCCTTGATTCGGTTTAAATATATATTGATGTAACTGTTTTCTCATCGCATTGAAATATGCCGTCTGATCGTTTCACTGACTGAAAACACTCGTAACGGTAACAACCTGTCATTTATAACATTACACTGTTGCTTCATTCCAGTTGCACTGGAAAAGTAAAATAATCATTAGTGAAGATCGTTGCGAGTAAAACCATGAAAAGATAATATAAAGCTCTTAAGCATATGTCAAATTCAATAAACAGAATTTAGAATGTCACGTATTCCGCATATTTAAATAATTTTAGATATTTTAGTTGCCTGAGGCATTTTACACATTCCACTTATGGGTTTCCGAGTTTAGGACCGAGATGTCTGGTCGACAATTGGCAAGTATATGAAGAGTTCTGTTTATAAAAAGTACAAAATTTTTTTTCACGTATATATGAAGTTCTTTCACAATTAAATTCAACTAACATTAACTAAAAAGGCAATTGGTTTAGTTCAATAACTACCTATATAGATAACAATTTTTTTTATCTACTAATCGAGTAGATAAAATATTAATTGAGTAATAATAGGGTATAGTATTATAATTTTCTTATAATTATTATAATGCCAGTTAGATATCCATCCATCTCCATATCTAAACAATCGAAAAAATTTTATAATTAAATAGATAATATGTAACTGAAAGTTTATATTCAGGTGGTCGCTCTATACCCAAATGTATAATGCTCATATAAGAGTGTACTATTAAGAAAAGAACTGTTTACTATAAACATGGATGCATTACTGACGTTCATAAAATGCAAATATAAAATTTTATAGAACAAAAAAATAGTGTAGACCATCGACTTTTCTATAATAAATATAGGCAGATAAATAAGATCCGAGACGTATTTTTGGGAATGGAACCGCCACGAATATTTTAAAGTACGTTTCAATTCTCTCAGAATTTCATTATTAAACGTTAGTATAAAAATATTCATAAACAATGTACTAGTCACAACATTGTAACCATGTCTATAATCTGACAATTTAGTTTTGTATATGATACAACAATAGTATATCCCATTTGGAGGTGTTGTAAAATGCATTCTGTATTATTTAGAAAATACGTACTTGCATAATATGATTATTACTGTTGGAAATATCGTTTTGCTTGATGGAGAGGATAGAATATTTTGCAAGTTTTCAGTATTTATTCGTTTTTTATATGACGGTAAGCCATATAATCTAAATTGATTGTACTCGGAGCTTACGGGATCAACTCTATTTTAAAAAATCTGCAACGAAATTATGGTGCTACGACTGCTAAAAAGCCTATATCAGTGCCGTTAGTAAGTCTGATATAGGCTCCACATGATCCCGTGATGTGAGATTGTCAGTCGCACTGAGCCCGCGACTTGCAATCCGATGAGGCTCTTCTATCTTGTTATATCTTTAGACTAATTATTGTTATGGGATTTGTTCTATATTTAAGTGTATACATTTTTCTTGAAATTGTAAATAAATTTAAATCAACAGCTTTTGGTTTATGTCCATACTACATCCCTTCAGATACACTCCATCCCATGCCGGTAACCCACGACATACATTTCTATCCTCCTGTTCTACTTCCTCCATAAAATTAATTTTAAAATTGTACGAAATATAATAATTTTAATTATCATTCAAAGTTACGGAGTAACTCTATATTGGAATAAAAATCTTGCTGAAGGGGTAACACCAGTGTAAATTTTTCAAAAAATCGAATTTTATTAGCTTAAAAAAATCTTCGAACCTTTTAGAATATGGGGCAGATTTTTTTTTCCTTTTCCTTGAAATTTCGCGCTATTTCCTAAGCGCATCAGACTGTGCCGAAACGATACCTGCGTCAAATACATACTGGAAAGATACAGTCTAGATACAGCCTAATGTTTTAACTTATGATTTATAACTTTTCTAATACACAACAGATTTCGTTAAAATATATTTATGTTTAGTCAGAATCATTAAAAAAAAAGTACATGGCCTCTGAGGAAAAGGTAAATTAGCTGCCAAATTAATTGATCAATTAACAATTTAATATGGCTTAGCAATACGTTGAAATCAGAAAATATCCTTGGAAAATATTAAAATAAAATCTGGGCGACCTTATTTCATAAGTTATCAACCGACGAAAAAGCGGCAATGTTCAGTGTCTGGTGAGACCGGAAGAAGGCGCAATTAGCGGATTAAAGCCATAAAACCAATTTATGAGGACCTGAGCCGAGACGAGTTGCTAAACCGTTGCTTGGGGGGAGGGGGCTACACGCAAAATAGGAATGAAAGTTTCAATGCTATTATTTGGAAATTGGCTCCAAAATCTTATTCAAATGACAAAAAAGTCTTGAATATAGCAACTGATATTGCTGTGTGCACTTTTAATGGTGGTCTGACTAATATTCTTGGAATTGTAAAAGTTTTGGAGATGGATATTGGAGATGTCCAATCATACAGTTTTTGTCTAGAAGCCAATGCTAAGCGGTGAAATGTAAATAATGCTTTGTCCTTTGAAAGGACAAAGGTGGTTCCTTCCTCGATTTCCGACTTATAAGTTACTGACAGAGATCGTATCGATAAAGATGTATAGGCCATAAAGTTCATTCGGCATTTGTCCTGAATCGGCGTACCGTATGCGGCACTGATGAGAACTAACAAGTTCGAAACAGCTGTATGTCGTTCGGTTCCGATCCGGGACAAATGTCGAATCCTACCTGTGGCGGGTTTTATTTTTGAAACCTTATCTGATCGTGCAGAAACACGAGAAAGGGGTCGATGATCGCTTCTGGGTATAATTCAATGCCTGGCGGGGCTTTAGCCCGAGGAGTAGTTGTTTCCTAGAGCGATTATGTAATAGCTTTGCTATTCGGGAACTACTTTGATACCCGCTTGGCGGCTTGGTGGTTCCTTTCTCGATTTCCGACTTATAAGTTACTGACTTATTTAGGTAGTAAAATAAATTGGGATGGAAGAAGCAATAAAGACATAAAACAAAGAATAGCGCAGGGTCGAGTAGCTTTTAACAAAAAGAAAGCACTTTTATGCTCGGGGGTAATAAACTTAGAAACAAGGAAGAGATTTGTGAAAACGTATGTATGGAGCACGGCACTATACGGTTGCGAAACCTGGACGGTAGGGGAAGCAAGTAGGAAGAAATTAGAAGCTTTTGAGATGTGGTGTTACCGAAGAATGATGAAAATACCATGGACTGATAGGGTTAGAAACGAAGAAGTATTGGAGAAAGTCGGCGAGAAAAGAAGTATGTGGAAGAACATAAAGAAGAGAAGAGATAGAATGGTAGGCCACTTGCTGAGACATGGGGGAATAGTCCGCGATATTTTGGAGACAGAAATAGGAGTGAAGAAAGGCAGAGGTAGGCCTAGATTAGACTACTGCTCGCAAATAGTAAGGGATGTAGGTTGTAGCATAATTAGCGAAATGCGTATGTTAGCACAAGATAGGAGAAGCTGCAGGTTAGCGTCCAACCAGTCTTAGGACTGATGACCTCATGATGATGACTCATATTAGATAGTCCTTACTAGATGAAGTATATGCATAGAACAAAAATACTTCAAATAAAACCACCTGTTTAAATTTATATTACATACATTTATTTTTATATAACTTTACTTAACTTTAGGTTTGTACATGTCTTCACTGGGACAAATTATGACACTACTGATGGATATATTCCTCCTGCATCACAAATGTAGGTGCTAAATCATCTTTAGTTAAATGACAGTCGCATTCCGGTTCACAGCAAATAGAGCACTTTTCCACTAAATCTGATTTTATGGAATTCTTGAATTTCTGAAAAGACATAATGAAAATTGTAGATTTATAATAAAGTTCTATCTTAAGGCCCCTACACACGCGGTTTTCACTCCGGCTTGCCTGCGTGAGCAAATACGCTCGGGTTTGCCCGACCTTTGAGTTGTCTCCACACTGCACAGACGTTTTTTTAGTTGAAGTTTCAGTTTTTTGTTGTGAATAACAAACTGAAGACCGCATCTCTTATTACTTATATTGTTGCATACAAATGTTATCTCCAACATCATAAGAATCGGACAAAACACACAAGTTCCCTTTTTAAGCATTTTGACTATTCGTTGTATTAAAATAAGCAAAAAAAAAAACAAAAAAGAAATAAATGGGTTACAGATTAGCTTTTAAGGAGACAACATTTTTCTCATATCAATTTGCTAACTGAATTAAAGACTACAAAGGCTGATAGGTTATTAGGAAACATACATATACAAGGATAGCTCCGGTACAACTCTGTAAATTCATTGAGAAAATCTCTTGAATAATTTCTGGTGTCCATGTTTTTACTTTAAATGCAACAGGTATGAACTGAACGCAATGATAACTCATCCAAAATGGTGGTATTGGACTGGCGTATCAACACACATCTCACACACATTGCCTGTACCGACATGTTCGTTCAGGCCAAAATATCAGAACCGAACAGACATTGCACAGGCCGGGCTTATGGCCCCTGCAGGCCGCCTGAATGACTCATACACACTCAGGCTTAACTGCACAAACCCAGCCCGCGCAGACACGCCGTAGTGAAAACCGGAGCCTTTAGTAAAAGGTAGTGTATTTCTGAACTGTTACAGTTTTTCAAGTAAGCAATGCGAAGTGAAGCAAAAGAAATTGATGTTTTTAACAGAAAATACGGCTCACAATTATGAGGAAGTGGTTCAGTGGATTACCGGATAAAAACGGTATTATTTTATCTCTTCAAGTTGAATGAATGGAAGGAGTCTCATATAGTCTGAGAGCACTAAGAAGGTACTAACTTTCTAAGTATTCACCTTATTATAATATTAGCAGTTCTTTTGTACTATATATACACTCCTGGGCAAAATTAACGCGCCAGGAAAACTTTTCATTATTTCTTATAATTCTTCTTATAAGTTTTAAATCCTTATACATTTTATGTAGGTAGCCTAGGATATCCTCTGTTACTATTAATAAACAATTGCAATTGTTTTACAGATGTAAAGTAACATTTTATAGTTGTTTCTCGATAATACATATAACGCTATTTAAAATAACTTGTAAAAGGCAATAAAGATTTTTCTCTTTTTTAATTTAATGTCATCAAATTAATGAAACACTTCTACTTAAAGTAAAAGAAATGAATCGTCTACGTGACTTAAGAGAAAATGAAGCAGTAAAAGTAAGTCTCGTTAACGAAGGACATAGCCAGCGATATGTGGTTAATTTATTAGGAGTAAAACAATTAACAATTAGTCGAACAGTTAAGCATTTCAATTAACTTGGAAGTTACTGTTGAACCCCAGGAAAAGATTGTAAGAAGTCTGTATATACAAGAGATGAGCGAAATCTTATGCAAGTTGCTTTAAAAAAAAACAGGCATTATTCCAGTTCCAGTTTAGAGTAAAGTAAGCAGAGCCCTAGCAGCAGCTCGAAATATAGCAATATATGGACGAACAGTCAGGAGAAGGCTTAATGAAGGAGAATTGGACAGTAAAATTGGAATTGCGCCACTGCTCACCAAAGAACATGGAGCTACTAGACTGCGTTTTGTAAGGAAACGCGTAAATTGGACTATTGAAGACTGGAAGAGAGTTTTATGTTCAAACGAAACAAGGGTAAGGCGTAATTCATCAGATGGACGTCAACGATTCTGGCGAAGGCTAGTAGGGATTTTCTGTTTGCAATATATCTCCGAGGATCCCATTTTTTGGTGGATCAATAATGCCCTGCAGAGGAATTTGTTGGATAGAAACTATAACTGAACTATTTTCACTCATTTCAAGTTTCTTGGGAACAATTTTGATTAATTTCTCTAAGTTCGTTGGAAATAAATAATCTGGGTACAAAAAGAGTTGCGAAGGTTAACGACGTTAATGTTTATTTGCTAAATATGCTACCCCGTTTTTACCCATTCCTATTTCTTGAAAATGACCAACAGATTACACAAATTTGCTTTGAATATGTTGGTGAATATTTAAAAAAAAGTCTGTATACATATCTTGCCTTTAAAAATGGCGCCTGGTATTTTACTAGTTTGTACAATTTTAAAACGAACACAATAATATGTAATAACCTTTCGCCTTATTTTGTTCAAAATATTGTATTTATTCATATCCACATATCAAGTTGAGAGTGTTGACGGTACCTAAATATTGTGATAAGTAATGCAGCAAATATATAGAAATAATGATTAATTGTATAGAAAATTTAGGTTTCCGAATTACTATTTCTTTTTCTTATAATTGCATTTTTGTTATTTGTGAAATTATTTATGAAATTACTGAAAATATATCTGTTATTAGAATCTGATCAGAGACCACATAAATGGCTGATCAAGAGACCAGAAAAATAAAAGAAGTAGAGGAGTAACGGGTTGTCGAATAATCAATATCTTCATCGAATACTCAGAAATTGATAAATGGGCCCAAGAATTCATTAAATTGAACAGGCACAAAGCCAGAATTCTGGTGGAAATCATTATGGGCTACCATATTAGTCTGAATGAATATAAACACATGCTGAGGCTGACTGATAGCCCGACCTTCAGATACTCTAAATAAGATGAGGAAACCTCGATTCATCTTCTTTACACCTGCTCTGCACTGGAGGAGAAAAGGTACCTTATATTAGGGACCCCTGTTATCCAAGAGGAGGCGAGGCTTACGGCAGGGGACGTACCTAAATTACTCCTGCTATAGGATAGCATTTTTGGATAATGTCCCGTATGAGAGGAGATCGCCAAGGGACTACCCATGCGATCAGTGGCTGATGAGGCCCAAATCCACATAATATAATAATAATAATATAATATCTGTTATTACAGCCTTTATAAGTTTACAAAATTAGTACCTAACTGAAGTATAATAATAAATTAGAATAAAATTAAACATCTATTAAAGGTTCCCTCATCAGATATCAGATTGGCAATACTTAGAAAAACTTCGTAGAATGTTTTCTGCTTATTTAATACCATGTCATTATACACTGGGGCAAGGGCGTAGCCAGGCGTCGCGCTTCGAATTTCCCGCGCGTCTGATACATTTACAGCAGTTGCAAATGTAGGGCGCAGACTTCTGACTTTACATGAGCAGCAATAATACAAACCGCAGCAGCAGCAAATGCACGCTATTGACTGTCAGTCATTTATTTCTAAAAGCACAGAAGCATTTGCTTCTTCCTGCTTCTGCAGTTCGCATTATTGCTGCTAATGTAAAGTCAGCTTAACTATTACAGTCAGTGGTCACCTCAATTAAGGAGCTTCTAATTCTTATTATCATTAAAATTAAATATTATTATTATTTGAAGGAGGTAACAAATTTCAAAAAGTACTACTGTGAAATATTTTTTAAAAGTGAATTTATCACTGAAATTCTGAAGTGTCAGAAAAACGCGCGACCTTGAAAATTTTAATAATTTTGGCCTGCGGCGCTATAGCTTGGCGCCGGACGGCGCCCTTCATTTGCACGCGACCCCTTCCCAAGACCAAATCCTGAAACCGCCACTGCCCCCCCCCCTGTTCAAAATCCTGGCTACGCCCATGCACTGGGGTATGTTGTTGGGATAGATTCCCCAGGCTTAACACTATCATCTCTATCACCATCATTGCCTAGTGTTCATATATACTATTACTTATGTACTCGTACATACCTGTATTAAAGTTGATCCTGGTGACCTAACAAAAACAACAATCATATAAAGTGGTATACAGAGTATCGATAATGCTGCAATTATCCATCCTATCGCAACTGCCCAACCAGGATAATGGTATACGCCATTATTATAAGTTGGTGGTTCGTAATCTATGATCAAAAAAATCCAAAGTGCGAATATCATTAACGGCGTGGCAACCATCCAACAGAATTTAATAAAAAATCCTGGATATCTTCCTGTCATAGTCTTGACATTCTTACTTAATCTCCATCCTCCATAAAACCAAGTAACTGCAATAACTTCGAAGAATGCCAAATACATTATTGATATGGAGGCTGCATAATGATCAATTAGTTGAAAAAAGTATATTCCTCCCTGAAAAAGGTTTTTTCCAAATTAGTATATTTTCGAGATGTGGGAGATTATTTTCTAGTACACAGATAATGCAACCGTTTGACATTTACGAGCCTATGTTCATAATAGTTCGGCCAGGCATAATTTTACAACTAATATATTTAAATAAAAGTAATAACACTCTCAAAACTATTTTATTAAAGAAAAATATTAGTAACTGAAACAAAGTATAAACTTTTAACATAAATACGAAATATTACAACCTTATGATGTGTCAATGACAAATTTGTTAATAAAAAACATTAAGATACGCGGTTTAGAATATTTTGGACAGTTGCTGAATTGCTTAACAGGCTAAACGTTTGTAGTGTTTTAACAAAATACAGTGACAATATTTGTTGTCAAAGTGAAATGGATATTATAATGTTTTGGACGAGTCTGTTAAAATTTTCTAAAAAGCAGAGGGCTCGTAGCGTGGCTTTAAGTGACGATATGCGAAAATCAATTGTTAATGCTCATAAACAGGGAATTTCGAGGAATATCTGCTACGTATTCGCTGCCTAAATCTACAGGCATTATCAACTTGTATAAAGCAACTGGATGCACAGCCCAAAGGAAGAACACTGGTCGACAATCCCAAATATCACGCTTAAACCAACATGCTCTGAAGAGGATTGTAACAGCAAACCGACGATCCGGTGCAAAACAAATTATAGTACTATGGAAGCATGCCATTAGATAAAATATTTCTATACCCACATCTTAACGCTCAATAAAGAAAATAGGATACAAATTATACAAGGTAAAGTTTGATTTTTTACATTTTACTTTTGAACTTACCGGTTTCTCCTTCAGGCAAAAGAAAAGCCGTTACCAACTAAACGGCAGAAAATTAATCGGTTACGGTGAGCCAGAGAACATAGGCACTGGACTTTACAATAATGGCATCAGGTAATTTGGAGTGATGAATCCAAATTTGAAATATGTTTGGGTGATACCAGAAAACGTGTGCTAAGACCCCACAGGAGACTTATCATCCTGACTGTTTGGTTAGGAAAGTGAATTTCCTGCGTCTCTTATAATCTAGGGGTATATGAGTGACAGCAGAAAGTACTGTCACAGCAGAAAGATATAAACAAATTTTGACAGACAGTTTATTGCCGTCAATACCAATATTTCAACGCGCAGTACATTTTCCAGCAGAATGATGCTGCGTGTCACACAGGAAAAACTGTTAAAGCTTGGATTACAGAACATAATGTCCCTGTTATGGAATGGCCCTCTAGCAGTCCAGACCTCTCGCCAAAAGAAGCATTGTGGGATAAAAAGAAACAGTTGCGCAAACATTCAGCTCGTTCAGTTAACGATCTACGCACCAAATTGCAAGATATTTGGGACAGCATGCTTCCTGAAAAGTGAGCTGGTAGATACAATGCCTGCCAGAATTAAAGCTGTTATTGTTAATAAATGTGATGTAACACAGTTTTGATGAAGCAACCAACTATTCTGAACCGCAAATCTTAACGTTTCTTATTTTCGTTATCTTATAACGAACTTGTTACTGACACATCATAACGTAGTAATATTTCATCGTAGGTATTTAAGTTTACACCTTGTTTCTGTTACCAATTTTTTTTATTAATAGAATAGTTTTGAGAGTATTATTACTTTTATTTAAACATATTAGTTGCAAAATTATGCCTGGCCAAACTATAATGAGCCTGGGCTCGTAGAAGAATCCTGACAATTATTTGTTTCATTGTAATTAAAAAATACAGTTTATTGTATTTCTAAAACCATTTATCATATTTATTATCTAGTAGTAAAATAATAGACCTATAAGTGAACAACCAACTTATAGTAGAATATAAAACAAAAAATTAAAGAATATATTATAATTACACACAATTACTTACTTGAGTAACATTAGGCAGTCCAAACAAGAAAGATATAATACATACGATCAAAACCAAAACTTCGTGACATACTAGATGTTTTTTTATCCAAACGGGGAATCCATCTTGAATTGAAGTTACGACAACTTCTACTATAGCAAACTGCAAACGAATATTAGTTTATACAGTGGGTTGAATGTATGGATGTATAGTTACTTGACTATTTAGTGCAAGACATAGCAGCATAAAAAAGAAAAATACAGCCCATAATTGTGACGCTGGCATCTTTCCCATTGCTTGAGGATATACTACGAATATCAGACCAGGACCTAAAATATAACCAAAATTGTGTTTGAATTACAATTATTGCAACCGACAATTTTTGCTATTCTTTTGCATATTATATATTCAGTATTCAGATGTAGAAGAAATGCAGAATCATTGTCTTCACATTATATACACATGTTTTTATCTTGGACGTTTCCAAAAAAAAAAAAAATATATATATATATATATATATATATATATATATATATATATATATATATATATATATATATATATATATATATATATACATATATATATATATATATATATATATATATATATATATATATATATATATATATATATATATGGTATTATAAAAATAGAACGTCTTTGTCAACATGTAAATATATGAAACTTCTAAGTATGAAGACTGCACATGAAACGAGATACAAAACAACGTACTGAACTGAATTATAAAATTGCAACTCGAAACAAATAAATGCCGAAATAATTCAATCAACTTGCTAATATTCTATATTCTGCAGCTATATAATCTCATAAACAACCCACTAGTATGTTGTATGATTTCTACTACAATCTTGGATGATTTGACGCGAGTATATGTAGGCTTTCATGACTATTATTATTAGAAAAAAATTAAGACCACTATTATAATTTTTTTAACTCGTTTTAAACAGGTGCCTCCGGTAAAATATTCATAGTGAAGGTTAGAAATTTGTACCAAAACTGACAGCAAAAATTGTCACGTCCATCTAAGTAAAAGTTAGTAGACTGCAACCATCTTTGGATGGTACTAAATGTTTGCTTTTGTCATATATTTTGTCATCTATCATAGCTACCGACACAATGCATCCTACGGACACTTCTTGTTTCAATAGGCAAGTATCCCGAAAACGCAGAAAAACTAGTGACACCGCGGAAAAGGTAGGTTTCCGTGGTGGAAACCGTGACTTCATCCCTGGTTAGGAATTGTATTAAGATACGAGGTCTAATAAAAAAATACGGTGAATAATTTTATTATGAGCAAAGTAATAAGCTTACTTCAAATTTGCACTAATCTCCTTCAAAGTACTGTCCTTGGCTAGTGATGCAATTATTCCAACGTTGTTTCCATGATTGGAGGCATTACTGGAAGGTTTCTTCCGGAAGGGCTTGCAGCTGTTCCGTCGTAGCCCCCTCAATGTCGGGAATGGTATCAAAACGTTTTCCTTTTAGCACGATTCTGATTTTTAGAAAGAGATGGAAATCGCATGGTGCTGGATCTGGAGAGTAAGGCGGATGTGGACAGACAGAAATCTATTTTAGCCAAAAGCTCGCGGATCAGGAGCGAGATATGGCACGGTGCGTTGCCGTTATGAAGGAGAAAGCCATTGGCCCATTTTTCTAGTCTCTTTCGCCGTACATCGTTTCGCAGACGCGGCAGTATGCCCTTGTAATATTGAAAGTTTACACTTTTACAATGTTTTCTGTTTTTGAGGTCAAAGGACGTCCCGACCATTGCTCGTCTTCAACCGACTTATTGCTACTTTCAAATATCTCATACCACTTGAACACACACAGTCTTCAGAGTTACCACGTTATCACAATATACTGATTTTAACACTTCATGAGATTCTTTGGCACTTTTGCAGCATACAACAAAACTTAATGTTAATACGTTGTTCTAAATCCATGATGCGCTACAGACACGATAAACACGTCCTCACTCTTCCGGCCCTAGAAGCCAATTGACACGTCACAACTTGTTCAAACTTAAGACTGGATGTCTCAAAGGATCAGGCTATTGGACGCATTATTTCATACAGATGTAGTGTCAACAGTTTCTGCTATAAAAATTCGTTCACCGTATTTTTTGATCGGCCCTCGTATGTTTTAGAAGCTTGGACTTATAGTTGCTTTGATCCTGCAATTGGAGGCTAGTGAATTATGTATTATCGTCGACCCCTTAAAGAACTAATTAAAATTGTACTGAACGACTAACTTCAATATCAAAATAACGATCCATAGAAACCTTTCATTCGTGGCTTGTAAAATGTTAATAAACTACCTGTAAAGAAATATAACTACATAAATATAAATACCGAAATGTAAAAAGTATTAGTGGCATAATTTGCTTCACTTACCATCATCAATAACATCTTCTATTGATGTTCCTTGTTCTGTGGCAATATTTCCTATGGTAGCAAAAGCAAATATTCCTACTATGAGGCTTGTAATACCATTAACTAACCAAACTGCTATTGTATCATATAAAATATTGTTATTAAACTTATTATAGCTAGCAAAACAAATCATCGATCCAAATGCACAACCCATGGAATTGAACGTTTGGCATGCTGCATTTACCCAAACCTACAATAATAGAAATTTTGTGTATAATAATACGAAAATTGATTGAGTGAATTTTTCATTCTAGTATTTTAAGTTATGATTTTCTAAAAATTCTGTTTACTGATTTATAGATAGTATTTTACTGATAACTGTTCAAAGTAGTATAGCAAAACCAGTACCAGGCCACCCTCGGATTTGTCCTCGGACATTTGATGCGGATGGCATGTGGTCATTGTTCATCTGAAGAACTCCTGACGCAGGTATAAAATAGGTGTGTACAAGTATAAAACAGGTCTGTACCGGTTTAAAACAGGTATGATGGTATTAGGAAAAAAACATGACGTCATTAAACAGGTTACTATACCTGTTTTAAACCGGTACAGACCTGTTTTATACCTGTACATACCTGTTTTATACCTGCGTCGGGAGTTCTTCAGATGAACAATGACCACATGCCATCCGCATCAAATGTCCGCGGACAAATCCGAGGATGGCCTGGTACTGGTTTTGCTATACTACTGTTCAACTTCAACCCTCATTATCCTTAGGGTGGAAAACTTCGATACAGCAATAAGGGAAATAAGAGTACAAATATTCTATAAAATAGAGAAAATATACAACACTCGACGCAATTCTCAAATCCGATTAACATCATTAGGAGATGACGAAACTGATCTTAATCATCTCATATGGTGCCAATTTGATTGGTGAAATGCGTGTTATTGTCATAATTTTTCAATATTTTATGGAAAACTTGTCTCCTGTTTTGTAAAGGAAAATTAAAAATATATCAATAAAACATATAGTGCCAATCACTGTAAAGAAACAATATATAAAGCAGTTTATAGATTTATGTACTCTTCCATTCAATTCACCCTCTGTGAAGCTTAACAGCGTGCCTAATGGCATAATTTCTTTGTACAGTAGAATACATTAGTAATTCACTGTACATATTGTGAATAAATGTTTGTAATAGTGATCGGTCTAACTATTCATAACTCCTGATATTTAATAAGGATAACAAAAAATACAAAACTACTCTCCAAATTAATTCAGTAATACATTTAATTAATATTGGATGTAGCGATGTGTTCGCTGTGTGCAGAGTATGGGGTGGGGGTAAAGAATTCGATGGCAGCGCTTCAGTGGACACAAATTGCATTAAAGTAGGCTGTCAGTAGTAGGCTGTCAGGTCATATGTGTGTTTACAAAAGTTAATTCGTAAACGAAACTAAAAATGGGCCGTTATAGTTACTGTGTTGTAAACTGTAATCCAACAATACCGGAAGAAAGAGTAAACGCAAATTTTATCGATTTCCTATGGCAGCTTGGAAATTGGAACAATGCAAGAGATGGATAGAAATGGACAAAAATGGGTTTACTAAGAAGTTGCTTATTGGTATTACTGCTGGAGTCTTTACTTCATTTAAGTCTAAAGTGGCAGGTGAAAGGAAAAGTGATTCACAAATGACTATAGAATCTAGATTAATAAATTATTTGGAAGACGACATTATTTTGAAAGGTTTCCACAACTAAGACGAGTTTTGAACGAATCTGTTAATTTAGACAAAAGTTAATTTTTCAGAGAGAAAACTCTCAAGAAACTTACAATATTGCCCGTGTCAGAAATTATGTCGAAAGAATAATGCAAAAACTAATCTTATCAGATCCTAAATAAAATTTCGACTTATCTATTTAACCACGTGGATGCCATTGTAGATATTTGTTGTGTATTGGTAAATTTACAACCCCCAATAATTAAAGAAATAATAAAACATAAACATTTATTATTAATAGTTATAATTGTATAATTGTATAATAGTAATAATTGTATATATAATTATTAATTCTTATAATTGTTTATAAACATTTCTTCTTATTTATTTCTATTTATTATTTATTTGGTATTACATAGAATTTATATTAAATTGCCTACATCTTTTTCAGTGAAACTTGTTTTTCATGTGTCACATTATTGCTACCAGCAGCAGTATTTTCCAAATAGAACGCTTGTAAATAATGTTCAAAATAAAAGATTTCACTACATAATGTTGCATGTTTTATAAAACCTTCATCTCTTTATCGAAGGAAAACGCCTGCTAAGATCTTTTCTCATAAAAATTGATGCAATGCAATTCTAATATGCAGTGCAAAAATCTAATATGACTTTACGTGCAATTTTAATATTACCAATTTAATCACCATTTCTGACAGACACATGACAGCCTACAAAGTTGTGAACACTAGGCGGCTCTGATGTCGCACACATAGCGAATAAAAGAATGCGTCGCTAACGGTTGATACGATTTGTTTTCATTTTACAGGTTTCTACTTTACCTCTTTTTTTAATTTCCCCATCAAATGGCTGTCAAGCGATACCACTGATTGAGAATATGTTTATTTGAATATTTTTAACATATTCTCAAAATTCTACTCAAGTTTTATGTTGTTAGCATGATTAGTTTTCGTCTTATAGAGTTCCACTAGTTTCATCACAATCACAAATAAAGTTTAGGTGTAATTCTCAATATTCTACATTACCTGAGCTTCTAACAGTAATTCAAATTTAGGTTTGAAGAAGTATCTCATACCCATGTCTGCTCCTTCTAGTGTCAGCGATTTAATAAGTAATATTATTATGATAACAAAAGGAAAAGTGGCTGTAAAGTAACGAACTTTGGCTGATGATTTAATACTTTTCCATATGGCAAAATAGACTAATACCCACGCACAAATTAAACACGTCACTAATTCCCATCTAAGTATATCAAAATTCTCAATACCATTACCGATTTGAAGAACTTTTCGGCTAAAAAATTATATTTAGCTTATATTTTCTTTGACAAATATTTATATGCTTACTCGTAAAATTCTTCTGCAGGCGACTGACTAAAGCGAGGTTTACTTCTGTTATGGTTAAGAGGGTACGACTGAGAAGGTATCCAACAATTCTTTGTATTCCATCTGTGAGTACAGTCGACCCATGGTTGTACGGATCTAAATGATGTAAAAAAGTAATACACCCCGTAAGCAATGATGACACTATAATAAGTAGACATTAAAAAAGATATAACAACACTTCCTAGGCCAGTTCCTAAAACAAAAAATATATTCAGTTGTAACATTATGCCCTGCGTTCGAAAGTTCGAATAATTCTTAATTGCTATTGATATCACTTCTTTAGTTTATGTTTATAGTTTATGATTTTATATGTTTATGATTATGATGTTTATGAATATTATGTTTATAATTTTTATATATTTATGATTAGTTTATGTTTATAATCAGGGTTCTTTATAGCACATAAATTTTAATTAACATAAATTAATCCGGCTTTTGAGATGTGGTGTTACCGAAGAATGATGAAAATACCATGGACTGATAGGGTTAGAAACGAAGAAGTATTGGAGAAAGTCGGCGAGAAAAGAAGTATGTGGAAAAACTTAAAGAAGAGAAGAGATAGAATGGTAGGCCACTTGCTGAGACATGGGGGAATAGTCCGCGATGTTTTGGAGGCAGAAATAGGAGTGAAGAAAGGCAGAGGTAGGCCTACATTAGACTACTGCTCGCAAATAGTAAGGGATGTAGGTTGTAACACAATTAGCGAAATGCGTAGGTTAGCACAAGATAGGAGAAGCTGGAGGTTAGCGTCCAACCAGTCTTAGGACTGATGACCTAATGATGATGATGAAATTAATCCGAATATTTTTCACCCCTTAATATATTGAAATGTTTTTGCATTGTTTTTAACCATAAAAAATAATCATTTTTATCAAAACGTAACTAATATCACCATGACAATTACAACTATTAGCGAACACATACATATAGTTATTTAATTCGACAACTTTAAAAGAAATAAATACAAAATTTTCACGGCAAATCCAAATCATCAAACTTAATATTCACTAGCAAATCATTACTCAACAATCATATTTGGAAGAAAAGATTTCAGTGGAAGAAAAATCGCTTTGACTACACTTTTTTTGATCCGGCTACTTTCACCACATGGTTTTTTGGTTTTTATGTGGTCAACAAGTGGAGGTATGGGGGCGTTTCACTGGTGCCGTGACTAGGATATTCTTATAGTTAGGGTTTCATCAAATCTTAAAAGAAAACTATCAAATAACGAGGCTCCCCTCGTAATTTGATAGAGCATGGGGTTGTTTCAATATAATGGAAATCCAAAAATAAATAAAACATTTATATTTATTTATAGGAATAGCTTTCGTCCCTACCACTGACCTTACCTTTCAATAATGGGCATAAATGACCAAGGGCTCCTATAGGACCCCTACCCGTAAATTGTCCAACCGCTAATTCCATATATAGCATAGGTCCTCCAATGAATACCATTATTATAGCATATGGTATAAGAAACACAGCTAAAAAAATAATTATAGTTAACCCAGCTTCATATCAAGTACCATTCCTGATTCAAGTTGCTGTTATTTTGCAGTGCCTTGTATAAAATTGTTTTGTATTGTATAGTTCATTTCATCGCTATTTGCCAAACAAAAAATCTCAAAACATACCGTGGCTTTTTTTATGGCTAGGCTCAGGTAGGCTGTTCCATTTATCGGCAAGGTAAGAGAGTTTTTTTTTTATTTGGCAAATAGCGATGAAATGAATAGTACCATAAAGGACGATAAAACCTTATGTTACTTGTCTAGGTGCAATATTTGTCCAAACGAGACAAATAAATCGTATTTTTTTACAAAAATAAAATATGGTTAAATATATATTTACCTCTAACTTACTCAACAGAAGCTGCTTGAAAGGTTAAAGGATTACCAAGTAATTGGCTATGCCGATGACTTAGTAATAATAACGAAGGGCCCTTTCCTGGAGCCGATTCTCGATATAATGCAGGGAGCTTTAAACAAGGTTGGGAATTGGTGCAGGGAGAGGGGACTCTCGGTCAATCCCTCTAAAACTGAGGTGATGGTGTTCACCAAGAAATATAAGTGGAACAAAACATGTCCGCTGAAACTTGGTGGCCAAGAACTAAGCTATAACAACGAAGTGAAATACTTAGGAGTAATCCTGGACGGGAAACTGTCATGGGGAAAATATCTAAGTCACATATGTTCCAAGATCACAGCAACACTTTGGCAACTGAGAAGATCCATTGGTAATAGCCGGGGCTTGAAACCGGAAACCATGAAATGGATGTATGAGGCAATTCTCAAACCCAGACTGACTTATGGAGCACTGGTCTGGTGGGAGAGAGCCTGTCTAAAGTCGGAAGTCAAACGACCTAACAAGCTAAGAGGATTGATTCTAAGAAGTATAACTGGAGCCTCAAGATCGACACCGATTGAGGCGATGGGGATACTGACGGGAATACCACCTCTTGATGTCACCCTGAAAGCGGAAGCTGCAAAGGCAATGCACAGGGTGGAAAACTTGAATAGGAAGATAGGGAACCTGAATAGACTCTCAAGAGAGCTAGCTGAGGAGGGGCTCCTATGGATGCCCTCTGACAGTACGGGTGTCTACTTCCTGTTTGACAAGAAATATAAGATCGCCCTCACCAGTAAGACCGACTGGATGGAGGGTCGAACTGGATTGCCGCTCAATGGAGACATCTGGTACACGGATGGAGCCAAGAGTGGGAACAGAGCGGGTGCGGGGGTGTATAGGCGACGCGACGGGATAGGTAAAACCTTCCCCTTGGGCAAATACACTACCGCACTCCAGGCCAAGCTAGCTGAAATTACATACGGTGTTCTGGGGCCGACCAAAATCAGACCCAAGAAAAGGTATGTACCTGCTCGCATAGCAGGGCGGCATTGGCAGCCCTGAATTCAGCAACGACAAAGTCGAAGCTGGTCCATAATTGCTATGAAGCATTGAACCACTTGGCAGGGAAGGGACCGGTGGAACTCTTATGGATACCTGGACATAATGGCATTAAAATAAATCTAATTGCAGATGACCTTGCCAGACTAGGGACCAGGGACCTCTATGGACCAGAACCTGCAGTGGGAATAAGTCGGAATCTGATCAGAGACCGTATCAATGGCTGGACAAGAGACCAGCACAATAAAAGATGGAGAGGAGTAACGGATTGTCGAATAACCAAACTCTTCATCGAATACTCAGAGATTGAGAAATGGGCCCAAGAATTCATTAAATTGAACAGGCACAAAGCCAGAACCCTGGTAGGAATCATAACGGGCCACCATAGTATCCTGAATGCGTATAAGCACAAGCTGAGGCTGACTGATAGCCCGGCCTGCAGATACTGTAAAGAAGACGAGGAAACCTCGATTCATCTTCTTTACACCTGCCCCGCACTGGAGGAGAAGAGGTATCTTATATTAGGAACCCCTGTTATCCTAGAGGAGGCGCGGCTTAAAGCGGGGGACGTGCCTAAATTGCTCCTTTTATGAGATAGCATTTTTGGATAATGACCCGGATAAAAGGGGATCGCCAAGGGACTACCCATGCGATCAGTGGCTGATGAAGCCCAAACCTATATAATATAATTATAATATAATAATAATAATAATATACTCAACAGAAAGTTGTAGGGCAGTTCAAAAACATGATTTGAAAAAAATACACATTTTTCAAACAACTGTTAAACAAATTCTATTTCACATTTTCGAAACAGTTAATTAGAGAAAATCGTTGTAAATCTGGAGTATTTGTCTTGTAAATATGTATAAGATGGTAATAAATCATTTATATGGTTTTTATATATACATATTCCAATTAACATGTCTTATAATAAGTTACACTTAATATTAAATGAATCGTACATTAGAAATATCCAACTAGCATTAGACTTACTTAACCAGAATCGAATAGCATATGGAACTTTTTTATACGAAGAGAAATGTATGTTAGATTAATATAGATAATTAATACATGGGACGTTTCATTTGAAATATGGGTTGGAATATGGATTGGAATATTTATAACTTGGCACATTTTATATTCAACTAAACTGTTTAGAGTATAAAATAGAACAACTAGCAAAGTTACATTTTAAGCTTGCATTAAATATCATGACTTTCATCGTAATTTATTGACTATCAAAACTTGCCCAGTTATAAATTTAATATCAAAGAATGTAACAAATTTTCTTTTAAATCAATTGAAGACCGTTGTACTTTCCTATTGTAAGTTCCTTTTGTAAGTTTCTATGTAAATTGTCACCCGTTCAGATCTCAACTCTTTTATCGGTGAAACTGACACTCTCGAACGTCGTTTGTACCGAACTTGGACTATTTATGTTTTTGGTGAGATCCTATAAAAAAGAACTTGAGTTGAATAGCAATAATAGTAATGCTCAAAACGTTTGCTTTGTTTTATATTATTTTTATTTGTTTATTATGTTTGTTGCTTCCCCATACTCGGGATCATGTAAGTCACGGACATGTTCTGAGTAAGGAATCCACTAATTGACTGTAATAAAGGTGCATATTATACGATCTTCTCTGAATATTATCAGTTGCAGGCCTCGCATAAAGCAGGCACGAACATAAGTAGCACCCAGAAGATAATCCAATGTGGCGAACGGCACTCAAATATCTATACTCAATGACCCTCAATAAATTAGTACTCATTAAAGCATGTAAGTAGACGTCAAATCTTGAGATCCAATTACGGATAAATTAACATTTTGCTTTCAATAAAGTCTACTAGCTAATCTCTAACAGATTTTAGTTTGCTAAATTGAGAAAAATTTTTTAAAAACCTATTGATGTATAATTTGTTAGTATCACAAGACATTTAATGGTTTTACTATAGTTCAAGGTCAATGATAACTTCGTCGGCCATGAAATACTTTTAGCTATTGAAGGTTTCTGGATCTATCCATCAATAAGAATTTAATAACATAAAACATATTTTTTTAGTGCACCTACATAATCCATCTTTTATAGTTAAAATTTCATTCAAAATGCATTCAGAGTACTTTTCAATATTAAAATTATTTGGGCGCATAAATCTGCAATCTACAGCAACTCCAATAATTATTTTATTTCATATAAGGTTTTCCCTTATGTTTTAATTCTTATATCACATCTATTAAATATCACTTAAAAATAATATATCTTACCTCCGCCGCTTTTGTAACACAAGTATGGAAATCGCCAGATAGAACCTAATCCAACACTATAACCCACACAAGCTAAGACGAATTGAAATTTGTTTGACCAATACTGCCTTCTGGGTTTCATATAAATACTATCGTCATCATCACTTTCTATATCTGTATTATCGTCATAAAGGTATTCCTCCGGAGGGCTGTAAAATAAAAAAAAAAACATATAATTTGGATTTGAACAATTTGGATAAATGGTTTCCGCGGGTAGAAGTTCGCATTGAACCTCGTTTGATCCTAAGGTTTATTCGACATTTAGGCCCCGATTTTGGAGGCATTTTCAAAGTAATCAGAGACCTGTAATTAGGGGCTTTCGGATGTTAGGTAATCTTTGGCTGTCGTCGCGTGTGTTTAATTAGTCTGGTTGTTTTACCTCGATGGCTTCTTCTGTTATGGTGAGCTGTTATGGTTAAGATGTTTTAGCATTTTAAAAATCGAGTGTGTCCTGTCTGTTGGTAGTGTAGAAAAAGTGTCGAGCTAGGGTTCAGCCTTGCGAACAAGCAAGGTTGTGTCCGTAGACTCTGTTGGATATACGTCTATTGGTTTGACCAATACAGATGAGCAAACATTGTGTAAAGGGAATTTCATATACTCCGTGAGATTCATTGAGAATGGTGTCTTTGGAAAAGCGAGGGAGTCTGGAAATTTTGTTTTTGGAGAATTTTGCTCATTATATTAGTTACACTTTGAGTATAAGGAAAAAAGTTTCTGTATTGAAGTCTCTGTGGCATTGTTAGTTGTTTGTTGTTGTCTATTTTTGATTTGATGGGATAGTAATGGTTTTGATTTGGTGGGTTAAAGTTTTCACTTTGGTTTGATAGTAATAAGTTTTCGCCTTTCTTTTATATCATTTGTGACACCTTGAATATACACCTATAGCTTCATGCATATTGTGATTTTTCTCTCTTTTAAATTCATTTACTTTTTCAGTTAAAGCAAATATAGTTTCTTTTAGTTCATGGGTTAGTTTACAATTGGTAATACATCCTCCAACCCCAATTGATGTACGCCTGTACAAGCTTGGGGCTACGAAACCAAAATCATCATTTAAAAGCCATAAAGAACATAGTTTTTCGGTGCCACTTGATAGATACCAAAGTCTGTTTCTGCGGAATCAAGGTCAGCCAGGATAACTATCCTTAATTATCCTGACTCAATAAGACGAGATACTTAACTGATAAATACTCTAAACGACGCCTATGAGAAAAATCTTTCTTGTTAGTACGATTTTGTTTCATTGACATTTATTTGAACCTTTGGTAGTGAAACAATATTAACTCTGCTCGAGTGCGCATTTTGGTTACAACAGCATTGAGTTACAGGTCGTTGGTAGGGTTTGTGAAAAGTATAAAGTGTTTATTTAATTCAATACATATCAGATGCTTAATAAATCTAGTAAATATGTTAGTGGATTACACTGTTAATAATAAAACATTTGGAAATCATATTTCGATTGGAAACCTTTTTGTTGTATTAACTGTACATATATACACCTATTATCTTTTCAAGGATTCATGGAACCGATATGCACTAATACTCACCTCAAATACTTTACTTCGCCCCGGGAAAACAAGTTATGGTTCTGCTGTTTTGTAACAATTTGTTTTATTCAGTACAGATATTGTCTTTCTGACCAAAAAGATGTAGTTTTGTCTATTTGTGGAGTACTATAGAGTACTATAGACTATAAACCGGTAACTATGTGACTAAAACATGTTATATTCTTATCCTGAATAATTTTACAAGCCTGCAAAGGTTCAGTATCTTCTGAAAATCTTCGTTATCTTCCAAGATATAACAAATAGGAGTATTAAATATTAGTTTTATTTTAGATTCAATATGACGAGACGAGTTTTACTTTAAAATAAAAACCGAATCACAAAAAGCAAAGCGTTTTTTAATAAGTTGGAAAGATGATCAAAGAAAGCTCAGAGAACAATGTAAACAGAACAACATCATATTAAAAATAAATTCAGCAAAGACGCGGAAAATTTAAATCTAATTGAAACGTATCCTGGATGTTTTTTATAACATAAGTTAAAATGATTATAGTATTGTATTAAAGTAGAGTATTAATGTAGATATATGTTCAAGGTAAATACTAAAATATAACAATATTTATTTCCCGGGCAAGTAACGATTGGGTGTGTAGCATCAACAAGTCTCAGTGCTAAATATGAAACATAATTAACTTAGTTGTGAAACAATGATTTATTTTTATTGTCACCTTGATTCACGCCGTTCGTTATCGCCCATAGCCTTAATGCTATTTATTAATTACTTGATCAGGTTAAGTGATTTAGATTTCATTTTAAACATAAATAAAAGTAATCAGAAAAATAGCCACGAGACAATAACAGAAGTTACCAAAACTACTACTATAAGAACTACATAGTAAATACAATGTTATGTACGATGATTAACATATGCTACTAAGAAGCTAGTAGTCTGTAGTCACTGTCTTCGAACATGAACACAATTCCATTAATATATGGTGTGTCAGTTGGAACTATAGAATTTGAATTGCGTGACATTTGTGTTCTGTCAATATTTAACGACTATTATCTGCAAACCATACGACGTCAATTACCTGCAATTAACAGTTCAATAACGAATAGTTTGTCTGCAACTATTTTATGAAAATAAACGATCAAAGAATCCAATTCCAATTACTCCACTACTCCAAAATTTACACCAAACTGTGCATCTATATGGGTACATTTCTTTCGTGAACAACATGTGGATTTTCAGGACCATGAATTCGACAATTTTGTTTGCTGACGTATCCGTTAAGATGAAAATGTGCCTCATCGCTGAACAAAATTGTATTTCAAAAATCAGCATCACCTTCTTTCTTTTCTAACACCCAATTAATAAATGTACGACATTATGAATAATGTAACTTTCAATTCTTGTGTTACCTGAAATTTTTATACTGACTGATGCAGGTCTTTCTTTAAAATCCGATACGTAGTGACTCTTGGCAGATTCAATTGTTCTACACGACGTCGAATTGATGTGTTTGGATACTCCCGTACACTTTCTCTCACTGTAGTAATATTATCATCTGACCGATCACGAGGACGTATTGGTGTTACCTTATCAATAACAGAACCCGTCTCTTAAAATTTCTTGATTAAGTTACGAACCGTTAACTATGTAGGTGCTTCATTTTGTCCTAATTTTATGCGATTTTTTCTTAATGTAACTGTAAATGGTCGCTCGCTTTCATAAAACAGTTGTACAAAAACTATTCGTTGTTGAACTGTTAATCGTGGATTGTTGATATCGTATGGTTTGTAGATGGCAGTCGTTAAATATTGATGCCCTATCTTTACAAAACACAAATATATCCAGTTCCAGTTGAGGGCTTATGCGTACTCCTTAAATTAAACATTTTCTTGCATAACCATATGGTTACATAAATAAATGTTAAATTACATAAAATGTAACATAGTGGTCATACTTTAATTTTATATAACTTTCCTGTGTACATACATAAAATATGTATGTACATATTATTATTATTATTAACCCAACAAATAGGAAGGGATTTACACTCTATATAAAAGACATGAAGGCAATACCGTTGCAGCTAGCAGGAAATAATAAAAGGAGGAATTAATCACCGTGGTTTCAAACCGAATAAAAATTATTTGTTTGAAAACTAATTGTAGTATTTATCAGTTTTTTTCTTTTTTGTTAAATATCGCTAATATTTTGATAGAAACCTAAGCCCAGAAGATATAGAAGATATAGAAATTTCACACCAAACTGGCTTAACTTAATTAGTTCAAAGAGTAAATTGGTCAAAATCACAAATAGAATGCTTGATACTACCAAACAAAAACTTTTCTGTGTGGTTGTCTCAATGCAATTAAATGAATGAATTGGAATGAAAATTATTTTTACAGAAGAATGCGTACATGGAATAAGTAATTTCTATGAAATTAAATCATAGAATTAGACAGTTCTAAGTTTTCTAAATATGTAGGACAAAGATTCAAACACGCAACACAAATAGTCATGTTTAGGTTTAAGGTTATCATGGAACGTAACAAGTTCATGTACAATCCATAAAGAACTATATTCAAACAAGTAATTTTAACATCCCGATAATATACGTTTTATATATTTTTGATACATTTTTTTTGTATAGAGTTTCAGAAAAATAAAATTCAGTTAAATGCAGAAAATGTTTGTCTATTCCGTTCTATAGGCGTCATTTAGAAATCAACTAGACGTTTTACAAAAGGCCTAATTTTACGCTACGTCTGGGATGCATATAAGACTAATAATTCCCCTCGGTTACGTTAAATATGTCCTTGTCATAATAAGCATGTGCACGAACATCTTAAGCCTCCACAGTACAGTTACCCAAATGCAATGTCCAGTAAATGCGATTGCAACATATTAGAAAAAAAGTATCGCAATAACCGAAAATTTTGTGTGATGAAGATGAGTACTGTATATATTACAGGGAAAGTCGATTGTTAGTAACAGTTGACTCTGCCTAGGAAGAGTCAACTTTTACTAAAAGTATCAGTAAAAAGTGGTTGAAAATAAACAGGTCAACTTTTCCTAGGAAGAGTTCACTATGCCTGCTGTGGTTTAGTAAAAGTTGATTCAGAGATGTTGTTTGCACATATATACGCGCGCGCATGTCTTTGTTTATCCCCGCCAGGCATGGTTCCCGCCAGGCAGTCGCCATTAGTCGTCTGACTCGTCCGTTTGTTGTTGTGCAATAGTGACCAAGAATTCAGTGTGTTTTTACATTTAAATAATTAGTTTCAGTGTGCAATAATGTCAGACTCCACGGCAGAACTGTTTCGTGAAAAAATCCAGCTAGAACGCTCGATTTCCAAGATAAATTCACATTGACTAAATTGAAATATGATAGCTACATTCAAAAAGTAAAAAATCTAAAAACTGCGACTAAAAAGGAAAGTAATGATCTCAGGTTTTTAAGACGATATGACATTATTGAAGTAAATGGTATTACAAAACTAATACATCCTGTCACAGACCAAGAAAGCATAAAGTATTATGTTTTTGATGAAGAGTTGTTTGGAGTTCTTAATGAAGCGCACATATCCTCTGGACATGGAGGAAGAGATCGTATGATTCATCAATTGAAAGGAAAATTCCAAAATGTTACTACAAAGGACATTTTACTGTTTTTAAGCTTGTGCGAACCTTGTGTTCAAAAATTGAAACATAAGAAGAAAGGACTGGTTGTAAAGCCTTTGTTATTCAAGGAAATGAATTCACGATGTCAAGTCGATTTGATTGACTTTCAGTCGCAACCTGATGAAGACTTCAAATTTATAATGGTGTACCAGGATCATTTGACAAAGTTTGTTGTGCTACGACCACTGAAATCAAAGACTGCAAACGAAGTGTGTGATAATATCATTGATATTTTTACTTTGTTAGGCGCTCCTGTATTTTACAGTCAGACAATGGAAGAGAATTTGTTAATAAAGTCATTGACGGTTTGGTTAATACATGGCCGAATTTCAAAATGGTGCATGGCAAACCACGACATAGTCAAAGTCAAGGTAGTGTCGAAAGAGCCAACCAGGACATAGAAAACATGATAACTACCTGGATGCAAGACCACAAAACATCAAAATGGAGTGAAAGCTTAAAGTTTATTCAACTTATGAAAAACAGCGCATTGCATAGTGGGATAAAAAGATCCCCGTATGAGGCAATGTTCGGTTGCTCCCCAAGACATGACTTATCTACTTCAAAACTACCTACTGAGATATTGGCAAATTTAGAAACAGAAGAGGATCTTCAATGCGCCATTGATCAAATTCAGGAACAACAAGAAGAAAACGAAATTGAAAGTAACGGGAATGGAGATCCTGATAAAAATGAATATAATAATGAAAATGAAACAGACCAAAATTTATCATATGGTGAAAAGCTCGCAGATTGTGGTGATCATCTCCTCACTGACCTAGACAAGTCTACTGAGGCCATCAAGAAGCAGAGAACTGAAGCTTTCCACTGTCTAGGAGAGCAATCTAAACGCATGAAAAAAATCTCAGATCAGATTCATCCGCCCGTAGAAAAAGGAACATCAGTTCGAATTCCTATCCCAGATGTTGACCGCGGGAGATGAGATGAGAGAAGAGGAGATGCTCGATCTATCCTTGGCGTGGTACTGGAGGTTGTCGATGACGGATTCTATCGAATTGGATCAAGAAATGGAATTCTGAAGCAGCTTTTCTCAAGATAATTTTTCCAAGCTAAAATACAAGATCTCTCTCTCTCTCTCTCTCTCTCTCTCTCTCTGTCCCTAGTATTAAATTGTTCAGAGTTCAATGATAATATTTTTTCAGGTCTCAATTCAGTAAATGTCCCACGAACATTATCCAAGAAAAGGAAGTCCCTATGGATAAAACAACAGCTGTGAGAACTGTTGCAACTTCACAATCAGTTGGAAGTGGACAAGGATTTTTCAAATGCTCTTGCAACACGAAATGCATATCCAAGAAGTGCATGTGTAAGAAGAAAGATGTGCTCTGCAACTCAAAGTGTCACAAGTCTTTACCCTGCTGTAATAAATGATAAATATTTCTCTTTATTTATTCGTATTATAAAGGTTTTGTTTTTTTATTTGTTTTTCATTATGTAGTAGACCATTTCCTTGCAAAAGTCAACTTTTACTAACTCAAGGCAGTAAGAGTATACTTTCCCTAGGTATAGTCAACTCTGACTAGTACATGTTGATCAAAATTCTCCACATTTCGCTTTTATTCAACTTTTACTGAAGAGACCAGTAAGAGTCGACTTTACCTAGACAGAGTCGACTCTTCCTGGAGAATCGACTTTCCCTGTAACATATATACAATGTAGAGTAGATATACCTACAATGGGTCCGAAAAGGAATGTATAAACTCGATAAAAGTGGTAGTTTTTTTTTTAATCGCTTTAGAATTTTTGTGAATAAATGAATTGTTGAAAGGTTAGGGAATAAAAAACGTAATAACAAAGTAATTGAAAATAAAACAAAATCCTCGTTCACATTCAATGTTGAGTAATGTTGGGCAGCATACGAAATATGACTGACGAATATGAACTGTTTCTTGAATTTTTTGAATTAGTTAATTACATTTCTTGTGTTAAATTTTAATAACCATTGGATTTTCATTTGCTTTATCGAATTATTACTCAAGACAATTCTTATGTCACTAAAAAATTGAATTCTTTCAATTGGCGAAAATGGGGCCATTAAAAAAATATACAGGCCAACAAAGATTTTGTGATCGTACTTTTTTTTGGCTTTTGCCTTAGTTACACACCGTACCATACTACAGAAACACTGTTTTTTATTTCCATCACGCACCAGTATTTGTAAATGTACATTGTACAAAAATTTGTAGTTTTTAAAACCAAGATTCTATAAAATTAAATTTTGCCTCAATCTTTGCGGCGCCCCTGTGTTTAATCGGTTTAAAACGTACACGCTAGTGTGGGGGATTTACCGAAACAGAGTTGGCCGGTGGAGATATTTCGGTTTTATACTATTCGAGTATTTACATAGTCGTTACAGTACGTTTTTAATGTGTGTACGTTTACTCGTGACATCGCGTCGTGTGTTTTTATTTTATTTTTAAAATGCCTAGAAGTTGTGAAAATGTACCAAATATATTTTGTTATAGACTTAACACCTGGTCCAAAAAACGTTATTTATGTAAATTTGGTTGATCTGCAAAAAATTGTTTTGCCCCCACTTCAAATTAAGTTAGGATTAATTAAGCAATTTGTAAAAGCTATAGATAAAAATGGGAATTGCTTTAAGTACTTATGTGGCAAATTTCCAGCTCTTTCTGAAGCATTTTCGTAGGACCACAAATAAGAAAATTAATACAGGGCCAACAGTTTGAGGAAACAATGACAGAAATTGAAAAAGAATCTTGGATATGCTTTAAAAACGTAACAATTTTTTTTTTTTTTTGAAATTATGAACATCTGCAGTATAAGGAAATTGTCAATAAAATGCTGGATAAATTTAAGCGACTTGGTTGAGCATAAAAATTTATGTTCATCTGGACTACTTTCCAGAAAATTTTGTTGTTGTTAATGAGAAGCAAGGTGAAAGGTTCCATCAAGATATAAAGGAGATGGAAAGGAGGTACCAAGGTCGATGGGATGTGGCAATGATAGCAGATTACTGCTGAATGCTGAAAAGAAAACATTCAGTGAATAATTACACACTACAAAAATAGCTACAAGACGAAGTTTTTTGTTAAAAACGAAGATATTTTCAAAGAAAAAAAGGATTAGGAATTCAAAACTACTTGTGTTGTTTTTTACTATGTTTTTTAACGTTTATTAAAATGTAATTTTTCCTTTAGTTTTTAATTTATTCTGATTACTCAGTTGATCAAATACCTTACGCGAGGAGCAAAAATGGAAGGTAGATATGAAATCAGCATAAATAACTCACTTATAATCGCTTATCAAACCCAAATCAACTTTCAAAATGTCGAAAATTTGTGAAACCCGTGATATAGATAAGGCCGTATCTTTTAAATATACGACTCGAAAAAATTATAGTACCTTTCGTGACAACTACTAATTTTATTGAATTCTCGGGCAGTTCTCACTGCAGTCCAAACCTCCTTACTATCACTCAATTCCAAAAATATAATATCACCTAGAGCAAAATACGAATTCGAAAAAAAAATATTTTAGAAAAGCTGAGAGGATTAAACACCATCTGTTACAGAGAACAACCGTTTCTTATTAGAATGTGATCTTGTTAAAATGATTTTATAAATGACCATGATATTTCTTGATAAAAGTGATCAATCAATTTGAGTTATAAAAATAATTGTGCATATATAGTTGTTACAAATATACTTTGGAAAATATACTTTGTTTTTGTGTTTTCTAATTTAGCGATGTTAAACCAAACCCTGCAATTTATTTAGAATGCGTTTAGAATACAAAAGTTATTTAAAATTTATTTTTAGCTCTCAAGTGGCAACTGTAATATTATTGAATTTATGCATTACTTTTCGGACTCAGTGTGTCCATTTCTCACTGCAGCGACTCCAAACCAAATTGTTATAAATAAGAAAATACACCTTATTTTTGCATTCTCAAATTTAGCAATGTTAAACAAAACCCTACAAATTATTTAGAATGTTACAATTTGATAAAACATTGAAGTAGGCGTTTTATTTATGCAGCGAGGATATATGAGAATATTGTGAAAATTACAAATGGTTATTACATTTTGCTCATAACTATAATATACTGAATGTTTGTTTTTATAAATATAAAAATTGTTGTTACAATTTACTAAGTTAAATTTACTGTGTTAAAAAAGTGTTAAATTTACTAACTATGGCACTTTCAAACCTATGTGGGTGTAAAGATCACAGAGGCTTACAAGAAATGAATTTTGACACAAATATTATGTCAAACTCGTCTATAAAGTGGATATTGGAAAACCAATTGCTTTATAATCAAGGCTGTGATGTTATAGTTTTCTCCCAACTTCCACTAAATTATGTTTTTTAGGGTGAGTCATCTCTTATCGAGATGGCTTTTAAGAATATATGAGAAATTCAGTTCGCAGAAATCTGGATTTTCTTCGCAAACGCCTATACATATAGTAATTCGCCAATACAACCGTTTGCTCTGGTGTGCCGTTCATAAAGATATAATCGAAAGTGATGAAGGAGGAGAAGGCCATAAGCAGTCTAACAGATCCGATATATTGGCCAATAAAAACATCATAAAAGCTTAGTCTAATGTGCAAAAAATCAACTGTATTTAATGAATTAAATACTTATATATAGTTACAATACTCAGTTGATATGAAATACTCAAAAAGATCACTATTTTGAATTATATTTAAGTGATTGAGTGAAATTTATATCGAGTGTCTCAATTGGAACTATAGCATTTGAACTGCGCGCCATTTGTGTTCTGTCAAAGATAGGACGTCAATATGTAACGACTGTCATCTACAAACCACACGACGTCAACATGTCTCGGCCTATAACCGCCTCGGCTCATCTGGATTGGAGCAGGAAATAGCATTACCAACTTAATTTTTAAAGAAATACGGTCAAATTACTCCACCACTTCAATATTTGCACTAGACTGTGCATCTGTGTGGATGCATTTCCTCTTTGTGAACAGCATGTAGATTTTCAGCATCCCAAATTCGATAAATTTGTTTGCCGACATATCCATCAAGGTAAAAATGAGCTTCATCACTGAACAAAATTTTGTTGCAAAAATCAGGATTATCTTCTTTCTTTTCTAACAAATGTACGACGTTGTAAATGGTCTGTAACTTTTAATAAAATTGTTGTGTCAAATAATTTCTTTATGTTGACAGATGCTGATCTTTCTTTAAAATCCGATGCGTAGCGGCTCTTGACAGATTCATTTGTTGTGCACAACCTACACTTTCTCTCACTGCAGCAATATTTTCGTCCAACCGACCACGACGAGGACGTATTGGTGTTGCCATATCCATAATAGAACCCCTCTCTTAAAAATAAATTACAAACTATTAACTCTGTAGGCGCTTCATTTTGTCCTAATTTTGTATGAATTTTTCTTAATGCAACTGTAAATGATCGCTCGCTTTCATAAAACAGTTGTACGCAAATTACTCGTTTTTGAACCGTTTATCGCGGTATGTTGTCATACCGCGTACAGTCGTTAAATATTGACGCCCTATCTTTGTCAGTAACATATAAGTCAGAAATCGAGAAAGGAACCACCAAACCGCCAAGCGGTTATCAAAGTAGTTCCCGAACAGCAAGGCTATTACATAATCGCTCTAGGAAACAACTACTCCTCGGGCTAAAGCCCCGCCAGGCATTGAATTATACTCAGAAGCGATCCTCGACCCCTTTCTCGTGTTTCTGCACGATCAGATAAGGTTTCAAAAAATAAAACCCGCCAAAGGTAGTAATAGTTTTGCTATTCGGGAACTACTTTGATAACGGCTTGGCGGTTTGGTGATTCCTTTCTCGATTTCCGACCTATATGTTACTGACAGAGATCGTATCGATAAAGATGTATACGCCATAAAGTTCATTCGGCATTTGCCCTGAATCGGCGTACCGTGTATGGCACTGATGAGAACCAATAAGTTCGAAACAGCTGTATGTCGTTCGGTTCCGATCCGGGACAAATGTCGAATCCTACCTTTGGCGGGTTTTATTTTTTGAAGCCCTATCTTTGACAGAACGCAAATGGTGCGGAATTAAAATCCTATAGTTCCATCTGAGACACCCTATATTAAGTATATTTAAAAAATTAGAAATCGATATTAAAAATTATGAGCTTTAAAAGTGTAATTGACGAGGACCAGTAACAGCACACTAAAAGTACAGAGGAAGAAACTGTTTTACTTAGGAAATGGTGAAGACACAAAATCGTGCCCCTCTGGTCTAATCACTTCGTCACTCAATGGGTCTCATTCATTACTTCCTATATTGTTTTACGTGTTCAAAACTATAATAAGCCTTTAATAAGAAACAGAAGGAAGAGCAAGTTAAGCGAAGCGAAGGCTTAAAAAATCTCTGATCAATATAGATATTTAATTAACTTATGGTGTTTCACAATTTATAACTGTTCAAAATGAGTAAACCCACATAAAATTTTCAAATAACTTCTCACGGTTATCTATGAGTAAACATTTTGCATAATGATTTTTATTTTTATCAGGGAAATATTATACTGTTTACTCTAGACTTTAAAAATCAGATAAAGATGATGTCACATTCTCTAGTTTCGCAGTAAAAATTTTATATTTCCTATGCATTTATCCTTGATCTTAAGTATCTTTATTTTTGATTATTATTTTTTTATTTAACATGTATTACTTCCATCATTGAAACACTGCCAATAATAATTTAAGACTAATTTCTATTTATCGAGTTAGCATTTGCAAAAAAACAGTGCAAATTCTTTATCTAAGTATGTATTATCTAAGATTGTAGATAACTTACGTTGGAGGATTTACAATGTTAAATAATTCCACTGGAGACGTAGGAATCCTTCTAACGATCATCTTTTTTCCATCCGTTGATCCCATTCCTACGGATGCCCATGACTTTAAAGAGATTGCATCCGCACTGTATTGCTTTAACGGAACACCTGATTCGGTATTCAGGAGCCTTGAATGGTAAAGTTCACCAAACAAATGGTGATGATTCTTTAACGATTTGGTACTGTTTTCCCGTCGAATGCTGGGGATATCCTGTTGGTAAGTTATATTGTTGATTATTTGCCCTGGTGCATTAGATTTTATTAACAATTCACTGGCATTCGTTTCTATTATATTTCTTGTTTCTGGAATGTCATTTAGTTTTTCAGCCTCATCGGTCTGTGCAGTCTGTGAATTTTTTTCTGATTTTGTGCTTAGTTTTTCCGTAAATTGTTTGGATATAGGAACGTTCGTTGATAAGCTAGTTTCTTCCATTCTAATTTATTTTAGTACATTTATCCCAATAAACTGGTGTCTATTTATTTGTATTCACTATATATTAGACTAAGATATACAATCGGTGTTAATAAATGGATACGTGCACAACATTTTCACAATATAGTCTCGTTACCTGTCGACTGTAACAGGAAACATTAGTATACATTTTAAATGGGTGCACTATGTCTAAACTTATAAAGCGGTTACATACATCCTCATTCGAATTTATCACGAGACTAACAATACGTTAAAATTACTAAACAACTTTGATAATCCCACTCTCATTTGTACATATATATATACACGTACATATCGTATCTCGCATCAAGTAATCTGAGATGAACGAGATGTCTCGTTTTATTGTCTCTATACCGGTATTATTAAAAACATTTTTAAATAATCGCCATTAATTTGACAACCGCATTATACAGGAGTGTATAAGATAGTTCATCATTGAATATAAATCAGTTATATTTATATTGTATTTAATTAATGTCATCAAAAATTAGTTAGTTTTATACGGGGTCTCTCAGTTGAGCTATAGGATTTGAATTGAGCGCCGTTTGTGTTCTGTCAAAGATGAGGCGTATTTATTTAATAAGTGTCATCTACGAACCATACGACGTCAATATGCCGCGATTAATAGTTCAACAACGAATGGTTTGTCTACATTTTTTTTTTATTGAAAGTGAGATATCATTGACAGTTGCATTAAGAAAAATTCGCACAAAATTAAGACAAACTAAAGCGCCTACGAAGATAACAGTTCGTAACTTAATAAAGAAATTTAGATAAACAGGTTCTGTTATTGATAAGGCAACACCAATACGTCCTCGTTGTGGTCGGGCAGATAAAAATATTGCTGCAGTGAGAGAAAGTGTACGGGAGTAACCAAACACAACTATTCGACGTCATGTACATCAATTGAATCTGTCAGGAGACACCACGCATTGGATTTTAAAGAAAGATCTGCATCTGTCAGCATACGAAATTCAGTTGACAGAATTAAACGTTACAGGCCATTTACAACGTCGTGCATTTGTTAATTGGGTGTTAGAAAAAATAGAAGGTGAAAAGATTTTTGCAACAATATGTTCAGCGATGAAGCACATTTTCATCTTGATGGATACGTCAACAAACAAAAATGACTAGTGATCTATTTTGTTAAAATGTTTTGGTTTGTTACGGTGTAAGAACTGTTTGCTAATTTGGGAAATTGGACTGGTAGTTCATTTGGTCTGTTAAAATTGTAAGTATTTTGGGGTGATTACTTTTGACGATATTCATTAATGGTATCCTCTATTCATTCGCAAAATGTGCATTGTAGTAGACCACTCTTAGCATGTTTAGTGGATTATTTGCCGTAATAATATGTCCTCTCTTAACGAGGCTACATACCTTCTGTTTATCTGTGCACTTATCTGTAGCAGATAATTGTGTTAAAATCTGTACATTTGTCTGAACTGAAGGTGTGTAGGCTACGTGCAGTTTTCACCTGAGTTCTCTCCTCACTTTTGACAGGTTTGTTTCACAAAGCGTTAACAATAAATGAAATTTAATGGGTCATAGAAAAAGAAGGGCCGCAGTTTGTTGTATGATATAATGGCAGATGGTGCTAAAAGAAGGAAAAAACGTCATGAACTATGCAGATTGGTATAAACGCCAAAAGTGCATCTTTTCTGAAGCCGTGGTCATCATGTATATAAACAGGACGTCGACTGAACAAACTAGGCGATAAACTGCATAAACTACGCAGATTATAATTGCAAAAGAGCGCCCAAATGCTCAGATTTTCCATTTGCGTATATACCGATCTAAACTGCGCAGTTCACACAGTTTATCGCTCAGACAGGAACTGCGTAAGAATCAGTATGTCAGGAAGGTATTTCATTAGCTGACTGGACTGTTATACCTATTAGTTTCGCAATTTATATAAGTATGTTTCTATAACTTCTGATTACTACTTCGAAACTGATACTACTTCGTTGATTAAAGATATTAAATTGATCTGGAGAGTTCCTTGATAGTGCGCCGGCGATAATGTTAATAATCTTTTCCTTTACTATAATCTGTTTCGTGATCATAACCTGCTAAAGGTAGTTTCCATCTGACTAGTTTTAAAGTTGGTTCTCTTAGATTTTACAAAATATCTGATGAAATATTGTGCAGGTTTAAGATCACCGGTTTATTCTTGTAAAAGGATTCATCCCAAACCATATTTTCTGGTATCGCAATGTACTTCGGCATTTACATCCCCTACACGCAACCAAAACTTACCTTCAACTGCAAAACAATGTCTTCATCTACGCTACACGCCGATAGTGAATGCAGTCAGACAGCAATGTTCTCGACCTCCGAATTTTGGCAACCTCCAAATTATCCTAGACTAGAATAATTTTGGAGGTTGAACCACCTAGTTGTTTGGAGGTCCCAAACACCTAGGTGCTCGCAAAAAATTATGTGCAGACCTGTAAGCCTACCCGATTGACAGCAATGCTTCATGAGAAGTACAGTCGCTGAAAAATTTCAGAAAGGTTCCCGAAATATTGCGAAAGTTCTCTTGTTTATGAACAAGGATATAACGTTTATAAATTACAAGATAGCATATGGTTAATTTGAATTAACCATACGTTATATTATTTCGTTGAGTGGTGTGAATGGGCCCCTAACCTATTTACGCCACTGTAAATTGTAATATAATGGACATTAAGATTACCACAGGAACTTGATATTAAAACTCCTTCCAGGCTGTTAGATATTTATCGCTATAATGAAAATGTAAGCAGATGGTCGCAATACCTTTAATACAGGGTGTCTCAGTTGGAGTTATAGGATTTCAATATTTGCGCGCCATTTGTGTTCTGTGAAAAATAGGGCGTCAATATTTAACGACTGTGATATACAAACCATACGATCGACGTCGTATGGTTTGTATATGCCGCGATTAACAATTCAACAACGAATAGTTTGTGTACAATAGTTTTATTAAAGTGAGCTATCATTTACAGTTGAATTAAGAAAAATTCGCACAAAATTAGGAAAAAATGAAGCGCCTATAGAGTGAACAGTTCGTAATTTAAGCAGGAGATTTTAAGAGATGAGTTCTGTTATTGATAAAGCAACACCAATACGTCCTCGTCGTGGTCGGTCAGATGAAAATATTGCTGCAGTGAGAGAAAGTGTACGGAAGTATCCAAATACATCAATTCGACGTCGTGCACAACAATTGAATCTGTCAAGTCACCACGCATCAGTTTTAAAGAAAAATCTCATATCAGCATAGAAAATTCAGTTGATACAACAATTAAAAGTTACAGGCCATTTACAACGTCGTACATTTGTTAACTGGATGTTAGAAAAGAAAGGCGATGCTAATTTTTGCAACAGAATTGTAATCAGTGATGAAGCACATTTTCTTCTTGACGAATAAGTCAACAAACAAGATTGTCGAATTTGGGGTGCTGAAAATCCACATGCTGTTCACGAAAAAGAAATGCATCCACAGAGATGCATGGTTTGGTGCGCATTTTGGAACGGTGGAATAAATGAACCATACTTGTATGTTGACGTCGCGCGTCGTATGATTGGTATGGTTTATAGATGAGTTGCTAAACTTGACGCCCTATCTTTGATAGAACACAAATGATGCACTATTCAAATCCTATAATTTCAACCGAGACACCGTATATTATGGACGATTCGTACTCAGTGGTTGCACCATATGACTGTTGCAGTGATATCTAATTAATAACTACCCAAGTTAAAACCTCTCCAGTTTCATCATCTGAATGTAGAAAATCTGGATATAGCTAATTATAAACTTGAACAGCATTCAAAGACTTGGAAAAATTAATAAAAGAACCATTCCTAACAAAACATTAATTTGATGCAACACAATATATATTTTTTTAAAATAATCGCGTGTTATGACATCTACTATAACAGAGGAATCATTTTATTCATAAAATTTAGTATAAACAAAAACTAACAAAAGTCCAAATAGTTTGAATAAATTTTATTTAAATATTCCCAGGATTACGCAGAGCAAGAATTTGTTTATTAAATTTAAATATTACAGCTTAAATCGATATGGATTTATAATATTGAATTGGTTCTGTATTATTTGTTTGTAGTTTTACAAAAGAAGTATAATGTATAATCTGATCATACATACATATTCTTGATCACTATACAACAAATTAAGCCTTAAATATAGACGGGATAATTAAATACATGTAACATTCATAGAAGTTACATGTATTTCCATGTGCTGGCTAAAATGAATAATAATAAAATATGTCCTCCTTAATTTTGGAGGGATCTCATTTTATGGTGTGATAAGTGTACTTCTCAATTTTATGGACGAGAGATCTTTTATACAGGTTTGAAAGGCGATAAAATAATATATATATATATATATATATATATATATATATATATATATATATATATATATATATATATATATATATATATATATATATATATAGCTCTATTCGTATTTGGAAGTTTTGCTTGTAAATTAAGTACAAAATATCTTTTATAAGGTCGATATTTTAATTGTTAGAAACGTGGGCCACATTTTTACTCTTTCTATTATGAATTACTTTTTTGGCCATTAATTTTTCAATTAAAGAACAAAACTGCAGCGTACAGATTTGGCAATAGTGGACGTTATGTCTGATGTAGCTTGGGTATTCTCAGTCCAGTAAAACAGAGGTTATCAACATGTTGAGTAAATGTTTCTAAATATTTAAAATTCAATAACATCATTAATAATTTAAAAATAGTTGTCACTATCACTACTTACTAGATGTAGACCGTAACTGGCAAAAATCTATGTACAACTCAGAATCACTTCATATATATGTACATATACAAGTTTGCTTTGCAATGGGAACTTAAATTTCAGTTCTACTTTACAGTAGTTGAAAATAAAAATTTCGACAATAAATTTGTCACGTTTCATATTACCTATTACAAATAAATAACATTTTGCGTGTATTTAAACTATAGTGCTTTACTTATGGTTCCTTGGTTGTGATTATATAAAAAATTGCAATGATCGTTATTGACTACACAGTGACTACTTGACATGACCATGTTTACCACACCATGTACAGAGTTCTTGCTTTGCTGCAATAAAACTATCCTCGGGCTGTAGAATTATGTTACTACAGTGGAACTTCGCTTAACGAGCACCTCGCATAACGAGTGATTCGCATCATCATCATGAGGACATCAGTCCTAAGACTGGTTGGACGATAACATCCAGCTTCTCCTATCTTGTGCTAACCTACGCATTTCGCTAATTGTGCTACAACCTACATCCCTTACTATTTACGAGCAGTAGTCTAATCTAGGGCTACCTCTACCTTTCTTCACTCCTATTTCTGCCTCCAAAATATCGCGGACTATTCCCCTATGTCTCGGCAAGTGGCCTACCATTCTATGTCTTCTCTTCTTTATGTTTTTCCACATACTTCTTTTCTCGCCGACTTTCTCTAATACTTCTTCCTTTCTAACCCTATCAGCCCACGGTATTTTCATCATTCTTCGGTAACACCACATCTCAAAAGCTTCTAATTTCTTCCTACTTGCTTTCCCTACCGTCCAGGTTTCCCTACCGTATAGTGCCGTGCTCCATAATACGTTTTCAAAAATCTCTTCTCTTTCCCTTGATTCGCATAACGAGCATAAAAACGATGTTTCGCAGAACGAGTGAAGAGGGAGGGAGACATCTAGTTGCCGCCTGCTGTAAAAGCGCTTGTGCCTTCCATGGAGGTAGAAATATAAGAAAAAACAACCTCCATGCATTTCTCCCGCCCGCCGTTTTGCTGGTAAACCATGCGATAAACAAATAGGTTCTGTAACCTATGTTTCAGTCTGTGTTTAGCGCTCGTTCAGCTAACATCTTACTGCCGCTGAACTGGTAACTGAAGGAACCGATCTCACTCTCAGCGAGTTTTGGAAAGACCACTTTGCCATCGTTGCCTGCCTCAAGATGATCGACAAGGCATGGGAGGCAAGACCAAGAGAACCCTTATTTCTGCATGCAAACCCGAAGGGTTTGAGCAAGTGTCTGCGGAGCCTGTAATCGACGAGATTGTGTCTCTGGCCAAGATTATGGGTCTAGAGGTGGATAGCAATGACATCGATGAACTAGTGGAAGAGCATATCCAGGAACTGGTCACCAAAGAGCTTATGGAGCTGCATTCTGCGTCACAGCAAGAAGTTGTGGAGATTTTATCAAGGGAGGAGATCACAGATTCAGCAGAGCAACAACCTTCCCGTGAAATAAGGGAGATGCTGAAACCATGGGAAACAGTTGCATCGTACGTTGAGAAGCATCAGCCTAATAAAGCAGTAACTATGTGCGCTACAAATTTATTTAACGATAATGCTGTCTCTATTTTGCTAAATTTTGAAGAGTAGGCAAAAACAAATGTCTCTAGACAACTTTCTTGTAAACAAGGATGTATTATAAATAATAAATTATATTATTATAAATTTCTTTGAGTATTTTTTTCGGAATGGAACATTATCCTATTTTACATTGATTCCTATGGAAAAAATTGTTTCGCTTAACGAGTGTTTCGCATTACGAGTAAGATTCGGGAACAAATTATGCTCGTTAAGCGAGGTTCCACTGTTAATAATCAATAAAGACAAAATTTTACTGTAAATATTCTACACTAGGCACGATTAAGGTATACTACTAGGCAAAAATTAAGGAATATAAAAAAATCTTAAATTTTTAGGCGATTTTCAAAGGGTTGTAACATGGAGAAAAATAGTCGCAAAGCGATTTATAAAATAAAATTGAAAATGAATGTTTCTAGGTTTCAGATCTTGAGTTAAAATTTTTTGACCATCAGTTTTTCAATAATCATAAGAAAATCGTCGGAACAAAAAAATTAAAATTTTTGCTTGCTGGAAAAGTCCCTGGACTTCAATAAATTTCTTTCCGTGGTTTGATCTTAAACCTTTTTTATATAATTTTATTTTCTTTAATTTGAGGTGTCTAAGAGCATTGTATGATGATTTTTCGCCCAAGTTATAGTCGTTCAAAGCAAAAGTAATTAATTACTCAGGAAATATCTCTGGATTAATTACTAGAGATTTCCCGAGTAATTAATTACCAAAGTCAAAACTGACTTTTTCGCAAAGGCAATGGATTTTCTAAACCATCATCAGACTGTTGTGTCATAATGGAGGTGGACAACATTAAACATTCTGAATGTGTAAAATGTGGTGATGGGATTAGATGTGAAACAATGCATCTCGATGTTAGCACTTTTCAAGTTTATTTTAGTAGGAAAGTTTAGACTTTAGTTAATAACAAAAGGTACAATATTTCATATATTTTTATTTTCCCATATCATAATCATTCACTTGATTCCCATATCATACTTTTCATTGCCATTGCATATCTAAGGCATGTGTCAGTACTTGTCCAATGCAGTGTACAGATGTTACCTATTTGAAAAGAATAAATTACGCTTTCATTTAAACTTAAATATTTCGTAACAGTTTCACAAGCTACATATAACTCAAGAATGTTTGCACCCAAAACATTATCAATAAGAAATATTATAAAACAAATTAAATACAACTATCAGGATGTTGACTTTGAGATTTTCTAAACTTGTTTCCTTTTATTTCATTCTTCAATTGATCTATACTGATTTTTCTTGGACTTCCTAATGTTACCAGAGCACTGGCGATAGCCAAACCGGCTGCTTGACCTTTAACCGTGTAAGGTTCTCCCCCTGTAGGCAGTCGTATGAGTAATGTTAAAACAGCCGCCCTATTGCCATAACATGGTTCTAGGGCAATGGGGCTTGGAGTACTTCGCTTCGTCCACTTTATGTGAGGTAAAACACAGCTTTCTAAATCCAAATCTTTAATTTCTAACTCCACCAAAACTTGGGAAAACGGTCGCGATGCCATCTGTTCCATTTCAACAAACAGCCGTTGTCTTCTCCTATACATATCATAACGTTGCTTAATCTTCCACAAGATTGCAGCCACCAATAAAAGTAATAAGAAACATCTGAAAAAAGTATATAGATGTTATACTAATGAACAATTATGCAATGATACAATTAGATAACAAAATTATGGCTAACTTTTTACCATCAGTATATATTACAATATATACTTTTATTTACATTTTTTGGGATGTTTGTATTATTCACACCAAAAAGTACCATAATACATAATGTTAATTGTATGTACAACTAAACTCGTAATGTAACAAATGGATTTTGCTTCTCTCCATTGAAAACCCACTCTATGCACTTCTACAGATTAAAATTAAGGTTATTATAAATTCCAAATTAAAAGAAATCAAGCCTAAAACAAAACTAATAAGAATGATGGTGTATAAACCCATCCTATTACAAAATATAGTGGACGTGTTCTATAAATAAGTGAAATAAACCATTCCATTATTTAGCAGTTGATATATTGAATTTACCGTTCTTTCATTTTTTTACTAGACAGCAAGTCAATCGGTCGATTTCGTATAATGTGTAGGGAGGGGACGTGGACGGTACGCCCTGCTTCAGGTTGTCCAGTGTCGATAATTAGCGGCACTACGACAGTTACGTTCTACACGTGAGGGAGTGTACATCGTATTTGTAACGGTGAAAAACTTATACGTGGGAAGTGATGTTGATGGGTTTACTGTTAAATGATGATCAAGGTATTTAAAGAAAAAATATCTTGGCCATATTTAACAGCAAACTATGATCTTTTTTGCATTATTTTTATAATTGGTTTTGCATTAAGAAAAAAGTGCCTTCTAATAAAACGTTAGAAGGCACTTCGTTAAAAAAATAAATAGCTTCTCTTAAAATAATTAAAAATAAAATACAAACTCTTAAAACTTAAAAAATATCCCCTTGAATAAGAAAAAACTAAAGAAAATTTTCGAAGATGCCTCCGTCTTGCGCCAAACAATAACCCAACCTGTCGTAAAATTCTGAACGAATGTTGGTCAGCATAAGAGGGCTAATAGTTTGAAATAAATTTTCAATATTAGCCTTCAGTTGATTTAAATTATTAGCTATTTCATGAGGATGCCCGTATAACTTTGATTTAATATACCCCCATAAGAAAAAATCATTAAATCTTGGTGGCCATTGAATTACGCCTCTTGTAGATATAATTCTTTGGGGGAATATCGTATTCAAATAGTCAATGACTATTCTTGAGTTATGGGCCGGACACCCATCGTGCTGGAACCAAACGTTGTCAAAATTGGGGTTAATATTTGCCAATGCAGAAACAATTTGGGTTTGAAGAAGATTCAAATAAGTCTCCCCATTTAAATTTCCATCAATAAAGAATGGTTCAATAATATCATTCCCATAAATACCAGCCCAAACATTCAATTTTTCGGGATATTGTGTCCTTGTATTCAACAGGCGATACTAATTTTTAATAGCCCAATACCGTAGAATTGATGGATTGTGCCTACCATGTAACGAAAACGTGGATTCATCGGTGAACACGATGTTATAAATAAAATTGTCATCCGCATTTGCACGTTCCATTACCGTGTTACAAAATTCCATTCTACGGTACTGGTCTTCATCGAAAATTTCTTGATGGGCTTCGTATTTATAGGAATGATATTTATTTTTCTTTAAAATTTTGTGAATTTTACCCACACTAAAACCAGTCTCCTCGGAAATTTTTGGGATAGAAATATTTGAATCTCCTTCTACCATTGCACACACCATTAATTCCTGCATTTCAGCATCCTCGTTAATTCTAGATGTCTTGTGGCATTTACAACCTAAAATGTATCCCGTTGACTTAAACTTTTCGACTACTGTCGATATTGTGTTCAAGGCAGGGATCGGACGATTTACATATTTGACTGAGAAAAGGTCCCTTATTGCACGTAATGAATGTCCTTGAAGAGACCATAATTACTAAGTTTAGAATTAAAAGAATCTATTTACAATTACACGTATTACTGCGAAGTTCACTCGTCTAAATGCCAAACACGTATGCGACGGTAAATGTGAAATCTAAGTCGTCGATCATCACGGCGTACGGCCGGACTCCCCACCTGAGCGGTGGCTAATTTTCCGAGAAGGACCGAACGGTGGAACCTATGTACAGTTTTAAAATGAAAGCACGGTATACAAAAAGATAGTCGAATTTGTACAATCATATATGTGGCAACGGCGGCAAGGAAGCTGTGAGCCTAGAGAGCTGAAGCTCTATTTTAATAAAGAAGGTCAAAGTCGATGAGCCAGTTTATGACTGCATGCGTCGGCATGGCAAATCCGAGATGCAATTATTGCAATGTTGTCAAGTTGTGCTAAATATCTGGGGTCTACTGTGATTATTCAAATAATATCTGGAGAATGGTTGGATTGAGAACCCATGTTGTATAATGCCGATTTGTTTAACAAATATATTTTTTGTATAAATATATTACATACTGAGTGGCAAGAAGTTAGAATAACCACTACTAAAAAATAATGCATAAACTTACGAAGAAAATGTTATAAAAAATTGTTGCAAATTTAATTTGGGATACTGACTGAATGATATTTGTATCCACAATGGTGGTTGAAAATCGTAAACATAGACATAGAACGTTGTTAAAGTAATATTATCCTCTACACCAAAATTGTAATCCGATTTTGAGAATCTCCATCTGAACGTTGTGCAATTGAAATTCGCATGAATAGGCATTTCGTCCAGGGAATTGCCCTTTCTTACTGTTATATTCATCTTCGCCACTACAGAACATGTTATCAAAAAATCTGCATCAATATCAGCCTTTATCGGAGAATTCCTAAAGTTTATTTGGGTATAATGTTTATCTTCTTTCTTCGACAGATTGAACGTAAACTGATAATCGATTGTCAAATCATCTAAAACGAATAAAAAATATAAAACCATCACGAAATTATTGATGTACTTTTAAAATATACACACATACATATCATTCACATGCCTATATGCAAAATAATATTGATATATAGAAAGAAATATTTATGTAAAATTGTTTAAACAAAACTAAATAGAGGCATTATTTTTACAGAAAATTAAAGATGGACAAGTTATTTTTAATATTAATATACTCACAATAACATGATTTATTGTTTGGGTCCGAGTGGTAGTGATTAGTGACATCGCATTTTTCACATTGATCCCCTATAATGCCTTTAGTAGTACAATAACATTTTCCTGTTTCTCTATGGCATTCATCTGCTTGTTTATTACAAATACACTGGGAGCATTTACCACCATTAACAGGATTGCCCCAATAACCTCTCACGCAATAGTCACAGTGACTTCCCGTGGTCAAATTATGACAAGCCATACAATTACTGGTATTATCTATACAGTTTGCATGTCCATTGCACTGACAAAGTGGGCAAGTGGTAAAATGCCAGCGGTCAGATGGGCATGTGGTTGCAGGCAAAGACTGTGTATGTAATGTTGGACCTGAAAGCATTCGATAATATATATCTTTGAATGTAAACATACAAGTTCTGAAAACTATTAAGTAGATTATTCTATTTAATGTAGAAGTACATATATTATTTATGTGATACATAAACATTCATGGACTGTTAATGACAGTCGTTAAAAATTGACACCCTATCTTTGACAGAACACAACTAAGCCCCTCTATACATGTACGAGTATACTTGACACACATCCCCATAATGATGTACATTATATCCAGTTATTGATTTGATTAATTTCGGGATTATGATCAAAATGATAAATAATAATTGAACATTGATTTTCAGAAAAATCATTTTAATTTTAAAATTTCAAATCTAAAATGGTTTTTAGTTAAATTTTTATCAAAACTAAATCATAGTTAATATGCTTGTACGTAAATCTACATTTTTTCCCGTTTTCTTTCTGCATTGGAAAGACTTTTTATTTGCTGGTGTTGGAAACGTGATGTCATTAATGAAATATTTAAAAATATTGAAGCATTTTTGCAAAACACTTTCAAAGAATTTCTTCTGAAATTATTTATCCCAATTTTATGAATTTCTGTTGATCCGATGATATAAATAAGAAGTTTCTATTTACCCGTATATCCACCAGGCATACAGGATCCTAAACCTGTCTTAGAACCATCATCGCACCATCCACAGGCAGGATCGTCCCTACATTTGGCACATGTCTTATAAAAATTACATTGCGAGTTTTCATCGCTGTCCCTAGTACGACACTTCGATCCGACCGTTGTCCATTCTCTACACTGACCATACGGGAAACTGGAAGTATATGCATTTTTATCCACACATCGACCTTCGTTTTGACACCAAATGCACTCCTCCTGTGTACAGTTTAGGCATGAATTGTATTCAGAACATACACTTTGACACTGTAATGGTTCAACAGCTTCCGCTGATATATTAGAGTTCAAAGGGTGAGACACACATTTGGCATGTTCAAATCGCCACCGACAGAATGGCTGTGATGTACATGCTTTACATGTATGTAATTGCTTACATATTGGAGCCGGATCCATGGGACAAAAATCTAGTTTATATATTGGATTCCAATCGGTATCTTTAACTAATTTAGGGCATTTCTTATGTACAGTACAAGAATTGCCACACCACACACATTCACTACTTGTTTGAACACAACTAAAACAATTTTCCATAACTTCGCATTTCTTACTCTTTTGGATTATGTTTTGGGTAGCTGCAGAACGACTCAATTTGGGACAACGATTTATTTGGAGATCCTCTTTTAAAATTAAATCCTTTGGAAAACGTGAAAGAGGAATACATGAACTAGTTTTTGACTCCCACACACACTTCACGCCAGATTCTATGCTTAAACATATAGTTTCATTAGCGAACTCACAACTGCCAGGCGTATATTTCAATATATCAGATAACATTTGTCCGTCAAAACCGCCATAAATGTACATAGACCCTTCAAACACAACAGATGAATGTCCAAATCTGGCCATATCGGCTTGTAGACTCTTAGGCGTAGGTATAACACTCCACCTATCACAAAGAACATCATAGGCAAGCATTTCTGCACTGTAACATTTGGCGCCGAAGCTGTGTGAAGTATCATTATGTGTATTCCCTCCAAAAACTAATAACAAGCCACTAGAAATGAAAGCAGCTGTATGTAAGAATCTCGCGGATGGTGCGTCTGTCAGTACCGTCCAAACTCTTTCATTGGGATCGTATGAATACAAATTCCTGCTAAGAAATTGTGTAGATTCGCTTTCTGAAAGTATACCTCCATATACGTATATTTTACCAGTTAAATGATCCCAGTTTGCTGTGTGGCCGTAGCCACCTTTAACAGGATATCCTTTAGTATTGATTATGTACCACTCCCTTGTCCCAAAATAATATTCTTGGACTGTATTCAAATAACCTAAATGAGGGGAATGACCAAAAATTACAACCATTCTATCGGCTTTGGGATTAATATTATTGACTACAACAGTCGCAGAATGGCCAGCTGATTTAAGAGGGCCACACATAAGATAACTCCCATTACATGACGCCGCTTTAACTGTTATATTTTCCCATGTTTTAGCACTAATATCGAAAGCCCAAAGTTCTGACGTTGGGCCACGATTTCCTATAACTCCACCATATAAAAATATTTTATCGCCATATATTACTGTTGAATGTCCATATCTCATTGCAGGGCCTTCGCGTACATACGGTGTTTCCCAAACGTTACCTAAAATGATGAACTACTTCAGCAACCGAGGTCAAAGATATTTTTCAAAATATAATCACAAAAATTCCCAATTATTAACATATCTTTTTTATATAAGTCGTATAGATACATATTTTTCTGTATTTGTACTAAAACAATACAGATCAATTGGAACTGTGTTTAAATCAAATAAATAAGTGTAGCTATAGCGTATTATTATGTTATTTAATTAGGATACAAACAATATCTTACAGACTATGAAACCTGTGGAAAATCTGTGATATTTTTAATCTCACATATTTAATATTGTTTAGCTGTGGAAGCATGCATCGAATGCCGTAATTTATAATTTTGATAATTTTTAGAAAGTGAGTTCTTTTCACATCGGAAGTTCCCACCCAATCTATCTCCAGGATTACGATCATCCAAGCAACACTATAAAGAAGCATCTATTCGATACGATTACAGAAGAAACGCAGCAGATAAGTGACAAAATAATCGCTTAGAAGAATGTTAGGCGTCATTATGTTAGGCCATTAACCTGAACAAAAACAAACAAAATAATTCCGAAAAATGGTGTAGTGACAAATTAATTTTAGTATCCATGAGGTGATAACTTCCTGGAGATAAAAAGCGCCCTGTGCCAATTTGACAGAAAAGTGAAAGCCGCGCTAGATGAATATGTACATATAGACCATATGAAATAATTATCTCGACTGGAAAAAAACTTGCTACATTCCACCCAGATTCCAAACACTTTAGGTGAGATAATATCCAGGATATGATAGAACCAAACCCTAACGAAACTTTAGTCGAAGAAATAATGTAATGTGAAGGATAGCATCAAAGCATTAACCACACTTCCATGCTTATTGTAGCATGGAAAGGATTTGGCGGAAAGCGTCAAATCCCCGGATTGTATCATACAGAGGCGAAACAGTATAAAGACCTACACCCCAGGGCCTACATGTGATGGGGGAATTACGTAACATACAAAAAATTACATTAAATTTAAGCATCTTGTAATAAAGTCGACAAACCTTATCAGGTCGGCATAATCAGTAATAATATATTACTGCTGTTCAAGATAGCTAAAATGGGCAACAAGATTTACCGAAGAAATTTAAGAAAATTCAATGACTAAAGAAAAAAAATTAAATAGCTTTACGCAAATAGCAGATGTTTTGCATTTTAACAAGGCGAATTTCGCTTTAAGGAAATTATTTAGTGGTTTAAATTATTATATAATTATTAAAAATACTTACCATTAAAATCATACACAAAAAGTAACGATCCTCTATTGTAACTCTCTCCGGCAATTATGTACATAGAGTCCCTCCACACAGTTGCGCCATGAGATGCGGAACCTGGTGGAATAAATCCTTGAACTGCTACCGTTTCCCAAAACCCACTTGTGGATATTTGACTACAATCATCGCCTCTGTAGTTTCCAAAACACGAACAACCTTTCTCGGGTTCACAAATGCCTCTTCCGCCTCTTTCTTCGTTAGCCCCACAATTATTAGGGCAATTTTGTAGATGACATGCTCGACCACCCCACCCGCCATCGCAAGTACACATCCCTTCAATACAAATGCCGTTTCCAGAACAATCTATTCCTGACACCTAAAATAAACAATCATCAGTAGTCATCTGAAAGGGATATAGTGTTATGGTCTATTATTCTATAACACTGGAATTCTCCTGCTTCGTTGGTTGTATAGTTGCTGGTATATGGTTGAAGTTTGATTTACAGAGAATTTCCTTCGTTGGATTTTAAGCAACATGTAAGAAGCACGTCTTTCATCTTTCTTTTTGTTTTATTTGTTTTCTTAGATTATGTATTATGTGAATTCTCACTGGCGTATGATTCTACATTTTAGACATCTAGTGATACTCTCTCCGTTATTCTCTATACATTTAATTAACTTCTTTATCTATGTGGTACTACAGTTTAGCTTTCTTACGAAATTATTATCAATATTGCATAGGTGTTGCATTTCCTTGCAGAATTTATTTCGCTACTCAGCTCATCGACACGGCATATCTTATAAGTAAGGCTGTGGGTGAGCGCTGCATATCATTGGCGCTTCATGTGGGGGCATGAATATTTTTACTGCCACGAACGTTTCGTTTATCAAATCCACAAATCTTAGCTATCCTAAAATAATAATCATAAAATTTCATTATACAATTTCGTCATAAAATTTCTATTGGATTTTAAACGGTGTATGGTTAGCCGTTAACGATAAAATGAGGTAAGTGGTCGACGAATCGTGGCGGAGGAGGACCATCAATGCACTTGTCATGACAGTAGGGGCCGTAGTTGATCTTGATTTATCGATCGAGGTGTACCTACGGTGTCCGCTATGTTAGTTGAAACGTTTTAATTTAATACTAACGTATGTCACACGTGCGAAAGTCCATAAAACGTTTATATGCTCACCAAGTGAAAAAGTTCATGAATTTGATGATTTATTTTACGATGGAGCGAAAGTGATGTGTAAAGTATGCGATAAACCCTTAACGTGCTGGTCCAAATCTGAGGCTGCAGCCATTAAGGAAACCCATCAATTTCTAGATATTCCCATTGAAACTGATTGAAAAACTATTCAAGCCAACAATAAAGAAGTGCATGACGCAATAGTGAAATTACAAAATGGTGCGTTGGCGTTAATGGAGTCCCTGCAAATAGTGATCCAAGTAAATTATCTGCTACACGTTATAGATGATGCAAAATATGAACGTGTCAAACATAAGTTCGAATGTGTGTGTTAAAGAAAGACACCGATTTTAACAAATTAAGACAAGTTTGTAATGTTAAGTGTTTATAAAGTAATCTGTTAAGTGTTTGCAGAGTATTTTACGTATGCCTGTATTACATCAGTAGCATTCTCCAAATATGAGAACATATTTTCACCACAACGAACATCATTCTCTGAGACAAATATAGAAGCATACATGATGCTGCAAGGTATTTACGGATCATCTCCAGTTCGTGATTATGATGATGATGATGCTAGTTCATCACGCTAGTTAAGAGGATAAGTACATACAGTATTATATTTATTTGTAATAGTTTAGAGCATTTGTTACTACTTATTTTGTATTATTATTTTGTTATCCTTGTTACAATGCGTACGTCTATGGCGCGCAGGACACTACCCACAGCCTTACTTATAAGGATGGTGCTTTGCTTTTTTCAAAATTTTATGTCTGTAGATAGCTGCCATATTGAAATCAGAAGCCCATTGATTAAGTTTTAAGTGATGATTTTCTTCAATTGTCAAAAAAACATTAAGCTGATGGTCTTCAGATGGTGAGGGTCGACCAGATTTAGGAAGATCACAAACATGTCCAAATTCGCAGTACTTAGTTAAACTCAACATTACTTATCATGCTTTGGCTAATGAGTTGCCGATCAGGATGAGGTGGACTGAACAATTGAACTACATTTCTTTGGATGTGCATTCTTTCTCCAAATCCGATCGTGCAAAGAATTTTAATTCTTTGTCGTATAGTTAATTGGACCATTTTTTTACAAAATGACAAAGTTACTACTCAATAAACACTTCAAACCCACTGATTTTGCCGAACAAAATATAAGAAACGTATTCTTTAAAGAAATAAGCAAAAAAAAAACTATTGTAACGAAGTACGATTTCAAGTTTTTATTCGACAGCAATAAAAAACATTATCGGTCGTTAAAGCTACTGTGAGACAGCCAACGGTGAACAATTTGAACATTTAATTTCGTTAATTTTTTGAAATCATTCCATTAAAGGTAGTATTTTAAAATTGTACAATCTTGTTTTTCTTATTTAGCCTATGCTCACGCTAATGTAGTTATTATCGTAGCGTATGGAAAAAAAACGTGCTCTTTCACATTCTATAGTAAAAAATGGAATTGTCAAAAATATTGATGACATCATACCTCATACACGAATCATTCAGTAGGTACTAATTATATTTTAAAAAATACGCAACTAAAAATAGAATTTAACAGGTATGACAGTTTTTCCCAAAAGTTATTCTCTGCATTTGAACGACTTTATTCATTACTTCACGAAAGCACTGTATGTATGTGCCATTTCATAATAATTTTCCTATTTATTTCACCATTACTATTATATTACCGTCTCATAATTAAGTACATAGAATGAAAAGAACAATTTGACATGTTTAAATGAAACAAAAAAATATATATGCTCAGATATGTGCTCCATTGGATGCTACTTGAATTCATTTAGTAACTAGTATTCTTGAATATTTAATTAGTTGATCTAAGCAATTTCAATAACACTAATTATATACAATTAACAAAAACGTACACTAAAAACTAATTAATTTTCGATCTACCGTATTTCAGTAGGATAGTAATTATGTTGCGAGGGGTACTATCTATATTTTGAGCCTAATAATAAAAAAAACATTAATTTGTCACTGAAAATTACTTTATCATTTTTCAAAATATCCTCCTTTTACATGCATTTACCGTACTCTTACATGCGTTCGAACCATCTGTCAAAGCATTTTTTCCATTCCGCTTAAGATATCTCATGATTTTTGAACGCATCAACGGCTTCCTCTGCCGACGAAAGTCATTGTCCACGTAATTTATTTTTGACGTTCGAGAACAAAAAGAAGTCATTGAGTGCCAAATTATGACTGTACGGCGGATGACTCATTAATTCGATTTTTTGAGAGTTCAAACAGTCGCTTGTTAGGCGAGATGTGTGAGAGCTCGCATTGTCATGATGAAGAATGATCCGACGGTGCTTGTTTGTTTTCTTTATATCACTGAAGACTTGAAGCAAGGCAAACAAATGGTTGTGTACCATTCAGAATCGACCGTTTTACGCTTCTCTAAAGGCACTGTTGCCACATGACCAGTTTTCCCGAAAAAACAGGCAACCATTTGTTTCGAAGTGCGAGGACGAACAACTCTTGTTGGATTTGGTTCATCTTGAAACACCCATACAGTCGACTGCTGTTTACTTTCCGGCTCATACGTATAGATCCATGATTCGTCACCTATTACAATCTTATATACGTCTTTTGAAGCACCGCCATTGTATTTCGTGAGCATTTGTTTGCACCAATTGACACGAGCATATTTTTGAGATGAGAACAAACTTTTTTTACAGCTAAATGATCACGCAATATTTTATATATGCTATTCGAACTAATGCCTAAGGTTGACTCAGTCTCACAGTATGTCACATGACGATCTTGCATTATCAATTTTTGTACAGTATCAATATTTTCTGGAACAACAACTGATTTTGGACGACCTTAACAACTTTCATCCGTAAGCGAATGGCGGCCACGATTAAACTCGTTATACCAGCGTTTCACAATGGCAAAGGATGGAGCTTCATCGCCAAAAGTGGAAGTAAGTTGATCGATAATTCATTTCACGAAAATGTTCACAAGTTAATTCCATTTTTTCGCTGAGATACAAGGCTCAAAATATAAATAGTGCCCCTCGTACTATCCCTTGAATTAAAATGGTTTTAACTTCATGAACTATATTTGCTTTTATTCAGGTATTTGCTGCCCATGCGACGTTTCATTTCATTAAGTACGTATTCTCATATGTAATGTATTTTACTGCTGGCTACTTTTGACTTACCATCGAAGGACAAGCATTTAATCGGTAAGTCAAATTAAATCCTGACATATTATAAGCATCATCGCTAAAAAAATGAATCAGAGCTGACCCGGAATATGCTACTATTTCAGGTATTCTTCTAATGCTGTAAGAATCCTTGTACATTAAGCCACTTAAAACTGCTAACAACGGAGATTCTACGCTGTCCCCATCAAAAACATATAAATGATCCCATCCACACTCGGTAGCGAATTCTTCAATGTGTAGAGTTATTGTAGAATTAGGTGCATCAATTAACCAACTGCATTTGCTGGTCAATGAATAATTGCCTAGACCATCGTGTATTGTTCCTGTCGGTTTGTCCAATCTGTAAAAATAATAAAACATCCTACAATTATTTTATCCAATAATATAAATAATAGTAGTAATAATAACAAGGAAGTTCCTAAACCAATGTTAATTGACAAAGGGGTGCGAACAGAAACAAAGTGGATTCTCTCCCCTTCCATTCGACACTTAAAGCCTTGTTCCCACAGCCTCCGGCCTGTGGCTTGAAGAGCCTGGTGAAGTTTGTCATGCCTCACGCCGTGAGAACGTAAAACTCCTTATTGCTCGAAGTGACTTGGCCTTTCCCGGGTATTGTCGGTAAATACTAGGACATCAAAGTCTTGAGGGCTCGATGGATGACAAGTCTCACGACGGCTCGAGCACTGGGTCCCACTGTTATGGTTTGTTGCAGTTGTACAGGTTTATTCTAAAAGTTTTCTGAACGTTTTCAGTGTGTGTTTTGGTATGATTATGGAGTGATCCAATGAAGTTATTATGGAGTTTTTGGACGTGTACGAGGGAGAACCTTCTATTTGGAACCCGCAAAATAGTGACTACAAAGATAGACATAAAATATATGATACTTGGAAGCTAATCCAAAGTAGAATCAGTATTGAGTGTCCTTTAACAGAGCTGAAAAAAAGAAGAAAATTTTATGGCGACTTAGAGGATGTTGGCGTTCATTATTACAAAAATTTAATAACGCAATGGGCGACTAGTGGCCGCTAGAGATTCGCCAAGCCACGAGTCTTTCCGCGCCATGGGAACGGCTTGCAGTCAGAAATCGACAGACCACAAGTCTGTAAGTACGCTCGTTAAGCAACAGACCGTGGAAACCAGACTTAAGAGTCTCAAAATGGAATTGTTTCTGATCATTCACAGATCAACGTTCTGAAAATATGGGCCACAAAAAGATTCCACGATTTTCCAAATATTGATAGAATTGAATGCCGCTACATATGGTGTGGCAATGGTTTAAGAAAACTGTTTACTAATTACGACTCTCTGTTTATGAAGCAACATTAGTTTCTAGTGCAGTGATTTTAATCATGGTCAGTCTACATGTACAACCAATAAAACTGTGTCCCAAAAATTTCGGTCTAAACTATTCAACAAATTGTGAAAGCTCTGTCTTAAAATGCGTAAATTGTACTAACGCAAATATTGATGACAATATTCATGCTATATTTAATGAAATCTATATCTATATAAAAAAATGTAATTGAGTACATGTAGTCTTGTGTAGTCACTATATAGTCTTTACTACTTACTGGATGAGGATTGTCGTTTTATGGGATTTATGGGATTTCAATTACACAGACTCTATAGCATGTGATAATTCAGGTCTGCCACCCTAGATCTTTGTTGGCTCTTACTAATTTATTTATTATTTTTTTTTTTCGGTTTAACTAATATTTTAAATACCAATTGAAGAATTTTGGATCTAATAAGTATATATTATGTGCCAGTTGAAGAATAAATTTTTCCTCTGGTACACATTGGTAGACACTAGAAGTCTATTAGCTCAAATATTTCTTTCTACTAAATAATATTACTAAATTTCACTTCCAAAAAGCGATTTTCCACTTTATAATATGCTTTTACAGATCGGCTGGACCTTTTTAGAAAGTTATAACATCATAGATGAATCTATGTAACATTAAATAGTATATTTACGGAGTGTTCCAAAATAAGCTAACAAGTAATAACTGTGTTGAATAGTTATTCAACACGCACATTAAATAACTTACATAGTTATTTAAGTTATTCGTCATTTCATTACTGCGTAAAATATGACGATATTATTTGCATGGACTGTATAGGTACACTTATTGTATAGACATTGGGTTTAATATAATTTATAGATGTTTTGAACGGTACAGTTTGCTATTAAATTGTTTTTCTTTATATTGTTGTTATGACACACGATATAATGATACATGATATAAACTAAAGAAAAACAATTAATATGAACTTGCCCTCCGCTTTGAAAAGGATATCTTCAAAAAATTACACTTGAACTAGGATACACAATTTGGGGAACGAAGGATTAATAACTCCATCAATAGTTGTCAAAGAAGGAATTTGATTTAATATCCTCTCATTGGGTGAACTTCAATTATTTTTCCAATGCGCAATTTCGTGGATGTTAAATTATTGTCATGTACTAATACCAGACTGTTGTTTGTGGAGCCTTCAAGTTATGCCTTTATTTTTTCTTTCACTGGATTCGCTCTTATAATTTTATACATAATCCACACTCCATCGCTTCCAAAAGTAGAATTTGCCGATATCAGAATAATCTAAACTGTAGAATATAACTAAACGTTTGGATCTGACAGTTTTCCAATCAGGAAGTGGAATGGGGTCAAGGGTATAGCATCATTGAGATCGCTCGAAAATGGACACAATGGTCGTGAATTTAATATCGATTCTAATTATACATAGTCTGTCAGAGAGGTATAGTGTTTTTGAAAAGAATGACACAAGCTTAATTTTGAACGAATTTTAAAATTTATTGTTTTTATACATCACTCGTGTATTGCCATTGAAGAACATAAGTCAGTTCCATACTCCTTTCGAGCATAGCACGAGATGTACTTCTAATTTCGCGCGTTATAGTTTCGGAAAGTGCTTCAAGAGTTCGCAGTTTGTCTATGTAAACTTTAGCTTTCATGTAGCCCCATAAAAAGTAGTCACAAGGTGACAGGTCTGGTGACCGAGGAGGCCATTGGTGAGACCCCACGCAATCGGGCGCTCAGAGAAACGTTCCAGAGACCACCACAGATTGACCAATTTCAATGAAAGTGTTGTAAATAAATACACGATGTACCACACATCACGGCTCCATGTCTACTGGAATGGCATCCCGCAACGAGTACATATCAACCATACTGAAAACATTCGCTCCACGCAGGCACGCATAAAAGTCGTCTCAAAAACACCATACCTCTCTGGCGGACCCCGTACTAGCAGAGAATATAATTCCCTAAAGTATGAGATTTCTCTTGTGAGGACAGCAATCGGCTATTTACTTAGACCAGGCTATCTATTGCATACCTCGTGGGCGATCCGATAAAAAGTTATTCTTATTCTTGACGAGCAATATATTAGAAAGGTTCAGTTCGAACGACCCATATGGTGCATACCTCGCAGTTCATGAAAGAGGTAATATATTTGGAAGAAATAATATATTTGGAAGGAGTAACATACTTGGAAGCTGTTTTAAAAAGTTTGCTAAAAGAGTACTTCCAAAGATTATTAGTCAAGTACAATCACTATTCAGGTGAAGAACTTTCAAGTCTATCTATTATAGTAAGAAATACAAAATGGGCAAATTAATTTTCCGAATTAGGTCGTGTTCTAAACAACGTTGTCCGTAAAACCACTGGAATGATATTCATGGAATTGCGTACAAAAGCCGACAGTTCCACTTCCCTTGGATGTTGCTGATTCAAACAATTGTCAATACGAAGCTCACGCTGATGTCAAATTATTTATGGCTTAGGAGAGCTTTCTATTAAAAGTGCACCACAAAAGTATGTCTCAATCGGAATAACCGTAAATATAGGGTGTCTCAATTAGAACTATAGGATTTGAATTGCGTGCCATCTGTGTTGTCAACGATACGGCATCAATATTTAACATGGCAAATCATACGACGTCAATATGCCTGTGATAGCATTACTAGCTTCATTTTCAAAGAAGTATGGCCTAATTACTCCACCACTCCAAAATGCGCATGCATCTCTGTGGATGCATTTCTTTTTCGTGAACAGCATGTGGATTTTCAGCACCCCAAATCCGTCAATTTTGTTTATTGACGTATCCGTCAAGATTGGATTTGTAGATGTTAAATATTGACATCCTATCTTTGACAGAACACAAATAGCGAGCAATTCAAACCTTATAGTTCCAACAAAGACACCCTATAGTTCCAGGTTAATAATTTGGCATTGCTTCACTCTCATTCAAGTCCTTTCTTCTCAATATCACTCGATAGCTTTCCGGAGGCAGATGAAACAACGCACTGCTTCTCATTTCTGACATAGATTAACTTCATCTAACGTAGATTTTCAAATAACACTACGTGAAAGGGTATCTTACCAAAGCCAGTTAGACTGTTCATAGTAATTAAATATTGGCAACAGTTTTTGTAACAGCATTCTTTTGGAGGTGGTGTGGCGAGAAAAATTATACACAAAACGTTGCAAATATTTAATTATTGTTTATTGCACCCGACCATTCGATACATACTTATACAAGTATACAATGTGACGATACACATAATTGGATGCCATTTGGTGCAATTATTAATCCTCACCAGTAAAATAATCTTTTATGAATTCATATTTAGTAGATAATTAAGCACCTTTTATTTTGACACATATACATATGTTGTGTTAGATATATATCGGCATCTTATTCGGTAAACACAGTGTTTTTGCATTATGAATTTTTATTTTCTTAATTTTGTGTTTGTGTTCTTTTTTCTTAATACAGTTGCTATAATTTTATAGAATGTCCAAAATCACATTAATTACTTTTATTAATATACTGTAGATATTGTAATAACAGTCCTCATTGTCCAATCTACTGATTACCTAGATTCAAGTGAAGTCAAAAAGTCTATCATTAATCATTACATCCTTTCTAGATGCAAGGACAAAGACACACGCTAAACATAGCAAAAATAAAAATAAACAATCGAAATTTATTTTAATAATTTGTAGTAATTATAATTATCATCCTAACATAACCGTTATAAAAAACAGTATTTTTCTAAGATCTTCTTTTCTAAAATGTATCTATTATTATATTAAATTATACATGTATATTAATATATACAAATCAATTCTTTGTGTGATTTATCTGTTTTATTCCTATTATTTTACACTAAATACATGTATATTTTAGGTATGTGTAGGTATTATAAGGTATTATTAACTATTAGTAAAAAAAGGACAAATTTTGACAATCAAAAAATTATCGATATATCAACATATTATTAGCCCTAGCACACCCTGGCAATTATTTTAAAATCTGCAATCACCTTTGATCAGGATAATACTTAACCTCATTACAATGAAAAAATATTCAATATATTTGGATAATATTAACTTTAAGTTTAGTTAATTAGGTTTTACTTGTTAAACAACCGCTACTTTTATTAGTTTTAAGTTTTTTCTTGTACATGACAAATGTTTGGTTCAACTACTTGTCTTTTACTTTTGATATTGGCATATCTTCAAAATATACATAATTTTTACAACAAACATATTTAGAATACATTTTTAGTATCCACAAAGACTATAAAAAAGCATACCATTTCTAAATTTCTTATACAGAAATGGTTATACCTATAATTTTTTATAATATATAAGTAATTGTCCTAAGTATCCTTAATATGTCCTAAGTACTTCGATATGTTTCGAGACCTTAGTCTTGTGACCTGCATCGGCTATTCATCTCCTTCAAATGACTTTACTCTGTGCCGTTCTGGATACAATGTTTCCGTTATTTCTCAGTTTGCTCTAGTAGCTGTACATTTAAATTTGGCCTATTTTTCGATCATTTCCTACATTCTAGTTGTCGACTGTCACTAAGGGTAAACATGAAGAACTTTTTTATTAATAAGAAATTGCCAATAATAAACTACCATAAACTTAATAAGAAATAATATTAGTTACATTATTCAAAGTAACAAAAAGAATATGGAATCTTCTCTAATTTCCTGTTGTTCTTTCATTTTTCAAATATTTTTTTGTAGAAGCAACATACAAACTACATACAAAATATAATACATATCCATATCTGCATATAAGATCTTCTGTGTAGTTTATCACTAAGAAAGGAAACTTCTTGTCGTAATTGACTACCAGTACTCTATTTTATTAGATAGGAAAAAATCTTCAAAAACACTGCAAATATTTTTAAAATAGTTTTTTTATACTTGACAACAAAATTATAATAGATTAATAATTACAAAATACAAAGTACGCAAATGATCAAGGCACACTGTTTTCATTACGATAATTTCTCACAACAAACTGTCATGTTATCCACAAAGTGCTGCTGTTCCCAGCAAAGCCATGCTGCAAAAATTATGGAATGTCCAACATATATAATATATATGAATGTTTCTTTCACAAATTTATCTCGATTTGACTTATTGCCATCACTTTCAGCACATAATAAGTATCGTATATTATAGATACAAACAAAAATCACATATGAAAACAGACAGTTCATCGTGACACCCTAAAGTAGAACATATTCCCATTATATGATTGGAATTAACTGATTAGTTGGTAACTATTATACAGAATGACTGCAGCAGATTATAACAATATAGATGTGACAAAAACATATATTTTGCAGTAGACTAAATTTTGACTATACAAAGGAAAATATGTATTTTTATATTACCTCACTTTTCCTCCACAAAACTGGCATTGGGGACCCTGCCACCCTTCGTAACAAACACAAGTGTCATTTCTGCACACACCAGTACTTCCACAAATGGTACTGTTACATTTTGAAGTAGTTAACGAAGGCGCACCGAATACCACCATAGTGAAAATCATTAATTCCCACATAACATTTTTTCGGCGATACTTAATTTTAAACAAAAATAAAAATAATTGTAGGATATTTATCATGTTTTTGCCACCATTATATTTTCAACTACGATAGCACCTTATAAAATGAAAATAATCTCAGTATTCACCAGTCAACATTCAAGGAATAATCATTTAATATTAGAATGCAATAATTTAGATTTCATTTTTTTAATTACCAACAAAAAATTTGGTAAACACAAAAATTACATATGCATATATATCACAGAACACAGAATATAAATGCAGAGAATGTATACAGACGCGCACCCTATGTGTGAATCGAGGAAAATACAATGACATTTCGGGATGGTTATGCGCGTTTTTTATTTAACTTCTCTGACTTAAGTTATATTATCTATTTATTAAAATATGGAAAACAAGATAAATTTCCTTGTTAAACTTGTTTTCTTAAAACCAATAATAAAATTTATATTCATATTATCCTGTATTGCTCGAAAGAGCATTTATTGAATAAAAATACATAGATAAAGTAACACCTACATATATTTAAACAATACAAAAATAAATACTATATATAAATATAAATATATCTGAAAATATCAAAAATGGCAATGAAACACAGTTTTGCAGAAAATTCATTTTCAACTTTTTCAAATAACTTTCACTTTACACTACATAAATACTTGATCTTGAATGAACTACTTGTGTATGTGTGGCAGAAAATAAGGGACATAGTATAATGCATATGGTGGTGCACACATTAAAATCTAATAAATCTTCATTTCCTTTGCTTGTAGGCAATAAACAGCTTCCAGAGACCAATCCATAAGCTATAGTCACACTGATAACTAACACTTGCCATTGACAAAGCTGTAACTGTGTTTAAAACTTGGAAATACTTAAAACATCTTTACCAAATCTTCCACATGTTACATGTTTACTACATGTGGTTCATTTGGTAGCAGATACTATTTGAAATAACTATTTAAAAGTAAACCAGCTCAGATCCGAGCATTGTAGTCTTGTTGCCAGGACTTCCATTACCATTTGAACCGATCAGCAATGTGGGGTATGTGTTTTGATGCAGTTGTATATTATAGTAAGAATTTTCAAACTACAAAATTCTTCATTGTAAAATTGAAATCACACAAATCTGCAGCAACTCAAGTCAAGAACTGTGTTCAGATTAAATTGAAACGTATATAAAAGACATTTGTAACCCGTATTCTATGGCTACAGCATATATTCAATAATCACAAAACAGTACGTTATTTCTGGAAGAAGCATTTATTCTCGTTGATAAGTTAAACGCTGTAAGTCAGGAATTTTCTGCTGTTTTAAATACTAATTCATATTTACAGAAACTACGATTTATAAATTCATGTATGAATAACTAACAAAAGTGTGCGAAGGAATATTTTAAATTCGTAAATATTATATCGTTAGATCATATATAGTGGATCATTCTCCCATTACAAACATGTATAATGACCATCTCGCAGAAGATTAAAAAATCTTCTATGGAAGCACTACTATATATATATATATATATATATATATATATATATATATATATATATATATATATATATATATATATATATATATATATATATATATGATCTATGATGTATGATCTTTGGAAGTAAGGTTGCACATACATAAACAGGGTGCACAAGCTTCCGCTCTAATTTAACGAGTTATCCATATGTATTTTCATATAAGCCATTGTAGGGTATTATACTACAGATATAAAAAAATGACTAAAATATACAAGATTATTACACATGTATACAAAATGATCTTGTAACGACCCCAAATTTAAGCATGAAGGCCTCTCGAGAATGTAATGATCTATAATTATAAGAGTAATGATCTCTAGAAATGAAATACTCATCTTAAGGTAGCCATAAACGTACAGGAAATCCTCAAGGAAAAAGCTTCCGAGATTTTCTTGGAGATTTCCTCTATTGAACCCTCGCCCACATACGGCGACGATTTCCTTGAGGAATTGAGGTTTTCTCCAGAAGGTTGTATAAGCATCAGCGTTGACGGGCGATGGTTGTTTGTTCTTCAGCCGACTACATCGACTGCACCATTGGTTTTGAGGGGACAGTCGTCAAAGCAATATCGTAATTCCGGCCTCAAGGCGGAAAAAGTATTGTTTTTTTGTTCAGAGTTTCAGGGACTGCACAGTGCACACTCCACGGGATTTCTGGACTGTGCAGTCCAGACCTCAAGGATTTCCTACACATGTATGACTATGTTTATACTAGCTCGTAGTAAATAAAGCTAATTTTAAAATAATAAAAGATGTAAAGGGGAAAAGGGGCGATGAAAAAAAATGTCATCATCATTAGGTCATCAGTTCTAAGACTGGTTGGACGCTAACCTCCAGCTTCTCCTATCTTGTGCTAACCTACGCATTTCGCTAATTGTGCTACAACCTACACCCCTTACTATTTGCGAGCAGTAGTCTAATCTCGGCCTACCTCTGCCTTTCTTCGCTCCTATTTCTGCCTCCAAAATATCGCGGACTATTCCCCCATGCCTCAGCAAGTGGCCTACCATTCTATCTCTTCTCTTCTTTAAGTTTTTCCACATACTTCTTTTCTCGCCGACTTTCTCCAATACTTCTTCGTTTCTAACCCTATCAGTCCATGGTATTTTCATCATTCTTCGGTAACACCACATCTCAAAAGCTTCTAATTTCTTCCTACTTGCTTCCCCTACCGTCCAGGTTTCGCAGCCGTATAGTGCCGTGCTCCATACATATGTTTTCAAAAATCTCTTCCTTGTTTCTAAGTTTATTACCCCCGAGCATAAAAGTGCTTTCTTTTCGTTAAAAGCTACTCGACCCTGCGCTATTCTTTGTTTTATGTCTTTATCGCTTCTTCCATCCCAATTTATTTTACTTCCTAAATAAGTGAAGTCTTTAACTTCCTCCAACCTTTCATTATTAATTTGTACTTTCGTTTTTGCTCTGCTCTCGCGCCCTCTGCACACTAACACTTTAGTTTTGTTTTTATTCACCCTCATTCCGTATTCCTCTGTCAACACTGCCTCCATTTCGTTCAATGCTGATTCTAATTCCTCCTTACTAGATGCTAATACTGCTATATCATCCGCGAATCTCAGCATTTTTAGTTTCTGTCCCTGTACTTTAATCCCGAAATCCACTCTATCTTTTACCACATTAATCGCCTCTTCGATGTGCAGATTAAAAATTAGTGGTGATAGCGTACATCCTTGTCTTACTCCTTTCCTAATACCTACTTCCCTTTTTTCCCCTTCTACTTCTATAACAGCAGTTTGCTCTTTGTATAGATTGTGTACTACTCTCCTATCTCTATACTTCATTCCCGCGCTCTTTAGTATCTCGAACATTTTTTCCCATCTTACGTTATCAAAAGCTTTTTCTAAATCTACAAATCCTATATAAGCGTTCTTTCCTTTTTCTATTGTTTTCTCTAACATTACTCTTAGCGCCAGAATAGCTTCGCGAGTTCCCCTATTTCGCCTAAAGCCGAATTGGTCTTCTCCTAGTATTTCCTCCGCTCTGTTTTCCATCCTCTTCTGCACTATTCTAGTTAAGATTTTTGACGCGTGGGAAGTTAGGCTAATCGTTCTAAAGTTCTCGCATTTGTCGGCTCTTCTCTTTTTCGGTATAGTAACGATAATGTTATAATCTTATAATCCTCCGGCATCTCGCCCGTTTCATATATGTATTTTACCAGTTCAAACATCCTATTTACTACTTTCTGTCCCGCACATTTCAAAATTTCCGCCTGTATTTTATCTACACCCGGCGCTCTATTATTCTTTAGCCCCCTTAGTGCTATTTCAAATTCCTCTCTCAATATAGGTTTTCCTACATCTTCTCTATCGATGCTAGATTCTTCCTCTAATATCTCTCCTAATTCCTGATCCTCGTATAAATTTCCTAAGTACTGCTTCCATCTATCCGCTTTCTCCTCTCTTCCGATCAGTATGTCCCCCGATTGACTCCTAACGTTTCTACTTATTGTTCCTATATCCCTGAAGTTCCTCTTAATTATTTTGTAAGCCTCATCGGTCTTACCTACTTGCAACTTATCTTCTACTTCTTTGCATTTATCCTCTATCCATTGTTCTTTCGCTTTTCTACATTTTCTAATGATTTCCCACTTTATTGACTTATAAGTTTTCAGTCCTTCTTCGTCTCGTCTGTTTTTGTAGCCTCGTCTCTTTTGCATTAAGTTTAAGATTTCGTCCGTTATCCAGGGCTTCCTAGCTTCCCTTTTATCGTGTCCTAAAACGTCAGTAGCCGCGGAAGCTAGACTATTCTTGATACCCTCCCACTCAGTTTCTGCGTTCTTGATTTCGTCCTTACTCGTTTTATTTATTAATTGATCTGTTTTATCCTGGAACTTATCTTTCATATTCTGATCCCTCAATATGTCTACATTTATACGTTTCTTATCCTTCCGGATTTTCAGATTTTTGAACTTTAATCTAGCTTTCATGACTACCAAGTTGTGGTCGCTGTCTACATCTGCTCCTGGATAACTCTTACAGTCTTTTACTTGATTTCTAAATCTCTTCCTAACCAGAATGTAGTCTATCTGATACCTGTCTATCCCTTCTGGCATTTTCCATGTGTACCGCCTCCTAACGTGATTCTTGAACAATGTGTTCGCGACTACCATCTTGTGCTTCTCACAGAATTCTATCAGTCTGCTACCTCTCTCGTTTCTGTTTCCTAATCCATAAGGACCTACAAATTCTCCTTCTTTCCCCTCACCTACGACTGCGTTAAAATCTTCTACTATTATTAAATTTTCATGACCCTTCACAAATCCTATTACCTGCTCTATGTCCGAATAAACGGCTTCTAACTCTTCCTCACTATGGCTAGAAGTAGGCATGTATACTTGCACTATTACTGTTTCCACTGGCTTCGAATCTAACCTAACCATCATTACTCTCTCGCTGTATTGTAGGTAGCTATCTACACACTGTCCTGCGTTCTTCCGCATAACGATTCCTACTCCAGCGTTTCCATTTACCGATCCTGTGTGTATTACCCTATAGTCACCGCTCCAAAAATCTCCTACTTCCGGCCAGCGCATCTCACTTATACCTACTATATCTAATCCTGTAAAAAAAATGTAAAGAAAGAAAATAAACAAAGAGAAACCAAAAAGCTACAAACTAAAAGACGTTGAAATTAATGACCAATATCAAAGTTTACAGAATAATTCTGTAAACTTTGGCAATATCAACAAATAGTAGAGGAACATAGATGGGTAGGGAAGAAGAGTAGATAGACTCAATTTAAACAGGAAACTCTTACTACTTAAAAAGGGAATTTAGGAAAGGAAAGGAAATTCATTTATGTTTTATAAGCTTAAAAAAATCTTTTCACAGAATAAGAAGAAATTATACCTGGAATTGTATGAGACAAAGAAGAGTTGACAGAAATATGATAGCAATCATCCGGACACTATATAAAACATAAACGCCACAAACAAAATAACAGAAATGAAATAAGAATACACAACAAAGAATCCTCAGAATTTGAGATAAGGATAGTATTAAGGATGTGTTGTAAAGCCGTTTTCTCTATAGTGATAGACAACACTACAAAGAAATATAAAGAATAGTGTCAAAACCTGACAGTAGGCAAATGAAAAAAGGAAAATGTGACACTACAAGAACTACTATTCGCCGATAACATGATTAAATAGTAACTAGTTTTCCAAAAATTATTTATACCTTGGCAGAGGGAGCAGAAATAATATTTATTTACAAAAGTTAAAATCAATGTAGAGTAGCTCAAGTTTTTAATAAAAACACCTCGGGTGGAATGTAGATCACCAATACATAATGTTTTTAATCAGAAATATTTAAAATACCGGTCCAATGTGCAACATAAAAAATTAGCTATCAATAGTTTCGCATGGGAGCGCAGAAATTTTAATTCTTTTCATTTCGCTGTGAATCACAAACCCCCCCTGTTATGAAAATACAATAAGAAGCTCAACATTTCCGTTGATTTTATGTATAAATTGCTCAAAGTGAGTTTTCCTTTCAAATTTCCATTAAAAAACCAAATAGTAAACAAAAACATTTATTTTATAGATCAATAGAAAACAGTTACGAAATCACCTCTAACTTTTTGTCTCATTACACCACTACTTTTTTGTATTACAAATGAATACACACTTCATTCTAAATACAAAACATAACATTACATAGTTTTGATTACACTTCTTTACGGAAAAAATCATTATCTTTAAATCGACATTAATATTGTTACGGATGTTCCAGAATATTTTTTCTGTATAATTTGGATATCTGCTATGTGGAACTTTTGTCCTTACTATTTTAGCCTCGTAAGTCATATAGTCTTTCATAATCATACTTAAAGAGGGACAAAACACATTTCAAACTAGGTTACTTTCATGTAAGAAGCATATAAATTTCTTTCAAATTCTTGATCCAACCAAAAATGGGATCCTGTGAGAGATATTACGGGCAACAAACCTCTCTCCTGGCCTCCGCTAGATTCGTTAACGTCCATCTGGTGAATTAAAAACTCTTGTTTCGTTTGAAAATAAAACTCGCTTCCAGTCGTCAATGGTCCAATTTACGTGTTCTCTTCCAAAACGCAGCCTAGGAACTCTATGTTATTGGGTGAGCGATGGTGCAATAGCTGGTCTTCTACTGTACAAGTGTCCAATCCTGCTGACCGTTGATTTAAAAATTTCTACATTTCGAGCTGCTGCCAGGAGGGCTCTGTTTAGCTTACTGGTATAATGCTTGTTTCTTAAGGCGGCTTGAATAAAATCTGACTCATCTGTGTATATGTAGACTTCTTACGGCCTTATCCTGGGTTTCTATAGTAATTTTTAGGTTCATTGAAATGTTTAACGATTCGACTAATTGTTGATTGTCTAACTCCTAACAAATTAACCACACTGGGCTACGTCCCTTGTTAACCAAAATTACTATTTTCATTGCTCATATTCACATAAGTTGCGAGGACGATGCATTTCATTTACTCTGAGTATACTCGGCAAATGTGTTTTATTCACTTAATGACATTAAATTTAAAATAAAATCAGCATAAATGAATTTATTGCTTTTTACGAATCCCTTTTTAAGTAGCGTTAATTGTATTATTAACAAACAATTGCAAAATGTTAATAAACATTGGAACAAAATTAAGGCATCATCAAAACTTTTCATTATTTCTTATTCTTAGCTTATTATTTTTTATTGTTGTTGTTAGTTATGCTTTTGATTTCAAAATGAGCGCGGCGCTTCCATAAACCAAGACCATTACAACAACGCTATATTTAATTCAGTATTGCCTATGTTTTAGGAGGATATAACGCAAGTGTCTTACTACATGTTTTCTCCATATTAATAGGTGGGATTATTTAATATTACCTTGATATCGGCTGTTATGTGTAAAACGAGAACAGGTCATGATGCATCATATTTTGTTAGTAGTGTTTATTGTGGTGATATTGTTGAACGATTAATAATTTATACTTAGTGCAACAGTTCAACTACACATAATTTTTATTCGTATTGTACCTACAGTAAGAACTTATGAAAGTGTGACTATACTTATATGTATCTACCGCCGATCCAATTCGAGTTACATATAGTTTAAATGAAAATGGATTAACTCAGGTGAAAGTAACTATGATTCAGTATTCACTGCTTTCTTGGCTTGCCATAATATAAGAATGAATAATCAAATTAACGAACAAAGTCAACGATTCTCTGATTATGCGAGTAATTCTTTTACTAGGGAACACAATGATAGATATCCTGAAGCGTGGTTACGCCCTACAATGTCAACTCCTACACCGTGGAAGAATAGACGTGATAGAGGCGAAATTGTTTCTATAACATCACCCAGCAATGTCTACATTAAATATAATGAGAATTATTCGAATCGATTAGTTCATAAAAAATGTACAGGAAATAACGTCAACATACCGAATAACAAAGATAGCAGTATGCAGAAGTGTACGGATTTTCCCAAAATTAAAAATACAATATTTGAAGACAGTCTCGAGCATCAAGAAATTTGTTTTTATTTAGGTAGGTGTAATATAACACAGTGTTTTCGTAAAGTAATGAATAAAATCGTTGAAAATTCAATTAACAACTTAAGTATAGGAAAAACTCCTCGACAGTGCATACAGATGCAATATTCAACAACAGAGACGGTCCAAGAGTTTTTCTCGGACCCGTCAAATTGTATATTTAGTTGCGCATTTTTTAAGATATAATTAATATATACAGGGTGAATCGCTTAGAAGGTATGACGTCACCGATATTTATTTTAATAGCAATCCACTTTTTTATTACAAAATGTGAAAGAACACATTTTTTACATACGATATAAGTATAGGTTAGATAAAAAATGAAAAAAAAACGATTGTATAATTTCAAAATACGAAATTTAATAGATATGATTATTTAAAAAATCAACCAAATGATATATTCAAAAGGTACACCGTTGGTTGTATGACATTAGTCAAGACAATTAATAAATCCTTTTTCAAGATTTCCAATATCTTCACAAGGCATACGTTGTATTGCATGACGAATTCTTGTGTTTAAATCTTCTAAATTTTCCAGCTTAGTGACGTATATTATAATTTTTAAGTATCCCCACGAAAAGTAATCTAGGGGTATCAAATCTGGTGATCTGGCTGGCCACTCAATCGGCCCGCTTCCCCCTATCCAACGATTTGGGAGCATTTAATCTAAATACGCGCGGACAGATGGGAAGGTGAAGGTAATTTCTCGGAAGATCAGATTCCAGGATATAAAGTTCCTGAAAGACCCAGAATTCTTCCTAGAATCTATGCCACACATTATTTTTTTGAGGATTTTTAGTGTGATACACTATCAGCCATCGGGACTATTATCAGTAGCCCGATAAGGGTAGTTTTGCCTATTGACATGGTTGTTCAAAACAAAGACAGCCTTTTCTACGGAATTATTATTATCATTGCTGTTACATTTGCTTACAGAATTGATTTTGTCTATCAAAGTTGTCGTCAGACAGCTGATGGATAAGGCATACGTTATAAGAATGATACATTCCTTTTCTTAAGAATTTTGTGTATTGTAGGCGCTGCTATATTGAAATCAAGCTATATTGAAGCCAATTGGTTAATTGTAAGTGTTAAGTGATGCATTTCCAACAAAACATTAAGCTAATCGTTTTCTGATGGCGAGGGTCGACCAGACTTAGGAAAATCACTAACATGCCAAATTCGCAGTATTGGAATTAGTTATTTTTTTATCATTGCGATTAAATTTAGTATTTTAGAGTTACAAATCATCTGTCTCCATTTGTTTATCTAAACTATACTCACACTAATGTAATTATTACTTTAGCTAATGTAAAACATGTGCCTTTTCACGTTACTCAATAAAAAAGGACCATTAAAACAAAAACAAAATATCGATAACGTGATACCTCCAACACGAATCACCCTGTATTTATTCATTACTTTATTATTAGAATAATTTTGTTTTTGATATTTTTTAAAATTTGGACATGTTACTACATATAGTCAAAGCGTCATCTCAATTGAACAACAATTTGATTCAGCCGGCCGGATCATCAGGTTGGATCTGCGTTCTTCAGTACTGACTAGAATAAAATAGCACAATTGACATTAGCAAACAGAAAAAGTTCAAGAATAGATAAACCTGTTTAGTACGTTTCAACAACTTGAACCGATAAACTTGAGTGGCACCTTCCCTAGCTCACTTGAAGTTTCGGACTGAAGAGGCACATAAAATAAATACAAGTATTCTTTATTCATTCATTGGTTTTGTGTAATGGAACCCATCTTCTATCTTTTCGAATCGGTTCAAGGTTTCGAATAGATTTTTCTTTAGTTTGATTTAACAAATATTTATTCACAATGGTGCAATCTCACCATTTGATAGAAATACATTTTTATGATTATATTTTCAGCTGTTTGATTACATCCTTACAACCTCCTTATGAACTATTCACTTTTAAATTTTATGGGATCTAACTATATTGCATTAATTTGTTATTTTTTCATTTGTATAGTTTACAAAAAGCTGTATTTTCTCAATGTTTAAGTTGTAACTATAAAATTCAGCAACAATTAATATAGTTATTAATAACTATATAATTATTACTTATCCTAGCTACTAATATTAGACATTAAAATAAAAATGTAAGAATAAAGGAAGTAAGTAAGCATAATGAAAATATATTGGTGAACATTTCTTTAAATAAATTTTAGTAACCTTAACTTAATGTGGGTTTCATTCTGAACTACTCTACTGTGAGGTTGCATCTACATATATTTTAAGTACTTGAATTAACGATCATTGCAAGTAAAGAATCGTTAAACCGAAAATCTTGGTTCTAAATTCCTCATCTTGGATCTAAAGATCAGAGGAGTCAATCAAAATAAATGAACGAACGAAGAGTACTTGGTACTTACTTGACGTATTTCTTGAGTCTGAAACTTCAAGTAAGCTAGGAAAGGTACCACGCAAGTTCAGTGGTCCTACATACCTTCTGTTCGAACCATCCAGTAAGCTATGGAATCGTGCCAAACAGGTTTATCTGGTCTTGGAGTTTTTCTGTTTGCCAGCGGTTGACAACAGTTTTGAGTCTGTTACTTTATTGGAGTGACTAGTGAAGGATTCAGATGCAACCTGATGATTCTACCGGCTGTTGTTTGTTGTTTGATTTAAAGAGAAAACACTCTGACTATAGTACGGTGCCCAAATACTTACATTTACAAAAAAGTAAAAATATTCTAAATTATTTTATTATACTTTATAATTTACCATAAGTTCAATACATAATATAAGTCCGTAAGCATTATTGTTTTCATGATTCAAAACAACTGCCACAATACTTTTTAAATATCCACAATATCAAAATTGGAATCAGACTTCCATCACTTTTATTCATCACTATAGAAAATTATGTTTTTATTTTCTATTTCTAGTTGACAGTGATTCTGATTATCAGTATGAGCATTATGTAGAAAATTTAGTAGACCATGATTCCTTCGAAAGCGATGTCAATTCGGAAAAATCGTCTGAATCGTCTGAATCAGTAAGTAGATATTTATAACATGCTTTCCTAGAACCTAAATTTAATAGAGTGTTTAACTGCACATTGATAGAACTGATTTAATTTTCACTTACCCACAAAAGGAAATCTCAAAAAACCCTTTAAGGAAGATTTACACTTAATAGAGGTTCGTAGAAATAATTTTTTATAGCTTAGGGTACATAATAATAGCTAGACAGATAGCTATTATTATGTCCCCTAAACTAGTCAAATCTTTATTTGAATAATAATCCTATTTAAAGTTTAGTCTAACATAGTTTAGGCACATAATGACAGGTTATTATATCGCTTAGCCGAAACCTTGAACAGGATTATTATTCAAACAAATCTGGTACTTTATTTTGAATTATTTTTTTACTGATATATTCTAATAGCTTTCGCAAATTTTGATAGAAATTATTATATATTATTACCATGATTGAAAATGATTATTAAATTAGATTAAAACTATTAATAGCACTCCTTTTAGGATGTGGAGTTTTATGAAGAATATAACGAATTTCCCAAACTCCCAGACCTACCACAATATGGCATTATAAAATTTGCAGGAAGACACATAAAAAAACTCAGGACATCAATAGATATAAGTGAATCTTTATCTAGAATTATGAAGAGAAAATCACATGTAGATCCGGTTGGGTCAACTTCCGGTCAATTAATCGCATTTAATTTTATCAACTTCAAAAAGTCAAAAGGTAGAATATATTGAAACGCAAAACAGAATGATATAACTCTTACATGAATCCATTTTTTTTTTTCTTAACATTCACTACTTTACAATGTCCGGAATAAATTCAGTATGTTTAACAGAGCGTCATTGTTAAGAAATTTCGTTTAGCACGTCGATTTAATTTTTTTCTTGTGCACATTTTGTTATATATATTTTTTGGATGGCGCTGTTTACATCTGCATCTAACATAATTAGCTCGTAGGACAACAAAAAAATAAAATTTAGTTCTGCAGTGTTATTTGTTAATTTATCTATCAAAATAGATACTGTAATTTTATACTTTGCTATTAACAAAAGGTGTCCTCAATAATGAATATAAATTTTGCCATTTGTACAGGGTGGCCTCAATAACTGGCGAAATTGTATACTTGACTATCTGTAGAGAATATTTGCATTAATTGATATCTAATATTTTGCTATTTATACAGAGTGTCAATAATTAGTATACACTTGATAGTTTGCTTTTTATACAAAGTATCCTCAATAATTGAGTGCCGTTTCTTAATTTGAATAAGTAAGATTACAGTTTTGTCTGGTTTGCTAATAATAGGCTTTTTAAATTAATTAATGTGCAAATTTCTCTTCACATTTTATATTCAAATAACAAAATTTAATCAAGTTATATTTTTCGCGGTCTTTGGTTTGCTAATTACTGTTATTTAATAACTAAAGATAATGGAAATAAACTAAAGCTGATGTAATTGGAGTCATGCTATAAGAAATGTGCTTAAGCTTAAATACTTTTAAATGCACTTTAAAATGAAAATTCACTTTTCAAATGAGATACAAAGATGTTAATGTAATTTGTTTTCAATGCAAACAGTTTTCTTAACAACATCTTATTATTTTGAATATAATAACTGTACAAGAGGGCACTAAGAGCTGAAAGAGCTAACATATTATACTTTTTAGAATCAACGAAGACTGAAAAAGGTGAGTTAATAAAAAGAAGAACTGTTAATGAAAACACTTCTGAACTCGGAACAAAACAAAATTTAAGTACTTTGCCAAAGAATACAGATACTACATATGAGAATACATGTGTTTCTAATGGTAATAAAGAAACATTGACAGTTAATCTGGAGGAAAGAGGACTAGGATTTTTTAAAAAGATTAGAAGAAGTATGTCCATATCATCTAAGTCTGCTAAGTCTGTTATAGGACTCTCTTCTGATGGAACTAACAGATGTAGAAGTACATTCTATTTAACAGAAGCTATTAGTGCTGACGATGAAAATGAATCCAGCTCTTTGTGTAATGACAATACAAATATGTCACTAAATGTAATAAAATCAAGAAGTTCACCACCACCACCACCAACTCCACCAAAAAATACAGGTAAGGTCTTATGAGACCAAAAAGAATATAATAGGTATGAAGATGTAATAAATTCATATTTTAACACAACTTATTCTTTTTTAAATATTCGCTGTATTGGTGTTATCACTACTGACAAACATGTATAAATATGCATTGGTACAATATCATAAAGCATTGGTTCTAGTGAATGATAAGTTTATTGACCGTTTATTTTCTGATAATATATAGAGAGCACGAGGAAGCAATCTATGTAGTCTTTAATCTTTATCAACAACCGATATTTTGAAAGTGATCATGAATGTGAAAGTGAGTTGATAAACACTAGAATGCAAATTTCATGAATACATGCTTTCGCCAGGTGAGTCTGCGATCTAGATGTATTCCTAAATATTCGACTTCTTCGTTTTATGTTAGTGGTTGATCGTTCAATATGATTGGTGAACAATTGTTTTTATTAAGGATGAAAGTCGCATGTACTGATTTGCCCTGATTAACTTTTATTTGCACTTTTTTAAACACATTTGGATTTTATTTAAGTGGTTTTGTAACACACTTGTCGCTATTCTTGACGTTTTGTGTCGCTGGTATTGCTGTGTCGTTCACGAATATCACTGTAGCGATTTTAATACTAGAGGGAAGATCAGCTGTATAAATTAAGTACAGTACAGGTCCCAGTACACTACCTTGTGGGACCTTCATCTTTACTAGGAAATACCTGTTCTCCATATATTCTAATATGCTATATAGACTATCAGGAAATACTTTTCTGATTTTATACATTAGTCCTGCATGCTAAACTTTGTCGAAAACTTGTGCTATATGAGAAAATGCTGCTGTACAGTAGCTTTTATCTTCAAGTGCTTATCTTATTTTAGATGTAATGTGACGTTTAAGAGTAGCTTTAGTTTCTCTAGAAGTAACTTTTGATACAATTTTGACAATATTAAAAGCAGACTAATAGATCTGTACGATGTTACCTCTTCCGCAGGTATCATTTTTATTTGCACTACCTTTCACTGATTTGGAAAGTGTCGAATTCTATTAATACCATTAAAAACTTGAGTAATGAACTTTATACCAATTTAAAGTAGTTCTTTCAGTATTCTTTCAGTTATCAAGGAGTTTTTGGTGGTGCTTTTTTTGGATCTAGCATCTTGTATATTATTAACTTAAAATTAGTACTTGTGTAGGGTTTGATTGAAAGTTCTAATTGTCCTGGGGCATCTAGGTGTTGTTGTATTTCAGCTTCTTTATCTGCTAAGATTTCAGATTCGTATAGTTGGAATACTTTATTTAAATGTATCGCGAACAACTCAGCTTTCTGGTTGTTACTTTTTATCCATATTCCGTCCATTCTTCCTACGACACTATATAATGAAGCGAATATTTTACGACATTCTTCTAGGCAGTCCAGTATTCACTCCTGATAAATCTTAATGCAATTAACTAATAGGCAATTATTTTTTAGATAAACAGGATAAAGATATTCGCATATCTACAAAAACAAATGTGGAAACTGAAAACATACATATAAATGAAGAAGGTATAAATAGAGATGGGAATAACTATAATACAACAAACAGTTACTCAGATAATATTGATTTTAGTAAATATGATGAAGAAAATAAATTGAATGGAACGTCTACTAATGTAGGTAATATACAGATGTTATTACATGATGAACCATTGTACCAAATTTATAATGCTGCCGTTTTAAAGGTAGGTAAAATATAATGCCACCATATAACCTAATATAATCTTAATAACCTCCACAACTGCCACGGTCGCCCAATCAACGACCAAAATATTATTGTGGTGGCTCTTAGAAAGAATGGTTACTAGAATAAATTGAATAAGTTCGAAGAAACCGCTATGGTGATAGCGAGTCGAACAACTATACGGTGAAAATCGCCCTTTCAGAGTAGTCGACCAGACGTGTATAATAAACGATATTCCTGGATAAGTGCGTCGAATCTACAAGGACGAGAATAGACCACAAATCGATCCTTCGAAGATCGATTTTTTCCGAATACCATTAATATTCTTATACGTACCAACACCCACCCCTCGGACGACATCAACTACAGGGATGTTTTCATATATTCTTGTCTTATCGTTGAAGATAACAATGTCTTAGTGCTAATGAAGTAGGCACGAACAGCGACTCTTCAGATGAGACGCGTTCCATGAACTCCCAATATGGAGAGAATGTCATAGAAATTACGTAGTATATCTAGGGTCTGGGAAAAGCAGAAATTAAACTAATAGTTATATCGACAATGGGCGTAATTATCAATAATATTATGTTACGTTAGCTCTTCTAAACTACATTTTAAACCATCGCAGAAGAGCGTCATATTGTACACCTCTTACATAACAGATAGTTACCAGTAAAACAGAACCAGTGCCAGTCATGGTGATTGGTGATTTCTAAATTTAGTCAGTAGTCGACGCGTTAGTCTATTCAGTTCATTAATAACCGAATTACTGAATTTTAATATTAGTGAATACGCGATAATTGGAACAGCCAAGCGTTTATAGTCGTAGTCATGTTCCATGTGTTTAGTAACATATTTAACAGTTTTGTCAGGCGGTATCTGTATCTTTCTTCGAATTGTAGTTTCAAGGTGGTGTGATCTGTGATTGTGCTCTGCACAACCTTCAGTTATTAATAGATTTCGTCTTAAGATATTCATCTATTGGTTTCGTATCTCTTTGAACCTTTTATTTTTCAGTCTTCATTGTTACGTACTTATCCAGTCTGAACGACATAATATATCTGCTATATGAAAAGATTTCGTAGTTTGAATAACGGTGTACAGGTGTGTCTTAGTTTCAGCATAAATATTTATATCCATCTAATTCCAATATTGTCCTTAAGGTCCAAACAGTAACCGCGTTGGGTTTGTTTTAAAAGATTTGGCAATAATTTAGCATTATTACAAACCATAACGGACTTGATGTGTTAGAAACCTACACACCCTAAAAGCCAAACTAGAAAACGCCTCTTGCTATTTTGATCTATCCAATATTTGTTTGATTAATATGCAGCAATGTTTTCAATTGGACTATGTAGCTTAATGAGTTTACAATGTATTAGAGGGAGGACCTTTTAGATTTTTAGAATCTATATCTATATGGGGGTTAAATGATTTGCTCAAATGTTTAATTTTCTGTTACTAATCCGAGGTTGGTTCATTATTGCTGCATCGATGGTAATCTGCTCCTTGCCTCCTAGTGTTTTCTTCACACAGCCCATATATTCAAATTATGTTTACCTCACAGTGCTGGCATATGTATCTCTGCGTGCAATTGGGCCGTCAACAACTTGTATGTATACTACCAACAGACAAGTTATGTCTGTAATTTTTTGAGTCGTGCCTTTCTCATTTCTTGTGTAAATAGGTTGTATTGTTATAGGTACGATACGGTGGTAGACTTTCTAGGATCCTTACTACGTCATTAAATGCCTTCGCCAGTGATAATGGAAGGCAGGGAAATACTTTGAGCCAGAAATTGTGGATATTATCAGTGACTTTCATTTCCACAGACTTTCCCAATGGCGTCCTACGTTATAATGGCTTAAGAAACTTTTGTCGTATCATTCCCCAGTGTTTATTATTCCATCGTAGTTGCAGAATAGTTCTTTATTATGAGTTCCCTTGGTTGCCTCGCATTTTTTATTTCTTTTAGCTCTTTATTTTGTCTCTGTTATTATTACTATACAGTGGCTTCATTTCAAAACCACCCACCCCCATTATTTTTTTTTTTATTATGGTATCAACATGTATGGGCATTGGCGATTATTTCTCTATGGAATATTTTATTCATATTCTATACAGTACTTTGGCATCTCTTTGAAACTGTATTACTTTTAATAAATTCCTATTGTCTGTTACGCATCCCTTTAATGTGTTTGGTAACTCATTTGTATTGCATGTACTTTCATATTTATTAAGTAATATATGGTTTACAGTTAACCTAGCTTGACACCTTAGACTCAGACACCAAATAACAGTACACTTGTATGGCTACGATGATTACAAACAAAGAGATAGTGAAAAAGTTTGTAATGTATTAGAAAAATGTGTCCAATCTTTGTCGTAATTCCTTCACCAATACATTTTTGTAGTTATTTATTAGCTAGTAAGAACAACATGACGATTTGAGAAACTCCAGTGTACGTACTATAACATTAACAACAATTTTTTTGATGATCGTCTCGTCTACACATAACCGCAGTTGCACACAAGCAAAATATATCTAGACAAAGACAATTGTCTGCACTCCAAACGCCAAGAAATGTTTGGTCTTCTACAGGTTATATTAAATCATTTAGTGTTCTTGTTTTATAAAATATTATACAGACAGCTTTTGCCTTGTTAGTATTAACCTATTTCTTTGGCATTATATGCCGCCTCAACTCAACTGGCATGATTTGTTATTCGTTTAGTAAAATTGTCCATAATAAGGGCTCATAAAACTAGCTCTATTTCCCGAATGATACGGTGAATATTTGCTTTGAGGTAATTGATTGTTGCTGGCTGAGTGGCGTACACTTTCACATAACCCCAAAGAAAATAGTCCAGTGGTGTTGTCACACGATTTTGCAAGCCAATTCATGTCAGCATGAGACACCATGATCAGGAAATTTGGTATGCAACAGAGTTATAGTTGCACGAGCTGAATGTCACATTATACCGTCTTGCTGAAACCACTTGTTGTTCAAATCCAAATCATCAGTTTCGTAGAAAAACAAATTATTTACACAGTTACAGTTATTAAACATGTCACTGGGTTGTTCCATTCCTTGTAGTAGATGGGAATGTGTAAGCCTTGTATGTCCTAATCTAAGATGTGTAATTACCACTTGAATACCTTAGTTTTTAGAAGAACTCATAATTCCTTTTTTTTTATTTTTAGGCAATCTGTCAGGAAGGAACATTTCAGTTCGAAGAAGATGAAAAAGTGAAAGATAACTTGTGTGAAAAGAAATATTCTTTAAATCCATATTCTTTAGACCCAGTCTTATTGAAGAAATCAGATAAATCATTTATAAAAACTCTTTGGTGCGAAATTCCTGAAGTCATACAATCATCAGTTTTAAGTGAGTGTAAAATATTTATAGACATCTCAATAATTATAACAACAGTTTGTAATAATATTTGAAAATAATTTTATACATTTTAATAATTATATAAATTTAGACGAAATAATGGTATTTCTGCAGATTGATTATTTCCGACTGTCTCATTTTTTAAATCAAATTAAATTGAACTAACGACTGTAACCATATCTGTTAAATTTTATCAAATACAAATTTCAAAAACTAATTCACAAGCATAATATCTGGTGTTTATTGTCCAACTGCTTGCGCACTGCTTAAAGCAAATAATTCTGAAGATGGTATTTTATTCTTGTAAAAGTAGATGGAGACAGTCATTTGACGTTTAAAAAGGCATTACAAATAGTTTTTTTTTATGTTTAGTAGTACTAGAGAATTTGCTACTATTATGTTCAAGTTTAATGAGGTTAATGATGGTATTTTGCATTTTTGCGTTTTCATGAATGGTTAATTATAAATCATCAAAATGAACTTTACACGAAACCATCAGTTTAACAAATACAGACAATTATGTCGCTAATTGTATCAGTAAATGGTTTTCAATAATAATTAATATAAAAGCTGTAGGGTTGATAATATATTGGTATTAACGTAAATGATAAGATTCCCACTAATTTCAAGAGTAATTAATTAAGAACAATGTTAAAACATGATATTAAAAGGCGATGTAAGATACTACTGCGTTCGTGGGAATCAAATTTACAAGGTTACACCTAAAGGAAACCAAAGAAACTACTAAAGTGCAAACAGTGTTTAATATATCCGTTTGTACGTCCGAATTTCTGTCGCTCATTGAACGAAATCTCATTGCAATGAAATGAAAATGTTGTACAATATTTGTTTAATTGCATGTTCGCTCGTATTTGTCTTGATTTTATGTACAAATTACATTTCACCAAAAATTTAGAATAGGAAATATACGAAACGAATTTTAGGCCAAATAAATTTAAGGCATACTGATTTCAATTAAACGACAGAGTAGAGAGGCATTCACAACCTCTGTACACATAAGAAGCTCTTTAAATATAAACTAATATTAATACTAATATGAATCAACTAATAAAGTACCTATTGTAAACACGTAACATAACTAGCGATGTTCAAATCTTGATTATGAACAATCTCGCAAACATTTGGCCTCTTGGTTTTGCCATCATCATTATAACCAAAATTATTTGTTAAAATTAAGGATTTGTATGGTGAGAATGTTTCGTAGTAGTATTCCTTAAGTTAGTCGTAATGCCTTAAAGCTTTAAGGCTTTTATCAGACTAATGCCTTAAATAATTCGTATTCAATATCACTTAAATTTCACGATAAATTATTTCAAAATGAATAATCTCAGAATTCCTTGGATTTTCCCGATTTAATTGGAAATCACGGCATTTCAAATGGTTTCAATAAGGCTTATAAAGCATGCGTTTGCTTCCGATCTGAAGACCGATAAGGTAACATTTTAATTAGACTAATTTGGGCCAAATTAAATGTCACTTCATGAAACGCACAAACAATGTTAATGGAAGCAATGGATTACTATCTCAGTTAATTATAAGTCTCAGTTAATAAATAATCGATCGCTTTTCCTATTTGACCTGTAATTGGTTCCATTTTAATATTGAAAATTGCCACGAGACAATAAAATAACATAACTATCAACTGGCCTGATGAACTAGAAAGTTTATTTTCAAGTACAAAAACATTAGACCTTAAATTTGACAGATCTACAAGGTGTCCTGAAATGTTTATCTCATTTATTTGCTGAACATCTCGAAAAGTCGTAATGGTAAATGTGCGTGCATATGTGTATGTTAGACACCACGCCTTGGAAATTGAGTTGCAATGGATAATTTCACCGGCGAGCAATGAGCCATGTGTGTCAGAAGCTTCTACAAGAGCCGTCGTTCGCTCATAGATCGAACATATTACCCCCTGCACAACATTAATCAAGCTCCTTTAGCAAAATTAACCAAAACGTGGGTCGCTAAATTTGAATGAGAATTCACTACCATTAATAAAATACCAACGGGTCGACCAAGAAAAGCAAGACATGTTGAAAACATGGCGTATGTTCGTGCAGTGATACGTATACTTCGCCGTTCTCTTCGAAAACATACAACCACCTTAAACCTTTCGAAAATCACTGTCCACGACATCCTGGCAAAGGATTTGAACCTTCATCCGTACAAGATTTTAAGTGGTGCCAGCTTTGAAGTTAAATATTATCCAATTCGATCAGATTTTGGGCAAGGATTATTCAAAAACTTTGCAAATTTTGATGATAACATCATCTTATCCGACAAAGCACATGGATATGTAAATAAACGATTGATTTAGATGGATATGTAAATAAACAAAATTTCCTTTACCGGTCTATAGAAAATCCTCGAGAAAACGGCACAAAAACCCATTACATTCTCCGAAATTAACGTTATGGACGGCAATGAATGCATCTGGCACAATTGGCCCTTATTTTTATGAAAATGCACGCGGTGTTGCACTCACCGTTACTTTTCTTCCATATAAAGATATGTTTGAGGATTTTTTAGTTTCACAACTTCAAAATTTTGCTGGATTTAATGAAAACACGTAGCTTCAGCAAGATGGAGCTACAGCCCATACTACAAATTTATCAGTGGAAACCATTAAAGTGATGTTCCCTGAAAAAGTGATCTGTAAATGAGGAGACATTAATTGGCAGCCCAGAAGTCCCGATTTAACACCGATGGGTTTCTTCTTATAGAGTTATTTGAAATCTAAGATATACACTGATGCTCCTAGGACTGTTTCAGTTAAAAGCCAGATTACGCGAGGAAATTCAGAGAATTGAACAAGCACTCTGTCGACGAGCTACCGCAAATTTTAGGTCACATTTTGAGGAGGTACAGCGGCTTAAAGAACGGCACCTTGACTATGTTAGTTTTCATGTATAACTTTCCTTATATTTTAAATTAATAAAGAAATAGTGAATGTAAATATATCTTTTAATAATCAAGTTTTATTTACCCAAAAAGAAGAAAACATTCCAGGACACCTGTTATACACGTTGCTCCACATTTGTTAGATTATTGTCATTATTCCATTATGCAAAGTATATTCTTTTATTATGTTTTGTGAGTTACAGGTAACCTAAGTATCCGTCAAAGAAAATTACAAGAAGCAAAATTTGAAATCATCACATCGGAAGCATCTTACATGAATTCGCTTAATGTTTTAATTAATCATTTTGCATTAAACATGAAAAAAAGTGATTGTATTAATAAAAAAGAATGGAAAACTATATTTGGGGATGTAATGTCAGGTATAATTTTTTTTTCAAATTATATGTTTTTGGTGACAGACCATATATATATATATATATATATATATATATATATATATATATATATATATATATATATATATATATATATATATATATATATATATATATATACATATATATTTTTTTTTTTTTTTTAGTTAAAACATGTTCAGAACAGTTATTACATGAATTGGAAAAGTGTTGGCAAGATAATATATTACTTCATGGAATTTGTGATATAATACAAAAATATAGTGAAAAAAAATTCAATATTTACATTTCATACTGTGCTGGTCAAATTATATTAAGGAATGCATTAGAACAGCTTATGTAAGATGAATATATCATTATTTATATTATTAAATCTACAGTATTCTTATTTTAGGGAGCGGCCAAGCTTTGCAAATTATGTGAAAGATTTAGAATCAAGTTCATCATGTCAATTTTTATCTCTATATTCATTTTTAATGTTGCCTGTACAGCGCATAACAAGATGGCCACTATTAATTGATGCGGTTTTAAAAAGGCTTTCCAAATTGGACTCCGAATATGGCATCTGCCAGTGTGCGTTAGCATCTCTCAATAAGGTATTTCTTACTTTACACACATCTTAATTTATCTATATACTAACTCTTCTTGTTCGTACTAGTAGCAGGATCTCCAGTTGCATCTAGGAGGAGTGGCACAATATTTCTTCTTATTATTATTCTTCTTGTTTTGTACCAATATTTCTGTCTACTTGCTTTGTGTGTACTTTCACCTGCTAAAAAATATCAGTTTAGCCACCATTTTCGAGTTTAAATAAACTATTTTCATTTTTATAGGCGTATTCTTCACAATCATTTTCACTATTGCTTTAAGTCAATTGATACTTTTGGAGCCAATTAACCCTATCTTTGTCTATACGAACGATGATATCATCTCAAAAGTATCCAAAGGTAAACCTCAATCAAATATTCATCTTCACGAAATTTTGAAATCGACTGACAATCAATTAAGTGTTTCCATAATGTGAATTACAAAACCGATATCGACATAAAATCTTGAAACTTAGACGGCGTCTATTGATCCAGCTCGTTAGTGTCGATTCTTCTCAATCTGTGTATGTTTTGTATATAAATGGTGTTCTTTAAGCTTGCTAGAACTTTAAACTTGAATAAATGCCACAAAAATTAACTTTTGATAAACAATCCATTTTTATTTGAAAGATCAATAATACATGGCATTAATGTTTAAAAATGATTCGAGGCATATGGCCACCGCAGGTGTTCCTGACGAAGCACATTCTGTCAGTCCAATTTTCATTTTTCACTCACAAGTCAGTCGCTTTTTCGAGTAGTGGTGGCCGTATGTCATGAATCACACGAACAATGTTGGCTTCCAAGGCGCCCAGTATTTCTGGGTCATTAGTATAAACCAATGACTTCACGTAGTCCCACATGAAATAATTAAGAGGCGTCAAGTCGCAGGACCTGGATGGCCAGTTGACAGGTTCATTTCTTGAAATCAACTTATCACCAAATCTTGTTTGCAATAAGTCGATAGTTTCGTTCGCCGTATAGCACGTAGCTCCATCTTGTTGCATCCACATCTCATGCGGATCAATCTCATCCATATTTTAAAAAAGATATTCATTGATCGTAGTCCAGTAAAGTTCCCCATTGACCATAACGTTAGCTCCAGCCTTATTTTTAAAGAAATAAGATCCAATGATACTACCACTGTATAAACCTCACCAAACTGTGCATTTTTCTGAACGTAATGAGGTCTGTAGGATCTCTTCTGGATTGGTATCGCTCCATATCTGGTAATTATGCATATTAACAACCCCGTTAAGTCAAAAATAAACCTCATCGTTAAACACAACTTTGCGATAAAACAATGGGTCGGCTTGCAACTGCTCTAAAGCCCAATCAGCAAAAGAACGACGCAATCGATGGTTTTGTGCTTAAATTCCTGCTCCAGCTGGATCTTATATGGGTGTAGGTCAGGATCTTGTCCGTGAAATTGTCCACCTAGTGGACGGACAAATCCCCAATTACTGCGACCAACGAAGAATTGATAATTCTAGATTTTCTTGCACACTTTCGTTTACAGCTTACAGCGGCAATATTTTCTACAGTACGCACATTTCTTCGACGTGTTGATGTTCTTGCATCCTTTAGAGAGTGTGTGGTACTAAATCTATTCATAGTACGACGGATGCCTTGCTCAGATGGACGATTATGTATGCCATAAAATTCACGAAGTCGTCTATACTTTTCCCGAATCGACGACTGACTTTCAAAGTAAATTTGAACAATTTGATAGCGTTGTTCAAGCGTAAGTTTATTCATGATGATTTGCGACACTATACCTAATACGAATGTCACTAATTGGGCGCAAACTGACAGCTGATTTCACAGCCATCGCTATCGGAAGTTCTATCATGCTTAAATAAACACCCATTATATTTAAACTGTCTCATTATCTCATGATAATCGTTCCTGAAATGTGCTTTTCATATTTTGTTGTAGGTTGTTAATCAATGTAATGAAGCGGCAAGAAGAAAAGAACGAGAGATGGAGCTTCAGACAATTGCTAGTAAATTAAAATTTTCGAAAGGAGTTACTCCAATAAATATTATTTCAGAAAATAGATGGCTTATTCGCTCTGGCGTTGTGACAACTATTCAACCAAAATGTACTCAGTCCAAATTAACGTTCGGAAAACGACTTAGTAAATATCATCTATATCTATATTTATTTAATGACTTATTTCTCGTTACCAAAGAGCAAAGGTAAGATAATTGTTGGGGTTTTGAAAAAACAAGACATACCACAAGATTTAAATATCATTTCATCAATCGAGTCATTCTATTAAATGCCTTTAAGAATGGAGTATTCCCTGACCCTATTACGATTGCCAAAAAAATTGAGTTTAGTAGACATTTTATCCATGTTTGCAATTCAGTGTTTAGATTATTTCAATAACCTCCAATTATTATGTACATATTTTGTTGTTTTTTTCTTCATCTTATTGAAATATTAAACATAACTATATATTATGGCGTCGAGGACTGATTCCTTTAATATTAATTAACATGTATAATGTATATATACTGAACTGATGTATAATTAACATTTTCATGTTTTTTTTTTACTTTTTAGTAATGGAACTTATACTATTCTACATTATTGTCCAAAGAACGTTGTTGCATTAACAGATACAAATTTTTCATTGCCCAAAAACGAAATGCATGTAAAACATTTTCTTTTTTTGACAATATTAGAAAATCAAGACGGAAAAACGATTGAATACGTAAGTATTATTTATTCTACTAGACTATATCCTTTTAATTAGTAAATCTTAATTATAATTATTTACGGCTGTTCCCCTTTTATGTAGTATCCCACATTGTTTATTATGTAATCATAATGTATCTTATATTTCTTCCTGTCTAAATTTAAAATTATCTTTTGACTTATGTAAACTTCTGTGCTTTACTTGCCCGGTTAAAATTTAATGTTTGCATACAGAAATCTACGTTCTCCCCTATAATCTTAGACAACGAGGACAAGTCAAATATTATATATCATATCATGCATGTTTTGTGTCAATACTGAAATAAATGACACCATTTCCATGTCACCGTCGCACTGTAGGCAAAGTCGCCGATTTATTTTGAAAACGACGATAACTCGGCAAAAAATCATCATACAAGGCTTTTAGACCACTCAAATTAAAGAAGATAAAATTATCTAAATAATATTTATGATGAAATCACTGAAAAACAATTATTGAAGTCCGTGGGCCTTTTGAAAGGCAAGCAAGAAATAAGAAAATTATTTTCCGGTGGGTTTTTTATGATTACTCAAAAACTGCGTATGTTAAAAAATTTTGAACTCATGGTCTGAAAACTATAAACTTGGAGCTTCAATTTGCGTTTTTCTTAACTGCTCTGCGACTATTTTTCTCCAAGTTACAGCTCTTTGAAAATCACCTAAAATGTTAGGATTGTTTTTACATCCCTTAATTTTTATGCCTAGTGTATATACTACAACTTTGTTTCATAAATATGATAATTAAAATGAAAATATGATATTTTGAGATTATAATGCTTTAATATAGAAAATATCGTATTTGTTTAAGGATTAGTATCCTACCCAAATACCTCGCTATTAACTTTAAAATTAGTCCAATGCCAATAGCTCAGGGAAATTTATTGAAAATGTCTTATTTATTTTTTCAACAGTACCCCTATAAACATCTCAAGAATTATCAAGAGTGGAATATATTTATATATAAATATTTTTGCTCTGATCTTGATCTAATAACAACATTTAAAAACCTATGAATTCATATTTTTGCAGGCATTATCATGTAACAAAGAAAGTGATAAAGAGCGTTGGATAGAAGCAATATCACCTCCTAAATCTGAGGATTCAGAAGAGACCTTATATGAACGTTGGGATTGTCCACAAGTCACAGTAATATACAACTATTTTTCTAAACAGCCAGATGAACTGCCTCTATTTCAAGGAGACATAATTAATGTGCTTCGGAAAATGATGGATGGTAATTATATAGATGACTTTCTATGATTTCACTGTAATGAATATCCAATGAAATAGCACCGGTATAATTTTTGAATATATACGAGGGGTTACCCAAAAGAAATCTAAATTGTTTTTTTTTTTTTTAATTTTTAAATAAAATATCTTCAATCCCCTTCAAAGTACTCTCCACTGGGACTAGTACACTTATCTAATCTTTTATATAATTGTTCAAAACATTTTTGAAATTCGTCTTCTGTGTGCCCCATTGTCTGTCGACAGCGCCCATGTCGTTTTTTCTTCACATTAGAAACGTCGGCAAAACACTTTCCTTTGATGTTTCTTTTCGTTCGGGAAAAAAAGTCTCAAGGCCAAGGTTGCACGAATAGGGATAATGGGGCAAAAGGGTCATGCCATTTTTGGTAAAAAAATGATGCACAGACAGGGCTGTATGACACGAATTTGGCAACTACCCTTTTCATCCGCAAATATTCCGTTAACTCCTTCCGTTAACGCTGAACTTAACTCCAAGTCACTCGAGACAGCTCCACAACTTCGTCAATGGTCCGTCGTCGATCTTTCGATTCGTCGACGATTTCGCAAATTCTTTCAACATTTCGATCGGTTCGACCCGTGGAAGGACGATCAGAACGAGGTTTGTCATCTATTGCCATTTCACCTCCTTTGAAACAGGAAAACCACTCAAACACTTGAGTTTTTCCAATAGCATCATCATTGTAGGCCGCTTTTAACATTTCAAGAGTTTTCCGAGCAAGAAATGAAACTTTACGGTCTCGCACTCTTCACGAGAATCAATCATTGCAAAAACCACAAACACACAAAACAACTCTCACTAAAAAATTTACACAAGCCGAACGGAACCTTCTTTAGCGACGACGCTTGATTTATTGACTCTGGAATGGTAGCTTTATACGATCCTAGCGGCTGAACGCCGTACTACAAAAACTAAAACTCCGCCCACCCCAACATCAGTTTGGTTTCATTTAGGTACCCCCTTGTACATGGTATATATTAGTACATTTAACCGTTTAATCCAATAATCGTTTGATAGCCAAAGATTGTACGTGCGTGCGCGTGTATGTGTTTAAGAACGACCTAATTCCTAGCCTTAATGACAAATTTCTGTAACAAATAATCTGTAGTTATGCCAAACCAAAAAATCAAGATGATTGCCTTATTTGGCATCGTATCTCTAGTTAAATTTTATTATAGGTTGGTATTATGGAGAGCGAATTCGAGATGGTCAAGCGGGCTGGTTTCCATCAAGCTACACAAGTGAAATTATTAATCCACATGTACGAGCCAGGAACCTAAAACAACGATACAGATTATTGACTTTTTCAGAAAGCTATGTAATGTCGAGTTAAATTATAACCCCGGTTATATTGTATTTTATAACCGGGTGCGATTATAAAATGTGAATGAATTAACTGTGCCATATATATCTTGTAGTAATAGGTGTCGGTGAGACATACTGTTTTACGCTAATTTTTGTGAGCATGCTTTAAACCAGACACATTTTTATGTGTTATTGATATTTAACATATGTACGATTTTTTCCGATGGAATTTAATATGTTACAGTATTTCTGTTTCTAATTGTATTTATTGTACATTCTTCATTCTTGTATATATATAGGATTATTATATGATTGCGTAATTTTATTCAGACTATTTTTTAGTTAATGTACTAACCCTTTTGGTTTGATTATTAAGACGGGTTAAAAAGAGGTTTAATGAATTCAATTTATATAAAGAAGTCCAATAGATTTTAAGGAAAGGAAATGCTCTTCCTGCTGCTCTTCCACTCAACCCAAAGAAAAAGAGAAGAGAAAAGTTTTAGCAATACAGCTAGACAAAATATATATTTTATAGTTTTATATGTGTAGAATAACAAATTGTAGCGATGTATATATATATATATATATATATATATATATATATATATATATATATATATATATATATATATATATATATGTGTGTGTGTGTGTGTATAATACACAAGCTGCAACCTAAAATAATAATTTTATTAGTGTTCAATAGTCTTTTTTTCAACTGTACCTTATATTATTCATAGTGTAATAAGGTCCTTAGTAAGATCATTATAGATGCCAGCAGTTCTATAAGAAAATGCAGATCGAAATCCTAATGTCCTGTGGTTAAATATAGTGATGGTCGATTTGTCTTATACGGGTGAGGCATAGGAACCTGACGATTTTCTAAATAAAATAACATTGAAAATATAACAACTTTCATTCAGTCTTTTTCTATCATGCATTTAATTTATAGCATTTAATTAATTGTATCATCATATAATTAATTAAATATTGGATTTGTCAATAAATTAGTTCTATAATTATAAAAAAAAGATTATGTATATAACAATTTGTCAACCATTTTTGAGAGCCTACTCCTATGTTCGAACTGAGTAGTTCGAACCGAAAAGTAGACAGATTGAGATCTCGGCAGCAAGTTACATATAAAGGGGAGGGTTTTGCCTCTCCTAAACCAAATTCCTTCCCAAGTTGGAACCAAGGAGTAGACAGATTGAGATCACGGTAAGAACACTTCTTTAATTCTTGAAAATGGCTCCAAAATGGATCCCATTTTGGTGGAATTAACAATTACAAACGCGGATCAACCCGGACTGTAGATATTTCTATTCATATATTATGTTTGTATGTATATTCCTCCTTCTTCCACGTGAAATCGTGGACTCGGTATATCAATAGCGTTGCTAAGTAACCGTTTATGAACACAATTATTTTTCAATCCTAAATGTCGAAGCCGTTAGTAAGTTAAACTAAAAAAATATATTCTTGTGAATCAATATAGTAGATAGAGAATGAATAAATCGTAAGTATATTATAACATTATACTCTTTAGGTATTGTTTTCCTTTACAGAATATTTAATTTATGAGCTATTTGGGTTGATAACTGACTTTCAGACCAGAATCACTAACTGATCTATTAGATATCACATAATCCAAATGTGTGCACAAATAGAGACAATCAAACTTAATAAATAAAAATAAACATCTATATATTGTTTATTTTTTAGAATATGGACGTTTCGGCCCGAATTTGACAACTTCAATTTAGATTATTTTTCATATACTTTGGTATAAGTGTAGTTACATTTTTAGAATGTTTGATTCACTTATTTTCAATTACTTTTTACTTTTAATACAATTACGTGTTTTGTAAGCGCGCGTTTTCAAGTAGCCTAAAAATTTTAACCGCAACTATACCTCGAGTTAGTCCTTTGAAAATTTCATATTTTAATTATTATCATTTCATATTTTATTATATTTTATTATTTTCATATTATTATTTCATATTTTAATTACATTATAATATTAATTATTGTGTAACTAAAATTAATCTAGAACATTACGTCCTGAAACATTACTATCAATGCACTGAGAAAACTGTGGTGAATTGTAATATAGATTATGATAGTTCATTTAGGTACTTGTTGGTGTGACTTTGCTAAATTATCGAAATACAGTCCTTAACTTAGTTTATTGAAATTACTAATATGTTTCGTATTTAGTCGAACCGAATTTCATTGATCATAAGAAAGTTAAATAAAAGGTGGTCCAACCAAAATGCACGATGTTAATTGTAAATAAAACAAAAAGTTTTCAGAGAATTATCTTAATATTTTTTATTATGATAGAAGAATCTATGACAATTATGTGTGAAATAAAATATCGGCCACGGCTTCGGTGGCATACCTCTATCCGATGGTCCATATTTTCAATGACTCTGAGACATAATTGAGGTTCAATGTCGTTAATGTGCCGAATTATCTCATCCTTTAGTTCTTGAATTGTTCTTGGCTTATTGACGTACACTTTTTCTTTTAAATATCCCCAAAGAAAGAATATCACATAATCCAACGGTGTCAAATCACATGATCGTGGCGGCCAATTAACATCGCCACGACGTGAGATAACACGGCCATTGAATTTCTCGCGCAAAAGTGCCATTCTTTCGTTGGCTGTGTGGCAAGTGGCACCATCCTGTTGAAACCACATATCGTCTAGGTCCATATCCTCAATTTCTGGCCACAAGAAGTCCGTTATCATCTCGCGATAGCGAACACCATTCACGGTAACTGCTTGGCCGACTTCATTTTCGAAGAAGTACGATCCGATGACGCCGCCAGCCCATAAACCGCACCAAACAGTCACTCTTTGTGGATGCATCGGCTTTTCAACAATCACTCGTGGATTCTCATTTGCCCAAATGCGGCAATTCTGCTTGTTAACGAATCCACTGAGGTGAAAGTGTGCCTCGTCGCTGAGGATGATTTTCTTTGTAAAGTCACCATTCACTTCTGTCTGTTCAACCAACCATTCGGCGTATTGACGACGCTTGAAATGGTCAGTAGGCTTCAGTTCTTAAGTCAATTGAACCTTGTAAGCGTGTAAATTCAAATCTTTATTCAAAATTCGCATCAGTGATGTTCGTGAGATGTTCAATTGTTGGGCACGACGACGAGTAGAGGTTGACAGCTCTTCTGCTACACTATCGCGAACAACAGCAATGTTTTCCACAGAACGAATTGGGCGAGCATGCACAGGTGTTTTCACATTTCCTGCAGACCCGGTTTGCTGAAATTTGCGCACAATTCTCCCGATTGTGGACACATTTGGTCGATTATGCTGACCAAAAAAGTCACGAAGTGCACGAGATGCATTTTGATTTGAACGCCCATTTTCGTAAAAGGCTTCAACAATTTTAACGCGTTGCTCAATTGTGTACCTCTCCATGGTTGAATTTGTCAAACACTGAAACAAAGAGATGTCAAATTAAGTTGGGCAAAAAACTGACGTTAAGGTGTGACTCACAATTAACATCATGCATTATGGTTGGACGACCCTTATAACTAATTGTAACTTAAAGTCGAGTGAAAATTATTTTATCGTCAGTTCAGACATAGCTACGTTCCAAGATCAGCAGTGGAAAACACCTTATATTGAAAATCGTTGATCGTTTCTGTATACACGTTCCCCATAGTTTTACTACATACTACCAAATTATCTTTTTTAAAAAGTGTCCCATCCATATGTGGAAGGATTTATCCTCTAGATCTCCACTGAACGGCAACAGGAAAAATCAACAATACCTATTCCTAGAGGTCTCCTATCCATAGACATCGATACAACACACCAGTTTTTTAGTGATGAGCTGGACTTATTTTAATTTGAATAACTGATATTGATTTAAAATTGTTACTATTTTGATCCAGTTATACTCAATTTTGGTTTATCGAAGTGTAAACAAATTTAAAATTTTTGTTATGTATTTAGTTTTATGATTTTAACTTTTATATAGACAGTACTGTAAAATTTTATTTTCATTTATTCTTTATCAGTGAATTTTTTTTTTAATTTACCAAAATTATACTACACGATTACATAACTATTCGATATAACAACAGTTTAACTGGAGGGAATTCCAAACACATTTTTAAATCTGACTATATAATCCTTACCACATTCCAATAGCGAATACAAATTCAAAAACAATGAATGAAAGTAATTCTTTTACGTTATCATATTGGCTCTATTCCTGTTTTTCATAGTACCCAAACTTATTATAGTTTATAACGTCTGGAAAATTATGACGAGCTTTTTAAGGTTGAATAAACCTAAATGTAGCAATAAGTATTTGTCTAATAGAGAATATTTTTCCCAATTAAGGGGAAAACCAGTACATTTAATTTTCTCCCAACAACTGGAAATTGGTAAAATTAACATCAATTAATTATCTCACTAATATTTAAATTATCTTTCAAAAGTTCATTTTGAAAAGTAAACTTTTATTAGTTCTGGTAGTGAATGTATACATACAGAGATCAGGACAGTAACAATATTTAACTAATTATTTTTAGCGAACTAAGCTCTTCAAGATGGTTGGAAGCACATTCTGATAGAACTGCTGATATTGTGACCCTTCCTCATAATGCAGTATTGTCAGACATTGTGGGAGACGGTAATTACCGTTTGGTTATCACAGAATTGAAGTTTCAAGAGCATCGTCGCAGCAAGTTAAAAATCTATAAGGACGTATCGTCTTCAGATATAATTTTACCAGGCATCCCAAATTCATTAATAACATTTTACACCAATCAGTTGTCGCCGTATATACCAGGTAATAAAAACGTTTTTTGAAATTAAAAACTATTGAAAAAGTTCGTATTGAGTTCTCTTGAGAAAATTTAAGTTATTAGTCTCAAAGTTGGCTATAACGATAATAGTTGATGTCAAAACATTCACTAAACTTGAGTGATAAAAGCAAAACTGAGTATAGCCTGGGCGAGTTATATTCTTCAGTATTATATTCAATATTTTACTTGTTAATAAAACATTTATCCTATTGTTACTATTATAATATACACTGTGTTATATTTTCAACTTCGTCGTCATGCAATTCAAAGTATCTTTTACCTCCACTCCAACCATTCTCCTGGCCAAGTAAAATTTAATTAGCCTGGATATGGCTGTTTGGAATCCAATGTCGAATATTTGTATTATTAGGTCTTTGGTACCATACTGTGTCTGTGGTAGAATTGTTTGGATACACCAAGGAATATAGCTCCGGTTATGCGTTTTCAGTTCTGCAATTCTATGGAGGGTTATTCCTTTAAGCGAATTGTTGTATTTAGAACCATCGTCTATTTTTGTATTGATGTAAGAGTTCTGCAAAAGTCTTTTATCATGTCCGGTCTTTTGACCTTTAGTGAAAGTAAGTATCGGGGTAGATCCCGCTTGCCACATTTACCATACTATTCATTTTATCAGTCTGTCTTTGAGTTTAGTTTCTGATTCCATTCCATGTTAAGAATTTCCTCAGATTCAAATGTTTTAAGATCTGCACAAATTTCTTAACCGGAGCTGAACGGAAACAAAAATACTTCGTCTCTTTCCCTTGTCATGGGCTGTATTTTACTTGGTCATCTTTCAATCTCCACTATTCAAACTTTGGCTTTGTTTCCAGACTGGATTTCCGTGACTGGCGTTCCCATCTTTTACGGCAGCTATGTTTGCAATGAATGTGGATCTGTTCTCGACATACTTTCTGTGATTTTCATAGACCATTACCTGCAAAAATAAGATTTAAAATATCCTTTCTCTCATAAATGATGTGAGATTCAGTTCATTTTGGTATAACTACTGGTATACATACCATGTGCCGATGCACGAATGTACACATACACGGACAAACTATTTACTTTAAATTTAATAGTAGAATTTTCGAAAATAGTCAATCACAGTCGAATGTGATCATTATAGAATATTTTCTGTACTTATTGACCATTATAGAGTATTCTCTGTACTTTTTTAGCTGTTGCTGTAGCATGTGGGCCTTATCTGTATGTCTACAAGAATAATAAGCCATTTTATAAATTTCGATTACCATCATTACCAGTATTATCTGTAGAAAATGATTTTTGGAAAATGTGTAATGAGGTCGAAGAAGTATCTTCAGATATTAAAAATGCATTAGATAAGCTGAAGTCCCTTCCTTTAAATTCTTTAAGTGACAGGTAAGAAAATATTAAAGGCAGACAATCATCTGAGTGTGTATAATAATTTCTCTCGGGTTACATTTTTTATTTTTAACTATGTATTGTTTTAGTCGATTGTATATCTCAACGTCCTATCTTCTAATATAATCTCTAGCGAATGCCACAAAATTAGACAACGATTAAAATATGTAGAACATTTATAATTTGACAGATTCCTGATGAAAACTTAAAAAAAGGACTTTTCTTAAAGTAGTTAGATTACATTATGTGATGTCTCAGACACAGAAAGCATAGCCAGATAAGGAGCAGGTAAGATGCCCGAGTGACTATAAAAGTAGGTAAATTATCTTCGGGTAAAAGATCATATTGTATCCACAGAGATATATGTCAAAATATTAGTCTTCAATACAGATCTGTATGGAAAATACACAGATTGATGCGATATCATTTCATAATTCATAAAATTAAATAAAAATCCTAAAAAAATATTGGAGCGAACCAAAAGTTTTTTTATTTTATTTTAAACATCAGTTGTCCGGCACCTTCACACTCTTGGGAAGATCAACAAATGCTGTCAAGAATTTAAGCATGATTTAACGGAAAATCAAGCTGAACATCGTGTAAACACTTGCCGAAAATTGTTGGAAAATCCGCGTGACGACCACTTTATTCCCTAAATTGTGATTTGCGATGAAAAGGGGATCTATTTCAGTAATCCGGACAAGCAAAGTCAATGGTTGAATCCCGGGCAAGTAGCGGAACCGGTATCAAAACGCGACCGATTCTCAAGAAAAGCATTATTATGCGTTTAGTGAAATTTTGAAGACATAATCCACTTTAATCTGGTTCAAAATAGTCGAACCATCAATTCGAACTTCTATTGCACCCAACTCGATTGATGTATACGGCGCTCAACGAAAAATACTCTGCCTTGGTCAATCGAAAGAGGGTATTTTTGCAACAAGACAATGCAAAACCGCATACCACCAGACAAACCAAGGAAAAGATCAAATATCTCGACGCAATTGAACTTCTTCCACATCCAGCGTACAGTCCGGATCTTACTCCATCCGACTATCACATTTTCCATTCCATGGCACAATTCCTTCGCGGGCGCGCCTTTAATAATTTGGGCAAGGTCGAAAACGGGTGCTGCGAGTTTTTCGCCTCTAAGAACAAGGAGTGGTACCGTCGCGGGATCGAGCAACTTGCCGATTGATGGATTCAAGCCATAGATTAGAATGGTCTTTACTTCGAAATTTAAAATTTGTTCGTTCATGTCGTTTCATTTATTCTAATTTCAGCTTCCGTTCTCTGGCGTTTAGTGTCAACGGGAAAGCTGTGTCTATAATTTACCCTTTTCGCGGCCATTTATTAAAGAGGACGATATCTGATCTATAATATAGCAAATGGCTGTCATTTCCAGACGTCCTACATCTGATATTTGTAGTATGGTAGTGAATTCAATAACAGGTTGCAGTTTTGTACCATCTTCGCATGTATTATTTTTCTATGGACTGTATTAAAGGAGTTCAAACTATACGGACCTATATTAAAAGTTAACATTTTGTTGATATATATGTTATCTTGTATGCAACTTTCTACTAAAATATCGAGCTTTCCCCTTTCTTATTTGGCTATACTCTTTGAGGGAGTCGTTTTGGGGAAAATGTAGACGGATCAATTATTTTATGAACAGGTTACAGGGTATACTTTTCAAGATATGTATAACCATGCTAGGAAAATTGATGTTCCTCTTTAAAGTTAAACGTTGGCCTGTATATAAGAGAATTTAAACCGAGCGAGACTATTACCCTTTACCTTCCTATCACCGAAGACCTGGACTACTGCATTCAGGAGTACACCTCCTTTTCTCCGCTAATATCATTCCCTCGCAAAACACATGGCAAGGCAGTAGTAGAGCAAAGGGGCTATCAGACCACCCTCGGATTTGTCCGCGGACATTTGATGCGGATGGCATGTGGTCATTGTTGATCTGAAGAACTCTTGGCGCAGGTATGAAACAGGTCTGTACAGGTATAAAACAGGTGTGTATCGATTTAAAACAGGTATGGTGGTATTAGGAAAAAAACATGACGTCATTAAACAGGTTACCATACCTGTTTTAAACCGATACACACCTGTTTTATACCTGTACAGACCTGTTTTATACCTGCGCCAAGAGTTCTTCAGATCAACAATGACCACATGCCATCCGCATCAAATGTCCGCGGACAAATCCGAGGGTGGTCTGATAGCCCCTTTGCTATACTACTCAAGGCTTTCACATATCGTGATAGACACTTCGCGGGGCCTTAAATAAACGGTGAATCCTCCAGCTTAAAGGTATCTGCCCACTACACCGTACCATACTAGAACCGTAGCCGTATCGACACATACAAACAAATATAATTTGCATCAATTTGTATTAGACAACGTACACTAGACCGTTCCATCACCAGCCATGACCGGACCATTGATGAAAATTATATTTGTGTGCATGTGTGTCGATACGGTTACGGTCCTGGTACGGTACGGTGTAGTGGGCACAGACCTTAATCCATAACCATAAAATTATATGAGTCTTTAGACTCTTGGTAGAGTTCGTACTACTACTTACTTACTTAATTAAAAATACGTAAGGGTTATGTATAGTTTATATAATAGATTATTGATTAATATTAAATATTAATTGTTTCAGAGCCCAAGAATTAATTTGTGCTTCTTCTACTAAATATAACGAATTAATAAAAGAATATAAGCGATTCTCACCTACTAAGGAAACAACAATCACATGTACATCTACACTGAAAAAATCTTCTCACGATAGATATGCCGTATCATGCCCCATTATTGGTACGGAATCTGGGCATATATACATACTGGAACCGCAAACATTAACAATTCTACACCAGGTAACATAAATTCCTTCGGACGATTTTATTCCATTATACATATAATTTATAGGAATTAGTAACTAGAAGTTATTTATCGGGAAATAGAATGCCATATATTTATTAATAAAATAAAATAAATCCATTATTCAAATAAAATCCGAGATAAGTAAATGTCTAATAGAAAAAATAAAAATATAATAAACATAAATATCACTTACATAAAAAATAATTAATATTAATAATCTTATCGAATTAAAATACATAGGTTATAAATATAGGGTGTCTCAGTTGGAACTATATGATTTGAATTGCGCGCTATTTCAAATATAATACTGATTGAATGAAGAATGAAGAGCGTTAAATATTGACACAAAAATTCACACAAATTAGGATAACATGAAGTGGTTAAAGAGTTAACAGTCTGTAACTTAATCTAAACGTTTGAAGAGATGGATTCTGTTACTGATAGGATCATAGTGACGTCGTGCATAACAATTGAATCTATTAAGAGCCACCACACGTCGGATTTTAAAGAAAGATCTACATGTATCAGCATACAAAATTGACACAATAATTGCAAGTTACAGACCATTTACGACGCGACGTCGCAAATTTGTTAACTAGGTGTTAGAAAAGAAAGAAGGGGATGCTGATTTTTACAGCAAAGCTTTGTTGACAAATAAAGCACATTTTGATCTTGACGGATACGTCAGTAAACAAAATTTTTGAATTTGAGGTACTAAAAATCAACATGCTGTTCACGAAAAAGAAATTCATCCATGGAGATGCACGGTTGGGTGCGCATTTTGGAGTGGCGAAGTAATTGGATTATACTTTTTTGCAAATGAAGCTGGTAATGCTATCACATGCGTGTTGAGATCGTATAGTGTGTAGCTAACAGATATAGGTCGTTAAATATTGATGCCCTATTTTTGACAACAAAAATGACGCGCAATTAAAATTCTTTAGTTCGAACTGGAGCATCCTATACATAGGTGTTTCATATAAGATAGTTTTATATATTTTATATATTTTTAGTAAGTAAAATTTTTTGGTAAATAATAAAAACTAACTAAAGCTAAAATCAAAATTATATATTATTGTTTATATTTTTGTATATTTCACTAAATACATAGAGCCAATTCCATAAGGCAATATAATGTACCAATGTGGAAAATATAATACTGAATCGTATTTAAAGTAATATTAATGTCACATAAATTTTTAAGATATTAAGCAATGACAAATCAATATCTTGGAAATGTGAATATTAATCTTCTATAGTTTTGATCATTTTCACGTCCATTATTTCCATAATTCTATCCCAAGCCATATTTTGGTAACAGATGCTATATTAAAAAAGCACCAGTAAAGCAGTAACTTGTGAAAATAGTTTACCAACTTAATGTTTGCAATATTTTGAATTTAATTTAAATAGTAAACCTGAAATAAGGAATTCAAGGTACTAAGTAAGAAACACTAATGATAATAAACAGTAGCTTATATTAAAACGGTAGTACATCCAATGTTTCAGAAACTTCATAATTCATAATTATATCTTCCCAATTTTCTCAAAAACCAGAAGCTTCATGGGAGTAACTTCTCTACAGACTAATTGTAAGAGCTTATGACAAAACATGTATATTACTGTTCTCGACGTGTTATCCAACTACACACTGGATTATATTTTTTTCTTAAACAATATAGCTCCCTCTTGGAAGTGTGGACTCTTTCCCTGATTGTGAGACAGGGGTTTCTTCCATGGACTTTGTTGGTTATAGCCTAGATTACTAATCTACTGGTTTTTTTTTTCAGGCCAATGTATGTAGTACAAAGTCAACACCTTTTGTGATAGCCACAGTTGGACTTTTTGATGTTGAATACAGAATAATAATCGGTTGTAGAGAAAAACATATTTGTATTTTGAGGAGAGGGTGGTTGGAAGGAAAGTTGATAATTCAATTGATTAACAACATTGTAGATATCGTTGTAATTCCTGGAGATCTTCTTTTGGTTGTAGCCACCGATGATAACAAGCTGAATTGCTACACGAAAAGAGTAAGTAAAAAAGCAAACAACAAAATATAGATAATGGCATTATAGAAAATAGGATATAAATAAATATCCAAAAGCCAGAAAAAGAGATTAAAATGTTTTACTTGTTACTAGCGAAATTATGCCATAAACAAATGTGAGTACTTTTATATAGCATGGTACATTTTAATCTCAAAATTGCAAACTTTTTGTGAATTTTATTTGCACATTTACATTAGGTAATGCCAGAAATTTTATATAAAAATTGATATTTAAAATAATACTTGATATACACATAATAATAGTAGCATTTGTCTTGGGGTTAAATAAATAAATAGAAAATCATTTACAATATCTAGAGCACATTAGACTCATCAGACTAAAAACATTTTAGATCGTTCCTATTAGTAAATTGTACTATTTCAAGGCTGAGCTCTCCGAAAATTTTCTCCGATTTTGAAGTGGACGTTGTTAGGCTTCATGTAACACTCAGCTATACCGGGTCCGGCAACAGAATTGAATGGTTTTGAATAGATTGCTATGGGAGTGCTGTTTATTTGACAAACGTCAAATAGTGATAAAATTGTATTATATTATGCAAAGTTTTGTATTACAATGGCCAATTGGTCGGTTAGTCAACGGGTCTCTGCTGTTAAATCATTTATCCTGACCCAGTTCATCGTGCAAACCCAGAGGCGTTTTCGCCGTGAATTCAATTTGCCAGTGCGCGCTGAAGTTCCATCAAGAAATGTAATTTTGAGATGGGTAAGAGATTTCGACGAAAGGGGCAGTGTAAGCTCAAAATTTGTCGGAGGTACACGTACAGTTCGTACACAAGGTAATATTGATAGAACCAGAGTAGCCGTTGAACAGAGTCCACAACGTTCTGCAATTCGGCAATCAATTGTACTGTGAATTTCAGGGCGAAGTCTGCGACGAATTTTAAATCTGGATTTGAAATTTCATCCGTATAAAGTACAGATAGTCCAGACGCTAAACTCTGTTGATAAAGTTAATCGCCTCCATTTCTGCAGGCAATTTCTTGAAACATTGAACAACAATGCAGGAATTCTTGATAAACTGATCATGTCTGACGGAGCTCACTTGCATCTCAGTGGGCACGTTAATAAGCAGAACTTTTGCTACTAGGCGGAACACAACTCAAGAGAAATGCAATAACATCCACTTTATGACCAAAAGGTAATGGTGTGGTGGGGAGTGTGCAGTTTTGGTGTTATCGGGCCATTTTTTGAAGAAAACGGCCTCACCGTTATAGTCAATTCACTTCGGTACGTTGAGATGTTGGAAACATTTGTGGCTGTGAAACTACAAAGAATGGACCAAGATGAAGTATGGTTCCAACAGGACAGCGCCACAGCGAATACAGCTGGACGATCCATTGCTGTTTTACAGCGTATGTTCCCGAATAGCCTAATTTCAAGGTTTGGTGACTTTGCATGGTCGCAAGATTACCGGACCTGACGGTCCCGGATTTCTTTCTGTGGGGATACTTAAAGTCCAAAGTGTATTCTACCCGTCCCCAAACACTTCTGGAACTCAAAGAAAGCATTCGTGACGAGATAAATTCGATGAACGAAGATTTACTCAGACGCATTATGTTCAATTTCAGAAACCGATTACAGCAATGTATAAAAGAAGACGGTGGTCATCTTAGGGATGTAAACTTTGCAAACTAAGTGTTATAAGACATTTCCAGAATTGTGTTTTTTAGTTGCAATAATAATTAGTCCAAATATATTCTTTTTTTCTTAACAGTGGCATATTGAAAACCGTTCAATCTTGTTGCGGGACCCTTTATTAAGGGTGTTCTTATGTACATACAGAAACATGCTCAACTGCTCCGTAACCGAAATTTTAGAGCATTTAAAATTGCAGGGAGTGGTAGGTGCCAAACAAACTATGAGGAAGAAAAAAGGGAAAACTATTGAAAGAAACTCAAATACAAATACTAATTTTACAAATACGAGTATTTATCATTGGAACTAAGTGAATAAATGTATTTAAAAAAATTAACACCAGTAATTTTAGATATCTTACATACCATTTATTATTACAGGGTCAAAATCTTTGGTTTATTGAAATTAAAACTCGAGTGACGTGTCTCTGTTTGGTTCCTGTTCATCATTTAAGCGTAAATTTAGTTGCAGTTGGAATGATGGGTGGATTAATATATTTGTATAATGGCAGACATTTAGTGGATTATACTTATGTACCAGATACTCCATCTGTTATAGTTTTTGGCCAATTAGGACAAGAAGAAAATGTTATGGTAGTGATTACCTTAGGTAAATAGCAACACTACTTGGTATTTTAAATATACAGGATTATCCGGTTTCCATGACGGAAACTTCAGGGAACAATAGAATATCGAAAACAATCTGAGTTCGCTCCATAAACGTTGCCCTAAGCGTCTTATTTTTTTAAAGATTTTTGTATCTTTTTTGTAAATGTATCTTAAATGAAGTACAATATTAAATCCAAACATCATGTGGCTTCAAACTGAGGGGTAGTGACCATTTTTCCTACCAGAATTTCTATACCGCTGGTTCTAGCTATAAACCTCAATAAGTACCTATACTCAACTAGTTTTTGAATTCTATGATATTTGCAAATACCTCCCGAATGAACTACAATATTAAAGAAATATTTGCTGATGTAAAATATCTCGTGGAGCATAAATGATGTTACATATAAACAGGAGTTATACAGTAAACAACCAAAAAATGTTCTACAATTATATTTTTCATTAAAGGTTTTAATGACAGCAATGCTACATGGCTGATATTAGCGTTAACACAAGCTTTGAGGGAATTTGGTCATTTATCAATTGTAGTACGGACCTCAGATGTATATACAGTTGTGGACAAAAGTTAACCAACCTTGTGAAAATAAGTATTTAAGCTTTGTGAAAATAAGTATAAGTAATTCAGCGCTCGGCGTTTGGCATATAGCCAGGAGAATAGCTGTTTTGACCTAATTTATTTAGTCCTTATTATATAAGGAATTTGCAGATGGGTTGGAGTATAAACTCCTTATTTCTGTAGTATAAGTATTTATTCGATAAACAATAAAAATAGAACACATATTTTATTAATCTTCTTACAGTTAAATAATATTTAGATTATATGTACATAATGTGATCAATTGTTGGTGTAATAGTAACCAAAAATAAATACATATAAATTAATACTAAAACTTAACGCTTATTACAATAGTGACATAAGTTAAGCAACTTAAGAAAGTTATTACTGTGAATTAATATGGTGTAGCATGTCAATTATTGTGTATTTCACAGCACGTCTATGAGGCATAGATAATATCAAATCATCTATTATTTTGGGAGAGATCTGTTGCCATGCATTAGAAAGATCTACGAAGAATTTTTAGCGATTGGAAAATATATTGTTTTGTCGAACTTGTCTGTCTACAATAGCCCACAAAATTTCCACTGAACTTAAGTCAGGATACTGAGCAGGCCATGGTAAAAATTGTACGTTATTATCCCTAAACCAAGTTTTTATGAGCTTTTTTGTGTTTTGGATCATTGGATGTCATGCTGAAAGATCCAAGATAATGGCACTTCCGATTCGGCATGAGGTAATATAACATTCTGCAATATATCTCTATACTTAAACTGATCCATTACACCCTCTATTTTAAATAATGGTCCTACACCAAAGCCTGAGCAATAGCCCCACATTGATACATGATCTCCTCCATGTTTCACCATATTAGTACAATATCGTAGATTAAATCTCTGGCCAGGAAGACGTCATACATGACACAAACCATCACTTCCTATGAGATTAAATTTCGCTTTATCACTGAACAAGACGGTTTTCCATTTTTCAGCAGTCCAGTGTGTGGTCACGTGAAAATTTAAGTCGGGCAGTTATACCTATTTTTCTTATTCAATAATGATTTTTCCACAAGTCTTTGAACATGCAAACCTGCTTGTACTAGACGTCTGCTGACAGTTCTTGAACACACGTTGAGTCCTAAATCTGCTATAATTTGAGCCGCAGTTGCAAATGGCCCTGTTTACTTTTCCGGCAAATCAATGTATCTTCTTTTGTCGTCGTTTTCCGAAGTCGACTAGAACGCGGGGAAATTGCGACTGTTTGTCTATACCGATAATGTTTCAATACACGAGATATTACTGATTTCTTTATATTAAACTGTTTACTAATATTTGCTTGTGATATATCCTGTTCATTGATTCTTACAATAGCTAATTTTACATCGTTAGAACAGGTTTTCCGCGACATGGCTGTAGGGCACTTGTTATTTATAGAGCCTAGCATAATTTTGTAATGCGCGTGTCTCACTTGCTCCTTAATATATCTTACTTTCACGGGATTCCCAGATTGAATCATTATTGGTTGCTTAACTTTGTCACCTTGTTATCGGTTATTAACTACTTCATTTAATTCTGCTATTTTTCTTATACCAAGTTTAATCTATGCAAAGGTATGAATTGATGGTTATTAAATTAGGATAAATTCTGTCTGGATATTACGTTTCTTTGAAATATGAAATATAATATAATGGTTTATTGACTTTTGTCCACCACTGTATATATTTATATGTTAAATTTTTATATAAATTTTATTTTTAGGTGGTACAATAACTTTTAAAATTCTTAAACGTACAGCAGATTTCAAGGTATATGTAAAAGAAAACTTTCATGTGGTTCAAAGTACTTCATTACCACTTCCCAAAAGAAGTAAATTATTTCTTGAACAACATTCTAGGGAAAGAAGTTCTTTCGTAGGTAAGCGACATTCAGTTTCACATCGTTTCTAAGTTTTTCTAGAATATCTACATATTGTGTTCCACTAGGTACACAATAATTACAGCTTCATTGTATATGCATTTACAGATTTACAAACATCTCAATTTTCTTCTTAATTTATTTATTGTCTCCATATATTCATATAATACTTTCTAGGTATACACCAGCGTTTTCAAGAGGATATAATTATTTTAAGACTAAGAAGTTCTACCGAGTTAATGAATAATGTGAACAAACAAATGGTAATGGAGAATGAAAATGACCAAATAAAACTCTCGGCAGAGGTAAGTTTGGAGTATCACACAATCTCTTTATTAATTTTCCAGCATATTCTTTTCCCAATTATAGATTTATTTGGAATTGTTATGAATATTATTGACTTCATAATTAGAAGTATCGAATATATGTCACATTATTCTGGATAGCATGATAAATTGTTTGCTTGTGGTTAAGGAATCTTAGGTGTCAATATAAAACATATTCCTAAGCCAGGAAAGATTTTGAACGATTACTCGTCTCTGAGACCCCTATGTTTATTGGTGACTCTAAGTAAACTCTCCGAAGCATTAGTGCGAGGGAAACTGGAAATAGAACTGGAAGCCGGTGAAGGCTTGTCTGAAAACCAATTTGGTTTCCGAAAAGGTAGATCTGTTATCCAGGCAGTAGAAAAAGTGCGAAGTATGGTAGCAGTATGTAGAAATAAGTGGTGTGTTTTAGTGACGCTGGATGTAAAGAATGCATTCAACTCGGCAGCTTGGAACATTGTTATCCAAGAATTACGTAGGAGAAACATTTCAAGTTATAGGAAAAGAAATCAAATATTTACTGCGTTTTCAAAAGGTCCATGGACTTGAACAAATATTTTTCAGTGATTCCATTATAAAAGATTCTTTCACAATTTTATTCTCTTTAATTTAAGTGGTCTAAAATCCTAGTGCGATGATTTTTCGCTGAGTTATCGTTGTTCAAAGCAAAAAAGTCAGTTTGACTTTGGTAATTAATTACTCGAGAAATAATGATCGTACAGAATTATTTTTTCTAGCAATAATTAACATTTTTTGATAAAAAAAAATGGATTACTACTAAAAAAATATTTTCAACCTCAATTGATTTTTAGCAAAAACGACGAATTCAGTCATTCCGAACACAATGCAAAAAAAAATTGTGTTTATTTGTTCCAGGTTTTTGGCATGGGAACTACATTTTCTATTATATTACATATAAAGAATATGCATTCTCAAAGGTGGCTAAAGGATTTAAGTGTAATGTTTCATATACAACCATCCTCATGCAATATATCATCAAATACAGCAAAGGTATGTAACTGAATTTAAATATAATAAACCGAAATTATATACACATATAGAATCATATTACGTTATACAAGATTTCTAGCTATTTATTTTACATGTCAGTGACCTTGAAACTTTATTTTCGGTTCTAAGTTCGCTTCGGTTTTAATTCGCTCGTATGGCACTAATTTTTTTATAATTAAAAAGTTACAAGTATTATTTTATACTTATACTGGATTCTAGGTCAGATAAAACAGAATCCCATGTTAGCACTTTCAGAGAAATAGTACCTATATAAAAGTTAAATAGATTCGATAAAATCTATACAAGACGAAACCAAAAAAATCGCTTATGTGAATCAACTTTAGTTTCTAAATGGACATATATGGATTGGCGAATCGTTTTTGTAATGTCTAATTGTTGATGTTATTAACAATTGTTCGAAAGAACGATTGTTTTCAAACCATTCAAAAGTGGTTTACCATTTTTCATAGTTCGTTTTAAAGAATACTTGTATGTAATACGAAAAATGTATTTTCTGTTACAAAATAAAATTGGCATCAAAAAATATCACAGGTGTCCATGTACTTGCGAGTACAATTTTCGATCATAAATGTATAAAGTGTCATAAATAGATGCCATAAAATATTGGACTTCGAATCACAATCACTGAATTCTTTCTGAACTATTACTCGTATTTACTTATTTTAGGTACCACTTGTGCCACCTAATACATCTTATAAGATTAATATTCAGGTTGAAGAATCTGTCAAGGAGATTAATCAGGACAAAGAAAACCTTTCTCTTCCATTACATAAGATCCCACATTCAATTCTAAAGGTTTATATAACCAAGAATTGTCAAATTCAACATATATTTTCAGCAAAAGTTAATATGATTTCAATGGAACACGTAAATGTATAATACTCGTATCATATAAATAGTATCATAAATTAACTGTATTGGTAATTTTTTTATGCCGTGTATATATTAGATGTTTAGATATATGTAAATATATTATATGTACGAAATTAGTAAATAACAGTATGTGTTTAATTAAGCATATGTTGGTAAAGTAGTTTAAAGAAATAAAATACACAGATATTTATAAAATTTTAAATATTAAATATTTGTAGGTAACTAATATATTGTTTTAATTATTATAAAAAAAAATCGATGTTATTCTTGTGTACACTATATATAGGGTGTCCCAGTTGGAATTATAGGATTTGAATTGCCCGCCACTTGTGTTCTGTCAACGATGGAGCGTCAATGTTTAACGACTGTCATCTACAAACCATACGACGTCAACATACCTGTGATAGCATTACCAGCTTTATTTTCTAAGAAGTATGGTCCAATTATTCCACCACTCCAAAATGTGCACAAACCGTGCATCTCTGTAGATGCTTGTTTGTAACTTTTAAATGTTGTGTCAACTGATTTTCTTATGCTGACAGATGCAGATCTTTCTTTAAAATCTGATGCGTGTTGGCTCTTAATAGATTCAATTGTTATGCACGACATCGAATTAATGTGTTTGGATACTCCCTTACAATTTCTCTCACTGCAGCAATATTTTCATCTGACCGACCACAACGAGGACTTATCAATAACGAGGTGCTTCATTTTATCCTAATTTTGTGCGAATTTTTGTTAATGCAACTGTATTTTGGATGCGGCTTGTATTAACATGTGTATTTTCTAATTATAATATTGTTTTCTTTAATAGTAAGTTTATTTTTATGATGTTAAAAAAGAGCGTAATGAAAAAATAGCGTGTTGAGTAGGTATAATAATAAAATGAGAAAAATTAAGATTGAAGCTGAGGACATTACTGATACTGATGTGTCTATGAAGGTAGAAGAAACTACTGAATTAACATACGAAAAAAATTGCACCACTCATCATTACTAAACCAATGTTTTAAAGAAAACTTGGCAAAAAGTGTTACATATTGATTAAGAAAGGTTTATTTCATATTATTTTCAATATCAATTCATTTTCAATAGATATTGTTTTCTTTTTATATAGTAGTGAAACATAAAACATATTTTCGATGTGAGTTAAAGGTTGTGCAAACAATAATTCGAAAAGGTGAAACAGGAATTGTAATATTTGCTGGCGACATTGCACCTATCGATATCATGTGTCATCTACCAGGTGTTTGTGAAGATAGAAACATTCCTTATGCATATGTACCAAGCCGAAAGGATTTGGGGGCCACCTTAGGAGTTAAACGTGATTGTTTAACTGTTTTGATAAGGTCGAACAGTGAATATGAAGAAGCGTTTAATGAACTTAAGGAAGAAATAACTCACATGAGTGTTGTTCTATAATTATTGAATTATAATTAATATTACATAAAAATAAATAAATAAATATTAATTGTTATTATTTATTTGATAATAGTATTGAGTTCAATTGCCTCTTAACAAATAAAATTGTTGTTGGGGCCTGAAGAAAAATTTGTGTCTTTAAGAAGTCTCATTTGCACAAGAATGGTTACATCCTGATTTCAAGTCACAAGCAAAATATTGTCAAGAGTTTATTGAGAACTTAAATAATGATGTTTTATTATACATTACTTTTATATCAGATGAGGAATGACTCCATCTGGATTATCTGAATAACTAAAATTATAAAATCGTGACCCTTAGAAAATCCGTATAACTATAAGGAAACCAGTTTGTATCCACTTAAAATAGACGTGTGGGTTACAATGTTGAGAAGAATTAATTACCAGCCCAAAAGTTTTTCATAAAACTGACAGCACATAAGATACCGTAATAATATTTCGCAGCCATTCGATCAATTACATGATGACAAGCTAAGAAATTGATATTTGTGGATATAGTGTAACAGCTTAGAGATGATGCAATATCACTACATTATACAAATTTATAAAAATTCATAAATTTAAGAATTTTTCGATTATCTAATTAATAACCCCTGCTAGATATTTATCTATTTGAACATTTAAAACATTTGTCTATAAAAATCCTAATCCTGAACTTGAAAATGCAATTTCTCAGAGAATACAAATTATAACTACGATTAAACAGAAAATCTACAAAAAGTGCACAGCAACATGGAAAGAGTTCATTTATGTCTACAAAATAATTGTTACCACTTTCAGCATTTATTGTAAACCTTTGTAGTTTTAATTTAATATTCTTTTATTGAAGTGTGGTGTTGTATATTGTACTGAAATGAGAGACATCAAATAAACATGAACAACAAATAAATGGCATACATAAAACTTCTAGATGTATGTACGTGATTTACTGCTTGCCTAAATTGTTAAATAAATGCTGTCGATCGAAGTAATCAAGAAGGTTCACTATTATTTAGTTCGAATGTTTTTTTTTTCTATGCTAGATTTAAAAAAATACTTGTCTGTAAATCCAATTGGCAGAAAAGTTTCGACAGCAAGCATGAAATCAACCCAAGATTATATTTTTTAATAAAAGATTAATTCACTTTGAAACTTTATTTTATAATTAAAATAAGATAACAAAGTTATTGATTTAACATAGTCTTTGATTTTAGTATTGATATAGTAGTTATAGTATCAAAAACAATGAATAATATAAGATGTAATTTAAATTATAAATGTATTTTTGCTAGTTCAATAACAATTACTACTAATAACCCAAGCATTATTAGATAAAAGTAAAGTGAAAAGTTTGTATGCTAGCATTGTACAGAATTAGATAAGTTCATACATACATAACCTATTAAAAAAAATTAAAAATGAAAATATATCTCCGACAGGTAAAACAAAATATGAGATATTTTGTAAAACTGAAACTTACTAATTGTGAGATCGTTAATGACACATTTTCTTTGATCACTCCACATACAATGGCTCTCAAAACTATTCGTACCTTCGGCGATAATACCCATGACGCTGTCTGATCTATTCTGCTTTGCAAATTCTGCATTGCAGTGTACATTCGTTGTTACTTCCATATTAGGAGAACACATATGCAAACAATTAGAGACACTAATACGCTCTTGGAAAGTTGACTTTCATTTACATATTTAAAAGATATGTGTAACGAAAGTCACAAAACTATTCCTACGGTTACTAAATACAACAGAAAAAAATAATCTAATATTTTGTTGGCCCATCCCTTGCTGGAATAACCGCCTGTAGACGCCTTGGCATACTGCTAACCAAATTCTAATTAATATTTTCATCAATGATGTTCCAAACTTCCTCAAGTTTCACTTATAGGGTTTCCTTGCTCGATACCTTACATTTTTATACTCGCGTTTCAATTTCAAACCACACATTCTCAACTGGAATGAGATCAGGGCTTTGGGGGGTGTTTCGAATCAATGAGGTACATTGTATAACGGCCACGGTCTTACAATATACACCATATGTTTAGGGTCGTTATCTTGTTAGTAGTATCCGTCGTTTAACCTTACTTTTCTCGTGTCTCTTGGTATTTTTTTTTTTTTAACAATATACTGTATAGTTAACTTACTTCTTCCTATTAATTTTCCAATTTCATTATAATACATGCCATTGAAATACTTGTTCTTGTCCCTTTCTTGTAGTTTCGCACTTTCTAGGCCACATGTTGACAGCTTTATGCATATTATGAGAAACTAGTCCTACGCGACCTACGTATTTGTGGGGATTCCCAGCCAACCAGAGACTAATTCTAAGATTCGTCTGTAGATGGTATTGTCCAATAAGTTGACTATGAGTAGCCGTATGAATAGTTTTGTGACTTTCGATACCCCGTATTTTTTAAACAAATGAAAGCCCACTTTGTAATTATGTATTTATTGTCTCCATTTTTGCACATGTGTTGTCCTAATATGGAAGTAACAACCAGTGTACACTATAATACCAGTTGTAATATTAAATAAATAAATAATGCAGAATTTGCAAAATAGAAAATATTAGACGACGTCATGGGTATTATCGCCAAAAGTACGAATAGTTTTAAGAGCCGCTGTATATCCCATTGATGGCAAAAATGCATTTTTACTAACTGTAGAATCATTCATTAATATTATAAGACGTATCGGCCAATAGACTTATACCAAGTGTTAATTTGAAAGGAAAAATTGCGAAGGTCAGAGTAGAGTTCCTGTTGCCAATTCCATAATAAAATGGGTTTTGCAACCCGTTTTGTATATCACAGATAACCAGCAGACTTTTATAGTATTGACCCAACAATTGTCCAAACTGTTTAAATATATGACAGGCAAATGTTTGACAGAACGCTACCAAGTTAGGACCCATTGAAAAACCAATGAATATTCATTAAATCCTCTTGTAAACTTCCATGCATAAACAATCTTTTTAGTACATTAAAGAGATCACTTCCACAGTCTAATAATGGTACAATTTACAATAGTTTAACTATTCTCACATCGAGTATTTTATTCACAATTATGCTATACATTAGAAATTGGCTAATAATCAATAATAAATTGTTTTTAGAACAATTTATCGTGTTAACTAACTAATATATTTCTAATTGTGTTAACGAAAACTGTAAAATTAGTTTCAAAAGCATATTTTAAAGTAAAATATATTTACAATAATTGATATAGTTATATTTTCCTCGTTGTCCTTGAAGTAACATTTAAAAATTAAACGCCACGTACCTACTTATTCGACGTTTGTCATTTAAATGTCGATTTAGTGGAATATTAATAAATGCAGGCGTAGTAGAATATAAGAAAATAACCCAAGAAATTAAATAACCCGCGTGTTTAGTTTCCAAAAATGTCTATCCAAGTAGATGGCCGCCTCGGTGGCAACAATTGTCACTGCTATTGCCCTTTTGTTCTGTGGTATGTAAACATTCTATTATAAACATTCAGGTTACATTATGTAAACATTCTATTCTGTGAATGTGAAACATCCTATTTATTATTTATGATAAACAATACGATTGTTCAAAGTCGAAAGTTCAGAAATATTCGCAGTTAATCAGTTTATGTCAACTACATCTGTAAATGTATTGGTTTATGTTTAGTGAATACTTCTGAAGCTGTAATTTAAGTTAAGAACTATCTGACGATTGCAATATAAAAATGTCACATAATATACCGGATTTTATATCGGGACCATTAGATGTATATAGGAAACAAGCTTCTTTTAACTGGAAAAAATTGAAGTTATTTCTGGATACTGAGGACATCATTATATATCAGGTAGTTATATATAAGTGACCCCCACAAGTCTCCATATGCGTAGCACAGATTACTGATGCGTAGGTAATATTATTTGGTCAATTATTGGTATTGTTTGGTTGGCAAGGGTGTTTGGACGAGTTAATTTTCCCGACCCCTGGTGGAAATTGGTATAACTTAAAGCAATCAATTTATATTCGCTATTACCCAATAAATATAATTTGTATTCTGTTAAAGTATTCTTAGGCTGCTAAACACAATTCAAATGTTGCAAACAATCTACAATACCTAAAACGCATAAAAGCAAAAATTTTACTATTTCCGCCTTTTTGCGGTACAACTACCTACACCATCTATCGACTAATTCTCCAATAGGTAGACGCTTCCAACATTCGTTGACATTGCTGGAGATGATCTGTGGCTCGATACGGGAATTATGAAGTGTATTTAGGTACAATAATATTTCCTTAATCATAACTATTTATTATTGTTGTGAAATACGTGGATAAGATGATATAAGAATAATATACGTAATAGGCCGTTATAATTTGCTTGAAATCTAGAACGCCGAACACTTTAAAAAAATAATATTTTGTAGATTACTCCAATTCTCTTACGAAAATATTTTTTCTCACTCTCATTGGCGCCACATGTCATTTACCGAGACAATAAGAATAGTATACGCAGTATGCAAACAAAATTAGTTTCAAATTTAGAAGTGGAACGCCCTTTAAAAAACTAATATTTTGTGGACCAATTACAATTCGCTTATGAAATTTTTTTTTCAAATCCTTATCCTCATTGGCTCCACATGTCGTATAGTGGGTTGGAATAAAAACAGGGTGCATATATCTAAAACGTGGAACAGCCTTTAAAAGAATTGTATACCTATAATATACTTCCATTTGTTTTATGAACATATGTTTTTCTCACCCCCATTCGTATTGGCGCCAGATGCCATATAGTGGAATAAAATAAGAATAATAGTATTATTATACCATCAAAATTTTGTTGCGATAACCCAGAACAACCTGTATAAAAATAAAGTTTTATTTGTCATTCGTTTATAAAAATAATGTCTTCCTCCCTAAAATGTGGTGATAAGTTTTCTAAATAATAATACTGTTAATCGTTTATCTTTTATTAACTGGGATACGTCTAATGAAAAAAATGTCATTATAGTTAATAATCGAAAAAGAACTATTTGTAATAATTATGTATTCATTTGTTGTTTTTTTTTTTGTAACAAATATATACTGTATATAGAAAGCGCTCTCTACAGAGTGATCAGCGAAGCAGTATCGTATATGTATATTATGTATTATATTATGGACACCATAAAACACTGAAAACATGTGTGTAGAAGTGTTTAAGGCATTTAGTAACAAACACTGAAACTATCCAGCTAAATCGATTAAGACCGCATACCGACTAATGAGTTATTTAGCTGTTCAACTGGAACCAGTCTAATATAGCCACTTTGGAGTAATATAGAAACACTGTTTTACTTGCTGTTTCTCTTGATGAATAAAAGATATTCTACTTTTTTATTTACTCGACATCGTCGGTTATATAAACCACCTTGTATAGGACGTATTATACATAAATGCAAGCTTATTATTATATAACTTATATATATATATATATATATATATATATATATATATATATATATATATATATATATATATATATATATATATATATATATATATATATATGTGAAGCCAGCAGAATTTTAGTCATTTATTTATGAGACATGTAGTATAAACTATGACATCAGCTTTCGGCGTGGTTTCCTGTGGGTAATCTGTGGTGGTTTCGATAGAGGGACCGACCATTGAATAGTTGAGATATACGCACCAATCTGTTCAGATATTCACTTATAATATCTAAGAATTTAAATAAATTGGGGTAAAACGAAAATCGGATTATTATTCACCCCATATTTCTTAACAATATATATATATATATATATATATATATATATATATATATATATATATATATATATATATATATATACCATTGTTCTAGCAAGTGCATAGTTAGCTTATTCATTACATACCCAAATAGCAAACTCACTGATGTTTTATTGAACACTCAGAAGATATAAAAAATATATCAATGAGGTTGACTATAAGCTATTAAATTATGAGGTAAACTTTAAAATATTATAGATATAAGAAGTCCAAATACCCTAAAACGGTTCATATGATTTAGCCAAGCTTAATCGAGAGTTGAAATCCTAATATAAACGTTACATAGACCTGGACATATATTCTATTTTCTAAAAAAACTTCTATAAACATACGTGTATATATAAAAATGTTTGATTGTACCTATTATAACTTCTTTTCAGCAAGACCTTTTCAAGGACCTGCAAAAACATGAAGAATTTAAAATTGCTCCACCTTTTCAAACCATTGACGAAATACGTCGACAGGCTGCAAGACGAGCACTAATATATAAATCTATTGATTTACTATCACTGGGAAGTGTAATTACAAATTTAAAACGACCTAGTGCTTCAACGAGAATTTTGATGCATATTTCACCAGCATCGAGTATAAAATACAGCGTTAGCTATGTATTGTTTGTAACAGCGATAATGAATATGGGCTCAGAAAGACATTTACATTTTATTAATGATGTCGAGAATAGCAAGGTAAGATAATGTGTCATTTTATTAAGTAAAAGTAGACATATAGATATTTTTATGGCTGCACAACACTTAGGAAGTACAGCTAGTCAAGAATAGGAACAAGTCTCAAAACTGCGCTATCGGACCGCCCACGAGGTGCGCAGTAAATAGTCTGATCTTTACTCAATCGAATTGAGACCATTGCAGAGTGAACATCGATGAATACATATTGAATTGGATATTTTTACTGATAGCCATGTAAGAAGTTTCTATAAGTCATGATTGTTACATAATTCATTATACACCTCACTCAAGGGAGTGTATCGGCACCTGAATTTCTGTAATCCTTTTTTGCAAAGAAGGTCGTAATTCGTTAGGATGTCTGATACATGTATTCACGAGTCTGAATCATAGTCGTCGATATTGAGATAGTATTACATCAAATAATTGAATTTTCCCATTTTCCCTGAAATATCAACCTACCGAATACTAACGAGATAACGCGTTTGTATTATCGAGAGGGAATTTAATGAGCTACTTTCGAATTAAGTATGCTTTTGAACTCGATTTTGTCCTTCTGTTGATCAAGAGCATAATTAAGTCCCTAGTAGGGATGTCTCGTTACATTATTTCTCAGTAGTAGGTACATATTAAAATCCAGTGCGGGGAGATTCTGTGTGTGTGTTGTCTAGAATATACATATATATCCTGCCCTTCCTGATGAATCCCAAAATCCATGCAAATCAATAATCACGCATTGCTAAATCACAATTTGTCATTGTATTAACCACAATTATCGGCAATATGGTATGGAAGATTGGATTCTGGTTGCTATTCACATTACCGTTTAATTGTAATATCGATTGATATTGAAATGAAGCACAGAAGCAAGATCGTTAAATTATAATACGAATAATGAGCACATAAAGGTATAAATTTTTTAATAAAGCTTGTTGAAGGAGTTAAACAAATGGAAAAAATTGCTTTAATAGAACATTAAAATAATAACGTCGAAACACTAGCCATATACACTAAAAACTGTCAATTAATTTAGATTGATTTCCTCTTCGAATGTATCTTCGGGTCTTTTATACACTACGCACAAAAATTAAGGGATCTAAACAAATCCTATTTTTTTATCATTGAGTTTAATTATTAATTACTCGGGAAATAATCATCGTACAGAAAATTCAAGTAGAGCTGTAAGCACTGCAAAGTATTATACAAGTCGTATTTATTGCATTTTTATAAAAAAAAATTCGGTGTGAGAATGTTGAATGAGAAAAAAGTAAAAAATCGCGTATTTAGGAATATTCGCTTAACTTGACATAACTTTGCAAATAATAGATAAACTAAGGATGTTGAGTGTTTCTTTTCAATATCAAAGTATCCTAAAGAAACCTTGAAAATTTCAAAGCACTACGATTTTTCCCATTGTGTTCGGAATTTGTCGTTTTTGCCAAAAGTCAATTTAGGAATGAATTTTTTATTTTTTATTCATTTTTTGAAGTTGAAAATATTTTTTAGCAATAATCCATATTTTTTTATCAAGAAATGTTAATTATTATAAGAAAAAAAATGCTTCAAAGCAAAAAATTAAATATTTGCTTTGAACGACGATAACTCAGCGAACAATTATCGTACAAGGCTTTTAGACTACTCAAATTAAAGAAGATAAAATCATCTAAAAAAGCTTTATGATGAAATCACCGAAAAAAAAAAAATTGAAGTCTGTGGACCTTTGGAAAGGCAAGTAACAATTTGGATTTTTTTCCGATGTTTTTCCTGCAACTCAAAAACTGCTGATGATAAAACAATTTCTAAACTCAAGATCTGAAAACTAGAAATTTGGAGTTTCAATTTCCTTTTTTTAAAATTACTCTACGACTATTTTTCTCCATATTACAGCTCTTTGAGAATCACCTAAGGATTTAGGAATTTTTTATATCCCTTAATTTTTGTGCCTAGTGTATTTCCAGCAAATATATGAAATAATAATTTTATAATTGACTTAATAATCTTTGCTATTTTTTAGATACTCGGATGTTACTGTTTAACAGAAATAGGTCATGGTAGTAATACTAGAGGAATGAGAACTACTGCCACATATAATGAGGAGAAAAAACAGTTTGTTTTAAATTCTCCCGACTTCGAAGCTGCAAAATGTTGGGCGGGAGGTTTGGGTCAAACATCAACTCACGCAGTTGTCTATGCGCAACTCATCCTAAAAAACATTAATCATGGACTACATGCTTTTGTTGTTCCCATACGTAACCCAGAGAATCTTTTGCCTTTTCCTGGATTAATAGTTGGAGATATGGGCGAGAAAATCGGATTGAATGGTGTTGATAATGGGTAAGTAACGAAAATTCTTCCTGGTTGATGCCATTAATCTAGTATAGTTCACTGCATCTTTTATGAAACAGTAAGAAATATATGTATTAAATAACATAAAAGTTGTAGGAAATTTTCAGAGTGTCTTTTAAGTTTATATTAAGTATACTAAATGAACATACGATGAGATCAAGGCATGCTATAAACATTTAGAAAATAATTCTTATTATAATTCTTTATTACTGATTTCTATGTAGTTTTATTTTGTAAATCTACAAATTTACATAAATTATAAATTTCCCTCCGACACATTCGTGTTATGTAATGTTTTTTTTTCTTAGAAAGTTTCACAGAAAAAAATCATCAACTTAATATAAAAATTAACATCCTTATTGAGTGAACTATTTTCTTTTAGTGATCCATTAATAAGAAAAGATTATTATTTATAGAAGATCAATAAAAGATCAATAACTGGTTAATACATTACATTATGTTATATGGGTTTGGGCCTCATTAGCCACTGATCGCATGGGTAGTCCCTTAGCGATCCCCTCTTATCCGGGTCATTATCCAAAAATGCTATCCCATAAAAGGAACAATTTAGGCACGTCCCCCGCTTTAAGCCTCGCCTCCTCTAGGATAACAGGGGTCCCTAATATAAGGTACCTCTTCTCCTCCAGTGCGGGGCAGGTGTAAAGAAGATGAATCGCGGTTTCCTCGTCTTCTTTACAGTATCTGCAGGCCGGGCTGTCAGTCAGCCTCAGCTTGTGCTTATATGCATTCAGACTACTATGGTGGCCCGTTATGAATCCTACCAGGGTTCTGGCTTCGGTTTGGGCCTGTTCAATTTAATGAATTCTTGGGCCCATTTCTCGATCTCTGAGTATCCGATGAAAAGTTTGGTTATTCGACAACCCGTTACTCCTCTCCATCTTTTATTGTGCCGGTCTCTTGCCCAGCGATTGATGCGGTTTCTGATCAGATTCCGACTTATTCCCACTGCAGGTTCTGGTCCGTAGAGGTTTTCTCTGGTCCCTAGTCTGGCAAGGTCTTCTGAAATTAGATTTCCCTTAATGCCATTATGCCCAGGTATCCATAAGAGTTCCAACCGGTCCCTTCCCTGCCAAGTGGTTCAATGATTCATAACAATTATAGACCAGCTTCGACTTTGTCGTTGCTGAATTCAGGGCTGCCAACGCCGGCCTGCTAAGCGAGCAGATACATACCTTCTCCTGGGTCCGATTTTGGTCGGCCCCCAGAACACCGTATGTAATTGCAACTAGCTGGGCCTGGAGTGCGGTAGTGTATTTGCCCAGGGAGAAGGTTTTACCTATCCCATCGCGTCGCCTATACACCCCCGCACTCACTCTGTTCCCACTCTTGGCTCCATACATGTACCAGATGTATCCATTAAGCAATAATCCAGCTCGATCCTCCATCCAGTCGGTCTTACTGGTGAGGGTGATCTTATATTTCTTGTCAAACAGGAAGTAGACACCCGTACTGTCAGAGGGCATCCATAGGAGTCCCTCCTCAGCTAGCTCTCTTGAGAGTCTATTCAGGTCCTATCTTACCTTCCTATCCATGTTTCCCACCCTGTGCATTGCCTTTACGGCTTCCGCTTTCAGGGTGACATCAAGAGATGATAGTTGTGAACCGGGTTTGTCGCTCTCCCTTGAGTAAACTCAAAAAGGGTAAACTCAAGAAGGGCTCATACCCTGGATGCTGCTAAGCCACATCCCTTCATTTGCATGGACATGCCCTTTATCGGGGCCGCCTCATTCATACACCCATTCGCTTGGACAACCCTTACTTAGGGGCGCCATCATTCATACAAGTATGGACTCTTTAGAGCGCCCCCACCCCACAAGGCCCCCCCACCAACTGCAAGGTCTTACAGCCCCTAGGGGGGGACTGGTTAATAGGTAATATATACATTTTTATTAAGACAGCAATCAGATAATGTAGGGTGTCGATAAAAGATAGGGGGATTTATAAATTCAATACAAAAAATTGTAGTTTTATGTCGTCCCAATGTTGGCCCTCGTATTGCTGGCACTCCTCTAACCGAAAACGGAAATTAGCCGCCACGCGTCTTCGCATCTCTCTGAAAACGGTGGCCATTTCGTTGCGGATGTTGTACAGTAGATTTCATGGTTTGTTTTCATAAACTTTCTCTTTAGGGTATCCCCATAAGAAATAATCGAGGCGTGTATTATCGGGGCTTCTCGAAGGCCAGTTGATGATGCCTCGACGAGAGATCACTTTTTCCGGGAAAAGTTGATTGACAACCTCAAATAATTGGTTTGAAGTGTGGCAAGTGTGGAGCTGTCCAAAGGAGTTTGCTGTCGAGGTGAACACCTAAATATTTCACGCATGTTGATTTTCGTATTTCTACATTATTCATAAGTACGGGTGGGCTTTGTTCTTTTCTTAAGGTTTAGTTGTGTTTAGTTTCATTAATTTTCATTTTGCATTTCTTAAGCCATTCTTCTAGCTGGAAAAGTTTCTTGGATGTTTGCGGATGCAGTTATTGGGAATTCGTCTATAGACAAGAATGTTGTGTCATCTGCAAACGTGTGGGTGATAACGAAATTAGATATTAGAATGTCTGAAGTGTAGATTAAATATAAGATGGGTCCGAGATCGCTTCCCCGGGGAACACCAGCTTTGATGGGACGAAAATCCGAAGTTTCTCCATTTATTCTTATCCTGAATTATCTATCTGATAAGTAGGATCTTTAAACATTGTACGAGGATATTGTATGGCAAGTGTTTTCTTGATTTTATATAGCAGGCCGTCGTGTCAAAATTTATCAAACACATGACTCACATCTATAAAAACCGCCATACAGTATTTTTTCTCATCTATAGCTTCAGTAAGATCCACTCTAAACAACCTTTTCGCCTTAAAATATTCTTTATTTGTTCTAGGTTTATCTTATTTAAGAACTACAGAATACCCCGCGAAAATTTGTTAAACAGGCTCGGTGATGTAACGGAAGATGGGAAATACGTCACTCCTATTAAAGATCCAAATAGAAGGCATGGTGCTGCTCTAGGATCTTTATCTGGAGGTAGAGTAAATATTACTTGTATATGTGAAGCGATGGGAATTAAAGCTTTAACGATAGCTATTCGATATGCTGCTGTTAGAAAACAGTTTGGTCCCAATCAAGAAGTTCCCATTTTGGAATATCAGTCACATGTAAGTATTTTTAGTATATAAAATCATAATTGTTATGATAAATATAAGTATTTAGCCATAGAAATTGTTTAAAACCGTTAACAGAGATCAAGATCATCTATCTGTTCATATATCTTACGGATTTCGGGAATAGCGAGGAACAAATGAGGCAAGGGTGTCTCATTTGGAACTATATCATGTGATTTGTGAATAAAACTAATAGTATTTGATAAACTGAGGTTTTTTATTCTTCAACATAAAATGGAAACGATACGGCTACAAATGGAAAAGAATATCGTTCATATATGTCAATTGAGTTGTGTACGCTGACAGATGCAGATCTTGTTTTAAAATCCGATGCGTGGTGGCTCTTGACAGATTTAATTGTTATGCACGACGTCGAATTGATGTGTTTGAGTACCCCCGTACACTTTCTCTCACTGCAGCAATATTTTCATCTAATCAACCATGATGACGACGTATTGGTGTTGCCTTATCAATAACAATAACTGTTAACTCTGTGGGTCTTCAGTTTGCCCTAATTTTGTGCGACTTTTTCTTAATGCAACTGTAAATGACCGCTCATTTTCATAAAACAGTTGTTAACTAAATAAAGTATTCGTGGTTTAATTGTTAATCGCATCATGACGATGTCGTATGGTTTGTAGTGATATCCCATTACTAGTAGCAAGTTGAAATGGTACCAGAAGTCAAGAATAAAGCGCCGTTCAGTGATGGCACAGTTATAGCAATTTACAATGCTAGTATTTGGATTATGTAATACCCTTACACCTTTTGACAGGCTACTGGAAACTAACCTTAAGGAATATCAAGAAGACATGTCTCGTGTACATGAAAGTGCTTCGATAATTACGTGAAGAATTTGAAAGAAATGTTCAAGCTGAAGCGACATAGTTAAGACAGTTAGTATTCATTTCATCGCTATTTGCCAAATAAAAAACTCTCTATATTGCCGATAAATGGAACAGTTTACCTGAGCCTAGCCATAAAAACAAGCCACGGTAGGAGATAAGAGCCGTTTGGGATTTTTTATTTGACAAATAGCGATGAAGTAAACCAAAAAGAAGACCTCATACCCAGAAACAAACTAGAGGTACAGAGCCCTGGGTTTATGCGCATGTGCCAATACTGCTAAGTCACTAACAAGATTTAGGGAAACGTCCATAGAGAACGACAATCTTAGGTCGTTCCAGCAACTGACAAAGTCACTTCCATTAGCTCTCTTATTCTAAGCTACCACCTTCGCGATGAAAATTTTATAACGGATACTAATGTTAGGACGAAGCGCTGTACTATCCCAAATCCAAGACAGACAGGGAAACGTCATTAACTATATCATGAAAACTGTTGGCTATATCAGGCTGATGGAACACTTCGACAAGTATATGTACAGAAAAAAATACTAACGGCCGACTACCCTGCTTTAAAATAGTTCTCCACTTCTTTCATCATAATACATAATGGACGTCTAAAGAGGATATTAGAAAGCAGCGAGTGCAACGTATTGCGGTTTTATTTACATTTATTTTTTTTAACCTTTTCCTTTTTAAAGCAGCCTAACGAATATCAAACACCCTATGCATGTGGGGAATTAAGGCAGAGGTATTAACCATTCATGCAAAATATCTGGAAATATAACTATATTATTAAATTTCATCTAGCTAAATAATTAAAATATGTACCTAATTAGTAATTATTGATATTTGGATTATAAATCTGTCACTCAAATGTCATTCATGTCAGGAAGATTACAGCAATTGGTTGCCTTTTAAACTTTATTTTAGTCCTTGCAAGAAAAATCTTGTCTCTTCTTCTTGGTCCTGGCCATAATTTTGGGCAGACACATATTATGGCTTTTTGGAACATTTTCTGTGCAAGATATATATTGAAAATAGTTTCAACTACATTTAGTTGGATTTTCTGTATTGGTACCTATTGAGAGACTTGAAAATAAACTCTACTATCCATCAACAAGGCCAATCGATAACAAGATACGAAGGGTTTCGTAGGGGCTACATGGTTTCCCCAATTGACCTTAAAATATAACCAGGTATTTCCTTATTTGTATATTAAGCCGTTTTCTGTCTTAGCTGTCTTGACCCCTCCATGCATGCTTAGAGCTGCTCGTGTGATATTTGTAGTTGTGCATAATGCTTATTGTTCTCATGCCAATGTCTAGCTAAGTATTGCTTTGCTTTTGACTATCAACCCTTGCTTATTGCTGGCTGTTGTTGCACATGTCCTCAAGTACAGAACTATATGATAGATACATTGTACGTACTGTTCTTGCAGTTGAAGACATCTTTCCAACTCAGAAAATCATGGAGGCAAAGTACACCAGATCCAAATAAGTGTACTTTTATTTATTTACCTTTTCTATTTATATTATATAGACGATCAAGAGTTAATCCAGTTGAGCTCAGTGCTTCACCCCAAACTATTTTGCTTATACTTATAATTCAGAACAATTAGGTTCTAAGTCAACCTGCATATAACATACGTTTGTTGTTCATAGTAACACTAAAGATTTTATACCACCAGCAGATATTATATATACGTTGTAAACCGTATGGAAAGCCTTATAAACCGCGCTACAAGGAAGGACATTAAACATAAAATATATGTTATAATCACTTGGGAAATTATTTACTTTAGAGCAAAACTCTCAAATTCTCGCCAAATTTTGGCTATCCCCTATTTTCGGAGTTGTTGAAAACGAATTTGACTTCAGTTTTTGGCGGTGGGACACTTATAATTTGGAGAAAACGAATTTTCTTTGTGTGAAGAACTTTTCACACTTGATCACTTTTCTTATCGAATAACTTTCACTGAATAAAATGTATTATTCATTAAAATTTTCTAATTTATTTGCATTGTTTACAATTTTCATGAAGCCGTCCATTTGCTATCCAAGCTTTTTGGGTTATAGAGGGCACTAGGATAGAAAATGGACGGCTTCATGAAAATTGTAAACATTGCAAATAAATTGGAAAATTGTAATGAATAATAAGTTTTATGATAATTATGACGATTTCAATGCATGATATGTATAAAAGAAGTGTTGTAGCATCCACTTATATTAATATTAGGTATATATTATTAGGTTGGAAGTTAACGGAAAACAGAGAGTGTAACCATACACAATGGCGGATAATTTAAAATAATTTAACGCACATAACTTGAACTGTAACTAATAAATATGTAAATCATTAACCTGAATAATCGGAAAATTGACTGTTGTGTAATAAAACTAATTAAGTATTGTAATCAGTTATTAAAGAATTTTTATTTATACCCAAACGAATCCGAAGAACATTACAATGTTACGTATTTGAAATGTTAACTTATATAGTGGTATAACTATTTTCATACACATACCAATGAAATTCTATAAGACCAGTTCTATAAAGCCATTGCTTCATATGACGTACTAATATTGACATGATGTTTCTATGCGAAAAAGTCTTACTTATCTATACATACAATCAACAGGCTAAATTGTATTTTTTTTTTCTAGCAATATCGACTTTTACCGTATTTAGCTGCCGCATTCGTTTTAAAAATATTTAATGACTATTTTACTGAAATTTATTACCAGTTTTCAATTGACACATTGAGTGGAAATAATAAAGAGGCGTTAGCAGATTTGGGAATAGAAATTCATGCCATATCCTCGGGATGTAAACCAGTAGCGGGATGGGTCATGAGAGATGCTATTCAAGAATGTAGAGAAGCATGCGGGGGACATGGATATCTTAAAGGTAAATAATTATTTTGATAGCTGACTACCAACACATGCATAAGGGAACAATGTTTCAATTATGTTTTTTTTTGTTTTGATGAATGTCAATCAACTTTGAATGAAATACAAACAAGAGATGTAATTAACTTAGTGATCTATGTTGTCTAGGATACAGACAGTACGCTAATAAAGTATCTTTGGCGGGCAGCCTTTGCGCCATCTCGTGTTTGTTTCTTCAACCTTGAGTAGGTCGCAGCCTCAGTGTCATATGTTTTAAATGGATTTTAATAAGGATTTGTTTCTAAATAAAATGAAAACGAAACAATCAAGATGTAAGTGTTGTGTTGTCAATTGTGAAAGTATAGAGGGTTAAAATCGAGAATTACAATTTTACCATTTTCCTGGACAATCCTACGAATTAGAGAGAAAATAAAATGGATCGTAGCAGTGCGTCGTCGAAGGTAATTATTTTTTTTTAGATCTCCAACCATTATTAAATACATAAAACGTATAATTGCCGTTTTGTTAAAAAAATACAGGTTTTTTAGGCTTTACACATATAGCAACAGACGAAATGATGAAGAAATTAACTGAAATAGACTTATTTTTCGTTCAAATTTTACTCAAATGTATTGTTCCTGGAAAAGATAGTCAACCTCCATTCTTTTAAGTTTCTGCTGAGAACAGACACAGCTATATTTGTAAGTTAAATACATCAAAAATCTCTGTTGGACTATTGGTGGTGTGTCAGTACGAAGTTGAGTGCAATCACTTATTATCAATATATGTTTTCAAAACACTTGAAAAAATTGTTTACATCAAAAGTAGGAAATACTGTAAACAAATAGTCAATTGCAGCGAAAGATAATTCAAGTTTCATCTTCATAAGAAATATCAGAAGTCTCTTCTCAGCAGAAACTTTTTAAAAAAATGCAGATTGACTATCTTTTCCAGAAAAAATAAATTTGAATAAAATTTGAAAAGAAAGTCTATTCCAGTAAATCTCTAACTATATCATTTCATCTGTTGTTATATGTGCAAAGCCTAAAAAACCTGTATTTTTTAACAAAACGGCATGTTTATATGTTTTATGTATTTAATAAACTCCGCCTGGGGCAGTTGAGAGGGGGATTGAGTACCTTCAAGATTGTCACTGCCGGTCCCAAGCCCGGGTAAAGGAGGAGGGTTGCAGCGGTAGACTAGCTCTCTGCCATGCGTAAAAAAAATTGCTGCTAAAAATCCAAAAGCGCAGCCTCGGAACAAGGACGGATTAAACGGAAAACGACTCAGGCAAAGGAAAAAGAATATGAATATAGCATGTTGGAATATTCAGGGTCTAAGCACAAAAGAACATTTAGTGTTTAGAGAGCTTCACTCGTACAATGTCGATATTGCTGTACTTACAGAGACAAAAAAGAAAGGACAAGGAAATAAATATATAGATGAATATATATACTTTTGGAGTGGGGTAGAAAAAGCAAAAAGAGCTAAATCTGGCGTGATAGTAGCTATAAAAAAGAAATTTGAAACAAACATAATAAGCTGGAACCCAATAGATGAAAGAATAATAACAGTAGACCTTGAAATAAAAGGGAGAAAAATAAGAATATTCGGAATCTATGCACCAACTGATGATTCAGATAAAACAACAAAGGAAGAATTCTTTGAAAAACTCTCAGAGGAACTGGATAAGACACAAGATAAAATAGAAATCATCCTGCTAGGGGACTTAAACGGAAGTGTAGGTAAAGCCCTTGACAGTAAGATTATTGGACGACACGGTGAAGATGTGGTAAACGAAAATGGTGAAAGATGGATAGAGCTCTGCGAAGAACACTCGTTGAAAATCTTAAATGGATTCTTTCAACATAAAGATATCAATAAATATACCTGGATCCAAAAAACGAAAAATCTAAAATCTATATTGGACTACATTGTTACTAAACAAAACTCAATGATAAGACCCTTTGATGTAAAAGTGGGGAGGGGAGCGGAATGTGGATCGGACCATTTATTAGTAAAATCGACTATAGAAATAAGACACAATAATTGGAAAAAAAAGAAGACAAACAGAATATAAATTCTGAGAGACAAAAGGTTTACAACCTAGACAGCTTAAGAAACGAATCCACCAGCTTCCTCTACAAATTACGTTTGGCTCAGAAGATAAAAGACGAAATAACCGGAACGGTACAACAAATATATGAAGAGCTAAAACAGAAACTACATGAAGCAGCGTCAGAGGCATTAGGAACAAAAGAGAAAAGACCCAAAAACTTCTGGTGGAGTGACGAACTAAACGAATTGGTAGAAGAGAAGAAGAAGCTATATATCAAATGGTTATCTAGCAACAATGAGGAAGATCGTAAACAGTACAACAGATACAAATATATAGTTAAAAAAGAAATAAAAAAGAAGACAAACTTGGCATGGGACAATAAATGCACGGAAATAAGCTCAATGATAGGAGGATCTAGGTCCAGGGAAGCATGGAAAACGATAAACAACTTAAAAAAAAAACTCTAACGAAGTGAAAAAGATAAACCCTATAAGAACAGAAACATGGAAAGACTATTACAGTGATCTGTTGATAGAAAATAGAAGAGAATATCTGGACACTGGCTTAACCAATAGAGAAATAGAAGATAACACAATAGAAGAAATTACTCTAGAAGAAGTGAAGACGGAACTAAAAAAATGAATAATAGCAAAGCGCCGGGACCAGGAGATCTACCTATCGAGCTACTGAAACATGTTACAACAAAAGTACTGGAAACGATCTGTTACTATATTTAATAAGTGTTTGAGGGGAGAACCGATACCGACGGACTGGAAAGTATCCATTATAAATCCGATATATAAGAAGGGAGACAGAAGGAAGCGCGATAACTACAGAGGTATAAGTATAACTTCATCAACCGGAAGACTATATGGAAGAATCCTTAAGACAAGAATAGAGAAAGACATTGAGGAAATGGAGGAACAAAGCGGTTTTAGACCAGGAAGATCCGGTACAGATAATATATTTACCCTGAGACATTTAGCGGAAAAGTATCAGTCAAAAGGAATGGAACTCCATGTAACTTATATAGACCTAAAAAAAGCATTCGACTCCGTCCCGCTCCAGAAATTGTGGACAGCACTAGAAGAATCGGACATCGACACGGTATATATAAACGCAATTAAGACCATTTATAGAGAAAATCAAGCTGTTGTCAAGGTTGGAAAACATACCTCGGCCCCTTTCTCACCAACAAAGGGCGTGAAGCAGGGATGTTGCCTCTCCCCCATCCTGTTTAAAATTTACTTAAATGCTGCTCTAAAACAATGGACTAGAAAGTGCAGCCCGATGGGAATACGCTTAGAAAACAGTCACCTATACACCATCCTCTTTGCGGATGACCAGATAGTAGTCGCAGAGGATCAGCAAGATATGTCATACATGCTCAATAAACTTATAGAAGAATATAATAAATGGGGCCTAGAGATAAATACAGAGAAAACACAGTATATGGTTATAGGAGGTAAAGGAGAAGACATAGAACTGGACAGCGGGATGATAAAAAATGTGACCGAATATAAATACCTTGGGGTTACAATTTGTGAAAATGGGAGAGACGACAAGGACATCAGGGAGAAGATGGCTAAAGGAAGGAACTTGATAAAAACACTACATCCCATCTTGTGGAAAAGTAATATTACAATTAAAACAAAAAAGAATATTTTTAAATCAATAATAGAACCAGTCATGACGTACGGATCAGAGGTGTGGGTTACAGGCAAAAGTATGAACCAGAAAATACTTGCAGCTGAGATGTCGTATTGGAGAAGATGTTGCAGGTTAACTTCATTAGATCATGTCAGAAACGAAGATATTAGAGAAAGAATGACAGTTACAGACACTATTATAGATACAATAAACGAAAAACAACTAAAATGGTACGGACATCTAAGACGCATGAACGCAGAAAGAATACCACAGAAAATCTGGAATTGGACCCCATACAAACGAAATAAAAGAGGAAGACCACGCAAGAAGTGGATAATGAATATTCACAAAGGAATGGAAGAACGAGGACTACAGGAAGGAGACTGGAATGATAAAGAGAGATGGCGCTTAGGATGCGAGAAGCGGCGATGATGCTGCAAAACCTCGCACTTCCACTTACTCGCACACGCAAAAACACTTACTTCTTGATGGTTTCTTTTTCATTTTATTTAGTAACAAATCCTTATTAAAATCCATTTATAACATATGATGACACTGAGGCTTCAATCTACTCAAGGTTTAAAACAACATTCACAAGATGACGCAAAGGCTGCCAGAGAAAGATACTTTTCTAGCGTATATAGAATATAGATAGAGATGTCACTGGTGTGATCTCCTTCAAACAATTTGTATGTGAAATTTAAAGTTATTATGACGTTACAATACGGTGGATGAATATTTCAATCAGTATAATAAATTTACATAAAAAAAGCATAATTAGAAAAGTAATGCTGGTATTTGGAAAGGTGGACAGCCCATGTGGCGTCAGCACATGTGTATATTAATGTCCTTTTTGTGCAGCAGTGAACGCCACTTTTGCACAAATGCCTTGTTAACAAAGAGTTATATGGCTTGCTGGCATTAGTAATGGACATCTTTGAAAATGAAACATAAGCACTAATTATGATAAGAAAAATCCAGCTAGAATATGACGATTATATCCTTGTGAACAGTAATTTCGATTTATTTACTATTTATGAGACAACAAATCTTTACACATTAATACACACATTATTAGCAGAAAGAGCACTGGTTGAGACAGGTGTTTAAATTTGGCATTTTTTATACAGAATACTTTCTATTCGAGTACTTGGGAAGTGAATGAACACCTGTATAATGGATATTTTTTTTTTTAGTTTCCGGAATTGGAGATGTCAGAAATGACCATGATGCTAATTTAACATACGAAGGTGAAAACCACATCCTTATACAACAAACGAGTAATTGGATTTTAAAAATGTGGCCAATGGTTTTAGAAAATCAACAAATATCTACTCCGTTACAATCAGCTAATTTCCTTTCAAACAGTTTCAATATATTAAAAGAATCATTTACTGCCACTACTATCGAAGAACTTTGTATTCCAGAGAGTAAGTATTATATAATAATGATAATGATAATAAGTATATATAGTAGTATTGATCTAATAGTTTTTATTAAATAATGTGTGTAATATCTTAATTATTTGAAAATTTTACGAATTTATGTCTGTTATTCGAGGGATACACCACATTTTTGTCGCATTTGTAGTTTTATTAATCATTGTATGTATTATTAATAATATATGATATTAAAAGGCGTTTTAGAAATGTATAATAGCTCCAAACCTAACACAGTGTTGCCAGATGCCAATTTAGTCATTTCCCCATAACCGTGTTAAAATCTCTGTTGCCCAGAAGAATCCAAGACATTTGACACTTGAGCCCAAAATGTTTCAGGAGTATCATCGTTCGTCCACTCATATCTGTATGATTCCATTTATTGAGTGTGGTATCGACATCAATCCCGCAAAGATTTTTAAATGCAACCACCACATCAGTTATGTCTGGTTTCATTTGAGCAGTTGCTGTCTGTGGCGAAAAAAAGCTTATTTTTTCCAAAAGACATATTTTCAGGAATTCTTTTTTAAAGGTGAATACACAATTCAATCAAAAATTCTCTACATCGTTCTTTGATCATCTTAGTATCAGCTGCATTAATATTTACTGTTCCAATAAATTCATTAAAATTATATCCAAAATTTACACAGTCAGCTGATATTGCACAATCTTTGATATTAAATGTAGAATAGTTGAGTCTGCTTTCTTTTTCGAGTCTTAGTGGTGGAACAATCTTTCTTAAATATGAATGTAATAAGGAATTAACATCTTCCAATAACTTGAGAGGATTCGCATCGTTAGACTGAATAATCTTATTAACTTGTATTAACGGCTTCAATATAGAATGTAGAAAAGTCAAGTACAATTAATTTTTTTCATCATTCAGCATTAGGTATAGTTGATCAGCTACATAACACCTTTCTTTATCTTTTGCCAAATGAAAATGAAGCTTTAAAGCATCCCACTGTTCCAAAACCTTAGCAATTGCTTCCTGCCTTGCTAACCATCTTGTTCCAGACAATTTATTAATTTTTAATGGCTTTGCATTATTGGTGAGTGTTTGATAGAGCAATCCATATTCAATTTGCCTCTTTGAGCTACAAGAAAACCAGTTGTGGCACTCTTTAACAATAAAATCGAGGTTTCGTGGCAGGACATTGCAACTTTACTCTACGGCTAAATGAAGTGAATTACTCTCTTTTCGACATTTCAAAATAAATAAATGAAACGATTATTAAACGAATAAATGAGACGGTTTATTAAACATAAACTGTAAACCATAAACAGAAAACAGAATTCCAAACTGCGAGGCCGTCGAAATGTGGGATTCACAGAACGCAGAATGCTGTTTAGTGTTTACCCATAGGTTAGACAAGAATAATAGATTAGAATCTGCTTACCGAACGTGCCGCTTCAACCACGCACGTAGTGCTCGTACAACTTTAGACACTGGATATTTATATACCTCAACGCATATCTATCTCAGCCTTATTGTTTGTCTTTAAATTTTGCAATTTACACACTTTTAAACAATTTTGTATGAGAGATGAAAATGCCCCCTCGCATTTTTTGGGGAAAACTTTCCCCATGGAAATCGCTGATTTTTCTATTTACCCAAAAATTCCCCATCAGAAAAATAATTCCCCATTTTGGGGGAAAAAACTCAATCTGGCAACAGTGACCTAACATATAAATTTGACGTTCTTACCTTTAAACTATTTCTAAAAACCTGTGCTTTATATTTCAAAACACACGGGGTCTGATAAAAAAATACGGTGAATAATTTTATTATGAACAAAGTATCATAGTAAAATTACTTCAAATTTGAACTAATCCTTGGCTAGCGATTCAATTATCCCAACGTTGTTTCCATGATTGGAAGCATTTCTGGAAGGCTTCTTTCGGAAGGGTCTGCAGCTCCTTCGTCGTGGCCCTCTCAATGTCGGGAATGGTATCAAAACGTTTTCCTTTTAGCGCGGCTTTGATTTTTGGAAAGAGCCAGAAGTCGCATTGTGATAAATCCGGAGAGTAAGGCGGATATGGACAGACATAAATCTTTTTTAAGCCAAAAACTCGCGGATCAGAAGCGAGGTGTGACACGGCGCAGTGTCGTGATCGTTGATCAAGGAGGTAGCAATTGGCCCATTTTCTGGTCTCTTTATCCGTATATCGTTCTCACGAATAGTCAATCGTCTGTTTGAACGAATCTTCTTTCCACTTTTGCAATGTTTTCGTCTGATTTTGAGATCGAAGGACGTCCCGACCGTTGCTCGTCTTCAACCTTAAGTCGCTCATACCACTTGTAACACAGTCTTCAGATCACCACATTATCACCATACACTGATTTTAACATTTCATGAGATTATTTGGCACTTTCTTGCAACTTAAAAAAAACTTAATGCGTTGTTCGAAACCCATGATGCGCGATAGACACGGTAAACACGTCCTCACTCTTCCGTCTTTGGAAGCCAATTGACAAGTCACAACTTGTTCAAACTTGACACTGACTATCTCAAAGGATCAGGCTATCGAACGCATTATTTTACACAGATGTAGCGTCAGCAGTTTCTGCTATAAAAAATCATTCACCGTATTTGTTGATCAGCCCTCGTATATTAGCTAAGAGGATTGGAGTCTGTTCACTAAAAAAGGCCCTAGATGATCAATTTCTTGATCAAACAACTGAGTCAATCTAGTGACACGCGCTTCAATCAACTCGTCAATCAGCCCTCAATCTTTTGGTGTTTGTTCATTTTATTTGCGAGACTGTTACAGAAAATTGTAAATTCAAACAGGTTCCTAGATGGTTAATCACGCTTGATTCAATCTTTGATCATCTAGGGCCTCTTTAAGATAAGTTAAATGTATAGTACATAGATCTTGTTAATAACATATAACTCACAACGGAAATAAGTAAAACAACTACTACGTTTTTATACCACTATATTTTCACAGAAACGTGACTGCAGTTTCGACAATTATGTCATTTTCAAACGATGATTTATTAAACGATGATTAATTTCTTAATAACATATCATTTCACTGTATTCTTATTTCAACGTATTGCGTTATCTTGTTTTAGATATATTATCAATATTCAAATGGTTAATATGTTATTTATTGAAAAGGAGCTACGAAAAAGTGCAAGAAGAAGAAAATTCTGGAAGAAATGTTTTTTGGGCAAAGAATAACAGTCAAGTATATTACGAAAAAAATTTAGCAATAGTTTACATTCAGGTCAGTCATTTTCATTAATTCAATGTATATTAACAATTTGTTTATTTAGCTAGAGGAACATATACCAGAACAAATTTCTGTAATAACAATGGAGCCTTTTATTGTTATTAGAAAAATTTACACATGAACTAGTTCTTTATCATATAATCGACAAATTCTCTGAATTATTATTCTATGAATTATTTGAGCTAGTTCCTGGTAGGAGGGTCTTAGCTGGAATAATTTCACATAATAAATACACATTTTTAGATTTTGAACAACTTGTTAACATTACAAATACTTTTATACCAAGTTGATCGATGTATTGGCGCATTTTGTAGGCGCTATAATAAGCCTTAAATAAGTCTTAAAACAAAATCCTACTTTATTTTCCTCTTTACGTTGGGCTATGTTTCTCACTTGAATGGTTACAAAAAATTGTTTTTGTAGTTTCTAAAAAGACTTTTATATGATACCATTGATTCAATATCATCCATAGGTATCTGTTATAAATTGAACAGAGAGAAAAAAAGAAACTACACTAACAGGAGATCAATTTTCCACAAGTACCTAAAGATAACACGCGATTTCATCTTTTTAGATAAAGCTTTTTTAGACAATTTTATCCTCTTTAATTTGGGCAGTCTAAGAGCCTTGCAGGATGTTTTTCACTGAGTTATCAAAAGTTTCGATGAGTTAGCAAAAAAAGTCAGTTATGAGTTTGGTAATTAATTACTCTGGAAATAATGAGCTTACATAAAATTCAAGTAGGGTTTTAAAAACTGCAATGTATTCTTTACCAAGTCGTAGTTATTGGTTGTTGCTAAAATTTTCGGTGCGAGAATGTTGATTCAAAAAGAGGTAAAAAATTGCTTACTTAGGGATATTCGCTTAACTTGGTATAACTTTGCAATTAATGGATAGGCTAAAGATCAGTAACATATAAGTCGGAAATCGAGAAAGGAACTACCAAAACCGCCAAGCGGTTATCAAGTAGTCCCCGAATAGCAAAGCTATTATATAATCGCTATAGGAAACAACTACTCCTCGGGCTAAAGCCCCACCAGGCATTGAATTACATCTAAAAACGAACCCCTTTCTCGTGTTTCTGCACGATCAGACAAGGTTTCAAAAAATAAAACCCGCCACGGGTAGGATTCGATATTTATCCCGTATGGGAACCGAACGACATACAGCTGTTTCGAACTTATTAGTTCTCATCAGTGTCGTACACGGTACGCCGATCCAGGACAAATGCCGACTAAAACCCAGGCGGTATACATCTATATCGATACGATCTATGTCAGTAACATATAAGTCGGAAATCGAGAAAGGAACTACCAAAACCGCCAAGCGGTTATCAAGTAATTCCCGAATAGCAAAGCTATTACATAATCGCTATAGGAAACAACTACTCATAATTCCTTTCTCGATTTCCGACTTATATGTTACTGACATAGATCGTATTGATATAGATGTATACCGCGTGGGTTTTAGTCGGCATTTGTGCTGGATCGGCGTACCATGTACGACACTGATGAGCACTAATAAATTCGAAACAGCTGTATGCCTGTATGTCATTCGGTTCCCATCCGGGATAAATGTCGAATCCTACCCATGGCGGGTTTTATTTTTTGAACGACGATAACTAAGCGAAAAATCATCGTACAAGGCTTTTAGACCACTCAAATTAAAGAGGATCAAGCTATCTAAACAAGCTTTGTGATGAAATCACTGAAAAAAAATATTGAAGTCCGTGGATCTTTGGAAAGGCAAGCAAAAATCTGTAAATAAAATTTTTCCGATAGTTTTCTTATGATTACTCAAAAACTGCTGATGGTAAAAAATGTTGAACTCAAGATTTAAAAAATAGAAACTTGAAGCTTCAATTTGCTTCTTTTTTTTAATTGCTCTGCCACTGTTTTTATCCAAGTTACAGCCCTTTAAAAATCACCTAAAAATTTTAGATTTGTTTACGTCCCTTAATTTTTTTGCCTAGTGTAATTTAAAAATCCTTCATAATTATTAAATATCCAAAAATAAAAAAAAAAAACGTGGATAACCTCATAACCGTAGCACAACTAATGTTAGTTAGAGAAAAACAAAGCAAAAGATTCGCAACCAAAAACTTGATTGTGAATCTTAACAAATATATTTTTTCTTATTCGGTAATAATTTATTTATTTCATAATTTAGTTCATGTATACTAATGCATGTGACATAAATAATGTTAACATAAATATTTATACTAGCAAAAATAATACGGCTTGTTAACTAACAAATACTAAAGACATAAAAACATAACACTACATAATTTTTATTGATGCCCTCGCAATTTATATTTATACCTGAAGATAATAATGATATATAATTGCAGCACTTCTTTTTACACCGAATGCTAATCACCATTTCAAATGTTGACGATCCTTCCGTGAAAAATGTCTTAACGAAATTATATCAGCTATATGGGATATGGACATTGGAGAAACATATACCGATATTATATCAAGGTGAATTCGCACGTGGGCCTACAGCTGTAAATTTAATTCAAAATTCCATTTTGAAGTTGTGTGCAGAATTGAAAAATGATGCCGTATCATTAATAGATACAGTTGCACCGCCAGATTTTATTCTCGGTTCAGTTTTGGGAGCTTCTGATGGAATGGTAATTATGCAATTAAATATTTAAAACTAAATAACCGTCTCTTCATCACAAATCACGCATCTCCAACAAGACAATCACAGTTATATCGTATCATATTTACAAAATTATCACAAAATATAAAAAAGTGATACCTAAGGAGCAATGGATGCATTTCTTTAAAAGTTACAATTTTACATAGATTTTCAGTTGTGTCGAGAATTACATGAGGGTATGCCTCATGTAACTCATGAAGTGGTCTTCTTTTCTAATTTTAATTTCTTAAAATTTTATATTTTTTAAATATTCTATAGGGTCGTAAAATAGGACGCTCGAAATTTGTTAGGTAATAACGGTCATGTTGTTAAAGGAACATCTGCCAAATTTGTTGTGAATTGTTTAGTAATGTATGGCAAATCACCGTAGAAGGCTATAGAGCTTGATGGTCAAATTTGAGTCAACCGGTCTAATAAATAATCAGCCAACACCCGTACGTCATTGAAACACAAGGTCTACTGAAAACATTACTGCTGCACTTGAGAGTGAACGGGAAAACCCGATGCAGTCAATTTCTCATCATTTACAAGAACTTAGCGTTTCTGCGACTTCAACTTGGCGAATTTTGTGTCGCGACTTGGATCTGCACCCGTATAAAATCCAACTGACCCAGGAACTTAAGGTAAACGACCATAGACAACGCCGTGTGTTCGCTGATTGGGTTCTGGAATAGTTGGAAGTTGACCCAAATTTCACCAAAAAATCATCTTCAGCGACGAGGTCCATTTCTGGATGAATGGATATGCGAACAAGCAAAATTGTCAGGCTTTGGACGATATCAATCCACACGAAATACACCAGCACCTGTATCCTGAGAAAGTCACTGTTTGGTGCGAATTTATCTCTGGCGGAATCATCGGTCCGTACTTCTTCCAAAACAAAACTGGCATTGCCATAACCGTAAACGACGAATGCTACAGATCTATGATAAGCAACTTCTTGTGGCCTAAACTAGATGATATGGATACCGACGGCATGTGGTTCCAACAGGACTGCGCTACGTGCCACACAGCGCATGCCACGATGGACATTCTGCACGGGCGATTTGAGGGTATGGTTATCTCGCGCAGTGGCGACGTGAACTGGCCATCGAGATCGTGCGATTTAACGCCTTTATACTTCTTCTTTTGGGGTTCTTAAATCGCAGGTCTATGCGAATAAACCGCAAACAATTGATGCCCTCAAAGTCAACATAACGAACGCCATCCAGCAAATTCAGCCAGATTTATGTAACAAAATCATCGAAAATTGAACCTTCTGAATACGTGCCACCAAGCAAAGCCGTGGCGGACATTTGAACGACGTTATATTCCATACTCGATCACAGAATTTGTTTTATTTACGTTTAAAAATCAAACGTTCTTATCGAAAGACCCTTTAAAACCCATATATTTTCAAGGTCGATTAGTTCCTTAATGATGTTATGTCTTTAAAGAAAATGTATTAATTAATAGCGTTATATCATTAGCGAAGGATAACATAAATCTTGTAGTTGAATTTAGTGATGATTCTTTGACTTTGGGCAGAATTGTCAGAACCCAAAATGTACAGGACAGAACCCTCACTTTTATGAGGAGTGAATGTTAACCCACATCTCATTCATATTCATTTATTAATTTTTTTTTATCAAATCAGTTCGTAGATTACGTATTTACATGATTATTATATTTATTATACATTTTTTTATTTATCTGTGTTTTAGGTGTATAAACATTTACAATCTGCAATGCTAGCACCATCTCCCTTGGATAGACCAAAGTGGTGGAAGGAAATGTTTAATTGGAAAAACAATGGGAGCAAATTATAAATCATCATCTAATATCTATATATCGTAGATGTTACTTATATTACTTATTTGTTAATTATTAATAATATATAATATGTTATATAAATACTTAATGTGTTCAGTTTAACTTTTTTTATTGGGGTGGGGGGCATAGCTGGCGTTTATACTAACCAAACAAGAGGTTCCCCTAGATCAATTTTTTCGCCTACTTAAGCACTGCTCGCGCATATCCTCAAGGTATGGGTCAATATTCTTTTGACTATGTTAATAATGTGCCCATATTAGAGACCCTACATCCCCCTGGATTTTCATGAGGTTGGGGATACACGTCCTCTCCTATTGTATCGCCACCGCCATACTTTCCACGTATAACCACTTCCTATCACTCTCAATTATTGCACTTATCAGGGTCTCCATTCGTTCTCCAGCATCCTGTCATCCTCACATAAATTTATTTTTCATGTGTCCATCTCTGGAATTTGAGCAGCGTGTACCCTAGATGGTCGTACTCCTTGCAGTATGCACATTAGAACTGATTGTCTCTTCAATTCCTCATAGGTCACGACGAAGCAACTATGCCCAAGGGCGCCTGCGTGAGGTAGTACCCCACCTCTTCATATTTCCTTTTCGCTAGGCCTGTCTCGAAACAGCTCTGCCAATTTCCACGTACGCTTGCCTTTCCCTGGCGATGAGGTTTATCAGGAGTATACTCACTATAACTGGAACTCTTAGTGCGGCATAACGCTGCATTCTAGCCAATCTGTTCCTGGGCCTACCCACCTCCATTGCCGTTATCCAGACCGACGCTGCATAGAACAGAGTCGAATGTACAACACTCAGCAATATTCTTTTGATCGCCCTAGGCCCGCTGCAGCCATTAATTTCGACAGAGTCGTTGATAGTTTCCCCACTTTTTTCAGGTGCATAGAATACCTCAAACCGCTATATAGCCACGCTCCCAAGTATTTGATAACTTTACTATAACTTGATTTCCACCTGCTCAATCGTAAGGTGCGTCCAGATATGCAACAACGAAGCGTATCGTAACGCCGACGCGTAACTTACCATCGTGACACAATATCGCAACAGGACACATAATTTTCATCCGCAACAGAACATCGACGCGTAGAATCCTAATATCGGTTCGTAACAATACGCCGTTCCACGCATCGTATTTATTGTATAATAGTCCCGCCCAGACATGGAAGAGGGATGTGTAACATCAGCGCGGTAAAAGCCTTTGATGTGAAGGTGCGTTGACGTTCATTCGAACTCGAATTCAAGTTTCACTAGAATTCGAGTTCGAATGAATGTTAACAACCGAGGTACTCGAAGCCTAGCAATCGAATGCGTGTGCGCATTCCAGTAACTCAGTACTCACCGACGTGTTGGATAGTTATACGAATACGAAGACATAAATTTGCGTGTTTTGCCTTTAAAATGTCAAGATTTTCAGAAGACGACAATGTTAAATTTATAGAATTATATAGTGCACATCCGTGTTTGTGGAATCCAACTATAAAAAAGTATAAACATAGAGATGCGCGTGACACTACATTATAATAAATTATCAAGGCAATAGGTAAAGACAAATTAATGAATGAAAAGACAAAGGTAAAGAATAAAATAAAAAATCTGCGTTCAATATACTACCAAGAAGAAAAGAAAATAAATAGATATTACAATAGACCTTTTGGGAAGAATAGTAATTGTGATATGGATTGTGAAAGGCAAATAATTTACCTTGTCGATTCACAAAATAAACTATCGTTTATAACCTCTTAATGCATATTTTCAATTTTCGTCCATTATTACTCTTTCGTCAATACTGGATCATATATAGTTTATTTCATCGCTATTTGTCAAATAAAAAATCTCAAAACATAACCTTGGCTTGTTTTTATGGCTAGACTCAGGTAGACTTTTCCGTTTATCGGCAAAATAAGAAAGTTTTTTATTTTGCAAATAGCGATTAAATGAATAGTAAAACTGTAAACTAAAAATATGGAGTCAGATTATTATTATAGTTAAAGTACCTATATAAAATTTAAACTATACTTTTGGTAGTCTTTTTATGATTATGCAATTTATTTATTCTTCACATTCTTCCTTGAATCAACATTTAAATGACAAACGCTACACAACTGATTCTTTGCCGTTTGTCGTTTAAATGTTAACTTGGTAGAATGAGAATAGACGTGAAAGAATAACATTTAAATAACTCGTGCTGTCGTTAATTCCCAAAAATGTATATGTGAGTAGATGTCGCCACGATAGTAATATTGTCGCCCTTGTCACTCCTGTTGCCCTTGCTTCTTGTTATACATATTACAGTTTCCTATACTAGGTATTCTGTCTGTATGTCTATTTGGTATATTCTATGATTGTGTTGCTTGCTTGCAGATGAAAAGTTGTGGTTAGTTTTTGAATATATGTCTTGTGTCAAGTTTGAAGATATGAAATCGCCTACAGAGAAAGAAAAACTTGCTATAATAAGTTATTTGAGGGAACGCGATTGCTGTCCAAGATGTATTTTAAGATATTTAGGTTTTAAGGGTAGTGAAATGTATTTAAATGCAGAATGTTATTTAAATGTAAGATTAATTTTTATTTTGTTTTTTAGTCTTTAAGATTTTATTGTGGACCTTTATTAGTCATTAAGTTTTACATTGTCGTTTTTTTTTTTTTAATGGAGACTTAATTCACGTTTTCTTTTTTTAAATTACTGATTTAGTTTAATTCATACCTTTTACTACTTAGAACTAGAGACAGGACAATGACACACGTAGACAGACATATCAATGGCTTATAATTGATTGTAGCTATTGAGGCCATAAACAGTAACAAGGTGGCCCTATTACCCCCCTTTTTATGTTTCAGGGGCTAGATGACCACCTACACAAAATGAAAAAAACTGTCTCTTTAACGTATTAAATACCCTATACAATTTTTTTAATATAAAACGTAGTTGTAGTTAATAGGCAATAAAGGTTTTTTAATTGGAACTGAAATTTGCTCCGGCCCTTCTCGTCGAGATCCCGAGTTCAACGCCGAGTAGTAGCAGGATTTGGTCATTTTTTTTCCTATATGAATAGAAGACTATATGAATAGAAAAATAAAATAACAATATAAAAAATAAATCACTAAAGAAAATATGCCAAATAGCAAACAATTTAAGTTTTGGTAGTTTTTGATATATAAAATTGTAAATGTAAAATTAAATAATGTGATTTCAACATTTTTCTGTATCAATCAACAGATATTGAATCAGCAAACAATAACAGTTATTTTTAATAATAAAAAGTACAAAGTCTGAAGGAAATATGTATAACGTTAAGCTAAACAATTTTTTAATGTTCATACACATTTGTCATTATGACATTATTATACTCCTTATAGTGATTTATGTCATCTTATCTAAATTATGGCGATCTCTAATATTTTGGAATAAATAGTATCAATTGAGATGAAATTATTTAATTCTTCCGATGTAATGAGAAACACCTTTCTTTCATATTCAATTTTTTTTACAGGACAATTCTTTTACATTACATCTTTGAAAGAGCTAGTCGAGTTAAGATAGTGTAATATTTGAATTCACTCCCTCTCACACCAGGGTAGTATAAAATGTTAAACAGCAAAAAGAATAGATTCAATATTCATAATTTTTTATATACATTATCTATTCATCCCTGATCTATGTTGAAGGTGGTGAAAGTTACGGAGGTTGAGCAAGAGTTTAAAAAAATATGGACTAACTTCAACTAACCTGTACATAACTAAATGCAAGTTAGGATGTTCAGCTCATTTAAAAAAATATATTTGTGGAGCTAGATAAGTGCAAACATATTTCTTTAAAAATAAATATTTACCAATTTCATTTTCTATGTGCAAGAAATTATTAGGAAGTTGAAGGTCTTGCGAAAAAATATAGGGTATATATGTAGAGTTCTTTATATCTGTTTTTTATTTACTAATTTTTGGAAAGGGCGAGGAAAGTTATAACAGGAAAGAAGTTAAGAAGTAATTTGTAATACAATTATACATAAAACATTGTATGATAATACCTTTTCTTTTAATCTATGAGAATATAGATTTACTACTTTTCTTTTAATTTCAGGATTTGTGTGACGATCAAGAGACAAAAATAGACATACAATCAAAAAGAATAAAACGAAATCCTTGCCCAACTTGTCTTGACATATTTCAAGATTCAACTATACATACATATGTCGAGAGTCTTTTATCCACAGATGTCGATGAATTTAAATATCCAGATTTCGGGATATCCGTCAGCTTTCCTAAAAGCATTCTGATCAGAAATCGCAGTATTTTCATTCATCTGAAAGAAAAATTTCCATGTACTTATAATGATGTATATGGTGAGTACGTCATGGTTACCTCATGCAATATACGATTAATGAAACTTTGTATTGCAGATTTTGAAGGTTTAAGAAAAATTTTTCGCATTGTCTCTAGCGAAATCATTTGTCAAAGAATGAATAAATTTTTTTCCTCGAGCTCCAACTTAATTTTAGTATTTGAGATCCAATATGAAGATGATGAATCGGTAATTATTACATATTTATTAGTAAAACTGCTGCTGTTATTGGGTAATGGGTAAATGAAGGTATAATTCACGTCTGCTAATTACATGTGCATGTGAATCTCTTGTATTGTAACATCCATGGCTTCCTAATTTCGTACGAACAATTCGGTCTTAAAAAACCATTTACCCTGTGTAGTTCCAGACCACTCACTCGGTTTTATCCACGACAATAGAAGCGGTTTAAATTCAAACAATATTGGATGTAGTTTCATCATCATTGTACAATCTAAAAATAGGCACTATTCTATCTGTCTATTGTAAGGAAGACTTCTGAGGCCCCATGGAATCCTCTTCATATTTCTTTATTCGTTTTAGAAATACTGGTGTAGGTGTGTTTTTGACCACCAAATTAGGGAGCCATATATATGTAGATTTGACTACAATATGATATGACTAGTGTCGTGTGTAATTTAAGCCCCTAATTATAATTATCTAAAAATAATTGATTTAAAAGTCCCCGCATATGCCAATTCAACAGACCAAATGGCCCTGTGCAGATCTAAAACTCATCATGTGTGGGAAACTTAGATGGGTCGATGTGGATCGTTCCACACCAAAATTTTGGATTACATACATGTAACCTTTTCCTTAGAGCTGGAGTAATAAGATTGTTAAAAGATTTGAGTGTATTTCTTACTTCAGTGATCATTTTTGACAATGGATTTATGGAAAGCTTTTTATAAGGACCGTTAGTAATCAGGTTGCCTACCTTTTCATAATAGTCCTTTTTATCCAAGATAACAACCTTATTACCTTTATCAGCTTTTAAATAAAAGCAGGCATTCTCTCGCAATCGTTTGATAATTTTTCTATTCGTGAATTTTGACTTTTTATTGTTTATAATGCTTGTGGAGATTTAATTCCTGCAAACTTCTCTCACGAATCCTTTAGAAGGATCAGAAAGATGTCGAATTGAACTTTTAATACTTGCAACAATGTCATCTAGGCTCTTTTCAGAGGCAGGTAATTTTTATTGGTTATTTATTGGTTAGTGAGTCGTGAGTACGACTCACTGGGCCGCAACTGTGACGGTCGTAACTCAATGAGCCACAACCGTAACCGTCAGGGCTCACTGAGCCGCAACAATAATTTAGGATACATTGTTAGCATAAGATTAGTTTTAATCATCTCCAGATGATGTCAACTTTGTTGGCGAGACGCTCGTGGAGTGTAGTATTTTGTGGAAAACTAAGTCAGTGTTATCTTCACAGCAAAGGTTCCGACCTACTCCAGTATTTTTATTGTGTTCAAAATTAACTTTCAACTTCCCAAGACAACCCGCCTGAAATTTTCGTTTATATTCTCAGAAGCTACACAGGTTTAGTTGAGGTGTGGTGTGGGAAGTTGACGTGAAAGACATACCATTCTTCGGATAGGATGTAAACCCGTAGGTCTTAGTAGGTTAGTCTATTACATGTTAAGCAAATAAAGATCCCTACCCCACTAAGATAGTGGGTATTCTGTAAAATATCTAGGTTGATGGCATGATGGCTCGTCTCCTGGTATCAGAGATATGCAGGATAAATACAATACGCGTTTTATTATAATGTGGAAATATATAAAACTATACCTTTGGGAAACATGTCCACACTACTTAAAGATCAGACATTCGTTCTCTGACGAGAAGGCTGAATAAAGTTTGTTACACAACTCATCGTAGCTAATAAAAGTCTCAGAAATATATTTTGCTTAGAAATAGGATATATAAGATGATACTTATTATGTTTATTTTTAAAAGCCCAAGTACCCAAATGAAGCGTGTAAATTAATTCAATTGTTATTTTTTTTAATATATATATTTTTTATCGTGATGCTTTGTTTGCTGTAGGAGGTTCAGAACATCAAAAATATTACTTATTTATGTAAAGGAATTAAAAATGACACCAGTAGGCATTCTATCGTGAATATTTTAGAAGCATGTGAAGATAAATTATTTAAAGAACAATTTTCAGTACCACCAGAAATACCTATGAAAAAGACAAGTGGACACATTTATTGTACAGCGGAACCTATGTGGATTGGTGGAAGATACTTAAAATTATCTAGAAATATTGGTCAAACACCTTGGATTATCAATGATGAATTAGTAGTTGAACATTGCGTACAAGATATTATATTTGATAATGTCAAGAAGGTATTAGGGTAAGATACATTTTTAAGTGCTTATAATAGTTATAGAGGTTATTACGAGCCCAAAATCACATGAGTTTACCCGTTAGATATTTTCACGTCCACGCAGTACAAACGGTAAGGTCATCATCATTAGGTCATCAGTCCTAAGACTGGTTGGACGCTAACCTCCAGCTTCTCCTATCTTGTGCTAACCTACGCATTTCGCTAATTGTGCTATAACCTACATCCCTTACTATTTGCGAGCAGTAGTCTAATCTAGGCCTACCTCTGCCTTTCTTCACTCCTATTTCTGCCTCCAAAATATCGCGGACTATTCCCCCATGTCTCAGCAAGTGGCCTACCATTCTATCTCTTCTCTTCTTTAAGTTTTTTCACATTCTTCTTTTCTCGCCGACTTTCTCCAATACTTCTTCGTTTCTAACCCTATCAGTCCATGGTATTTTCATCATTCTTCGGTAACACCACATCTCAAAAGCTTCTAATTTCTTCCTACTTGCTTCCCCTACCGTCCAGGTTTCGCAGCCGTATAGTGCCGTGCTCCATACATGTTTTCAAAAATCTCTTCCTTGTTTCTAAGTTTATTACCCCCGAGCATAAAAGTGCTTTCTTTTTGTTAAAAGCTACTAGACCCTGCGCTATTCTTTGTTTTATGTCTTTATCGCTTCTTCCATCCCAATTTATTTTACTTCCTAAATAAGTGAAGTCTTTAACTTCCTCCAACCTTTCATTATTAATTTGTACTTTCGTTTTTGCTCTGCTCTCGCGCCCTCTGCACACTAACACTTTAGTTTTGTTTTTATTCACCCTCATTCCTTATTCCTCTGTCAACACTGCCACCATTTCGTTCAATGCTGATTCTAATTCCTCCTTACTAGATGCTAATACTGCTATATCATCCGCGAATCTCAGCATTTTTAGTTTCTGTCCCTGTACTTTAATCCCGAAATCCACTCTATCTTTTACCACATTAATCGCCTCTTCGATGTACAGATTAAAAATTAGTGGTGATAGCGTGCATCCTTGTCTTACTCCTATCCTAATACCTACTTCCCTTTTTTCCCCTTCTACTTCTATAACAGCAGTTTGCTCTTTGTATAGATTGTGTACTACTCTCCTATCTCTATACTTCATTCCCGCGCTCTTTAGTATCTCGAACATTTTTTCCCATCTTACGTTATGAAAAGCTTTTTCTAAATTACAAATCCTATATAAGCGTTCTTTCCTTTTTCTATTGTTTTCTCTAACATTACTCTTAGCGCCAGAATAGCTTCGCGAGTTCCCCTATTTCGCCTAAACCCGAATTGATCTTCTCCTAGTATTTCCTCCGCTCTATTTTCCATCCTCTTCTGCACTATTCTGGTCAAGATTTTTGACGCATGGGAGGTTAGGCTAATCGTTCTAAAGTTCTCGCATTTGTCGGCTCCTCTCTTTTTCAGTATAGTAACGATAATGTTCCTCTTATAACCCTCCGGCATCTCGCCCGTTTCGTATATGTATTTTACCAGTTCAAACATTCTATTTACTACTTTCTGTCCCGCACATTTCAAAATTTCCGCCTGTATTTTATCTACACCCGGCGCTCTATTATTCTTTAGCCCCCTTAGTGCTATTTCAAATTCCTCTCTCAATATAGGTTTTCCTACATCTTCCCTATCGATGCTAGATTCTTCCTCTAATATCTCTCCTAATTCCTGATCCTCGTATAAATTTCCTAAGTACTGCTTCCATCTATCCGCTTTCTCCTCTCTTCCGATCAGTATGTCCCCCGATTGACTCCTAACGTTTCTACTTATTGTTCCTATATCCCTGAAGTTCCTCTTAATTATTTTGTAAGCCTCATCGGTCTTACCTACTTGCAACTTATCTTCTACTTCTTTGCATTTATCCTCTATCCATTGTTCTTTCGCTTTTCTACATTTTCTAATGATTTCCCACTTTATTGACTTATAAGTTTTCAGTCCTTCTTCGTCTCGTCTGTTTTTGTAGCCTCGTCTCTTTTGCATTAAGTTTAAGATTTCGTCCGTTATCCAGGGCTTCCTAGCTTCCCTTTTATCGTGTCCTAAAACGTCAGTAGCCGCGGAAGCTAGACTATTCTTGATACCCTCCCACTCAGTTTCTGCGTTCTTGATTTCGTCCTTACTCGTTTTATTTATTAATTGATCTGTTTTATCCTGGAACTTATCTTTCATATTCTGATCCCTCAATATGTCTACATTTATACGTTTCTTATCCTTCCGGGTTTTCAGATTTTTGAACTTTAATCTAGCTTTCATGACTACCAAGTTGTGGTCGCTGTCTACATCTGCTCCTGGATAACTCTTACAGTCTTTTACTTGATTTCTAAATCTCTTCCTAACCAGAATGTAGTCTATCTGATACCTGTCTATCCCTCCTGGCATTTTCCATGTGTACCGCCTCCTAACGTGATTCTTGAACAATGTGTTCGCGACTACCATTTTGTGCTTCTCACAGAATTCTATCAGTCTGCTACCTCTCTCGTTTCTGTTTCCTAATCCATAAGGACCTACAAATTCGCCTTCTTTCCCCTCACCTACGACTGCGTTAAAATCTCCTACTATTATTAAATTTTCATGACCCTTCACAAATCCTATTACCTGCTCTATGTCCGAATAAACGGCTTCTAACTCTTCCTCACTATGGCTAGAAGTAGGCATGTATACTTGCACTATTACTGTTTTCACTGGCTTCGAATCTAACCTAACCATCATTACTCTCTCGCTGTATTGTAGGTAGCTATCTACACACTGTCCTGCGTTCTTCCGCATAACGATCCCTACTCCCGCGTTTCCATTTACCGATCCTGTGTGTATTACCCTATAGTCACCGCTCCAAAAATCTCCTACTTCCGGCCAGCGCATCTCACTTATACCTACTATATCTAATCCTAACCTATCCATTTCTATCTTCAGATTTTCTAGCTTCCCTGCCTGTCTCATGCTTCTGACATTCCACGCTCCAACTCGTGAAATGCTACACTTAACTATTATTGCACTCGATCACGTCTCCCGGAACAGTCCTCACCCGGAGATCCGAACGGAGGACTATTTTACCTCCGAAGTTTTTTGTCCCAGGAGACGCCATCATTAATTTAGGATAAGCTTTCTGCTAGCTGTTCTGAGGATTATAATGTGGTGGTTTCCTCTTGCCTTCCACATCGCAGTCGTGTGTGTCATAGCACCATACCAACCCCCACGGTTTCTGCCACTATGACTACTGAAAGAGCTGCTGCCCTCCTTCAGGGACTTGTCTTAGTCTGGTTTTTCAATAAGAACCCTCCCACTATGGTTAAACCTATGGTATGGCTCCTTAAATCATTAAAACGCGCAAGCCGACCCACCCGCTCTAGTTTGCACTAGAACTTCGTCAAGGTGCAAGTCCTATCGGATCAGAAACGGTAAGGTAGGATAGGAATAAACTATGCTAATAAATACAACAGATTTTATTTGTACTTGAAAAATATAAGATCTGTACATATTTATTCGCAATAACAAGAAAACTAGTGACAAAAGAAAGCATAAAAACATGAAGTAGTTAAATTTCAAATTTTCAGTACATAGTTTACACTGAGTTGTAGTTAATTATCACTGTGTTACATCACCTCTATTTTTCAAAAGAGCATTTATACACCTAGGCATGGTGTCTACAAGACTCTGGCAGTCTTCTAAAGAGGAAGAGTCCCGTATTTCTCCGGACGATTACGCCATTATTTTTTCATTTTCATAATGTCTCGATCGGAGAAAGATCAGGACTGCTCGAGGGCCAACTTAGAACGGAAATATCGTTTTCTGACATCCAGGATTTCACACATTTGGCTGTATAGCAAGCCGCGCGCCATCTTGTTGGAAGAGAAATTTCCGGTTAGCTAATTGAAGACTCGATTGATGGAAGAAGGCACTGATATAATATGGCTATGTATTTTTCTGCGTTTATGGTGTCTTCAACAAAGTGAAGCCTACCGACACCATTGGCGGGCATACATCCCCACACCATAATCGAAGCAGGAAATTTCACTTTTTGCCGAAGACAGTCTTTGTTGTAAGTCTCGAAGTTCAAATTTTGATTCGTCGCTCCAAATAACTGACCTCCACTGCTCCAAAGTCCAGTTTTCATGTATTCTGGCCCATAGTAGGCGGTTTTTTTTCTGTTTTTGAGTGAGTAGGGGTTTTTCTTTTGCGTAATAACAAGAAGAGTTACATGCATGCATTGAAGTATAAAATTGAATCCAATTTTCTTCAGTACCCTCGTACAAGTCGATTTAGAATGCTGCCTGTCTGTCACTTCATTCCATAGAACTGTTAGAACACTGCAATTGGCACGACGATTTTTCTTTATGATGCGTCCCAAAATTCTTAATTATGCAGCAGTCGCTGCGGTTTTTCTGCCATCACGTGCTTTCCGACTGTGACCCGTAACTTTATACAAACGCACAATGTCTCTAACGGTATAACGGGACTCTAATTCTTTTGAAATCTGGTAGGCACTTTTGCCCTGATGGTGCAGTTTTATCAAAACTTTCCGTAAATCTTGCGTTAATGCTTTTCCACGCGCCATTTCGACTCTAACTGTCAAAAAGGTCGTTTACAAGACACAAAACACCATCGGCAGAGGTATCGTGATCTAGTTTCATACAAAATAATGGTTTGACGCCAATGTTTACGCTTCGACTTCGGTGGCGAGATTTACTCAAATCAGACATTTAAGCACGAATTATATTTTCGAAGGCGATGTTTTTGTTTATTATTATATGAATTACTCAAATTGATCCTACTTGGCATTAGGAATGAGAATTATCATAAGTCTTCTTGTGTTAAAACGTTTATAGCTCTTTTAACTAAGAAGTGAGTACGGGCGAACTCATGTGATTTTGGGCTCATATAAGCAAATAATGATAGCACAAGATAGGAGAAGCTGGAGGTTAGCGTCCAACCAGTCTTAGGTCTGATGACCTAATGATGATGAAGCAAATAAAGTAATGTAGAAATGGCCTCTTGAGATCTGTTGCTATCTCGATAAAATATTGGACTATCCGGCTTCCGATAAAGTATATCAATATGGTACTGTAAAAATACAATATTAAATACAAGAATGTATAAATATGTAGAAGGATGCGCCAGTTCTGAATACAAGACTCTAGTAGTGATATTTAGTTATTTAATATATGTATCAATGCTTTTTTGTAGATGTGACAAGAGTAAGTTAACATTCTGTGCAAGTGGACGAGAAGATGCTGATGTACGAATGCTTGGCGATGGAAGACCATTTTACATTCAAATCGATAATCCTAAAAATAGATTTATATCATTTGAACAATATAGAGAAATTGAAGCTGCTATTTTTGAAACAAAGAAGGTTGGTGTTATAAAGCTACAGGAAATTAGTAGAGATCATATAAGATGTATTAAGGATGGTGAGCAACATAAACGTAAGCATTATTATGCTCTTTGTCACGTAGAAACACAGGATATGACTGAAGTAGTCAATAAAATAAAAATTTATAAAAATGCAGTATTGAAAGTTCACCAAAAAACTCCTTTAAGAGTTTTACATAGGAGGACACATGCTGTTAGAGAGAAATCTATTTATAGTATGGATGCAAAATCACTTCCAGGTAATATTTATCAGTATTTCAATAGTAATTAAGTAATTATATTAGATTAAAATATTTTAATTAGTATTTTACTAGTAACATTGGAGCGTGCAGATGTACAGCTTGTTCCATTTTCATTATCATCACTAAAATCATCACCTATTATTTTAGGTATCTTGTTAATTGTTCTCTATGAAGATCTGATGTATGCCTACGTCGATCACTTTCTTTGAGAAAAACAAGATAGTATAAAATATCTTGTGTTTAAGGTATAGCGAAAAATTAAGTTCAAAATGTTTTCTGGAAGTACTTTATATATGTATTTATTCATATCTATTTTTACTGGGGCAAGGTTTAACTAGAGCTAAGTTCTTTCACGCCCTTCAAAGTCACAGACATACACATACGCCCAACCAAAGCAATTTAAGCCAGCTCTGAGTGGTTGGCTCTGTTGCCCCAGATCAATTCACAGTTCTTGAAGTTTTCTGAGGCAATTATGGTATAACTTTTCTGCAGAAGACCCGGCCATACATATAAAAATCTGTGTCAATGCAGATTCGAACCGAGAACCACTAAACCGACAAAAACTTACATTTTTGTAACTTTACGAAGATTCAGTTCATTCTATTGTTCTGTACATGTTCCATAGATTTTCTTCAGAAAAATTTGAATTAAGGCATAGAATCACAGCTGATCGATCTGTTGTGGGTGGGCGTGTGTGTGTAAGGCACAATTGTTTAATGATTCCTGTCCCAAATTAATAATTCAACTATCTGTTGTATAACTCGACACTTTTCTGCATACTGACACACACTGCATAATTACATCTTTGTGATCCTATCCTCATACCCATCTCCAAATTATCATTAAAGTACATTTGGTAGCAGCAAAGCATCAACCCTCCACTTGATAGATACATAGTTGGGTACTTATTCTTTAGAGGTAGAAACAAAAACAAAAAATGCTTTTTCTCCGGTAGTACATGATCAGATGTGTCTCTGAAGGATATGCAAATTTTCTAGAGCATTCCCTAAAGCTGAATAGTTTTTCTTAAAAATACATTTTTGTAAATTTAAACACAATATCTTGTAAATATTATCAAATTATAATTTTAGTCTAATTAATACGAAACAAAAAGCTTTAAAAACATTATGATTATAAAAATGTTACCTAATTATGGTATATAACTTATAAATGCCATAATAACTTTCAAAAATAATTTTCCATGTACACACATTACAAATAACTTATATTCTGCAAATCCAGGGGAATAATTATTTAATAACATCTCTATCTACAAAGCAAATTATCTAGATTTATAATAATTTCTAATTATTTTGATAACCCGAACTGGTCATTTTGAAAAAGTGAAGAAAATATTTGTGTGAAAGAAAAGTTTGATATTAGTTATGAAACATTATTATACTACTATTATTAGCATGTATAGAGTTGGTAATTAAACAAATCATAACACAGCCAGAGTAACAATGAAAATTGTGTCGAATGGTTCTGCTTGTACATATTCGAAAATGATGGTTCATACAATTTTCTTGTATTTTTTAGACCGTCCAGATTTATTGGAAATAAAACTGGTAACACAAGCTGGTACTTATGTAAAAGAATTTATAAATGGCGATTTTCAAAGAACACAGCCTAGTTTAAGCTCCATAATACGACTTCCCATAGATGTTGTTGCTTTGGATGTTACTAGAGTAGAACTAGTATGGCCTGAAGAAAAAACTGAAAATGTATAGATTCTTATATACAAATATTAAAAAATATTCAACAAATATAAGAAAATACACGTTTTGTTTTATTTCTCAAATCATATTTGGGTGTATTATATTATTCGATGTATTCATTTCAGTTTCAATATTACGAAAATGCAGACTTGTTTTTGTGAAATTTGTATCGTGTAAATCATTTTTATTAATATCTTCAACAATATTTCGTCGGTAACTTGTAAGTCAAGAGTCGAGAAAGGAACCACCAAACCGCAAAGCGGTTATAGTCCAGGCAACGAAGGAAAAATAGTGGCAATAATTCATGTAGAAGCCAATTTCTGCACAGTTGTAGGGGAAGGTGTCCTTAACAACATACTAAAAGTACTGATGGATGGGAGTGAAGCTAAAGGGAGGGGGGCTGTAAAGGTCCCTTTTTTCAGGTTTTTGTTAATAACTCGAAAACTACTGCCTGTAGCGAAAACATGCTTATATACTAAATTAATCTAGATACAATTCTCTACAAAAAAGGTCCTATACACTCTTTCGCTAGGATCAATAATTAAGGAGATATGGAGGGGGAAACATTGAAATTTTTTAAAAAAATCTGTTCTTATTAAAAATGAAATGTCTATTGTTAAAACTGAAATAATTCACTAATAATAAATAATAACAATAATAATAATAAATGAAATAAAGAAATTTGTGTCCAAGGATGTATCTGAAATATAAATTTTAGTCAAAATCTGAATTTTTATCATCATCGATGATGTCTTCGATGGGAGCCCCATTCGTACATGAGCTGAGGTACACGCCGCAGGCACCAGAGCAGACAATCCCTGCTTTGCGGCAACCGCAGTGCGCCCCATATCCAGTCGTGCATCGACAAAAGATCATATTTAAAACGAAGTCGGTTGCCACAGGGTCGTCCGTGGTAACTGGGTTGAGGATCCCATCTTCTCCCCTGGCCCAACCCCATTGGGTAGGTGGTAGGGGGTTGCCGAGCCACTGTTGTATCTGTAATAAAGTAATCAGACCAACGTAAGTATTTAGCACAAATTGATATTTGTAAATTAAGGAAGCCAGTATTTAACAACTATATGTAAATGGATTTACCTGTAGATATACTCTGAATGAGTGTTACTTTGAAGCTCCTCTGGTTGGAGGAAGAGTGGCCAAGTCTGATTTGGGCTTCGTTGACGTTTTCAGAAATACCGTACCCATGTTTGTTCAGGTTGTCTTGATGTGCAGGCACTTGATATACAGCCAGAAAAAGCTTCTCGCTAGCCTGTTCGATATCCTCAGTTGATGTTGAGGGATCTGTGAATATTGCTGAGATGTCATGGGTGAGGCCAGGATTTGCTGTGAAGAGCTTAGAGATTCCCACTTTGCTCTTTCCATGTATCGCCGAGGTGTCGCATCCGGAGAAGCTATGGAGAAGAAGGATCGTCTTGGCGAATGGAAGCTCTTGAAGTTGTCGCACCCAAAACAATTTTATCTCCATCTTCCCACGGCCTGGTTTCATGAAGTACATGTTGATAGATGGTGGTGCCAATCCAATGAGGAGAACTATCAAGGCCACATCCTCCTGAACTATTGCTACAGTTGGATGTACAGCAGCTTTATCCAACCCTCACCATACACCAGCATCCCCTGTAGCAACAGTTGTTTCAATACCTGCTGTCGTTTTCTCAGTGAGCAAGTGGATCAGTCTTGTTTTGTACCTTTTATTAGCAAGAAAATGCTCCTGTTGAACTGTGATGGTTGTGCTTTCATTAAAGTTTATGTCAATCAAAGTTTTTGTGAGCCCTCTTCGCTTCTGCTCTGCTCGTTTTGTGCTGTTGACATCACTGTAACCATTAGACACCACCGTACAATTTTCACCGAAATGTTTCTGTACATAGGCAATGTACTGATGGCAAATTGAAGAAATGCAGGAGGACTCTTTCCTCTTTATGCGGTGGAGAAGGACACCACCATCTACCACATTGGTGCTTTGGGTGAGATCGAGAGTTGCGTTGTCTTCTAGTGGCAAAACATTGTAGAAAGAAGACTGCTTTCCTTTTCGCATTCCGCCCTCGTTGAACAGAGCCATGGGGAATGGAGTTAATTCATATGTCAAAAGCCCTGCTACATCTTCGTCGTTCTTTTTTGCTACGAGAGTTCTTTGAAAAATTGTCAGAGAGTTAACAGTAACTGTCTCACCATTAATTTTAATGGTACTGCTCATACTGGCTAGTGATAAATTACACATTCTTCTTAGACTGCTTCATGTCCCCAAATTTGCTGCCAATGAAACTGCATGGTTTTGGTTCCAATATCCAGGTCTTGGTGGCAGTTTACTTTGGAGTTTCCCAGAATGCCCATTGACAGCGACATGAGGGAATTCAAATTTGGAAAAGAGGGATGGTCATTGAACCATTCCTGAATCTTAGCTCGATCTCGTGAATCTCTGTTTTGCCGCGATACACGTAAATCAACGTGCGGCTCTCCACTTGCAAAAACCACTCCAGCGAACTCCTCCAATTACACAATTTTTCCGTTATATTACAAGACAAGCGTTCTACGGGGGGTAATGAGAGTAATTATCCCCCGCCCCCAGAACGAACACAAAAGGCAGTATATGCAGTAAAGTCATTTATACGCGGTCTGAGCATAGTTCCTTTATCATTAAAACTTGATTTTTAATAATAAAAACCGATTTTTTTAAAAATTGTTATTTTCCGCCCTTCATATCTCCATAATTATTGATCGTAGCGAAAAAGTGTATAGGATTTTTTCTATAGAGAATTTCATCTAGATTAATTTAGTATATAAGCATGTTTTCGCTAGAGGTAGTAGTTTTCGAGTTATTAACAAAAAACTGAAAACAAAGGATCTTTACAGCCCCCCGCCCCCTTAGCTCCACTCCCATCCATCAGTACTTTTAATATGTTGTTAAGGACACCTTCTCCTACAACTGTGCCAAAATTGGCTTCTACATGAATTATTTCCGCTATTTGGACTTTTTTGGTCTTCGTTGCCTGGACTATTATCAATTAGTTCCCGAATAGCAAGGCTATTACATAATCGCTATAGGAAATAACTACTCCTCGGGCTAAAGCCCCGCCAGGCATTGAATTATACCTAATAGAGATCCTCGATCCCTTTCTCGTGTTTCTGCACGATCAGCAAGGTTTCAGAAAAGAAAACCCGCTACGGGTAGGATTCAACATCTGTCCCGGATGGGAACCGAACGACAGACAGCTGTTTCGAACTTACTAGTTCCCATCAGTGCCGTACACGGTCCGCCTATCCAAGACAAATGCCAAATTAAATCCATGGGGTATTCATCTAAATCGATACAATCTATGTCGGTAATTTGTAAGTCGGGAATCGAGAAAGGAACCACCAAAGCGCAAAGCGGTTATCAAGTAGTTTCCGAATAGCAAGGCTATTACATAATCGCTATAGGAAACAACCACTCCTCGGGCTCAAGCCCCGCCAGGCATTGAATTATACCTAATAGCGATCCTCGACCCCTTTCCCTTTTGGTTTTCTTTTCTGAAGTACAATATATTTCGTCAGTTAAGAATTGAGTTTCTGTTTCAGTTTATTTTTAAAGACCACTGTATAGCTGCATATATATGTAGTACATTAGTATATGGCAATAGGTCCTTGTCTAACCAATCCTTGCTTTTTGTTATGCTTATAACAGGTGTCCTGGAATGTTTTCCCCTTTTTGGTGAACAAAACTTGGTTATGAAAAAAATTTACATTTACTATTTTTTTTAATTTATAATGTAGGGAAAGTTATTTGTGAAAAATAATATCAAGATGCTTTCCTTCATGCCGCTGTACCTCTTCAATTCACAACCTGAAATTTGCTTTAACTCGTCAACGATGCTAGTTCAGTTTTCTGAATTTCCTATCGTATTCTGGCTTTTAACGGAGGCAAAGTCCTGGGAGCATTAGTATACACCTTAGATTTCAAATAACCCCTTAAGAAGACATCTATCGGCGTTAAATCGGGACTTCTGGGCGCCCAATTAATGTACCCTAGCTTAGAGATGACTTCCGGGAAACAGAATTATTTCCACTAGTTTTGATGTCAAGTTTACTTTCTCCAAACACAAAAACTAGTTCCCTTTAACGCGGTATTCAGATAGGATCTAATAGGTTATTATAATTCAACTTTACATTATGTATTGTAGAGTGTTTGTTATAATATTACCCTGTAAACTTTCATATTGCACGTATACTATAAAATGATAAAATAGTGAACATGCTTTAGAAGAGGATAGCGCATAAATCTTTCCCTTAAGACTACACAGGTTTCCCTGGTTTCACAGTATGAGCTGCTGATGTGACAGTAGACAGCTACTGCCACAGTATACTTGCATGACAGTAGCTCGACCGGTCATGCGATTAGAGTAGCTGCTATGACACAGGTAAGCAGATACTGCCCGAACATCCCGAGAGACTGCAGTCAAGTGTGAATTTCGTTGTGTGCAATGTGCCGAGCATACGAGCTACTGACATTTCGCAAAACCGTGCGAGTTGACGTCCGATTCACGTGCGAGCTGCTGCCTTGTGAGTGGTGGGGGAAGGCGATTGGCGAATAAAAACAAAAATGTTGAAGTAACTAGGATGCAAGCTATTAACCGACTCGTATGAGGCGGTCATATAGATACGGTGCGAATAGCTGTACTGCAGCAACTGACTAGGCCAGCTCGTACTGTATAACCACTCATAAAGAAATAAAAAATTGTACACAAGTTTACCATTTTCGGGAAAAAGAGAATTAAGTAAATTCCCTAATTAAAGGTAGAATAAATATATTACGAGACAAAAATTAAAATAAAAATGCAAGATATATGGAATTTATGAAAACAATAGAGGGTTTGGTAACTAATATAGTCACATAAGAATAAAAAATGTATTGTAAGATATAGAATTATAACAAAGCAATATTATGAACTCACATATGTTATTAATACAAACTAGATAATTTGTTTTTCTTTTATTTTCCATATAAATATTAGGTAAACTCATTAGTGGACATATCAGCGGGCACCTGATCTACTTTGTTTTTAAGTAACTTCTAATATATGGATGAAGAATAGAAAATACAAATATTGGACATTCACCCTGGGTGAATTTATAATTACCCTATGGAATTGACGATATTTTGTTTTATAATTAATGGTTAATCATCACATAATTGTATAACCGAATGATTTTCCTTACAATAAAGACTAATTAACAAAAGGGAAACATAAGTACATGAACTATGGATTCATTGATTCTTATAGTACTTCTTCCGTACCTAGTATAACAATTATTTATATCTTTTAGTTTACATTAATGGGAATTGAATAAAAGCAATATTACTTTACACATAAGTTACATTAGAAGTAGTAAATATTATAGTACCATATAAACTATCATATATAAAACTGATCATTAACCAAAAAGTTTTTCAAAGCAAATATGGCAATATGGCTTATCATTTTGTTCTTTAAAGGTGCCTTTATTAAGCTGCTTAAGGCAAAAGGCACACACAAAATGCTCAGGATGAAATTTCCTAAACATTGCTGTAACACAACGACCGGAGATTGGTTTGTGACAACCAGCACATAATGATCCTCTTTTCAAATGGTAGTGGGTTTCGCAATAAGGTTGGCCTTCGTGATCAAAAAAGGAGCCTCCAATGAATGGCTGTCTGCAGTCCTGCAAATAGATAATAATAATAATAATAAACTTTGTAGTTAATAAGTAATTGACACAAGGAGTAAAGCACATATTATTACTTAAATACTTATTATTTTACGAAAATTTGTGTTCTCTCGATGGTTGCATACGTAAACCCCCAAATATAGTGATTATATACTGACGATCATTACTGATGACTTCTACAGATTATTAGTGGCAGAATTGCGAAGGAAACTATTTCTTGTCTTTATTTTATTTGCGACCATTATAGATTAAATGAGTAACATTAAATAATTTCTGAGGTATGAAATATATCCCTGTATATCCTTGTAATTTATATTCATATTAAATAAAAATGTAACAAAATTTCGATTTGTTAAAAAAAACGAACTTCTCAAAAGAAATAACATGTTTGGATATCTCGAAATTAACTGTGACTGTTTTGCCATTGTGGCGTTTTATTTCGCAAATAAACCTGGATAAAACGGAAAATATTTAATACGCTGTCTCGCTGGCTCAATAGAGGGCGTTTGAATGATGGTGTTTGATTATGAGAAAACGTAATAATAGACTCGCCTATTGTATTTCTAATCGATATAAAAATTTTTGTCTTGTCTATAATTCCAAAATCGGTAGATTTTAAGGATATAGTAAATCGATTTCAATCGTATAAATTGACTAGCAATAGTAAAAACAATTGTGACAAGTGGGGATATACGAGGGCTGATCAAAAAAAATACGGTGAACGAATTTTTATAGCAGAAACTGCTGATGGTACATCTGTATGAAATGATGCTTCCGATAGCCTGATTCATTGAGTTAGTCAGTATCAAATTTGAACAAGTTGTGACTTGTCAATTGGCTTCCAGAGTCGGAAGAGTGAGGACGTGTTTACCGTGTCTGTCGCGCATCATGGATTTCGAACAATGTATTAACATTAAGTTTTGTTTTATGTTGCAAAAAAGAATCTCATGAAATGTTAAAATCAGTGTATGGTGATAATGTGGTGACTCTGAAGATTATTTACAAGTGATATGAGCGATTTAAAAGCGGAAATGAGTCGGTTGAAGACAAGCAACGACCCGGGATGTCCTTCGAAATTAAAAACAGACGAAAACATTACAAAAGTGTAAACTCCAAATATTACAAGGGCATACTGTAACGATATACGGAGAAAGAGATCAGAAAAATAAGCCAATGGCTTCCTCCTTCATCTCGACAACGCGCCGCGCCATACCTCGCTTCTGATTTGCGAGTTTTTGTCTGATAAAAGATTCCTGTTGGTCCACATCCACCGTATTCTCCGGATTTAGCACCATGCGACTTCTGGTTTTTTCAAAAATCAAAGCCATGCTCGACATTGAGAAGGTCACGACGGAGCAGTCGCAAGCCCTTCCGAAAGAAGCTTTTCGGAAATCCTTCCAATCATGGAAACAACGTTAGAATCATTGCATCGCTAGCTAAGGACAGCACTTTAAAGGAGATTAGTTCAAATTTCAAGTAAGCTTATTACTTTGTTCATAATAAAATTATTCTCTGAACAGTTGCAACAATGGTGTGAACGCAATCCAATTTATTTAAAATTCATTTTGTAGGCGGACAAGCAGGATACCAGAGAAGGGATTTTTTTATATAAATTAATATTCATAGTATTGGATTGTTGAAAATCCTCAAGCTATACGAGAGGCCCACTTCCAACAATGATTTTCATTGAATATTTGGGCAGAAATTATTGATAATATTCTGATTGCACCATAAATACTACCGAGATGTCGGAATGAAGAAATATATCGCAATTTTTTAAAATAAATCTTTTGAAAAATTTTTAAACTATTATATAGACGTTATTGCCTATAGCAAGAAGAAGGCTGATGTGGATTCAACATGATGGTGCTCTCCCACATACTGCTAGAAACATCGTTAATTGGCTTAATAATAACTACGGTGATAAATGGATAGGACATAATGGACGAATTCCTTGGCCATGCAGTCACCTGATTTAAATCCATGTGATTTTTTTATCGAACTATATAAAACAATCAGTTTATGCCGTCCGGCAATTATCAGTTAATGCAATAGAAGAATTTGAAAATGCAGACAATGCAATAAGAAATTATCATTAGCTGTTTTAAAATATTTGTGAATGGCTGAAGAAAAGGACACAGGAACAAATAAAGTCTGTGTTATTCATATTTCTGAAAATACTTAAATAAAATCTATTGACACTTAGATTTTTGTTGGTTTATCTTTGTATTAGATTATCTGAATAAAATATTTCCTTTACATTTCGATATGTAACTTAAAAAAAAACATTGTGTTACATTGTTCATTCTACGGCACATTCATGTGTAGCAATGCCTTCACATATTATATAACATATGAACATTAAAAATTGAAAAATATTATAGTGAATATATCTATTTACACAACTATATTAGATGATATAATCATAAAATATTTATATTGAGACCTTATAATTGGCATACTGCCAAATGTCGAATATAAGTGTTTCAGTGATTTATGGAAAAGTACTTTTTACTTTTATTTTAATGCATTTTTTGCAATAACATATAAGAGGATTGATTGAGACCATCAGTCATGTTTTATGAAAAATTCGTATACTTAAATATAGACGGCTTCATAAGGAAAGTATTATGTTTATTATCTGCATTGTTTTGTTTGAAAAGTAGGTACGAATAGCAATAGGACATAACTTCCAATCAGTGTTTTTATTGACGATACATAGCAGACTCAGATGACCAAACTAGTTGATAGAAAACTATTTTTTCAAAAATAAAACTCGCCACGGGTAGAATTCGACATCTGTCCCGGATGGGAACCGAACGACAGACAACTGTTTCGAACTTATTGGTTTCCATCGGTGCCGTACACGGTACGCCCATCCAGGACAAATGCCGAATAAAATCCGTGGGGTATACAACTACATTGATACGATCTATGTCAGTAACATATATGTCGGAAATCGAGAAAGAAACACCAAACTACCAAGCGGTTATCAAGTAGTTCCCGAATAGCAAGGCTATTACATAATCGTTATAGGAAACAACTACTCCTCGGAATTCTCGATTTATATATTAACGACATAGATCGTATCGATGTAGATGTATACCCCACGGATTTCATTCGGCATTTGTCCTGGATCCGCGTACCGTATACGCACTGATGAGCACTAATAAGTTCGAAACAGCTGTCTATCGTTCGGGTCCCACCCGGGACAGATGTCGAATCCTACCCGTGGCGGGTTTTATTTTTTTAAATTCATTCTTGATGTATTTGTAGACAACAGGCAACAAACAGCAATAAGAAATGTTTTGCCGGTTCTCTGTGATGTAATTAAAAATTGAAGATCCTAAAGAGTATGGGAAAAATAAATACTCGACGACAGATCTATCGCGAGAAGAATGTTCAAGCTTTACTTTCACCAAATTTACCACAACGATAATTTTGTGAATCGGTCCAGGCAACAAGAATACATTTTTTAAAGACATTTTATAGGTGAATCATGGGATTCACCAGAGAAAAGGTTGGAGAAAAACTTATTGAGCTGTATAAAAGAACAATAACAATTTTTGTGGAATTAATAATTTCGGGCAGGACTTTTGACGATGTTCTGATTCGACCATCCATACTGTTTTTGCTGGGATGAAAATAATGTTACAGAAATACGTGATGTGCCTGATGGAAACGTGAGGTGAAATGGAAAAAATGCTTTAATTCTGCCTGCTAGGATGTTTTTACTGGTGTAACAATTGCATTCACTGTTCCATTTTATTTTTCGAGCATGTTTTTAATTTTACTTTGGCCAATAAATACTTTGCTTTTCATGTATTTACTCTACTTTTTTTAACAGCCCGTTTTATACAAAAAATAACACGCCAAAGAATAATTAAAGAACACACGTTTCGTATTATAAATACTAAAATCTGCTACCTAAATGTTTTGTGTGTAACTCTAAGAAATGCGTAATAAACAAACAAAAGCGTATTTCTCTGATGGAAAGGGAACGGCAACCGACGCACGGTAATCATGTGATGGCATTTTAACGCAAAATTTAGCAAAACATAATTTAAGCTTTTTAAAGAAAAAAATGTCATAATAGTATTCTACATGCCAAAATACACCGCTACTAATAATATATATACATTTCAAACTCATTTATACATTCGCGTGTTTGAATGAGTTTATTGTCAGAGATAAATTATTGTACAGAATATCCGACTTTGGCACAACTAATAAAAGGGTGTTATTAGTAAAAACTAATCATTACACCGTTTTCTTTATATTATGTAACTGTTATTAATAAAGTAAATTCAAAAATAAATGTGAGCTGGCCATCATTTTAAACGCTTTTTTGTAAATCGTTCACATCGTCTCACTCACTCGTTTCGTATATCGTTCACTTTTCAGTCGATTGTAGATTCATTATAGTCAGAAATAGCACCTCCCCCTTAACTTTTGCCTGGTGTAGAGACACGAAATGAAAATTACATAAAATTATATTAAATTCAGTAGCTTTTCATATGAAATAGAAGCAAGTTGCTACGGGCACTATCAATTTGTATATTAACATATATGTACACGTCATAATCTCCAAGATGGATGTGTATGATTGATTGATAATTACTGTAATGTTGCTCAACAACAATTATTATTATATTATTCTATTATAAATCATTCAAATTATGTACCAACTTATGTGCCAAGTTTCAAGTATGTATATGTAATACACTCTTCTAACTAGTACTATAAATAGGTAAAAGGGAGACATGATTTTAAAATATGTGTACCTGTTGAAATCTTTATGTAGGAAGAAAATGTTCTAAAAATAAATATTCTGTTTATACTTCAAAGTTGTCGAAAATATTCAATATCAACGTGTTGCAGTAATATCTTATTAATTGACCTAGATTTTACGCTTCTCTGTTATATGATGTAACGATGTAACACAATAAGTACTTATAGAGCAAAAACAAACAATATAAAGAGAAAGTAGCAAAAATTGACATTGACAGCTAAAATTAAAAAAATAAAGATGTCCGCTTATCTAACGGTCTTTTGCACTCTCTTTATTATTTTTTATATATTTTGTTTATTTATTTTTTTTTAACTACTTTATTATACCAATAATATAACAAATATATAATATTTTATGCAAGACTTTGCAGGGCATTTCCTAAAATAGGGAACATTATTTATAGGGGGAGGGCTCATAGGGGCATAATACATTTTTGGGGCATAGGGGCATTTATTCGTCCTCTTCTTCCTCAGCTCCAATGCATTGAGGGCATACAGGTTTGCCTTCGACTGCATAAAACGATTTTCCTTGTACGGGCAACTTGCAGTCCTGATAATATCATATTTTAGTATATACGAGAAAATTTGGTAGACACGCAGTATAACAGATATCATTAATCATTTTACGTTGATTGTATTGCTGTGGAAGAAAATATACCGATACTTACCCTACAGACAAAGCAATCGGGGTGCCATTGCGAATTTAGAGCGGAAATGTAATTTTCCATTATGGCACGATTGCAGGCACCGCATTTGGGAGCGAACATGTCGAAATAATCATCACGACAATACGGTTTACCCTCCCGTTCGTGGAATCCTTCCTCGCCGAATTGTTTCCCACATTGCGCGCAAAAGAAGTGGTCCATGTGCCAGGTCTTTTCCAACGCGGTTACGCATTTCTGTACACGAAAAATAGTTATTAGAATATCTAAACGACTACAGAAAAACTAGAACGTACATCTAATATAGGACCGTTACAGTATGCGCATCTCGGACTAAATAAGTTATGATAGTCCGGTTCGCAATACGGTTTTCCGTCGCGCTCGAAAAAGTTCCTCGTTCCTAGTTCTTGGGTGCAATGGGCACAGGTGAAATGCTCGGGATGCCATGTTTTTCCTAATGCGGTGATTACTTGACCCACGATTGGCTTATCGCAGGCGCTGCAGCATCCCTTCTGGCTCGTGTTGACTCCCTGTCGGCTCATGTCTGCCTGAAGATTACCAAGCATGGAATCCAAATTCTGTTTTGGTGGCGGCACCGTCTGGGACTGGGTAGCCTTCGTTGGACGCGCGTACTGCGAATCGGAGACCGTATGATGCTGTGGCCCTTGGTTGACCTATAAATTAAAAATAATAAAGTAATAATAAAGATCAGAAACTTATTTTTCCAAGATAAATGGAAAACTAACCGTCGATGATAGGATTGTTGAGTGGAGACTGGCAAGGTTTATTCGACTTCCCGATGAAGTAGAGTAAATCCCCACGCATTCCCCCTCTAAACGCTCATAAACCCCTTCCTTTCAGGATCACGAAAACACGGCTGTGTGAAAAGTCGTCTCTCTCATTAAGATCGTTTAAAATAAGACCGACGAGAATGTGTATTTTTATATACGAAGTTTCTTACCAGAAAGTTATTTGTGGAACGTTAGAATTTATATCTGCATATATTACCTATATTATATTACACATCAACATAATAATTAAAAAATATTAATCATAACTTCAATGAATTTTCATTATTTTAAAGTTAAATAGTCAGATACATGGAAGCCTAATGAAATCTTTCATTTTCGACAAAAAATGGAAACGATTTCTTAAAATAAAAGTTATTTTACAAGGACATTTATAATTAACTGATACAAATAACTTGGTTATACACGTTTCATTTATGTATATTTATATTTCTGCCTACCTATTTATAAAGTATAATAATATAACTGTGAGCATTATAAATTTTCAGATAAGCGAGGTGGACCAAATATACATACATAATAATATGTACATACAGACACATAGTATCTAGTTTTCAGATATTGACAACATTTTTTACCATCAGCAATTTTTGAGTAATCATAAGAAAACCATCGGAAAACAAAATTTTTGCTTGCCTTTTAAGAAGTCTACGGACATCAATAAATGTTTTTTAGTGATTTCATCACAGTTTTTTTAAATAATTTTATCCTCTTTAATTTGAGTGGTCTAAAAGACTTGTACGATAATTTTTCGCCGAGTTATCGTCGTTCAAAGCAAAACAGTCAGTTTTGACTTTGATAATTAATTACTTGAGATATAATGATCGTACAGAAAATTCATGTAGGGTTTTAAAAACTGCAAAGTATTCTTTACAAATCGTAGTTATTGGTTTTTAATGTAAAAAAAATTCGGTGCGAGAATGTTGATTGAAAAAGAGGTAAAAAATTGCGTATTTAGATGACTGCGTATAAAACTGACGTTTTTGCTTTAAACGACGATAACTCAGCAAAAAATCATCGTACAAGTCTTTTATATCGCTCAAATTAAAGAGTATAAAATTATCTAAAAAAGCTTTGTGGTGAAAATCTATGACAATAATTTATTGTTGTCGTAGACCTTTTGAAATGCAAGAAAAATTTTGGTAATTTTGTTTTCTGATAGTTTTCTTATGATTACTCAAAAACTGCTGATGGTATAAAATGTTGAATTCAATACCTGAAAACTAAAAGCACGAGGCTTCAATTTGCATTTTTTTTTTATTCCTCTGCGACTATTTTTCTCCAAGTTACAACCCTTTATAAAAATTTAGGATTTCTTACCACCCTTAATTTTTGTCTGTCTACATCACAAATTTCTGTTATGAAAAAATTTATCCTATCAATCTGTCTGTATTGTAGTCCATATTTCAATCATATTTCGCTTTATCCCTTGTTTGGCTAACGAATTGTATACGTATATGTGTATATTTAAATTCTTCATATTTTTAACAAATCTGATTAAACTAACCAGAGGACAAGGACATCAGACAATAAAATTTATCGTTGCATCTCGTTAGGCAAAAGTTTCTTTAGAATAGTTTTAATAATTAATTTAATAACATAATTTTTGTAAAACTCATTATCTTGATAGCCGCTAGAGCTAATTAAACATGAATAAAATTGTAGGAAAAAATATAAGAGCGCAAGAATTCTTAATAACCGAAATCCGCACCGGCCTACAGTAAACTTTGGCACAATATCTGACCTATAAATTATAATTGCAATAGTGTAAATGAAAACGGAATTTTCCAAGCATTCCTTAATAATCAAAAATTAACTACCAGGCAAGCTTTTTGGCAGTTACATCTAGATAAAGAAATAATAAAATGTTAAAAATGTATATGTTTTAAACCATTTAAACCTAAAATATTACAGATACTTTTAGAATAGGACAACGGAATATTAGATTATGTGGATTTGGATGCAGGGTGAATATTTGAATACAAGAGATACTATACTAAACATAATTTTCTGTTTCAAAAAATAAAACCCGCCACAGGTAGGATTCGACATCTGTCCTGGATCGAAACCGAACGACATACAGCTGTTTCGAACTTATTAGTTCTCATCAGTGCCGTACAGGGTACGCCGATCCAGGACAAATGCCGAATGAACTCCATGGGGTATACATCTTTATCGATACGATTTCTGTCAGTAACATAAGTCGGAAATCGAGAAAGGAACCACCAAACCGCCAAGCAGTTATCAAAGTAGTTCCCGAATAGCAAATCTATTACATAATCGCTCTAGGAAACAACTACTCCTCGGGCTAAAGCCCCGCCAGGCATTGAATTATACCTAGAAGCGATGCTCGACCCCTTTCTCGTGTTTCTGCACGATCAGATAAGGTTTCAAAATGGCGGGGCTTGAGCCCGAGGAGTAGTTGTTTCCTAGAGCGATTATGTAATAGCTTTGCTATTCGGGAACTTTGATAACCGCTTGGCGGTTTGGTGGTTCCTCTCTCGATTTCCGATTTATATGTTACTAATAGAGATCGTATCGATAAAGATGTATACCCCATAGAGTTCATTCGGCATTTGTCCTGGATCGGCGTACCGTGTACGGCACTGATGAGAACTAATAAGTTCAAAATAGCTGTATGTCGTTCGGTTCCGATCCGGGACAGATGTCGAATCCTACCTGTGGAGGGTTTTATTTTTTAATACCTTATCTGATCGTGCAGAAACACGAGAAAGGGGTCGAGGATCGCTTCTAGGTATAATTCAATGTCTGGCGGGGCTTTAGCCCGAGGAGTAGTTGTTTCCTAGAGCGATTATGTAATAGCTTTTCTATTCGGGAACTACTTTGATAACCGCTTGGCGGTTTGGTGGTTCCTTTCTCGATTTCCGACTTATATGTTACTAATAAATTTTCTGTGACGAAGCTACTGAGCAGGTTATTGGAGTTGGCTCAAAGTTTTCAGAATTTTCTACAAACAGAATATAGCATTTTTTTATATGATGGTCCGTCAAACGTCTTTATTTTTGATTATACAGTGATCCACTACATAGTTCTCGTGTGGTTAGAATATTTTTAAACACTAATTGTCCTATAAAATGTACTTTTTCTCGTAGCCCATAGTTTATTTCAACTTCCCCAGACACCAAGTCGCCCAAATGGATTTCTATTCTTGGGGAATATAAAAAATAAAGTATCCGTTAATCATCCCCGTACTGTGGAGAATTGTAGAAAGGAATTATAGAGGGCTGTCTAAATATTACAAGACAAGAACTAACAAAAATTATTCACCATATTAGAAAAATGTTGAAACGTGAATTGAATTAATTGTGGTGGGTTTGACTTTATAACATACTTTATAACTAACTTTATAACAAATAAAATTACCATGAAAGCGTTTTTATTTATAAAGAAAACGGGGTAAAATAAGAAAAATATTCAATGCACTAACCACCTGGCCCAATAGAGGGTTGCTATATTTTGAAATTTTCTGTTAATATCTGATTGTGTTTGTATTTTTTCAGTGATTTCATCATAAAGCTTTTTTAGATAATTTTATCCTCTTTAATTTTATCTTTAAGAGCAGTCTAAAGGCCTTGTACGATGATTTTTCGCCGAGTTATCGTCGTTCAAAGTTTTGACTTTCGTACACAAAATTCAAGCAGGATTTTAAAAACTGCAAAGTATTCTTTACAAGTCGTAGTTATCGGTTTTTGATAAAAAAAAAAAATCGGTGCGAGAATATGTTGATTGAGGAAGAGGTAAAAAATTGCGTACTTAGGAATATTCGCTTAACTTGGCGTAACTTTGCAAATAACGGATAAACTAAGGATGTTGACTGTTTATTTTCAACCTCAAAGTATCCCAAAGAATCCTTGAAAATTCCCGATATTTATATTAGAAAAATGTTGAAACGTGAATTAATTTTGGTGGGTTTGAATAACTAATTTTATGACAAATAAAATTACTAAGGCGTTTTCATTTATAAAGAAATCTGGGTAAAATAAGAAAAATAGTCAGTGGTATTAACCACCTTAATATCTGATTTTATTTATACTGAAAATTATAATTTCGTATTGTACGTTATTGTAAAATCGGGTGACTTAAAAAAGTAGAAAATTTGAAGTTCGTCGTCAAGTCAAATCGATAAACCAACCTATAGATCATTATAGATCAATTATTTTCAAGAATCTATTATGAAAATAATTGTAAATATCGGGTTGTCCAAAACGTTCGTTCTGTTTTTTCATAAGTATTTATTATTAACATTATAGTTATTACAAATTATTTTAATCAGTAGTGTACGTTCCTCCATTTTCAATAACATTTTCCCATATCTCAGTAAGCTTCATAATACCTTTTTTCATAAAAACTTTGCGGTTTGCTCGCAAAACAACGTTTTTTAATGATTTCTGACTTCCTCGTCATTGGCAAATGTTAAGTTTCGTAAACTGTTATCCATGGAGCGGAATAGATGAAAATCCGAGGGCGCGATCTGGAGAATATGGTGATGGGGTAAAACATCCTACTCTAACTCCAACAACAATTTCCTCCGGGTTTGCAGAGAAGTGTGAAGTCGAGCGTTGGCATGATGGAAGACGCCCTTCTCACGATTTACAAGTCCTGGGCGTTTCTTCTGCATGGCTTGGCTTAATTTTTGTAATTCTTCACAGTAAAAGTCCGAATTTATTGTTTCGTTTCTCGGGAGTAGCTTAAAATAAATGATTCCGTTGAAATCTCAACGGACGGATAACAAAACTTTCTTGGGGTGAAGCCCTGCCTTTGGTGTTAATTGGGAAGACAGAACGTTCCCCACGATCTTTTTCGACTGACGTTGTCGTAAATGATCCACTTTTCCATATCTCCAGTAACCATATTTCTCAAAAAGGGATCGCTACGTTGACGCATCCTTAACATATCGTAGATGTTGATGCGATCCATTAAATTGGATTCGCTGAGTTCCTGAGGAACCCAAACATCGAGTCTACTGACAAACCCAAGTTGTTTAAGGTGATTCTGTACACTATATTTTGACGTCCCGATTTTTTCTGCAAGCTCACGTATGGTTTGGCGAGGATTTGCCTCAATTAAGGCTCGTAAATGCTCGGGAACGACTTCTTTAGGTCGGCCTAACTCTGAGGCGTCCGTGAGGGAAAAATCGCCAGATCGAAATCCCTTGAACCACTTTTGACACGTTCGATCTTGAACAACATTTTTGTCGTACACAGAACACAATTTGCGGCAAGTTTCAGCGGCTCTTTTGCCTTTTTTAAAATAAAAAAAGCACCACGTGCCTAAAATACTCGGTTTCATTCATTTTCAATTAAGCTCACACACAACAATATTAAAACAAGTTCACGAGTATACCGGCAGTAAACAACAGTTAAATATCAGGGTTAAATAGGGAGGAAGGCTTCAAAAGCTGCAGCTATGCGCATGACATCATAGGCTGTGGCATAAGCGGTTAACTCAGAAAACCAAGCAAACTTTTTGGACAACCCAATATATTTTGCAATATTTTCTTTTTTAAAGGTTGTCCATAGGTTGAAAATATCTGTTAATATACAGGGTGGTTTTAAACTTACACAGGGCTTGAGGCTTCATAGTTACGGGGTGATCTTACTAAACTTAAATCGTAATTTATTTTACATTTAAATGAATAAGAAAAAGTGGAAGTGATACAATAATATGATAAATAAGGATAATATTTATTATACCTACTTTTTAATAATATCTGTTCGATATAAGAGAGTATTTGTTTTATATTAAAAGATATACAATACTTAAGTGTACCCTCATTTGTCCATATTATCAAACACGAAATACACCAAATAAATTAGATAACTACCAGATCCAAAGTCGAAACGGTTCTAAAAGGGGTTACAAATAAAAGAAAAACTGGGGAAACTGCCATTCCTTTCGACATTGCCACTGCCGGAGTTGGGATTCGAACTCAGACCGAGCTAGACAGTAATTCAACAGTATGTCGACTTTAGCTTCCGCAGTTCTAGTACTGGCAATGTCATTATATGCCTGGATTTGAGTCCATATGGGGAGAATTTGGTTCCTCTCCTTGATGATAGGGGTGTTTGTTCTCGTCGAGGTGGTCGCTGAGATATTCAGCTTCCACTTAACCAGATTGATATTCATCAATTTTCGTTTTTGCGTCTCCTGTCTTCACTACAATGTGAATCTTGATACCAAGCACTAATCAAATGTAACTAATATTACTTAAGAGAATACGATAAGCATTCGGTTTAGTATCCAGCATAGAGCTAATAAAACTCAAACACTTGTTCTTACGACCGAAAAGTGGACGAATGACTAGATAGACATTCTCCTATAGAGGAACCTGACTGTCATTTATTGAGAGCATCCGACTGGGAACAGTATCGAGGTCGTTATTATATACTGGGGTTCGAGTCCGAAAGGAGAGCGTTTGATATGTCGCCCTGAGCACGAGTTTGGTCGTACTTGCCTCTAAGTGTAACCGTCCCTATCTGCAGCAGCATTATTTGGAAAGGAAGTTTGCGAGTCTGAATTTTTTGTTTGTTTTTTGAGTATATACTAGCATAAAATGGAGAAGAAAGGGACTATTTACAATTTTATTTGTATAAAAATTAATACCACTGAGTCTGGTACGTCATGACGATTTCTTTACATGTAATACCATCAATCTATTAAAAAAATTATATTTACTCGATGCTCCTTATATTACGTGTATAATAAATAAAATGTTTATTATATACTTATGTATTCTATCGGAAATTGGGAGACAAATTAAGTCTACTTATAATAGCCAAGTCAGTTTTGAACTCGGTTAGTTAGCTCTTGAAAATCATATTGTAGAAGTACGCCCATTTAATGGAACATGTGATTATAATCCTTTCCTCTTAGAAGACCACTCGAGATCGTAAGAAAAACAATTACGTATTTAATACAACTTTGGGTCAAGCTACATATTACTACTGTTAATTTTAAACTAAGACAAATTAACGCCATTGATCTCGATTTCAAGGCATTTTTTAAAGAATACTATGCATATATTTCATACGTTTACTACACTGGGCACAGAAATTAAGGAATGTAAAAAAATTCTAAATTTTTAGGTGATTTTTAAAGGGTTGCAACTTGAAGAAAAATAGTCGCAGGGCAATTTGAAAGAAAGCAAAATGAAGCTCTACGTTTCTAGTTTCTAGATCTTGAGTTGGAAATTTTTTACCATCAGCAGTTTTTGAGTAATCATAAGAAAACCTCCGGAAAAAAAAATCCAAATTTTTGCTTGCCTTTCAAAAGGTCCACGGAGTTCAATAATTCTTTTTCAGTGATTTCATCATAAAGCTTTTTTAGATAATTTTATCCTCTTTTTAAATAATTATTTCTATTAAATTTAGTATTTTAAAGTTGCAAAATCGTTTTTCTTCATTATTTTTATCTAAATATCCCTCTTATTTTATCTGAACTATCTATACTTACGCTAATGTAATTATTACAGTAGCGTACAAGAAAAACAAAAATAGATTGCCATTAAAAAATTATCAAAGACATCATACCTCCTACATGAATCACCCTGTATGTATTAATTATATTTAAAAAAAAGCGCAACTAAAAATAAAATTTGACTGGACCGAGAGTTTGTCCGAAAAGTTATTCTTTAATTGTTTAATGAATGTATTCATTACTTTACGAGAGCACTTCGTAAATGTACGTAAAAACAAATCGTTTATCAGAACAGTTAAGGCCGGTTGCGAATAAAATACAACTGGGAGCTCTGCGTCGGATGACCCCGGTGGCTCGTAACTTCGTGACATCAGCTTGGATGAGGGCGTCCAAGTCTCGCATCCGGATGGTGGAGGGTCTCTTGGAAGACGTTCGCAAAATTGCCGAAAATAGCCTTGCAGCGATCCTTCCAATCCGTGTCATTTAGTCTGGGAATCGGACCAACGGTTCATCGGCGGTAGTGGCCATCATGTCTCCCAGTAGAGGAGAGCCCGTTCTTTAGTGCCACCTTCTGGTAGTCCAGCGTGGCATTGTGGGCCGCCAACCACTCTTGGCCAAGGATCAGGTTTTTCTATATGCATTCTATCACGAAGGCCCTCACCGTGGTACGTTGGTCGTTTTGGATAATTTTCACTTGAAGTGGACCTCACGTGCGTACGTTAAGGCCTCCAGTCAAGGTGACTCGACGTCCTTCCGCGACGGAAGCGAGATCGACGACGAAGGAGGCAGCGATGAACACAGGTCTGGGCCCGGTATCCAAAAGGGCCTATACGTCTGTCCCATTGACTTGGACATGCAGGCGTGGTAAGGACGACATGGCTGCCGGACAGCGAACTTCGGGGACCGCACCCTGGTAGTATTCTGACTTCCCTACTTGGATTGTCAGCTAGGTTCTTCGAATTGTCGATGTTGGTCAGTTAAATGCGTCCAGAGACGGCGGCTGCGGTCTCGGTAGGGTGGAACCTGGTGCGACTAGGGCAGTGGGGACTTGTCGGGAAGTGTGGGATTTCAGACTGTTGAGGCATGTGGCCAAGTGCATTTTCGGCGGAGGCAATCCCTGTGCAAGTGCATTTCTCCAGAGAGCTGACAGGGATAGGACGTCGTCGTGTAACCGCTCCGGTAGACATGGACGATTCAGGTGGCTGAGAACGGCGCTCTCGATTTCCCTTAGGTTCTCCTCGTGCAGTTGCTTCACGGCGTACAGCTAGCCACCTCGCAGAATCAGGCGGATCTCGGGGCGCAGGAGCTGGTGGATTTGTTGGACCATCGTTTGTTCCTCAGCAGCAGGTTCCATCTTCAACAATGTTAACTTCTATGAAATTTTGTTAAATTAAAAACACCATATACTTCTTCGGTGACTGCTTCTGGCCATAATGGCGGCCCTGCAGGAACTGTGGATGACCAAACTGTCGAATTGGGACAACAAGCGAGTCGTGAAAGTGTAATTCAAGTTCAACACATTGTAATTGGCGTAGCAGTCATGGGTGGCGCCCCATACGCCCCGTAATCCACCGGCAACGGCGGTGGTCCAGTCCCGATATTCGATCTGTTCCCGTTGGCAATAAGCCTCTTATTCTTGTAGGAAATACAGGGGATCTTCCTAGTCCAACACAATGGAGGTGACGGGAAATCAAGAAACTGGTAGAGTTTCGCAGTGACGTTGCCAAGTTCTCTATAGCTTCGGTCAACATCTGGAGACCAAATTCTATTCTGGGATTCCTGGTAGGTACCATTGGGAGCGGCGTGGTTCGTAGTTCTCATACAAGTGAAGAAATTTGCCTCCCAGAAAGTGATTGAAGTACGGGGATCACTATGGTTGACTGCGTCCATAGTGGTCGTGCTTGGGGCTTTCGGGTCAGCGAGTCCAAACTCTATTCTTTTAGAATTCCGGGCCCTTCGTTGGGCACCATGTAATTGGCCGTCTTCATCGAAGGTGACAAAGAACGGTTCTAGATCAGGCTCTTCACTGGCGTCCAGCCCCTGAGTGTCTTCGGGCTGGTTCCTTCTGGTTTCTCGTACCACGAACAACTTCGTGGTACGAGACGAAGGAGCGTATAGCTATCTCCCTGGATATGATGGCACTCCGGCGCTGTACGGGTGATTTGTGGTCGTAGTCGTATCGGGACCGCCATGTCCATGATGTATGGGGCCTCTGGATGGTCGAACAGTCTAAGTTCTTGAAGTCTCGGTTGACGCATTACACGGCACGGCAACAGTGGAGACTGCGTGCAAGAATGATAGAGCATTCACGGTGAGGTTGGGCCAGTTACCAGTTGGATGTTCACGACACTTAATCAAGAGTTGGTCCACTAACACAAAATTACCACAAGGATACTAACAACCAAACGAACGATGACACACTATCAGACTGGTTTATTAGGTAAGTTACAAGACTATATACAACATTACAAGGTTATGTAACGGGTCTTTTAATAAGGACGCTCGAGTTTTAAACGTAAATAAAACAAGTTTGTGAGATACCCACTCATTTCTTGAAAGAATATTCATTAAGTATGGAATATAACGTCGTTCAAATGTCCACGGGCTTTGCTTGGTGGCACGTATTCGGGAGATTCAATAAATGTTGCATAAATCTGGCTGAATTTGCTGGTTGGCGCTCGTTATGTTGACTTTGAGTCCTTATGCCCTTAAATCGCACGTGCAGAATGTCCATCGTGGCATGCGCTATGTGACACGTAGCGGCATCCTGTTGGAACCACATGTCGTCGGTATCCATATCAACCAGTTTAGTGCACAGGAGTTACTTATCATCGATCTCGCCGTTAACGATTATGGTAATGCCTGTTTCGTTTTAGAAGAAGTACCGACCGATGATTCCGCCAGACCAAAATCTGTACCAAACAGTGACTTTCTCGGGATGCATTTGATGCTGGTGTATCTCATGTGTATTGGTATCGTCCCAAATCCAACAATTTTGCTTGCTACATATCTATTCATCCAAAAATTGGCATAGTCGCTAAAGATGCTTTTTTTTTGCGAAATTTGGGTCAACTTTGGACGAACACACGGCATTGTCTATGGTCATTTACCTTAAGTTCCTGGGCCAGTTGGATTTTATATGGGTACAGACCCAAGTCCTAACGCAAAATTCGTCGAGTTGAAGTTGCAGAAAGGCCAAGTTCTTGTGAACGACGAGAAATTGACTGCCTCGGGCTTCCCATACACTCTCACGAGCAGCAGCGATATTTTCAACAGACCTTGCGTTTCGGTGACGTACGGGTGTTGGCTGATTATTTATCAAACCGGTTGACTCGAATTTGGCCAATAAACGTCGAATAGTCAACTCGGCGGGACGATTGTAGCGAGGACAAAAATCACGTAATGCGAGGAATGTTTCTCGAACGGAGCACTGATTTTGAAAATAAAATTTGATCATTTGCACACGTTGTTGAACGCTATAACCTTCCATGGTGATTTTCCATACACTACTGAACAATTCACAACAAATTTGACAGATGTTGCTTTAACAACATGGCCGCTATAACCTAACAAATTTCGAACGTCCCTACTGACAGACCCTGTGCAAGTATATAGCACGCAGAACGAAAGAGAGAGATGTTACCAATATTCATTGGAAGGCGTAATGGCCTTGACGGGGGTATTTGCGAGCCGAGCGAGATTACCGCTCTTTACCCGCCTAGAGAGATGTTACCGCTGCCTGCTTCTTTTATAGTCATCGCGTCAGCGCAGTCGTCTGCCAATGAGGGTTGAAGTACTGACAAATACTTCAGGCTGAAGTACAGACTGAGGGGGGCCGGCACAATACTAACAACAATTCTTAATAATTCGGGACATAAATTATTGACGATGTTCTGAATCGACCATCCATATGGTTTCTGTGATTTTTTTATTATAGATGCGAATGAATACACTAATAATTAAAGTTTTTACCTTAATATTGGATAGGCTTGCCATCAGATCGTCTAGTTCTCTAGTAGCTGTAGAAGCCGCAGGAGTGTGCGTAGTAGTAGCATGAGAAGACACTAATTCTGTTTCTCCTGGATAACCGGTTTCGGTTTTTGTTTCCTTTACAGTAATCACAACCTTTTTAGGGCCTGTATAAATGATATCCCTGTAACAAATTTCAAACGTTAAATATAAAAAATATCGTTAATATTTCGTACATGTATTACAATTGTAATATGAAGTAGAAATACACAGGATTAATGCCATATTTCGTGTCAAGAAATGCCCATGTTTTTAGTTATTGTTCGGCACTTGAATCTTTGAATCAGTCAATTTAATAAAGATTTAATGTTTAGACCCACATACCAATATTTAAATTATATGTAGCGCTAATAAAATACCTACTACACTATTTTTTTATTGCTTACATTATGTAAACAATGTGTAATATATTATATAAACAAATAACAAATCGTTTTTATTAAAATGGAGTCATATGTTAATATCACTGCTGGTGATAGTTATTATATGTTATATAATTATATAACATGATAGTTATTAATTATATAGGGGAATTAACAAGCTTTTAATCCACGAGAAAAAATGGGATTCGAGGTGCAGCCGAGAGCGCCCATTTTTTCGAGATCGACTAAAGGCTGTTAATTCCCGAATGTAATTCAACGTTTATTAACGGCTGTTAATTCAACGAATATGATCACACCTGTTCTTGAATTATTCCCTCAATTTCCAAATTCATTAATTGATAATATATGTACTATTATCGCAACAAACTTATTATTAACGGGACAAAGAAATATTTTTTTAATGTGGAACTGACAAACTTCTACACATATGATATATAAAAATATTCAATAACACTTACCCAGAATTTAGTTCATCTAATAGGCTATCAACGGATGGTCTATTTAAAGCACTTTGGACACTGGGTGGTCGTGAGTAACTTGCTGGGCTGTGGGCCACAGCGTTGTATGATCCATTAAAAGCTGCATTAGCATCATTCATGGTTGTATCTGGAAAATAAATTTTAAATGTATTCAATGTGTAAAATTACATTAAAGGAAGGAATATAGAGTAATTCAATTTTCCAGCAAGGTCAGAATCATACCATAACTGATACACCATACACATAAATTTCCAGCAAGATTACAGTCATAATCACAACATTTGTATTTTAATATAAATTATAGATACCGATTTTTTAAAATTAAACATGTAAAACTGAGTCTATTTATTAAACATATTTTTACTTTGTAGTTGGTTACTGATTGTATTATTATTGTTTCCTTAAGTTTTACTAAGGATATATACAGTCAAGGTATATTAAACAGTAATGGTGATGAAATACATTCTTTTTGCAAATTTTGTTGCAAAAATCAGCATTACCTTCTTTCCCTTTAACACCCGATTAACAAATATACGACATTGTAAATGGCCTGTAACTTTTAATTGTCGTTTCCACTGAATTTTGAATGCTGACGGATGCAGATCTTTTTTTAAAATCACATGCGTGCTGGCTCTTCACAGATTCAATTGTTGTGCACTACATCAAATTGATGTGTTTGGATACTCCCGTACACTTTCTCTCACTGCAGCAATATTTTCATCTAACAGACCATGACGAGGACGTATTGGTGTTGCTTTATCAATAACAGAACTCGGCCTCTTCAAATTTCTTGGTTAAGTTACGAACTGTTAACTCTGTAGGCGCTTCATTTTGTCCTAATTTTGTGCGAATTTTTCTCAACGCAACTGTAAATAATCGCTCACTTTCATAAAACAGTTGTACGCAAACTATTCGTTGTTGAACTGTTAATCGTGGCAAGTTGATGTCCTATGGTTTGTAGATGACAGTCGTTAAATATTGACGCCCTATATTTGACAGAACACAAATGGGACACAATTCAAATCCTACAGTGCCAACTGAGACACCCTATAGTTGAGATCACTAATTGACGAGTTACCCACCCGACACAACCTCTAGTGGACATAACTAAGAACAATAAATTTATATTCGCTAGTACCCAATGAATATAATTTATTCCCCATTCAATAAGCATTTTAAGCTGATAAGTGATAACATACAAATAAAATGTTGTAAACAATCTACAATATCTAAAACGAAGAAACAGCAAACAATGTTACTGTTTATTTCTGACATTTTGAGAAACTAGCACGACCAATTCTCCAATATGTACTTCCCACATTTGTTCAACTAAATGTTTGACGTTTATGTAGATAGGTAGTCTGTGATGGTTCGTGGGAAAATGATGAAAAGTGTAGGTGGTATATTGACCTTGTCTACCTTGCGTAAGCTGTTCCGTTTTATTAACGTCCTAGTTATAACTGGTTAATAATAAATATGACAAAACAAGAACTGGGGGGGCCTTAATTATTTATTATTTTCGTGAAATAACTCACAGTTGAGTGGAGTAAATTGGGAACTAGTGATGAGAGAAAAATTAGGAAGATAAAGAAAAAACACCGCTGTCCGCTATAGTACCTACGCCGATACTGACAGTGTATTTCGATTAAAATTTCCACAGCATAATCAGCCTTCATTTTAGAGATCTGAATTTATGTATTTCAAACACTTTTATAGCCTATACGGGACGCCTAATTTATTAAAGGTAAAATGCGATCGGTCATAATTATTTGAGCTGAGCCATCTCACATGTGATGGAAACCTCAGTATAAAAAACGACGTTGGATCACAGACGTGACCCAACAGAGTACTGATATGCATAATTAAATGAATAATACCTCAAATATTTTCGATAGTTAAAGAATAGGTTCGTGGTGTTGATTGTATAACGTAAAAACTAAAGCAATAATCCCAGGGAAGATGTTTATTTACTTTAGCGCAAAACTCTCAAATCCTCACCAAAATGTTGCTACCTCCCCTATTTTCGATGGTGTTGAGCAATCTCAGAAAACTGGCTTCAGTTTTTGGCGGTCATGCAGTTTTCGAGAAAATGAATTTTTAAGTTTTCCGCGCGCAACTCCGTGCGGAAAACTTCAAATAACTTTCATAACAAACGGAAAACTTCAAATAACTTTCTCAAATAACTTTCATTTTACATTACGTAGTTAGTAATGCCTAATATTGATGTAAGTACATGCTACAACATTTCCTTTACACATATCATACATTAAAATCGTCATCAAACTTATTATCCATTACGTTATTCTTAACTTACTAACAATGTTTACAATTTTCATGTAGCCGTCCATTTGTTATCCAAGCGTCCTCTATTAAACCCGATGTGATTAGACCACTGAGAGTGCCTATGGTTTGTATAATGATTCCTTGCGTGCACGTCACAGGTAACAATCGTATGAATCAATCAACTGACACTTTTGAACAGTGTCGTGCCGAAAACACATTTTAGGATAACAGTTAGTACAATACAAATCCGTCAACCTATGACAGAGTAATAAAAAGGTTCTCCACAAAAAAAAACATTCAATGGAAGTGATATTTCCATCAAAATAAATGAAATAAATTCAACAAAAATCAAAATAAATGAAATGAAAATGAAATAAATTTTACAGAAATATTGAGACGCCAATGAATCAAATTATACAATAAAGCTAAGACGTGACTTCATAATTGCATTTTGTTCTTCAAATTATGAACTGTCTATGTGGTACGTAGTTGATTGAAACATATGTCGCTAGACATACGTGCTGGTAATTGTGGCATATTAGTAACAATTGCGAGTGATGTAGCATGTGATCCGTGCGTCGTCACTAAATTGATACACGCGCAAAGAACCATTATCCAAATTGTACTTCGGTTAACCTCGTTGAGGTTACTACTTCGTCGATCAGTATACAGGGGCTCCATAAGTTAACTATCAATAATATGAATGATTACATATTGTACTATATATTAAATTAATATTAAGTATCTACGTAATGTAAAGTTAATGTTATTTGATAAGGAAAAGTGGTGTCACGTGCGGAAAAGTTGACAATTCATTTTCTGTAAAACTGTGTACGAACGGCAAAAACTTCAGATTCTTGCTTAGCGCCCTCGGAAATAGAGGGGTAGCCAAATTTTTAGGGAGGATTTGAGAGCATTATGATAAAGTAAATAATTACTCCAGAAAATTTCAGTTTTCATATGGATAGGAAAGTTGGAAATTTTACTCATTTCTTAACTGGAGCCTAAACCTAGAGAGAATAAACATCTTAATTATTGTACTACTACTGTAAACAGTAAGTACTAATTTTCTATATTATATTCTTTGGTTATTTAATTTAACTTCATGCTATCTTTTAACTTATATATGTAGAACTCTTAGGTATTATTCAGTACTTCACATGAGTATTTATTTATTAGTATTTATTTGAGTAGATACGTCTAATCACTATCACTCTTTTAAATTACATTCACCTACTATTTATATAATAGATATTAAAATCGATATATTCAGGATAGATCCCACATGCTATAAGTTTCTGATCTATCACAGCCAAGTATGACTTATTTAAAAATACACTCGAACGGTAATAAAGATATTAAATATATTCTGAAGGCATATTCTACTGAAAAGTGCTTTATCATGTAACGAAAACTCAAAGAAGTTAAACTTAAAAACGAAAAATCGTAGCAATTCTAGTTTTTACTACTGAGTTCCCCTCGAAATAAGTGTCCATTTTTTCCATATCTCCTATATTTAACGGCATTCCCTATAAAACATCGATATTGTCCATCCAGTACAATGGATTTGAATGCATTTTGTTTTATATATTTACTCCTTTACCTCAATCAACGTGAAAAATACTTAATTTAAATATTGCGAACCATTTGTATTTAGTTGATTCTAACATTAATGAACCCGATAAAATTCAAATATTGTTAGTAGAACAACTATTCTGGTAAAAATTTGCTTTAATCAAATTGTCCTGGGAAAACTTTTTGTCTATAGATTAGAAGACTTATTTCGGTTGGATTACATAGGGTGTCTCAGTTGGAACCATAGGATGTCAGTCGCGCTATTTGTGTTCTATCAAAGATAGGGCATGAATATTTAACAACAAAATTAGGACAAAATGAAGCGCCTACAGTGTTAAAGGATTTGAAAAGAGTTAAATTTGAAAAGACGGATTTTGTTATTGATAAGGCAACACCAATACGTCCTCGTCGTGGTTAGTCAGAAGATGAAAATATTACTGCAGCGAGATAAAGTATACGACAGTATCTAAACACATCAATTCGACGTCGTGCACAACAACTGAATCTGTCAAGACCCACCACGCATCGCACTTTAAAGAAAGATCTGCATCTGCTAGCATACAAAATTCAGTTGACACAACAATTAAAAGTTACAGACCATTTACATCGTACATTTACTAATTGGGGGTTAAGAAAGAATGAAAGCGACGTGGATATTTGCAACAAAATTTTGTTCGGTGATGAAGCACATTTTCATCTTGACGGATACGTCAACAAACAAAATTATCAAATTTGGGATACTGGACATTCACGTTATTCACGAAAAAGAAATACATCCATAGAGATGCACGGTTTGGTACGCATTTTGGAGTGGTGAAATAACTGGACCATACTTCTTTGATAGCTGGTAATATTATCACAGTAAATGGGGAATGCCATCATGACAGTTTTTACACCAAAATCACATCCTATAGTTCCAAATTAGGCACCCTATACTCGTATAAGGCTTAATTCTCAGGGCAAAATCTCATAGTTTTATGTGAACTAACAACTATCTCGGATGATAGTTTAATTATTGTAAACAACTATGTTTACAACAAAGGAAGTACATGCAATTAATTTGTTGATTAGTGAATAAAATGAACATGTAAAATTAATTTCAAGAACCACATTGCGTAATGCGAACTGGTAATTTATAGTATGTTTACAATTTAAAAAAAATGCTAATAAATTAGATTAATCATATATCACATAGCATTACTTTCATTAAAAAAACATTTCGAGGCAAATTTTATAATCAAAGATGCTTTTATTGCGTTTATACCAGAACTTTTGAAATTCACTATTGTTGCTTCACCTTGAACCAAACAATATCTATAAAAAATATTTCTATATTGATGACTTGATTAGTAGTAGCAACTGCATTGAATATGCTAAACGTTTTACTAATCGTTTTAATCAGCTCTTAAAGAAGCACATTTTTCTCTTAAAAAGTGGTCATCAAACTGTCCGTATACATTCAAGAATTTTAATTATATGACTACAATAATGTATTTTAACAATCAACAAATCTGAGAAAAACACTACGTTTATAATGGAATTGTAGGGTAAATATTTTTCGGTCAGAATTTTAGTCACATCAGTAAAAAATCCATGGGATTTTTACGCACTGATCCTCAGCGCGAGCTTTGATGTTTATTATAAAACGAAAGCCTACGCCACACTAAAAAGAGTTGATCTACAGCGGGCAATCGGCGAGGCTCCAGGAAAAACTTGGAGCGTGTGTCTTGCGACCTCGGGCGTGCTTCAAATCCGTCCATCCCGTCGCGCGTCTTTCGTCCAGTCAGCCACTCAGTCAAGTATTCAAGTCACGGTCACGATTTACGATGAGTCCCTAAACACTACTCTCATAATCAAGTAAAAAATGTCTGTACTACGTCACGGATTTTACTGCCAACATGACGTGAATAACAGAAGTGGACTTGCAATGAAGAGCAGAATACATATAAAAACTATTCACATAATGTCATATTAGTTTACCTTCCATTGAGTGGTCATTTAGGAACAAATGAGGACTTGTAATTGTATTCCTAAAAATGCGTAATCGGGTTCGGGGGCAGGGCAAGTCATCACGTCCGTCACCGTATTGTCAAAACGATCTGGACACAGTAGTTCTTGAATCACCTCAACACACACCTAACACTATTTACGCGTATGATCACATAAGTATATTATTAGTAGCTGCTCTAAATGTTCATCTAGCAATTGTCAGTAAATATCCATTTATAATGTGAAAATGACCGCTCTACATCAACGGAAGTCAACGGAGCATACTGGAAATATGAATAATGTTGTAGAGCCTACATACCGATTTCTGAATTAGAGACGTGAACTCCTTTCTGCTATAAAATATCTACTATAACTGTTATAGTAAAAAAACCACATTGTTATCCAAAACTGCAGTAATTGTTTTCTTTATAGCCTTCACAGTACCCCTTCCAACTGAAAAATATACTGCCGAAGGTCTCAAACAACGTTTATAGCATCCATTATTCATCTGTCTGTGGTTTTTCCCAACTTTTCGGTGGTTTTTGGAATGCGCAAAAAATTGCTATGTATATACGCCAAATCTTTTTGAATAGCTGGATCCGCTAAATTCTGTTGCACGTTCGCAATAGCAATAGCATCATTTGAATCGAGCTGTTGATATACCCTGGTGATATTCTCAAAATTGCAATAATAATATGCAGCTACCTCGATCCACGTTTCCCACGAGGTTATTACATGCGCTGGAGGTAGCTGTGTGTGGGGAAGCATTTCTGTGAATAATGCCACTCTTTACGGGGTTTTTAAAACACTTGTTTGACATTCGTTATCAGGCGATCGACATTCGGATAACGGCCACGGATCGCCTCTGCTACGCGATGAAAACCATGCACTAGGCTCGTTACATGTAACATATCGTAATTATACGTTCCGTTCAAAAGTCGGCAAGCCGCTTTCATGTATGGCTTAGCATGCGTAAGAAAAAGTAGAGCCATGTTTCTGTTTTCCTCATGTTTAGCGCCCCATAGGTTTAACGTCTCATCAACTAATATTGCAACAGTTTCAGCATTAGTCTTTGTCAATATTTTTGATGCTATCACATGTGATTGCGTTGCCGATATATCGCTCATTTCTCCTATAACTATATTCGCCACTTGCAAGCCTAGGCATTTGTGGTTTCATCGACAGAAACCCATAAATATTTATCTTCAACTTCTACAAACAGCAGATTTGACAGTGGCAACAGCTTGCGGTAGATAATTTTTCGTCGGTTCTGTGGGCACGTTTACTTTGCCAAATTCCCCATTTAAACATTTCTTTATAAAGTATTTAAAACTAGTATTGTCTAGTTGTGTCTACGGGATAATGCACACAACCATGAAGTTAACCAATTCGCTATAAAACGTCATGTGTCTTTCACGAGCACTGCTCTGTCCAGTAACCACGGTTTTATGTTTTTCGGAACAACAATGTCTAACAACGTCCGATTTGGGAGTATACGCTATGTATGTATGTATTACAATGGGAACACTGTAATTCACTACCGTCATTTAACACCAACCCCGGAAATTCCTTTATCCAACGCTGTATTGTGGCAAGGGATGGTTTTAGTAGACATTTTAAAATCCTTATTGTCAAATTGTCATGCACTGTAACTATTTGTCTGTAATACCGTACGCAAATCAAAATACTACGACAGTCCCAACTTGTGTACAAACATACACCACTCTCAAATATCCCAGTAACTGATCGGGCGGCATCGCGTCATCGGTCATCCTAACAGATATATCTTTTGTCCCGTCCTCGCATCTTTTACTATTAGCATAGCGCAATGCACCTCCAACAATACTTTCAATATTTCTAGTGAAACAAATAGAGCAGCAGGTAGCAGGCGGTCAATGAACACATTTTATTCAATATAAAATTGTTGGTTGATGTCCTACTAATTTATACAAGCAGTTAATTTACATTATAAAAAAAATAGCCAGTGTGGACAAGCTACTGACTGAAAATGTTTCATTATATAATTTATTATAAGACTCTGATATTTCCTTACAGTATTTGTATTTCTAATAGATATTTCAGAACACGTATAAGTTTGACTCTGAAATATCCGCAGTCAAATCTGAAGTTTATTAGTTAAGTTCAACTCATCAAGAATAGGAACAACTCTCAAAACTGCGATATCGGACCGTCCACAAGGTGCGCGGTAAATAGCCTGACCTTGCCACCACGCATCGGATTTAAAAGAAAATCTGCGTCTGTCAGCAAACAAAATTCAGTTGACACAACAATCAAAAGTTACAGGCCATTTACAACATCGTACATTTGTTAATTGGGCGTTAGAAAACAAAGAAGGTGATGTTGATTTTTGCAACAAAATTTTGTTCATCGCATACATTTTTATCTTGACGGATACGTCAGTAGGTGCTCAAAATCTACATGCTGTTAACGAAATAAAGGGTGGTCCAACAATAATGCACGATGTTAATTGTGAGTCACACCTTAACGTCACGTTTTTGCCCAACTTAATTTGACATTTCTTTATTTCAGTGTTTGACAAATTCAACCATGGAGAGGTACATAATTGAGCGGCGCGTTAAGATTTTTGAAGCCTTTTACGAAAATGGGCGTTCAAATCAAAATTTATTTCGTGCACTTCGTGACTTTTTTGGTCAGCATAATCGACCAAATGTGTCCACAATCGGGAGAATTGTGCGCAAATTTCAGCAAAGCGGGTCTATAGGAAATGTGAAAACACCTGTGCATGCTCGCCCAGCTTCGTTCTGCGGAAAACATTGCTGTTGTTCGCGATAGTGTAGCAGAAGAGCCGTCAACCTCGACTCGTTGTCGTGCCCAACAATTGAACATCTCACGAACATCACTGATGCGAATTTTGAATAAAGATTTGAATTTACACGCTTACAAGGTTCAATTGACTCAAGAGCTGAAGCCTACTGACCATTTCAAGCGTCGTCAATACGCCGAATGGTTGGTTGAACAGACAGAAGTGAATGGTGACTTTACAAAGAAAATCATCTTCAGCGACGAGGCACACTTTCACCTCAGTGGATTCGTTAACAAGCAGAATTGCCGCATTTGGGCAAATGAGAATCCACGAGTATTTGTTGAAAAGCCGATGCATCCACAAAGAGTGACTGTTTGGTGCGGTTTATGGGCTGGCGGCGTCATCGGGCCGTACTTCTTCGAAAATGAGGTCGGCCAAGCAGTTACCGTGAATGGTGTTCGCTATCGCGAGATGATAACGGACTTATTGTGGCCATAAATTGAGGATATGGACCTGAACGATATGTGGTTCCAACAGGATGGTGCCACTTGCCACACAGTTAACGAAACAATGGCACGTTTGCGCGAGAAATTCAATGGCCGTGTTATCTCACGTCGTGGCGATGTTAATTGGCCGCCACGATCATGTGATTTGACACCGTTGAACTTCTTTCTTTGGGGATATTTAAAAAAAAAAGTGTACGTCAATAAGCCAAGAACAATTCAAGAACTAAAGGATGAGATAATTCGGCACATTAACGACATTGAACCTCAATTATGTCTCAGAGTCATTGAAAATATGGACCATCGGATAGAGGTATGCCACCGAAGCCGTGGCGAGCATTTGGCTGATATTTTGTTTCACACATAATTGTCATAGATCCTTCTATCATAATAAAAAATATTAAGATAATTCTCTGAAAACTTTTTGTTTTATTTACAATTAACATCGTGCGTTTTGCTTGGACCACCTTTTAGAAATGCATTCACAGAGATGCAGGGTTGGTGGGCATTTTGGAATGATGGAGTAATTGGACCATACTTCTTTAAAAATTAAACTGGTAATGCTATCACAGTAAATGGGAAACGCTATCGTGACATGTTGATGTCGTATGTTTTTTTTTCATTTTATTTTTTGGAAAACTATGTCAATATTCTACAGACCACAATACACCAGTGGCTGGTAAGATATAATTCATAATAAATTAATGTATGGAGAAAAGGAAACAAGAGAGCAATTTAAACATCCTGATGCTGCCAAATTGGTTGCTGAAATACCTTCAAACGTGGAGTTCAGTGTGCAGTATGAATTTTGTGAATTGGTCTTATATATTTTATTTAATATTTGAAATTAATCACTATCTATAAAATTATTTTGAAAATATAACGGCTCAGTATCTATTTATTTAACTAATATTATATTAGCTTTGTAGATAGATATATAATGGGAAACCGGTTCACAGTTTCCCAAGTGCCAAGAAGTCATGAGTATAGCTATATTTAACAAGAACTATTATAAATAGTATAGAGTAAAGATATACACTAGGCACAAAAATTAAGGGATATAAAAGAAACATAAATTTTTAGGTGATAAAAATCAATTTAAGGATGAATTTTTCATTTTTTATTCAGTTTTTCTGGTTGAAAATGTTTTTTAGCAATAATCCATTTTTTTTTGTATCAAAAAAATGTTAATTATTGCAAGAAAAAACATTTTCTGTACGAAACTTATGGTTTTCTTATGATTACTCAAAAACTGCTGATGGTAAAACATTTTGAAATCAAGATCTGAAAACTAGAAACTTGGAGCTTCAATTTCAATTTACATCCCTTAATTTTTGTAATTAGTGTATAAAGTTTTCATACCTGTAGGTACATTTGCGTATTTTGAGTTGCTAAGATCGAGGAGAAGGGAGTCTAATTCATCCAAATTATTATTAAATGGTCGTTTCTCATTGTTCACAGGAATGGTAGAGGTGCCTCCATATTGATTGTATCGGGGACTATGCGGTCTCTGCGTTACGGGAGTTGACTGCTGAGTTTTACCATACACTGCCTAAAACAGTCAGAAGATTTTATATAGAACGATCGAAAAACTATAAAACTATAATTTCTGGTTTGTAAAACAATTGGTATAAGTGGAAAACTTGTATATTTACTTAAGCATTCTATTCTTAATGCTGTTAAAACATTATCTCGCTCAAAATAAATTTATAAAAAGCGAGAATGGAACTTTGCAACTCCATAATTGTTATTTCTCTTATGATTTTGTAGCTGTTTGGGACCTAAGATATATAAATTTTGAGACTTCAGGTTGGGTTTTCCAAACGGTTGTCATTTGTACCAAAGTATATACCAGATCATTTGGTTAGATTAGAAACAAGTACATTAAAACTAGAATTTCTGGTTTTTCGAGCAATGCCTGAATTGGTAAGAAAATCGATTATCAATAAACTCTAAACTGCCAAAAATATGTAATCATAGACTACAGAAACTACTTTACAAAAAGTACATTAAGTATAAAAGGGCCACTCAAATTGAGCACTTCTTTGATAATATTAATTGTTTGCAAATATGGAACGATATTTTGCTGACCTCACTAAAATTTAATAAGAAATCATTACTTCTGATATATAAAATTGTTTTGCACGAACATGATATGCAAAAGGCAGTTGAGTGTCATGAATTATTCCATGATTATCTCTTATTTTCAAATAATGCAACATATCTACTTCGCAAAGAAAATTACCATATATATTACATGATTACGTGCACAGTTTAGAAGTCTCCCAAACGAAGAATTATCTTTTACTGCAATACCACCGGCCAAACGGTTCAATGTAGTCTATGTAATTTGTTCAAACCTGAAGACGTAGACCATATATTCCTTAATGTCCCTTAAGGAATCTCTTAGTAAATCTTAAGGATATTGCGTCCTTGTCTGAGGTTTCAAACTTTAGACATTTTAAACTATTATCAAACATTACCGTCATATTTATTTACTAAGAATATTATTTGCAGGGATTATTCGTATCCCTAAAATTATTCAATATTGACCTACTAGTCTGAAGAGGTCATAACAAAACCAAACACAAAATAACGTGTTTTCTCTTATAGCCATTTGAACCGAAATCCGCTAGGTGTCGGCAACAGCTAATCACAAATTTGCGAGTTCGCATATATAGCAAAAGCTACATACATACATATATAAAATAAAGCGCCTACAGAATTCACAGTTATAAAACATTAAGAATGGTTGGAATTATCATTGCAGCGAGCAGTGGCGTAAGCAGGTGTTGATCACTATTATTTTTATTTTTGGAATTATCACTGCAGCGAGCAGTGCCGTAAGCAGGTGTGGATCACTATTATTTTTATTTATTATTAATTAATTATTATCATGTTTTTTCGCAACTTTTTCAGGCCATAAGTTATAAATAATTACGCACCTCCACTTTATTATAACACAACCATCTAATTAATCTATCACAACTACACACCATATAACAGAAAGATATAATTCGTATCGTAATCATACTCGGATGTATGACGTTAATTTGTGTGGTTAGATAAAGGTTTAGATTAGCTAAAGAAGTGTCACATCATACTTTATATTTGGGTATAAACTACAGAAGTTTTAATAAAGTTAACTAACCAGACAGAATTATCTAAATTGGATACCCAAACTGGTGTGTATTTTATCCCTAGATGTATGATTAGCAGCTTTTTCGTTACCCAAACTTTACCTTTATCTAGCCAAGTAAATTAACATAATACTTTTAAAAATTATAAAGGGTGTTACAATAATAGCGCAATATTTGAATTGCGCGCCATTTTGGCTGTCATGATTCGATAGGTCAATAATTGTGACAGGTCGATAGGAGACAGATAGGAGTTAGTAAACATGGAGCGCTATAGGATGCAACAATGCGTCCTTATTGTTAAACATTACTATCAATATGGTGGAAGTTTGGTTGCTACGATTCGTAGTGTGTCCAATTTTCGGTAAAAATAGTGTTTCAAATTTATCAACTGTGAAAAGAATAAGCAAAAAATTCCGGTTTAGTCATTGATATCAAACGACGCGAGTTCGTAGTGGTCGCTCAGAACAAAATATCACGGCAGTTCGCGAGAGTGTGGCCGAGAGCCCAGAGACCTCGGTTGGTCATCTTGCACAAGAATTGGACATTTCAGCAGCCACTCTTCACGGTATTCTCACTAAAGATTTGCATTTCCATGTTTACAAGGTCCAATTGACTCAACAACTTCTGCCAGCAGACCATGCACAGCGAAGAGGCCTTACCAATTGAATCACTGAACAACAATATGTGAATGCCGATTTTGTGGACAGAATCATCTTCACTGACGGGGCCCATTTTCACCTTGTTGGCTTCGTGAATAGGCAAAATTTCCGCATTTGGGGCTCAGAAAATCCACGAATGATTCGTGTGAAACAAATGCATCCCCAACATGTCATTATTTGGTGTGCATTGCGGTCTGAAGGAATCATTAGACCATTTTTCTTTAAAAACGAGGCATTATCGTGACATGATAACCCAGTTCTTTGTGCCTCAATTGGAAGATACTGCTCTTGAAGACATCTGGTTTCAGCAGAACGGTGCAACTTGCCAACCCACCCGTGAAACATTGACGGTCTTGCACGGGTCTTTCCTAGTCGTGTTTTGATGACCAGAATTGGCTGCCACGATCTTGCGATATAACTAACGCCTTAAGGACTCTTTCCTGTGGGGTTTTCTTTCTTTTCTAAGTTTCAGATCTACGCCAACAAATACATGACCACTCAAATCAAACATTAAAGGCCAAAATTAAACGCTGTATCAACGAAATACTGCCACATTTATGCAAAACTGTTGTTGAAAATTTCGCCAGCAGAGTACTTGTGTGCTACCAAAGTCGTGACGACCATTTACCGGATGTGTTGCTCCATACATAATTCCCAAATATGTACGTTATATGTAAATCAATAAATATTTCAATACCTACTTTGCTATAGAAAAACATGTTTTGTTTAAAAATCATATCCTGCGCTCTTATTGTAACACCTTTTATTAACGGTAACATTTTCAAACAGTGTACATTTTCGTATATTCAGAATGCACTTCTGTCTTTGTTGAGACTAAATGAAATACATTTTAAAACAGTAGGTTAATAATATTTGTTGTTGGGTCTGCATTAAAATTTTATTTTTGATTACTACCTACATTGAAAGATCCATTATCCACCTATTATAGCTTTTACCAACTATAATAAAATAAACCATCTATTTATAGCCTTTATACTTAACTATATAAATAGCATATATATTAAACAATAAATGGTTCGGATTTAGTGATGTTTTCATGTTTTACTTGACAATAACATGAACGTTCATCGCTTTCCTATTGTAGTAACGTGTGCAAATCTTCATGGACCCCACTTTGATATCTATTTCTGTCTTAGTCGCTCAGCTGTTATTTACTTATTCTGTTTCTTTTGCTGAATTAGTATTTCGTTCGAGCCATAAACGGGATCGACTCCGAGGAAAATAACTACTTTGATACATGTTATATATTTAAGTTATTTTAGAAATCGGAAACTAAGTCAGTTTATATTACATACTTTTAAAAACATTTTAATTCATGGCACATAGCTATGTAAACAAAGTCTACCATACCCTATGTTCAATCGACTACCTGTTTGACTATTCAACAGGTTGGTTAACTTTAAATTATTTTCATTAATCATTTTATTGCTTACGTATTTGTATAATTTGCATATACATACATTTTATTTTTACTATTGGTATGGATTTAAGTTTTTTGATTTACATATCGTTCGACAGACTATTAAATTTTTCATTGTGTAGATTTTGATTTATTATTTTATGGAGTTTCACAAATGGTGATTTGTCACTTGTATTAAAAAATTACTCATCTGCCCATAGTAATACGCAAATTGTTCCGTTGCAGCGTTGTTTTAAGTACTTCTTTTTCTGATATTTCTTTATCTGTTATTGATTTGGGAAATTTATGCATCTAAACATCTTTGACACCTGTTTAGATTATGTAAGGTCGTAAATGAAAGGAAACAAATTCCAGAAATTTGTAACCCGCGTCAATGTAGTATTTGTTTGGTTGCATATCTTACGGTGCAGATTGTAGTAATCGATGAAAATTAATACACAAGTAATTGAGATAAGGTGTAGAACACATTCAATACTAATTACTTAAATAATGTTATTGTTTTGTGAAATTGTGTTCTACACATTTCTCATATCTATTTGAATATTGATGGTTGCATACGTGAACCCCAAAAATATTGTGATTAGTTAGTAGCGACCTCTAGGGATCAATAGTGATTCTTACAGGCAGAATTGCGGAGGAAACTATTCCCAGCGTTTACTTTATAACCCACTAAAGATTAGATGGTCAATATTTCAGGAACACGAAGAGTTCCTGTAATTAATATTCATACTAGATAAATATGCACTAACAAACTTTCAATTTATTAAGAAAAAAAAACGAAGTAATAGAAATGTTACATATTTTGGATATATCGAAATTAAATTTGGTGGGATTGACAACTAATTCCGACTGGCAAATACAATCGTCATAAAGGCAATTTGTTTTGTAAACAGATAAACTGGCAGCTCGGAAACTATTAAATAAATATGTACGTTGAAGATCGTTGGTTTAATTGAAGATCTGGACGCTGACACCATTCTAATTTTTTTAACATGCCAAATAAAGAGTTAGTTGTCAGTGAATAAAAAAAAATGTACTTGTAAGAACAGAACGATGTCTATCCTCGAATAATAAGGTATCTACCGGTATTTCAAATTAGTACAATTTATTACTTAAGATAAGGTGTAAACTTATATTGTAATGGTATTAATGTGTTGTAGTAACTATTTATTACTTTTCCGCACTCAGCTGTACCAGACTGGAAGAGTAATGTAATCGTGTAAAGAAAAATGTGAAAAAAACTTTTTTCCAGCGTTTACAGCGTTTATTTTTGGTTTTTGGACCTAAAAACCAAAAAAAAAAAAATGGCTTTTACAAAATTTGTATATGTGTGTGTGTAGTTGTCGTCGTTGTCGTCGGCATTAAAATTTCTTCTTAGCACGATAACTCAACTAAATCGTGTCGGATCGATCGGGTTTTAACTGATTCTGATCGGGGACGTCTCCTGGACGACACGTATTGATTTTGAGGTGGATAAAACACACTCTACCATGTTCATGGGTTATGAGAAAGCACAATGGTGGACTATTTGAGAATTTTTTTTAGCACGATCACTCAATTAAATCGTGTCGGATCAATCGGGTTTCGACTGATTCTGATTAGAGACGTCTACCAGACGACATCTATTGATTTTGAGGTGGATAGGACATACCCCACCCTATCCATGGGTCATGAGAAAGCATGATGTAAATGTTTATGTTCATTCTGAGATTTTAAACAAACATTTAACACGTTGCTGATTTTGCATTTAACGAAAAAAACATATATTCGGCCTATATCATATACGAATGAATGAGAAGAAAATAATTTCGTTCGATCACAAACATATCGATACGGCACTGAAGCAGTCGCTAATGAAAAAAGGAAAACTATCGCAAAAAACACATATTCTGCATTTGTGTTGGTTTATTTTTTCTCGGCCACTCAAGTTCGAGATGTTCTACGTGCGGAAAAGTCCGTTTTAAGGTTTTAAAACTGTTTATTTGAATTGCTCTAAATTATAAAACTTTATGAAATTATTTAAACCATTAATATCTTGGCTAGGCGCATCAAAGCAATTGTTTGATATTAATTCCTAATTCTCCTACATTCAGATAGTATAATGAAAGAAAATGCGTAATTCGCGGAAATATCAGTTTGGTATTTACAGTACTTTTAACTATAACTATAACAGGTTAACTATTTATATTTAACTATTTATAACTATAACAGGTTTTGTCTCACGCTGCTTGCTTAACGTCAACAGTTTCTTGACACGCAAGTGTTAATCATGGGGAGATGATTAAAGTTGCTTACCGAAATGCGCGTTGAGAAATTTGTAATATTTTGGTGTCCATGGAAATCTGGTCTCCTGTTGCTGTGTTGAAGGTTCCAGCCCCTTCCCAGGTGCAAAATCATTAATGTCAAGAGCCTTCACTTACATAACACCTCTGTAAACTATTGTTTTGAATTGTACTTTGTAATATATTTTAGCGTTGTTTCAACAAGTATTTTAGTGCATTTATTTGTGGCAAATATTGTTTTTATAGGGTGCCTCAGTTGGAACTATAGGATTGGAATTGTACGTATTGTGAAAGATAGGGCGTCAATATTTAACCGCTCTCATCTACAGACCATACTACGTCAACATGCCTGGTTGTCTTATTTAGAACTATAGGATGTGATTTGCGAATAAAACTAATAATATTTGACAAACTGAGTTTTTTTTTATTCTTCAACATAAAATGGAGGCGATACGGCTACAAACGGAAAAGAATATAGTTCATAGAGCCGCCTCGACTCATCTGGCATCATGTCATTTGTTTAGCAAAATTGTCTAGAACACAGGGACATAGAACTGGCTCTAATTCCCGAATAACACGTTGAATGTTTGCTTTGAGGTCATTTACTGCTGCTGGCTGCGTGGTGTACACTTTTATTTTCACACAACCCCAAAGAAAAAAGTCCAGTGGTGTTAGATCACATGATCTTGCAGGCTAATCGATGTCAACATTCGCAGCAGGTGCGTGGTGACAATTGACAGATTCAATTGTTGTGCGCGAGGTCGGAATTTATGTGTTTGGATACTCCCGTAAACTTTCTCTCACTGCAACAATATTTTCATCTGACTGACCACGACGAGGACACATTGATGTTACCTTATCAATAACAAAACCAGTGTCTTGATTAAGTTACGAATTAACTCTGTAGGCGCTTTATTCTGTCCTAACTTTGTTCGAATTATTATTAATGCAACTGTAAATGATCGCTCACTTTTATAAAACAGTTGTACGCAAACTATTAATTATTGAACTGTTAATCGCGGCATGTTGACGTCGTATGGTTTGTAGATGACAATCGTTAAATACTGATGCCCTATCTTTGACAGAACACAAGTGGTGCCCAATTCAAATCCTACGAGTATAGTTTCAACTTAAGACACCCAATATTATTAAGACTTACTTGTGTTTCTTGTACAACCATTATATTATTTATCCTGTAACAGGGTTTATCTGGTTGTATAAATGAAATTTTAATAGATAAAGAAAAGAATAGAACAATTTAGCAAAATTTATATTTTATGTGGATGACATATTAAAAGTAATTTTTAATAAAAACATAAATGAGCAGGAGGCGACTTGAAAAACTTTTACTAAAAGAATCGAACAATTGATTCTCTTAAAATTCATTATACTTTAATGTGAGAAACCTCAAGCATTGACTTCATAAACCATAATAATCAAAAAAAGTGTCAATGTCCTAACCTTATTTTAGAAAACAGAATAATACCGAGCAATACCGCAAAGTAAAGGTGTTAATTTGTAGGTGTTAATATTGACAACTGCCTATATTGAGAAACGCATTATGAGTCATTAATTTCTAAACTCAATTCAACAGTGTATCGATTCCGAAATTTAAAAAATTTTCTTGAAATATTCCAATTAAAATATATTTACTTTGCTGAGGTGGATTCTAGGCTAGATATTCTTCTAGATATGACATTTGTTTGTGGGGTAGTACCACCCACTCATACAATGTATTTTTAGCGCAGAAGCGTACTGTACGAAGCATGTTCGGTTAGTCTACAAGAAAGAGTTGTAAATCTATTTTTAAAGAGTATATATACAACGTTAACCTTACCATCTACACTAATTTTGGGAATTGTGTTTATATTTTTTAAGAATAAAAATACGTCTCCATTTATTAAAGATTATAAAATCGACGAATATTCTAGTATCTAAAATATTTTATATATACAATTTATTTATTACATATGTAATGTGTATTTATATATGTTTTATATATAGTTTTGATGTAGGCCTCTGTTTAGATATAGTTTTATAAACTGACTATGCCTACTCAATATGTTATCAATCAATACTCAAGCTGTGCCATCTAAAACGAAAATAAACAAACGAAGACAAATGTAGGCTTTGGATTTTCCTCGAAGGATTCAGGTATAAATCGTTCTATACAGGGTGGACCAGGTTTTTTGTGGCAAACTTTGACAGCCGATAGAAAACGTTTTTTTATGAAAAAAATCCATATAAATAAATTTCCTAAATTGGTAAAGTATTTAATTTTTTTTTCTCTGTCACTTTAATATTTGCCACGTCTGGTTGGCGTTGGTTTTCATGACAACCTTTAACAATTTTAATATCTTGTCCAGTAAGACTTGTCCAGTAGTGTCAAAATGCCGTTTAGATTTTCAAATAGAGAAATAGAGGATATCCATTTTATGTGTGGATTTGCTAATGGAAACTCAAGGGCGGCCGCTAAAGAATACAGAAGAGGATATACGCAGAGAACACATCCTAGTCGTAATGTGTTTACAAGAGTTCACCAGCAATTAATAGAGAAAGGTTTAGGAAATTTACATGGGGATAATGCCAACAACAAAGTCTCTCGACGTCGAATTTCTCGACGGATATTAAATGAGTTTGACAGAGATCCAACAACGAGTTCCCGTATAGCTTGTCGTATTCTCCGCACATCTAAATCCAATGTACTTTGTACTCTAAGACGAGATCACAGGCGTCCATTTCACCTACAACCTATTTAAGGCTTACATCCAGGAGACAACGAGAAAGGAATGAATTTTTAGTCGCTGGGTCTTCCACTCTTCAAGAAAATAAGGATTTTTGTTAATGTTCTCCATTATTGTTTAGTTTAGTTTTAGTTATTAATTCTGAAGATAAAGATTGTTAATACACTGTTTCACCTGAACCGATGAAAATGTTGAAAAAATTCGTGAAATCATCCAGGAAGATCGACGACGAACCATTGAGGAAGCTGTGGAAATTTTTGGTCAAAAATTGGCGCACAGACAGGGCTGTGTGAGCAGGGGCGTTATCGTGGTGGAAAAACCAATCGCTCGATTGCCACAAATCAGACCTGTTCCGCCACAAATTGTTGTACAATCTTTTCAAAACTTCCAGGTAAAAAGCCTAGTTAACAGTGTGGCGCTGTGGAACAAACTATAAATGGATAACTCCTTTCACATCAAAAAACGAGCACGCAAAACACTCACTAAAAAATTCACACAAGCCGAACAAAACCTATAGCGACCACGCTTGGCTTACTGACTCGGAAATGGTAGCTCTATACGCTCGTAGTGAGAGAACGCGGCACTACAAAAACTCCGCCCATCACAACATCAGTTCGGTTTCTTTTAGGTACTCCCTCGTACATATTCAGACTTATTGATAATATAAATGATAAAATACAGAAAAAACATACAAAACCCAATTATATTTTTATAAGTAGGACCAGAATTATACAATGTACAGCTTGCCAAGAATAGCAACAAGTCTCGAAACTGCTATACCGGACCGTGCGCAGAAAACAGCCTGGTCTTTACTCAATCGTACTGAGATCTTTCCAGAGTGAATATCGAGTATGTATGAATGTACAGTGTTTGATCTGGCTGCGCGTAAAGTGCATTTTTCCCTCTGAATGCTGCCTCACTTTTTCTCCCACGCATACACAGATAATCTCACACTTTTTTTTAAAACTTACCGTTTTAAGAGAACCAGATTCCATCTTGGGGATAGAGCATTCTACTTCTGGTGAGTTCCTAATTATCCTTGATGTGTTTAAAGAGCCATATCCTGAAGAGTTTCCCGAAGACCCCGACACCGTGTTTTGAAGATCGGCCAGTAAAGCATCTAAACAAAGAAATAGTACTGTAATGCATATATAAAGTACTATACCATATTATACAAGGTATAATAATTACATATAAATTCAAGGAATAATTTTTGTGAAAAACTGTCGCATCCGTCAAACTTTATTTTTAGTTGAGCGTTTTTAAAATATACTTAATATATATATATATATATATATATATATATATATATATATATATATATATATATATATATATATATACAGGATGATTCGTGTAGGAGGTATGACATCATCGATAATTTTTTAATGGCAATCGCAAAATGGAGAAAATCGATTTTCATCATCATCATGTTGGCGCTACAGCCCTTGATGGGCCTTGACCTGCACCAGGACCTCTTTCCATTCGTTTTTATTCAGTGCTTTTCTTCTCCATTCTCTCACAGCAATGCTTCTTAGGTCCTCTCCCACGTTATCTAGGTATCGTAGTCTAGTCTTCCTCTACGTCGTTGCCCTGTTGGGCGAAAATTGATTTTGCATTTTCAAAATACTAAAATTAATGACAATGATTATTTGTTAAAAAAAATAACCAAACTAAATGTTCAAAGTGTGCATCGTTGGCTACCCGTAATTTTAGCGAGCGATGTTTTTCTTGTGATAAAAAAATTTTACCGAGAATCCCCGATAGATGGAGTATCGCCCCAGAAAGTGAACGTGTGGTGCGCCATAGTCGAAGAATTCTGGGTCTGGAAACCTGTTCTTCCGAGAAATGTATCTTTCTTTCAACAAGATGGTGCATCTTCCCATTATGCAGCACCTATGCGTGCTTATTTAGATGAGATGTTCCCGAGTCGTTAGACTGGGGGAAGGGGCCGATTGAGTTACCAGCCAGATCGCCAGATTTAACACCCGTAGATTAACTTCTGTGGGGATACTTAAAAAGCAAAGTACATGTTACTATTTATTTATTATTATTATATTATATAGGTTTGGGCCTCATCAGCCACTGATCGCATGGGTAGTCCCTTGGCGATCCCCTCTTATCCGAGTCATTATCCAAAAATGCTATCCCATAAAAGGAGCAATTTAGGCACGTCCCCCGCCTTAAGCCTCGCCTCCTCTAGGATAACAGGGGTCCCTAATATAAGATACCTCTTCTCCTCCAGTGCGGGGCAGGTGTAAAGAAGATGAATCGAGGTTTCCTCGTCTTCTTTACAGTATCTGCAGGCCGGGCTATCATCAGTCAGCCTCAGCTTGTGCTTATATGCATTCAGGCTACTATGGTGGCCCGTTATGATTTCCGCCAGAGTTCTGGTTTTGTGCCTGTTCAATTTAATGAATTATTGGGCCCATTTCTCAATCTCTGAGTATTCGATGAAGAGTTTGGTTATTCGACAACCCGTTACTCCTCTCCATCTTTTATTGTGCTGGTCTCTTGCCCAGCCATTGATGCGGTCTCTGATCAGATTCCGACTTATTCCCACTGCAGGTTCTGGTCCATAGAGGTTTTCCCTGGTCCCTAGTCTGGCAAGGTCATCTGCAATTAGATTTCCCTTAATGCCACATGTTACTAACTTAGAACAGTTCTTCTAAGCTAGAAACGAAGGAGTCGTCTTCTTCCTATACGTGAAGAAGCAGTCGTCTTCTAAATTCAGAAGACTTAAGAGCAAGAGTTTATTACGAAATACGACGATACCTCCTGAAGTTATTGACAATGTTCAAAAATAATTTATTAATAATCTTGACTACTACTGTCAGGCAGCCAACAATTGCAATAAAAGAAATATTGATAACATATACATGAATCATCCGGTAGCTATTAATTGTATTATAAAAGTGCGGAATTACAAATTCAATTTTACTGACTTGAGGAGTTAGAGTTTTTTTCAAATGTTATTCCTTGAATATTTTTTAACGAAGTTATCCTATACTTTAGGAAAGCACTGTACATAAAACTTAAATATTGCTATAATGGATCGATTGCGAAAGGTCATAGGTATTGTACATATTCGTATGTACAATATATAGATCGATTTAAATACTAATTTGATGTACTTTTTATGAACCTACAAAATAAATTATTCGCATATGCAGGTAAAGCTGATTTAATATAAACCAATATGAAACGAATGATTTATATAAAGTGAGTAAACAAACTATAGACTACACTTTATAGGCGCTTAACAAGAAATAGATAACAGAAGTTTCAAGCAACAAGTCAATTAAAATTTCATTGAGCAAACTACAAATGTGTTCTAACTAGACTTAATGAGCACATAGGTGGTCATGTGACTCGCACAGCAATTATGAGCAGACTCTTCTCATTCAGAGTTGTTTAAAAGTGTAACTCAAGAACGTTTTTGAAAGCGAGTAAGCTAAATATAGTGGTAATATACATAAATAAAAATTTATTGTTACATTAAGAACGTAATGAAATAGGCAATCAACGTCGCTCGAAAATCGGGAAATAATTATTCATTTTAAGTTGTTTAATGAATAACGAATATTTTTTAAATTCATTATTATCGGCTGATTTATTTATTATAAACTAAAATAATTTATTTTAATATATACTAGGCACAAAAATTAAGGGATGTAAAAAAATCCTAATTCTTTAGGTGATTTTTCAAAGGGAGAAAAATAAAGAAAAATTATCGCAAGGTAATTTTTAAAAAAGCAAATTGAAATTTTCACATCTTGAAAATTCAACATTTTTTTATCGCCAGCAGTTTTTTAGTTATAAGAAAACCATGAGAAAAAAAGGTGTCCAAAGTTTTGCTTGTCTTTCAAAAGATCCACAAACTTTTTTGTCTGTTTTTGTGGACTGACCTCTGAAAAGATGTACGATGACTTCGCTGAGTTATCGTCGTTAAAAACAAAAAATCAGTTCTAACTTTTTTTTTATTTTTTTTTCTTACAATAATTAACATTTTTTGACAAAAAAATATGGATTATTGGTGAAAAATATTTTCAACTTCAAAAAATTAATAAAAAAATTCATCTTTAAATTGATTTTTAGCAAAATCGAAAAATTCAATGGTTCCGAATACAAGGAAAAAATCGCATCGCTTTGAAATTTTTAGGGTTTCTTTGAAATACTTTGAGGTTGAAAATAAATTGTCAATATCCTCAGTTTATCCATTATTTGCATAGTTATGCCAAGTTAAGCGAATATCCCTAAATACATAATTTTTTGCCTCTTTTTCAATCAACATTCTTGTACCAAAAATTTGTCTTTTATCAAAAACCAATAACAACGACTTGTAAAGAATACTTTGCAGTTTTTGAAACCCTACTTGAATTTTCTGTACGGTCATTATTTCCGGAGTAATGAATTATCAAAGTCTAAACTGACTTTTTTTGCTTTGAACGACGATAACTCAGCGAAAAATCATCGTACAAGGCTTTTGAACCACTCAAATTAAAGAGGATAAAATTATCTAAAAAAAACCCCTTTGTGATTAAATCCCTAAAACAAATTTATTGAAGTCCGTGGACCTTTTGAAAGTCAAGCAAAAATTTGGAATTTTTTTTTTTTCAATGGTTTTCTTAGATTATTCAAGAACTGCTAATGGTAAAAAATTTCAACAAAAATGTGAAAATTCAAGATCTGAAAACTAGAAACTTGGAGTTTCAATTTGCTTTTTTTACATTACTCTGCGACTATTATTCTCCAAGTTACAGCCCTTTGAAAAGCACGATTTTTTTACATCCCTTAATTTTTGTACAATCTACCATTAGAATAAGGTGGATATGTTTCATACTCAAATATATATAATACGATTTATATTAATTAGTTATCTAGATCACTCAAATTTTAAAATGTATTCTAAAAAACAAAGACTAAGGGACAAATCCATCAAATACATGGATCAAAAGACAATCAATTTAGGTGACTATGGTATGGTACCTAAATGTGAATTCAAAAAATAAAACAAACACAAGACTAGTTTTTCATGAAGCAACATCAACATCAGTAACATTCACGTCATTGGGACTAGTTTAGTTTTAGTTTTTTTTGTTTCCTTTCTAGATACTTACTGAAATATTGTTCCCATTCCGCATAGCTTTTAAATCTTCCAAAATTATGCATTTTCTTCAAAGTGGTTCGTGGTGAAGGATCAAAAGTAACAGTTTTCGGCGATGGACTACGCATGCGTAACTTGGCACTCATATTAAAGACAATCACGTTATAAGTTGGTCTATCTATTTAATACGCACAGTTTATGTATCAGAAACGCGGAGTTTGGTGTTGAATAATAATAAACCTATTGATATACAAAATTATATTTTTCACTGGATTGCAACATGAATGGAAATAGATTATTAGAATTTAAGAATCCCGAATATGACCAACGTTCTTATGGATTATAAGAACATAGGTCCCGATTATGACTAACTGTTCCACCCGTATTTTGGCAAGACCGATAAACAGGCACTAAAAATAGATTTTTAGGAATGCTTTCCGCTCTACCTTAACTTACGTAAATGCATTAGTTTTAACTAAAAACTATATTTAATTGTGTCCGCCAAAGTAAAAAAGTTTTATATAAATAACTTGTATTTGTTATATATAGACAATTTTCAAGATGATAATCAAAAATAACCTTAACATACGGTAATTTCTCTGGTGCAAGATATATATTCTGCAGAAAATTACTTAATAGCAATTTGCACCGTGCTGTTCAGAAATACGAAATTAGTCAATACCAGTGTTTCATAAGAATTTTAAGAAAAAAATCTATATGACAAAATCACAATAAAATATGTTTCCAACATACTCTTTGGAGCATATATGGGGTGTCTCATTTGGAACTATAGGATGTGATTTCAAACTAATAATTTTTGACAAACGATACGGCTACAAATAGAAAGGAATATCGTTCATATGGCCACGTCGACTCATTTGGCATGTCATGCGTTTAGCAAAATTGTCCATAAAACGGGCAAATAAAACTGGGTCTAATGATGTCAGTATTTCGCAAGACAATATGATCAGGAAATTTGGTATACAACAGAGTTATAGTTGCACCTGCTGTATGACACGTTGCACCGTATTGCTGAAATTGCACCACATGTTCATATTAATTAATTAGTTAATTACAACGTCGTGCATTTGTTCATTGGGTGTTGAAAAAGAAAGAAGGTGATGCTGATTTTTGCAACAAAATTTTGTTTGGCGATGAACCACATTTTCATCCTCATGGATACGACTGCATACAATATTGTCGTATTTGGGGCGCTAAAAATCCACATGCTTTCACGAAAAAGAAATGTGCGCATGTGGGCATCCACAGAGATGCACGGTATTTGTGCACATTTTAGACTGGTGGAGTAACTCGACCATAATTCTTTGAAAATTAAGCTGGTAATGCTACACAGTAAATGGGAGACTCTATCGTATGATCTGTAGATGACAGTTGATAAATATTGGCGCCCTATCTTTGACAGAACACAAATGGCGCGCAATTCAAATCCTATAGTTCCAACTGAGACACACTATACATTCCCTATAGTTAAAATGTACGGTATTTGAGTTATTTAAAATTATTTAGAAACATTGTTGAATTAACGTCAATATTGAGTATGTTTTTTTCTAAGATAATTTCCTAAAAAACGGTGCATATGTCCAAGGATATATGCACCGTTTTTGTAATGCTGACCTTTAACAAAGACACCTTTAACAAAATATATAATATAAATTAATAAATTTAAAAAATATATTCACAGCAAGTTATAACAATAATTTTTATAATAAAAATAGGTAACAGAATATATAAACAAAATAAATATGAATAGTTATCGGCCTCTTCTGACTTTACAATTCAATAATGTTATGTCATTTCAGATAGTATAAATAATAAATATGATAAATTGTAAAGACTAATTATGTAATGATGGAATGAACGCAAATTCTTGGAATTCGTGTTTTATACTGATAAATGTAGTATTTTGTTATTATTATTTCTATTTTCACACATATTTTTACGTCTACGGGAAAAACATCGTAGTATTTCATAAATCGTTTGAACGAGTTGGTATGGTTGTAAACAGTTACGAATTTAGACTGTTAAGGATACACTACAATTGAACTACTTCTTTTTGAAGCTATAATTATTTCATATAAATGCCATTGGCGTATAAGATATATTAAAATAAGGTATTTTGTACTCACTAAAACTTTACACAAATAAGACTACACTAAATAAAATTTGCCCGAACAGAACTCACCAGAAAATATACCTACACGACGAATAGTAATGACTTAATAACTTTAAGTACAAAATGTGTTTCAAGGTCTCAACCTACAGGATGACCAAAACCGTTGAAGTAAATAAATATATTATGTTTTTTATATTTTATATATGTATTACATTTTCTTCATTCTACAATAAGTGTTGTTATATGTCAACGAATATAAAACTAATAAATTTTTTAAGAGCAAATATTACTTCAAGTATAATCTGTAAACATATTTTACAATTTAAATCTCAAACCAAAATTTAAAATTTGGTAACACTAATTAATACTTGGGGAATATGTGGAATAATGGTATTTTACCTCGGGTAGTTTTGAATATGATATTTTACTTTGGATCAGTAGGTACTATCGATTTATTGAACAAACTATTATTGTATACCAGAAAAATTCCATAAATCAATACAATGTGTGACTTCGTTACTGGATTCTGTTTATTTTTCTTTTTTAAATTATATATAGGTATGATAATTTTAAAACAATGCATGGAAATTATTTAACAATTTTCTCCTAGTATCTAGACTTAATTGTTTAGCAGATGAGCGTCCAGCGACATCCTCCACACTCTTGCTAATCATTAAATGATGTTTCAAAGCAATAATCTTGTTTCTTTAATTCTTATGAAAACTTAGATCATTCGGGAAAAGAACGGTTCAAACGGTTCAATGGATCAATTTGAAAAATTACAGGGCTATTGGAAGTATAATAAGCTAAAAAAAATCCTGGCAACATTAGACTTTCCTCAATATTTGCAAAATGGCGATAGATTTTCTAAAAATCACAATAATTTTTTATACTTTTTTTCAAATTAATAGCGAGGATAAAAATATTTTGCTCACAAAAAACGGCATTCGTCATTTATAAAGGTTTTATTCAAGTTTTCAGCCAATCAGCTGAGTACCAATATCTCAACAACAAATGGTCGAACAAAGTCCGTTAAAATGCCAAATTAAAACTGAATGAACAGGCTAACTGGTCTTTGCATTGAATTAGTGGAAAACAATTTCCCTGAGCCTGAGGACGCTTGTAAACAAAAATTGTTGTCTCGCGATATTTTTTTGGATTGTGCAATAACCCTAGCTCAGAAATTTATTTTCCAAAATATTTAAAAACTAGAAACTTAAAGCTTCAAAATGGTTTTATTTTCATTTCGATACGCCCATTTTTCATAAAGTTAGAGTCTTTAAAAAATTACTGAAAATGTTTCAGATTCTTTGTTCCCTTAATTTTTTTGAGTAGTGTAGATTTAGCAGTAACTGATAAGGATAGCAGGAGTACCTACTACAATTTGTTACCGGCATAATAGTTAAAGGAAAACTTCGTTTTCGTCAATATTCAAATTTTGTGCTCTATTTTTGTGCTCAAAAAAAACCACATTTGTCATTTATAGGGGTTTTATTCAATTTTTCAAAACCATCCTTCGATTCGCTTCGATTATCAGTTCCTAAGATATCGATGATCAAATATAAAAACGTAATTTTTCATTCAACCATTAATATTTCAGCAACAAATGGTCGAACAAAGTCCGTTAAATACCAAATTAAAAGTGAATGTACAATGCAAAGGCTAACTGGCCTTTGCATTGAATTTCCAAAGAATTGAAATTGCGAAAAAATTTCACTGAGTCTGAGGACGGTCGTAATCAAAAATTTAGAAAATTGTTGTCTCGCAGTATTTCTTTGGATTGTGCAGTAACCGTAGCGCAAAAAAATATTTGCCAAAAGATTTCAAAACTAGAAACTTCAAGTTTCAAAACGGTTTTCTTTTCATCTCGATACGATCATTTTTCATAAAGTTAGAGTCTTTCAAAAATTACTGAACATTTTTCAGATTTTTTGTTCCCTTAATTTTTTTGAGTAGTGTAGATTTAGCAGTAACTGATAACAGGAGTACCTACTACAATTTGTTACCGGCATAATAGTTAAAGTAAAATTTCGTTTTCGTCAATATTCGAAAATATTTATTTAAATTTTCAACAATTCACTACAGAAGTCCCTGAGGAAAATATCCAATATGAGACATAAAGATTGTAAACTAAACATTTGACTTTTTATTAAATATATTTTTAGTTATGAGTCATTTGATTTAATCGACCTTATTTTAAACATCCAAATATCTTATTTCAAACACTTTTAAGTTGTTAAAACTGAATAATTACATATCGTCATTTCAATTTAAAATTTTACGAGAGCTATTTTGATATTTCTAAAATTACATTTTATTACCTTGCAGCAATTAATTAATAAAAATAGCGCAACTTTTGCGTTGCTTAAATATCGCAATCACGTGGTTCGTGAACATTAATGAAGGCACTACTGTACACTACCCTGACTACCCAACTTCAGTTACAAGTGGTAACCTGAACTACCATTCAGGTTACCACATGTATCTATTTGTTAAATTTTTCACTTGACACTGCTGTCAACATTTTTTTGGGAGCTAGAATATTCCTTCTCTCCTGAAGATAGTTTTGACGAAAAACATATTTTCCAAGAGTGCTTCAATAAGCACTCAGGACGTTATGTTATTTAATTACCATTCTTTACCCAATTTTGAAAATACTGATATAGCTCTTGGACGGCTCTATTCTTTGGAACGTTGTCTTATAGAAGATCTTCTTTCTCAACATTACTGCGCATTACATTTATCTTTCCTTCGCTACGCCTTTAATAAGGTGAATTATAATATACTAATTTCAAAATTAAGATGATATGGAGTTAGTAGTAATCTTCTTCACGTAGTAAAATCGTATCTATTCACGTACATTATTTATGGAATATAATTTCTTTAAGTCCGAAACCTTCGTAGCATCGTCTGGACTACCTCAAGGCTCAAATTTGGGACCATTATTCTTTGTTATTTATTAACGATCTGTCTTTAACGCTTATGTCACATCATCTTCTCTTTGCAGATGATTTAAAATTATTTTTAAACATAACCTGCTCAGATGTCCACTTAAGATTACAAAAACTCATCAATCTTGTTATATCGTGGTGTTCAGAGAATAAATTATCAATAAACATAGATAAATGTAATGTTTGGTCGTATACTTTAAAAAAACAACCACTAATTTATGGTTACTCTCTTGATGGTACAGTTTTAATACGTTCAGAAAATATCAAAGACCTTGGTGTGTACTTTGATGAGAAACTATCGTTCTCTGGGCATATCAATCACGTGACTCTTAATGCACATAAAACCCTGGGTTTCGTGATTAGAAATACGACATTATTTAATAATATTGCTACCTTAAAATGTTTATATTTTGCATTAGGTAGCTCGACATTAGAATACTGTAGTTGTATTTGGTACCCCCGATATCTAAGTCAAACAAATTAACTTGAAAATATTCAGCGGCGTTTCTTAAAGTATTTGTCATTCTGCATAGATAATTATTATCCAGTAAGGGTTATGATTATACTCTGCTTCTACAACAATTTGCAATTAAGTCATTCAACCCTAGAAGGGTGCTTACTGGCCTCCCATTTCTATTTAAACTGTTCCATAATAGTATAAATGCACCCGCGTTATTAAACATGTTTACGCATGCCTTCTTACGCATGCATACGTGATAATAGTATACGCATACCTAGACTAGGCTCTCGAGAAGAAAGTATGTTTTATTGTCAGACTACAAGAACTCACGTGCTGTTAAAATCGCCAGTGTTCGTAATTTTAATTTTAATGTAATATCTTGTTACTTGAACAATTGTACTTATAACGAGTTACTATCTTTAGGGAAACAACAACTTTTTACTGTCCTGTAAGTTATAGGTTAATGTAGTACTCCATTATTTATTTATGTTAAAGTCATTTAGAGTTACGTTTTTAGCTATACATGCATATATATTTTATTTATTCTTGTAAATATATTTATATTTTTTAGTTATACATACATATGTATTCCATATTTTGTCCTATAAATGGATTTTTTTTCTGTTGGACAATAAAGGTCCTTCAATATCTTGCTAGATACTCATTATTATATCTCACACCATAGCGTTTTCATATCGGAAAATACCACTAAAATAAGGGTGCTATTTGATGCTTCTGCGCAAACTGAAAATATCTCTTAATGAAACCCTCTCCACTGTACCCAACCTCCAACGCAATATTATTTTACTTTTACTCAGATACTGATCTCACAGTATCCACAGCTAATATATAAACCAAATCTCATTCAAAATAATGTTTTAAGAAGTTGCATCGGGGATATCATCTGCTTTTCTAGATTTCCGGACTCTTCTTTCCACCAAAGATGAACATCATTCTTTTCAGTTGATTCTTCAAGCTCAACGAATTAATATTTTTCAAGGAGGTGGTATTGAGATTCGCAAGTGAACGAGCAATCACGACCCTTTGTTATCTCATTTACCCCACTCTTTATTACATATTGATTATCTTCTTAGATTTCTCTTTTTAGATTTCAAATAATTCTCTGTCTAGATTTGAACTCCTATTAAGAGTGAATTAGTTGTAGAATAGGTTACTAACATGCAGAGTGAAATTCCAAATGCCAAACAAATCATTTTCACTTGAGAAAGTAGTATCTTCTTTGTTCTTGGAATCGACTTCCACTTGCCAGTATCTGTTTTTGAGATCTAACGTAGAAAACCATTTTGCGTTTGATAAAGTATCGATGGTGTTATCTATTCTAGGCAGAAGGTTGTCTTTCTTCATGATTTCGTTTAATTGCCTGTAGTCAACACAAAATCAAGAGGTTTCATCTTTCTTCGTTTCTTATAACTGGTGATATCCTTAAACTATTTCCTGTTGTTTTGCCAAAGGAATTCTTCTTGATCTTTGTTTCATTGAAGAATGTTCGCCAGTATCCATTCTATGCCGCATTAAATTGGTTCGTCCTATCTCATTCTCAATGAAGACAAATGCGCCTTTATTGCGGTATAATATATTCTCAAGTATTGTACTTTAATGGAGTACCATAGTAGAATAACATTCTAACATTGATATAGTCATTAGTCCAAATAAGATAAATTCCCTTTCTACCGATACTAATTGTTCGCGGTAATTTAGATATTACCTGGGATAGATGTTAATAAAATATCCCTCACTTAACAAGGAGTAGATTATTAAGTCGTCGGTGACTTCTCACCCAGGTTCACTACCTCTACTGTCAGTGATATCCATCGTGGTGGACACTGGTCAATTCTGAACTACCTACATCGTTGTTCCGAATAATAGAATAGTCGTCCCAAAATATACCGGAGTCGCCAGGTCTAACGAGGTTTGATGATTCCGATATAATCTACTCCTTAATCCGGGAAGAGACAATCAAAACAAGACCAGCAGGCCATCAGTCTACACACTGCCTAAAGGGATATAACGATTATCCAATAGGCAGTGTGTAGACTGGTTAGACTGGTAGACTTCTGGTTTTATTTCGACTGTTTCTTCTCGGATTAATTTCCAACTGTTTTACTACATCGCGACCGCTCGTATTTAAACAAAATGTCGGTTCCTTATGAGAAATAACACAAATAGCTGCTAATACGGGGTGTACCAACATACACGATCACCATTACCCGTTATTAATTTTAATGTCTCCAAATTTGTGGTCAAACTCTTGAAACCCAATATCGTATCAAATCTTAACACAAAAGTAAGATAGTTGTTGATAACCGATTGCATCCCAGTTCAGTGGTGAGACTTTGAGGCCTCAACGCACTTTTAAGGAAATGACTGTATATTATAATTTTATATTTAATACATTCAATACTAATTTTTCTCTGAAAATTCAGTTAAATGCGCCTAATTATTCCGACCACTTATTAAATAAAAATAATAATTCAGATACAAATTTGATATATGAAGACCATAACACAATATCGAAAATGATCAATAACCAAAATTATAACCGAAAATTGGCACACACGCTATATTAAGCAGTATCAGCAAGAAAAATGGTATATCTTTTCAATCTCATATTCTTCATTCATATGTCATTCTCATATTTCGATCTCGTATTCTTATCTAGCGATTTAAAGCATTACATGCGATATACTTCTATTAAAATATACACATGCATATGATGAAGTACACAGCTGTGATCATTGCAGTAATGGAATCTGACTAATTGTTTACACCCAATATTTATAAGTATTAAATTGCAACACCTCTGCGTTTTCTAGAATTGTGATTGTCGACTTTATGTGTATTCTTCAAAAGTCTTCGTTTAATTCCGAAACATAATATGAAGGTATTACGCGCCATTTATGTTGTGTCAAACGCCTGGCGCCCTATCAGTCGTTAAGAATTGCTTAACGACTGTCATCTACAGACCATACTACGTCAACATGCTACGATTAACAGTTCAACAATGAATAGTTTGTATACAACGGTTTTATGAAAGTGAGCGACCATTTGCAAGACAAAATGAAGCACCTATATAGTTAACAGTTCGTAAATGAATCAAGAAATTTGAAGAAACGGATTCCGTTATTAATAGGGCAACACCAATACGTCGTCGTCGTGGTCGGGCAGATGAAAATATTGTTACAATGAGAGAATATGTACGGGAGTATCCAAACACATCAATTCGATGTCATGCATAACAATTGAAATTATTCAGCATACAAAATTCAGTTGACACAACAATTAAAAGTTACAGGCCATTTACTATGTCATACTTTTGTTAATTGGGTGTTGCTGATTGAGGAAAGGTGATGCTTTTTGATGAGTTTTCCAACAAAATTTTGTTCAGCGATGAAGCACATTTTCATCTTGAAAAATACGTCAGCAAACAAAATTGTCGAACTTGGGGTGCTGATAATCTAAATGCTATTCACGAAAAAGAAATGCAGCCACATAGATGCACAGTTTAGTGCGAATTTTGGAGTGGTGGAATAATTGGACCATATCTTTGAAAATAAAGCTAGTAATGCTATCACAGTAAATGGGGAACGCTATTGTGACGCGTTAAACAATTTCTTTTTACACCAAATTTATGATTCGGATTTGAACACGTGGTATTAGAAAGAGGGTGTAAAGTATCATGCAACACGTGCAACCATAACTTAGTTGCATACCAAATTTCCTGATCATGTTGTCTCGCGGATTGCTGATATCAATTGGCCTGCAAGACCATGTGATTTAACACCACTGGACTTTTTTCTTTGGGGTTATGTCAAGGGAAAAGTGTACGCCACCCACACAGTAACAATCAATGACTTCAAAGCAAACATTTAACGTGTTATTCGGGAAATAGAGCCTATTTCACGTGCCCGTGTTATGGACAATTTTACTAAACGAATGATATGCCAAATGAGTCGAGGCGGCCATATGACTGATATTCTTTTCCATTTGTATCTGTATCGTTTCCGTTTTATGTCGAAGAATAAAAATACCTCAGTTTGTTGTATATTATTAGTTTTATTCACAAATCACATTCTATAGTTCCAAATGAGACACCCCATTTAATATATATTAATAAGAATAACAGAGGGACACCGTTGAAAACATCTAGAAATGAAAAAGGAAATACATATGTTTAATAGTAAGGAGTAATGGCAAAATAAACCTGAAAGTTATATAATAAATTGAGGTCAACTGAGGTTTTTGCAATGCTTTCAATTTGTTTATGGTGATATTGATAGACCTCTAAATCCTAAATTGGGTAGAGGTACCCAAAATCTTCGGTAATATTCTGTAATTGTTGTGCGGTAACTTTTACTTCACGTATTCGCAAAATTCATGGATCCACAGATGGCGCCATCAAATTAAAAATGTTAGAATAGAACGACAAGCACTTTACATAATATGGCGTAGTGATGTTTACTGTATGATTTCCTAAATATTTATGTTTTATATTAAACATTTTCAAGAAATAAATTACAATAATATACGAGGTGCGTTCAAGTTCTAAAATTTCCGATTTTATTTCTCACAAATTAATCATACAAAAAATTTTAAACTTCTGTCACTTTTGAACGTAATCTCCCTGCAGCCGTGCACATTTTTCACAACTTCGACACCGTGATTCCATGGCCGCTGCAAACGCTTTTTTATGAGTCTGTTTTGACCACTGGAAAATCGCTGATGCAATAGTGGCACGACTAGTGAATGTGCGACCACGAAGAGTGTTTTTCATCGTTGGGAAAAGCCAAAAACCGCTAGGCGCCAGATCCGGTGAGTAGGGAGCATGAAAAACCATTTCAAAGTTGTTTTCAAGAAGAAACTACTGTGTTGCGTACGCCGATGGGCTGGTGTATTGTCCTGATGAAAAAGCACACGTGCAGCCTGTCCGGTCGTTTTTATTGCAGTGTTGGAAGGAGCTTGTTCTTCACAACATGTCGGTAGGATGCACTTGTCACCGTCGTACCCTTTGGAACGCAATGAGTAAAGATTACGCCATCGCTGTCCCAAAAGATGGTCACCATCATTTTGTCATCACTGGTGCTTACCCGAAACTTTCTTGGTGGCGGTGAGTCTCTTTGCTTCCATTGAGCTGACTGGCGTTTCCTTTTAGGATTGAAAAACGGCATTCATATCTCATCTATTGTCACAATTGATGAAAAGAAAGTCCCACTCATGCCTTCATCACGTGTCAACATCGCCTGGGAAATTGCCACGCGCGCAGCCTTGTGTTCGTCCGACAGCATTCGTGGCACCCACCTGGAGGACACTTTCCGCATTTTCAGGTCCTCATGCACGAGTTTGCACAGATCCCACGGAAATTCCAACTTTGGAGGCGATGGCTTTCACACTCACTCGGCGATCCTCCAAAACAACTTTCTCAACTCGCGCGACCATGTTGTCAAATCGGCTGGTGAAAGGCCGAGCCTGTTTTGGTTCATTATCACACGACGTTTGGCCTTCTTTAAACTGTCTGATCCACGAACGCACATTTTTCATATTCATGACACCATCATCACATGTTTCAGTCAACTGACAATGAATTTCAATGGGTGTCGCACCACGCACGTGGAGAAAACGAATAATTACTCACTGTTCTTGTAGCGGAAACGTCGCCATTTTAACTGTCAACAACACTCTTCGCTCTCGCCGTCACCGCTAGAGGATCTGTGTGCCGTACAGTGCTGCCATCTCTGTCACGCCTTCACAAAGACTTCGCACGTATTGTAAACCAAACCGCATGTGTCTATCTACTCCCAGTCATGAAATGAAAAATCGGAGACCTTAGAACTTGAACGCACCTCGTATATTCTAAAATATAGTTTCAGTATTTTAGAATATATATTATTGTAATTTATTTCTTAAAAAGTGTAATATAAAATGTAAATTAGTAGGTATGTATGTCGATAATTTGTATTATTTATAACCTTTCACATAAAATGGTCTATGTCGAGATTTACGAGTATATTACTGATATTTTGGTACACTTGGACAGCTTCAAGTAATAAAAAGCTTATGTCTACAAATATCTGCTCTTGCTCAACTACCCTATGGAATTTAAATAAAATTGGAGGCAGATAACTGGCAATTATAGATGTCCTCTCAGAGTTTCGTAAAAATGTAGCATCAACCTTGATTTATACCTATAGATCAAGGTTGATACAACAGGCTGCCAAATACAATATCGAGTGGAACAAATACAGAAAAAAATATTTTGATGCTTAGTTCCTTTTTCTAATAATAATTTCAGGAATTTGAATTTATAAGTTGTATTGGGGTACATTTTGCGAAAAGTTCGCATAATACTCTCCGTTGATTGTTTTTCCTTTCTGAAGATAATCAATGAAAATTATCCTACGCGCATCTTAGAAAACTGACGCTATGACTTTGCCTGCAGATAGAACTGTCTTCGCCTTCTTTGGAGCCGATTCTCCCCTTTCAGTCCATTGTTTTGATTGTTCCCTCGTCTCAGGTGTGAAGTAACGGACCCACGTTTCATCCATGGTTATGAATCGACACAAAAACTCGGTTTTATTCCTGTGAAACTTCACAAAACGGTAGATTGATACATCCTCACGACGCTGTTTTCCGAATCCGATGCGTGGTGGCTCTTGATAGATTCAGTTGTTGTGCACGACGTCGAATTGATGTGTTTCGATACTCCCGTACACTTCTCAATGCAGCAATATTTTCATCTGACCGGCCACGACCAGATCGTATTTGTGTTGCCTTATCAATAACAGAACCCGTCTCTTCAAATCTCTTGATTAAATTATGAACTGCTAATTCTGCAGGTGCTTTATTGTATCCTAATTTTGTGCAAATTGTTCTTATTGCAACTGTAAATGATCGCTCACTTTCATAAAACAATCGTACATAAACTATATGTTGTTGAACCGTTAATTGCGGTATGTTGACATTGTATGCTTTGTAGATGACAATCGTTAAATACTGACGCCCTATCTTTGACAGAAAACAAATGGTGCGCAATTTAAATCCTATTGTTTAAACTAACACACCCTATATATCAGGCTATTTTACAAGTGAATACTGGTTTTTACAGTAGTCTGTTGGAGAAGGTAAGATATTTGTGGGATTTGATTTATGTAATGTTCATGAGTCCATCGATATACGTAGACATTTTAAATGCAGTGGGTTGAGTCATTTTTGGAGCGAGTACAAACTAAAGGTACGTTGTCCAATATATGGTGCACTGTACACAATTTGAACATTTATTTTAGCTGATTTTTTTAAATAGTCATTGCCATTATTATTATGCAAGGCATTATCATTATGCATTATATGCAAGAGTGCGGCAGCATTCTGAGAGGAAAGGATGCACTTTACGCGCGGCCAGATCGAACTGTGTGTACATTTATACATACTCGATATTTACTCTGCAAAGGTCTCAATGCGACTGAGTAAAGATCAGGTTATTTACTGCGCACCTCGTGGGCGATCAAATATCGCAGTTTGAGACTTGTTCCTATTCTCGATAAGCTTGTACGTATCTTATTTTGGAAATACTAATAACTTATCAATAACTGTTTTTCTTTTCTGAAATGGATGTACTCAAGTCTCTCGGTCAAGTATATTTGCAAATCCATTGACAACTATTTTCAATTTATCTCTGAGAACGGTTACATTTCCCGATATTTGGAAACGTTCTCGTCTATGGCCAGAATTTAAGGAAAAAATACCCATATAATGCTGAAAACTATAGGCTAATAACTATTATTTGCAAGTTTGCTAAAATGTTTATCGTACATGTTTTACTTTATCGCATACATTTTCCAATTTTGACCAACATGGGTTTATATTTGGTAGATCCACTAAAGCTAATATTGTCTCTATCACATAATTTGTTTCTGGGAACATGACAATATTAAACATGTGGACATCATTTATGCGAATTTTTCCGAGGCATTTGATTGTCTGTATTCTCATCAGGAAATTAAGTAAATTTGTATTATCATTGGCACTGTTTGAATCGTCTAAGTCGTATTTAGCAAATAGGCAGCCTTATGTAAAGTACCGTGGTTTCAGATTATTCGACATTTAAGCTAGTTCTGGTGTTCCACAGGGCTCGGTATTGGGACCCGCTACTGTATATCGTTTTCATAAATAATATAGTGGAAGACCTTGATGTGCATAGTTTATGCTGATGAGCTGATTTTTGTGTGATATAAACGGAAGACTATGGCAAGTTATAAAATGAATAAATAAGTGATTGGTATCTACTGAATAATTTACTCCTCAATGAATTTAAATTGTATGCTTTCGCTTTCTCTAGAGCTCGTGATCCTCGTATACGTATGAATTGATAATCTTCGTATATTACATCATATAACTATGAATGTTTTATCAACGATCTATATGATTTAAAAGTGATATCTACATGTTTATACCTGTAGATCACTCTATATTGCATCGCTCTTATCAAAGGAGGGTATAGGTGGGAGAAAGCATCAATTGCTTTGAATTGAAAATTCAATATGTTCGGAGTATATTTACCTCGGAAATGGAAAATGTATTTTATTTAGAATACACATATAATGTACACTATATTGTATAGTCTATTCAGTCTTTCCCAATGGTGTATTTACTAATTAGAGAAAATCAGCAAAAAAAAATAAATAATCTACTACTCCCAGAGGTTCAAACAATCGAAAGCATTGCCTATGATACTAAACTTCTTTGATAAAATAATGACATCATAAAGTGGAAGGTTCTGAATCTAAGCACGCGTGTAAAATGATGAATTTTTCCTTTTCATGTATCTGTGTATAAATACATACAACTAAACGTTTATTAGTTGAAACTAAAGACATGGCAACGTTGCGTTGTGTCGTATTTTAATCTGTTGTTATTGCGTATGTCTTCTACTTAACCTAACTGTTTAAACTTTTTCGGAGAGTAAAAGAAAATTTATAGAAAATTAAAAATTAATTTTTGTTGTGATCAGTTGCGGGACAATAAAGGAAAATTTGCAAAGCGAAAACTAATACAGAAACGTTTAAATTGCATTACAAAAATGAATCTTGCGGAAAGTAAACAGAGTAACTAAGCACTGGACGACGTATTGTTGAATTGAGCGAGCTTGGCAAAAATATAAGATGTAAATGTATGTAAAAACGTTTTCACTTGAAAAAATAAAAGACGAAAGTCTAGGACTACGACTAAATTCAATTTTAGATATTGTTTGTGATAACATGATTATGTGTAGTAATAACATAATACAAGTGACGACTGGTAAAATGCATGCCGCTGCGTTGCTAGACGCTAATTGACAAGTTCTCGACTTACCGAGCAAAGCTTAAACTGGCATATTTTAAAAACGTTTATCTTTTCAACAAATCCGAGCAACAACCGATCTTTTTAATTCAAAATATTCGTAATAAACTAAAGTATAGATGAGTTGTTTTTGGAAAAAATGCACAGAAAAGTTTTCAAGTTATGGTGTATGTGTAACTTTTAGTCAACTGGTACAGTCAAGCCATGCAAAAAGTTCCAACTTTGATGGTGATATCTCCTTTATTATACGAACAAAAAATTTTCAATTAAACAATTTCCTTTTGAAAGTTTATTCTTTATGTGTACCCGAAATTTAATGAATTCTATAGAAACGTGGGTTTCCGGAGAAACTACCTTAAGCCGTAGCTAATATGCATGCATTTATGCAATAATTTTACAGATGATTTACTTTTCAACTAGTTTATTCTTACTGTTTTACATACTTTAATATAACTTTTAACAATTAATAATTTATAAAAAAATATTACATCGAATAAACAAATGATTAATACATTTTTTCTTCATTTTTACAAAAAAAAAACGCTTAAATTAACAAATGACTATTCTTCCATAATAAAGTAAGCATACTTTTCTTGAAGTAATATATTACTATGAATCTTATAACGTATTCAATAGACCTAACATAATTCCTATCCTGTAACTACGTTCTACGTGCATGCTTCTAAATCTAACAGGTAGAAACAATTTTTTCCTCATCTGAAATATTATCTAAATAATTCAATATTGGTTCGGCACAATTGAATCTTTTCCTTAAATAATTTAAAACCCTACTCTGGATTTCTTCGACGAATTCGACTGGCATATAATCATCTTCAGAAGATCTAGAAATAGTTATAATTACAGGAGGTAGTTGTATCATTTCAAGAAAGCTATTAAAACTTTCAAACATAATTTCTAACTCTTCCTTTGTACAAATATAATGAGGTAATTCCGAATCATCGCATGTGCATCCAGCATCATGTACCAGTTCCCAGTCAATATCATTAACCTCGTAATTTTGTAAAATAACAGACTCAAGTTCCTTCACTTTATGATATAAATTACATCCTTGTACCGCTTTTGGCAATTCAGTGTTGTATTTCAAATGTTTAAAAATGAGTTCTAGACAATTTAACTGTTTTTCTCGTTTTTCTACTGCTTGTGAAACTGAATCGTTAGTTTTAATGACTGGCGGAACAAATTTATAGATTTCTTTTAACCTATCATAGACTGATGCTTTTCCGTAAATCTTCTTAAAGGGGTTACGCGTGCTAAAAAAATCTAAATCTATATCCAAAATATAAGCAGAATCGCATTGTTTTAAAAATTTTCGAATTTCATCTAAATTGTCACTAGTATTATAAATTTGTTGGCCTAATGTTACCACATCTAAATCGATTTGTTTAGTACATTCTAGATCAGTGACATTCTTATAAAGACATTCCGAAATAAAATAGTTCTCTTTACAATCTAGTCTTATCGTGCCAGATTTTTTATCTTTTCCTATATTAAATGTTTGACTCGAATCACTTATTTGTTGCGCCCATGGTGGTTTAATCCAAATTAATTTTTTAAAGTGACCAGCATATACAGCAGGCATTATCCAATTTTCGATGCTCAAATTATCGAACAATACTTCTTTTTCATAAACAACATCGGCGGGCATATCTTTTGGTATAAGCATATCGGGATGTGAATCAAAGTGAATCAATGTTGAACCTTCGAGTGGTAGATGTTTGGATCCTATATTTCTATATATGAATGGAATAATTTCGTGATGATATTCTACTACGTAAATAGGAATTTTCTTGTGAGACTTCAAATGTCCTGAAGAGGTACCTGTTAATGTAGAAAAGTCATCGTCATTTCTTTAGTGAAAATAATTTTCAAATAACTATTACAAATATTCTACTATTCAAAATGCATTATCAAATATTTAAAATTGTTGATGTGCAGAACATAATCGATTTTTTTTGCCACCAACATAAAACCTAAAGAATTTTACCACAATCATATGTATCGGCAAATCGTTCACAAGCTGTAAACTGATATGAACATAATTGTGAAATTTGATACATGCAATTTTATATAACCCGTAGAGTTCATTGGGTACTTAGATACCTTTGGGAAAGTTGAACATTTTGATGTCAGTTATGAAAATAATTTTTGGGTGTCATATGTGATATTAGGTGTCTGTGCGTGTGTGTGTAGTGAAGTTTCTTATACGGGGTGTCTCAGTTGGAACTATAGGATTTAAATTGTGCGCCATTTGTGTCCTGTCAAAGACTGGGCATCAATATTTAATGACTGTCATCTACAACATGCGTCATTGTCAACATACTGCGATTAACAGTTCAACAACGAATAGTTTAGGTACAACTGTTTTATGAAAATGAGCAATCATTTACAAATACATCACGAAAAATTCGCACAAAACTAGGACGAAATGAAACGAAATTTGAAAATAAAATACGTCCTCGTCGCAGTCAGTCAGACGAAAATATTACTACAGTGACAGGAAATGTACGGGAGTATTCAAACAGACCAATTCGATATCGTGTTCAACAATTGAATCTGTTAAGAGCCATCACGCGTCAGATTTTAAAGAAAGATCTGCATGTGTCAGCATACAAAATTCAGTTGACACAACAATTAAAAGTTACAGACAATTTACAACGTTGTACATTTGTTAATTGGGTCTTAGAAAAGAAAGAAAGTAATGCTGATTTTTGTAGCAAAATTTTGTTCAGCGATGAGAACATTTTCATCTTGACAGATACGTCAGCAAACAAAATTGTCGAATTTGGGGTGTTGAAAATTCGCATGCTCTTCATGAAAAAGAAATGCATCCACAGAGATGCACGGATTAGTGCTCATGTTGGAGTGGTGGAGTAATTGGACCACACTTCTTTCAAAATGAAGCTGGTAATGCTCACAACAAATTGGGAACGCTATCGTATAATGTATAGATGACAGTCGTTAAGTATTAACGGTCTATCTTTGACAGAACACAAATGGCGCGCAATTCAAATTTTATGGTTCCACCTGAGACACCCTATATATGATGTAAAAAAGTAGTGTTTTGCGATTTTGTTATAACAACACCGAACACTGGAAAATAATTGTTTCGATTTGCATGGTAAATATAATATTACGTTATATACAGTATAATAAAGTATAGATGCATCACAATTGAGTTGAAAAGCGATCCTCGACCCCTTTTCTCGTGTTTCTGCACGATCAGATAAGGTTTCAAAAAATAAAACACGCCACAGATAGGATTCGACATTTGTCCCTTTTGCTTTTAGGTATAATTCAATGCCTGGCGGGGCTTTAGCCCGAGGAGTAGTTGTTTCCTACAGCGATTATGTAATAGCCTTGCTATTCGGGAACTACTTTGATAACCGCTTGGCGGTTTGGTAATTCCTTTCTCGATTTCCGACTTATATGTTACTGACAGAGATCGTATCGATAAAGATGTATACCCCATAGAATTCATTCGGCATTTGTCCTGAATCGGCGTACCGTGTACGGCACTGATGAGAACTAATAAGTTCGAAACAGCTGTATGTCGTTCGGTTCCAATCCGGGACAAATGTCGAATCCTACCTGTGGCGGGTTTTATTTTTTGAAGCCCTTATCTGATCGTGCAGAAACACAAGAGAGGGGTCAAGGATCGCTTTTAGGTATAATTCAATGCCTGGCGGGACTTTAGCCCGAGGAGTAGTTGTTTCCTATAGCGATTATGTAATAGCCTTGCTATTCTGGAACTACTTTGATAACCGCTTGGCGGTTTGGTAGTTCCTTTGTCGATTTCCGACTTATATGTTATTACCACCGTGTGGTAACTAAGATTACACGCACTATGTTTAGTGAGATAAATGCCACTTACCACACTAGTGTGGTAAGATAAATCAAAAGTTACTAATTGGGTTTATTTAAATTTTGTTTACATTTTAAAAATATTTTCAAGCTAAAGTAACATTGGAGGAATATTGAACTTCACATTCCTTGTATTAATTAGCGCTGATTACACTGAATTTTTCTTGGATTAAATGATTATTTTAAAGATATCTGTTCTGCCTCTCTATTTTGAATAGTTTTTTTTGTTCGATTTAAAGTCCAATTCTAAAATTGCTGTTGGTGCTAATGTGTTTGGCAATAACTAATTTATTTTCTTAGAGTCCCCGACATATCATTCTGCCATTTTGGAGAACTTCCACTCTTCATGGCGTTTCAGTACCAAGATGTCACTTCCTTTAGCATAGAGTCGTAGTACCAAAGTGATGTATTTTCTTTAAATCTGTCTTCAAAATATACCATTACATCTTCATACACGTTGAGTTGATGGACACATTTTTGTGGATGATGGAACACCATTGCACAAAAACTTTTTTGGAACGCTTCCTCGATTTTTCCGGTAACAAACTGGAAGTTGTTTTTCATATCTGAATTGGTTTAGTTAATAGTTGTTTTATTATTGATATAATGCAAATCTTGTAGGTTACAGTTGATTTTTGCGAATTGTATGTGTGAACTTTATAAATTTAGTGAATAATTCTTTTTTGGTTATTGATTTTTTGTGTTATCTATATGACATTTATTCAGTTAGGCTAATTTATATTATAGTTTAATTAGTTTTTACATAATTAAATTGAATTATACTTGTAAAAGGCAGTTGTTTATTATCGACAACAATTCCTGTTGGCTGCCTGCAAGAAAAACTAGACGAGGTGAAGTATAGTAAATTTTGTAATATAAAACTATTGTATTTTATGGAATAATAACTTTTAGTAATTAATGCGCTTTCATATGTAATGCTACTTAAAATAATAATAGATATAATGCAAAGTTTTACTAAGCAGAGGATAATATTCATACTGATGATCTCAAGTTTTTACTCCGATTTAGATTGTTCTCGACACTACCAAGAGATGGCGTTTGGTACTTTCTATTGCGGTGGAACGTAGCAACGTCTACTAGATGTGAGCTTCATCTGTTAAAGGTATACTCGTTTACACTGTACTGACGAGACCCAAGATAAGGCCGAAACCGGTCTGCAGTTAATGATATGCTGAGATAGGTTGACACTTTGCATCTACCTTGTGGTTTTATAACAATCTGAATCGCTGTATTTTAGTGCTAACTCTGTTAGGCAAAATACGGCAAATTTTGTCATGTAATTCAGCGCTCGGCGTTTGGCATATAGCCAGGAGAATAGCTGTTTTGACCTAATTTGTTTAGTCCTTATTATATAAGGCATTTCCAGGTGGGTTGGAGTATAATCTCCTTATTTCTGTAGTTTGGATAATAGAAATAACTCTTATCATATTTAAAAACTTGCCTTTACACTTTGGTTACAAAAGAAAGTCAACATTAGGGATAAGGTATCGAAATATATTATGCATATTTTCTCATATCAAAGAAGAAAATATAACTATGTACATGCTTTGATACATCTTTGGGTCCAAAATTCGTTTATTTTCTTAATTTATTGGATGTTTTTTAATAATAGCGCTTAATTAGATTAATTGAAAAGAAAATGATATAACTACAGAATGCCAACTTAGTGTATAGTTTATTTCATCGCTATTTGCCAAATAAAAAATCTCAAAACATACCGTGGCTTGTTTCTATTGCTATAGGCTCAGGTAGACTGTTCCGTTTATCGGCAAGATAAGAGAGTTTTTTATTTGGCAAATAGCGATGAAATGAATAGTACTCGCTTTACAATTAACTAGCCCCTTTTTAAATATAGAGCATAAAAACACAATAAAGAAAGTGTTAGTTTTATATAAAAAACACTGTTTGCTTCGGAATGAAACTATGCTAATTATGCAAGAAAAATGTGCTCTTCCACAATCCTCAATAAAAAAGGGGGTTGTCATTAAAAAAAGTATCGATGACGTCATACGTCATCGCCCGACTACACGAATCACCTTAACACACATACACATTACAATAATAGTAATAATAATAATAAACTTACATCCTGGCGATGTTCCCTTTTTAATGGTACATTGATATGGGTTCAATGTACCTGGTTCTGTCTTCCCGTACATGGAACGATCCATGTTTTAAAAGCCGCAAACACGCTTTACTTTTGCTTTTTTAAAATTCGCGGTAAATTCAAACAAATGTCAACTCAATTGTACGCAAAACTTCTGCACCCGCCTATCACTGTATTTCTTAATTATCACGTGGTTTACAATGCACACCGAAACCATGGAAGTACAGATTTAATCCACATAAATCTAGGAATATTTTTATTTTCTTTCATGCATTCATAAGTATCGTGCGCGCTTGCTCGCGACGTTTAAAAACGGTGATGACAAAATTAGATGAGTCCCACAATAGTTGTAAAATGTACACGAATGAAACTGCCAAGTCGTATGTTTACTAAAAAATTGTATGATATATGGAAACAGACGAATTATAATGTGCGCTCCCGAGCTAATCATCAATACCTTCCCAAATTGTTCACATTAGATTATTAGGAAGGTTCATATTTAACGCGAACGTGACAGATATGAATAATTAATGCCCTATTTCAATTAAACATCGACGTACATACGTTATTCTTTGAGAGATATTCGTTAACTGAATAAATTTAGCCCACATAAAATTTAAAAGTGTGGACAATTAAACAATTAATGTTGAACTATAATTACTTAATAACACAACACAAAATAATTCAGACGAGAAGGAACTTAAATACTACAGACTAGATTGTATCTATTAATAAAATGTTTTCAAAGAACATTAAGTCCTCTCAAAGACATTTAGAGAAAGCCCTAGGAAGGCAGAAAGAAATTTATTTTTAGAAACTTCGTCAATTCCCACAAACTATTCTTATAAATCAATTATAAATGGTTATTATGAGTTATGACATTTTAAATTTACATCTTTGTATATCACCAGTTGTTATATCACAATCCCAGGGGCATAGCGCGGATGCGAGTGATGCGTCGCATCCCTTAAAAAATTGGCAAATTAGTGTTATTTAAAAATTCAATCGATTTATTCAATTATTACAATTTTTTAATTATTTTAAAACGACCGCAAACATATATTAGTTACTTTAAACGCTACCATGAACTTTTTTATTTCAAATCGCCCGTGAAGGCACCCGAAATTATTGGACTCGTTACTTGCTGCAGTGCTGAAATGTTGGATGTCCACGTTACATCCAAGCTACGTGTTAGCCGGCCGAAAAAGCCAGTGATCTTACACAGTCAACAGTGGAGCCTCGAGTGGGTGTTGTCGTTATTTCCGGACACAGTTATGCGATTACGTGAACGCATCTTAACGACTGCTGCCATAACATAAAAAAGATTTGGAAGCGCTGTTTCAGGTAATTTTGAAAAATGAAAATGAGGCAAGGGGTCGAGAAACCGTTATTTGTGCTAGAGGCCTTTTAACTTTATTGCGTGACTTTGATTTTAATTTTTTCTTAGCAGTGCTTTTTGCCATATTCCCACATTTCGTTTAAAATTCTACAGGCACATATAGCAGATATTAGTTACTGCAACAAAAAGATCGTCCATTGCAAATGACATATTCAAAACATGAGAAACGAGTTTAGTGACATTTGGGACCGTATGGACAGATTTATGTTAGAAAATCAACCACCAAGTAAAGGAATGCGTTTGGATTCAATTCCTAAAGATAAGAAAAGCACCCTACGCACAATTGTTTTATGAAATTTTGGACGTTATTACTTTGAACATTAGTGAACGGTTTAGTGAAATTTCTAAACTGAAATTCTTAAATCTAGATTCCACACAATTTACTTCATTCGTAAAACGTGTTCCTGACGAACTTTTCTCTTCTTTAGAGATAGATATGGAACATTCTTTGGCGCAAATCGTTTAAAAAGTGAACTTTCAGTGATTTATAGTGATCTCGGTATGAAAAAGAGCACTGTGTTTGAGCTTCACCAATATATTATGTCCCTTCAATTATCTTCTGTTTTTCCGGAGTCATCAAAATTGTGTCGTTTAATTTTGACTATTCCTGCCACAAGCAGTTCCGCAGAAAGATCATTTTCATGTTTATAGAGAATAAAGACTTATCTGCGAAATTCTCAAAAGCAAGAAAAACTGTCAGCTTTAGCATTAATACATAAATATTGAAAGTGACTTGTTAGAAGATATGAGATCGTCTCCAACATTTGAAGAAACAGTGATACATGTTTTTGCTGGACAAACAAAAACCGAAGAATTGATCGTCATTTTAAAAATTAGGATATATACCTCGGCATAATCATTTTAAGTTAGTGTCTTTTTTTATTTTTACCATTTTCATATGGCCTACCATACATCCGACTATATCTCTTCCCCTTATAAAATTTTTATCACATCCCTAGACTCTTGTTACGCTACGCCCCTGCACAATCCCTATTGTAAAATCAAGTTTCATCAGTTCATCGCTAAAACGAATTCCACGTAGAAGCTTGATTGATTAAAATTTTGTGTCAAATTCTATGCTAGCGGCGGTCTGACAGGTTTTTCCCATAGCCTATAGGAACCATACTATTTTTTACTTCTCAGTAACTTGAAATATATTGAATGCTATATCGTACTGGTGTTGCCGTACCAATAACAGAACCCGTCTCTTCAAATTTCTGGATTAAGTTAAGTTACGAACTGTTAACTCTGTATGCGCTTCATTTGTCCTAATTTTGTACGAATTTTTATTAATGTAACTGTAAATTATCGATCACTTTCAGAAAACAGTTGTACACAAACTACTCGTTTTTGATCGGTTAATCGCAGCATGTTGACGTCGCATGGTTTGTAGATAGCAGTCGTTAAATATTGACGCTCTGTCTTTGACAGAACACAAATGACGCGCATTTCAAATCCTATAGTTTCAACTAAGACATCCTATATAAATGAAATAACTTTATTTCCATTACATAATTGTTTATAGGCATAATCCAAGAAACTTAATGATGCAGTAATAGTGGAATAATTATTTCCAAAGCGATGTGAAATCAGGCGAAAATAATTTATTACTTTCTAAACTTTGTATTGTCCTGTTGATTATGCTTTCAATAATTTTAGAAAATTGCGGATAATAAAGAAATAGACCTATACTTTGAAAGGAGTTATAATCGCTTTTTTTAATCATTTAAGGCATATTACCTTAGATTTTTTATACATCTGGAAAAATACTAAATCTTTAAAACAGACATTAAGTATATTGCATAAAAGTTCAGCAATAGAATGGGCACATTTTTTTACTATTTTTAAAGAAGCATTGTGATAGTCTGTTAAATTCAGTTTTCAGTTTTTCAGGCTTTATTTAAAATCAATTGTTTGAAATGTAATAGCTCGTTTCAGGAATATTGTATTAATGACTACTGGTATATTAAAATAGCCTGTATTATTTTTATCTGATGTAATTATTGTTTTTGGCAAAATTACAAAAAACAAATAAAAGTTATATGTTTTACAGCTATTTGAGATTTACCAATGACTATGTTATTGTTAATTAAAATTTTAATATTTCTAATTTGAGCCAAGTCTTAATCTCCACAAAATTATTCCAAACTGTGAAAATAAGTTCTGTTACATATGAAATGTCTTTATGAAATGAGTTTATTCAGGGACACTCTTCAGCGTATTGTTAACCATTGTTTGTTCTATGACTTATTTATATATTTTTTTAAACGTCATGATTTCTAAATATTTTAACGAAGCCTCAAATTTTCTATCTATAGTTTATTCAATATAGAAAGATTGCCAATTTTCATCTTCTAATACCTCTTTAAATTTAGTAATCCTTGTAGAAAAAGTACTAATTTTAATTGGGTCTTCCTCCAGTTCGCATGTCAAATATAATTTCTTGGACTAAATGACTGTCCTATATGAAGAATTTTTGACAAATATGCCTTCATTAGAGTTTGCCACTATATAATCTACAGCAGTCGCAATTTTTTTTTTTTATATTCGAGTCAGTTCATTAAAAACTGACTTTATATTATAAGAATTAAATATATCTTTTCATTTCACTATTTCGTTGTTATATATTAAATAGTAATGGTTATATCACCCCTTTTCAGTACAAGCGAAATTACATCATCATCATCATTAGGTCATCAGTCCTAAGACTGGTTGGACACTAATCTCCAGCTTCTCCTATCTTGTGCTAACCTACGCATTTCGCTAATTGTGATACAACCTACATCCCTTACTATTTGCGAGCAGTAGTCTAATCTAGGCCTACCTCTGCCTTTCTTCACTCCTATTTCTGCCTCCAAAATATCGCGGACTATTCCCCCATGTCTCAGCAAGTGGCCTACCATTCTATCTCTTCTCTTCTTTAAGTTTTTCCACATACTCCTTTTCTCGCCGACTTTCTCCAATACTTCTTCGTTTCTAACCCTATCAGTCCATGGTATTTTCATCATTCTTCGGTAACACCACATCTCAAAAGCTTCTAATTTCTTCCTACTTGCTTCCCCTACCGTCCAGGTTTCGCAGCCGTAAAGTGCCGTGCTCCATACATATGTTTTCAAAAATCTCTTCCTTGTTTCTAAGTTTATTACCCCCGAGCATAAAAGTGCTTTCTTTTTGTTAAAAGCTACTCGACCCTGCGCTATTTTTTGTTTTATGTCTTTATCGCTTCTTCCATCCCAATTTACTTTACTTCCTAAATAAGTGAAGTCTTTAACTTCCTCCAATCTTTCATTATTAATTTGTACTTTCGTTTTTGCTCTGCTCTCGCGCCCTCTGCACACTAACACTTTAGTTTTGTTTTTATTCACCCTCATTCCGTATTCCTCTGTCAACACTGCCTCCATTTCGTTCAATGCTGATTCTAGTTCCTCCTTACTAGATGCTAATACTGCTATATCATCCGCGAATCTCAGCATTTTTAGTTTCTGTCCCTGTACTTTAATCCCGAAATCCACTCTATCTTTTACCACATTAATCGCCTCTTCGATGTACAGATTAAAAATTAGTGGTGATAGCGTACATCCTTGTCTTACTCCTTTCCTAATACCTACTTCCCTTTCCTCCCCTTCTACTTCTATAACAGCAGTTTGCTCTATGTATAGATTGTGTACTACTCTCCTATCTCTATACTTCATTCCCGCGCTCTTTAGTATCTCGAACATTTTTTCCCATCTTACGTTATCAAAAGCTTTTTCTAAATCTACAAATCCTATATAAGCGTTCTTTCCTTTTTCTATTGTTTTCTCTAACATTACTCTTAGCGCCAGAATAGCTTCGCGAGTTCCCCTATTTCGCCTAAAGCCGAATTGGTCTTCTCCTAGTATTTCCTCCGCTCTATTTTCCATCCTCTTCTGCACTATTCTAGTTAAGATTTTTGACGCATGGGAAGTTAGGCTAATCGTTCTAAAGTTCTCGCATTTGTCGGCTCCTCTCTTTTTCGGTATAGTAACGATAATGTTCCTCTTATAATCCTCCGGCATCTCGCCCGTTTCGTATATATATTTTACCAGTTCAAACATCCTATTTACTACTTTCTGTCCCGCACATTTCAAAATTTCCGCCTGTATTTTATCTACACCCGGCGCTCTATTATTCTTTAGCCCCCTTAGTGCTATTTCAAATTCCTCTCTCAATATAGGTTTTCCTACATCTTCCCTATCGATGCTAGATTCTTCCTCTAATATCTCTCCTAATTCCTGACCCTCGTATAAATTTCCTAAATACTGCTTCCATCTATCCGCTTTCTCCTCTCTTCCTATCAGTATGTCCCCCGATTGACTCCTAACATTTCTACTTATTGTTTCTATATCCCTGAAGTTCCTCTTAATTATTTTGTAAGCCTCATCGGTCTTACCTACTTGCAACTTATCTTCTACTTCTTTGCATTTCTCCTCTATCCATTGTTCTTTCGCTTTTCTACATTTTCTAATGATTTCCCACTTTATTGCCTTATACGTTTTCAGTCCTTCTTCGTCTCGTCTGTTTTTGTAGCCTCGTCTCTTTTGCATTAAGTTTAAGATTTCGTCCGTTATCCAGGGCTTCCTAGCTTCCCTTTTATCGTGTCCTAAAACGTCCGTAGCCGCGGAAGCTAGACTATTCTTGATACCCTCCCACTCAGTTTCTGCGTTCTTGATTTCGTCCTTACTCGTTTTATTTATTAATTGATCTGTTTTCTCCTGGAACTTATCTTTCATATTCTGATCCCTCAATATGTCTACATTTATACGTTTCTTATCCTTCCAGGTTTTCAGATTTTTGAACTTTAATCTAGCTTTCATGACTACCAAGTTGTGATCGCTGTCTACATCTGCTCCTGGATAACTCTTACAGTCTTTTACTTGATTTCTAAATCTCTTCCTAACCAGAATGTAGTCTATCTGATACCTGTCTATCCCTCCTGGCATTTTCCATGTGTACCGCCTCCTAACGTGATTCTTGAACAATGTGTTCGCGACTACCATCTTGTGCTTCTCACAGAATTCTATCAGTCTGCTACCTCTCTCGTTTCTGTTTCCTAATCCATAAGGCCCTACAAATTCTCCTTCTTTCCCCTCACCTACGACTGCGTTAAAATCTCCTACTATTATTAAATTTTCATGACCCTTCACAAATCCGATTACCTGCTCTATGTCCGAATAAACGGCTTCTAACTCTTCCTCGCTGTGGCTAGAAGTAGGCATGTATACTTGCACTATTACTGTTTCCACTGGCTTCGAATCTAACCTAACCATCATTACTCTCTCGCTGTATTGTAGGTAGCTATCTACACACTGTCCGCATAACGATCCCTACTCCCGCGTTTCCATTTACCGATCCTGTGTGTATTACCCTATAGTCACCACTCCAAAAATCTCCTACTTCCGGCCAGCGCATCTCACATATACCTACTATATCTAATCCTAACCTATCCATTTCTATCTTCAGATTTTCTAGCTTCCCTACCTGTCTCATGCTTCTGACATTCCACGCTCCGACTCGTGAAATGCTACACTTCTTATTATTATTGCACTCGATCACGTCTCCCGGAACAGTCCTCACCCGGAGATCCGAACGGAGGACTATTTTACCTCCGGAGTTTTTTGTCCCAGGAGACGCCATCATTAATTTAGGATAAGCTTTCTGCTAGCTGTTCTGAGGATTATAATGTGGTGGTTTCCTCTTGCCTTCCACATCGCAGTCGTGTGTGTCATAGCACCATACCAACCCCCACGGTTTCTGCCACTATGACTACTGAAAGAGCTGCTGCCCTCCTTCAGGGACTTCTCTTAGTCTGGTTTTTCAATAAGGACCCCCCCACTATGGTTAAACCTATGGTACGGCTCCTTAAATCATTAAAACGCGCAAGCCGACCCACCCGTTCCAGTTTGCACTAGAACTTCGTCAAGGTTCAAGTCCTATCGGATCGGGAAATTACATATCAATGAAAAATTATTAGAAGTCCTCTATTAATTTAGCAGAAAAGTACATTGATTTTTTTTTTGTTTCATTCAGATGTCTTTAGAATCAAAATGCCCTCATCTGTAATTTTATTTGTCAGTCAGTACTATTTAGTTGTTCAAACCCACCAAAACTAATTTCCCAATATTCTGAACAGTTATTATTTCTTTTAGAAGAGTAAGAGAACGAAGAGTTCGTTCTCTTACATATTGAAATTTAATTATTTACTGACAATATTATTTGCAGGAATTATTCATATCCTTAAAATTATCCAATATTAGTATACTAGCCTATAGAAGTTACACAACACAAGCAAACCCAAAATAATAATGCATTTTCTTCACTTATCATTTGAACCAAAAATTGCTAGGTGTTGGCAGAAGAAAATCACAAACTTGGGGGGTTCACATATACAACCATCAATACATGTCCACAATTGGACTAGATGGACTTTACGTAGATGGTCGACCTTTTTGCCAAATGTGTATTGGTGTATTGCCAAATGTATATCGATGTTGGCATGTCGTTACTGATGGCTCATTTTTAAAACTGAGCTGAGAAAAGAGAAAAAGGATAATGATGATTAATAGTATAATTAATAATAATAGAAGTTGTTTTTCATTGTATGATAATAATCATACAAGCCTAATAGGATGTGTCAAATAATACAAGACACTGGTGAGTTGTATATGAGGTTGTAAAGCTGTAGAACACAGAATTTTATGTTAATAAATGGTGTCGTTTGATGTATGTATTACGGTTAAAGAATTTTTTTTTTTTTAATCTTCTAGAAATCCCCTTTTATGGTGTAGTTATAATAGTACCTTTACCGCCACGACTTGACGGCCCTTTACATACAGATTGTTTTACACGTTTATCAGGTAAGAAATTAAAACAATATCTATTGTGGTATTTGAGGCTGTTGAATTTAAACTGTTTGAGGTCAACGTTTTAACATGTGACTGAGGTTCACATCTCAGTTCTTTTTGTTCTAAGTTGTTGGCCATTTGTTGCCAGAGCATTACAAGTCCACTACACCACCTGACCGGCCTTGTTTTTCTTATACAAAGTGTTTTAAAATGAAGTAGCAAAATGATCAAAGTGAATGCGGAGTCAACCACAAGGCAATTAAAGTAAAAATGTCTTATATGAAAATTGCACTAATGAGAAAATGTACCCACTTAAAAGTGACGACTGAAATTCACATTCTAATTGTTTTTCTATAAAATAGAGAATGCGAGAAATAGAGAATTGAAAATAATTCAAAAGTGCTACAGGATATCAAATGATTATTCATGATCATAGACCATATTTACAACGACAATAAGAGTGAGTTCAATATAAAAATGCATAGTAAAGCCCTGAAGATGTCAAAGATGCTATACCCCTTATGCAGACAGTTACGATTAAGACAACTCCAAAGGGTGCCACTGATATCGTATAACATCTGGATGTATATACATCTATGTATATGATTTTCGTGTTTGGAATCTATTCGTTCATCACTTCCAGTACTTTGGAATATGAAAAGCTTTTTTACACCGATGATGTTAAACACGGCTCCAAGTTTGGTCTGCTACTAACATGCTTCACTTAAATATAACTAAAAAATCTCTACTTTTACTAGAAAAGTAAACTCCATAGTATTTGATTATGAGATTGGTTTTGAGGTACTAAGTAGGTGCAGTTCTAGGAAATATTCAGGAATTATTTTGATGAATCTCTCTCACTTTTAACTCTCAAAGATCATATAGCTTCTAAATATTTAAGTTTTATCACGAGAAATAGTAAATCTTTTAGCAACACTGAAACTCTAAAATATTGTATTCTTTTGATATATCTAAACTGGAGTATTTGTTTCTTGATCTGATATACTTAGCAAGTCATATAAAAATAGCCTAGAAATTATTCAGAGAAAATTGGTAAAGTTTATAGTGGACAGCAGGTTTGTTTTTCTACACTTTTTGTATAACTTATTACAAATACACCTTGATTACCCCAACATTTTATTCCAAATAAACTTTCTAGTACCTCATCAATCCAGTCGAAACATTTCATAGTTTTGCTGTCACTTTGCTAGAACAAATGTAGTAGTAAAATCTACTTACAATATTACACATAATTATAATTTAACTTCAGATAGGTTTGATATCAATAATTATAGTTTAACCCAATTATTATGATTTGCAAATAGTTGTTAGGTAATTATTTAACAAATTTAATTATATTTTTATTATGAAATATATTCTTATTTCTATATAATATTCACCTTTATAATAAGTGTTTAAGTTTCCTAATACATATATATTTCTATTATTCTGTTTATTTATGTATATATTTATAATTCAAATATTCTTATACAGTTATACAATTTACATTTCACTTACACAGCTTTTAAATGTTTTGATTTACGTATTATTTTAGTACTGTATTATTATATCTTTATAATACATGATAAAGACTTCATCAAGTATGCTTCGTATAAAGGTAACCTTGAACAATGTCTAGCAACATTTAAAACACCAGTAAATTTTTTTTGTCGCAACACAGAGTTATTGCATTTTAAAATTTGTGAGACACCGGCCATAATCTGACATAAGTATATGAGGAAAAATCCAAAAGCAAGTAATAAGTTTTTTCATGTAGTTTATGGAAAAAATAACTACTTCCATAAAGTGAAAATAGCAGCATGGGTGTAAAAAAACTTTCCTTACCCAACTTTCTAGTATAAATTTGAGAAATACTAATTAAAGAGAAAGTAATTTTAATAAGAACTATAATAATAACAAATCATTTTTATTTGTCAAGATTATTAATGTAAATAATAATAATCTAATAATTATGAATTAGCGGATAGCCATTTTTAAAAAATGTCTTTATTTATTGCTGAATCAACACAATCCTTTGAGTATATTATCATACTAACTTTTATTGTATACTATCAATAATATTGATAGTACTTAATTATATTCATTGATGTTACCGGAAACAAAAAATAAAAAATATAAAGTGTAATAGTCTTTGAGTATTGTATCACAATACTTTTGTCAAAAAAGATTTTGATTATAATGCCACATCCAAAGGATCAGGGAATTCTTTTCTTTATTTCAATTAATTTCTGCGTGACACTCCATCATGTATTAGTTTGGTAATAAAACTTTGTAAGGTTTTAAGGATTTAGTCAAAAGCTCGAATCACTATTTCTTAGTAAAGCTATTCTTAATTTTTTATTATAGAGAACTATTAATAAATATTTTAATTTTCATTACCTTCTCAAGATATTGAAAATAACATCATTTCCTGTTCGTAATAAGACTAAAATAACCCATGATAAGATTGAAATTTTAATTATATCTCATGATATCATACATCAGGGTAAATATACAAATTATTTAACAACATATAATAATTATAGAGGAGGAATAAATATTCTTACTAAATTATTGACAGTCTATCCTATTAACCAATAAACATAACAATATTATTTCCCTCATAAATGTAAATATGTTTGCATATGGATATGTTAACTTGCTATCACTTTATTGTAAAATTTCCTTTTCAAAATGTTTCCCAGTTTATCTATAAATATAATAGTGTCGAATAACTAGTTTCATGATACTAGGATTATATGAATATACAATTAATCAAGTAGGATACAGAAATTCTGAAAGAGAAGACATGAATCATAATATTACACAAATCAGAATTATACCTAAATGCATTTTATAATTGAACTAGAAATTGCTCGGGATTCTGTTAATTATTGCTGCTACAAAATATTAAAAGTACTGGATAGAAGTTCAGTCTTACTGTTTCTTTGCAGAATTCAAAGGGCCAATAGATACAGGTATTTGACTACATATGTATGAATAGAAATTACTTATGGTCGTATCATCCATTTATGATTGTTTTTTTTTAGTAATTTTGTAATTTGTAGTCAAGCACTCACTATTTTCAATTGTTTCCTACCAATTAAAATATTTTCCGTACTTGAAATAATATAAGCAACTAAAATTAGACAGAAATACACAGAAATTATATATTAATAGGTTATGTACATCTATATTCATTTTTGTATACTTATTTTACTTACCCAAGTGGTCATCCATTTTATTAATATAAATTAAAAAAAGATGTCTGAATAATCCTTAATTGGCACTACGAATATTATTTAACGTTAAATAAAAACATGTCTTTATTTGGACATCACTGATACACGTTTCTTATTGCGTCATTGTGAGCTGTGTTCGAAACCAATCTGGATCTGGATTGATATTGACTACGTGAACGATTTGACAGCTCAACCACCTTGACGAATGTAAATAACCTGATTTATTATAATGCTAACGCTGAAATTTCGAACATAAATTTTAAAAAATGATTGATTTTATCTAGATATACAATGGCTCTGAAAACTATTCGTACCTTTGGCGATAATACCTACATATCTACTTTGCAAATTCTGCATTATAGTGTACACTGGTTGTTTCTTCCATATTAGGACAATACATATGCAAAAATTGGAAATAATAAATATACTATTGCAAAGTTGACTTTCATTGGTTAAAAGATATGGGTATCGAATGTCACAAAATATTCGCACGTCATACGGCTACTCAGTCAACTTATTGGGCAGTACCATCTACCGACGAATCTTAGAAGTAGTATCTGGTTGGCTGGGAATCCCCACCAATACGTAGTTATAATATGCATAAAACTGTCAACATAGGGCGTCAAAAGTGCGAAACTACAGTAAAGGAACAAGAACAAGTATTTCAGTAGCATAAGGATGGAAAGTCGTAGTAAAATTGGAAAATTGATAGGAAAAAGTAAATCACTATACAGTATATTGTCAAAAAAATACAAAGAGAAGGGGCAGCAATAAATTACAAATACAAGACGGGAAGGTAGAGGCTTTTAACAGAACGTGAAGAACGATACTTAACAAATAAGGTTAAGAAACAGCCCTTTATTTCGGCTCATCAATTAGCCAAACATGTATTAGAACGTTTAGTAACATTGTTAGTGCCGAAACATGCCGTAGAGTATTCAGGAATGAATTTCACGGTAGAGTCATGAAAGTAACCATTTACAACAAAATTAATAGACGAAAGAGGTTGATATTTGCAAAAAAATATATCAATCTGGATCACGAGTTTTGGAGACGAGTTATATTTTCCGATGAAAGTAAATTGCATTGTTTAGGCTCTGACGGATGAAAAGAAACGCCAACACGGAATTGAATTACAATATTTAAAAGCGACAGTGAAGCACGAGGGAGGATCTGTGATGGCCTGGAGATGCATAAGTAGCAGTAGTGTTGATAATTTGGTAGTTGCCTATGGAATCATGGATAATAAATATATAAAAATTTTACGAGAAAATGTTGCTTCGAGCGCGAGAAAATTATGATTAAACGACTGAAACTACTTCCAACATGATAACGACCTTAAACGTACAGCATATATTGTAAGACAGTAGCTGTTATACAGTGCACCTTATCGGCTCGAAACAACCCCCCCCCCCCCCCAGCCCGATTTCTATCCAATTGAGTATCTGTAGTTTTAAATTGAAACGCAAGTAAGAAAATGTGAGGGGTATCGAGCAAGAGAACCATAAAAGTGAGGAAGTTTGGAACAGCATTAATTAAAATGTTACTCAGAATTTGATTAGCAGCATGCCAAGGCGCCTACAGGCTATTATTAGAGCACGAAGTGGGCCAACAGACTATTAGATTTAGGGAAAAAAATTCTGTTGTATTTAATAACCGTATAACCAATAGTGTATTTATTGTCTCCAATAATCTTTTCACAAATATACAAAAAGATATTGTTTCCAATATCTTTTTGTATATGTGTTCTCCTAATATGGAAGTAATAACCAGTGTACACTACAATGCAGAATTTACAAAGCAGAAAAGCTCAGACAGTGTCATGGCTATTATCGCCGAAGGTATGAATAGTTTTGAGAGCCACTGTATATAGAATAGCATACTATTCGAGACAAATTGAATCATTGAATTATGCAACTGGATTATCCATACCTGCAAGCAATATATTTGGAATTTTATCTTGACCTATCGTCGGTTTTTGGCGTCTTTCATCTACATCTTCTACAACATCTTTTACGTGTCCTGAATCTCTTAATTTCCTAGCAAACCTTGCAATATCAAAATCATTGCAGCTAATTCTTTGACAAAAATAAATTTATTGTTTTCAATCCTGTAACTTTGCACATCTATTACGTGTTTCATAGTATTAATCGGGAAAACTGCACCAATACTTAAATAAAAGTAGGTGATATTCTGGATCTGGATATATAGATTCTCTTAAGAGCCGCATTACTTTGGGTCAATTGTATATCCTTCCTAAAAAAAGGTTATGCCATCGAAGCTGTTAATCATCCTATTCTTGCGAAATAGATGATGACATTTCTTAGAGGAAGTTGCCTAACGTAGGCGTTAGTCGGCCAATGTGCTCTCAACGTGGATTCCCTAATACATAGTAGAAAGGATGGATCCTGTTCACAGCCTCCGCAGAGCGTTGTATCACTCACAATCAGTTTCAAATTATTAATAATTTCCTTAGTTGACAATGCCCGGTTAGAATTCCTGCCACAACACAAGACTTAAGGTCTTCCTTGGTATTGCCAAGAAAGTGTTCTGTACTTTGACTAGGGTAAATCTTAAACATTCCGCAACAAACTGATGGCTTTCTGTTTTATCCCACAGTCCCATGAATTCCTGCGCATGTTATCTGAAGATGATATTAAGGAGAAAATAAATTGGTAGAACCTTTACTCACGTACAATATTTGCGGGGACTTGTTATTCTCAATTTTATTGTAGTTACAGATATAGAATCAACCGAAGCATGTCAATAATAACAATAGAAAGTATCTAATCAGATATCAGTGGCGGCCCGTGTTTGAGAACTGGGGTCGGCTGAAAGGTTGGTTATGTTAGGTTAATCTCTACTTGGTCAATCATTTTTTTTTCTTGGCGTTTAATAGTGATAAACATGTTGGTTTATCTATGTTCTGTCGCTTCTCAATAAAATCCGAAAGCAATAAATAAACTTTCTAAAAAAAATCAACTTATCTACTTTTAAAAATTGTATAAAAAACCTGGTGAAATTTTGACTAAAACTAAATAATTTTTATTTAATACTCTAACTGCAACGAAGTTATTTTTAAAAACATAATGTTTACTTAAAAAATTACTTGAAAATAGAATTTTAAATGATTTATTCCTTTATTATATATTAAATCGATCTCATTTATTTATTTATTTATTATAACACTGCTATCATTTATTCATTCTTAAACTAATGATTGTTCAGTTACTAAAGTGAACAAATCATTTAAACCGAGGAAGGGGCTGGAACTTTCAATGCAGCAACAAAAACAGGAGACCAGTTTTACACAGGAGAACAGAAAGATTAGACGTGTCTCGACGTGCGTCTCTCCAACCAAGTTGGTATCATCGGGACATGATTAAAACTCATTTAAACGTACAGCTTGTCAAGAACAGGAACAACTCTCAAAATTGCGATATCGGAGTTTAGTTACTGCCCACCAGGCAATTTACTGCCCACGAGGTGCGAAGTAAATAGCCTGGTCTTTCCTCAGTCGCATTGAGATCTTTGCAGAGTGAATATCGAGTATACAGTCAGTGAAAGAGGTGGATTAAGTGTAATGTTTTAGAACGGAATTTAAACCTTTTATATTTATTTCTAAATAAATATAAAAATTCCATTCTGCTGATGCCATAACGCTGCCTAGCTTCTCTATTTTTGGTTATGGTGAAAAAGAAGGTACAGCGGCTTTGAAGTTATCTATCTCTTATTTTGTTTGATGTGGCTTGGCCGATTCTGCACTCCCTGACGAGCCGCCACTGCCACAGTTGTAGTTGTTAAATTTAATAGAAATTATTGTCATTAAATTAGAATATAAACAATTTTACCCATCTTAGAATTTCTCTGAACAATAAAAAAAATAAATCATGAAACTATCGAGTACTTCTTTTTTAATGTAATATCTATGTATATATAAGAAAATATTTATATCATCTAAAGCAAACAGTATAGAATATAAGAACAACATGTTATCTTTGGTAAGTGTTTAATATTAAGTACACGCCTATATATTTCTATTGATAACGTCGACTACATATTGTGTATATGATTTACCATCTAAAGGAATATTCACATTTCTCATTTATAAAAGTTATATTTTCTTTGTTATTCGTGTTTTATATTCATGTGTTGGAATAGTCTAATACTTTTCTAACTTATTTGTATAACCAAACATTTCTTATAATTAAAAACATTAACAAATATAAAGTAAATGATGCAAACAGTAATGAAGTAAATATTAACAAATATACTTAAAGTAAATGATGGAGAAAAACCTAACTCAAGAAAATGCCAATGTTATAATAATTAGAAAGAAAGATAAAAACACAAGATCAAATTAAATGTTCAAAATTGCAAATGTTTACATATGCATATTACCTATATAAACATTCAGATGTATTGATCTTACGTAAAAGAAAGCCAAGAAGAAATGAAAGTAAGCCAGGAGGATGCGAAGAACAATTATATAAAATCAAATACAGTCAAGACGATATAAATGCAAGACAAAGGAACATGAGAAATTATATGAAGACACAATTTAGTTTTATGAAAGAATAAATGGTAGAAGGCGCCAGGAAACAACTGATAACAGGATTAAAGTAGACGAACAAGTAAGTGAAATTACCAAGAACGTGAAAACTGAAATGGATAAAAGATTTAGCTACATTGAGAACATAGTAGAAGAAACCGTAGATGACTTCAAGAAAGAAATTAGTAAGGAAATTACACACATATGAACATAAATTTATTACTACGAAGAAGATAGTTATCTACAGAATATCAGAATCTCCAAATCAGACGAACCCCAAACAGTGCACCAGAACTCAGCCAAAATTAACTCACCAACCTCCTGTGATGGCAAAACTTTATGACAGACTTACATGAAGTATTTTAACTCTAACTCTGCTGTTAATATTGATAATCGAAATAATGCCGAAAAAGTAATGACATGAGTGGCTCTATGAGATGAAACCTTAGAAGTTCTGCAGATATCAAACCAAGACCATTATAAACATTTTCTTAATTTTCTTACTTCTAATATTTAATTCTTCACGAAGAAATGAAGTTTGGCGACAAGCGTCTGCAACAAAATTATCAAGCACGATTGAAAGGTATATGGAAGAGAGCAGCGAAGGAATATATTATCGATTGGAAGGAGCAAGAAGACCGACTTGAATGGAGAAATATCTCTGGTAAGTTGACGGCATTGAAAGTTACTAGGCAATACGATTTTCGTTAACTTTAGAAGAAGTCTTAATAATTCCAAAGACAGATTGTTATTTTCAAGCACCAGAGTCAACAAAGTACTTTCAAGAAGTCCATGGTGATGTGGGCGGAGGTAACTACGTGAACAAGACATTGTACGATGGTTACCTGGATGATTATCTCATCCAGATAATAAATTATGACTAAACTGACTGAGGATAATCCTACACCTGAAGGCAAAGGATGTCATATTGGCGAATCAACGGAGACATCTGATTTTTGAGATAATGAAGACACTGTAGATTGTGAATACTCTTCGGACGAAGTTAAACAGTTTACATAATATAACAATTTAGAATCAATAATTTTCTTATATTTTTTAAATCTATTTAAATTCGTTCAATGTTGTGTTTTTATTAACATACTTTATTTTAAATGGATATAATATTTTCCAGTTCTGATTGCGTTATCAACAAATAATATTTAATTTGGGAATCCGAATTCCCTTGTGACACTTCATTAATAAAAAAATTATTACGATTTCATTAAAATTATAGTTATTATTCAAAATATTTTATAATATATATTAATTTATCAACACTGACGATTCACAAACATAAGAAAATATTCAGTTAAAGACGCTTGTCTGATGTAGTGATGAGATCTTTTCAATGATGGGCCGATGAAACTTCCAGGTGACGAGCTGGTTGACAAAAATATTAATATAATCGGGTGTAAAATTAAATAAAGATCAGTAAATGAAAGAAAACACTTGGTAGGTTTCACAAAAATTTAAAACTATATTTCTAATAATTGTTTGGGCTTTTATGCCATTCTCAAAGAGTAACAAACTTTTACTAAACCTAATAAGTATAAACTTCAGTCTATATAGGCATGTAACAATATCTGGTGATTTTATACTAGGTATAGCTGCTTTTATTATTGGGGAAATTCCAAAATCTGTTTGATCATTAGTTATTACTTTTATCTTAAACATTGCTTTTTTATTTCTAATACTTCTAATAAATCTAATCTTCTGCCTTTACGTTCTTTTTGTGTAGAATTTTTATTTTTTGGTAATCCAGAAAATGATTGTTTATTATACAATGCTCTGCAAAACCAGTGAATTTTTTATTATTTAAAATAGATTTGTTCTATTCATCATAACACATTTTTATAGAGCGATCTGATTGAAATGAACCTATATGAAACTATTTGAAAAAAAAAAATATATATATATATATATATATATATATATATATATATATATATATATATATATATATATATATATATATATATATATATATATATATATATATATATATATATAATTTTAAGTGTTCTACGTGTACATGACTCTAAATTTCAATATTATATGATACTCTACACATTACTCGACAAAACTTAAATACTACCATGTTCATGCATATGACTATACATATTCGTATTTTGTATTCAAACACTAATGATAATATACTCCCATAATACTTATTTCATTTCATATCTTAAATATTTGTATCAAAACCATTTTTTAAAACTTATATTTTCACTATACAAATTTAACATTATATTTTCTATTCTCTTTTAAATGTTTCAGTGTGCGATGCTAATATTTGTTTCTTGGACCATAAATGCAGAGAACAAGACGAAAAGGACTATATCACGAGAACTTTACACCTACGGAGAACCAAGCCCCATGTTAATATATAACGATAATTTGAGTACTAAACCTTTGACATTCGTTAGTATACCTCAAACATTAAAGGTTTATGAACAACCATTCGGTGTTAAAGGGGGAACTCAGCCAATACCGTATGAATTCCAGCAGCAGCCTCCTACATTTCCTACAAATGTAATGCTTGCCAAGCAACCATTACATCATACTAATTTAAATCAACATTTTCAACAGATGAGGTATCAGGAACCAATCTCGTCAACAACTCTATATAATATTATGCCGTTAGAACCAGTTACTGTACCAGTGCAGGGGCAAAATATGCCACCGCAAGAACATAGTGAACCTTCACCTTTTTATCCTATGTTTCCTAACAGTCTACAACAGATTCGTAGAAAGTACTTACAACCAAGTACAAAAGTCCGGTATAATCAAAATCTAAGTCCTTATATACATCACAATTTAAATCGCCAACAAATAAATGGAAATGTATTTTCAAGTCAGCAATCACAACGGTATCATCAGAACCAACAAAGAATAGAAAATCCTACAGTTATAGATTATGCTAATGTCCTTCGGCAAAATGTAAATGAACAAGAAAAAAAATCGTCGAATATATATAGTGATAAAGATATTGCATCTGAAAGAAAACCACCCTTCTATATTAATTCATCACAACCAAAAGCTCCCTTGATAACTGAAGGTGAAAATGTGAAAAAAACTGATAATAATCTCGATAAACAAAACGAAGAAACTGGTGCAACTTCTTTGGAAGATGAAGATTCAGAGCAAGAAGAACGAAAACCTGAATTTAGCAAATACTCATTCGATTATGATGAAATCGAAAATGATGAACATTCTGCAGAGACAAATGATGATGAAGAAGAGGATAATAAGCGATATTCTCAACGGTATTCAACAAAAAGTGGTCCAAGTAAAAATTCAAAGATGGGAAAAAGAAACCATGGTGATACCAATAGCAAATATGTACGTTCTGAAGGTAAAGGGGTTAATAAAAGTGTGAAAAAGCCAAAAATGATTTATAAATCCGTGAAATACTCCAAAGAGTCAAACCACAGCCCAAAAATAGATTTTCTCGAGGGGAGACATACGGAAATCGTACCAGTTACACAAAAACATAAAATCTTTAAAGAAAAATGGTTCATATCTAAACATACGAACGATAATGATAAATAAGCTAAGTAGGTTAATCCGTCGGTAATTAACTCACATGGCTGGATTTGATAAATCTGTAACAATATTCTCGCATAATATACAGATAATGTAAGGCAAGTAGTATTATAGTGGTATGTAGTACATATTTTGTTTTCTACCATTTATTTTATTATTATAATTTTGATTTGTATCATTGGACACATATATATCGAGTTCCTTCCCCTAAAGCTCAGGCTGATCTATAACTATGAGATAATTTAATTTAACAAAAAGAACGTAACTTTTTAATTGATTTTCTTTTTTGTAAAAGTTTTGTATGACAAGATGTTCACAAGACACACGTGGTTTGTTTCAATATATTTTTGATAGCTTCTACCTAAATTTAGTCTGATCTGAAAATATCATTCTAAATTATTTCTTATTTAAATTCTAGGGCCTCTTATCTTCTTTAACAATTACTTATTTTGTTAGCAATTAAAAGTAATCGCCAACAGTGGCGCGCACCATGTATTAATACAAAATTTATATTGAAATACTTTGGTTCTGGTTACAAAGGAGCTTTTTTTACTCCATGTATGGATATTCCTGGTATTATTGATGTGCCGAAGGATAAATGTTACGGAGAGTAATAGTTACTTTGTCATAGAATAACTACTCGTATATAATCAGTGGAAATATATCGTTCTGTATCTCTATCGTTTCCATATCTAATTAGTTATTACCTTAATTTATTACATTTAGTCCACTGTGTATTATTTAAAATAATGTTGTGTATGTGTAAGCTTATTAGTATGTTTATATACAATTTTTCACAAATAAAGAAGATATATATTTATTATTTATAGTTTATTATATATTTTTTTAAACATTTACTTATTTAAGCTTTTATAAATTTCAGCCTAAACTTTTGCAGTATGATAGTATATTACATGGTTTATATAATCTAACATTATTCTAAACTCCAATATGACACGGTGTAAAATTTTATATAACAAACTTCTCTAAGACTCCCCTAGGTTGGTGTCATACAGAAAACTTTCTATAAGTAAAAAAAAATTAGTTGATATTAAAATCAATGACTAAGTAGTGTAGAGCAACATACTAATTGTAAATGCATTGGGAATATGTTATATAAATGGACAATAAATAATACAGTACATCTCCCGTCGCCAGCAGCACGGGTCGCAATTGCGGGTGGCATCTTGCCTATCGCGTTGAGACCTGCGAAGATGAATGCGAAGCTTGGCCCACCTTCTAACGACGGTCCCGGTCTACACGATAAGCGGGTAAAGAGCGGTAATCTCGCTCAGCTCGCAAATACCTCCATCGAGGCCATTACGCCTGCCAATGAATAATGGCAGTACAATTCGTAGCAATGTCCTCTCCTAGAAAGGATGCTCCCAAACCTTCTGACCCATTTTCCATGACTGGGTGAAGGTTTCACCTCCACCTCCGTCACCTTCTTTCAAATGCTGATTACTAATCTCGTTTCTTCTGTCATTTACAACAAATATATAACATAATACCAATTATGACAACAATGGTAAAATAAGTGAACCAAGAAATATGTCTTGAGATGAATGGTTCGTTAATCATATTGTCTAATGTGTTAAAGTATCCACCTAATTTATATTTGGCAATTTCGAGGTCTTTTGGGTGATTTTTCAGGTTTTGAGGTTTTGGGAGCTTTTTAGAAGTAGGGGTTGCATTTTAGAAATTTGAAAATAATCGAGGATATTAGTAGATGGTTATACCAATTGTAGATCTCCCCCAACACTTTCTATGACCTCACACACGACTGATGTCACCTTGACAAAGTAATTTCTCTTAGGAGGATCTTCCAAGCTGGTTCTGTTTTATTATTTTTCGTCCAATGTCGTCCATAGGGCTCGTCCACGTATGTCTATGACAGTAATAACTGCAACGTTGTTTGGCGTATAGCATTCAAATCTTCGGTGTTATCAAGATTTTGGGACAAGAGCTGATTAATTTTCGCTATAATATTTTGAGTATTCCTGTTTCTCGATAAAATGGGTATCGATGGTTTCTTAAAATAACACTATTCTTTAAGAGTAAGAGGTGATAGTTACATTGCAATGCGTGCGATATTATCTACTTGGTCGTATTCCAGATTTTTCTGGTTAGAATTATCGTATTCCACATTATGGTGTTCAGGACTATCATGTTCGAGATTTACTTTTTATCTAGTAAGCCCTCCGCTTGATATTGCAAGATACCTGCCAATGTCCAGTGCGAATTGCAAAATTGCATACAACAGCTTGATCAAACGTTACAAAAACAAACAATTACCATCACAAATATATTGATTAACGATAGAAAATGCATCTAAATTAAAATATATTAAATACATTTTCCAAAAATGTATTATTGATTTTAAACTATTATCATCCTGTTGCTCCTGAACAATGCCAAAATATACAAGCATATTCCAGTTAGTTGAAAATCATTATATTGCATTTTTTGCACTAAATTCTAGTGGAAATAAACTAAAAGCTAGAAAAATAATTAATAAAAATAATTGCAACAACTTATCCTCCAACTCACCCGGTATACGTCTACTTTAATTTTAAATGCTAAAAATAACAATCAAATGCCTCCACGACCTTCTGTGTTGTGTAATAATCATCAAAGTTCCGGAAACAAACGTTTTGATTTTATATCAATTGGCTCTATGTAGTCGATTATTAAAAAAAATATAATATTTTATTATGATTCGCTTTATAGATACACCTTTTGTACGTTCAAATAATAATACATCATAATTAACAGAAAATAACGCGTCTACATCTAACAGTGAACAACAAACACAACAGCAATAATAAATAAACCTTGTTGGATTTTCTGGCTCTACCATTATATAGGGTGTCCAGAAAGGGTAGGGGGTATTTGTAGGTTCAATTAAAAAAAAAACTAGAAGTCAGAAAAAATAAATTTTTTTGTTAATTTTTAGACAAGGTTTTGGAAAATTAAGTACTAAAAATTATGTTCTCCAAATGTTGACCCTCGCGCTGCTGGCACTCAGTGCGTGAAAATCCTTTTCAATCAATTCGCAAACTCTCACTTCTTCAATCGCTTGTGGGATTCGAACAGAGCACGGGCGGCCTGGATTGCGCATTTTTACAGTCGAACCGGTATTCTCAAACATTCGAATCCATTTTCTGATCTTACACCTCTTGATTATTTATTATGGGGATACCTTAAAGAGAAAGTGTATGTAAACAAACCACGAACTTTAGTGCAATTAAAGCACAACATTCGCACCGAAATGGCCGCCGTTTCCAGAGAGATGTGTAGACGCGTGGTGGCTAATTTCCGTTTACGGTTAGAGGAGTGCCAGCAGCGTGAGGGTCAACATTTGGAGAACATAATCTTTAGTACTTAATTTTCCAAAACCTTGTCTAAAAATTAACAAAAAATTTATTTTTTCTGACTTCTAGTTTTTTTTTTTTATTGAATCTACAAATACCCCCTACCCTTTCTGGACACCCTTTATTAGTATTAATGTCAACTGCTCTTGTCATTGGATATATATCAAAATTATCAAAAAATTAAAACAATAATTGATAGTGGTTCTCAGACTAGTTTGATAAGCCAAACAAATTCAACAAATTTTTTCAGTAATACAGGGACGACAATTAAAATTCCCAGATATGTTATGTGTCAATTAATTCTAATCTATTAGTAGATGCAATAATTTCGTCGAAAATTTGTTCCGATCTTTCTAACAGGTTATAGTATTTAAATTTGCATAGTCCTGTATTAGATTTTCATTTACTTAAGACAACATGTCTTAAGTAAATGTGTCATTCGCTCCTTATTCTGTCGTGCGAAAGCTATTAAACTTGCCAAAAGAAATACATAATTTTCTCAATGGAGCTGCCATTCTAGGAAATACATATGTCAACGATACCGTAACCGGTTGCGGTTTATTAAGTAGTGCTGTATATTTTCCAAATAAACTTACACATTCATTAAATCGGGGCGCCGGGCGGGTTTGCAACAAATCACAAGTTTTAAACTATTTACCACCATCGAATATAAATCCAATTACTCGCTCGCTCAATTCTAATGATATAACGAAAGTTTCGAGTTTCTGTTAGCAACCATCGTTGGACAACTTTACAGATATGTAACGTAGCACCCCTACATGATCATGTATAAAACGTCATATTTTATTTTGATCTTCGATCATGTTATGTTTTTAATATCTATTGTATTTTATATAAAATATTTATTACAAAAAATATGGGTTCTCAATCTAGACTGGGGTGAGTTAATATTTAATGCCTCTGGACCCATTATATAGGATGTCTCAGTTGGAACTATCGGATTTGAATTGCGCGCTATTTCTGTTCTGTCAAAGAGAGGGTGTCAATATTTAACGACTGTCATCTATAAACAATACGTTTGTAGATGACAAAGCGAGTATTTGCACACCACACGAGTATTTTTAGCAGTGAAGTCAATGGGAAGACTACCTGAGAAGCTACTGTCCAGGCAAACAATTTTTAAAGAAAACATGAAATTCCCAAGGTCATTTTAAAGTACTTAGGTCTTCTTTAAATATTCCTTTATTGCTTGCTTATTGACCATTAATAATCTCAGCAATGTATACCTGTTATGTGTTCTAGCCATGGAGTGGAAGGGAACGAAGAATGTACAAAAATATTTAAATAAACGTCCAATTATTTTAGTACAACAAAATATTTCTGTTCTTCAAAATAGTATATCTGAAGTTGATCCTCTAGTCCTTATAAAGGAAAATGTTATTCCCTCCAACAACAGCATTTTGGTCGTATCTACGCATCGTACCTGGGATCAGATTGAATTGTGCGAAAAGCTGACGTTTACCCCACAAAGACAAGTCAAAACAACATTTACGCAACTTCTGCCGATAGCTTACCTGTGCCCTTGAATATGAAGTTCATTTTCATGGGCCGAAATATTAAAATCTTTATTTATATTACATTTAGTAATTTAATTTAAAACCTGCATTTAAATTTATTGGTTTTTAAATTTATTTATTTATTATTATTGTGGAATTTACTATCGTTGTCTTATCAATATTTTACTTTTTATTTTTTGCAACAAACCTAGCCAGTCTTCAAGAAAAATAAGATGATAATGTGAACGTGATTATTATTACACGCATCGAATATTCATTGACCCATTTCGTAATAATACAATTTAATTAAATCGCTATTAATTATCTGCTATATTTGAAACGTTTGCATGTATATTTTTGAGTGATTTGACCTGTTTATTTTTCGCTGTTTTGATTCATTTGTTATTTTTTGTTTGTTCTTTATAAATAAATAAATAAAAACATGCTATTACAATACTTTTTTCTGTCTATAGCTAGCTTATATAAATATACTCATAGAAATTATAACAATCTATAATTATTATAACTTTCAATAAATCCGTGTATATTTCAGCAATTTCAAAAGATGCAGGTGGTGTATAGTCAGTAATTGGGGCACTTTTCGTGGACTTCTGACTTTATAGCAAAATGATTATTGTTCACATGTATATTGAATATATAACTGTATAGTGACATAGCGGTGTGACCCGTTTGCGGAAGGTCTACCGTGAATATGGAGAACAGGTGCGGACATTAGGGTGGTTCTTTGCGGTACTCCTGTTTCCAATCTGGAAACAGGATTCTGTAATCGGAATGATGTTTACCTTTTTCCTGGTGCTTTGCTTGGGTAGATACGACTTCACTAGTTTCACCGTGGCCACTGGGAATCCCATATGGAAATCTTGACTAATAGGCATCATGCCACACCCTATAATAGCCCATGTGTGTTCGTTGACACTGTTGACAAAGGCTTTTACTCTGGGATTTAGCTGGTTCAAGACGTTATCGTCCTCAGGAAGGCTTGTCTTCATCTTCGTCTTCGCCGTCAGTCTCTCGCGTAGATGATAAGATAAAGATACAAAACTTGTGATATCTGTTACTCTACTTTGAAACTATTTCCATTCTGTGCAGGCCAGCTTGATCTGTCTCAGTGAACTCTGAACATACGAACGCACCTATAGTATAGAGCTCTACCAACGAGCAAAATGTCTCTTTGCTCGTAGAGCTCTACGATGCTGCATGTGATACTTAATTATTCTATGATTATTACATTACAGAATAATATATACAACATTTGAATTATACTGATGTGCAATCCGGTGTTTGTGGTGCATAATTTATAAAAATGCCTAACTGGAATCAGATACAAGCTCAATTACGACACCCCGCAAATCCTGTAGTATTTTTTGATATATCCGTAGGAACGACGGTATTTAAGGAAAAACTTCTGTATTTATATGTAGGTATATTATTAAGTGTTTTTAGGAAATTGGTCGTATGATATTCGAATTATTTGCTGATACTGTACCAAAATCAAGTGAAAATTTTAGACAGTTTTGTACCGGTGAATTCAGAAAAGATGGTGTGCCACTAGGTTATAAGGGTGCAAGCTTTCATCGAGTTATCAAGGATTTTATGATACAAGGAGGTGATTTTGTAAATGTAAGTTTTATTTATAGGTAAAAAAAAAGCGTAAAACGTAGTTATAATTGTATATTAACAACACATCGGGTATTTAAAAATATGTTCTTTGTTAAGAACATAGATTTTTGCAACCTAACCACAAATATGTAGCCGCAATTTGGCGACTACTTTTATAGAAATGTTCAATAAACATACAACCTCACAATAAAATAACGTTTTTTGCTCTCCTGAAATGAAAATGGACGATTTCAAAAAATATTTTTGTATGTTATTCCTATACTATTCTTTTACGAACATTTCCCACTATTGACGGTTTGGATTGGGTATTTCCATTTCGTTACCAAAACATGATAAAGATTGTGAAAGTGATACCAAATATGCATTGAACATATTTGAGGACATTTCATGGAAAAAATAACATTGAATGGCATCAGCTATGATATAAGTGATCCACTGCACCATATTCAATATTATTATGGCTTTGATATACTACATCTTGAAAACTTATTAGCCTCACAAAAATGATAAAATGGTTTCTTTTAAATAACTATCAAAGAACCAAAAGCGCACATGGTTTATATATATTTTTACTATGTTGTAGGGTGATGGTACTGGTGTCATGAGTATATATGGTGGAGGAACATTCCCCGATGAAAATTTCCTATTAAAACACGACGCACCTGGATTACTTTCAATGGCAAATAGTGGCAAAGACACTAATGGATGTCAATTTTTTATAACGTGTTCAAAGTGTAATTTTTTGGATGGAAAACATGTAGTGTTTGGAAGGGTTGTAGACGGACTTTTAGTTATGAGAAAAATAGAAAATGTGCCTACAGGGCCTAATAACAAACCAAAAATTCCCGTTACAATTATTCAGTGTGGCCAAATGTAATAATTCCTTGTGTTTTAAATTACAAGATTATTATTTATAATAAGATTTGTCTACATATCGGGTTTACAAATATAAGTTTTTAACTTCCATCAAATAAAATACTTTTTATTTGATGTAGTATTAGTTCCTTCCACCATTTTGACTTGCAATTTAAAAGTTATTTGTAAGTTGATTTATTATATACCACTGATAACAAATTTGTTAAAATTGACTGATATGGACCATCTTCTACATTCATGGTGTCTTTACATATGCAGTAAATAAATGTTTTATGTAATAGTACACACATACATATATGTATATCTTGCACCTAAGTGTGTGAACTTTTGTATTATAATTTATGATTAAAAAAATCATGAAACTTTATGATTCAAATTACAAAAATAAATAAAAAATATTTAATTGGTCTATTTATTTATTTCCTTATCTCCAACCTGTTATCCTGTATTGTGTTCCCTCAACTTAATTTTTTTAGTAGTTTACTAGATATCTGACCAGTAAGATGGCGATATAGTTCAGATGAATATAAATTATGTTTGGAAGAACATTACACAACTTTAGAGCAGCTGAAAACTATCTCCTTGTTTGAAAAGTGTATATTTAGTAGTAGACAGAAAACAATGCAATCTGAAGGATAAGCAAATTGTATGCTCCAAAATGAACATCAATTTTAAGACATTTTATTCTATTCTACTACTATTTTATTATATTCCAGAATATTTACATACATCATCCATATGATGCGAAAGAAATGTGCACCTTGTTTGTCTACTTTGATACGAAGTTCGATAGTTGGCCCACTGCCGTGTGGAAAAATATTACACCTCGTGTTCTAAATAATCGCATTTCTACGTTCTCTTCGATACCACGTATTGCTAAAAGATAAATAAGTATAGGACTCCAAAATGGTACCAGTGAAGATTTGAATTGGAAAATTTAGATAGGTGCATGCCTTACTCCTGTTGATAAATTCATTGGTTATAATAAGCGATAATCAATTACAAGTCTTACATATTCAACACAAGACCAGATATTGTAGTTCGCTATAATCACATTGCATATACATTAAAATATTGGTCGTGCTGAAAAATTATTATTAACTTTTACTAGGATCTATCGATCTATACTCCGGTTTCAAAATAGTGGGCAGTAAGGTATAGAACACTATTTTCATGAGTTGGTAATACGATTCAACAATTCTCGTGTCTGTTTTACTTGTAAATTATAATACCGCTCCCTGCATTGTTATCTCTGCTATCTTTAGTCGCGCGCAGATAGTTGGCACGCACCTTGTCTTTCTTGTTTGCCTATATAGCAGGCAAACAAAGAGCGAATCACTTATTGCGCGCGCAGACAGTTGATTCGCGCCTTGTCTCTCTTGTTTGCATATTATAGCAGGCAAACAAAGAGCGAATTACTCACTGCCTACAATTTTGAAACCAGAGAGTAGATCAATTTTGCAGAGACATGTTGGATGCAGGTTTTTGCAGATTATTATACTATACTACTACTTTGTGCTTTGGATCCTCTGGATCTACCAGTACCAGCCAAAGAACTCCTCAGCCCTTCCTCCGCCACACTAGCAGCCTCTAGCGGCACAACTTCAGCCCCCCCGTCGTCATAATTTATGTAGAAATAAAAATTCCACCAGGCCCTAGTTATTGCTTCTATATCCTAGGTAGTGCTATTGTACATGTTGGGTATTGTTTAATAACACAGTACAAGTATTGAATTTGATATGCTTTAGTGTATTTTACAATTCCTTGCCTCCATCAATGTTAATTTCTGTATGACAAAGTACATAATTTAGTATAATTCATTTGAATTAATAAATAGATTTATTAACTGTTTTGTGCCTTTAAGTTATGGGTCAAAAAATAAGAAATAGGCCAAACGCCCAAGATTTAAATACTTATTGTGATTTACTAATCACAAAAAACCTTCTACTGGAGGCTTTTATGAGATCTAGATATCTTGAGTTTTGATATCCTATGTAAAGCTATCTATGGAAATTGAATGGTCTACATATCTATTATAAGTGTTACGTATCTATTATAAATAAGAACGTGATAAATACAAATTGAGTAAAATTCTACGTCAAACTTTATTTTAGAATTAAAGACAATATTTAGAGCCTAAATTATCTAATTTAATTTTATGATGAATTTAATACATTTATTTTCAATGTGAAAACAAAAAACCGAAAACCAAACTCCCGTAAAACATCGAACTACTGCTATAAACTGAACTGATCGAACTGGTGCTATACACTTGATACATCTTTCACCAAAACAGTTGACATAATCATGTTAATCACATCAATAATTGTGAATAATGCATGATAGAAGGTTGAAAATAATAAATGTACATATTTTGTTTTACACTTAAGGATACGATATTACATTTAAACAATTAAATGTGATACATCTTGCGTGTATGCTGGTAAATATCGAGGAACGGGTTGAACGCCTGTGTCATCAAGTCTCCTTTGTCTTATATCAGATTCACCAGGCCATGCTCTTTCTGGGCCGTATATTTGACCAATGCGCTGAAATTTATCTACGACGTGGGAAATTGTCATCGGATCATTGACTCCGTTAGATTTTATTCTTCTCTGAGTGGCGGAAGATGCCCGCAATGTTTTCCTTTTCTGGAAAACGACAATATGCAATAGATACAATGTTGAAAATCTAGTAGGTTGGAACCTTTGGTGTGAAGATAACACTGACTTAGTTTTCACTAACACTGACTAACTTTGTTGGTGAAACGCGCGTCGAGTGTAGTGTATAGTGTTCTGGTGTTTTGTGAAAAACTAAGTCAGTGTTATGAATTTGTCTAATATTAAAATTTCGTTATTTCTCGAATAAATATTTTATGACTGGAAAATTCGTATGATATAAACTTTCATATAATTTGAGTGTAAACACATATTCCACAGTACAGTACATTAACGGCTGTGGTAGATTAATTTTTGCAGCATAGACATGCATCAAGACGCATATGGAGGCAACAATTATAATAATATATAACATAAGGATAGTCCCTTATATTACATATATGTACTTATACATTAACTGCTTAGTACTGTTAATATTAAAATTTAAATGAAAATTTATTCAGAGGAGTGAATGTTAAAAATAATGACTCAAAAACTGAATGGAGTTAACCGTTACTGTGTGATAGTTGAGTATAATGATATAATAAAACACTTAATTTTGTTACTATCACAGATTTATATTCTGTGATAATAACAAAGTTAAGTGTTTTACTATATCATAATAATGATCTAATTTATTAAATGTAAATTATTCTATCACTTAATATAATTATAATGTGAACACAGTGATGTAAATATTTTGTTGAATTTATACTTGAAGCAAATTTATGCAGACTTAGAAGTCTTAATGATTGGCTTTAATAATCATTCTTTAGCAATTACTACAGCAATGTGTTAAAAAACATACTTTTTATATAAGAACGGGTCTTTTAAAGAAAATAATTTCCGTACAGTTTTATTGTTTAGAGTCGATGAAAATATGACTAGATTATATGGTTATATTTTTTATATATAGCAAACCACGCATTTTTCAATTACCTCCACTGTTCCTCTCCATTTATCTGCAGCATGTCTGGCGAGTTCCATTCTTTTTTGTTTTTTTATTTGGTGTTTTTTATATGCCATTTCAATAACTATAAGACCTATTCCTCCAACTATCCCAGCACCTACTAAAATAAATACTCCTGCCATGTTCTTCAAGCCCAAAGTATTAGGAGTTTTTTCAAATTGCTCACATTGCTGAATATTCCCTTGCAATATCCATTTATTGTCTAAACTTTCCATGAATCCACCTAAAAACGTAATATACTCTTATATAATATATACGAGGGGGTACCCAAAAGAAAACGAATTGATGTTGTGGAATCATATTTAAATTTATAAGCTTTTCTGTCCCTTTATATATATAGAGCACAATAGTTATGAACACACTAATTGTATGTAAATTGCAAAATTGGGGTGTTTTTTTACGTGTTGAAGAATTATGACGTGTAAAACAACGCTTGTAGATATTATTCATACTAGCAACAACCACTAATTTTCACACCCCCACAAAAGTAGAAATTGTGGATACATCTTGATTCTGCATAATCCTTTAGGATTATAGAGTACACTGAATCAATATAAATAAAGAAGCGTAACTGTAACGGGTTTGTAACGGTAACATTTTACCACGAAAGCTGCTTTTTCAAATATCAATTGCTGCATTGTAAGTGAACGAAAAAGTAAATCAAATACGGAAACTTTTGTTTTTTATGTAGTGTTGGGTAATGATTGAAGGTTATAGTTAGAATTTATGTTTAATACCGATATAGGCGAAGGACCACCTGCGTAGCAGGAAGATAAGGATTGGTAAATGGACTTACTTGGACTAATGTTTTCCTGGAACACTGGATGCTGTTGTTGTGTTTTGGTACATGATGTGATAACGTCGGTACATGTCCCTTTATCTACACGTGTACGATATGTTATTATTCTTTCAACGCCTGCCACACACTTCCGCTGCGCTGCTACCCAAGGGTATAGGCGGCACTGATATAAGGGCATAGGACACGGACAGGGATTTGAATTGCTGGCGGGAAACGAAAAGTTGTTCGGTACGAAACATGTTGTATGTATAAAAAATAACCACCTCTATGAAAAGTAAAAATATGTAACAGTCTGAGGGTCAAAAAAGTATTTGGAAACCTCCCTACTTCCGCACTATGCATCTCTTTGCATATGAATGCCGTCTCTTTATATATCAATTGTTAGTCTTCCTTTCGATTCCTTTTAATTGAAATATTATGATTTTCTTATGATTATGATGAATATTATGATCTTATATCGTTTCTGAGATACGACTAAATATGCATTTTTCAAGGCTGTAATCATTAATTCAATAGTATAAATAGAAATTGTGTTTTCCGTTATTTATGAATCACAATATATAAGTAGTTAGTTACCCGTTAACTAACTGCTCTTGTACTACAGATAAATAATTTGATTTTATCATCAATAATTACTTTATATTCTGTTGAATTAAACTAAGTTTTGTGTTGCTTTCTAATGACAAAAAAAATACATTAAACTTACTTTCATGAAAGTCTAATACGGCCAGTGTTACATCATCTGCCCATGGCGATCCCTTTTGCAATCCAACACCATATCCAGATCGACCGAACAGTTCGCCAGCAGTAACTAATTCGCAATCTTGAGCTGCTTCAAATTCTAAACGCGAACTGTCCCAAATGAAAGCCATTAGTTTCCTAAAATGTGTGACCAGTTCATTTCTGGACATATATTTCATGATATTCTATATCAAGTGATATCAAATTTTTTTTAATATTTTGTGTAAACATGTAAGTATGTTGCAATTCTAGAAACGCCGGTAAAATGCTTGATACGGTATTGGGAATATTATAAAATAAAATTAATTAACTAATTAAACTCTTAAACTAAAGTAAATTCCCTCTAAGGAAATTCCAAAGTTCTGAACTAAATAAACTCTTAAAACTCCAACTACATTTCTATTGACCTAAATACGTACAGATTAATTTTATAAATTCAAATATAACTTAGTAAACACTAATGCTATACTGTTAAAAGTAGTAAATGAAAGAAAACACTTGGTAGGTTTCACAAAAATTGCAAACTATATTTCTAACATTTGTTTGGCTGTTATGTAATTCTCAAAAAATGGCTCTCTCTTTCTCTTTGAGAATGACAAAAGCCGAAACAATTATTAAAAATATAGTTTGCAATTTTTGTGAAACCTACCAAGTGTTTACTTTCATTTACTAATCAAAAATGTTTCACCAAGTGCCCAGCGACCTCTCCATTTCTACAATTCTGTTAAAAGTATATATTCCAATTGCATTAGTTTTTTTTTATTTCTTTTTGCTTTTTGTTTTAATTTTAAATGCTAACGCAATTCCCAAAACTATATGTAAATTTCTCCGAAATAAATTTAAATCTCGTTTAAAGTAAAATAAATTAAACACGAGCAACACGGGAACTTGTGAGACAGATACGTAGCGATATAAAAAGATAGCTTCGTTTAGAATATGTAAACGATAAGAAAAGGGAACTAATTACTCAATCTTTAGATTTTGATAATATATTTTACCAAGAAGGAGATTATTTGACATTTACGACCGAATCCAAACATTCCGTAGATACGAGGGTAGTCCCAGAAGTAACCGACCTGACGTACCTATAGATGGCGATGGGTGTTTCAAAAGAATGACAATGGTAGAAAGTACTAACCTTATAAAGCTTAAGTTTGACGAAGCTACGTTGTTTAGTATTTGTTTGGCACCCATCAACAGTGAACGCTCTCAGTGAATTTGTAAACATGGAAAAAATTGATCATCGTTATGTGATACAATACTTTCATTTGAAAGGCCGCAGTCCAACCGATATCAAAACAGAGCTAGATTCTATTCTGGGGGAGTCTGCTTATTCGTTTATAACAATAAAATATTGAGTGGCAGAGTTTAAACGAGGCCATACGAGTTGCCAAGGTGAACATCGCAGTGGTCGACCAAATGAGGTGACCACGCCAGAAATGATGTAGAAGATCCAGAAAATGGTATTGACTGACCGTCGACAGAAGGTTCATGAGCTAGCAGACATGGTAGGATATTTCAAAAAGCTGTAAATCACATACTGACTGAAAATTTGAACATGACAAAGCTATGCGCAAGATGGGTAAAGCGATTACTCACAACTGAACAAAAACAGCGCCGTGAGGATGTTTCAATCGAGTGTTTGGACAAGTTTCACAAGAATAAAGCCGAGTTTTTGCGTCGATTTATAACCATGGATGAAACATGGATCCATTACTTCATACCCGAGAGTCCTGAGATGAAGGAATAGTCAAAACAATGGACTGAAAGGGGATATTCGGCTCCAAAGAAGGCGAAGATAGTTCCATCTGCAGGCAAGTCATGGCGTTAGTTTTTTGGGATGCACGTGGGATAATTTTTATTAATTATCTTCAGAAAGGAGAAACAATCAACGACGAGTATTATGCAAACTTATTGCAGTGTTTGAGTGATGAAATCAACAAAAAACGACTTCATTTGGCAAAAAATAAAATATTGTTTCATTAAGATAATGCACCAGTTCACACATACGTTATCGCTATGGCCAGAATCAATGAGTTAAAGTTCGAATAGCTTCCTCACGCACCCTATTCGCCAGATTTAGCCCCCTCGGATTTTTCTGTTTCCAAACTTGGAAAAATGACTCGATGGTCAAAGATTTGCCAACAATGAAGAGGTGGAATTTGCAGTTGGTGGCTATTTTCAGGAGCTCGACGATTATCACTATAAATAAGGTATCGAAGCTATTGAACATCGCTGGGAAAAGCTAAATTATCTTTAGCTGTATCGAGCTAAGAGGAGACTAGAGAAATAAATATATTTTTTCCCAAATTTATTGTATTCTTTTTTGTTAGGTCAGGTACTTCTGGGACTACCCTCGTACTAATGACTCAAAACCAATGTTCACTAAATTATATCTATATCCGCACATCCACAAGCAGTTTTAGGAAGTTACAAATCAGACACGTTAGAATAAGGTATCATTGCAGAAAATGCAAATCATAAACTGGAACAGTATTCGAGGGATTTAATTTTAACTAGATTTAATTAACGCTCTATGATCAAGATTCGCTTATTTTTTAACTGCCTTACTTATTTGCCTATTTATTATACACCTCCTGTAAAAGTAGGAAGAAGTCAAAACTAATAAATATAAAGGCAGGAGAAAGTCATCAATCATCAACATCTATACATACATGTAAACCCTTTAGATAGAATCCATAGCATTTAGAGAAGACGAATTGACCTCAATAAGCATTGCCGTTACAAAATTAACTTAAAAATCATTTCCATATATACAATATTTCATGATACTCAATATCAAGCGATGAAAATGCTAATCAAACATGTTTTTTAAATATGCAGGTCATAAAGTGCAACCTGCATGTTGCAATTCTAGAAACACTGACAAAATGCTTGCATGACATTGAAGATATATAAGAGCATTGCTTTACCCATGTTTTACATCATTAATGGCGCTTTCTGCAGTATCGTAGTTATTTGCTTCCATCGTTCTATACATATTTGATAGTTCTACTTGTCTTCGGAAGTACATATCTACAGCGGATCCTTTGACTGTTGCGCATGTTAAATTTTCCATAGTGTTGCGAAGCTAGAATAAATTGCTATTAGTAAATATAATGTCTGAACAATCTGAAAATATTATATGACAGTCACCGATGGGTACCGATGAACGGGCCTGGATGAGAATGAAAACAAACTAACTGTGATGGTTGTGCGCTGATTTAAATAAACAGTACCAAATTTTGTTGCTCCATTTAAGATACAATTCATAATATCAAAAAGTTAAGTGTCAAAATATGTTACATCTATTTTTATTAGGAGAATAAACACTATTATTATTTTTTAGTCAACTCTCCTTTTGTAAATCATCGTAATCCGTCTTTACTGCATATTACCCAGTGGCGGCGCTAGTATTATTTTGCATTATTTTGCGAAAATAGGCAGGAAATATCTAGGGTGGGCGAGGGCGTTAAATATTATTTTATGTGCGAGTGTGATATAGTGGTGTAATTATAAGAGGTTGGACGACTGGTTGGACGAAATGGATTTTGCCTGGGCGCTCGCCTACCAGTGCCCACCCCTGGCGCCGTCACTGATATTACCTATAGTTTCGCGTTCGCCATTTGTTCAGTAAAGCTGCAGATTGAACACAATAAAAAATTGTACAATATTCTTTAACCCTGAAACACTCGCATGTGCGGAAAAGGAGCCCCATTTTTCTAATTTTGTGAAGAGCCTTGAAGTCGAATGAAACCGCCAGATGTGATAGTGTATGTTTTTGTTACGAATTTTGGCATGAGATTGCACCAGTGTCGCATTTATTTAGTCAGTAGGTAGATCACAGCTCAGTTCCAAAGTTGACGAAATGCTTGTAGCATTCCGTGGTCGTTGTGGCTTCATCCAGTATATGCCCCAAAAATCAGTAAACTATTGGTTGAAGTTTTACGCAATGCGTGACAGTAAAACGTTCTACACATACAACTGTGAAATCTATTGTGGGAAGAAGGTTGAAGGCGCATTCAGCATGTCTGTTAGACATTAACCGACGGATATTGTAAAACTATTGGTGGAACCAATAAAGACTAGATCATACACCAGCTATGAACTTGCTGAATATTTGCTTCAGATTGAACTGACGTGTTTGCGAACCCTGAAGAAAAACAAGCGGGAAATTCCTTTAGGATTTCTCGCATACAAATCACGGCTTGTTCGATCAAGCCTTTTCGAGTTTTAATACAACTTTTCATTAGTGAGCTATGCCGCCAAAAGGAACAAAGCTATGCTATTATTATCAACTGAGCACGATGAGGAAGAGTTTGATCCTAAAACTGGAAATCCTTTCATGATTATTGACTATAACGCCACTAAAGGAGGCGTGGATACGGTCGATGAAATGTGCTCAACATCTTCTGCTTCGCATGAAATAAGACATTGGCATATAGTCGTATTCTTCAGGGAGCTAGATATAGCTGGGATAAACTCCTATAAAACATATCTGAATGACAACATTGACAAGCCTTGCACCAGAAGAAAATATCTTAATCCCTTGACCTATGGCTTGATGGAATAACATTTGATACAAAGGGCTATACTCCAGTGTCCACCCAAGGATGTGTCAATTTGTCTTTCCAAATACATAGTAACCCCCAACAAGCAGCTTAACACTTTAGCTCGCACAGGGCGAACCACCTGCTACTTATGTGGTTCTCATAAAAACAGTAAAACCAAAGTTAGCTGTGAAAAGTGCAAAATACTGTGTTTGTAAAATGTATAGTCAGCGTACAGTAATCTGTCAACGGTGCGTAATATGTCTGTAATGACTCTAGAGAATGCGAGTTCTTGCGGATTAATAAAAATTCCCGTTATGTAATCTATATTTTGTACATAAATAATATTAAATTATTGTGTATCTTTAAACATAAGAAAGTTTCTCATAGGCTATAAAATATGAACATAAAATAGTATATAATGAATTAAAGATGTTCTAAAGATTTTTCTTGAATATAAACACTAAATTTACTTACGTACCCTGGCATCATTTATACCGGTTAGCTTTGTTTTAGGGCGTTCTAATACAAGAAATGCAGCTAAGTTTGCCGTATAAGAAGCAACAATTATCATAGCAAATCCTGCCCATACCATTCCCAATACTCTTGCAGAAAAACTGCGTGGTGTTCCTAAATGAGATATTTAGGAACTTTATGATATAAGATAGAAAATTAAACGTTTTATCATTTTATACCATTTTATATTTTTATTTACCTTCACCGATACCACTATTGAGAAGAACTCCCCAGGCAAACCAAATGGCGCTTGATAAATTTAATGCGTCTTCTTCCGTTCCATCTGTGTTGGCTAATTTGAATCTTCCAAACGGAGAGAAACGATCCAATAAATATAAAACTAAAGCCACAACGTGTACAGACACCATAACTAAAATCCATAAGGTATTACTGAATGGCTGTAAAAATGACACTAATGTTGAAGACCGTGATGGCTGAAAAAAGAAAAGACAATAGAAGAGTTCCTATGTAACTGATAAACACAGGCATAAAAATGTTATTACTATACTAATCAAATGTAATATTACTTGGTACAGCTTTGGTACATCAATATATTAATTTAGTGCAGATTGTCAGGTATAAGAACAAGTCTCAAAACTGCGATATCAGACCGCCCACGAAGTACGCAGTAAATCGCCTGGTCTTTACTCGGTCGCATTGAGACCTTTGTAGAGTGAATATAGAGTATGTATGAATTCACATCGAGATTAGATCCAGAGTTCGATCTGATCGCACGGTCTGACTAAACGTATACACGCATATGACCTAGATAACAATACCCTAGATTTAAGGAACTCTCAATTCATAGAAATGTTAGGCCTTCAATGTAGGTGTGCTAACCGATGTAAGCGACTTTACTACATCCTTGCAACCTCGTAAACCGGGGTTACTTTGCCTACTTTCAAATTTCAACAAAATAACTCATGTACTTCTCTATCGGTTGGAGAGGGGGGAAAATTATAGAATCGAGGGAGGGCTTGTAGAATTGACTCATTGTATTAAAATATATTTTCGTTGCTTTCTCTTTCTGTAAGAATTCAAGAACCTAGTGGGCAAACTTACCTGGACAAGAGGGGTAACTTTGCCCATAAGAGGAGTAACTTTGATTTTCTATTGAAAGCTACCTTCAAAGTCTCTTCTGGGCAATATTACCTTTGTAGGGGGTAAAATAAGCCAAAACAAACATGAGAACAGTTGATTAAAAATTTATTTTGCCACCTCTAAAGTTAAACTTCATGAGATTAGTTTCGTCGTAGTTCAATATATTATCTGGTGGAACACCTTGCAGTGCACCTTCGAGATGATCGAAGTAAGGTGTAAACTCATCAATCCCTACAGTGGCTCGTTCTCCAGATATATTTTGACATTTTCTGACTGTTAACTCATCTCTGTGGCGTTGAATGAATGAGCTGTACCAATCTTCTCCTGGCAGGTTACCGCCTTTAAAATTCATTACACACACGCCACATCTCACCAGGTAGTCTCTCACAATTAATATCCCTTCCAAAGTACATAAAGGCATCCCCCCAGTCAGCACATACAAGGATTTGGTGGAGAATTTCAAACTCTTCAGCTGGAGAAAGTGCAGTTGGGTGACTAACAGATTTTGTGTTATTTATTGTGAATTTTTTACCAATGGTCTTTCTTGGGATGTTGAACTTTGATGCAGCTTGCCTTATTGACGTCTCTCCGTTGGCAACAGCATTCAGAGCTTCTTCAATATCCTGTTGAGAGTAATCCTTGTACTGACAGCGCCCCAACTTCGGCGTGTATTTTCGTGGCATTATTCTGAACAAAAAGTTAGGTAGGTATCAATCTTTAGGCAGGTAGGTATCAAAATTTAGGTAGGTTTAGCAGCTGTGTACTGTGTGTTGTATTTTACTCCTCCCTCCAATCACTCTGCATACTGATACAGGGTGGGAGAGGGGTATACTACCCAACTATACAGTGTGCACTACGAATAAAAACTATGTGGTTGAAGACACTGTGGTTACCTACTTAAAAATCTTTATAATTCGTCCATACTTAGCTCATTGAGATGTGGGCAAGATAACCCCAATTTTCTTACAGATCATGGGGTAACATTGCCCATCAAATCAAGCACACGAAACTGAAGGTATAAAAATTCCCCTATCATATTACTCTAATCGTTATTATATGCGACACAAAGTCCTGATTATTTGCTGCGTATCCAGCGACCATTCAAGTAATCATGTTTGGCATTCAAACTTTTTTTTAAAATGGGTAAAGTTACCCCAGTGGGCAAAGTAACCCCGGTTGACGGTTATTTTATTGTTATAGTGAAAAAAAATAATACCTTAAATATACAGGTATATAATCGATATTAAATAAATGAAAATATTTACCTTTTTCTCCAGAATTGTTATTCCTTGATATTTAAAAGGTTTGCTGAATTCTATAAATTCGGCCCTCTCTGGATTTATTGTGAGTGGAGCAACAATCATATCGGCTCTTTCTCCTACCAATTCTCCTATTAAACCAGTCCATTCTTTTTTACCTCCTACCGTCGAATTCTTTATTACATAATTTCCAAACTGGCCATCGGGAGATAGGGCTAAGCTATAAGTGAAATTGATTTTCTTTGATAATTCTTTAAGCAAATCCATACAATAGCCTTTACAGCAGTGAGCTACTTGTACTGAAATAACAATATTGATGTATATTTATATACTTCATGACATGTTAACTAACCGCCATCGGTATCGTTGAAATGGGGGCATGAAATTTCGTCAGTAGTACAGGCATCTTGAGGTTCTATTAGTTTTCTCACATACACGAATGGTTTTTCTTCTATCGTTAAAACTTTTAAGTGTGTGGGTATCATAAATCCTTCAGGTTTCACATTTTGCCGTCCTGGCCAGATTATACTTTTTTCGTCGACATTTAAATGCATCTTGTCGCTATCCTAAAATATAAAATTTTAAAACTGGTTAATATATAAACGGCGTTACAGTAAGAGTGCTAGATTTGAATTACGCGCCATTTTGGTTGTTATGATTCGATTGGTCAGTAATTGTGAGGTCGATAGAAAACAGATGTAAGTGTGCTTAACATAGAGTTTGTTTGGACACACAGAAATTAGAACATCCTTCCCCAGAAAGCCTACAGGCAGGTTTTTGTGTAGGGGAAGGTTACACATATAAACGCGGACAAACACCCAGACCTGAGGAAAGTGCCAAGTTCCCTCTGGTGAGAATCGAACTCACGCAGACAATGTGCCCAGTATTTGGCCCAGTTGCCACCCTGTTACTAAATACCAAGTGAGCACCACCACGGCACCATGAGAATAAAACCATGCGTCACCCATCCAAGTCGCAAGCCTACAATCCGTTGTTTGACTTCGAACAGCGCAGGTCCGACAATGAACGGAGTACGCTGCCTCATCCCATGCAGATCCCATCTCAGAGTGCTACACGATACAACAACGCGTCCTTATTGCCAAACTTTACTATCAAGATTGTGAAGGTTTAGTTGCCACGATTCGTAAAGTACGTCCAATTTTGTGTAGAAATAATGTTGCAAATTTATCAACTGTGAAAAGGATAATCGAATAATTCGAAAGTAGTGGTTCAGTTATTGATGTGAAACACACAACAAAGCTCGTAGTGATTGTTTAGAATAAGTCCAATTGACTCAACAACTTCTACCAATAATCCATGCACAGACAGCGAAGGTAGTCCATGAATTGGATCATTGAACAACAAGAAGTGAATGTCGATTTTATGGACAAAATCATCTTCAGTGACCAGGCCCATTTTCCCCATACTGGCTTCAAACAAAATGTCCACCCAACTATCAAAGCATCCCCAACGTATCACTATTTGACACATTGGACCATATTTCTTTGAAAACAAGGCAGGTAATACATTAACGGTAAATGGCGAATGTTATTGTGAAATGATAACCGTTTCTTTGTGCTTAAATTGGAAGATATTGGCTCTCGAAGGCATGCGGCTTCAGCAGGACGTTGCCACTTGCCATACTACTTTGGCCATGGTTAAGAAACATCGGTCTTGCACGAGTCGTTTCCTAGTCGTATCATCTCCTGGTTTGGTGGCCAGAATTGGCCGACACCAGGGCCAAACACTAAGCACAATTCATAGGAAATACAGTTTATTTCGCACGTCCGATTGGCAGCAATAACAACCGATATAAGAACAATAGTACGTTTAGAAAATAATTTAAGCTTTAAATAGTCGTGTACTCACTCTTTTAAAAAAGAATTTGCCAACAACCACTTTCTTCTTTTTTCTTTGAATATTGACAAGATTATATTCTGCATTAATTCGGTCTCCTTGATCGTCAAAGGCCACTTTACCCGTTTCTCCATTCATTAGAACTTGTCTTCTAATAAAATTAAATAAATCTTTTCCTGTTTCCCAAATCGAACCCGAATTATCGCAATCTTTGGGTGCCTCGGTTATTTCTTTGGTCTGATTCATGTCTCTTAAGGCTGATGCTAAGACATATCTGAAAAAAGTTTACTGTACAAGGCCATTTATTAAATAAATTATGTCTCTTCTTACATGGTATCTCTAATGTGAGCCTTTTCATTTGTAGCATTAACAAGTTTTAAACCTAGTATACCTTCGGGAACGTTATCTGCCTCTAGTGCTTGCTCTGTTACTATCCAAGCATATCCAGCATCTGTCATATTTAGTCCTGCTGCATCTCGAAATATAACTTTTGCATCCGTTTTACTGTAAATGTATATAATAAAATTTATATAAAGAATTTAATTTTTGCTGAGAATGTGACTAGTTTTTTACTTATTTTCCAATTTGGCATTTAAGGCGAAATGTGCATTAAATGCAATATAATTTGCTAGATTTATTAAGTTCATTTGTTCTTCAATTATACTTACTCATTGATTACACAGGTTTGCAATGAAAAAATTGTAGCATATTTAACTAGTGGGTTTAACAGTATTTCTTGTGCTGATTACGGAAAGAATAGTGAAATTTTCTTATTTTCAGGGGTATTTATTTGAATAAGACAATGAATCTAAACTGGGAAAATCCAGTTCCTACTGGAACAAGACATGTCTCAGTCTGTCTGCTCCCTCCCCAATCCTACTGTCTGCTAGACGTCGCGAGGAATGTAGTGAGCCGTGACCTTGACTGCAGTCAGTGACTCAGTGTGGAGCTAGCCACTGTGGTGTACACATCAAACAGTTTTGTGCTATTTAGGAGAAATGGCTACTAGAGGATGTGTCAACTCTCCTAACTGTTTCTGTATTTGTGGGTCTTATACCGTCAAGAAGCAACAAAGGAACATTTCTAATTTTGTTCAGAAGGTGCATTTTGCATACTTTGGTGTTAAATACTTTGGTGTTAAATTAGGGGACCAAGATAAATCTTGGGCTCCCCATATAGTGTGTTCTGTGTGTATTGAAGAACTGAGACAATAGTTTCAAGGTAAGAAGAAATCATTTCGTTTTGGAGTACCCATGATTTGGAGAGAGCCTAAAAATCATAGTGATGACTGTTATTTTTGTTCTTGTTCAGTGCAAGGTTTCAATTTAAAAAACAGGAAGGACATTTCATACCCAACCAACATACGTTCGGCTATTCGCCCTGTTCCTCATGGACCTGACTTGCCTATTCCTTCACCTCCGGATACCCTAGACAATATTTTAGACAATTTAGACCAAATGTCACATAATAGCAGCGATAGTGAAGACAGCTACGATTCAGGTACCAATGACCCTAAACTTTTCTCTCAATCAGACTTGAACGATTTAGTACGAGATATTGGCGTCCTAAAGGATTCAGCGGAAGTTTCAGGGTCTAGACTTAAAGAAAGACATATGTTAGCCTCCGGTGTTTCATTTTCATGGTACCGATTTAGAGAAAAGGAATTTGCCCCCTTTTTACACAAGAGGGTGACCTAGTTTTCTGCAAAAATGTACCTGGAATCATGGAAATGTTCAAAATCACGTATGAACCAGAGGAATGGAGACTTTTCATCGATTCATCAAAAAGGAGTTTGAAAGATGTACTTTTTCACAATGGTAACCGATATGCTTCTGTGCCTGTTGGACACTCAGTCCATTTGAAAGAATGCTACGAAAATCTTGAGTTTGTTCTTAATAAGCTCGGCTACTCTGACCATTAATGGACCATTTGTGGGGATTTGAAAATTATTTCCATGTTACTAGGTCAACAAAGTGGTTACACAATGTTTCCATGTTCCTCTGTGAATGGGATAGCCGTGACAAGAAACAATACTATGTCAAGCAGACGTGGCCAATCAGAAAGGCTCTTATTACTGGAGTTAAAAATGTTGAAAGACAAAGATTAGTGGATCCTAAAAAGATCTTACTTCCACCACTTCATATCAAAATGGGGCTAATGAAACAGTTTGTGAAAGCATTACCCAAAGAAAGAGAGTATTTCAAGTATCTTTGTGAACAGTTTCCTGGTCTATTCGATGCTAAGCTGAAAGAGGGAGTCTTTGTTGGGCCTGACATCAGAAAACTTTTAAAAGATGAACGCTTTGTCACTAAAATGGAAATGGAAGAAAAAAATGCCTGGAATTCATTTAAACTTGTTGTAACAGGCTTTCTTGGAAACAAAAAAGACCCAAACTACAAAACTTTGGTTGCTGAATTGTTACAAAACTACAAAATGTTGGGCTGCAACATGAGTATCAAAGTCCATTTCCTTCATCACATCTGGACTACTTTCCAGAAAATATTGGGGCTGTAAGCGAGGAACAAGGAGAACGTTTCCATCAAGATATAAAAGAAATAGAGCGCAGATACCAAGGTCGATGGATTGTCAACATGATGGCAGACTACTGTTGGGAAAATTCACAAGAACACAGCCGAAAAAGTACCAAAAGAAGCTTTGATGAAAAAAGAAAACATTTTTACAAAGACTTATAATAACTTTGCAACACATGTGCATCACTATTATGCTCATTTTAGCTAGGTATCGTTGTTTTTTTTTGCTTTAACTTCATGTTAAAATAATAAAAACAAATCAAAAACTTTCCGTTTTTTGTACTCTTTCCAAAATCTTCAACTTTATTTTGTAGGCAAGTCTTACGTGATAGAAAAAAACCAATGTCATTTTTGAAATCAGCGCAACAAACTACTAAAGATCAGTTAACTAAATCAAAACAATTTTTAAAAAAGTTTTTTTGCAGACCTGTGTTATTAATCATTAATTCTAAATTATAAAATATAATTATAATTATAGATTATTACCTAGCATACATTAAATACACTCGAGCTTGGGCGTTTTTCATGTCCATTAACTGATCCTTAAAGCTATCCAAGCCGGCCTCAAATTCTATTACAGATTCAACCTAAGAATATGTTGTAAATCCATTTAAATTCGTAATAATTTTTGTTAATATGTACATACCTGCACTTTGATGTCCACATCGTCTTCTAAACTTTGAGAAGTAGTCTGAAATCTACCTAATAATGCTCTTCCATCTGTGTCCGAACTATGAATGAAGATTACCTTCTTATAATTAAAGTGTTTTAACATTTCAACCCAAACATCTGCTTGGTGGGAATAAGGCGGTACTGTTCTTAAAAACGATACATGGATATTCTGTAAGAAATGAAAATATTTCGTTACATTTATTCTCCTAAAGTTTGAATTAAATAAATATTAATAATAATTACAATTTAACAAACACAATAGTAAAACACGATGAATCAATATTGTAAGACATCAATTGTATGAAAAAACTAAATGCAATTCACCTTATCAGAAAAAGCGGAATCTCTAGAGGATATCCCAATAACTGGAATATGATAAAATCCACTTGTATATGAAACTGCAGCAGGTGATAAGTCACCAGTTAGTGGATGTGATACGATTACTGCGTAAACCTGTAACAGTTACATTTAAAATAACAGTTGTTTGTTTCTAAATAAACTAAAATACTTGTACAGTATACTAACTAGTATACTGTACAAAATACCTAACACAAAAAGTATATTGTACTAAGTACATCACACAAAAGCGTGAAATAATATCGGATAAGTAGAGAAAATTATAAAACTAACAAATTATTAGTCTTTCGTTGTTGACTTAGTTGACGTTATAGATTAGATGTTCCTTAACATTTTCTAGGACGGAACAGAACATAGAGTTTCTAGAAATTGTGAAATAAAGCATTATATAAAATTTTAAAGCTGGAACCTTTAATGCAGCAACAAAAAGTTTTCATCATCAGTCAATAGTTATAAAAGCCGCTAAGAAACAGAAAACAGGATGCACAACAAAATGATTAATCATTTTCCGATGATGGCAAGTTGGTTCACGAAACGCGCGTGAAGAAATGTATTAATTACGAGTTAATGAAAGTAATCTATTATATATTAATCTGAGAATTAGGTACATCACTATATCTTATATACATTAAATTTGTTTAACTACTTTCCAATTTTATTTTCTTCTTTATGTGTGATACATAAAACTATTACGATTGATGAATGATAAAAATAATACAAATAATGCAGCCATAGTAAATCTAATGAAGGCATTTTTCTGGATAACAATTCGGTGGAAGATTAATTTCGGTGTATTTCGTATACCAACAACGAAAATCCTGGAAAATTTCTGTACATGTGTAAAATAAATATGTTTAATGGGTTTATTGTAATGTCCATATGACTTACCAACAGTAGGAGAAATTAACGATACATTACCTTACTAGAAATTAAATATTTGCATACATTAAGTGCTGTGCGAATCGGATTTGGATCCATCAATATAGCCGTATGATAATATGTCACACCTTTGGGAACATATTGGGAGTCAAAGTTCAGGTGCTGAAAAAAAAAAAAATAAATAAAATAAACAGTTGTAAAACCTTAAAACGGACTTTTCCTCACGGAGATAGATGGAGTATTTGAAAAAAGTAAAACTGTCACATAAAACACATATTCTGCATTTGTGTTGGTTTATTTTTTCTCGGCCACTCAATTTCGAGATAGAGATGTTCTACGTGCGGAAAAGTCTGTTTTAAGATTTTAAAACTGTTCATTTCAAATAGTCCACCATCGTGCTTTCTTATGACCCATGAACAGGGTGGGGAGTGTCCTATCCACCTCAAAATCAATAGATGTCGTCTGGTAGACGTCCCTAATCAGAATCAGTCGAAACCCGATCGATTCGACACGATTTAATTAAGTGATCGTTGTAACAAAAAAAAATTTCAAATAGTTCACCATTGTGCTTTCTCATGACCCACGAACATGGTAGAATGTGTTCTACCCACCTCAAAATCAATAAGTGTCGTCTAGGAGACGTCCCCGATCAGAATCAGTCAAAACCCGATCGTTCCGGCATGATTTAGTTGAGTTATCGTGCTAACAAGAAATTTTATACACACACACACACTTGCTTTTTGATTTTGTGTTGTGTTGATTGACCAATTGAGTGATCGTATAATTAGTGATTTTTCAACTTTGTTAGTGACAATATTAAATGAAACAATAATTTACATTATTTATAATGAATCCAGTTAACGATATTATTTGTAATTTGTTGGAAACACCGTTTTGTCGCTGGAAAGACGTAGACGTTTTACTGGAAGGAAGACCTACGACTGTTTCATCAGTATTCGCCAAAAAAGAGATTAAGAAATCTGGTAAATCTTATAACGTAAATTTCAAATCTGCTTGGTTCACAAATTATAAATGGTTATGTAGCAGCCTAATGTTAAAAAAACTATATTGCTGGCCCCGTTTACTATTTTCTAATAAACAATTGGTTTAGAACAGGAAGGAGATACTTTAAATATTACAAAGGCATTATATAAACATGACGATTGCACTCAGATATTCTATATGGTATCCTACAAAAAGAATCATTAGATATTAATTTTTGCGTGCATCAAATAAAACAGACACGTGAAATATTGAACGAAAAGAGAAAAGACTTTTTTAAGACAATTTTTAATAAAGCAAGTAGGATGATAGAATTAGAAATTACAAAACGACAATACGCTGGTCTTTCTAACGAAGCCATTAGTACAAGATATAAAGCACCTTTTTATGAAATATTGGACTATATTTTAATGGAAATAGACGTCAGGTTTCAGGACTGCGAAAAGTTGAAATCTGTTGGTCTCGCTGATACTGCAAAATTTATAGTACTGCATTTCACTTCTGATGTTTATTTAAATAAAAAAATATACACATATATTTTAATTTGTGTTTAGACTGTTTCTTCGTGTAATATAATAAATTACAATATTCATACATTAAGAAGAAGTAAGTGGTACTTTCATGCAACTGTTCCTCATTGACCTTTATTAGCGTGTCCACTATGAATAAGACAAATTTCAACCGCATTATATATTCTCCGTTTCGATTATTTTCAGTATTTATTTCTGAAAATAGATAATTTCATAAAAATAGAAAAAAGAACAATGTATATCGATTTTTAAATAATAATTATTGAACCTATTCATTCGGTTTGTATTACAATAATACTAGTTTTCCATAAACATTTAATATAAAACGCTGATATTTTAAATATCTCAAGAAATATGCTTTATGACCCGGCTTAAAAGCTTCTATATACAATTACTTACATCAATGGTCTCCTTGAAATATTTTTCACTATCGTTGCTACTTAATACACCTCCAATATTAAAAACTGTAGGATTTGAGTTCCAATCCCGATTACTTCCTAGTAATAGTACTACATTAAATCCCGAAAATACAAGTAAATGCAGTAATGCGTAACATATTTTTATAGTCATCGTTAAAGTAATAAATTTTATATACAATTAAACTTTAAGATACAAATATTAAGTAGGTATATGTTTCCCTTCAATCTTATTTTTCATAAGATAATACAACTACACCGCACCCATCACCAGGTTTAGATGATATCGATTTTTGTGATGCTGTGGGAAAGTGTACGTATACTCGTAAACCAATGAAGTAAAATCGGTAAAAAAAAAAGTAAAACCGACTTTAAATAAAATAACAATTATATTCATTTTAAACAATTAACTGCATAGTTTAAAACTTGTTGCACATTGTTTCAAAATGAAAAAAGTATTTTTTCAGAACTTCTAAATGTAGTTGTATCTCGTTAGTTTGTTTTTAATATAAGTTGTATTTAAAAGGGTTCCTATTATTCAATTATAAATATTCTAATTCTAATTAAATTATCAAATCGGGGTATTCATTTTTAATCTATTATATTTCTGTCTTTTTGATCTACCGAAGCCGTAATATAGGGTATCTTAGTTGAACTACAAACCATAAGACGTCAATATGCCTGTGATTTAATTACTAGCTTAATTTAAAAAAAATATATATTCAATTACCCTATCATTCCAAAATTCGCACCAAACCCATCTCTGTTGTTGAGCACACCAAATTCGACAATTCTGTTTGCTGACGTATCCGTCAACATGAGAATGTGCTTCATTGCAGTCACAAAATGTTTCAAAAATCAGCATCGCCTTCTTTCCTTTGTAACACCCAATTAAAAATATTATTACACCAAATGTACGACGTTATAAATGGTCTGTAACGTTTAATTGTTGTGTCAACTGAATTTTTATGCTAATAGATGCAAATCTTTCTTTAAAATCCGATGCGTGGTAGCTTTTGACAGATTCAATTGTTGTCCATGTCATCGAATTGATATGTTTGGATACTCCCGTACACTTTCTCTCATTGCAGTAATATTTTCTTCTGACCCAGCACAACGAGAACGTATTGGTGTTGCCTTATCAATAATAGAACCCGTCTCTTCAAATTTCTTGATTAAGATACGAACTGTTAACTCTGTACGCGCTTCATTTTGTCCTAATTTTTCTTAATGCAATTGTAAATGATCGTTCTACTATATAGCTATATTACATAGAGGAATTTTTACTGTAATTTAAATTAAATTATAATTAATATTCTACAGGTACGTAATTGAACAGAACTGGGAAGAAGTCCTACAACTTTCGATACAGCAACAAAAACAGTCCACTTTTCCACGTACTCCGAAGATTACACGTTGTTCCACGCGCGTTTCACCGATCAAGTTGATATATTCGGGAGATGATTAAGACTCAACTCAGTTTTAATCACTTCACTCACTCAATTTAATTTTAATCAATATGGAAAACTGGGTTCCTATTTTTTTGTAATTGAACAAGACTATTTCATGATTCTATCATGATAATCGCTATAATAACTAGAATTTACGAGCAATTTAAATATGAGAAACGCGTACAAGTTTTAATTCGTTCTTTACGTGGATGGCATTTGGGATAGTTAGGCACCGAAAATATAATCCTGAGAAAATCTAATGGTCAACACAAAATTATAATTTCTCTCATCTATCAAGGATTTTTTAATATTTATTATTGATTTTGTTGAAATTAATACATCCATTTGGGCAGGTGGAACTCCAACTCCAACCAAAAATCCCAATCTCCATGGAATCAATAATTTAAATTTTTTAGGAAAATATATTTAGGAAAAAAATAATTTCATTATTGGCTACAATGTTTGTGACGACATAGCTTTAGAATGTTAAACAAGTGTGATACATCTGCCGAAGAAAACTTTTCTTGTAATATACGAGTATTATTCATATGTTTTTGTAAAGCTGTTGATTTATGAAAACGTTTACGTAAAAAAAATTTTTAACAGTAATTTTTTCATTTGGCTTCTTTTCTGGACCTTTTCAATGAAGATTTTTTCTCAGAGCATATTTACTGTACATATATGGAGTCTTTATTATATAAGTATCCGTTTATGCGTACAATAAATCATATCACGACTAAGTGATCACTACGCAAATTTGTGCAGTAATAAGTCTATAACTCCGATTTATTTACTTTGAAGTTCTTGAGATGAAACAGAACTCCCTTTAGTTAGGCCTTTGTTATTTGATTTATTTTTCGGTAAATGAAAAAATAGCAAATTATTCATGTCTTCTTAACGTATTTACTAAACAGCTGTTTTCGTGTGTCACGAAATTTTTAGGTCGATGTACGAAATGCTTTTCGTTCGAATTTCGGCATTTTGACAAAATCAATATGGTAAATGGGCCCTTGCGAACAACGTGATAACTTTTGTTTTTTGATCCGAAGCCTCTAGAGGCATGCCCCGGAGGTGCCTTCGATATGAGCGAGGGGCGGCTCAATATTATTGCGATTTGCTTACTCGTCACTATTATTAAAAAGCGACAGTTCACAGAACATACATCATAATACAATAATGAATGTTAGTGAATCCTCGAATAAACAGAAAATGGGTAAAGAAATTTATAACTAAATAACTTACCAACACGTGTCTCAGTCGGTCTCGGGTTTTGACTCGCACGAAGACCGGTCTTCACAATGAAAGTTTACCAGTAGGTACTTTTCTACCTCTAGTTTTCTGCAGAAAAACCTCGATGCCTATCACTACACAGTAGCTTACTCAATAAAAAAATCCATTCAATCAGGGTACACATCATCCTCTGATATGTACCCTTTAGAAATGAACACGTTCCAACCGGCTGTATCCTGGATACAGACGGTTGGAACGTGTTATTCTCAAACACAGTTTGCAGTTTTTTTTAATATCAGTACTGACTTCACGTGTATTGTGGTTGTTTATTTTTTGTTTAACAGCATCTAATATCATAAACTATTCTTGTAACGATAAGTCACATGTTTCCAGTTTTTTATTGCAGTAATTAAGATGGAATAGTTAGGCAGACCACACATCAAGGAAACTAGAAACGTGAAATATGAAATCTGAAACATGAAATATGAAATACGAAACAGAAAGTTTGTGCTTCATCGATGCACAAACCAGAATCAAATTAAATTAATTTGTTCCAGTTAGCAATGGACACCGATGATAGTTTGGACGACGCAGTAGTTGGGGTTGTAACCACATTATTATTATCAAAACACAAAAATAAATCAAAACGAAAGAAACGACGTTACTGGGTACATCCGTATGACCACATAAATCTTAAACATGGTTCTCATATAGTGTCAAAAGAATTAAGTGAGCATCCGGACAAATTTCAGTCTTTTTATAGAATGTCTGTATAGACATTTAGTAGATTAGTTTCCCCTGTTGATCCTTACAGTATTACGTACAGAGTCTTCATTTAGAATGTCATCAAAAAGAGCAAAAACTCGTTGTTTGAATCGTCTTTTTTGAGCATCATTTAGTTTTTTTAAATCAGGGAGTAAGCTTCTCAGGAAAAGTAAGTCGGCGTCTTCTTAGTCAGACGATTCTTTCTTTTTTGTGTTTGCATTATATTTATTATTCAAGGCAGTCAGACATTGTACAGCTGAGTTTTCCCAAGTTTCAGTATTTTTTTGTATTTTGCGTTTCTTGGAAGAGGATCCCTGCGGAGTTTATTCTGACAACTCAGATGACACGGAGGAAACAGGATAACTTTCCACTAAGTCTGAAGTCGATGTTTTATTAACTTTTTGACTTTGACATTCTTCAATATTCTTCTGTGAAATATTTGAAATATTTACATTATTCTCTTCATCAGTAACAGTTTGACTTTCCTCCAGTTGAAAATTACTGTCACAAACCTCATCTTCATCAGAATCCTTAGTTCCAGTTTGATGTCGACTTTTCGTATATGGTATCAAATACTTCATTGCGTCTTCTAAATAGAAGGGTTTCTTCTTTCTTCCAGAACTGCCACTTGGTTTCTTGCTTTCTCTTAGATATCTTAAGAGGCTAATTCGTAACATTCTCCACTTCTTTTTACATTCATCCACTGAAACAAAACAAAATAAATTTCTTAGATCTATCCCATGTGGGTTCATTTTTAATTAGGTGTGTCCGAAGAACACGTGGGGGAGGGGGGAAAAAGTATTAATCCCACAATTCTATTTGAATTAAAATTTTTATTAAAATTTAAATTCGTGACGACTATTTTTTGTAATGACCTGAAGATGGGCTTCACTTACGTCCTAGTAAAAAAAATGACACAAACACTACATTAAATTCTTCGTCGTCTTTCATTTTGAAACTGATCAAATATTGCCTGCAACGCGAAATAACGAGCAACAAGAAACAAAAATATAGAACAGAACCTATTTCATGTAAACACGTTTCTACAGGATTTGCTTCGCTATGACGTCACATGAAACACATTTCGCTGATGTGCGTATTCTCATTTACGGCAATGTGTACTTACTTTATGAAACGTGTTTCATGTTTCTCGTTTCACATTTCATGTTTCATGTTTCCTTGATGTGTGGCCGGCCTAAAGATAACACGTTTTACTTCCTCAAAATGCATATCAGAATAATCTACAACTTCTAATCAAGTACGTTATCTTGTCACGACTGATTCAAGATGTAATAGTATGCCTGGCAGAACTTCTTCAAACGTGTCTCTCGAGGTAGACGCTTTTACAATTTCTTTTTCACGTTCGCTATTACCTCATTAACATGAAGCAATAGCCTTAATATGTGCATGAGCTACACATGTAAATGTAAAGTGTATCATATTTGGAAGGATTAAGTTAACAGGTCTCCTGCCTTTCGCAGCTGCGTCCGCTAGTATTACTAATACTTTCTGAGAATTGTCTTGATATGTCCATGGACAGTGAAAGCACTCAGTCACAAAATTTACAATTGTTTTGTGGTTGGTTCTGTCTCATATCTTAGAAGCCACTAGCACTGTTAGGATTTAATGTTACTAATTAGAAACTTTCCCCTGAACATCCCCACGCGTTAATTGCTTCGTCTAGAATAAAGTATACAAATTTTCACCCACCGCGGTTGCGAATGTTTTGCAATACGTACTCGCATATCTGATTAACTTATCCATTTCTTAGTGCAGTTAGATTGGGAAGTTTTCAGACCATATATTTTTCTAAAAACTGGGGTAATGTTGGGTTCTTCAGTATATGTAACAGAATATCACTTGCTAAGAAGGCTACTGTGAAGTTATGGAAAAATATAGTGTCATCGTTACTGTGACTCCTATATGAAGCATGACTTTTCGCATGTCTTGTTATATTACTTTTTTAGACGAATTAATAATCCATCTACACACATTACAAAATAGATCTTTTCGCTTAATACACATGTTCGCAAACAACTCACTACCAATCCAGGGTTGCGCTAATTCTGGTCTAGTTTTTTGTCCCGTGGCATGCGAATTCTCATGTTGCCGCACAAATAAAAACAGAAATTTAAACACACGACGTGATCCGTAGGGCCGCGTAAACAGTAAAAACGGCGATGAGATAAAAAAACAAACCCATAATAGGCCTCTGTGTAACATACGGTCGTAATGTCGTCATTATAGAAACGGCCATCGGCAGCGTATCGATTGTTAGTCCGTCTCTGTTGCGGCTGGCGAGAGTATACGGTTTAGTCATCTCATCACGATGATAAAAGATTCCTAATTCCAAATATGTACCACGAAAACATTACCGCGCGGTCACAGCGATATCACGGTTTTTCAAAGCAATCGCGAACATAATTTTGAATGGTTTCTGTCAGCTTTGAATAGCATCACTGGGGGCTTTGCCGATATAGAAAATCACATCGACGGACACGAAAATAATTTGGTTGCCTTAATTACAGCAATAGATGCATTAGGTAGATAATTATTTTTGTAATACAGCGTAGCATAATTGACGAACTGAAGAGTTCATATATTAGTTTTCCGCACTCCACTATACGCGGAAGAGTAATGTAATCGTGTAAAAAAATTTTTCTAGGTTTTATTTTTCGTTTTTCGGGCTAAAAATAAAAAAAAAAGATTTTTAAACCAGTTTGTGTGTGTGTGTGTGTGTCCTTGTCGTCGGCATTAATAACATTTCTTGTTAGCACGATCACTCAATTATATCGTGTCGGATCGATCGGGTTTTGAGTGATTCTGATCGGGAAGGTCTCCCAGACGACACCTATTGATTTTGAGGTGGATAGGACACACCCTACCCTGTCCCTAGCTCATGAAAAAGCACAATAGTGCACTATTTGAGAAATGTTTCTTGTTAGCACGATAACTCAACTAAATCGTGTCGGATCGATTGGGTTTTGACTGATTCTGATCGATGATGTCTCCCAGACGATACCTATTGATTGTGAGGTGGATATGACTCATCCCACCCTGTTCGTGGGTCATGAGAAAGCATGATGGTGGACCATTTGAGAATTTTTTTTGTTAACACGGTAACTCAACTAAATCGTGTCGGATCGATCGGGTTTTGACGGATTCTGATAGGGGACGTCTCCCAGACGATACCTATTGATTTTGAGGTGGATAGAACACACTCTACCATGTTCATTGGCCATGAGAAAGCTCAATTGTGGACTATTTGAGAAATTGTTTTTGTTAGCACGATCACTCAATTAAATCGTGTCGTATCGATCGGGTTTCGACTGATTCTGATTAGGGACGTCTACCAGATGACATCTATTGATTTTGAGGTGAATAGGACACACCCCACCGTGTCCATGGGTCATGAGAAAGCACGATGGTGGACTATTTGAGAAAAATTGAAAAAAGTAAAACTGTCGCATAAAACACATATTCTGCATTTATGGATTGGTTTATTTTTTCTCGGTCGCTCAATTTCGAGATATTCTACGTGCGGAAAAGTCCGTTTTAAGGTTTTAAAACTGTTTATTAAATAATATATTAAATATATACAATATAATGTTAGGATGTAATACATGAAATATTAGTTTTATTCGTTTTATTTCATAAATATCTACTTCCTATACAATAGAAATCTGTAAATAGTCATCTAGTGGTGAAGTGCCATTGAATTTCATCTTAAAGAATCCTATATTTTGCTTTGGGATGTATAATTTACATTCTCCTACTACATACTAGGTGGCGCACTTTAATATAGTTTTCCCGCTATTCAATTGGAAAGTGGGAGAATAATCCCCGACATCACATAGGTTGACCAATGAAAATAACTGGAGGGGGTTAGAATGAGACAGCGTGGCTTCGCTCTATTTTAGATTTTAGTTTATTTTAGCAACATTTCCTTTGCAATCCTTTGCATTGAACGGTTGTTGACACAGATTACCCACTTGTTGACTCGTTGAGTGTAGACGTGCATGGTCTTGATTTAATTTTTTTTGTAAAAAAACAAAGTAAACATGGTTTTTGCGGCATGTTTACTTGGTGTTACCTGGTGCTTCCGCTGAAGGAAGTTCTTCGAAATTTGTGTCAGCGGTTTTAGGAGCCGCGACAATTTTGTCAAATGTAAATCCAGCGTCCAAGAATGACGTATCTAAAAACAATGGCGGCAACGACACAAATGATGGCGGACTTAACACAGACTGCCACAGAATTACGCACGTGAGAAGTAGTAGCAATAAAGCTACTGAAGGTGAGTTGGTGTCGAAAGTGGACAATATCGCAGTAGATCCAAGCTGTTCTAAGACTTCTAAGGCGATATTGCCCGATGCGTGCAACAACATGGCGGAGCAAATTGCAATGGAGGTATCAGACAAGTCTGATTCTGAATCGGAATCTGAAGTATTTACGCAACCTGATGATATAAAACTGTATAAACAATTTCGAAAGCGTTATCGTCAGGTTAATGAAGAGATTAGGAGGGAATGTCGCCGCGAGCAAGCGATTAGGAATTGCCAAAAACGACAGCCGTTGATGCTGACCTTAAACGCCTCTTGGCCAAGAGACAGAACTTAACAAATAAACTTAATAAACTGGACCGGGAGAGTTTTAAGATTAAAAATATCTTGGAGAAGATGGATAAACTGCGAAGTGAAAAATTGTTCCCACTAATTGCATATATGGAGGGCTCAAAAGTCAATCGGTGTAAGTCATTAAACAATGCAGAGGATTTATTTAGACTTTTACAAAACGCTTTGAAGAAAATACACGTAGAACTAAGGTTCAAAGATTTTAAACTTAAATTGCAATATTAATAAATATAGCTAAAATTTTCTCTATAAATTCTGACTTGCATCAAATGTCCACTGAATTTTTAGTCAGTCTATGTATTCATCAGAATCACTGCTATGCGTCTCATTATCTGTATTCAATACAGGGATTTTCTCTTGAAGTTGATGCTGGTGTTGACTGAATTATGGCCGGCAATCGTTTGTAATATGGATGGTAGTGTGGTGGAATATATCCTAGCAGATCAAATATGTTTTCGTTTAATATCTTTGACTGCTTTACAATTTGTATACAGAGGATCTTTGGTAATATTCCATAAGTTTGGTGGTCTTCATTTTGGTGCTGGTTTTGATATGTCGATTTCATAAAACAGGAAGTCATGCTGTAGCACCTCTTGTAAAATATTGACCTTGGTTTATTTTTGCAATATCTAAGCCATTATATGTTACCAGTTGACCTTATGCCTAACTGTATCCGTCTTTCTATTACATATAATATCCTCCAGATTTTTGGTGGGACAGAAATTCTTCTCTTTTCATATGAGTGATGTAAAATGAATAGCTTTTTTTGCAGTTTTAATTAAATCAATCCAATCACTTGGACCAAACATAAATTCTTTTTTTCGTACTTTTGCTTCAATGACTCCAAAATCTGAATTATTGGGAAGGTAACTGTGCCCAGATGCAAGAAATTTGTTGTCAATGTACTCTCATTGCTGGATCCTGTACAAATTTCTGTAGATCTAAGCTTGATATTGCGATTTTGGCCTGTACAACAATCCGAATACAAAGTCATGTGTGAATGAGCTAACTAAACTACCAGATACTTTGTAGATTCTAGTCACTAATTTGGAACGTGTTTAAGAAAAAATTTGTACACACACGTATCGACTTATTTGCAGTAGTTAAAAAATATTTTAACGATTCTGATTTCGGTGCCCTTGAAGAATCTCTTGTGTGACGCTGCTTAATTGGGCTATTTTGGATTAATCCAAGCAGATAAATGTGTTGCTTGACACTATCGGCCAGTTTATAAAATGAATTAAAAATAATTTCTGTTTCGTCCCGTCCCACATTTTCAAAACAATGACGAGCGGATTTACAGTCTATAAATTTTTTTTCAGGAACATTTCTTCCACTCCTATTGATATATTCTTTTCCAGAATACCTTTTGTTGTATTAATTACTTGTTTCCAGTTGCTTTTGTTTTCTCTTTCTTCCTTTTCCTTGATCTTTGTTATTGTCGGTCTCATTATTACCGGGTTCCTCTTGGTGAAGATTCGCAAGAAGAATATGGAATAAAAAAATTAACATTTAGAATTAATGAGACATCTAAACACCATGTTATAAAGAATTTATTTAATAAATGTTTTTAGTACTTGAGTGTCAGTAATATACATATAATTAATCTCATGCGTTTTCACACTTCACATGCAAGGTTAAATAAGTTACACTTACCGTCAAGAGATGTATTATTTGGTTCATTCTCCGAATTATCTTGTTGATAATCTGATCCACTGCCTGAAAAAGGATCTGCTGCTGAAGACAATGCACTTGTGTCGCTCATTTTTGTGAAAAATTAACTGCTTTTCACAACGTTTAAACCATGCGACAGTGACTTACATTGATTGTCCTTTGAACAATTTTAAGAATAATTTCGTGGCCAGAATAAATACCGTCATCTACTACCGAGGGACTAAAGTAATTACTTGCATGATCTGTTGACTGAAAGTTTTGGCAATAAAATAATTGATGGGCAGTGTAAGTCATTTTCAGTGACACGATGACTTAACTGATTGACTTCTGAATCCTCCATATGTAAAAAACTATGTGTGTATGTTTGTATGTATATATAATAGATTAAGGTATAAGTAGATACATATAAAAAATGATTTAAATATTATGATTAAAAAATTATATTAGCCAATTTGTACTATTTTGTTTCACAGTTGCACTTAGGTTATATAAGTTAATTTCTGTAAAACTAATAATTAAATATATATTTTAAAATGTACTATAGTATTTTAAATATGAATTTATTTATATTAGAATCCTAGCCTAAACTAATATATACATTATATTTATATTTACGTTATAATTTCATTTACATATTTACTGTTGATCAAGGTCATCTGTAACTAATATATGTATTTTATAAAATGACATTTAGTTTCACTGTAATGCTATATTACCGTTGAAATGTTCTTCTAAAGCAATTTTGGGATTTTAGTGATCCAGATCTATATCCTCTAAGTTGAGATCATCTGTAAATTAAGACCAAGTTTATATATGCTATCTAACGATTTTCGTTAACTTGCGCCCATAAATTGTATGCCAGATCATCACGCATCCTGTGAAACAAAAAAAATAAATGAAATTTCAGGTGAATATAATTATAGAATATCTTATCTTCTAACAAATTTGGAGTCGTACTCTCAGATCTCGTTAATTGTAATGACTTTCCACAATTAACATTAAACATTTTAGTAAATTAAATTTATCATGTAGAAAAAATGTCACTATCAATATTTTGTTTCAAGATATGAAACATATTTCATATCTCACTCTTGCCTCTATATAAGAGTCTACGACGAGTCCAATTGCCTCTACTTTAATTGCTCACCCCTGCCTATATAATTTAACTTGCGTGAATTTTTTTGGTTGAGAATCTTTTCTAGCATAATTAGTACAACCAAATGCTTATGTACAACCCAGCATGTCCATTATACTTGTATTGTATACATTTTAAAGCTTAAATATTAGACAAGTGAATGAAACCAACTTACTATTATGAATTAAGTGGCAATGATAAACCTAAATACGTACTTTCTATGAAATTGTATTTATTTTTGTTTGGGAAAATTTTCCTTACTATATGAAAAAATATTGCAATGTTGATAACAATTCTTGCCCAAGAGTTGTTTATAAAAACATACAAATCATAGTATAAACCAAGTATAAATGAACGAATTGACATACTACTGCCACCATTTTACCTATATAGTCATTGTAGTTTAAATAATTATTATGCACTCTCTACTGGTGTAAAATCTAGGTGTTGGATAGTCAACTGAGTGACACATTCCTAGATTATAAGAGAAAATGAAGAAATAGATACTGTGCTACTATATTACAAGTATTATGACATTAATTCTTTTCTTACACATCTTATATGACTATCATCCACTTATTAACTCCTTATATAATATGGTAAGGAGAAATCACAGAATGTTTGAAATTGTATGCAATGAAAGTTTCACAAAATAACCTTATCTGATCGTGCAGAAACGCGATAAAGGGGTCGAGGATCGCTTTTAGGTATAATTCAATGCCTGGCGGGGCTTTAGCCCGAGGAGTAGTTTCCTATAGCGATTATGTAATAGCCTTGCTATTCGGGAACTACTTTGATAACCGCTTGGCGGTTTGGTAGTTCCTTTCTCGATTTCCGACTTATATGTTACTGACAGAGATCGTATCGATAAAGATGTATACCCCACAAACTTCATTCTGCATTTGTCCTGGATCGGCGTACCGTGTACGGCACTGATGAGAACTAATAACTTCTAAACAGCTGTATGTCGTTCGGTTTCAATCCAAGACCTACCTGTAGCGGGTTTTATTTTTTGAAACCTTATCTGATCGTGCAAAAACACGAGAAAGGGGTCGAGGATCGCTTTTAGGTATAATTCAATGCCTGGCGGGGCTTTAGCCGGAGGAGTAGTTTCCTATAGCGATTATGTAATAGCCTTGCTATTCGGGAACTACTTTGATAACCGCTTGGCGGTTTGGTAGTTCCTTTCTCGATTTCCGACTTATATGTTACTGATGCAATGAAAGAACAAAACAAATAAAAAATGTATCTAATTAATAAAAAGATTTGTATTGGTATTGATTGGGAATATGCAAATAAACGACTACTATATAAGGTCATAACATTTATGCTAAAATACAAATCATACATATCACAGTAATCTTAATGGCTCTGATTACTTCCATAATAAAACAACATTGTGGTCTCTCTCTAGCTGATCTTCTAAATGTTGTGTCATAACTCCTGTCGCACAACATATTTCATCTAGACTTGAGGATCCGGAAAGACTTTTTTGTAATTCAGACTGATCACTCAATATTACAGGATACTTGTGTACTCGCCTTATGATTTCTTCAAGAACGCCGAATTGCACCAATTTTCTTTCGTTTATCCTCAAATTAGGGGGATTAAATCGTACACATAAATCTTTAATAGTTGTTCCCCGCGTCATGGCTGAATATATTCGAAAAACATCTCTTGGAGTTGGCAACTGTCTCTGTGACTTGGCAACATAATTCAAACATCTTCTCTACAAACATTTCATAACTTTAGAAAGACTTGATAAGCAAACATACAAATGGGATATATAATTTCTTTGCATTTACATAAATTTTTACTTCAGTTACATTCAAAACTCTTAAATACGGAAATGGTTATATTTTTAATTTTGTATTTCCTAAACCTGTATAGAATGATGTTTCTGTAGAAGGGCTGTTAAATTAAGGGAATACAGGTTATGACATAGTTATATCAAAGTGGGTTCTAGTGTATAGTATTATAATATAGTCATTAGAATAAAATAGCTTATCCAAACTTGGAAATGGTCAATATGCTATGCTGCTATTTTTTAAAATTCTGCTATTTAGTGAGAGTATAAAGCAAGATTATTAAACTCTGAAATATATTCAGGAATAAAGCTCCCTGATGAACGCATTTTGTAAAAAATTTCAATCCGTTGTGAGACAGATGTTTTGAGCTTCCGTACTTAAAAAAATCTTAGAGAACAAACAACGAAAGAATAATAAATATTAATGCAATTGAAAATTGAAGATCCTGGCATGCATACAAGACAACATACCGACATGAGTACAAGAAGTATTTGACTACGTGTCTGTCACAAAAGGTTCAAGCTTTGCTCCCATCAAATTATTGATTATAATTTTGTGAATGGGTACAGACATCATTCATCAGGGATTCACCAGAGAAGAGATTAGAGAAAAAATTCACGACCTATAAAAGACCAATTTCCAATAACAGTTTGTATTGGATTATTCGTTTTGGATAGGATTAATTGACAATGTTCTGACCAAGTCATCCATACTGTTTCTATAATTTTATTATTGATGAGAACTGCGTTAAAAAATAACATTACAGTAGTGTGAGATGTGCTTAACATGCGAGGCGAGATGAACTAATATGGAGTGTTTTAATTTTGCCTGACAAGATATTTTAATTCGGAATACCTCTAATTTTTAATAAATTGCGCCTTATTTGAGACATATAAGATAGGACATAATTTTGAATATTACAATATTATACGAAACTTTCTATAGGATAATTTCGTTCAATTAAATCATGTCTGTACACATGTTACAAATGGCTAGTTTAAAGGGCTCGTTATGCAGTTGAAATAAATTTTTTTTTTTGTTTAATTCAACTTTGGCGTACCTTAAATAGTGTAAATAGTTAATATTATAACTTAAAGCAACGATTTAGATAAAAATGTTAATTTAAGTTTTTTAGTTAGTTTTTAATATTAATTAATCCATCCATGATAAGAAACATTGCTATATCTCTCCAGAAACCTCTGAATTTACTTTTTTTATTCAAGTTTTTTATAAAATGAGATTAGGAACCAGAAGTACTGTATTGGCATAGCAATGCATTGCCAAAAATGCTTTCTTAATAGACAGATTCTGGCAAGCTGTATCATATCTCTGCTCTAATGTTTTCTGGGAAAAACTCGATACCCAGCTATTTAACAACTTCCGTCTAATGAAATTATTGTGTATTGTAGTGTAGTGTTGTAGTATATTTTCATTTCAGCAAGTCTCTTTATCTACCAATTTATTATGTGGAGTACATTAATTATCATATGAATATACCATCATGAATGTATGCAATGTTGGCATTAAAGTTGATGTGAACATTAATTTTATACATGTTCTTTCATTTATTTCCTCATAATAGGAGTACATTTTTATGGACTCTCTAAAATCATAAATAATAAATTTCATTCTTCCATTCCATTATGTTCTTCAATTTCAAATGTAAATAAACATGAGAGGAAATTTGATACTTCCCCTTCATAATGAGGATGTTTGTAAATTTGTTGGTTTACCATTATTCATAAAATATTAATAGTTCATCTCCACTTTCTCCGAATAAGCCCACACAAACACATTGTTGATAAGGAAATGAAGACTTAACAATTACTAGACATGCTGAATCAAGAAAATCACAAAAATTTTATATATTTTTACTTGGACCATTATGATAAATAGAAAACGGTGATGTCTGACATATTTATTGATGTACTAAAATGTTGGGTCTGGAGTACGTCAAATACTCACTGTACCCTAGGGAATCCAATTTCTGATACATATTTTATACATTGATAAATGCAATAAAATAACTAATTTTACAATTACTAATAAATCTCAATCAGGTATTAAAAATTTTGCATCGTTTACCTGCAATTCCAAATCTTGTGCAAGAACTTTTAATTTAGGTGTGGTGCAATACACATTTCCATATTGAAATAATGGTACCAATGCCACAACACCATAATATACCAAGTTCTGGACGCAAGCTTTTACCAGATTATTTTCTACATCAGATAATACCGCTATACGAGCTACATGATTAAAACCATCTATGTAAGGTGTCACTTGTTGAGTAGTCAAGTCCCACTGCTGTTCAGGAAGATCTTTAATAAAGACCGGTACTTGATGATCCATTACAGGAGCTGGATCACATCGAATTCGACAGACTTTTAAATGGGTAGCTGTAGGGCCTTCCGTTAAAGCACATTCGCCTAAAATAAGATTTTTAAGTTAGCAGATCTATACATATAAAAGTGAATGTTTGTCTATTTCTATTCCAAATAGGCACCTACACCAGTCAACTGATCGTTATGAAATTTTGACCACAAGTAATATTTGCTGAAAGTAACATAGGTATAATGCCACTCAGATCGGTCATGTTTTACTTTATTTTTGGGGCATAGCAATGCATGCCGAGTACCAGCTGGTTGTAATATGTTAATTTGTAATAATAAGATAAGAATGTTTTAAAGGCAATTAAAAATTTCATAAAAGTTTATGCTTGAATCAGTTATACTGGGAAGGAACTGGAAGCTGTACCAGAACTGCATATCGCGATTTCAGCCCTATCAGGAATCATCAGTACAAGTATGCCTGGTGCTCTAACAATATTAGACGGGCCTTGTACCAAGCCGGTATGAGCATATATGTAAAAATTGGCACACGCCACCTGCCTGCTAAACAACAGTGTCACCAATAAAAAGCCATGTTATTTGTCATTTATAACACAGATTACTTCATCTAGCTCTAGCTTGCACGTAATAAAATGTGAAGGGGTAATTAAAAGAAGTATTGCCATCTAATTATTCTCAGTTACACCAGGCTGTCCCGGAACAGCATATTGCAATTTCGTTATTATTGGTACCTTTAGTGTTTAATTCTTCTAATACTTGTTTCAATATTGGGTACAGCTTGCTGTTAGATTTACCACTTGATAAAAAATTACTTTCCATTTCCATTGCCATTAAATAATCCGAAAACTTTGTAACGACTGATTCATATTGTACTGTCCTTGCATTACTATCACATACAAAACATAAATTAAAGTGAAAAGCATTTCTGGCATACTTTTTATCATCGATACGAACGGGAAACCCCAAAATCTTATAGTCCTGCAAAGTTCTGTAACAGTAAAGAATTATAATCTTTATATTAAAAACATACTATTCATTCCTTACACAGTAATTATACTTCTTTGCAACTCTGCTTTTGTAATAATGTATACACTTATACTGTCAAAGAGTTCTTTCGAAATATAATTATCTGGAACCTAAAAAATTAAGTAAATAAAAACTAAACAAATCAACTAAAGAAAGAAAAATGTTGCCTCCACTCTCAACACACCGTCGTTTTAATAAATGTATTTATTTGAATATCGGTGCCGGGAAGCTAGACACAGCGTTTAATAAATAAGGATCTATTTTATGTTCATTTTTTAGGTAAATATATATGTTCATTTTATAAACAAAGCTTACTTGACATGAAATTATAGGTCCCGCTGTTGGATGAAATTCACAAAAAAATATACATCGAATAGGTCCTTCTTTAACACCATAATCAATAAGGCTTTTAGTAATATGAACATCCATCATCAACCACAAAATTCATAGCAAAATTAGCAAATAACAACGATAATAAAAAACATTGTCATCTGATTAAATCAAAATCACACCGAATATCTCGACACAGAACATATACAAAATTTAAAAATGGATAAACCATAGACCAAAAAGGTGTTGCGCATTGTTAAGGTGGCTACACACGTAACTGCAAGTTTGACAATATTTATAATTAATTGCAAATAGTTATAATCCCAATATATGTTATAACCCATTTTACTCATTCAAATGATTAATCAAACTCATTTCAATTTTTAGCGCGCTCTATGAAGCATGATGATCTGATTATTAAGATCCGAGCAAATGCTCTGAGCCCCCAGCAGCATATAAAAGAATGTCGCTCAGTGTTCCTGATAAATCATAACAAAACACAATAGACTGCTTGATGTGCATACATTATATTAACCGAATGATTCGGATTAGACGGCGCCACAAGTATCAACATGTCAACCCGTATACATCTTACATATTCATATCGCAACTGGAAGTCACTGATAGTCAATTTATACGGTGGATGTGTATTGATGATTATATACGTGAGATTAGTAGACCAATATTGAATAATCCTTGGGATATCAATATATCGACAGAAGAATGAAATAAGGAACTAAAATTAATGTATTTAGTATGGGCTATCTCAGATACATTGAAAATACATTTTATATAAGTTAGAGACTTGAACAGTTCATTTATCCAAATATAATGTATGATAATATAACAATTTTACCGACTATAGATAAATTTAGCAAAGTTGAACGTAATTTGGTTTGTATTTGTTTATTTTTTTTTTTATAAAAATCATCTATTCTTATCTAATATTATTCCGAGCAATACTTATTCGCTATTCGTAGCTGTAGTATATCTATGCCTATCACAGAGCACAGTTTATCTTCGAATACAAATACAAATTCATTTTCTATGCGCGCGAATCGCGAAATCGATTTTGATATACCGACGAATATCAGCATGTCTGAGTGTTAATTCTTTTGTTACTTTTGTAGTTTTTATGTTTACAGTTGAAAATATGATAATTTTACAAAAAGGAATCCATCTTAATAGTAGAGTTATAAGTTTTTATCACTTATTTACGGTTTATGATTTTGTGAACTATATCATTTACTTATATTAACAAGTATACTATAGTGTTGTCTGTGGAATTCTATATTTTTTTGTACATACATACATACATATATGATTAAGTTGAAAAGAGTTAGAGAACTATAACAAAACTATAATGCAAGCAACTACATTCGTAGAAGACTGGTTATGTTATAATACAACTTTGGGCGAGGGAGCTTACGGAGAGTATGTATCAGTTTTTTTTTCTTTAACAATATAACATGTATTTTTAGAGTTAAATTGTTAATTCATAAAAAAACGGAAGAAAAGATCGCATGTAAAATAATAAATCATCAAAAACACAAAGATGCCTCAACCAGTATTAATAGAGAAGTAACTATTCATAAGATGCTGGATCATGAAAATATTATTAAGTATTATGGGAGGAGGCAAGAACCTCTAAAAGAATATATTTTTCTTGAGTATGCATGTGGTGGAGAACTTTTTCAACTAATTGGTTAGTTTATTTAAATAATGTATGCTATAATTATATCTTGTTCTGCCTATTATTTATACTCATTATTTTTGAATATATCATTTACTTTTTGTTGTTAATAGTGGTTAATAAAAGGCTTGTAAGAGTAAAAAAGAACGGAAAATAAATGTAAAATAAAGGGTTTACCACTTTATAATTAATATATGATAGATTGACACATCTATATTTAACATTATTTAAAAATATTACCTGATTGTAGTAACATTGCCCAGTAAGAAAATATTTTTAAAAATTAACTGGTATTATCATAAGTTTTAAAGCCTATCAAAATATTGATTTAATGAAAAACATTCAGCATATAAATGTATTTTTTTTTTCTTTTTTTGGGAGGGATCAACTATATCTTTCACAGCTATATTACCATTTGAGTGTATTGAAATGCAATATAGAAATATGGTTGTAGTATATTGCAGTATATGAATCTTAGTGACACATTGGTTGGTGATGAACTGAATTACATTGTAAAACTAGTGACAATAGCAAGTCATGTGGATTTAATTGAGTAAGAGTGAGTAGTAAAAGTACTACAAGTACAAATACCAGTGAATCATGAATGTTGCTTAGCGTATGTTTTTCATTTAATGTTTAGTATCCTCCCAGACTTATTTTTAGAATAAAAGAGTAGTTTTTGTTGGTTTTAGTTTTTACAGCATTAAAAAAATGCCTGTTTCATGCTTTTTAATAATTATTTGTGTATTATATTGCCTTAGCAGTATAATTTCATTCACATTGTATGCATTTTAGACACTTCGACTAATTCTAAATTGAAACTATTTATTTATAATTTTAAACAATTTCATTTAGTAAATATTGCTAGCAAACTTATAGAAATATAACATTTAATATATGTATAAATTGTGCTCTGGAACCCGCCAGGGTTTTTTTATATATGTATATACGTTGTGACAAACAAGAATCTCATTTATAAAAATGACTATAAAACTGGTTTAAAGAATTTATTTATTTATTATATTATATAGGTTTGGGCCTCATCAGCCACTGATCGCATGGGTAGTCCCTTGGCGATCCCCTCTTATCCGGATCATTATCCAAAAATGCTATCCCATAAAAGGAGCAATTTGGGCACGTTCCCCGCCTTAAGCCTCGCCTCCTCTAGGATAACAGGGGTTCCTAATATAAGATACCTCCCCTCCTCCAGTGTGGGACAGGTGTAAAGAAGATGAATCGAGGTTTCCTCGTCTTCTTTACAGTATCTGCGGGCCGGGCTGTCAGTCAGCCTCAGCTTGTGCTTATATGCATTCAGGCTACTATGGTGGCCCGTTATGATTCCCACCAGAGTTCTGGTTTTGTGCCTGTTCAATTTAATGCATTCTTGGGCCCATTTCTCAATCTCTGAGTAAAAAGATGAAGAGTTTGGTTATTCGACAATCCGTTACTCCTCTCCATCTTTTATTGTGCTAATCTCTTACCCAGCCATTGATGCGGTCTCTGATCAGATTCCGACTTATTCCCACTGCAGGTTCTGGTCCATAGAGGTTTTCCCTGGTCCCTAGTCTGGCAAGGTCATCTGCAATTAGATTTCCCTTAATGCCATTATGCCCAGGTATCCAGAATTATCCAGGTTTAAAGAATTAACATGAATAATTATATAAACAATCTCTTTTATAAATAACAGTTCCATATGTATTGACTTATTTTCCAATCTAATACCCAAAATACTTTTACATTAATATTTAAATAATTAATGTAGGTGAAAACAATAAAAAGTATATGAATTATTTATAATGAAATGGTGGTGTTATGCATAATTCTTTAATATATATTTTTTTGAGGTTTCCATGTCTTAAATAAATTTGGCAATGTAAACATATCTCTAGTTTCACAGGCATTACCATGATATAATTATTATTAATTCTGCAGTTACTTTCTCAGCAAGATAACTAGAAAGCATTCACCTTAGGATTATCCTAGAAATTGGGATAAAAGTTGCAATAGACAATTGGGGAGAGAGTTAACTTTATCCCAGCCCATTGGCTAGATTTTTAAGGCAATGGACTATAATAATGTGTACTCATGAGTTGGAAACTGAGGATGTACTCAGGATCAAAGGGGTAAAGTGGTCACAACTCCTAGTTTCTCGATGTTGGTCTTTTTAGCATTATTTATGTTGCCAAGATGTTTATTGGGACCATTTCTAATATATATATATATATATTCCAGGCATATCTTGGTGATCATATTGTCATTGTCTATTTCATTATTCTAATATGCTCTATATGAATGGACAACTGTGTTTTTGTACATTGATAAAAAATGCATTATTGCAAATCGGGTTACTACTAACATGTAGGTAAGAAATTGAATAAAAAATAAAAGCATATAAAATGTAAATAGCCATAAGCATTTAGATATATTTTTTTGCAATAATTTTCAATTTTTTTTAATTATTGCTTTATTGAATACTTGTGGAAAACCATGAGAAATTATTCTTCACATAGCGCTGAGCAATGTTACTCTTTTGTGAGCAAGATAAGATAAAATTATGGTAAATGCTTTTTAAATATTCATTTTATTAGAACCCGATGTTGGTATGCCATCGTATAATGTGCAACTATACATGAAGCAGTTATTATGTGGATTAAATTATTTGCATAATAAAGGAATTACTCACAGAGATATAAAACCTGAAAATTTGTTAATTGGTCAGGGAGGCGTTCTCAAAATAAGTGATTTTGGCATGGCCACTCTTTTCAGGTTTAAAGGAAAGGAGAGACTTTTGGACAAAAAGTAAGTACATCACTTTTCTGGAGTTGTTACTTTTAGTCTACTTTAGGATGCCACAAAATTCAATCATTTAGTTTTTCAATGATACGCTATGAATAATTTTTGAAAAAAAGAAATAGGCATGTTTTTTGTATTACTCGGATGGCAGATATGATACCTTAGTGATCTACTTTATATAATTACAAAATATGACGAATTTAACAATTGGTATTAAATTATTTTGTGCTAATTTGTATTATTTAATCATAGAAAAATAGATTTAAATAGAAGTGGTATCAAAGAGTGATCATTATGATTACTAGAAAGTGATTGTTGATTCAAGGTTCAAGAAAGTTGACTCAAAGAATTTGCCATTTTGCAATAAGTCAATGTTACACATTATATTAGCTCTAAGTTCCTTAAATTTATTTATGTAGTGCGTATAATGTTTTGTACTTTTAAAATTCTTTGAAATTTTCTGAATTAAAGGAATAGTTAGAGTAAACTGTCGTGAGTATACGCACTTGTTAATGAAGCCATACACTTCGTAAAATAATATTGAATAAGTTGCAAAAGATACTATGTACCTCATTCACAGTTGCAGTATTTTCTGAATGTGTCTAATTAGTACTCTCATTATTTTCTTTATTCTTTACTATTATCATTTTTCATTTTACGATACTGAGGTATTTGTTTAGGGGTCCATCAGAGGTTGTTAGGAAAATATATTTTAAATTGTTAAGTTGTTGCTCTTAGAATTACTTAAAGTTAGTGTTGCGTTGAACTATAATTATTTGTTTGTCAGGCATGAAATTAAAAATGTCTGTTGTGGTTTTTGAGGGGTTTCAATGTAAAGTAAATACAAAATATCTTTTAAAAAGTCACTATTTTATCTATTACGAATGCTCAATAAACTCAATTCTTGGCATTTGGGCAACTTAATGTTTTTATGTTCATTAGATGTGGTACAAAGCCCTACTTAGCTCCCGAGGTGTTGCAAAAACCTTACAGAGCATCGCCATCAGATTTATGGAGTTGTGGCATCGTGTTTGTGGCGATGCTTACAGGAGGTATGGACTTGTATTTTATTTTGTGAATAGATGTAAAAGTTATTTTTAGAACTTCCGTGGGCAGACACCACAGATACAAATGAGGAGTTTAGCAAATGGCAAAACGACATGTACATCGCAGAAACCCCTTGGTCAAAACTGGGTAATACTGCATTAAGTTTAGCGAGACAAATATTAAATGTTGATCCTGAAAAGAGATTAACGTTGGAACAGATAGAAAAACATCCTTGGATGAGACTTGATTTTAGTTATGGTGAGTAATGAACTGTTTTTATTGTTGTCATATTGGAAGATCTAATTCATTCCCGTAAAAAAAGAAGACGAATAATTCTCTGTATTAGAATGGTTTATTAACAGCAGGTACATGTATAAAATATACGTAGAATTAAAATAATTACATCATGTAAGTTTATGGAGGTCTATTATAAGAGTTTTTGAAAATTACAATTATCTTAGCATTACCCACAATGTTGGCGTTTTTGCTTTGGCAACTTAGCGGTATGATTATTGTGAAATTCATAAAGCTAGATTACCAAAGCAGAAGTACCAGAACAGTCTTCAGATACGTATTAAGGTAAGATACTTTTTTATTATATAGAAACGTCTTAATCATATATTGTAATTTGGTGTGTTATATAGTAGGACCCTGTGTAACAAGCACATTCACAAAAATTGCTGAATAAGACTCGTTTGTGTCATTGTTACTGGAAGCTTTTTTAAAATGATTCAGACAGTGATTTTAGTTTTATACATTGGTGAAAGAAATCGTCATCATCAGCAAATCCAAGTGATCCTCTAGCTTAGTCTGTCTTTAAAATGCTTTTCTTTTTTTTTTTTTATTCACCTTCTTACCTTTGTTATTAAAGGAGATACACATTTTTATAACAGCAAGATTTTATTGATCCTTTTTATGCATATTATGAATTACAATATTGCAAATTTATGAATTAGTATGAGGTGGATGATATGAAACGAGGTGGATATAGAGTCATACGGCATTGGCTGTTAGACACCCAAGCTTGATCATAAAATTACTGTGAGAAGCATATAAAAGGTGGTCCAACCAAAACGCACGATGTTAATTGTAAATGAAACAAAAAGTTTTCAGAGAATTATCTTAATATTTTTTATTATGATAGAAAGATCTATGACAATTATGTGTAAAACAAAATATCGGCCAAATGCTCGCCACAGCTTCAGTGGCATACCTCTATCTGATGGTCCATATTTTCAATGACTCTGAGACATAATTGAAGTTCAATGTCGTTAATGTGCCGAATTATCTCATCCTTTAGCTCTTGAATTGTTCTTGGCTTATTGACGTACACTTTTTCTTTTAAATATCCCCAAAGAAAGAAGTCCAACGGTGTCAAATCACATAATCGTGGCGGCCAATTAACATCGCCACAACGTGAGATCCAATGAATTTCTCACGCAAAAGTGCCATTGTTTCGTTGGCTGTGTGGCAAGTAGCACCATCCTGTTGGAACCACATATCGTATAGGTCCATGTCCTCAATTTCTGGCCACAAGAAGTCCGTTATCATCTCGCGATAGCGAACACCATTCACGGTAACTGCTTGGCCGACCTCATTTTCGAAGAAGTACGGCCCGATGACGCCGCCAGCCCATAAACCGCACCAAACAGTCACTCTTTGTGGATGCATCGGCTTTTCAATAATCACTCGTGGATTCTCATTTGCCCAAATGCGGCAATTCTGCTTGTTAACGAATCCACTGAGGTGAAAGTGTGCCTCGTCGCTGAAGATGATTTTCTTTGTAAAGTCACCATTCACTTCTGTCTGTTCAACCAACCATTCGGCGTATTGACGACGCTTGAAATGGTCAGTAGGCTTCAGCTCTTGAGTCAATTGAACCTTGTAAGCGTGTAAATTCAAATCTTTATTCAAAATTCGCATCAGTGATGTTCGTGAGATGTTCAATTGTTGGGCACGACGACGAGTCGACGTTGACGGCTCTTCTGCTACACTATCGCTAACAACAGCAATGTTTTCCGCAGAACGAACTGAGCGGGCATGCACAGATGTTTTCACATTTCCTACAGACCCGGTTTGCTGAAATTTGCGCACAATTCTCCCGATTGTGGACACATTTGGTCGATTATGCTGACCAAAAAAGTGCACGAAATGCATTTGGATTTGAACGCCCATTTTCGTAAAAGGTTTTAACAATCTTAACGCGCTGCTCAATTGTGTACCTCTCCATGGTTGAATGTGTCAAGCACCGAAACAAAGAAATGTCAAATTAAGTTGGGCAAAAAACTTGACGTTACGGTGTGACTCACAATTAACATCGTGCATTATGGTTGGACCACCCTTTATTACTAAACATTACCACCTTAATAGAATAATTAGTTATATTCTTTTTTAACCAGGATTCAGATATACAAAATAAATCATATTTTCTATTTATTTAAGGGATTATCACCTCAAACACTTTTTCACAAGTGTGTGACAGTCTGTACTTAAGCATTTAATTAACATTTGTTGTTCACGATACTATTTTTGTTTTAGATTCTAATACAGAAATAAATAGTTCTATTGAAAGACCAACAAAACGATGGAACTCGATGGTTGAAGCTGAAACTAGACAAAACAGAGATATTCCTCAGGTAACGCTTTCCCAACCTGCAATGAGATATCGACCATCGTCTGTAGACCAGCTGGTCCACGAGCTAAAAACAACTAAACGGGAGCAAGTCTGCTTTTCACAACCTACTCATTATGAGAATCTCATGATACAATTCACCGAAAGTCCCATAACAAAAGACAACTTCCATAATTTAAGTAAGAGGATGACTCGATTTTATGTAACAACATCCTATGAAATAACGTTGGAGATACTGTGTTCAGTGCTAGATGGGTTACATTATACATGGACCAATGACATACCGGGGGCTGTAAGTATTATTTTTGCACTTTTGGTTAAAACTTAGTAATGGGATATATTAATATATGTTACAATATGGGTTTTCCTTGTTTCAATTTAATAAACTTGCACAGTTTCCTAACTGATCTTTAACAAAAGAAGTAATATTAATTAATTCAACATGTCCACATTTATAATTTCTATAGTTTTTTTGTCGTAATTACGTAATTGAAAGACTATTAATAATGTAGTTATTTTCCGTTTGTTAAGGTTACCATATCAACAGTTGACTGCATGAAAAATCCATTAACATTCAAGGCAAATTTATTTCAAATGGATGCGAAGATACTGCTCGATTTTAGACTCTCTAAAGGGTGCGGTTTAGAATTTAAGAAGAAATTTCTCAAACTTAAATCTTGTCTTTGTGATATTGTAGACAAATCTTTCTTGAACTAAGAAAACAATTTATATTTGGTGTTAGGAAAGATATAACCTACAGTATTACTGCGTTAAGTGAAAATCAAACGTTTGTTATTTAATATTGTTACTTATTTGTTGCATTTAATAAAGTTGTCTTAAGACTTTTTGTCTGTATAATTAGATTATCAATCTGTGAGACTATTTCTATTCAATCTTGTCAATTAAAAATTAACTCATTAAATAAACTTGTCATTTCATATATAGCGGCAACTGAAAGATGAAAACGACCAACTTTGGGGTACCATACAGTCTTAAAGCCCAAATAGCAGAATTTTACTATGAGTATAATGATATTTATGTGCGAGAAAAATATAATAATCATGGGACTTAATCTCAAGATAAATCTAAAAGCGATTCTATGGAAATTAAACAGATTCTAGAAGCTATTCCAGCTATGTAGATCCATATATAAACCATCCTATTGTAAAACATTTCCGCATTGGGAAAACTGCTGGACTAAGATTTGCAAAAGTTTGTTTTTCATCAGCTATCACTCCACTTGATGTACTCCGTAACAGAGGAAATTTGTATAACCCTTAATTTAAAAATATGGCTATTAAATCCAACTTGACACTTATCCAACATGATTACTTATCTGAAGTAGATAGACTTTATGTACTGAAGTAGATCGACACAAGGATGCAGGTGAACTGAACTTAGTAAAGGGTGGTCCAACCAAAACGCACGATGTTAATTGTAAATAAAACAAAAAGTTTTCAGAGAATTATCTTAATATTTTTTATTATGATAGAGGGATCTATGACAATTATGTGTGAAACAAAATATCGGCCAAATGCTCGCCACGGCTTCGGTGGCATACCCCTATCCGATGGTCCATATTTTTAATGACTGAGACATAATTGAGGTTCAATGTCGTTAATGTGCCGAATTATCTCATCCTCTAGCTCTTGAATTGTTCTTGGCTTATTAACGTACACTTTTCTTTTAAATATCCCCAAAGAAAGAAGTCCAACGGTGTCAAATCACATGATCGTGGCGGCCAATTAACATCGCCACGACGTGAGACAACACGGCCATTGAATTTCTCGCGCAAAAGTGCCATTGTTTCGTTGGCTGTGTGGCAAGTGGCACCATCCTGTTGGAACCACATATCGTCCAGGTCCATATCCTCAATTTCTGGCCACAAGAAGACCGTTATCATCTCGCGATAGCGAACACCATTCACGGTAACTGCTTGGCCGACCTCATTTTCGAAGAAGTACGGCCCGATGACACCGCCAGCCCATAAACCGCACAAAACAGTCACTCTTTGTGGATGCATCGGCTTTTCAACAATCACTCGTGGATTCTCATTTTCCCAAATGCGGCAATTCTGCTTGTTAACGAATCCACTGAGGTGAAAGTGTGCCTCGTCGCTGAAGATGAGTTTCTTTGTAAAGTCACCATTCACTTCTGTCTGTTCAACCAACCATTCGGCGTATTGACGACGCTTGAAATGGTCAGTAGGCTTCAGCTCTTGAGTCAATTGAACTTTGTAAGCGTGTAAATTCAAATCTTTATTCAAAATTCGCATCAGTGATGTTCGTGAGATGTTCAATTGTTGGGCACGACGACGAGTCGAGGTTGACGGCTCTTCTGCTACACTATCGCAAACAACAGCAATGTTTTCGCAGAACGAACTGGGCGAGCATGCACAGGTTTTTTCACATTTCCTACAGACCCGGTTTGCTGAGATTTGCGCATAATTCTCCCGATTGTGGACACATTTGGTCGATTATGCTGACCAAAAAAGTCACGAAGTGCACGAAATGCATTTTGATTTGAACGCCCATTTTCGTAAAAGGCTTCAACAATCTTAACGCGCTGCTCAATTGTGTACCTCTCCATGGTTGAATTTGTCAAACACTGAAACAGTGGAATGTCAAATTAAGTTGGGCAAAAAACTTGACGTTAAGGTGTGACTCACAATTAACATCGTGCATTATGGTTGGACCACCCTTTATATAAAAAATTGTCAAAAACACAAAAAGAAACTGTCAATGATTCTACCAATCAGTCAGATATCTAAATGGCAATCAAAGCTTAACATAGCAACTGTTGTATTCTGGAATGCTCAGGGTCATATGAGTAAGTTCTTAGAAGCTACACTGGAAAAGGATAACAATGTTGAAACTAAAAAATGCTTTGAAGCTTGGTATGGTGAAACTCCTTGTGAGAATGGACATCACAAGATTAAACGTTTTCGCCAACCAAGTTGGCATTATCGGGAGATTATTAATATTTGTTAGCTTTAATTTTTATCGTCTCCCGATTATTAAACGTGTAATCTTTCGGTGTTAATGAAAAACTGGTCTCCTGTTTTTATGGCTGCATTGTAGGTTCGAGTCTCCTCCCAGGATTTTCAATTTACATAAAGCAAAATGAGAAAATTCTGATTTAGAAATTGATGAAAAGGAAATGATTTAATACAGGAATTCTGCAAGATGATGCAATTTAATGAAATGAATACATATTTTTTCTATTTATATACATATATTTTCTCATAATTTATATTTTAACAATAAATAGAAGAATAACTTAACTACTTATACAAGTACCTTCTAATTACAAAGTTAATCAAAGAATGGACAGTCCTTATGAGTGTCGGTTTGAACACAGTATGATCCATATACTCTGCAAGTTATAAAATATATTAACATGTTAATTATAATATATGTAAATAGTTATAAAATAATAAAAGAAATAAAAAATACTCGCGGGTTTTTATTAAAAATAAGCCTGATACAGTGTTTTCCAATAGGAACGCTCGAAATTTGTTAGGTTATAGCTGCCATGTTGTGTTAAAGCAAAATCTGTCAAATTTATTATGAATTATTTAGCAGGTTATAGTATTCAACGTGTGCTAGTCATCAAATTTTATTTTCAAAATCAGTGCTCCGTTCGAGAAACGTTCCGCGCATTACGTGATTTTTATCCTCGTCACAACCGGTTCATATATAAACCGAAATGCAAGGTCTGCAGAAAACCCGAAGGAGTCAATTTCTCGTTCACAAGAATTTGGCGACTTTTGCGTCGGGACTTGGGTCTGCACGCATATAAAATTCAATTGACCGAGGAATTTAAGGTAAATGACCACAGACAACGCCATCTGTTCGCTGTTTGGGCTCTCGAGCAGTTGGGAGTTAACTCAAATTTCGCAAAAAAAAAATATTTCGCGACGAGGCCCATTCTTGGATAACTGGATACGAACAAGCAATATTGTCAGATTTGGAACGATGCCAATCCACATGAGATACATCAGCATCAAATGCTTCCCGAGAAAGTCACTGTTTGGTGTAACTTTTGGTCTGGCGGGACCATCGGTCCGCAGTTCTTCCGAAACGAAACTGGCATTGCATAACCATCAACGGCGAGCGCTACAGATCGATGATAAGCAACTTCTTGTGGCCTACACTGGATGATATAGATACCGACATCATGTTGTTCCAACAGGACGGTGCTACGTACTACATAGCGCATGCCACGATAGACATTCTGCACGAGCGATTTGAGGCCATGATTACCTTGCGCGGCGACGTGAACTGGCCACCGAGATCATGCGATTTAACGCCTTTAGACTTCTTCCTTTGGATGCGAATACACCGTAAACAATTGAAACTCTCAAAGTCAACATGACGAACGCCATCCAGCAAATTCAGCCAGATTTATGCCACAAAGTCATCGAAAATTGGACCTCGCGAATGCGTGCCACCAAGTAAAGCCACGAAGAACATTTGAACGACGTTATATTCCATACTTAATGCCATAAAATATTCTTTCAAATAAAAAAAAATTGAGTGGATATCTCACACAACTTGTTTTATTTACATTTAAAAATAGAGCGTCTTTATAGAAAGACCCTGTAGTTCTTATTCAACGCATCAAAATGTACTGCTCCTTTGTAACTACTTAATTAATACACATATAACTAAAAAATATATGGTTCATATTTTGTATAATATGACCATAGGTATAATAATAATAATAAATGAATACCAACCATAGTCAGCCATCGAGAGCGGTAGATACCTGTTATATTGAGACAGGCTAATCACCGATAGAGCAGTGGCACATAAGCCGGGTATGGTCGTTATTGATAACGCGCAGCAAAAACGGCAAATTATAGATATGGCTTGCCTATTGATCCAAAACAGAAAAACGAAAGCCGAGACAATGAGGGCATACGAAAATCTCATCATATTTTTTATGGCGAGATTTTCGCATGTCCTGTTCGTCTCGAAGCCTGGACAAAATAGAAATTATACCAATAGTCATCTCGGCAACGGGCATGACGATCTAAGAGCTGATAGAATCTAAGAGCTAACTCAAAAAGCTGGGAAATCCAAACTACGTCTTTAAGCTAATGCAGAAGAGCGTAATATTGCAGACCTGCCACATAACAAGGAAGGTCCTAATTTATATGGGACTGATAAATATTTGTTGTAATTCTAAATCTTAAATGAAAATTATTTTTTTTTTTTTTTAGATTTATTGAAACCAAAAATAGTTTATTTTTTTACATAGTCTCTTCCTTTGTTTACACATTTCCCTATAGAATTGGAATTTTTTTATTCCATCATTAAAAATAGAGAGGACGGGATGAGCTAATTGTTTACGAACGCCACCATCGTTCATTATTGGCATCACTGTTTAAACGAGTGCTCCTAAAGCGTCTTTTAAGGATCCAAACATCTGAAAAATACGCGGCGATAGGTCTAGATTGCATAGTGGGTGTTACTCAGAAAATGTCCTCAAATTTTCGACTCGATTTTCGCATAGAGCTTGGAGTTGTCGTGAATGTGTCTCGGACGGGTTGTCGACGTCCGACGTCGACGATAAGCGGCTTTCACGTGATCCAAGAGACTGTAGCAATAAGCAGCATTAATTGTTCTCTGGTCATGAGAATAAACCAGCAAAAGGTCACCTATTGAATCCCAGAAAACTGTCGCGAGACTTTCCTCGCTGACAAACGCGTTTTGGGCTTCCTCCGAACGGATTCTCCTCGTTTTCGCCATTCTTTGCTCTCCAGCTTGCACTTGGACATATAATGACGATCCCAGCTCTCGTCGTTGATCACAACGCAATTAAGGAAAGGGCGTCCCTCAATTCGAAAACGAACCAGACGGCGATGACAGATGTCAACGCGAATATTTTTGTGTTGTTTTGAAAGAAGGCGTGGCACTCAAGAAGCCGAAATCGAAGTCATCGTAGATGATTCAACGGATACTCCCGATGCTGATGTTTGCCTTAGAAGCGATTTCAGCGACGACGAGATGGCCCTCTCGTGAGGTCTCGCCCTTCAGAGGACGTTTTTCGCCAATAAAACGACTGTTCTCGCAATCTTCGCAAAATTTCAGCTGGACGCACCCTCTCTCGGGTCAAAAACTTAATAATGATGTGTTACGCAACAAATGAGTGTACATCGTTGTCGCTCATCTTTGCTACTGTCACACTAACGTTCTCAGGGCTATGTCCGCGACAATTCTCGCATTCCATTACCCCCTCCTACACTTCCCATCAATACCCAACCCAACCCTGTTTTTTCCAAGACCGCCGACTAAATTCTCATATATTTCAACGCATATATTTCAACGATACGTGTTAAAAACATTTTTTTTTTGTAATTCTACATTATTTTAGTGTATTAGAAGAATATCACTGACGTAGTTTTCCACAAAACACTATACACTACATTCGAAGCGCCTTTCGCCAACAAAATTGACATCTGGAGATGATCAAAACTAATCTTATGCTAACAACGTATCCCTTTTTGACATAAATTATTATTGCGGCTCGGTGAGCCCTGACCGTCACGGTTGCGGCTCATTGAGTTTCGACCGTCACAATTGCGACCCAGTGAGCCGTGAGTAACTAACCAATAAAGTGAACTATGTAGAATAGGCCCTCTGTCACTATTCATACTATTTTTATACTTTTCAATTCTTAAACTTTCAAATGCATCCAGTTACATTCCTAATTAATCTTAAGTTGCTAATATCTATCTTATGGTTGTTCTCGATCGCATGTTGGGCAACGCGGGACTTATCTGTTCTACCATATTTGAGATGCGCCATGTGCCCTTTGAACCTGGTTTGAATAGATCATCTGGTTTGTCCAACATACCTTTGATTACAGTCGCTACAGCTCATTTCGTACATCCGCGACCTATCGTTTGTATTAATTTTGTCTTGGATTGCCTAGAAGTTGTTTTAATTTAGTTCTTGATGAATAAACTACCGTCATCCTTATATCTTTAAAAATATTACAAAACTACGTCAGTGTTATCTCCACACTAAAGGTTCCTATCTACTCCAGTAGTATTAGAAGAATGCCGAATAGGTATACAACATTCCTGATTCTTTTATTGTTCATTTATAAATACGTGATATAAGTTATAAACAACATACATACCCAAAAGGCGTATCCTCGCCCATCGGAACTGGTCTCCCTGGTAAATATTGCCAGTTTGTTGTACGCTTTGGACAACTGGCAACGCATGGTTTTCCTATTATTGAACTTCCATACTTTATAGTTTGAGCAAAGTAACAAGCACTTTGAAAATGGCTGCATCTCGCTCTACCTAAACATGTAAAATATTTAATAATAATCACAAGACGTTAACCGAGATATGAATGGCAGGCTAACCTACTGAAGACTATAAATACCAATTTATGTATCTATATAGATTGTCGGTTAAAGCATGTATTCCACGTAGGCATATTACTGAATAGTTGTACAGGGTGTTTCAATAGGGACGCTTGAAATTTGTTAGGTTATAGCGGTCATGTTAGAGCAACATCTGTCAAATTTGTTGTGAATTGTTCAGTAACATATAGTAAATTACCGTGGAAGGTTATAGCGTGCAACAACGTATTCCAATCATTAAATTTTATTTTCAAAATCAATGCTGCGTTCGAGAAACGTTCCGCGCATTGCGTGATTTTTCCTCGCCATAACCGTCCCGCCGAGTCGACTATTCGACGTTTGGCGGCCAAATTCGAGTCAACCGGTTTGATAAATAATTAGCCAACACCCGTATGTCACCGACACGCAAGGTCTGCTGAAAACATCTCTGCTGTACGTGAGAGTGTACGAGAAAACCCGAGGCAGTCGATTTCTCGTCGTTTACAAGAACTTGGTCTCTCTGCGACTTCAACTTGGCGAATTTTGCATCGGAACTTGGATCTGCACCCCTATAAAATTCAGCTGATCCAGGAACTTATGGTATACGACCATATATAACACCGGGTGTTCGCTCATTGGGCTCTGGAGCAGTTGGAAGTTGACCGAAATTTCGCCAAAAAAATCATCTTTAGCCACGAAGCCCATTTTTGGCACCAGCAACAAATGCATCCCGAGAACTTCTCGGGATCCCGTAGTTCTTCCAAAACTAAATTCGCATTACCATAACCGTCAACGGCGTGCGCTACAGATCGATGATAAGCAATTTCTTGTGGAGCAACTGGATGATATAGATACCGACGACATATGGTTTCAACAGGACGGCGCTACGTGCCACACAGCGCATGCGACGATGGACACTGCACGAGAGACTTGAGGGCATGATTATCTCCCGCAGCGGCGACATGAACCGGTCACCAAGATCGTGCGATTTAACGCCTTTAGTAATCTTCCTTTGGGGCTATCTTAAATAGCAGGTCTATGCGAAGAAACCGCAAGCAATTGATGCCCTCAAAGTCAACATAACGAACATCAGCCAGCCAATTCAACCACATTTATGCGACAAGGTCATTGAAAATTGACCCTCCCGAGTACGTGTCACTAAGTAAAGCCGCGGTGGACATTTGAATGATGCTATATTCCATACAATGCCATAAAATATTATTTCAAATAAAAAAAATTGAGTGGATATCTCACATACAACTGGTTTTATTTACATTTAGAAAGCGCCCTTATTGAAAGACCCTTTATAATAGGTACTCCAACCAGTATCAATCTCCCGCAATCAATTATGGCAATAGTTGTACATGTAAAGGTGTGTATGGATGGGTTACTCAGATACTCACGTAATCTGGTCCCTTTGCAGTTAGGTTGAAGTCGTCCTCCATTAACGCAAAAGTCGACATGGCCACTTTGATTAGCTTCGCCTAAAAAACCTGCATTTGTGTGAATCACTTGCACGTAATGTGCATCGTCCTTTGTCAACTTAAAGTTTTTGTTAGCATAACGATCGATTAAGGGTCTTGCAGGATCTAATCCTGAAATAGATATTACTGGTATTAATATGTATATCATATATTATAACCTTATAAAAAAATCTATTTTTCCGACATGGTGAAAGAACCAAATATGCCCTTTATTGAAAAGGGGAAAACAACATGGTATCAAACTCGTCATAGAGGTATTTTATTATGCAACTTTACGAAAATTGTGAAACAACTTAATATTACAAAATCAACTGTGATTAATTAGCTTCCCTTGCAATATATTTTAGCAATTTTGGATAATAGAGATCAAGTTAACGTAATACATACAGATTTTCAAAAAGTATCGAATTGTAGATACCATTTGGATTTTTCAAAATTGAATTCTTAATCAAATTTTTACGTGCTTTATCTAACAAATATAAATAACCTTAAACCTACGTATTTAATAATAGTTTTAATTGAAATAAACGCGATATAAGTAACTTTATTTCAATTATAACTATTATTTACGTGGGTCCTAGCAGTAAAATAATGAAATACAGAGTGAACTCGCATGCGATTTAGCAAGCGAGTGGACTAGCATGTGTAAACACTAATGTCTTGCGAGTGAATGCGCGCGCAATTTTCTCGGCTAAGTTGACTAGCATGTATAAATGAACCTTTACGTCGCGCCTTTACTTACTATGATAATTCCATGAAAACTGTAGACAGTAAACCAATATGTATGCAAATAAATACTAATGAAAACCAAAAAAATCCAAATCTATACACCTTACCTGATTCTTACACGTCAGGGGACCTGACAAAAAATAAACACCGTACCTTCCTCAGCAAGACGCGTTTTCCTAAATTCTTATATCCTAAAGACCGGCGTCCTAGGACGTGTCTAGTAGACACCCGCATTTTTCCTGGTAGTCGATAAGAAATACTGGCCATTTTAAACCGTTAAATGCGAAAGCGTTTAGTGGTTTCGATTATATTTAATTTTGGACTGTGTAGATGAATTTGTTATTCTTACTAATTATATAAGGCGTCTCATTTGGAAGTATAAGATTTGAATTGCGCGTCATCTGTGTTCTGTCAAAGATAGGGCGTCAATATTTAACCACTCTCATCTACAAACCATACGACGTCAAGTAAGTAAGTAACGACAAACGAAATGATGAAGAAATTTACTGGAATAGACTGTTCTTTCCAAATTTTACTTAAATTTATTGTTCCTGGAAAATATATTCAACCTGCATTATTTAAAAATGTTTCTGCTGAGAACAGACTTAAAGCTAGATTTGTAAGTTGAATACATCAAAATTCTCTATCGCCTCTTAAAGGTGTGTCAGAATGAAGTCCGTGCAATCAATTATTGCTCGACAGTTCTGGCAGTTTAAAAAACTTTGAGGCAATGTTTCTCTAATAACCTCTTTTGATGGCCAAAATATCCATGTTTTTGTTTTAGCAATTAACATTTTCAAAACACTTAGAAAAATGTTTACAGCAGAAGTAGGGGATATTGTAAACAAACAGCCAATTACAGCGAAAGGTAATCCAAGTTTCATCTTTATAGTAAATATCAGAAGTTTGTTCTCAGCAGAAACTTTTTAAAAAAATGCAGGTTGACTATCTTTTCCAGGAACAGTAAATTTGAGTAAAATTAAAAAAAAAAGTCTATTCCAGTAAATTTCTTCATCATTTCGTCTGTCGTTATATGTGCAAAAACACTATATTTTTTTAATTAAAACGGCAATTATATGTATTTAATAATGTTTTGAGATCTAAAAAAAAAATAATTACCTTTGACGACAAAAATAATTACCTTTGGCTACAAAAACAGACGAGACGAGGAGGGACTGAAAACTTATAAGTCAATAAAGTGGGAAATCATTAGAAAGTGTAGAAAAGCGAAAGAACAATGGATAGAGGATAAATGCAAAAAAGTAGAAGATAAGCGTAAGACCGATGAGGCTTACAAAATAATTAAGAGGAACTTCAGGGATATAGGACCAATAAGTAGAAACGTTCAATCAATCATACTGATCAGTAGAGTCAATCGGGGGACATACTGATCGGAAGAGAGGAAAAAGCGGATAGATGGAAGCAGTACTTAGGAAATTTATACGAGGGTCAGGAATTCGGAGAGACATTAGAGGAAGAATCTAGTATCGATAGGGAAGATGTAGGAAAACCTATATCGAGAGAGGAATTTGAAATAGCACTAAGGGGGCTAAAGAACAATAAAGCGCCGGGTGTAGATAAAATACAGGCGGAAATTTTGAAATGTACGGGACAGAAAGTAGTAAATAGGATGTTTGAACTGGTAAAATACATATACGAAACAGGCGAGATGCCGGAGGATTATAAGAGGAACATTATCGTTACTATACCGAAAAAGAGAGGAGCCGACAAATGCGAGAACTTTAGAACGATTAGCCTAACTTCCCACGCGTCAAGAATCTTAATCAGAATAGTGCGGAAGAGGATGGAAAATAGAGCGGAGGAAATACTAGGAGAAGACCAATTCGGGTTTAAGCGAAATAGGGGAACTCGCGAAACTATTCTGGCGCTAAGAGTAATGTTAGAGAAAACAATAGAAAAAGGAAAGAACGCTTATATAGGATTTGTAGATTTAGAAAAAGCTTTAGAAAGAGGCGATTAATGTGGTAAAAGATAGAGTGGATTTCGGGATTAAAGTACAGGGACAGAAACTAAAAATGCTGAGATTCGCGGATGATATAGCAGTGTTAGCATCTAGTAAAGAGGAATTAAAATCAGCGCTGGACAAAATGGAGGCAATGTTGACAGAGGAATACGGAATGAGGGTGAATAAAAACAAAAGTAAAGTGTTAGTGAGCAGAGGGCGCGAGAGCAGAGCAAAAACGAAAGTACAAATTAATAATGAAAGATTGGAGGAAGTTAAAGACTTCGCTTATTTAGGAAGTAAAATAAATTGGGATGGAAGAAGCGATAAAGACATAAAACAAAGAATAGCGCAGAGTCGCTTAGCTTTTAATAAAAAGAAAGCACTTTTATGGTCGGGGGTAACTTAGAAACAAGGAAGAGATTTTTGAAAACGTATGTATGGAGCACGGCACTATACGGTTGCGAAACCTGGACGGTAGGGGAAGCAAGTAGGAAGAAATTAGAAGCTTTTGAGATGTGGTGTTACCGAATAATGATGAAGATACCGTGGACTGATAGGATTAGAAACGAAGAGGTATTAGAGAAAGTCGGCGAGAAAAGTAGTATGTGGAAAAACATAAAGAAGAGAAGAGATAGAATGGTAGGCCATTTGCTGAGACATGGGGGAATAGTCCGCGATATTTCTGAGGTAGAAATAGGAGTGAGAGGCAAAGGCAGAGGTAAAGGCAGAGGTAGGCCTAGATTAGACTACTGCTCGCAAATAGTAAGGGATGTAGGTTGTAGCACAATTAGCGAAATGCGTAGGTTAACATAAGATAGGAGAAGCTGGAGGTTAGCGTTCAACCAGTCTTAGGACTGATGACCTCATGATGATGATGACCTTTGACGATGCACTGCTACAATCCATTTTCTATTCCTCTCTAATTCGTAAGATTGTCCAGGAAAACGGTAACATTGTAATTCTGGATTTTGACCCTCTATATTTTCACAATTAACACATCACTTACGTCTTATTTGTTTGTTTTCATTTTATTTAGTAACAAACCTGTATTAAAATCCATTTATAACATATGACAGTGAGGCTTCGACCTACTCAAGGTTTAAAAAAACAAACACGAGATGGTGCAAAGGCTGTCTGCCAAGGATACTTTACTAGCATATAGTTCCAACTGAGACCTCTATATAAAATATTTTCACTAGTATCGGTGTATTACTTTTTTAGACATAATTAGAGTATGCAAAATGTACTTCCTTGGTAGTTACCTCCATATAAAGGTATTTTTTAGCAGCATGTTTATCACTTACCTACAATTTTATGTTGTTTAACATCTAAATGATTGCTAACCATTCCACAGATATGGGCACCCAAAGAATGTCCAAGGCAGGTCGTTTTTTTAGCATCTCCCCCTTGATCCATTATAAAAGCGTACAGCTTAGCTGTGCATTGTCCTACAAGTCTTGTATTAGATAAAGCTGAGACGTAACAGGGAAATCGTGTCAGAGTTTTCCAGTCCACTGTGAAAATGTTGTAGTCCGTTCTTGTCAGATAAGCTAAAATATTCAGTCATATCATATTCTGATATACGGGGATGGATAAAATCAAGGAACAATGGACAAAATCAAAACAATGGAAAAAATAATATGAACACCATGCAATATAATACATCTTGTTGCATGTTGGCAACACTGCTTACGTGTAAATAACGCGACGCGTATGTATTGCACAGTTTACGTGCCAAGTCTTGTAGGTTACATTTCAGTGTATTATACGTTTTATTTTGTGACGGTTAAAACAAGCGATCGGTGAAATGTGTGATCTCTCAGACTTCGAAAGAGGGCAAATCGTTGATGCTCGGTTAGCGGGAGCATCTGTAACGAAAGTAGCTCAACTGTTTAACGTTTCACAAGCGACAGTATCCACGTTAATGACAGCATACACAAAACATGGTATAACATCATCGAGGAAGAAGAATAGTGGGAAAAATCCAAAGTTAACTGACAGAGACCGACGAATATTAAAAATGATTGTGGTCCGACTACCACGGCAAAAGTAACAACAGAACTCAACACTCACTTGAGTAATACTGTTTCGACAAAGACAGTACGGTGGGAGCTCCACAAAGCTAACATTCATGGAAGGGTTGCAATTGCGAAACCCTTTATAATGGAAGCCAACGCTAAGCTGCGAAAGAACTGGTGCCACGATCATAAAACTTGAACACTTGATGATTGGAAGAATGTGGTATCGTCCGATGAATTATAGTTCACATTGTTCCCTACAAACGGCCGGGTTTATGTATGGAGAACCCCAAAACAAGCCTACGATCCAGACTGCCTGATTCCTGCAGTCAAGCATGGGGGAGGTTCCGTTATGATTTTGGCGGCTATATCGTGGTATTCAGCTGGTCCTCTCATTTACATCACTGGCCGGATTACTGCAAATAAATATCTCGACATCCTTAATGATGTAGTTCTTATTATGACTAGCATATTGCTGCCAAACACTGCCATATTTCAAGATGATAATGCGCCCATACACACAGCCAAAGAGGTTTAGTCTTTACGTGGTTTGAGGAGCATCAGAATATCATCAAACATCTTTCCTGGGCAGCACAATCACCAGACCTCAACATAATTGAACCGTTATGGGGAGTTTTAGAGCACAGTGAGGAGCAGATTTCCACCTCCAACATTATTGAAGCAATGGCGGCTGTTTTGATATAAGAATGGGACAACAGTCCATTGGAAACTATTCAGACACCCTACGAATCTATTCCACGAAGAATTGCAGCTGTTCTACAAGCAAATGGTGGCCCAACACTTTATTAATAAATAAATATTGTGTATATGTCAGGTGTTCGTATTATCATATTTTGTCCATCCCTAGGTATAAGCTAGTGAATTAGTAATAGTTCATAATTCTAATATGTAATCTAGTTAGTACATGATCTAAATGATATATATTTATACATTGTGATGCAATATGCGGAATAAACTAATTATTTTCTAATGTGAGCCACGAATTTGTCAGCTACCCTATTCATCCCCAAATCTTCCGTTAAAATTCGCTGAACTGAACTCCAAGTCACTCCAGACAGCTCTCCAACTTCGTCAATGGTCCGTCGTCGATCTTTCAGGTTGATTTCGCGAGTTTTTTCAACATTATCATCGGTTCGAGCCGTGGAAGGACGACCAGAGCGAGGTTTGTCATCAGTTGACATTTCACCTCTTTTGAATCGGGATAACTACTAAAATACTTGAGTTTTCCCAATGGCAACATCCTTGTAGGCCACTTTTTACATTTCAATAGTTTCTGTGCCAGTTTTCCAAGCAAGAAGCAAAACTTTATGGCGCGCGCTGTTAATGAGAATCAACTATTGCAAAAATTGACGAGGACACAAAACAACTGGTACTAAAAAATTCACACAAGCCGAATGGAACCTTCTTTAGCGACGACACTTAGCTAACTGGCTCGGGAATCGTAGCTCTATACGCTCCTAGCTGCAGAACTCAATACTACAAAAACACCCACCACAACATTAGTGGGGTACCCTTCTTTTGGGTACCCCCTCGTATTTATGTTCATAGCAAAATTAAATTCTTCGCTTTAAATAAATATTTTACTGTTTGATAACCAAATTCATATTTTTTAGATCACATGCTCATTTTGTAGATCAAATAATTTCATTTATAAATTAAGGACAGGATAGTAAAGATATAGTTAAGTATAGTTAACATAAAGTATGATGTAATTTAGTGCATCTTACCATTTCTTAAAGTTGTGATTGGCGATTTACTTTCTGTACCGTTAAATCCATGGATGATTATAACGTTCTTTTTCGATGGGTTAAATCCGGAGTATTTTAAGGAGAATTTATTCCTTACATCTATTCTTAGTCTTTTAGGTCCGGTATCGCTGAAAAGCGCGTATTTTTTTAAATGTAATTATGCGTCGTGGTCACATATTTATTATACTATACATTATATTAATACTACGTTACTAAATATTGGACTATATAATATTTGAACCCATAATAATATGTTCTTCTTTCATTTACTAACGATTAATAATTATGCTTTAATAAAAAGTATAGATTACAATTCACCACAATTAATTACAATTTATATTAGTATTATTTGTAATATTAAGTGGAATTAATAGGTGCAAATCCTTGTAGAATGTGTAATTAAAATAATTCATATATAACCTCATTTAACGTAGATATAATAAAAACTATCGAAAGAAATATTTGAGCTAATAGAAACTTCCAATGGAAAATGTTGCTTATCAACAGATACCAGAGGAAAAAATGGTTCTTCAACTTGAAAATGATATCTACTCATAACAAGAACAAAAATTCTTTGATTGGTATTGCATTGCATTATTGTATTTAAAATGGTATTGTCTAGCGTAAACGAAAAGAAAAATCATGAAACTAATAAGAACCAACAGATTTACAGTGACAAACCCCTGAATTAGCATTTGGTATATAAACTGTAATTGAAATTCCCTAAAATAAGTAAATAGCTATCTTCATCCAATAATAAAGATCACATGGTGCCTCCAAAAGTAAGAAAAAGTCACAGGGGGCTAGGTCGGGAGAGTAATTGAGGGCGCGAAACCATTATCACGCAGTTTTTTTGTCAAAAACTGGTTGATTTTCAACACTGTGTGACAGGTGCGTTGTCATGATCAAGAAACCAATCCCCCGATCTCTACAACTTAGGTCGTTTTTTTTTTCACTGCCTCACGCAATAGCTTTACCATTTCCAATTAGTAATTTTGGTTTACTCTGGTGCCCTGAGGAAAAACAAACCATCATGTACTTCACATTTGGTTTCACTTGCCGTGCTCTTTTGGTCTGAGTGATGAAGATGTCTTCCATTGGCTGGACTGTTGTTTTATTTAGGAGTCACAGTCGTAACACCAAGATTCATCTCCGGTGATGACTTTTCACAAAAATCAGGGTCACTCTGTGCCTGTTCATTCAATTCCTGGCACACTCTCAGATGGTTATCTCTCTCTGATCATCGGAAAGCAGTCGTGGAACAAACTTTGCCACAACGCGTCTCATGTTCAAATCTTCTGTTAGGATTCTTTGGCATGAACTCTAGAAAATTCAAGTTATTTTCTCCCATTCATTGATAGCTCTGCGATGATCAAACAATGGCAACGCGCATTTTCTAAGTGTTTTCTTCTGTTCTGGAGGTTGAGGGGCGACACAAGTCGCTCCCAAATCATTGGAATTGTATATGGTGCTTTTCTTTTAACAGGAAGCAGAATTTGATATTGAGAAGTTTAAAGCCCCCTTAAAGTTTGTCATCGCAAAATCGCCGATGATGTTGGGACGGTCGAACAGCAGGAGTATCTAGTAAACGTATCTAGCGGGAGAAAGTACTACCAACTTACATGTCTACAGAAAATTATTGTCGTTTTCTTATACTTCCTCGCACATTGCACGTGGTTTAGTTTTAAATTATATAAAAAAATTTCTTTTAAACCTCGTCACATGTTAGATATCTCTGACCAAATACGCCGCTAAATAAATGCAGTATTGTCAGTTTAGTGTGACAATTTCCCACAATTGGGCACAAATTATACAAGCGACAGATTTTTTTTATGACTCTAAAAATACACTTTTGCATCTTGTTCTTTTCAGGAGAAAATATCACGCATATGAAATATGTTGGACTTAATTTGTTTTATAGAAGCTCTCCTGTGAATGAGCTCAAGCAACTACAAAAAGGTATTAGTAAATAGTTAGTCTAACACATAATGTAATACCATTACTATGATAATAAATATATTGTTTAGTACAGTGTTTTTACTAGTTTTTTGTTAGAAAATTTGAACATTTTTAAACTATGATTTAAAAATATGTAAATATGTAGGAACAATTATGAGAATTATACATTATTTGGTTTAACTAGAATTGTGTAGTATGGTATTGCTGCAAACAGTGTTATGATGAACTCATGATTGGGAATAATCGGCGTAACTTATTAATTTCTAAATGTTGATTGTGTTAGGTTATTCTAGGATGTTTCAAATATTCAAAAATATTTTTGTAGTCCCATATTTTTCCCCGACAAAATTCAAGAAAACTAAGTTTTACTTACTGTGTATACATATAAAATTTTATATCCGTATCTGGACATTCGTATGTCTTTTTTAAGATGCACCTCCAGTAGGCTATATCCCACACATTCCAAATGCCACTATAACTTTCTGAAATATAAATTAAATATCATCATATAAATTTAAAGACTTCACTTATTTAGGAATTAAAGAAATTGGGATGGAAGAAGCGATAAAGATATAAAACAAAGAATAGCGCAGGGTCGAATAGCTTTTAACAAAAAGAAAGCACTTTTATGCTCGGGGGTAATAAACTTAGAAACAAGGAAGAGATTTTTGAAAACATATGTATGGAGCACGGCACTTTACGGCTGCGAAACCTGGACGGTAGGGGAAGCAAGTAGGAAGAAATTAGAAGCTTTTGAGATGCGGTGTTACCGAAGAATGATGAAAATACCGTGGACTGATAGGGTTAGAAACGAAGAAGTATTAGAGAAAGTCGGCGAGAAGAGAAGTATGTGGAAAAACATAAAGAAGAGAAGAGATAGAATGGTAGGCCACTTGCTGAGACATGGGGGAATAGTCCGCGATATTTTGGAGGCAGAAGTAGAAGTGAAGAAAGGCAGAGGTAGGCCTAGATTAGACTACTGCTCGCAAATAGTAAGGGATATAGGTTGTAGCACAATTAGCGAAATGCGTAGGTTAGCACAAGATAGGAGAAGCTGGAGGTTAGCGTCCAACCAGTCTTAGGACTGATGACCTCATGATGATGATATAAATATAACAAAACTGGTCTTTTTATTAGAATAAATTTAGAACTGTACAAGATTTATAAATTTATGAAAATATTACACTGCCTGTTATTAAAAAAAAAATTATATAATTGGTTATTTTTTATACAAGGCATCCTGAAATATTTCAGGACGCCTTGTATAAAAAATCTTGGACGTCAGATGAAATACTTCATCTGTTTGTTGAATATCTCGAAAAATGGTAATGGTAAATGGGCGCGCGTATGTATTTGTTAGACATCTTGAATATTTAGTTACAATCGATCGTTTTACCGCTGAGCAACGTGCCATGTGTGTCAGAAGCTTTTAGGAGAACCATAGATCTCTCATAATAGTTCATGTATATTTTGCGCACTACATCCTTCACAACATTAATCAATCTCCTTCAGCAAAACTAATCAAATTTGAGAGAGAAAGCATTAACATTAATAAATAACCAACGGGAACCAAAATTTTGCTGAATCTAATGAGGACATATGGTATGAACAAGATGGGGCTACAGCCCATACTACAGATTTATGAATGAAAGCCGTTAGAGCGATATTTACTGGAAAAGTGATCTCCAAGCGGGGGGGGGGGGGGGGGGGCATTAATTGGCCGCCAAACAGTCCCGATTTAACACCGATATTTATATTATCTTTATAAATTTAGATTTAGATATCTACTTGTGGGGTTATTTGAAATTGAAGATGTGCATTGATGTTCCTAGAACTTTGCGTCAGTTAGCAAAGCCAGAATACGTGAGGAAATTCAGAGAATTGAGTCAGCAATATGTCTGAGAGTTATTGCAAATTTTAGGTCTCACCTTAAGGAGGTATCACGTCATGAAGGCTGGTACCTCGACGATGTTATTTTTCATATATAACTTTCCCTACATTATAAATTTAAACAAAAATAGTGAATGTAAATATCTTTTTTTAATAACCAAGTTTTATTCACCCAAAAAGAGGAAAACATTCCATGATACCTATTTATGAGCATTCGTATACAATTATTAAGAGATATGGTATTATAAAATTTAAAAATGAAAAAAAAAAATGCGCCAACGTTAAGCTGATGTAGCAATTAAATAAATATTAGTAATACTAGAGGAATATTTTACAAGTATTACAATTATAAATAATAATATAATTTATAATTCAAGTGTAGTTTACCATTTAATAATTGTTTCTTGTGCGAAATACAGTATTATAATAATAAAATATGATTAAAATAACAGTACAGCTTGTCAAGAATAGGAACAAGCTTCAAAACTGCGATATTGGACCGTCTACGAGATGCGCAGTAAATAGCCTGGTCTTTGCTCAGGCGAGAATGTAATGCAATGAAAAAATATGCATATGCATGCATGCGAATGAAATTTTATTATTACTAAAACAATTACTATTATTTCCAGGGGCGTAGCCTGTGAATCTAGGGATGTGATAAAAATTTTATTAGAGGAAGAGGTATAGTCAGATGTATGGTAGGCCATATGAAAATAGTAAAATTAAAAAAAAGACACTAACCTAAAATGATTATGCCGAGGTATATATCCTAATTTTTAAAATGAAGATCAATTGTTCGGTTTTTGTTTATCCAGCGAAAACGTCTATCGCTGTTTCTTCAAATGTTGGAGACGATCTCATATCTTCTAACAAAGCACTTTCAATATTTATTAATGCTAAAGCTGGCAGTCTTTCTTACTTTTGAGAATTTCGCGCAGATAAGTCTTTATTCTCTTTAAACATGAAAATGATCTTTCCGCGGAACTGCTTGTGACAGGAATAGAGAAAATTAAACGACACAATTTTGATGACTCCGAGAAAACAGAAGATAATTGAAGGGGCATAATATATTGGTGAAGCTCAAACACAGTGCCCTTTTTCATATCGGGATCACTGTAAATCACAAGTTTACTTTTTAAACGATTTGCGTTAAATAATATTCCATATGTATCTACTAAAGAAGAAAAAAAGTTCGTCAGGAAAACGTTTCACGAATGAAGTAAATTGTGTGTAATCTAGATTTAAGAATTTCAGTTTATAAATTTCACTAAACCGTTCACTAATGTTCAAAGTAATAATGTCCAAAATTTCATAAAACAATCGTTCGTATTTGCTTTTCTTATCTTCTTCAGGAATTAAATTCAAACGCATTCTTTTACTTGGTGGTTGATTTTCTAACACAAATCTGTCCATACGGTCCCAAGTGTCGTTAAACTCGTATCTCATTTTTTGAATATGTGATTTGAAATCTTTTTATTGCAGTAACTAATACCTGATACTTTTGTTTGTAAAATTTTAAACAGACTCTCGGAATGTGGAAATATTGCAGAAAACACTGCTAAGAAAAAATTAAAATCAAAGTCACGTAATAAAGTTTACTAACCTAAATAACGGTTTCTCGATCCCATTCCTCATTTTCGTTTTCCACAATTACCTGAAGCAGCGCTTCCAAATCTTCCTTATGTTATGGCGACAGTCGCTAAGATGCGTTCACATAATCGCATAACTGAGTCCGGAAATAACGACAACACCCACTCGACGTTCCACTGTTGACTGCGTAAGATCACTGACCTTTTTGTCTATCTAACGCGTAGATTGGATGTAACGCGGACCATCGCATTTCAGTGCGGCAGCAAGTAACGCGGGAGTCCAATAATTTCGGGCGCCTTCACGGCCGATTTGAAATAAAAAAGTTGATGGTAGCGTCTAAAGTAAATAATGTATGTTTGTGGTCGGTTTAAGATAATTAAAAAATTGTAATAATTGAATAAATCGATCGAACTTTTAAATAACACTAATTTTCCAATTTTTTAAGGGATGCGATGCATCACTCGCATCCATGTACGCTACGCCTCTGATTATTTCATAGTTTATAGGCGTAAAGTGTTACGAGATACAGCAGGTAACTTTTCTAAATATTTTCAAAAATTAAAGGATGCTATATAGTTTTTGTGTTTATTAGATATGTATATACTATTAGATACTATTAGGTACCTACCTATATTTAAAAATTGTTTTTACAACTGATTAAATCTTCGTTGATCAACAAATGATCGCTTTTCACTCGACTTGCTTTAGGCACTTTAAAAATATTTGAAGCTATTGTACTTCTATTGACAAAAGGCAGGTTTTAATACAATAAGATTTTAAGCAGTGTGTATTATACTGTTTAGGAACATTAATAGTTGATATACAAAAATAAATAAACTTACCCCGAAAAAAACAAAGGATAATAACACCGAATACAAAACAATATAACTTCATTTTTTATCATTACCATTAATTATACATAACCAACATGTTTAAAACGCCGTGAAAAAACATTTGTGTTGTTAATTTCCCATGACTATCAAATGTATTTAACACGATCATAATTCAATGATGAACACCATAATAATGAAGGAATACCGAATATCTTGTGAAAGGAAACAGTTAACTTGATCTAGTGAACTACTAAGCAGGTAAAATAAATGGAGGATGGTAAAATATGCGAGAGGAAAGATTGTTACGTGTAGAATAACCGTTATAATAATATCAGCAAGTAAGTAAAACAAATTTTGTTTTGGTTGTCTATTACTACAATATTTGTATCAATACACTTTGATATAATATACTGGCCGGCATTAACCGAAAAATGAAATTTATATTCATATTCTCCACTATATACTTACGTTATTATAAGCTAGAGAGAGGCATTCTCTCTGTATATCAAAATCGACGTCTTAATAAATTGATATAACATAAATGAATAACAAAAGTCCATGAATTTGAAGATAAACTTACTCACGAAGTGTTCTTAGGGTTCATTCAAAGAGCAGCACTAGACCAACGCTACGAGGGGATACCCAAACGAAACCGGGGACTGATGTTGTGGTGGGCGGAGTTTTTGTAGTGTTGCATTCTTCCGCGAGAAGCGTATAAAGCTACCATTCCCGAGTTAGTAAACCAAGAATCGTCGCTAAAGAAGGTTTCGTTTGGCTTCTGTGAATTTTTTAGTGAGAGTTATTTTGTGTGCTCCTCGTTTTCTGGTTCTCGTGAACAGCGCGCGTGTCTCAGGGGTTTTCCCGTTTCAAAAGAGGTGAAATGTCAATTGATGACACACCTCGCTCTGGTCGTCTTTCCACGGCTCGAACCGATGAAAATGTTGAAAAAATTCACTAAATTATCCTGGAAGATAAACGGCGGACCATTGACGAAATTGTGGAAATTTTTGGTCAAAAATTGGCGCACAGACAGGGCTGTGTGAGTAGCGGCGTTATCGTAGTAGAAAAATCGGTTGCTCGACTGCCACAAATCAGGCCTCTTCTTTTTCAAAACTTCCACGTATAAAGCCTGGTTAACTGTCTGACCCTGTGGAGTAAACTCTGAATGAAGAACTCCTATCACATCGGGGAATAAAAACGACGAACACATAAAACAACTCTCGAAGTCGAACGGAACTTTCTTTAGCGAGGAAACTTGGCTCAATGACTCGGGAATGGTAGCTCTATACGCTCCCAGCGGCAGAAAGCGATACTACAAAAACTCCACCCACCAGAACATCAGTTCTGTTTCTTTTGGGTACCCCCTCGTACTAGTAATTTTTCGACACTCCAACGCATTGGTTATCAACGAATGCACTTCATTAGCAGAAATAAGCAGTTTAAGAGAACACTTTCTTCCACATTATTAGGATGCTGGATGTAGTATTTAGATTTAGTATCCTTCTGCCACATATTAGGTAAGGAAGTTATAATTATATTATTTATAATATATACCATATACCCAAATATAATACACAAGTACATACAAGTATACCATTATTTAATTCTTCCGTACATGTATTCCATCAGTTGTTTTGTCCACATGGGCGTTTACACCTAAAGTATCATTTTTTATGTGTGAGGTAAAGGAAGTATAAATCATGGATAAAGAATGTAGACAATTCTAAAGAGTAACTTTTTTTACTAACACACTTATTTAATACCAAAAAAAAAAAAAAAATCTAAAACTTTGATGTTTTATTGATTCTGATAACAGTATAATAACATCTTCGTATAACAGAGTATAAAACTCTAGTTGGCATTTGTGGAGTAATGCTGTTAACAGCTTCACATGTCTGTTAGTATAGTTAATTAGTGTTTTAACAACCCATAGTAGGTTTTAACCGGTAATTAGTATTGGTATTTGAACTGATTCAAAATCAGTTGTTCTCTCTATTCGATTTGAACCATATTATCAAGTAATAGTTGTCTAATAAACGACAGAAAAGTTGGAAAAGGTAACAGATAAGGAAAAACATATATGTCAAACTCAATTAACCAGTATACACAACTGCAGCATTCTTTACCATCAAATCTACCTCATCTAGCTTGCAAAGAGGTAACAAGATTTTCATCAGTAAATATTACCAGGTTGAGGTTAAATGATCGAGATTGATTTCCAGAATATCTAAATAAATATAATTTTTAATTGTCGACACCATATCGGACTGAGTACGACAGACATTATAAAGGAACAATCGCTTTAAATAACCCCCTTCCAACTAATATCCATTTACTACTTTCCTTAAACAATATAATGATACATCGAACCTTATATATGTTTTTAAGGAATATAGAGTTAAAAATACAATAGTACAGTCAGCCTAGAAGTCGTATTCCCATGATTCATATTATGGCTCCTCTACACGTTGGCCAATGCGTTGGCCAACATGCTGGCCAACACGCTGGCAAGGACATTTGAATACCTGTCCACACGTTGGAAGAACGTTCAGTTTGTTTCGACGCAGGCCAATATGAACAACAACATGGACGTCATGAGAGTAGCAGCTGCTGCTGTTTATTCATTAAATACTACCTTTATTTTTAATATTTAATAGTATTAGTAGTAATTAAATAATAGTTTATTTATTAAATAATTAAAATATCTCCCTACTATCCCTGCGGCAGCTGTTCACGTACTAGGCCAGTGCCGCCAACGTGTGGACGTGACCAACGTCCAACGTCCGCCAGCGCCAAGCCACCGTCCTTTGAGGTGTCTTGAAAAACCGACACCACGACGGATCGGTCGCCAACGCTTGGGCCAGCTCTGCCAATGCTGCCAATACGACAAATAGTCCCCTCTACACACTGGCCAATAAGCATTGGCCAGCGTGTTGGCCAACGTGTAGAGGAGCCTTTACCTATTCCAGTGATACCATGTGTCTACCTATCTGTGTTTAATGCTCGGACTGATCCCTTAGGCACGAAAAATGTTGTACCTAGATATTACTTATCTCCTTCCATAATCGAGATTAGAGTTAAGTTAATAGTAATGACTTTTCTCTATAAACTTTTCCGAAAGGAAGGTTTATTTTTAAAAGTATGCCTGTACAACGTTTTTGGTATAGAGAAAATCCAGCAGTACCTATTATATTTGGCGATCGTGCTAACCAGAATAATATTGAATGACTGCCAATCTATTTTCGTGAGAATCAATTGGATAAATTAAATATCCACGAAAAGCTCTAGAATTATGAGCTGTATCACCGTCTTGTTAGTATCAACAATTCTGCATATCAGTGAGCGGTAAGTTATTTAGGGCGTCTTTAAGATAAGTGCCAAGTAAGTGCTGATAGCGTTGGGTAGTTAACAAATTATGATAAACAAAAGAGCCTATAATTGGTGTATCAAAAATTTGAACCCACACATTACAACCAAAATGGTGTTGATATCTAGCCTTTATAGCTTTTATAAGGAAAATGTTCATCTTTTTGACACTTCCTGGTATTCCGTAATGGCCTAAGCAAATTCTACATTTATAAGGATGGAACCGATGTTTTCATAAAATAAAATCGGTTGTGGATTTCGCTATCCCAATAGTTGTTTGAATTTCTCAAGTCAATATAGGATGTCTCAGTTGGAACTATAGGATTTGAATTGCGCCCCGTTTGTGTTGTGTCAAAGATAGGGCGTCAATATTTAACAACTGTCATCTACAGATTAATAAGACGCCAACATGCCTATGATAGCATTACCAGCTTTATTTCAAAGAAGTATGGTCCAATTACTACTCCACCACTCCAAAATGTGCACCAAACCGTTCATCTCTGTGGATGCATTTTCTTTTCCGCGAACAGAATGTGGATTTTCAGCACCCCAAATTCGACAATTTTGTTTACTGACGTATCGTCAATATGAAAATGTGCGTCATCGTTGAACAAGATTTTGTTGCAGAAATCAGCTTCACCGTATTCCTTTTTTAAGGTCCAATTAACAAAATTCGATGCGTGGTGGCTCTTAACAGATCCAATTGTTGTGCACGACGTCGAACTGATTGATGTGTTCGGATAATCCCGTACAGTTTCTCTCACTGCAGCAATATTTTCATCTGACCGACCACGACGAGGACGTATTGGGGTGGCTTTATCATTAATAGAACCTGTCAAATTTCTTCATAGAATTACGAACTGTGTAGGTGCTTCATTTTGTTGTAATTTTGTGCGAAATAATTAAAAACGAAAAACAATTATATATGATATTGTATATTTATACTCATACATATATACACCCCATGTTCGTGTACCCATACATATAGCTACATATGTATGTAAGGGTATAAGTTTATTTATTTATTTATTTATTTATTTACCAGTAAAATTTACATATAGTTATATAACATAACAGTAAATTATCGCAGAGATAAACACAGTTATCTGTTCGCGACACCAGTTTGCTTAAAACTAATAAAAATAATAATAATCTAAACTAAAACTATGACCCTTATGGTCGCAACATAGACTAAAAATTTTTATTTTTATTTTCCATACAAATTACAATAAACAATTGAAATATTGAATAAATACTTTTATGTATTACTTTTGATCCATCTTTTCAAAATTGATTTATAATTCTTAGTATTGATAACCTTTAATTCATTTGGAAGATCATTATATACCTTAACTGCTTTAATATAACTATTTTTATTACTTATAGCTTTGTGACTAATCGGTAACTGTATACATTTGTTTCTAGTTTTACTACTTGAGTTAATATATTTATTCTTCAGTAGCTCGTAGTGATAGACAAGGGATTCATACTCAAATAATTGCCTTATATTCATTGGGTTATCATCAGTTGTAAATTGATTCTTATTTATAATTTTTAAAATTCTATTTTGTAACGATTGTAGTAAATTCAAAGTATTCGAATATGCACCTCCCCAGGCAGTAATGCCATAACTTATAATACTATGAAAGAGTGTATAATACAACATTCTCAATGTTCTAGTATCCATGTAACTTTTCAATTTTCTTAAAATAAAAATTAAATATTTTGTCTTATTAATTATATATTGTATATGTTGTAACCATGTCATATTATAATCGAAGATTATACCTAAATATTTTGAGTTTTGAACTCTATTTAAATTGTTTCCATTAATACTTATATTTATTTCTTTTGGAACACTGTTACAGTAATTTCCAAAAGTCATGAATACTGTTTTATTAACATTCAAAGATAGTTTATTTAGTGTTAGCCATATATATATTTTGTGCAGGTATTGATTCATTTTTGTTTCCACCCCAGACCATGTATTCTCAGTAGATATTATCACTGTATCATCTGCATATGAGACTATTGAATTATCTGGCATTTCCTTTAAGAGATCATTAACATATACAATAAATAGTAACGGGCCTAAAACTGTACCTTGAGGTACTCCTGTCGTTAATATTATACTTTCGCTTTTACAATTATTAATCTTTACACTTTGGTGTCTATTTTCTAAGTAACTAGTGACCAGTTTGTTTGCTGTTCCTCTAATTCCATAGTTATATAATTTATCTAATAAAATTCTATGATTGACTGTATCAAACGCTTTAGCAAGGTCAAGAAAAGTAACTGCAATCGGTTTGCTCTTATCTAAATTTTCATAAATCAATTTTGTAATTAACGTAATTGCATCTTTGGTTCCTTTATTTTTCACAAAACCAAACTGTTTATTTGATATTATATTACACATGTCAAAAAAATTCCAAAATCTAGTGTATATAACTTTTTCAAATATTTTGGCTAAATTAGAGATTAATGATATAGGTCTATAATTTGATGCTGATTTTTTACTACCAGCCTTGTGTATTGGTATTATTTCAGCTTCCTTTAGTTTATTTGGCCAAACAGATTGTTGAATACTCAAATTAATTATATAGACAATCGGCTCAATAATATATTTTTTCAATGCTTTGAGTGTCTTTGAATTTATGTTGTCAACTCCTCCGTTTGTTAGCTTCATTTCTTCAATTATTTTATTTACTTCTGTAAAATTGGTTGGATATATAAAGATTGATTTTTGATTCATTTTTGGCAATTGAATTCTTTCATTATTTGATTGTTAGATATTATCACTCAATTTTTTACCCATGGTAAAGTATTCATTCATATATTTAACTATTTTTTTGTCGTCAGTTATTAGTTACAATATTATATCCAAATATGCATTTATTGGACACAGACCCCGAAGAAATTGGGGAAAACCCCAACACTTTTTTATATGTACGTGAATAATTTTAAGTGCCAATGTTCCCATTTCTTCCATTAGTTATATAAATGCTATAGATCCGCCCCTGTATGCGGGGGAGAGGTAGTAGTTCGGCGCAAGACACTGGATTCCCGGTCAATACTCCACCGACGAATAACTGAAACCGAACGAGTAGAATTTCATCATTATGGGACGGTTGACTTACTGAAGCGCTCTTTTGGGATGTAAGAGAAGGAATATTAAGGGACACATGTGCGGTTAGTGGACAAAGTTGATTTAAACTGTTATTTTTCTAAAATATCAGAAATGTTAATGTGCGTTTAATGATCATTAGTTAAGGGGTCATTGAAAGTTAGCGAAATGCGACTATTATAACATCGTTATATAGTGTAACCCTTGCGTTAAAAGACGTGATATGGGATTCCAATAGAGAGGAATTATGAAGAAAAGAGCACCCCGATCTTTTTTTATTTGGATTTTGTTTATTATTGGTAAGTTCAATAACCTTTATGTTCTAATATACTGTGTAGGATCTCGGTATGAGTTAACCTCACTTTCTGTTGCATTACACATTGAGTGCAGTTTATTGTAGGACGTCCTAAGCACAGAAATGTATTACATACATACATATGTTTATATATTTATTTTATTAATGACATTTTTATTCTTCATGATTTTGCTCACTCTTCATCATTTTACATGATTTCACATGATTATTTTCTTTAAATTGAGATCATATACCTACATACATGTACTTATTATGTTTGTTGTAGCAGTACATTTTCCATACCATTATCCTATTACAGCGTTTATACTATTCAAATTTTTTTTCGACGTAATAAATACCTAAAATGTTAAAATTGTAATAAAATGAACATTCCAAATATCTCGGAACATTAATGTTGCACTTAGGACTAATGTGTCATACATTCTATGGTAGGCCCTGATATTACATGCATACTGTACTCATTTCATCAATTTAACTTTTCGGTTTATTAAATAAAAAAAAAAGAAGTTCCAATTAGTTATTTTACTCATTTTCGACTGTAAAAGGCGTCACAAGTTATTTCAGGCTTTAACTTTTTATTGCACAAGTAATGATGCTACAAAAGTTGAAACATCGGGTTACAACTACTTAACCACTTTATGTACTTCAGTTTTAACGACGTTAATGTGTGAACTAATTAATATTCTATAATCAAAACGGAGCCAACTCTGATCCTAAATCTGAGAATATGTACTATTTATTTCATCGCTATTTGCCAAATAATTTCAAACAAAACTTTCTTATCTTGCCGATAAACGGAACAGTCTACCTGAGCCTAGCCATAAAAACAGGCAACGATATGAGATAAGAGCCGTTTGGGATTTTTTTTTGGCAAATAGTGATGAAATAAAATATACCAGTTTCTTGTGTTGTTAAAATTTTAAACTTGGTTGGTAAAAAAAATTAATTACGGTCATAAATGTTCCTAAAAAAAGTTCATGCTCCGTTTTTGCTTGTCATGCAAAGCATATTTCTGCTTTCTTAGAAAGTACGCATATTTTTGTAAAATATTATGAGGCGTAAATATAATTTCGAAGCTAAATCGAGAACTAAATTTGAAGTGTGTTTCTATCAATTAAAAAGGTACCGAGGTAAGTACCAAGTGTATGTGTTTGCTATAGAATCATAAGATATGAACACAAACACGTATGTACACATTTATGATTTAGAAAAAAATCTAATAAATTCTCAATTTATTTTGATGGAAACAACATTAATAATAGTAATGACCGCACCCTAATGCTATTATAATCGAAATAGTTTGATGGGTATACACTGCTTTCGTAATGTAATGAATAAATTAGTTAAAAATTCCAGGAATAACTTTTGAGAAAAACTATCAGACTCGTCAAATTTTATTTTCAGTTGCGAATTTTTTAAAATACACTTAATGCATACAGGGTAATCGTATACGATATATGATCAGTTTTTTTAATGGCAACACCCTTTTTTAATAAGGAATGTGAAAAATTTAATGAATGTGTAATAATTACATTAGCGTGAGTATAGATTAGATAAAAAAAGTAAGAAAAATGACTGCAATTTCAAAATTTGACTTTGCAATTTGAATTTGAAAACTGAATTTAATGGAAATAATTATTTTAAAAAATCAACTAAATTAACTGTTCAAATTGTGCACCGTAGGCGCTGTAGGCAGACTGAGGGCAGCCTTAGCGACCGATAAGGTTTTTTGTTGCTGCCAGATAAAAACATTAAATCGTATCGAGAATCCCCGACGAATGATGGAGTATCACATTCAAAATTCTCAGAAAATAAATGTGTGGTGCGGCATAATCGACCGAAGTATTCTCGGTCTGTATTTCTTTGACGTGAACCTAACTGGTGGAAGATATTTGGATTTCCTTTCAGACTACCTTATTCCTGCAGTGCACTTATAACTTTATATTCAGATGCAGAGAAACCTGATCTTCCGAGAAATTACTTTTTCTTTCAATAATACCGTGCACGTCCCCATTATTCAGCACCTGTCTGCGCTTATTTAGATGAGATGTTCCCGAATCGTTCGATAGGGGGAAGGGAACCGATCGAGTGGCCAGGCAGATCACCAGATTTGACACCACTAGATTAATTTTTCTGGGGATACTTAAAAAGCAAAGTATGCCGTTACTAGGCCGGAGAACTTAGAAGATTTAAAAGCCACAATTTTGCACGAAATACAACGTATGCCTCCTGGAGTTATTGATAATGACAGGCAGCCAACGATGCACAATTTGAACATTTGTTTTGGTTGATTTTTTAAATAACCAATGCGCCATTAAATTTAGGATTTTAAAATTGCAAAATTATTTTTCTTCATTTTTGTATTTATAATTATTACCGTAGCATATGTAAAAAATGTGCTCTCCCACATTCCGTAATAGAAAGGGTGTCGTTATTAAAAAAAATATATCGATGAAGTCGTATCTCCTACACGAATCACCCTGTGTGTATTAATTATATATTAAATAAGCGCAATTAAAAATAAAAGTTGACGGGTCTCAAAGTTTCCTGCAAAAGTTATTGCTTGAATTTTTAACGAATTTATTCATTAGTTTACGAAATACACATTGCATACCTGTATACAACTTATAATGTAATGTAAGTTGCTTGCATTTTTATGATATACATATATTTATACAATAATTGCATGATATATTTACACCTTGCTGTTTAGATATTAAATATTACAACACGAAAACCAATGTTTTTTCCTTTTCCACATAACCCAGAAATTGTGTTTGTGGCTTATATTCGTAATATAAATAATGAATTTGTATTTATTTTATTTACTTGGTTTGTTACAATCATATATTTATAATTAATATTATTGTGAACAATTGTATTTATCATAATATTCATATTTTGATTAAATATGAAGTTTATAAACTTCACTTTAATGATCGTAACATAATTTTGATTGATGCGACGATAATAAACCGTTTTGTTATTAGATGGTTAGATTGTTAGATGGTATAATTTAGATTTTTAATGAGAACTTCACCTATTATTTAAATTTTATAAATCACTGTATAAGTGTGTCTGACATTTAATAAAAACATGTACCCTATGAAAAAAGACAGTATAAAAGACAGAAAATTTCAATATATATATATATATATATATATATATATATATATATATATATATATATATATATATATATATATATATATATACATTCGTATAAAATTAATACATTCAATTTATATCGATTTTCAATTTATTTTAGTACATAGTGGATGATAAAATGAAAATGAGTTACGAGATCTGTGAATCAATAGTCAATGACCAATTGTCAATAGCCTGTGAAAGAAGTGCTGGTAGGCCATGTCGTGCGCATCTCCAATGCACATTAGAACTACATATACTTTTACGTGATTGAGTTATGGCAGAATTTTGGTATTATCATTAGAGCTGTCCATTTGTCCACATGGCGGTGCATGTGGACAGCATAACAGTAAATTTATATATCGAGGGCTTCATAACATAGGGGCATATCTGCAATTTTTACGAAATTTAGTATTTTAGGCGTATGGTATATATGAACCTCCTCTATGTTTTGGTGTGCGAAAAAGTGGCGTTTCTCAGTTGTCAATAGTTGTTGAGATATATAGAGAAATATAAAGGCGTAGTAACATTATACCTATTTCAATTTGAAACATATACATATATGGGTATTCATGGGATGATGGATATACATATATATGGGATGAGACCAATGGCTAGAGAGGTTCCAATGAGATACCCACTTGCATCTATCTGTTTATCGAGAAATATGTGCCCTACGCGATTAAACATGTTACACTTTTTTCTGATAACTGCCCTTGACAAAATCGAAATTGCATTGTTGCTGCGATGCTTTATCAGCCTCTCGTTACACATCCGTCGTTCGAAATAATTGAAATAAAATTTTTAGAAGCTGGACATATACACACGACATACTAAAATCTCAGTTCCAAGTGATTGGTTTAACATTATCCGATTGGATAAAAAATGGAGAACCGTATAAAGACATCCACTTTCATTCAATGACTTTAGAGATTATAAGAGTTACCGCGAAAAAGCCGTGCCTAATTGTTGTGTAGCTAACGATTGGGAAATTAAATTGGAAAAATGTGCGATCCATTAAATTTGATAAGGGAATACCCCACACCTTGTTATATAAAAATGAACATTGGAATAACAATTATCACCAACTGAATATGCTTCCAAGGAAGGTAGGACGTCCATCTGTGTTAACAGTTGAGAAAATCGAAGACTACTCGTATATATCTTTCCCGTATACAACCCTCTTGAGTATAGATAAAAGTAAATATGACAATTTGCAGGAACTTTGCAATCAGGGGGTAATACCACCCATATTTCATGTGTTTTACAGAAACTTGCCACGTTTTAATAGTGAAGAATTTTCAGATGAAGAAATTTCTTTAGCCGTGTTGAGAGACGAAATAAGGTTAAAATTACGCAGTAGCCGCAAAATTTAGTTTAACTTTATTTCTATTATATTTCTTAACAAATAAATCAGTTATTTTTCAATTATTGTTTCTTTTCCAAAAATGTATCAACAATGTTAAAAGGCGTATCAACAATTACTTATATACGCCCATTACTGGTATTGCTACAAATGGATGAATCTACTGTTTCTAACTCTTCTAGAACTTGAAAAAAATTATGAATGTTGATCTAAACTAGTAATATATATGTTTCACATATTAAATTTCAAAAACTTTTATACTAACTAGAATTTTTAAAACTTTTTTTTTCTGTTCCTGTAAAATTTATATTTGACTGATACGCCCCTATATTATGAAGTCCTCCATATGTAATATTTACAACGAACAAAATAACAGGTTGTTACATACAATTACATAAGTAGGATATGGGCATTTCCACAACATCCAGCTTATTTCGCTCTCTGTGATAATGATCCATTTGAAATATATGAGACCCGTCCATTGAGTCTACGAAACAAGGAATTAATGGTAAAACTAGTTCTAATCCTTCCATCAGTGCTACTGATGTCTCGGTCGCACTCACATGGGAACGTTTTCCACTCTGGCAGATAGTGATGGAATTTTGTTCTGACTTTTTATATTACATATCCTACATAATATTTTATTTATTCTGTCAAAATTCCAAAACCAATAAAATAACAAAAAAGGTGTTTTCTTTTTTTTTTTTATATTTATAGCGTTCTATCAACATTGAGGAGGGCGGAAAATGTTCTGGCAATAATTTTTATAAATAGGGAATACGATTAAAAGTAATCTGAAATTTCATGACTATTACTTTAAATACATTGAATCTTATTTCTCCACCCGCTTTCTAATTTTAGGGTGGTATACCCCAGCCGCAGGGGGCTGCCAGAATTGACTTTTATTGTTCAACAGGTATATAAGATTTAGTGTATACATTTTCATGACTGTTGAAAAAACAACTCGTTGCTGGCTCTTGGTCTATAAGTAAATAATAGCCTTCAACAGTTCAGTAGGATTAACAGCCTTATTATATTCTAAATGGAAGGGGTCGGGCTTCGGTGGATGGCAATGGTTACATTTGAAAGTGGAACAGATATTACAACCACTCAAATTTAAGGGTTAACATTATCGTAATAAGCTAAAAAAGGGCTTTTCTTACTATTTTTTTTTAAATGGAAAAAAGGCTATAAGATAATAATATTTAAGGAATTTAGGCATATATTTAAGTATAATATAAAAAATTATTATCAAAAAATATTCAAAAATGGCGACACTGGGGCCACTCTCGAGATATGTCGAATTTGAGGCGCTCTACGGCACGCAGTGTAACTGGTGCAAATTTGAATGTGGAAAATAATTCACTTCTACATGTTTATAGCTAGTGATATATTGATAATCACACAAGAATGTTGATTTTTGTGTGATTAGCACGTCATTTGTTAGTAAATAATGTTTAAATTAACTTATCGAAAATTTCGTACGTATTTCACTTGAAAATGTTATTTTAAAGACATAAAAAATGCGCATGGAAATAATAAAAATTGTTGGAGTTATGCTGCGTGAGTAAATTTTTTTACCATGAACAGTTTTTGAGAATAAGAAAATCATCAGAAAAAAAACTTACAAATTTTTGCTTGCCTTTTAAAAGATCAACGGCCTACAATAAATTATTTTCAGTAATTTTATCATAAAGCTTTTTTTAGATAGTTTTATCTTTTTTAATTTGAGTGGTCTAAAAGCCGTGTACGACGATTTTTCGTTCAAAACAAAAAAAAAATTCTTACAATAATTAATGTTTTTTTTTTTTTTTGATAAAAGAAATGGATTACTGAAAATATGAAAACACCAATGAATTTATAATTTTTCAGAAACCACAGACCCGTTTTTTTTGCATAAATCTCTATTATTCACCAATACATAAATATAATAATAATATTAGTAATATAAGACACAGATTTCACGTAATATACCGCTCCAATATACCCATAAAATTATTTTCAGTTTTGAGTATTACTTATGATGTAGTCTAAATTAAGGTTGCGTCTATATTTTTTCCCAACACTGTATGTGGTGGTAAATTTTCACAAAAAAATATTTTTACTAATTTCTTATAGCCTGGAAGATATACATAACACCGAAAAAGGCGGAAAAAAATGAAATTTAAATATATAGTCGCAACGATGAAATAAAAAATATGTATTACAGATAACGTAACGATGGTTTAAGACAACTCATCGTTTTGATATAGGGAATATATTAGTATGGTAGAAATCTCCGCAATAACAATTTTTTTCGAGCGATATACATTCATCAATTTGATGAAGTCTGGTGTATAGTACAATCAATGGAGCTGGCGGCTACTTGCCGTCTCACAGACTTGCCGGAGATTAAGATTTGAACATCGTGGAGGATTATTTAATCCACATAGTGTATTACGGCTAACCTGGTTCAAGGGTGAATACATATCTGAATGCAGATAACGTAATAACGTAAAAATAATCAAGGGAAATACCCGTGTGATTTTTCAAATAATGAAAATACTATAGTGTGTGTATTTTGTTCAAATTGAGATAAATGGCTTACATAATAATAACAATTAAGAATAATTAATATTAGATTATAATTTTGTAATACTTTTTGCTTTATTAGTTCATTATATTTTATATTCGTATAAACTTACATAAACATCTTTATTTAACGTTGACCTATTTCTACTATCAAGATCTATTGCCAACGTCAAGAAATGGATACCCCCAACCTGAAAATTTAGGAGAATTTAGCCTCACTCTTGTAGTAGCGTCTCTTCTTTCTTCATATTTTACCTGCCTAACATGGAAAGAAGAATTAATAAAGGCAATATTTTGTAAAATATGTAAAGACAATATATATAATATCTCCCTTATTCGTTGCGATATATAAAATATTGTCCAAAATTGTTGAAAAACAAATATATTTAATGTGACGCAACATTACCTTTTTTATATTTCTTTCGAATTCGTTCTTTTTAACACAAAATTCATCATATTACACTAGGTACAAAAATTAAGGGATGTAAAAAAATCGTAAATTTTTAGGTGATTTTCAAAAGGCTGTAACTTGGAGAAAAATAATTGCAGAGCAATTTAAAAAAAAAAAGAAAATTTAGCCTCCAAGTTTCTAGTTTTTAAATCTTTAGTCTAATTTTTTTACCATCAGATGTTTTTTAGTAATCACAAGAAAACCATAGGAAATACAATTCAAAGTTTTACTTGCCTTTCAAAAGGTTCACGGACTTTTTTCAATATATATATATATATATATATATATATATATATATATATATATATATATATATATATATATATATATATATATATATATATATATATTTTTTTTTCAGTTATTTCATCATAATACTTTTTTAGATAATTTTATCTTCTTTAATTTTAGCGTTGTTCAAAGGAAAAAAGTCAGTTTTGAATTTAGTAATTAATTACAATCAATTTAAGCATGAATTTTTCATCTTTTGTTCATTTCTTGAGGTTGAAAATGTTTTTTTTAGTAATAATCCATATTTGTTATCAAAAAATGTTAATTATTGTTAAAAAAGAAAATGAAATGAAAAAAGTCAAAACTGACTTATTTTGCTTTGAAAGACGTTAACCTAACGAAAAATCATGGTACAAGGCTTTTAGATCGCTCAAATTAAAGAGAATAAAACTATCTAAAAAAGATTTATGATGAAATTACTGGAAAAAAAATTGTTTTAAAAAATTTAAGTCCGTGGAAGTTTTGAAAGGCAAGCAAAAATTTGTAAATTACTTATGATTACTCAAAAATTGCTGACGGTAAAACATTTTTACTTCAATATATGAAATCTAGAAACTTGGAGCTTCAATTTGCTTTTATTTGAACTGCTCTGCGACTTATTTTTCTCCAAGTTTTTAGCCCTTTAAAAGTCAGCTAAAAATTTAGGATTTTCTTACATCCCTTAATTTTTGTGCGTAGTGTACATGTAGTGACTCCTTGATTTTCAATGTAAATATAAGAAAATATGTTTCTTTAGTTATTTTCTTTAAATAGAATATTGTGAATAGATTTTCAGTATAGTGACAATGAATGTAAAAACTATAAACACTGGTGTATTTGGAGAGGAATTTTTTTTTTTTTTTTAATAAAGTAAGATATATTTATTTCACCGAAGATTTATGTATCAATATGTTTTCAAGGTTGATTTAACGATTTTACTATACAAGATTTATGAAGAAAACTACGTACTTGGCCGGGCAGAAATTGAATCAAATTAAATTCACATAGAGAATAATATTTGAGATAATTGAAATGATATATGCGTAGTTTACGTTTATCCTTGCAGAATAACTAATTTTATAAACTGAATATTAACATGTACAACGTATATTTGACAATTACGTAATCTATTTGTCCCTATTTTGATTATCCAACGTAATTACTATACTATTATCAATACATACAATACTCATTCCTCAGTATTACTCACTACAGTTAAAACCAATATAACTTTTATTGGTTTTAAACAGTTTATTTTTTACTTACATTTTTTCTTATTTATATTTACATATATTATTATTTTTTATTATTAATTGCATAGGCCTACAAATTTTGACATTTTGAAAGTTGATTAGGGTTTGATAAGTGATTATAAGCGAGTTATTTACGCTGATTTCATATTTACCTGCTGTTTTTGCCCCTCACATAAGGTGTCTAATCAATTGAATAATCAGAATAAATTAAAAAATAAAGGGAAAATTACATTTTAATAAACATTATATTTAATACATATTAAAACACATAGTAAAAAACAACAACATAAACAGTTTTGAGTCTCTAATTTCTTTTTTTTCTTCTTTGAAAATATCTCCTATTTTAACAAAAATCCTCATTTTGTAGTTTTTCTTGTGTAATCATTGTGCAATTCGTTGGATGTTCTCTTTTCAGCATCCAGTAATCTGCCATCATCGTCACATCCCATCGACCCTGGTACCTCTTTTCCATCTCCTTTATGTCTTGATGGAACCTTTCACCTTGCTCCTCACTAACAGCACCAAGATTTTCTGGAGAGTAGTCCAGATGAGCATACAGAAAATGAATTTCTATGCTTATATAACAGTAGTAAGGCTATGTCACTCCTGGCTCACCCTCGGATTTGTCCGCGGACATTTGATGCGGATGGCATGTGGTCATTGTTGATCTGAAGAACTCTTGACGCAGATATAAAACAGGTGTGTACAGGTATAAAACATGTCTGTACCAGTTTAAAACAGGTATGGTGGTATTAGGAAAAAACATGACGTCATTAAACAGTTTACCATACCTGTTTTAAACCGGTACAGACCTGTTTTATACCTGTACATACCTGTTTTATACCTGCGCCAAGAGTTCTTCAGATCAACAATGACCACATGCCATCCGCATCAAATGTCTGCAGACAAATCCGAGGGTGACCCCAGGAGTGACATAGCTATACTACTTATAACAACCAAGTTGCTCAAACTGATCCAGCATTTTGTTGACAATTTCCTCATACTGCGGATGTTTATAATTCCCTAAAAAAATTTCTGTTACATTTTTAAAGCATACCCAAGATTCTTTTCAATTTCTGTCATTGTGTCTTGAAACTTTTGGCCCTGCATTAATTTTCTAATTTGTGGTCCTACGAAAATGCCTTTCTTTAATTTTGTTTCAGAACGAGCTGGAAATTTGCCACTTAAATATTATACTTAAAACAATTCCCATTTTTTCTATAGCTTTTACATATTGCTTCATTAATCCTAATTTAATAATATGAAGTGGCGGCAAAAGAATTTTTGCGGATCAACCAAATTTTCATAAATAACGTTTTTTGAACCAGGTGTTAAGTTTATAACAAAATATATTTGGTGTATTTTTACAACTTCTATGCATTAAAAAAAAAATAATAATAAAAACACACGACGCGATGGCAGGAGTAAACGTACACACATTAAAAACGTACTACAGCGACTATGTATATACCCGAATAGTATAAAACCGGAATATTCCCACCGGCCAACTCTGTTTCGGTAGATCCCCACACTTGCGTGTACGATTAAAACCGATTAAATACAGGGGCGCCGCAAATATTGCGTGATGGAAACGAAACAACAGTGTTTCTGTAGTTCATGGTATGTAACTAAGCCAAAAAGTTAAAAACAGTCCAATCACAAAATTTTTATTGGCCTGTGTTATTAATATTAACAAATTAAATTTTTTGAAATTTCACCTTTGGTGAAATTGATTTTTGTTTACCCTCACGTGAAACCATGGTGTGCGGAAAGACATAAGTAACAAGACAATAAACAGCAAGTAGCCGTGCCTAGGTCATCTAGTAGTATGAGATTCTTAAGTAGAACAAGAGCAATCGTCATTTCCCTATTCCAAATATTTAATTAACTTGTATGAAAATATAGTCAGCAACGCAATGTACAACACACAGAATTGATTAGGATAAAATTATAACATTAATATTCCTAAATTATTCGAAGGCCATATTATAGTGGTATTATACACCCACATTAAACCACCAGTCATAATGAAAGTCTATTGAAAAATCGGATTTAAGAACTAAATCGTGTGGTATACCCCGAAAAATGTTCTGGGCTTATTACTATTTAGTATCTAGATATACTGTAAAGCCTTGTTCCCACGGCGTGTGGCCTGACGAGCTTAGTATGAAGTTTGTCATACCATATTTGGCCTTTGTCGTATATTGTTGGTAAATATTAGAACATCAAAGGCTTGGGGCTCGACAGATGACAAGCCTCAGGACGGCTCGAACACCCGTTCCCACGATCTGTTATGGTTTGTTGCCTTCTACAGGTTTATTCTGAAAGTTCTCTGAACATTTTCAGTAGGTGATTTGGGATAATTATGAAGTGGTGAAATGAAGTTATGGAGTTTTTGGACTTGTACGAGGGAGAACCTTCTAGCTGGAACCCGAAAAATGCCGACCACAAAGATATAAACAAAATATATGATGCTTGAAAGCTAATCCAAGGTAGCATCAGTGTCGAGTGTCCTTTAACAAAGCTGAAAAAGAAGAAAGAAAATTTGATGGCGACTTACAGGATGTTGGCGTTCATTATTATAAAAATTTAATAACGAAACGGGCGACTAGTCCGCTCGAGATTCGCCAAGCCACGAGCGTTTCCGCGCCATGGGAACGCGGTCAGAAATTTGACAGACCACAAGTCTGTGAGTACGCTCGTCAAGCCACAGGCCGTGGAGACAAAGCTTAACGTAGACGTACTACTAAAAAAATCAGAATCTTCCGACGTACAATTTTCAAATAATTAGCAGAAGTGCCACCGTCATTCTAATGTATATGAATATTTTGTTATACTCGAGTTTATTTAAATATTTTTTTATATTTCTTCATTTCTAACATAACTATCAAACACAACCGTCATTCATCGATGCTTAATAATTAGGAAGCAAAATACAATGGTAGCAAAGAATACTTAAAATAATATGAACTTTAAAATAACATTGGCGACTCCGCCATTTATTTAAAAATTGTTGCTATTATTCATATGCAGATTATATTCAATTATATTCACATTTACATTGTACTAACCAATTTACAACCACTTTATGTACCACAAAACATAATTGAACAGTAAATCCTATTTTATGTTTTAGTGTCTACGAAAACCTGTTCATTAGTTGAAGAAAATTGAAATATTGTTATTAACGATTCGCAACTATTCTGTTACACTATTTGTAGGTTAACTAAAATTTAGGTTGTAGATTTTACCGTAGATTTGTGTTTCAACGGATGTTAACTGATGTTGGTTTTCAGTTATTTTAATTATTGTGATAGATTATACATAACATGTGAAGTATTACATATAAGAAACATGTTTGTTATATGTGATACAATAAGTGTACAACTATTTTATGAAAGTGAGCGATCATTTACAGTTACATTAAGAAAATGAAGCGCCTACAGCGTTAATAGATCGTATCTTAATCAAGAAATCTGAAGAGACGGGATCTGTTATTCATAAGGCAACAACAATACGTCCTCCTCGTGGTCGGTCAGATGAAAAAAAATATTGCTGCAGTGAGAGAAAATGTACGGGAGTATCCAAACACATCAGTTCGACGTCGTGCACAACAATTGAATCTGTCAAGAGCCACCTCACATCGTATTTTAAAGAAAGATTTACTATCGGCATAAAAAATCCAGTTTACATAACAATTAGAAGTTATAGACCATTTAGAACATAGTACATTTGTTAATTGAGTGTTAGAAAAGAAAAAATGTTTGTTCAGTGATGGAGCACGTTTTCATTTCGACAGATATATCAGATCGAATTTGGGGTGCTGAAAATCTACATGATATTCACGAAAACAGAATTTTCAAAGCTTACATGAATTGATTCTTATAAGGATTAAATCATTTGCCAGGATGTCGCAGACAGTGCTTTTCGAATGATTTAAGGCGGCTGCATGTATTCATACAGAACGGCGTTCAGATGTTCGTGTCATTCTTGCACGTACAGGCTCGACGTTTTCGACACTTCTTGTCCTTTTGGATCGACCCGTTGTTTTTTTATTAATGGTAATGCCTTGTCTTTCAAATTTAGCAACCTACGATTTCATTAATTTTGCCGAAGGAGCTTGATTAATGTCGTGAAGAAGGTAGTGCGCTCGATACAGGCGACTACTATGAGAGAACGATGGTTCTCGTAAAAGCTTCTGACACACATGACACGTTATTCATCGGTGAAACGATCCATTGCAACTGAATTTCCAAGAAGATGTGATGTAACAAACATATATGCGCCCACGTTTACCACTACCACTTTCTAGATCAATAAACTAACAAACTAACTCAATAAACTAACGATGAAAATATTTTAAGACGCGTTGTATAAAAATATTTTTAAGAGATTAGAAACAGAAATTTAAAAATTATACCTACGCACCTTAATCACTACAATACTGTACGCTTCAATAGCAAAATCTATGGTTTGTATAATGATTCTTTTGCATGTGCGTCACAGGTAGCAATCGTATGAATCAATCAACTGACATTTTTGAACAGTGTCGTGCCGAAAACACATTTTAGGATAACAGTACAATACAAATCTGTCAACCTATGACAGAGTAATGAAAAGGTTCTCCACAAAAAAACATTCAATGGAAGTGATATTTCCATCAAGATAAATGAAATAAATTCAACAAAAATCAAAATAAATGAAATGAAAATGAAATAAATTTTACAGAAATATAGAGACGCCAATGAATCAAATTATACAATAAAGCTAAGACGTGATTTCATAATTGCATTTTGTTTGGCAAATTATTAACTGTCTATACCGTACGTAGTTGATTGAAACATATGTCGCTAGACATACGTGCTGGTAATTGTGGCACATTAATAACAATTGCGAGTAGTATAGCATGTGATCCGTGCGTCGTCACTAAATTGATACACGCGCAAACATCCATTATACAAATTGTATGTGTACAAATATTAATGCATAATGAGAATAATTATTTTCCATATAATTCACCAATTCGTATAAATTCTATTATATAAGTAAATTATTCAAAATTCCTTATAATGTATACTGTATATTGCTAAAATACATTTTTATCATACTTATCTATTTAATCTAATAAATTAATAAATTTATGTTATATATCTTGAATTCTTGTGTTTCATTAATACACAATTTGTACACAAGTTGGATGATAACAGATAATCACTATGTATAACTTAAGGGGGGAGTCGACCTTTACGCCCAGCTGGTTTCACTATGCATAACTATTACCTTCGATATCTTCAAAACTATGGAAGCAATCCTCACGATTTTGGCACCACTTTGTTCAGAAACGATTTTGATACCAATTATCTAGTATAAATATTTGATTAAACAATTATTATATTCAAGAAACTACAAAAATACTCAAGCTCAAAAAACGGCTCACGTTCGGTACATTTTTCTAATAAACTACTTATCAGAATTAAACGTTTTTTTGTATTAAATTAAACATAGAGGTAAAATGAACTTTGACTTGAGAGATTTTTTCAATTAATTTGTGGTTATGTTACTCAAAATTTACTAAAATTTTCGCACCGTTTTTTTGATGTTAAAATTTGTTTTTCTTAGGTTTTGTCACGAATTTTCAAAAGAGGACTCGAGACAACCTTAATATTTTTCTACTGGTCATTTTAAAAAATAAATAAATAAGTAGATAGGTTGAACAGATCCGGAGAAAAGTGTACCGAAAGGAAGCTTTTTCGTACTTTTAGGTAATAAGGTTTTTTGTTTGTTTTGAGAATGCGTGGATTTTTCTTATTCTTTCGTAATAAATCGATACTTTTGTTATATAGAAAGCTGTGGATACTTACCAGAAAGTGCCATACAACCTGTTTGTTGTTTCCAAAGAATTGAAATCCGTCCCTCCTCCATCCTTGACAAAACCTGAATTGCTGAGGAAATGCATTTCTGGGCACACGCAGAACCCAAATCAGAGTATCAACAATGTTATTTGGTCTCGTGCTCCAAAAAATGTGTTTATAATGAGGAATACTCTAACCTTTTGCGTGTTCGATGCTGTAGGGTCGTTCAACAATGGCAACATATTTCGGTAAGTAGATAAGCAGATTGTTACTTTTGTACTACATAGCAGTAATTTTGTTTTAGACGTAAAGTGTTGAAGCATTTTGGTATTGATCCCGAGCAATTCTGTGTCGAGAGCTAAAAAGCTGCCGACAAATTGCGAGTCACTAAGGCTGAAAAGGTATTCCAAGATATTAAAAAGAAAATCCGCCAAAAGAGGACGACAGCTAGGAGAAAACTTGAAGATGAATTTGCTCAGGATGAAGGAGAACCTTCTCATGGAGCGGGTCAATTTCGATTTTTTTTTTATTTTAAAGATTGTAAAATATCTCTTAATAATAAAATACTCCTACTATTATGTTCTTTTGATTATCCCCCTAAAATAATAATAAATGACCATATAGCGCTATGAATTGAGATGAGTGGAGCTCCAAGTAGTGTCGGTGGCGAGGAACCAGCTCGATTGCTAACTTCAATATTTTTCAGGCACTTCTGGATATCCAATCGACTAAGTTTTATACCAAAAAATAAAAAAAATCTAGTTTAAGAAAAAATAAAAAAAAAACTTTTTTTGGTCCCTCTGAAGGTCGACCCCCCTTAATGTATGTAGAAGCAATATGTATCATCGAGAAAGAATGTTATGCAACATTTTTGATGCATTCCTCTAAAATATAGGCAGTATTGTATTAATTTATGTTAGTAAATGTGTTTATTTTCTCACAAAGTATCGTGCTCCCTATTGTGAGTATAATTAACTATAAAGTTAATTCCTTCTATATGTTAGAGGAATGTCTTAAATGTTTCATTATATTATTTCCGTCTTTATGGAGATATGACTCTTTTCTGGGTCATTTAATGATGCAGTTAATATAAGAAATTCTCGAATGTTTGTACAGGTTGATATATATTTATTTAAATAAATACATCTTCTTGTTCTGGCGGTTTTAGAAATTCGGCTCACACCCTGTGTTAACATAATTTATAATATAAATTATTCTCGTTATCTTTTGTTACAGAATAATTTTTATTTTACTCGCTTACGGCCAAAAATACTACTTAATTACACTTATTTGTGATTTTCATGATATTTCATAATATTATTCATCTTCGTCAGTACATATTCATAAGACTTCATCAACCGTAATGTCATATTATGCATTTTTTATTTCTTTAATATCCTTATTAAAAATTTCATCAATTTGAAATTCTTGACCGGCAGAATTAGGACTTTGTTCAACTAAAGTTGTCACTGAGGTTTTCGAGTTGAAATTCATCGTTAACTAATTTATGTATACAATAATTACAGATTCTCAAGAATAGGAAAAAGTGTGAGATTCTCTGTATGCGCAGAAGAATGAGTGAGGCAGCATTCAAAGGGAAAAGGATGCACTTTACGCTAGGCCATATCGAACTTTGTATATTCACATTCAAAACTATTTCATCTCGACTGAGCAGCAATGCGTCATATGCCTTTACAGTTTACTCAAAAGAAAAATGCTATTGTTTTGTTATTTATTTCGTAATATTAATTTGGGATTTGTATATTTATTTAGAAAGAAATGTAAGGAATTAAATTCCATTATGAAACACTACACTTAATCCACCTCTTTCAGTGGCTGTACACTCCATATTCACTCTGTAAAGGTCTCAACACGAATGAGCAAAGACTGCGCACCTCATGGGCGGTTCGACGTCGCATTTTCAGGATTATTCCTATTCTTGATAACCTGTACATAATATTTACCATCGAAAGCATCTAAATCACCAGTTATTGGTTTTTCCGGTTTCGGTGCCATTTAAAAGTTCACGTTTATACCTTCTCTGTGTTATCACCAAATATTTATTTATTTATATCACCAAATATTTATTTATTTCACTTTCTGATATTTACGTTAAGAGACGATCCATATTATTACTTGTGGTTGAAATACAAGGATTGTTTACTGAATGCGAAATTTTAATTTCTTCTAAAATGTGATCAGTATTTTTCATCAATTCTTCTAAAGATTGTGTTCCTTTATATAGCGAGAGTACCCAGTTTTTATTTGATATGCGGACAATTTGTTTTCATTCCTATAAAGGTCGACTGTTTTGAGAATTGGAATGATAAAATATTGAGATGGAACAGCTGAGAATAGCGGGATACACCTTAAATCATAGTTTCAGAATCATATTTCGGTTTTAATTCCCCGAAATTTGTTTTGATGTTTTTTTCTTTCAGAATTGATAATATTGCCGAATTTATTAATATTTCTTTTACTTCAAAATATCCATTGAATTTATTTTGTAATTTATCTATGATTTGTGACTGTTTAATATAGGCTTTCTTTTTCTGATATGTATTTATTATATTGGCCTTTTCATTTTGTACATTTATTTTAGCTCTTGCGATTTTGTAATACTAGAATAATTTATTGGTTAGATCACGGACGTATATAGATATAATTTGTTCTTAATTGTATAAGTTCAAGAAGACTAGTTCATATGAAGTGAAGCAGTGAAGCGACGTGTTCTATTTATGGAATTGTAGCAAATTATTACGTAATACATAATTAAGGAGTATGTCTCCGGCTTCTTAATACATATATATATATATATATATATATATATATATATATATATATATATATATATATATATATATATATATATATATATATATATATAATTCCTAATAGCATTGCATTAATGCACTTAATTGAAGATGATTAACAGTAAAGAGTCAATTTTTTATAGCGTTGAGGTATTACTAAGATAATATCAAAATGTTTTGGTTTTATCTAACTTTTACTTATCATTTTATTTTTTTAACAAATTTTATAATTTTAAATAAATTCTTTTGTTAGGAGTGTCCAGTTGTAGTGGGTCTTTCAATAAGGACGTTCGATTTTTAAACGTAAATAAAACAAGTTGTGTGTGAGATCTCCACTCAATTTTTTTTTGTTTGAAAGAATATTTTGTGGCATTAAGTACGGAATATAATATATTCCATATAATGTTCAAGTGTCCGCCGCGGCTTCGTTTGGTGGCACGTATTCGAGAGGTCCAATTCTCAATGACTTTGTCGCATGAATCTGGCTGAATTTGCTGGATGCCGTTTGTTATGTTGACTTTGAGGGCATCAATTGTTTGCGGTTTATTCGTATAGACCTGCGACTTAAGATAGCCTCAAAGGAAGAAGTCTAAAGGCGTTAAATCGCACGATCTCGGTGGCCAATTCACGTCGCCCCTGCGCGAGATAACTATGCCCTCAAATCGCTTGTGCAGAATGTCCATCGTGGCATGCGCTGTGTTGCATGTAGCACCGTCCTGTTGAAGCCACATGTCGTCGGTATCCATATCATCCAGTTTAAGCCACAAGAAGTTGCTTATCATCGATCTGTAGCGCTCGCCGTTGACGGTTATGGCAGTGACAGTTTTGTTTTGGAAGAAGTACAGACCGATGATTCCGCCAGACCAAAATCCGCACCAAACAGTGACTTTCTCGTGATGCATTTGGTGCTGGTGTATCTCGTGTGGATTGGTATCGTCCCAAATCTGACAATTTTGCTTGTTCACATATTCATTCATCCAAAAATGGGCCTCGTCGCTAAAGATGATTTTTTAGTGAAATTTGGGTCAAGTGCCAACTGCTCCAGAGCTCAATCAGCGAACAGACGGCGTTGTGTGGTCGTTTACCTTAAGTTCTCGCGTTATCTGTATTTTATACGGGCGCAGACCTAAGTCCCGACGCAAAATTCGCCAAGTTTGAAGTCGCAGAAAGGCCAATTTCTTGTGAACGACGAGAAATTGACTGCCTTGGGTTTTCTCGTCATTCTCACGCACAGCAGCGATGTTTTCAGCAGACCTTGGGTTTAGGTGAGGTATGAGTGTTGAAATCTGTAGTTTTAAGTACGTTACGAGTATACTAACATTTTTGGAGTACATTTGTATTCAGTTATAAATTATTTACTTTCATTAATCACTTTTTGTCCCTATACCCTGGTACTTATTTACTCATTACTTAAACATATTAAATGTACTCAATTACTGCCTAAGCCTAAGCCTTAATATACCCTAAGTCTAGAGTATATTACATGATTTATTATAAAGACCTAGAGGTTCCACTAAAACCAGGTGTTATGGTACGAAATGTACCCGACAAACAATATTTTAAAAAAGTGTGACAGTTATTTTAAAGTATTTATGATGTATTTATTTATTGAGACAATGAATATATGTATTTACTTGCTAAAATAGCTATACACATTAAAATTGGCGCCTCCGCCAGTTTTGTCAAAATTGTAATGGATCCTAGTATTGTCACGGTGATAAAAAATATTACCGATGTTCCTCTGTCTTCAAATAGCTTGAGTTAGACTAAAGACACACAATACTAACCCCCTCATCACTTTTTTCCTCATCGTACACACGCCAGTATGCAAATCAAGACCAAGCTAAAACTGAGATTGGTCTCGTTCAAGTGGTCGGTGTAGTAGCATTCAACGTATTGTGGTGTTCCGTTAAAATGCAGTGTACAGTCGCCGTGAGAATTTCCAGTTGGAAGGAAATTTAAACGACATTTCAGTCTGTTGGTTGCACTAAATTATCTTTTACTGCAGTAATGCGTGTATAATGTTAACCCACCGCATTGTGTAGTCCAGATCGACTTTCGCTAAAGTCCGTCCTTTCCTCTCCAATTGTTTTCACCTTATTTTGCAATATTATTAAATACGTAGACCTGTCTAACGCTTGCAATTACTCTTTGTGAGTATCGGATACACTGCTAACCAATAGTACACCAGTTATTATATAGTTTCTTTGATGATTGACACTAACTAAATTTAGTAACTCTTGTAAGATTCATCTTTGATAATATCGAGACAATATACAGCTTATTACAGTACTGCATAATATACGGTACTACCCACAGCGCCGATAGTAGTATAACCATTATATTTTAGTTATTAAATAAGTAATAATGGACAAAAATCGACAAGACGCTTATTACACCGATTTTTTATCATCGAAACTAAGTAAAATTATATTATGGACTACTTCCATTACTGTATATTTTCTAAAACAAAAATGCCATGTTTATTTTTCTACGGCTGTTATTTTTCACCATTTAATGGCTTTCATGTGAAATTTCTCTATCTTGGTAGCTATAATGATATAGAACAGCGGTCGGCAACATTTTAGGTATTGCGGACCACTAAATTCGCAATTTAAAATTTTGCGGGCCACTAACATTATTTTTAAAGGTACGCATTAATATGAGCATTGAATAAATATACATGTGGTATATATGTATATTTATTTATATATTAATAATTTTAATTGCATTTATTTGACGGTAACACAAAAAGAGTAATAAATACTAGTAATGTATGTTAAAAATTGGTGCGATATTTGTTGCTCTTGATTTAAAATTATTTTAATTTAAGATATACCTTTTTAAGATTACTTTTTAACGCTTCTGCGCAAACCAGTCGCGCACACAATACGTGCAAGTTTTATTTTATCAATTTAATTGTCTACACATTTCAAAAAGGATAATTACATAATTTCAGATACATATTTATGTTAGATACACATTTATCTTCCGGTATTATTTGTTTAGTGTGTATGAAATACAAAGTTTTTATATAGTCAAGGTAATTATATACATATAAATGTATGTAACAAATATTGAAATTAGCATAAAAATATTACTGGTAAAGGTACTTCTCTTTAGAAATTTTAAATGGTTTACTTGTATTCAACATTAGAACTTAGTTATGTCAGATTTATTAGATATAAGTATAATAATATATTTAAATTATTGTAATACTGAATTTAAAGTTTAAAATAAATTAGTATTAGAACCAAGGGTGCGCTGTAGTCAAATTTGATGCCTAGTAAATTGTACGGAATTTGGTATTCTTATATTGTTACTTTCTCTATGCCGCTGATACAGTAGGGGTTAATTAAACGCCTTTGAGGTAGATTTTTTGCAAGTGACAGTAATATTTTGTAACAAATCAATTCGCAATATAATGTTCTTGTTCTATTTTACATTCAATAATACAGCTCAAACAAAATTTATTTTTTACTTAAAAGATTTATTAAACGAGCTCAGTGAATTTAAATAATACCTTAATTTCTTTGTGGACCATTAAAATTACATCACAGACCACCGGTTGCCGACCGCTGGTATATAGTATACAAGTTGTGAAACATATAATAGTTATGTAACTATTGTATGAAATGAGATCTGTATTAGATATTCGATTGTTCCATAGATCTTAATATTGTTAATACCAGGCATCTGATATACTTATATTTCTATTCTGAAATGGTTGTACGACAATTAAAAAAGTTATGAACTATAAAATTAGATGTATTCTGTTTAATTGTGTGACATAGAACCTCTTAAATTTACATTATTTATAACCTTCAGGCGCTCATTCATTACACTAAGAATTTGGACTTCTGTACTTAAAATTTAAAATATAGTAATACCTATAGGTCTATTTTTTATATTTAATGGGCTACATTTTTAATTCTCTTGTTTCAGATTATTCAGAATGTATAAATGTACACTTCGAAAATAAAGACGGTGGATTTTTCATAAAACAACAGCCAAGACAACATTATTTGCTAACAGGCTCAGACATAAGCGGAGGTACGACAAATTCCGGCGTGCCGTTATCAGTGGATCGATTCACGGTGTTCCAGAGTTCCCAACCAATTTCCGTGAGAGCCAGTTATGGTCCATTCAGCACGAAACAGACCGTTCCAGCTCGATATGTTGTTCCTGATCCTTTGCCGCTGAACACCTCAGGTAGGATTTGTTATGGAGTAAAACATTTGTTGTATTATTTGATTATTTCAAGGTAAATCTATTATGTGCCTACATAAAATGTTTCGGGAAACCAAATGTAATTATTTGGAATCAATTTTTCTTTAATGTGATATTTAATAAGACTGTCTTTTTCGGGATTTTCTATTTGTACCAACTTGGATTTAATTAATTGTTAAAATATGATATCGTTCTATGTCATAAAATAAATTAGTGGAAAATAAATACTGCGAACTGGAAAATATAGGAGCTGTCAAGTTTTCTTTTAAAGAGTGTTACAATGAGCAAGATTTGAATTTCGCGCCATTTTGGCTGTTATGATTCGATAGGTCAATAATTGTGACAGGTCGATAGGGGATAGATAGGAGTTAGTAAACATGAAGCGTTACAAGATACAACAACGCGTCCTTATCGTTAAACATTACTATCAAAATGGTGAAAGTTTGGTTGTTATGATTCGTAAAGTGCGTCCAATTTTCTGTAGAAATACTGTTCCACATTTATCAACTTTGAAAAGAATAGTTGAAAAATTCTAGATTACTGGTTCAGTTATTGAAACACACGACACGAGCTCGTATTGGTCGTGTTCACAATAAAACATCACGCCAGTTCGCGAGTAACCTCGATTCGTCATCGTGCACAAGAAGTGGACATTTCAACAGCCACTGTTCACCGTATTCTCGCTAAAGATTTGCATCTCCATGCTTACAAAGTCTATATGACTCAACAACTTCTGCTAACAGATCATGCACAGCAAAGAGAATTCACCAATTGGATCATTGAATAACTAGATGTGAATGCCGATTTTGTGGACAAAATCATCTTCAGCGACGAAATCTATTTTCACCTTGATGACTTCGTTAATAGGCAAAATTGAATTATTCATAAAAAACAAATACATCCCTAACGTGTTATTGTTTGGTGTTGTTGTGGTCTGCAGAAATTATTGTACACTGCATTTTTCATTGAAAACGAAGTAGGTAATACATGTATTAACATACAAAATTCAGTTGACACAAGAACATGCTGGATTTGGAAAGGTGAAGTAGATGTGGTGTATACTTGTTAATTATTGGACCATTTTTCATTGAAAACGAAGTAGGTAATGCATTAACGGTAAATGGCGAATATTATCGTGACATAATAACCCAGTTCTCTGTGCCTCAATTGGAAGATGATGCTCTTGAAGACATGTGGTTTCAGCAAGATGGTGCCACTTGCCATACCACCCGTGAAACGTTGACGGTCTTGTGCAAGTCTTCCTGGTCATGTCATCTCCCATTTTGATGGCCAGAACTGGCCGCCACGATCTTGCGATTTAACACCTATGGACTTTTTTCGATGGGATTTTCTAAAGTCTCAGGTTTACTCCAACAAGCCCACGATCATCCAAGTATTGAAGGCCGAAGTTGAAGGCTGTATCAGCGAAATACCGCCAAATTTACGCAAAACTGTTATTCGCCAGAAGAGTACTCGTGTGCCACCAAAGCCATGGCGATCACTTATCGTCTGTTTTGTTCTATACATAATTTCCAAATATCTACATTATAAATCAATAAATATTTCAATATTTTGCTACAGAAAATCATGTTTTACTTAAAATTCATACCTTCCGCTCTTATTATAACACCTTTTAGAATCTTGTGCTCTTTTCTTTTACTATATAGGGGTTATTTTTATTCGAGAAGTGAAAACTATCTTACATTCATATGCAAAATTGTATCATAGTTTGATTGGGGTTATTTCTATTTGAGGAAAAACAATTTTATGTCCATATGTAAAGTTTTATCGTAATTTGATTTTCGGCTCGGCGTATTATAGATTATGTACAAGTATATCATGCAAACATGCCTGCGGAACAAAAATTTCTTTTACCAAAAACCGCCACGTAACTATGATGAAACTTGCATATAACTAACTACAAGTATTGCCTCTTATTGCTTAGGGACTTCTTTCCTAATTTGCACACCCTCTGAGATATTACTTTGGTCATTTTCTACTTGAATTTAAATTCCTAATGCGGCGCAGCAATCTAGCAAGTTTCAAAACTTGCCACGTAATGAACATTTTAAAGCGCGGAACAGTCATAGTTCGGGGGACGTATTCATGGAGGATATAGGGATTGAAACCTGGCGTTATCGTGGAGAAGAAAAACGTTCCTGATGTTCTGTGATACGAAATTTTGCCAGTCAGAAATAAAAGTTATCACAGTTATACATTCTATCTTCTATCTTCTTTATTTCTATAAACATCAGTATGTAACGCCATCACAATCCATCTCTTTGACATTACTGGATTGAAGAGGAGGGATAATTAACATGCGCTTATGTTTTATTTTTCTAGAAGAATTTGTGGCGGTTACTCTCCAGAAAAGAAACATACGAATACAAAACAGACCTTGAAATACTATTTGTAGATTTTCAACAAGCTTTCGACTCGGTTAATAGAGAGAATTGATGACAGTCTGAGCTAGAAATATCAGCGAAATTCCGAAGATATATGCAACCTTGAGAGAAATTAGAATCAGGATAAAAACACAAAAAGTCGAAACTGAAGAAATCCACATCGATAAATGTGTCAAATAAGGAGGCTCATTGTTTACGTTGCTTTTTAATATGGCAATAGAGCACTAAACAAGGATACAATCATCAAGAGAAGGCCAACTATAGGGTGTCTCAGTTGAAAATATAGGATTTAAATTGCGCGCCATTTGTGTTCCGTCAAAGATACAGCGTCAATATTTAACGACTGTCATCTACAAACCATACAACGTCAACATGCCGCAATTAACAGTTCACCAACGAATAGTTTGTGTACAATTATTTTATGAAAGTGAGCGATCATTTACAGTTGCATCAAGAAAAATTCGTACAAAATTAGGACAAAATGAAGCGCCTATAAAGTTAAGAGTTAAGAGTAATCAATAAATTTAAAGAGACGGGTTCTGTTATTGATATGGCAAAACCAATACGTCCTCGTCGTGGTCGGTGAGATGAAAATATTGCTGCAATGAGAAAAAGTGTACGGGAGTATCCTAACACATCGATTCGATATCGTGCACAACAATTGAATCTGTCAAGAGTCACCACGTATCGGATTTTAAAGAAGACAGATCTCCATGTATCATCCATACAAAATTCAGTTGACACAACAACATGCTGGATTTAGAAAGGTGAAGTAGATGTGGTGTATATTTGTTTTTCGAACGCATTTGACAACGTGAATCATAATATACTAGCTTCAAAATTAGAATTATATGAAATCAGTTGTAATTTTATTCACTTAATCCAAATCGTATTTATCCAGGACGTATATTTATATTTATTTCATATAATGTCTTTAAATCCGGAATTTTCTTAGCGTCCTCTGGAGTTTCAATAACTCAAATTTGGGACCATCGTTTATCTTATTTATTAATGATTTGTCTCTAATTCTTATGCCACATTATCTTCTTTTTGCCGACGACTTATTTTATATTTATTATGTTATAATTATATTTTATAGTTATTTTTAAATATAGACAATCACTGGACATTACAAAAACGCAATCGAACTTGCTGTGTCTTGGTGTTCGGAGAATAAACTATGAATAAATAGATAAATATAAAGTTTCCTCGTATACCTTAAAGAAGCAACCGCTGATATATGCCCATTCTCTTGATGGTACAGTTTTAACACGTTCCAAATTAAGGATCTTGGTGTGTACTTTGATGATAAACTACCTGTCTGTAAGCATATTTATTATGTGGCTCTTAATGCATACCTAGACTAGGATTTCGAAGGGAAAGTATGTTTTATAAAATCGACAAATCAAGTTGTAAACTTAATAATCAAATTTATTCTGTGAAGCCTTCACATAACGAAATATTTTATTGACTAAAGAAAGTCCGTTTTCAGTATCCTGCGAAAAAGTTTGACCACTACTGCTCTGATTGCATTACTGTACTTTAATTTAATATTTTAATATAAAAATTAATTTAATGTCATCTTTCAATTGTAATCTGATCTCGTGGCATTTATTTTATATCTCCTCTTATGATTCCGGGGTTGGGACGGCGCCCTCGCCTTTGGAACCCGACCCGCCGTCTGCGCTGCAGTTTTATCATCGATTCGCGGTGTTAGTCCGCTAATCCCTCTTCCAGGTCCTCGCCTGTTGGTCGCGACACTCTTCCATAAACTTCTCTAGGTCGGCTTGTAACGGTTTTATTTTGCTTTTAAAGAAAACAAGAAGTTGTCCCAAATGACGAACAGGTTGCGGTTAAGAACGTTCATTGTTAAACAGAATTCCTTGGAATATCTATAAAATCGAACTTATTAGTGATTAATAATGACCTAGCCAAATAAGCAATAATTTACTTTTTTATATTTTTAACTATTATAACATAACTAAGTCTGTGGGCGAACGCTGTATACCATTGGCGCTTCATGTGGGGGTTTGAATATTTTTACTACGAGGAACGTTTCGTTTCAAATCCACAAGTCTTAGCTATTATAAAATAATAATATCCATAAAATTTCGTGATACATTTCTATTAGGTTGTACACGATGTATGGTAATTCGCCGAGATAACTGTATTTTATTTTCTAAACAGACATATTTTCACGGTCGTAGGGCCGTAGTTCATCTTGATTTATAGGAGTGTACGTACGGTCTCCGCTGTGTTAGTTGAAACGTTTTAATTTAATAATAAAATATGTCGCACGTGCGAAAGCCCAGAAAACGTTTATGCTCACCAAGCGAAAAAGTGGATTGATGAATTTGATGATTTATTTGACGATGGAGCGAAAGCAATGTGTAAAGTATGCGATAAACTCTTAACGTGCTGGTGGTCCAAATCCAATTGTACACGTCACGTGAATTCTGTGCAACATCAACATAGAAAACAGAACGTACCTTTGCAAACTTTAGGTTCGATTTATTGTTGATGTTGATAGCTTATAATATCCCGCTTCACATACTAGATTAGATAGAAAGAACCATTTCGAAAGTTTTTGGCACAAATATAATACACAGTTCTAGTTACCGAGTCGCAGAACATTATGCAGCGATATATCAACTGTACGAGTCGATATTATAGAGAAGATTACCCGTAAATTACAAAATAGACGACTGTGGTTATGTGCTGATGAGATGACATCGTAAAAAAAAATTCTATTGTAAATATCATATATAGTACTTACGTGTACTGGACCCTCGAAAATCGGCATTTTCATTGCTATTAGCTAGCAAAAGGCTCACTGAGCGTACTGGCAACACAATTACGCAAATGGTGCTGCAGATGTTAGAAAATATTCAAGTGTCAACAAATCAAATATTGATGATCGTGGCCGATGGTATCGTGACAGTGTGTTCAGTAGGCCATTCTCTTTTACAATACGGTTTTAGATTGTTATATGTTACGTGAAAAGTGAGTGCTTTAAATCTTGTGGCAGAAACTATTCGATTATGTGTTCTCAAGGTAGATGCATTAATAGCGAGTGTTCCTAAAATCCTAAAAGTGTTTCTAAAATCTCCTAAACGTGTTCACGAGTTTCACAAAAAGTGTCCTGAAGTTCCCGAACCACCAGAGCCGATTCTTATCGAATCGGTGTCAACACACAGCTTGCACAAATCGCACTATAACATTATGCAAAAACGTAAAGTACCAATGTTTCATGGTCACTTTCATGAAGCGATCAACATAAATTAGTGCTAAATAAAAATAAAACGGTATTTGCGTTACCGGAGACGTGTTCTTGTGGAATGAAAAAACTTTTATTTACTTCATAAGTAAAAATCGACTAATAATAAGACGACAGTGAATTTATGAAACATTGTTGAAGAGAATGGTAAGTCAAGCTGGAAGACGCTTTTCCGCCGCAGCAATATAGGTATTAGAGTAGCAACCCGCGTAAGTACTTACTAAAAACTTATTACGTACATATTTTGATGTCGAAAACAGAATCGCGACTCGTTATCCGAAATTAATTGCGTAGTTCAAAGTATGACAAACACAGTATTCCCTTAACATGAAAATAACAAACCTGTTATTTGTGCTGTAAACGGGACTGTTAAGACAATCAATCGGCTGCTACGTGTTCTGCAAAAAGGACATATTAAAAGCGGGTATTATCAGAGAATAAACAGTGAACAGATGAATAAGACTATTAATGAAATAGAGTGTAAAATCTCCATACACGAATTACATAATTTTAGTAAAAGAAACAGGCGACCATAGAATTTTTAAAGGATATATCACTTACGGCATACGATTCGTCACATTCATTATCCATGCATACATTTACATTACTCCCAATGGGAAGCGCCTCTTCTATAATAAATGGCAATTCTTCTTCACTATGCCGATCTTTCTGGTTCAAACGTTTCCAGATCTCTGTCTGAAATGTTATTAAATTTTAATGGCTGTAATATCTGTTCCACTCTCAAATATAACCATTCCCTTCCACCAAAGCCCAACCCCTTCTTTTTAGAATCTGATAGAGCCAATTACAGAAAACCTTAAGTCTATAGTGATAGATATCCACTTCCTTAAATAAAGGATCAGTTAGAAAAGCTTACAGCTACCAAAATATTCAGAATTTTGGGCTTAAAATGTCCACCTGTTATCACAAAAAAAAAAAGGACAAGGCAGTCGAAAACGTACGAGTTTTGTAATTACGAATCATGACAATTCGGAGTTACAAAACTCAGTATGCTTTCAATGTGCAATACACACGATCATAAGATCTTTTTGACACCAAGACGATTGACGAAGGACTGCGGTAGTTGGAGGCGGTTCTGATCACTTTAACGCTAGTGTGATACTAAATTTGGAAAAATGAGAGTTTCTCAAAGACTGTGGAATATCTCGGAACAGATATAAGTGGCAATCCCTGGGCTTGTTTCCTATCTTAAGTACACTAGGCACAAAAATTAAGGGATGTAGAAAAAATCCTAAACTTTTAGGTGATATTCAACGGGCTGTAACTTGGAGAAAATTTTTTTTATCGTCAGCCACTTTTGAGTAATCATATTAAACCCATCGGAACAGCATGTATTGGTGTTCTCTTATCAACAACAAAACCCGCCTCTTCAAATTTCTTGATTAAGTTATGAACTGTTAACTCTATAGGCGTTTCATTTTGTCCTAATTTTGTGTGAATTTTCCTTGAATGCAACTGTAAATGATCGCTCACTTCATAAAACAGTTATACATGAACTATTCGTTGTTGAACTGTTAATCGCAGCATGTTGACGTCGTATGGTTTGTAGGTGACAGTTGTTAAATATTGACGCCCTATCTTTGACAGAACACAAATGGCGCGCTGTTCAAATCCCATAGTTCCAATTGAGACACCTTATATAATAATCAAGAACCACTATTAATTATCTAATTACAGCTTTGTGTTATAATTATTGTTAAAATATTGATATTGCTAATTCTGTCATCATTATACACCCTCAACGTTTTTGTCCAGTATTAGAAATTAGAAATCTCGAAAACGCTTTTATATTTATTACTCCAAACACACCAAATTTATATACGAGTATTCAGATCAGATTTTGAAAAATCAACTAGATTTTTCATTTTATTCTAAACCCATTGTTTATATACAATACATCTAATAACTAAATAACTAAATCGATATTACTAATCATTTGACAGCAATAGGTTAGTAATATCTCATGACGCCTTGTGTTAATTTAAAGAAATTTAGAGAAACATTTTTGAGTACTGAAGTATATATTTTTTTCATGTTAGTTCCTGCAATCGATCTCCAAGACCAAGCAACCCATCACTTGGATATGTCCGCGCACATAGTCAGAAGTGAAGTACCACGTGATTCCCCTATTCTTCGAGTTCTCTTCCATACTGGTACGGATCCAGGTGGCCGTCGACAAGTACTTCTCGCACGTCATCACCAACGTGTTTGCATCGTACTCCATGCCACAATGGGGAACAAACCGCCGCTACATGCCGCGTGCAGTCCTGATGGAGAAGATGGTGTTTGTTTGGCTCAGGTTACGATACCTTCCTTTTGGTGGCCACCACTACCGTCGCCCGAAAAGGATGGTAGATTGGGAAAGTTAACGAAGACTCCCCAACGATTAGTGCAGGTCGCGTACTCTGTACTGGAGCCCTGGCCGGATGAGGGCGAAGGCTGTCATCCAAAAATGCAGGTTAGTCACACCTTTTCTATATTTATGTGTGTAAGGTGAGACTTTAGAAATTATAACATTAAATATTAAATTTATTTATTTACAGTTTCTTTTATTCTTTTACAACTAAATTAGTATTTTACTTTTTATTCAATTAAATGTCTTTAGTTGTGACTGTATCTCTAGACCAAAGTTTGACATATTTTACATTCACGTCATACACTTTACGGCCTGTGATTATAGCAATTATGTGATTTGAAGCTACGTATGCAATTCTCCTATTTTATCCCAAGTCTAATAACATGTAATTTTGCAGGTACAGCCATCTGTTGTATTGGGGAACGTGCCATTAGTACCAGCCAAGGGAGCTTACAAAGAGTTAAAATTGACTGAAGCTATTACCATGCTAGTGCCACATCCGCCACTGTTTCCTATGTCTAGAATGCAAATTCCAGTATTCGTTGATAGACAGAAGGCAAAGTTATTAACAGCTATTGTTATCAGGTATGTTTTAATGGCTAAATAAAAACTGTGAGGATAATTTACAATTGATAGAATGAGGGCTAGTTTAACAATAGTCAGAGAGTGATTCACGGTGATATTTATAAATATACATAATTATATGTAGTCAAATCAGTGGCGTTCGGTGGGATTTGTCTATCGATGACAAATGGAGAAAATATTTTATTAACCTATTTATCAAAACTCAAGTCTTTAGCTAGGTCAAAGTAATGAGTTTAAAGAAATTTGCTGACTGTTATGAATCCACTTATAAACAAAAACTTTTCTCTCTTTTAAGCTAATAATTTTCGGTTAATCTTTTTCCTTATTATGTATCTAGTTTCACGAATCAAAAATTGTCTTAGGAAACCTTTTTTTAACTTGTAAATCTGATACACGAATTCTTTTAGAGAGAAAACATTGAAATTTCGCTGATTGATTGTTCAAACAGCGGAAAATTGGAGTTTTTCTAAATGTTCTTAAATTTTTGCAATCAAATGTGCCTTGCTATTAGTCTTTTAACGTTTTTGTGATTTTTTTTCACACACCGCTTTCAATTATATTAAAAAATAAACGAAATACTTTTGAAAAATATTTTATAACTTGTCAACAAATATCCACTCCTTTATTATAAAGCAACATACTAAAGTAGAAACGTTTTTCTACTTTATAGAAAGATAGAGAAAAAAAACCTAATTCGTCAATTTACTGCCGGTATTATACGATCCGATGAGACCTTTTTCATAACAATCATGCTATGAATAACCATTTTTTTATATAAATTACCAGACATTTATTATAAATTACCACACAAATACATTTATTATGCTTAAAGCTAAATTAATGTCGCTCCCTCAAGCCACCAAAAAAAAAAAAAACTACGTCGGCGTCGGCGAGATAATATTATTCCCGTCCCCAACATAACATTATTATTAGTCGACTTTCCGTAATTTCAATTGCTTGGAAGTATTAATTAATCAGATAAATATGAGAGAGATTAAAAAAACAAGAAGCATTTTCCAACGCGCTTTAAACCTGTTTTGGCTAGCTAGAAATCTATTAACACACTTCTAAAAAAATGCAACGCGGTTGCCGTCTCGACAGTACTAAAGCGTTTCTCAATAAGGACGTTCGATTTTTAAACGTAAATAAAACAAGTTGTCAAAGTATGTGAGATATCCACTCAATTTTTTTTTATTTGAAACAATATTTTATGGCATTAAGTATGGAATATAACGTCGTTCAAATGTCTGCTTTGCTTGGGGCACGTATTCGGGAGGTCCAATTTTCGATGAATTTACTGGATAGCGGTCGTTATGTTGACTTTGAGGGCATCATTTGTTTGCGGTTTATTCTCATAGACGTGCGATTTAAATAGCCCCAAAGGAAAAAGTCTAAAGGCGTTAAATCGCACGATCTCGGTGGCCAGTTCAAGTCCCCGCTGCGCGAAATAACCATGCCCTCAAATCGCTCGTGCAGAATGTCCATCGTGGTATACGCAGTGTGGCACGTAGAACCGTCCTATTGGAACCACATGTCGTCGGTATTCATATTATCCAGTTTAGGCCACAAGAAGTTGCTTATCATCGATCTGTAGCGCTCGCCGTTGACGGTTATGGCAATGCCTGTTTCATTTTGGAATTACCGATGATTCCGCCAGACCAAAACCCGCACCAAACAATGACTTTCTCGGGATGAAATTGCAGAAAGGCCAAGTCCTTGTGAACTACGAGAAATTGATTGCCTCGGGTTTTCCCGTACACTCTGACACACAGCAGCGATGTTTTCAACATACCTTACGTTTCGGTGACGTACGGGTGTTGGCTGATTATTTATCAAATCAGTTGACTCGAATTTGGCCATCAAATGTCGAATAGTCGAGGTTGTGGCGAGTTGTGGCGAGGATAAAACACGTAATGCGTGGAATGTTCCTCGAACGGAGCACTGATTTTGAAAATAAAATTTGATGATATACACACGTTGTTGAACGTATAGCCTTCCATGATGATTTGCCATACACTACTGAACAATTAACAACAGAATTGACAGATTTAACAATATGGGCAGCTATAACCTAACAAGTTTTGAGCGTCCCTATTGAAAGACCCCGTATAATTCGCCACCTGATGTTTATGAACGATATAAAACTTTATGCTGATAGTAAGGCTGTACTCACTGATATCAACTATGAATACCATCAGCAAAGATATTTGCAGTATATTGTTCAGATTGAATAAATGAGCAAACAATGAGCATCCAAAAAGAAAAAGTTCAAAGATGTGCGTAATCGATAGACGTTCTTACTAACCCTACGACAAGACGAGATCTATAAATACCTGGAAATTGCTTGGAGCAACTGCATAGGTCGTACTACAGTTCGTCAATAATAGGAAAAATTGTGAGATTCTCTATCTCTATGTATACGTAGAAGAAATAATTAGCATTCGGAGCATTCGGAGGGAAAAGGATGCACTTTACGCGCGGCCAGATCGAACTCTTGTACATACTTGAAACTACAATATAGATATTAATACAGAAGTCTAATAAACGTACAGAACCTGATCAAGGCTATAAACGTCTGCGCTGTTCCATTTCTCACGTACTTGTTCGGTGTATTGAAATACATTAATTCGAATATTAACAAGCTGGACTACTAACCAAATCTGGAAACCACCATCTACAATCAGCCACCGAGACAATATCTAACGACACAAAAGTTTAAAGAGATCAAGCCCCAAAATAGGAAGGCGCAAGAAACACTTTCGGGACTTCCATAATCCAGTTCATCAGAAAATAGCTAAGTTACCAGAGGATATGCTACGCTGAAACTGAATGAGCGAACTTCCACGTCCATTGACGTAAATTGACAATTGCGCCATTAAGACTAGACACCACGTAGCACAAAAAAAAGTAAGCTATGGCGATATCCCACCCTGCCAAACGAAGAGATCACTCACAAAAAAAAAACTGTCTGGAAGCAGGAAATTTATATCATAAAACTAAAGGTTTCATGGTCGCACTCCAAGATTGCAAGACATATATTAAGAAAGGAAATGGAAGACAAGTGTCGTAAATGCAACGGATTAGAGAAGACAATCGATCATATAATTGTGTCAGGCCAAGTTTTGTCCGGCCTTGGCAGACTCAGTATATGAATTACTAAGAAAATAATAGTTTAATTTACTTTCCACTAGTCAATTAGTTGGCGAAGATAACTCTTGAAGATATCGCAAAAGTACAATCTACTGTCTAACCTACAACCGCACATTAAATACCAGCCGTAACCAGTCCTCGGGAGAGACAGACATCTATTATATTGCGACAGGTTAATAATCACCAACAGAACAGAGGACTACGAAAGATTGAATATCATCCTCCTTGATAAAGACCAGCGAAAGAGATAAATTACAGATAGCCTACCCGTTGATTAAAAACCTCGGAAAAACGGAAACCGAGAAAATTAGAAAATATGAAAACCTCGCTGTGGAAATAAGCATGTCTATAAATAGTCCCTACTTATTTCCAATTTGTCGGCCGGTTCTGGCCTGTCCAGCGGATCGACTACCTCGCTGTCGCCCATTCTTTAACTGGCAATCAGTTACGTATGTGAAACTAGCACCTTTATAGTTTTTTTTTTGTAAACTATTCATGGTGTATTATTATTTAGAAAAGCTACCATTACATTCTTCTAGAAATTATTAGATTATTATATACTACATACATGTTTATATAAAAACTAATGGCGATCGGTCAGCAAAGTTAAAATAATCTTTGGTGATATCGATATAGTGCACATTTTATTCCTGTTATTAATAATATATGTTGATAGTATTCTATAATATAGAGTGTCTCATTTAGAACTATATGATTTGAATTGCTCACAATTTGTGTTCTGTCGAAGATAGGGCGTCAATATTTAACAACTGTCATGTAGAAACCATACGACGTCAACATGCCCGTGAGGACATTGTCAGCTTCATTTCCACAGAAGTGTGGTCCAATTACTCCACCACTCCAAAATGCCCACCAAACTGATAGATGCATTTCTTTTTCGTGAACAGCATGTAGATTTCAGCACCCCAAATTACACAATTTTGTTTCCTGACGTATCCGTCAAAACGAAAACGTGCTTCATCGCCGAACAAAATTGTTTTGCATCATGATCACTTTCTTTATTCCCCCCCCCCCCATTTTATAACACCCCGTTTGACAAATATATGACGTTGTAAATAGTCTATAACTTGTAAGTATTGTGTGAACAGAATTTTGTATGCTGAGAAATGCAGATCTTTCTTTAAAATCTGATGCGTTGTGGCTCCTGACAAATTCAATTGTTATGCACGACGTCTAGTTGATGTGTTTGGATACTCCCGTACACTTTCTCTCACTGCAACAATATTTTCATTTGGACGATCTCGGCGAAGACGTATTGGTATTGCCTTATTAATAACAGAACCCCTCTTTTCAAATTTCTTGATTAAGTTACGAACTGTTCCAAATGTGTAAATATAAAGTGCCATCGCACACGAAGCAAAACTTTACGGTTCTCGAGAATCAGCCATTGCAAAAACGACGAGCACACAAAATAACTTTCGCTAAAAAATCACACAAGGTGAACGAGACCTTTTTTAGCGACGACGCGCGACGCTTGGCTTACTGGCTCGGGAATGGTAGTTCTATACGCTACTAGCGGCAGAACGTGGTACTACAATAACTCCGCCCAACATAACATCAGTTCGATTTCTTTTGGGTACCTCTCGTATTATATACTCGTATGTTTTACGTGAAAACACTGAAAATATAAGTCCTCCATGTATACTAAGCAATTGTCTTAAACACGTGTTAATACTTTATTCATATCTCTTTGGAAGTTTGATAGGGGAATTTTTAAGTCCAAAAAGCATTCGTACTGTTTTTTCTTGCCTTCTCCGTTCAATATCCGTCAAATATATTTCACGTTGATGATAACCACTTGCGGGATCTATTGTAGTAAAATATTGACTATATCGTAATTGATCTAAAAGATCGATGGTGTTCCGAATTTCAAAATCCATGTCGGTTAATTCCATGGTAACGATAATACTCTTATACTTTATAATATTTTGATCTGACATTGAGTGTATTCGTTTTCTGACCACTAATTTATAAATGTCTGAAAATTAATATGATTGTGTAGACTTGTATACCGTTTTCTATTTTTATTTCACGCTTTTCATGATTTCGCAGGTTAATTTAATGTCTTCACAATAGAATGTGAATATCTCTATCCATATACACTAGGCACAAAAATCATGGGGTAAAAAAAGCCTGAATTTTTAGGCGATTCGAAGGGCTGTAACTTGGAGAAAAGTAGTTGCAGAACAATTTCAAAAAGAGCAAATTGAATCTCCAAATTTCTAGTTTTCGGATCTTGAAACATTTCTTATCATCGGCAGTTTTTGAGTATTATAAGAAAACCAAATTTTTCAAATCAGGCAAGCAAAAATCCAAATTTTTGCTTGATGAATTCTCAAATTTTTGTTGAGGGATATTTTTAGTGAGATTTAAGGATTTTGACGTTTGAAATTCTAATGATGTGAGAAATTTAGAGGAATTTCGAATGATTTGAAAAAGATGATCTAATTTAGAATATTTTGTTGAAAAGGATGTTACTGTGATACCTTCATTCAAGTTGGTCTGGGCGGTGACGGTTGTGTAATAGTTCATGAAGAACTACCTGATGGGGTCCCTAACTGGGATGGATATGTTACCTCTATTAAAGTAATGTTAATATTAATATAAACCATGATACAAAATATTATTCTAGAATTCTGAAATTCCTTATAATAATTCTAGATTGCAATGTTGTTTGTTTTCAGAAAAAACTATAAATTATTTAAAGATAAACTGGAAATAGAGACTTTTTTTATTGATTAAATTACGTAAATTGCTATGAATTAACAGACATTGTTCTGATTACAGATAACATTTTCGAATGTTTTGCAGTATTGATTTTAATAAAAAGTATATATTTGTGTAATGTGCATACTCCTACACGTATAACACCAGAATCTGATATCAATATATTTTTTTGATAAATTTGAATAACAAGCTACATGTTACGTATTACTAATACTATTATAAATAAAATCATTATATATGGTGATTACCTCTAATAACATTCATTTATTTGATAAATAATAATGAAATTATGAAATAAAATTGATTTAATTCTTATAGTATATAAACCCATTCGTATATGTAAAAAATTTGTTGCTGCCGATTTCGAAACCCAAAAATTATTCTGAACTAGCATATTATTCAGCGTGACATTGTATTTGACATTCCAGTTGCATGAAGGAATAAACTAATTGTATTTAGATCTTTGTCTAATAATAACTTCACAAAGTTTAAGCAGTTATTAGAAGCTGAAATGTGGGAATTATATTGAAGTGTAGTGTACATAAAAAGTTGGAGAGTTTTCTTAAAATATTTACAGATTATTATGGCATATGTTTTCCATATATTACAAAAAATAATTCACACTATTCATAATAAACAATAAACAATGATCAAAGAATGATTTTATAGGCAATGGGTTAAACTAAAAGAAATATTATAAAAAAAATATAAAACAGTATATCTTCAACTTATCAGAAAAGCCAAAAAAAACTCATTTTGACAATCTGATTTTAAACTTTATGTAAATATATCCAAGATGATGTGGAAAATAATAAATAACAATTTATTACACAAAAACATAATTAGAAGTATCCAATTTTAATTGACAATAACATAGTCATTGGTAAATCTGATATAACTTACAATTATTGCAACAAATAACGATAATATTATAAAAAACTTAATATACCACTAGTGTTTAACACAATATTTTTGAAAAAGAATATCTGAAATAACCGATATTATAAAAAAACCTGAAAAACCTAAAATTCTACATGGCATGACAATATTTCTGTTATTAAAGGTATATGCGCATTATTTAATAGGATGGTATAATTCTTAGAAAGTAATAAATTGTTTTTGACTATTCAACATGATTTTTAAAAAAATAATTCTACTATTACTTCACTACTAAGTTTTTTTGTATTATGTTTACAAACAGCTAGAACATGTAAATAGAGCAATTCGTTATTTATAGATCTATCTATAGCTTTTGTATGTGTAAATCAATAATTGCATTTAAAGATGCTTGAATGTCTACGGTTTAAGCGAAAAATGCAATGAATTACTATCGTTTTTTCACAATGTGTAAGTTTTTATGATGCAAAGTCAGAACAACTTGATATATAGGCCAACGTATGCATCGTCAAACAAAATCGTACAGAAAGAACCTCTTCCTCTCTTATTTATCGGTCTAAAACCTAAAGACCTATAACCTAAAAAAGTACCTAAATGAAAATAAAATACTATGTGCCAACGATATGGTTATACCAAAAATTACTGCGTAAAATGCGCATAAACATTTCATACTCTGAAATTCGCTCTATAAATGAGAGACGATAACGTAAAATAGATACGAGGGTAGTCCTAGAAGTACCTGACCTGACGTATAGATGGCGGTTGTTGTTTGAAAAGAATGACTATGATAGAAAGTACCAACCTTATAAAGGTTAAGTTTGAAGTTTAACCACGCTACGTTGTTTAGTATTTATTTGGCAGCCATCAATAGTGAACGCTCTCAGTGAATTTATAAATATGAACAAAATTGGTCATCGTTATGTGATACAATACTTTCATTTCCTTTCAATGACCTCAGTCCAACCGATATCAAAGTCGAGCTAGATTCTAGTCTGGGGGAATCTGCTCCTTGATTAACAGCAGTAAATATTGGGTGGCAGATTTTAAATAACGTGTACGAGCTGCCAAGACGAACATCACATTGGTCGACCAAATGAGGTGATCACGCCATAAATGGGGAAAAAACCACAAAATGGTATTGGATGACTGTCAGTTGAAAGTGTGCGAGCTAACAGACATGGTAGGCATTTCAAAAAGTGCTGTACATCTCATATTGACTGAAAATTTGAACATGAAAAAGCGGTGCGCAACATGGGTGCCGTAATTACTCATAATGGAACAAAAACAGCGTCGTGAGGATATTTCAATCGAGGGTTCGGCGAAGTTTCACAGGAATAAAGCCGAGTTTTTGCGTCGATTCATAACCATGGATCAAACATTGGTTCATTACTTACACTTAAGAAGGAACGGTCAAATCAATGGGCTTAAAGGGGGAAATTTGCTCCAGAGAAGGTGACAGTTTCATTTGCAGGAAAGGTCATGGCGTCAGTTTTTTGGGATACTCATGGGATAATTTTCATTGATTATTTTCAGAAAGGAAATACAATCAACGGCGAATATTATGCTACATTTCGTGAAAAATAAAGTTTTGTTTCATCAACGCTATCCACCAGTTCACACATGCGTTATCACGATGGCCAAAATCAATGAATTGAAGTTCGAATTGCTTCCTCACGTGCCCTATTCGCCAGATTTAGTCCCCTCGGATTATTTTTTGTTCTTAAACTTGAAAAAGGGCTCCGTAGTAAAAGATTTGCCAACAATGACGAGGTGGATTTTGCAGTTGATGACTATTTTGAGGAGCTCGACGATTCTCGCTATAAATAGGGTATCAAAGCTTTTGAAAATCACTGGGAAAAGTGTATTGATCTAAAAGGAGACCATGTACATAAATAAAGATATTTTCCTCCAAATTTATTGTGTTTTCTTTGTTAGGTCGGGTACTTCTGGGACTACCCTCGTTCGTTGCTCTGAAAGTCATTCTGTTAATTATAGGGGTTGTATAATCCACAAACAGCTGCGGGAGACGCTGTATCCTAAATAAAAAAAAAAACAAATTAAATTGAAATACCACTAATTTCTTCCACCAAAACATTTAACCAGATATAACCTTCTCTCAAATAATCATAGACATAACACACAACCCCATGCACCCATTCACAACAGCCTAATGACATCACAATTAAAACAAATGGTGTAGGATTTTATTACGTAAATAGGGGTCATGGGGTTCTTATTTCCACCATCGGCGTCGTTACTAAGCTGTCATATTAACACAAGTTATGAAAGATAAAGAATCGAGTGGAACACCAATGCCTAGAGCCAGCATGCTCAAGAAATCAAGTCATTTATCACAAATAACAAAGTATGTCATGTTAATTGATGAAATTCGCTTTATTGAAAGACTAATAAGATCTCATTAGTCGTTATGTTTAAAACTAATAGAAACAAAAGATTTAAGATAATTATTTTCCACAGTGACCAGGAACAAATCCCGCCATTTAACAATGGGGGAACCCGCATATTGGCCTTCTGACCCTGACAAGGTACTAGATGCGATCGACTTTTGTCACAAGGAGGTTAATATTCAACAATTCAAAATACAATTCAGCCTTGATTTATCATCTGATCACTCACCCAAACCATTATAAATATTTTCAAAATTCATAAAAACTGAAATTCCCTGTTTATGAGCATTAACAATTATTGATTTTCGCATATCGTCATTTAATGCCACGCCACGTGCCAGTTTTCTTTTTTTTTTCTTTTAGAAAATCTTAGCAAACGCGTTCAAAACACATAAATAACCATTTCAGCAACTGGCCGAACTGTTCTGAATCACGAGTCTTGTCACTAACACATCATAACCTAGCAATATTTCATTGTATTTAAATAAAAAGTTTGTACTTTGTTCCTGTTACCAATATTTTTCTTTAATAAAATAATTTTGAGAGACTTACATTTAAATATATTAGTTGTAAAATTATGCCTGGCCTATAAATAAAAAAATTAATTATGAGTTTGAACTCGTATATTATCTATCTATCTATAACTACTATCTATATTGTAATAAATGTCTATCCACCTATCTCCATGTTGCGCTCAATATATTATCATTAATTAAGTCATGAGTGGCCGATAATAAGTTTGTATATTATTCAATGTATTATATTGTCTGTGTTCTGGTATTTCTGCTATTGCTATGCCCCTTTTACCAAGGCAAATTTTTACAACAAAGTTATGCATATGTTAGTAGTTATACATAACCCTCTTTATACTTACTAAAAAGAAAATGTTTTGCTTACAGAGCGCGAGTAAAAAGTGGCGTTCGACTATTGGAAGTTATACCGGCTGAAGCACCGGCTTGGAACATTACAGTGGACATCAACCCCAGGCAAAGTGGAGCGACCATCACTCTTGTGAGGCGTGAACCCCCTGATGCAGAAACTACAACAAACGTTGGAGAGTAAGTACTGTTAATTATTATTTATCCAGTGATGAATTAATTGTTTTCGCAATGAATGTAATATTTTCAAATTCTGATTGAAAATGCGATAGGCATTCAACGCGGTTCCCAATGTACTAGCTAATAGAAGTGAAACGTTTGCTCTGTATCTACAGCATAAATGAATAATCTATCATATTCTCCTATAGAGTCGCCTGCAACAACATGATTCGTACTGTTGTTCGGGATGGATACTGGGTCCAATATTGGGGGTGTCGGTATCTTGAATTCGAGTCCTTATAGGGAATGTCTGTCACCGCCCTGGACATAAGTGTGGTTGTTATTGCCTTCGCCTATAATCTACCTCACCACGATTTAAGGTTTTAGGGAAAGAAAATTAATTTATGTGTTTAAGCCTAAAATAAAGTAATGATGATTAGGGTTGAATTTTCCTCACAGGGTATTTACTGTGTATTCCAAACACTTTTAATAGGAGGTAGATTTTCAATCATACATAAAACCGTTTGAGAACCGCTGACACCGAACAGAAATTACAACTAGAAGATTCACTCTCCAGTGGTTCTTTTATATTGTGCGTACAAAGGGCATGCCGCCATGCAGCTGTTGAACGGCGGCCTTCTTGAGTATATGGGATGAGGTACTTCATACGATACTATACATGCGCCACGTGCTAGTTAGCTAATTTTCGCTGGACGACAAGACGGTGTAAGGAGGGAAACTTAGCGGGCGGAGCTTAGAGTGAACCTTTTAGTTGTAATTTCTGTTCGGTGCCGCTGACATATTGATCTTAGGTCATAGAAGTCCTGCGGCTTCTTAATATTTCTTATATTAAGGTTGCCAAGTTTAACAATTTAATCTAGCAATTCATAACCGGCGGTACTTAGGATAAATGGAACAAATTACATCTGATAGTATTATTACACTTTATATAAAATTTTAAATTGCCTAAAAACATTTTTGTAACAACTGAATAGTCTAATATGAAGTGCTTAATAATACTTAATTTTAATTAACAGTACTATATAATTTAGAAAACAGCACAATAGTTACACAACCAAAGAAAAAGATAATATGAAAATGGTACTCCTTTTGAAGATCTACAAAAATACATACTTCCCTCATCAACAATTAAGGTGTTTATTCTCGCTAGGTTTGTGCTCCAGTTATTATTGCGTTCCAGAGTTCACTATTTTTAGTTTTTATGTTTTACAGTCAACAATATTTTGTCCAGGAACCAAATTTTTAATTGAGTTAAATATTCGGTTATATAATAAGTACAGTCTGGCGTCATTTATTGAAACGTCAAACATAAAATTATTCCCAGTTAAATTATTCGATATGTGTAGTATACGAGAGGGTACCCAAAAGAAACCGAGAGAGTTGTTCTGTGTGCTCGTCGTTTTTGCAATGGCTGATTCTTGTGAACAGCGCGCGGCGTAAAGTTTTCCTTGTTGCTCGGAAAAACTGGCACAGAGACTCTTGAAATATTTAAAACGACCTACAAAGATCATGCTATTGGAAAAACTCAAGTGTTTGAGTGGTTTTCCCGTTTCAAAAAAGGTAAAACGTCAATTGATAATAAAACCGGCTCTGGTCGTCCTTCCATGGCCCGACCGATGAAAAGTCGCGAGAAACATCTTGCAAGGTCGACGACGGACCATTGACGAAGTTGTGGAAATTTTTGGTGAAAAATTAACGCACAGACGGCTGTATGAGCAGGGGCGTTATTGTGGCGAAAAAAAAAACAGTCACCCGACTGCAACAAATCAGGCCTCTTCCGCAGCAAACTGTTGCGCATTCTTTTCAAATCTTCGAGGTACAAATTCTGGTTCACTGTCTGACCCCGTGGAACAAACTCAATGGACAGCTTCTCTCACATCGAAAAAACAAAAACACGACGTACACAAAGCAACTCTCACTAAAAAATTCACACAAGCCGAACGGAACCTTCTTTAGCGACGACGCTTAACTCGAGAATGGTAGATCTATACGCTCGTAGCGGCAGAACGCGGTACTACAGAAACTTTGCTCCATACACTTTAGTTCGGTTTCTTTTGTGTACCCCCTCGCATATCAGGCCTGGAAAAGATTTATAGTTGATACAAGTGATCCATATTTTCGGAATATTTTCGGGATTAGCTAAGCAAGGTCCTTTCCACCAAATTGTATGAGCATGTAGTTCAAATGGAAGTAGCTCGCGGGATGCACAACTGTAGGATTTTCCTCTGGCTTAATGTGATGCAAAATTTCGGAAGAAAAATTATCGTGAAGGTGGTTAACTCTATTAGCTTTCTACTTATGTGGCGATGGCTTTATCCCAGAGAGTGCTATTAATGAACCGTTCCAAGCAACGAATTTTTCCAATTTTATTTTAGGTTTCAGGAAGGAAATTACATTTTTTATGGCGTAATTTTGGTGTTATAAATATACAATTTATCCTGCAGACGTTACCGAATATATTTTTATGACATAAAACATATCAAATCTTTCATAAAATCTATAATTTCTATATAATAACAATTGATATATTCGTTGTATGTATTTGTAACAAAGAACGTTCTCTGGTTTCTCACCGAATATATTTTTATGACATAAAACATATCAAATCTTTCATAAAATCTATAATTTCTATATAATAACAATTGATATATTCGTTGTATGTATTTGTAACAAAGAACGTTCTCTGGTTTGGACACAGAAATCGACTTCCTTTCCCTAAAGTCTTGGGCTGTGGAGGGGAAGGTTACACCTAAAGACAGGGACAAACATACTCATTCTCACGGAGAGGTACCAAACTCCCCTCGTTAGGACTCTAGGGTATGAATGACATTGTCATAGCCACCCACCTCTATAGGAAAATACGGTATATCGCCCATCGATGTAGTGGTGGCGGAGCAGCATGCTGCACTTTTATAGCTGCATCGAACCGACACGCGCATCTATTGCATTGGCGAATAAGATAACTATTACGTAAAATCTAAGTACAGTTAAAATTAGACAAGTGTATTGAAACGTATAGTTCTTACAACGCCACTAAGAACATTAATTTTAGAATTAAAATTTTAGGGTTATGGAACTTTTCACATGGTTAATTGAAATAACTGAAGATGCGACTGAAGTGTACGATGGTGCTAGAATTGTATGGACAGCTAGGTTTGAACCTCATCAAGACGAAACTGATAATGCCGACGCACATAGAACAGAAGGTAGGAAGTCCACTTCCCGATTCGAAATTCAAAAAGACGACATTCAGGCTGTAGTTCCAATAAGCAAGGTATTATTTTGGATTATATTATCTATTTTGTTACTGTTTAAGGGGTTAGACCATTGTAATAAGCTAAAAAAAGGGCTTTTTGACAATTTTTTTTAGATGGAAAAAAAATAATAAGATAATATTTATGGAAGTTATTAGGCATGTATTTAAGTATAATACAAAAAATATGCAAAAATGGCGACACTGGAGCCATCTGGAAAGAGAATCACTTAATCTACATGTTTATAGCTAGTGAAATACGTAGGGGATTTTGAAAATATTGATTTTTGTATGATTAGTAAGTATCTAAATAAAAAACGTTAAATTTTCGACAAAAATGACAATCATTTGTTAATAAAGTTTAAATTGACAACAAAAATTCCGTACGTATTTCACTTTAAAATGTTATTTTAAAGATATTGTTAAAAATTCGCATGGAGAGATTGAGATTGTTGATATGCCGCGTGCCGATTTGACAATGTCCAAAACGGCAAATGGAGGTATCCTGTACGCCAATATCCAAATAACAGCATTGAAGCTTTCATTGCTATTTTGCGTGTAGCCCTAAGCAACTGTTTAGCAACTCGTCTCGACTCAGCTCCTAATAAATCGGTTTGATGGCTTTAAAAACTTCCTTAGGAAGCGGCTGCTTATGATGGAAGGTATCCAAGGAATCCGCCACTTGCATCTTCTTCCAATCACACTAAGACCCAGATTTCATTTTTCATATTTCCAAGAAGTTCGAATTCCGACATATTGCCAAGCTATAATAAATTGTTAATTGATTAATTAATTTGGCAGTTAATTCACCTTTTCGTCCGAGACCATGCACGTTTTTAACGACATCTGTTGTATATTAGAGGAATTACTGTCGTCTACAAATCATTCAACGTCAACATGCCGCGATTAACAGTTCAACGACGAATAGTTTGTATACAACTGTTTTATGAAAGTGAGCGATCATTTACAGTTGCATTGAGAAAAATTCGCACAAAATTAGGACAAATTGAAGCGGCTACAGAGTTAACAGTTCATAACTTAATCATGAAATTTGAAGAGACGGTTTCTGTTATTGATAAAACAAAACCAATACGTCCTCGTCATGGTCGGTGAGATGAAAATGGAAAATGGTTGCTGCAGTGGAGAAAGTGTATGGGAATATACAAATAAATCATTAGTTTTATTCACAAATCATATCCTGTAGTTCCAAGTGAGACATCCTTTATATCTATCTCTAAACGCCTGGTTGGCATGACATTGTAAACCTACATCATGATTCAGGATTTAGTTTTGGAAATTTTGTTCAGAGTAAAAAAGTATAAAGCATTATATAAAAGTATATCGTACAAACGATTAAATTATTGCATCGAATAATGTGGTATTATTTCATATAATCTTATCTTTACCTATAATTTTTATATAGTTTACATACAAACAGTGAAGTTAGCACTTACATGATAACATGGTACGGTACATTCCTCTCATAACATTTACCTCTTCAAAAATATTATAGTTTTTGTGCAATACACAGATTATTTGAAAATAAATAATAAACACAGTGATAAACAGTAAAAAAACCATGAAAACAATACCAAGAAATGTATGTAACTAAAATAACACGGCCAATCCATTCCAGTAATTAAGAGTTTTCCCGCGTGGAAGCTTAATTTCGCCCTCTACACCTCACTGGAATATTAAGTTAACCATCGCCCCTATCCGCCCACATTAAAACCTAGTTTACACAAGCAACCCAGAATGGCCGGATTATAGGGTGCCAACTTCGCACAGCCAGACAATCAAACTGTTTTACTGCCATGTTACGCGAAAACTTCCAGCACAGCAAAGCTTAACACGCCTTTCTGGCGTTAATAGCGCTAATGACATTCTTTGGCCTCTAACAGACAGCTTTTTACCTGTTGAAATTCTTTGCCGTTGTTGTCGAAATGCCTGAATTTATTTATTTGTTTGTTAACGTATTTAATTTCAGATCTAACAAAAGGATAATAAAAATTTTTGATAAAACGATTGCACAAATGAATAACTTTTTGTAAATATTTAAATTTAATATGAATATTCCTTAGGGCTTTCAGGGACATTACAATGTGATCATAAAGATCAATAAGTAAATTTTATCTAACTTATAATACTACTTCGAAAACTTAGAACTAAGGTCGTACTCAACAGTATCCTTAGATTTCTAATAAACTAGACACACTAGAAAATTAACATATTTACTAAAGCGCACAATGCTCTGCTTTGTGATATCATTGAACTAACTAAAAGGGCTTGATTCCCTTGAGTCTTCTTGTTAATCCTGCATTGTCAAGGAGCTAGATCGCCTCAACGTTGATATGTTAGAGAAGTCGTTGTTTCACGACTCCTGGCAATCTTGGATCTGGCTTGTTTAACAGTATCCATACCCAGGTCCCGATGGAGGTTACTGTTTCAGATGTACCAAGGTTGTACCGACGAGTACATTTGAACGACAAGTACACCTATGATGTTCCTTAAGAAATTAATCTGAAACCTTTGAGTGGCTAACACATTGGTCTGACTGGCACAGCCCTACAGCTGAATTCCATAGATTTATTTCATAAGTATTTATTTTAAAGAATTCATTTAGTTGTATTTGAAAATGAAATTCGTTTATCATGTATGCTTATTGGTATATGTGGATTAGCTCCGTTTGTTAAGTGAACTAATACAGACTTTGATTCATTTAATTTTATTCTCCACTTTTTCGTCCGATTGTTAATTTTGTTGACTATTGCTATGGTGTCATTTTCTAGTCTAGGAATATCACTTGTGTACAAAAGGTATAGGATAGGTCCTAGTACACTTCCTTTGCGGTACTCTTGCATTAATTGTCTTATGCTCAGAATAGGCTCGTTTCTGTTTAATTCTAAAGTATATTTCTGAGATGTAGGATTCCAGAATATCAGAAAACTGTTTAGAGATAGATACATCTTCATTTTATATTTTACGTCTTTATGCCAAACTTTATCGAAAGTATGTGCCACATCAAGGAAAATTTTTGAACATACTTCCTTTTTTTCTAGTGATTTTTCTATTATGTTTGTAATTCTGTGAATCTGATCAATAGTGGAGTGTCTGTTTCTGAACCCAGATTGATGTGACGAAATCAGATTATGTTTCTCTATGATTGGTTTTAGTCATTTTGATAATAGTTTTTCGAATATTTTCAATATTACAAGCAGGATAGAAATTGCTCTACAGGAGGAAACTTTATGGGGCGGTTAGCCACGCCAGATTTAGGGATCATTATGACTTCTGTTACCTTCCACGTCAGTGGTACATACTTTAGTCTGATTGCTTCATTTACAGGAAGTGTCAGTGTAACGACTGCTTTTCTGAGGAGCTGTTTCAGGATTTCTCAACTAATGAGATCAAATCCATAAGCTTTCTTTGCATCTATATTTTCATTAATATCTTTAATGACCTCTTTGGGGGTGGTTAGATTAATCTCTAGATCTTCCTGGTTGCTTTCTTGATCCAAGATATCATCACTTTCATTTGGTTGAAATGCAATTTCTAAGTGAATTGCAAATCTGCCAGGTTTCTCTTCATCATTCATCGGCCGCTATATGGTAAGTATAAATAACTAAGCATATGCGCGAGATACGCGACACTAGGATTATGCCGCGCCATGGACAAGGTTAATAAAAATACTAGGATTACAGCAAAGAGTACCACAATAATCGACATATTACTAAACTAAACCAATATGTGCAAAGAGTGCAATGACCTAAAAAGCTTATAGGCGTTATTGTCATATTTAATTCCTAAATTTCTTATATGTTCTACATTAATTCGGTAATATTAAATTTAATTGTAATTTATAATCAAAGTTAAACAAGAAATGTTAGAATTCAATTGTATAATGCCTATCTGCGACATAGCGCATGTAAATTTATTTAATGTTTGTCAAATATAAAAAGATGAATAAATTTTGTTGTATTAGTCCTCATTACGAATATATTCTGTAAAAAATGGCAACGTCGTACTCCAATATTTGCAGGTTTTGTCGCCCTCTTTGTTTCTCTCATTTGAAGAATATTATTTATTTCACTCATTTAGCCTGTCATTTATACGCAAGCTGTAATTCTATACAACAGCTGATGACCATTGGCGACACACAAGGGCAAAATTTATTAAGGTTATATTCAATATATATTCACAATACAACATAGGACTATTTAGTTAATTTAACGATATGTGATTTTGTTATTATTGAAATTATAGATTGTGTTATAAATGTCGTAAAGATATAGTTTTGTGATTTCTTGCAAACGTGATACGTGTGAATTAAGATTCTGGTGCATATAGTATATGAAGCTATTAAATATAATAATATTGATAGTGTAATAATAATTTCGATTACGTTAGCAATGGAGGAAAGTATGCCAGGGCCGTCATTAACTGCAAAAGGATTGACCAGTCGAATCGTGGGTGAAAAGAAAATTATTTTACGTGTTTTTCAGTGTCTACAAATCATCCTGGTTTAAAAGATGAAGTAGTAGATATGTGCGCAGATTATACAGGAGCCTCAAAGTCAAATACATATAAAATTTTGAGAGAAGAAAAAATATATGGACAAGTACAGGCACCTAAACCAGAAAGCGGTCGAACGAAAGTGGAAGTTGACGAAGATGCAAAATATATAAGAAGAACCGTTAATATTTTTTATAGGAAAAATGAATTACCAACGTTAAAGGCAGTGCTGGAAGCTGTTAGTGAAAATGAGATAATCCCTAAAATGGGGAAGGAGACACTGCGGAATGAATGAGTTTTACATGGCATGAAGTTTAAATATGGGAAAATAGATAGAAAGAGTATTCTTATTGAAAGAAGTGAAATAGTACAGTGGAGAAGAGATTATCTCAGGAAAATTAAAGAATTTCGGAGGCAAGGAAAGAAAATTTATTATACGGATGAGACATGGATCAACGAGGGGCACACTGTGGAAAAAGTATGGCAAGATGAAAATGTGAAAAATGCATGACAAGCAGCTATTGAACTTGTATAAAAATGCTATCTGGGAAATGTCGTCGCGTATGATAATTACACATATAGGAAGTGATAGTGGATTTTTAGTAAATGGTGAATTCATATTTCAGTCCAAGGAAACAGGAAACTACCACGAAGAGATGAATGCAGAGGTATACGAAAATTGGTTTGGAGGCATTCTTGAAAATTTGGAACCAGAATCTGTCGTCGTTATGGATAATGCCCCGTATCATAGTCGAAAATGCGAAAAAACGCCACAACAGTCATGGAGGAAAGCACAGATTCAAAAATGGTTACAGGACAAATATATCCCTTATGCTAAAAATAGCTTACAGCCAGAATTGCTTGGAATTGTGAAGATACATGCAAGTAAATATAAGAAACTTGCTGTAGAAGAATTAGCATTGAGCCATGGAACTACTGTTCTACAATTATCCCCATATCATTGTAAGTTGAACCCAATTGAGTTAATTTGGGCACAAATTAAAGGGGATGTGGCCAGAGAAAATGGAACATTTAAATTGGCTGATGTCCAACGCCATCTTCAGAAAGCATTAGAAAATGTTACAGCAGAAGACTGGGAAAAGTGTATCGGTCATGTTCAACGAGAAGAACAGAAAATGTGGGACGTAGATAATATGACTGATGAAACCCTCGATCCCATTATTATTAGTGTCGGTAAAATGTCGAGTGATTGACTCTAAAACTGGAAAGGGTAAGATTGTTTTTCGAACATTTTCTTTTTGTTTCTGTAGTATAATTTCGTTTATTTTGTGTAGAAAAAATTTTTCTTTTGTTTTTGTAACATAATTACACAGATAATGACTTACAGGTTATTTTTGGGAATAGGAAAATAGCATAAGGATATATTTATGTAGACCTATGATTAAAAATAATAGATAGTAAATTTATTAACAGTTTAACGTGGGTAGATGAAATTGGCTTAAATACCTAATTGACATTCTAAGTCGTATGTGAGCGTTTCAATTTAATATCATTAAGATAATATGCGAAATATGTTGTTGGTGGCTTTAATGTATTACATTCCATTACATACTTGCATATTAAGTAACAATTTCAAGACAATTTTCCTCACACCATGTATTTATTAATATTATTTGAATTGTATTGTATACTAACATAGTAATTATAGTTCTTTATTATCTATATATTTTGGAGTCATCGGCATACACAATATATTAGTGATATACTAAGCAGTATGGATGTACTTAACTGTAATAAAATTATTGAATAGCAAAAAATAGCAGGACCCATCAAATTGTATTTTTCATTGCGCATTTTTTGAAATAACACATACAGGGTGATTCGCGTAGCAGGTATGATATCAATGACGTCATCGATATTTTTTAATGTCGAGCCCCTTTTTTATTATGGAATATGAAAGAGCAAATTTGTTTACAAACGCTACGGTAATAATTAATAATTATATTAGCGTGAGTATAGATTAGATAAAAAAAATTAAGAAAAACGATTTTGCAATTTCAAAATACTAAATTTAATGGCAATGACTATTTATAAAATCAACTAAACTAAATGTTTAAATTGTGCACCGTTGGCTGCCTGACAGTAGCCAAGACGATTAATATTTTTTTTTTAATATTATCAATAACTTGTATACGTTGTATTTTGTGACGAGTTCCTTAAATCTTCTAAATTCTCCGTACTAGAAACATATATTTTGCTTTTTAAGTATCAACGGTGCATAACTTGAATATTTTACTTAGTTTGTCTCTTATAATTAATTAAATAAATAACAAAGGAAAAGAAAAACAATATGTAACACATACATTAAAACATTTATTTGCACAAATAATTATTCCAACCAATTCTTTGAAATAAATAAAAACTGAATATAGTAAATAATATTTACAAACATATTAATCTGATGGGAAAACTCCATATAGAAACTCCAAATATAGATAGAAAACTCCATACACAGATATGTGGAGTTATAACATGCATAGTAATATAAGCCTTTATATATGTAAGTTAGTCTAGTTATAATATTTAGATATTTGTAGATGTAAAAATAAATACAACTAACAGCTATATCATAAACTTTTTAAAGTGAATCATACACTATAATACAAATTAAAATTAGTAACACCTCCATACATTTCATGATTGTCTAAGAATATTTGGTTATTGAGTGTGATGGTGTGAAAATTTAAGTAATACTTATGTACATTATTAATGAGTAATGACTAATTAAAAAAATATATCATATTTTAGTTTACCACCGAATGATTTCGCTTTGAAGGTTACAACTAAGTATTATAAACACAATCGGTGGTTTTCGTGTAGTAGAGTTGTCCGTGGCCACTCATTTGATATGCTATACCTTCCATTCTACCCAAACAGTCACACATAATAGGATTTTCTTCAACGTACAAATCTTTCGTGGTATTTTTCATGGTTTCCAGAATATCATCGGAAATACACCTGATTTCGTTTTTGTTTAAATACAACTTACTTCCTTCCGTTAAACTGAGGAATATTCTAGAAAATTTCCTTATCTTATTTCCTTTTAAGTATAAATACAGTGGACTGGTGGTCTGTAGATTTAAGGCATCCACTTCAGTAATAAGATTTTTATTTAAAAATACGCTGATGGGATGGCTATGCCTTGTGTTGATATTTTCAAGCGCCGACGATGGTATTCTCTTAATAACATTAAAATTGTAATTTATAAGATTTATCATGGGACAGCTTCCAAACAAGTCGCCGTTTGTTTCAGCAAGCTTATTCCTATCCAAATGGATCGCCCGTAAATTTACTAGACTCGCAAAAGCGTTTTCCTCTATATATGAAATCCTGTTAAAAGACAGGTATAATATTTCCAAAGATGGAAGGTTGTTAAAAGATCCAGCAGGAATACTTCTTAAATCGTTTACAGCCAAAGATAGTTGCCTTAATTTAGGGACATTGTGGAAAACGTTTGGTTGAATTTTCAAGAGATTCACATTGATGAGCGACAAAATTTCTAATTGAGGAAAATCTGTTATCATACCTTCACATAAATCTGGAACAATTGCTTGCGTCACATCTATGATGGTATATTTCTTCAAGTAGTAAAAATTGTCACTAATTTTTTCACCTGGCCCGTGCCGCTGCGAATTCACTATAGCTTTCACAAAGGATAGTGCATTATTAACACATGTAGTCCTGCCAGCATTTAAATGTAATACCAATAACAAACACGAAAATATTTTTAATTCCATAATTCAGAATATAATTATAACAGATATTAAAGGAAAGATATTCACTAAATGAATGGGGCGACGTTCAGCAGTTATAAACTAATAAATTTAAAATTTGATAAACTTTGCCATTATTAAGAATAAGTAGTATTGATAAATATATCAGTATGTATGTCAGTGTTACAAATATTTATATAAGTGTATGTTAACTACGTTTATTATCTTATATGGATCAAATAAACAATATCAACAGTTAAATTATTCGCAGAAATAAAATTCTAAATAGACGATTATGAAAAATCTAAATCACAAGTCACAAACTACCGTTAAACTTCTGGTCAAAATTAAGGCATCAGTGAAACTTCACATTATTACTTTTATTTTTTCGAAAATTTAAATCATAGTACCTAAATTATAATTTAATGATTTCAACTAATGTTTAATAAATTAGAATGGCTCATTAGATAAGTAATATTTATATATCGCTCGATTATTTATACACTGTGAAATAGCGCTTGACACGTGGTTCCAAACCTAATCAGAAGAAAGACTAATTTTAATTGTTAAGTTGCAGATTAACAGATCTTCCTTCCTACATGAACATAATCGTTACTATAAAATCATTATCAAAAATTATCTAGAGTTACAGCAAAGGTACTTTGTTTTATCTGATTATATACGAATACACAAATTTTAGAAACTATATTCTATACAGCTCGCAGCCGAAATATATCGTGCTGTCGAATAATTATTAGAATATCAAGATTTATGGATTTTAATTAATGGATTTATCTACAGTGATATTATTTTGATATATAGTTTTTAGTAACATGAAACCTTGATATACAATACAATATGTCTTACAAGATAAAAACATTTCTAATAAGTAAGGCTGTGGGAAATGTGCTGCGCGCCATAGACGTACCTACGCATCGTAACAAGGGTAATAAAATAATAATACAAAGTATTATTATTTAGTAACAAACGCACTAAACTATTACAAGAAAATATAATACTGTATGCTCTTACCCTCTTAACAATTGTAATGAACTAGCAATATCATGAACTGGAGACGATCCGTAAATACTTCAAATACTGCAGTATCAAATATGTTTCCATATTTGTCTCAGAGAATTATGTTCGCTGTGGTGAAAATATTTATTCTTATATTTGGACAACGACCGTTCGACATCTACTGGTGTAATACAGACATACGTGAAATACTCTTTGCGCTCACTTAACGGATCTGTAGATGCACTGTCACTATTAGCAGTATCACCACAAACTTTTCTTAATCTGTTAAAATTAATGTCTTTCTTTAATTACTTTCGAACTTTTGTGTGACGCGCTCATTTTTTGCATCATTTATAGCGTGTAGCAGTAAATTTACTTGGTTCACTATGGCTTGTATAATGGATCTTTGCGTGTGTATCAATTTAGTGGCGACGCACGGATCATACGCTACACCACTCGCAATTGTTACTAATATGCCACAATTACCAGCACGTATGTCTAACGACATATGTTTCAATCAACTACGTATGGCATAGACAGTTAATAATTTGTCAAAAAAATGCAATCATGAAGTCACGTCTTAGCTTTATTGTATAATTTGATTCATTGGCGTCTCAATATTTCTGTAAAATTTATTTCATTTTAGTTTTATTTAAAGCATTTTCCTATTGTATTCCTCATATTGAGTTCCATTATTATATTGATGGAAATATCACTTCAATTGAGATCACTTTTTTGTACTCGCTATTAATGCCTCTATCTTGGCAAAACATTGTCAAATAGTTCCTGCCACAAGATGTAAAGTATGCACTTTACACGTAACATGTAACAATCTACAACCGTGTTGTGACAGAAAATAGTCTACTGAACGTATTGTCGGCACAATCGGTCACAAACATCAATATTTGATTTGTTGATACTTGAAATTTTTCTAACGTCTCCAGTACCACCCGCGTAATTGTATTGCCAGTAGATTCAGTGAGTCTTGCTAGCTAATAGCAATGAATATGTGGATTGCCGAGGATCCAATACACGTACTATAATATTTACAATAGAATTTTTTTACGATATGTCGTTTCGTCAACACGTAACCAATTAACCACAGTCGTTTATTTTGTATTTTACGTGTAACCATCTATATAATGTCGACGCGTACATTTGATATATCGCTCCATATTGTTCTGCGACTTGATAACTGAAAGTATGTAGTATATTTGTGCCAAAACTTTTGAAATGATTCTTTATCTAGTATGTGAAGCGAACTATTGCAGGCTATCAACATCAACAATAAATCAAATCAAACTTGAGTATGCAAGAACACGCCCTGTTTTATATGTTGATGTTGCACAGAACTTACATGACGTGCATAGTCGACTTTGGACCAGCACATTAAGAATGTACCGTACTTTACATATTACTTTCGCTTCATCGTAGAATAAACCATCAAATTCACCAATAAACTTTTTCACTTGGTGATAATATAAACGTTTTTGGGCTTTCGCACGTGTGACATTCTTTATTATTACTTTATAACGTTTCAACTAACACAGCGGACACCGTATGTACACCTCGATGGATAAATTAAGATCAACTACGGCCCGGCGACCATGAAAAGTGCATTGCTGATCCCCCTCCACTACAGTTCGCCGACCAGTTACCTCATTTCAACGTTATCATCGCACGGTTGCGTTAAAACTGTTTAAAAATTAAAAGACAGTTATATCGGTGAATTACCATAGATCGTTTCCAATCTAATAGAAATTTTATATTGAAATAAATAATATTGAATCTAATAAATACGTTTACTTTCCAGAATTGGGAAGTGTTAAATACGGCCGTATTAACTGGACAACAAGTATCCCAAGCCATGAAAGTTTTCATCGTTTCTCAGGCAGGAAAGGCAGCTGATGTAACTTTTCAAGCATCTTGCCACTCCGAAGATGAAAGTGTGCTTAAGGTATGTAAATTTAAAACTTCAGATAGGTTTTTAATGTTCTCTTTAAATTGACTTCGATCGATCATAAATTTTAGCAACTTTATATTTTGCATACAAAGTAAGCAATAAAGTAATATGTTAATGTAATATGGAAGTGTGTCCAAACTTTAAAGTTAAAATATTAATTGTACAAACAATGATGCCATGTGGTAATAAATTTAGTTTTGTATTTAAAAGTCATAACCCCTAAAAATTATATTTTAGTTCATTAGCTAATTTAAAACAATAGTCTCGCATATTTTAGAGCACCAAACATTTGGAAATACGGTGCTGTGAAAAAATGTAGACTCAGGCTTATATTTAATGGCATTTATTATACCTCCTACAAGAAAGATTCCTTAACATATATTATATAATAAAACAGTCTACTAATAGATAAACAAGTAAGCAAATCGCAATAATATTGCGCCTCCCCCTCGTTTATATCGAAAGCACCTACGGAGTATGCCCTTAGAGACTTCGGATCAAAAAACAAAAGTTATCACGTTGTTCGCAAGGGTCGATTTACTATATTGATTTTGTCAAAATGCCGAAATTGTGTTAGCGACTTTTGAACGTTTGTTTTATTTATTTTTTTTTACTATGCCGTGTGGCAACGAATTGATTGATTTAGAAAAACAACTAATAATAGGTTTACGGAGTTGTGCAAAAACACAGCGACAGATCATGGGAGTTATTAATCGTTCACAAAGTGTTCAAAAAAATTTCTGTCGTTTTAATTTAGACTGTAATTCCAGTCTGATAAGAAAATGGTCGGCAAAGTCAGGACATTTTAAATACGAAAAATTGTTAAAAAAAAGCCTGTAGTTAACTTGGAGGTGCATCACATAAAGGCCAGATGAAAATTTGCAGAGAAATATGTTCTAAACAAAAATTTTTGGGACCATGTAATCCGTAGCGACGAAGAAAAATAATTTGGATGGACCGGATAGGTTCAGCTACTATTAGCATGATTACGAAAGGAGCGAAACATTTTCAAGAAGACCTCAACCAGTTGCTTCTGTTATGATATGGGCGTCTTTCAAAAAGGGTATGAAAGGCCACTTGACATTTGTAATGGAAATATGAATGCGACTGCTCATTAGAATGTGTTACCATTTTTAACCCTTATTGAAGATGAGGGTGCAAAGATGAGGATAATGCACGTATTCATTCTGCAAGGTCCACAAAAAACTGATTTCAACAGTATGGAATCGACCTTATGCCATGGCCATCATTAAATCCTGATCTTAACCGGATAGGAAATCTGTGGAGGATTATAGCAAGATCAGTAAACAATCTAACAAAGCCTTCAATTGAAAGTATTGATGTGCTGAAGCATCGAATTGTAGCCTGGGACGAAATTCCAGAAGCAACTTTAAACAATTTAATAATTAGCAAGAATTAGAGCACGCCACAATTGTCCCATTTCATGTGCGATTCGACAGGTGGGATTACCGACGCTCGGCGCGCCACTATGGAAGCTCTAAAAAGAAGGCGCTTACAATGTACATCTATTGATATAATATAAATAATGTGTTGCCTTTAAAACTTCGCAGTTTCACAGAATTCAGCCTTCTTTAGCGGCTTATATAGAGTCGTGTGCTATGCATGGGTAAACCCACCCGTCGAGTTGCACATGAAATGGGACAATTGTGGCGTCCTCTAGCAAGAACATTCGTTGATTAAATGCAGTAAAAATAAGGGTAAATGGACGAAGTATTAGTCCACATAAACTATAAAAACACCAGTGAGTTTATAATTTTTTACAAACTACAGACCCGTTTTTTCATAAATCTTCATTATTCACCAATACATGAGATCCTAAAAGCTCGTAAAGTAAAACACTGATTTCATGTAATATATGATATATGCTCTATATGTAATATATAATATATGATATAATTTTATTGATATATGCTCCAATATATCAATAAAATTATTTTCAGTTTTGAGTTTTACCACGATGTAGCCCAAATTAAAAGTGTAAGTCTATATTTTTTCACAGTACTGTATTTTTATTTATTTTCTTGTGAGCTCCAAGTTCGAATAGGCTTTATCTCCAATAAAATCAGAAGAATGTGTCCTCGATTGTATTTCATTTTAGATGTGTATATATTGGTATAAATTAAAGATATTTTATAAGTTATTCGTGATGACATTCTAGCCAATTTCGTATTTTATATTATTTAGTTATTTAGAAATATAGGGCTTATATAAGCTAATTCATGTTATTTAGACTGCAATATAAAATTCACACACTTCTCATGATCATAACTGAGTAGATGGACAAGCATTCAATTTATTAAAACAAAAATTGGATCAAAATATTCAGATATGATACTTATATTGGTAAACGAAAATAGTAAAAACAATAAGCAATATTTTACATACCTGTATAAATCACATAACTTTCACGTTCTAAAAAACTGTTGCAGGTATCTTCTTCGTGCGGTTCAGTCTATGTAGATGGCAGTGAAGCACGTGGTTCTGTCAATGGTTCTGTACTAGTGAAGTATGGGACATACACGGGTCTAGCTCAGTTTACAGTATGGATGCCGGAATTTCCACTGGAATTATCAGTAGCCGATACAAAATTGTCACAACTTAAATCCTGGCGTGTTCCAGACTATCACCCAAGGTATATTATCCGTCTTATTTTTATTATTAATTAATCTCTTTTTAATTATTTAAAATTTTTATACAATATGTAATAAAATTAACGCTACTATACACAAGCTCAAACCTGAACTGTAATACTATAACGGGGTATTTTCCAGTTACTGTTTGCAATAAAAAATGTACCTTACTGTCCTTTACTAAATGTTGGTTTATATGGATTAATATGTAGAATGCATGTTGTTACTGACCACCGAAATAATATAAACACTATTGACAAAATTATTACTATTAGATAAATCTTTGAACGTGGTAATGGAAAACGGTCTAGTGAAAGAAAAGTGGAAGTCTTCTAGAGATTTATGTTTTTTTCACAAAATTACTGATTGGTCTGCCTACTATGCATATAAAATGGTGCATACAATTGGTACACATACATAATTACATAATTAGTATAGTATAATAACAAGACAGTATAATACAGTATAGATACAATGAAATACAAAAATATATTAAAGACAAGAAATGAAATACTTCATCATCATAAGGTCATCAGTCCTAAGACTGGTTGGACGCTAACCTCCAGCTTATCGTATCTTGTGCTAACCTACGCATTTCGTTAATTGTGCTACAACCTACATCCCTTACTATTTGCGAGCAGTAGTCTATCTAGGCCTACCTCTGCCTTTCTTCACTCCTATTTCTCCCTCCAAAATATCGCGGACTATTCCCCCATGTCTCAGCAAGTGGCCTACCATTCTATCTCTTCTCTTCTTTATGTTTTACCACATACTTCTTTTCTCGCCGACTTTCTCTAATACTTCTTCGTTTCTAACCCTATCAGTCCACGGTATTTTCATCATTTTTCGGCAACACCACATCTCAAACGCTTCTAATTTCTTCCTACTTGCTTCCCCTACCGTCCAGGTTTTGCAACCGTATAGTGCCGTGCTCCATATATACGTTTTCAAAAATATCTTCCTTGTTTCTAAGTTTATTACCCCCGAGCATAAAAGTGCTTTCTTTTTGTTAAAAGCTACTCGACCCTGCGCTATTCTTTGTTTTATATCTTTATCGCTTCTTCCATCCCAATTTATTTTACTTCCTAAATAAGTGAAGTCTTTAACTTCCTCCAATCTTTCATTATTAATTTGTACTTTCGTTTTTGCTCTGCTCTCGCGCCCTTTTGTTTTTGTTCACCCTCACACCGTATTCCTCTGTCAACACTGCCTCCATTTCGTTCAACGCTGATTCCAATTCATCTTTACTAGATGCTAATACTGCTATATCATCCGCGAATCTCAGCATTTTTAGTTTCTGTCCCTGTACTTCAATCCTGAAATCCACTCTATCTTTTACGACATTAATCGCCTCTTCGATGTACAGATTAAAAATTATTGGTGATAGCGTACATCCGTGTCTTACTCCTTTCTTAATACCTACTTCCCTTCTTTCCCCTTCTACTTCTATAACAGCAGTTTGCTCTTTGTATAGATTGTGTACTACTCTCCTATCTCTATACTTCATTCCCGCGCTCTTTAGTATCTCGAACATTTTTTCCCATCCCAAAAGCTTTTTCTAAATCTACAAATCCTATATAAGCGTTCTTTCCTTTTTCTATTGTTTTCTCTAACATTACTCTTAGCGCCAGAATAGCTTCGCGAGTTCCCCTATTTCGCCTAAACCCGAATTGGTATTCTCCTAGTATTTCCTCCGCTCTATTTTTCATCCTCTTCTGCACTATTCTGGTTAAGATTTTTGACGCGTGGGAAGTTAGGCTAATCGTTCTAAAATTCTCGCATTTGTCGGCTCCTCTCTTTTCGGTATAGTAACGATAATGTTCCTCTTATAATCCTCCGGCATCTCGCCCGTTTCGTATATATATTTTACCAGTTCAAACATCCTATTTACTACTTTCTGTCCCGCACATTTCAATATTTCCGCCTGTATTTTATCTGCACCCGGCGCTTTATTGTTCTTTAGCCCCCTTAGTGCTATTTCAAATTCCTCTCTCAATATAGGTTTTCCTACATCTTCCCCATCGATGCTAGATTCTTCCTCTAATATCTCTCCATAACATATAAGTCGGAAATCGATTCCGATTCCGACTCGATTTCCGACTTATATGTTACTGACAGAGATCGTATCGATGAAGATGTATACGCCATAAAGTTCATTCGGCATTTGCCCTGAATCGGCGTACCGTGTACGGCACTGATGTGAACTAACAAGTTCGAAACAGCTGTATGTCGTTCGGTTCCGATCCGGGACAAATGTCGAATCCTACCTGTGGCGGGTTTTATCTTTTGAAACCTTATCTGATCGTGCAGAAACACGAGACAGGGGTCGAGGATCGCTTCTGGGTATAATTCAATGCCTGGCGGGGCTTTAGCTCGAGGAGTAGTTGTTTCCTAGAGCGATTATGTAATAGCTTTGCTATTCGGGAACTACTTTGATAACCGCTTGGCGGCTTGGTGGTTCCTTTCTCGATTTCCGACTTATATGTTACTGACAGAGATCGTATCGATGAAGATGTATACGCCATAGATATCATTCGGCATTTGTGCTGAATCGGCGTACCATGTACGGCACTGATGAGAACTAACAAGTTTCGAAACAGCTGTATGTCGTTCAGTTCCGATCCGGGACAAATGTCGAATCCTACCTGTGGCCGGTTTTATCTTTTGAAACCTTATCTGATCGTGCAGAAACACGAGACAGGGGTCGAGGATCGCTTCTGGGTATAATTCAATGCCTGGCGGGGCTTTAGCCCGAGAAGTAGTTATTTCCTAGAGCGATTATGTAATAGCTTTGCTATTCGGGAACTACTTTAATAACCGCTTGGCGGCTTGGTGGTTCCTTTCTCGATTTCCGACTTATATGTTACTGATTATTGATAGATGTATATTTTAAACTATATTATTTAAACAATATTTTTCACAATCTTCAAAGATGCCACATTGTAATTTATTTTTAACTATTACTAATTTTTGTTAAATCAGAAAAGCTACAAAAGTATATCTTATGAATCTAGTGCACTAAAATCCAGAAGAAAAAAACGTTCATTTGGAAGCGGGTGGAATGGGAGTGGTGTTAATGATATGGGCAACATTGTAGATAAACCAATATGTCGTCTAAGATATCAACAAACTTCAGTAGATGTTTATGCCCATTTCTTCGCCACAGACCATGATTCTGGACGTACTACATATTTGATTAATCGAAGAACTTGGTTGAGAGTCACAGACTTGGTTTTACCTTGGTTAAGAGTTAGTGACCCTAGAATTGCTAGTCTTCATGGAAGAATATTACAGGGTAGAAGTGTAGGACGTACAGAAGTACAGGTAAGGAAGACATCAATGGTAGAAATTAAGTTTTATATACATAGGTATTTGACAATAATAATTATAAAATGGGTGGACAAATGCAGACAGATTAATAATAATAGATTATAGGTTTCTACAAACTTGTAGACTATAGGTTACACTCTTCCAAATTAACATGAAGTTTTTATTCGTTGTCACTGAATTTAGTCAGTACTCTATTTCTAACATACTAAATTCATAGTGACAACGAAAAATCTGGAAAAAATAACTGTTCTAAAGGCACTGAATAATCACAACTGAATTATTTCTGAAAGCAGATAATTTTAGCATTTTTTCAGTAGATAAGTCAGAATCAGTAACCTTACATTTGGTTATATTAAAACTATTTTGTTGTAGTTGAAGCAAAGTTCAAATCAACATTACTTTTGCAGCCAAGTTAATTTACATCTTCAGTGTATTAAGGAATTTGTGTTGAAGCTTTTGTTTTATTAATATTGTATACAGAATATGTAATAGAAACTGTAATAACAGTTAGCAGCATTTTTATTAACAGCAAATTTGAAAAATAGTAAAATGTCACTTGTAATATAACTTCTTAGCTACATACAACATATACATATTTATTATTAGATTTTTTAAAATATACAGTGGCTCTTAAAGCTATTCATACCTTCGGCGATAATACTCAAGGCACTGTCTGATTTGCTTTGCAAATTCTGCATTGTAATGTACACTGGTTGTTATAGTTTATTTCATCGCTATTTGCCAAATAAAAAATCTCAAACGGCTCTTATCTCATACCGTGGCTGGCTTGTTTTTATGGCTAGGCTCAAGTAGATTGTTCCGTTCATCGGCAAGATAAGAGAGTTTTTTATCTGGCAAATAGCAACGAAATGAATAATACTTCCACATTGGGAGAATACATATGCAAAAAGTTGGAGACAATAAATACACTATTGGAAAGTTGACTTTCATTTATTTAAAAGATATAACAGAACAAATGTTTTCGCTAATCTAATATTTTGTTGGCCCACCCCTTACTGCAACTAACGAACATCCTGTAGGCGTCTTGGCATACTGCTAATCAAATTCCAAGTAATAATTTCATAAGTGCTGTTCCAAACTTCCTCAAGTTTCTCTTCTAGGGTATCCTTGCTCGATATCTGTCACTTTCTTACTCGTGATTTAATGTCAAACCAGAATTCTCAATTGGATCGAGATCAGGGCTTTGGAGGGTGTTGTACCTCATCCAGCCAATGAGGTACATTGTATAACAGCCACTGTCCTACAATCTATGTCATATGTTTAGGGTCGTTATTATGTTTGAAGTAGTATGCGTCATTTAAACCTAATTTTCTCGCGCTCGAAACAATATTTTTTTGTAAAATGTTTAGATATTTAAATTTATCCATGATTCCATTGATAGCTACCCAATTATCAACACCCCCCGTGTTCACTGTCGGTTTTAAATATTGCAATTTCCATTCCGTGTTAGCTTTTTTCTACACAAATTTCCGTCCGTCAGAGCCGAAACAATTGAACTTACTTTTATCGGAAAATATAACTTGTCTCTAAAACTCATGATCAATATTAATATATTTGTTTGCATATATCAACCTCTTTCATCTATTAACTTTGTTAATGAATAGTTTCTTTCGTGCTACTCTACCGTGAAATTCGTTTCTTCTCAATACTCTATGGCATGTTTCAGCACTAATAGTTTTATTAAAGCATTATAATACCTTTTTGGCTAATTGAGGAGTCGAAATAAAAGGTTGTTTCTTAACCTCATTTGTTAAGTATCGCTCTTCATGCTCTGCTAAAATCCTCCACCTTCCCGTCTTGTATTTGTAATTTATTGCTGCTCCTTCTCTTTGTATTTTTTTTTCGATATACTGTATAGTTGACTTACTTCTTCCTATTAATTTTCCAATTTCATTATATAATTTTCCATCCTTATGGCACTGAAATACTTCTTGTTCCTTTACTGTAGTAAAGGAACAAGTTCGCACTTTTTATGCCCCATTATTATGTATTTGTGGGGATACCCAGCCAACCAGAGACTAATTCTAAAATTCGTCGATAGATGGTAATAAGTTGACCCAATAAATTGACTCTGAGTAGCCGTACGAATAGTTTTGTGACTTTCGATATGGGTATCGAAAGTATCTTTTAAACAAATGAAAGTCCACTTTACAATAGTGTATTTATTGTCTCCGATTTTTTGCATATGTATTGTGCCAATATGGAAGTAACAACCAATGTACACTATAATGCAAAATTTGCATTATAGTGTACAATGTATAGTGTACAGTGTAAGTAGAAAATATTAGACAATGTCATAGGTATTATCGCCAAAGATACGAATAATTTTGAAAGCCACTATAGATAACTAACATATTTGGATAATTAAAAATACTGAGATTTAGCTCTTATCTGACTTAAATACTTATATTTACTGTCAGTGACAAATAGCCGATAATTAGAAAGGGTAATATATATTTTATTTCACGTTTTATATACATGATAGATTTAACAAAAATTATAAATGTGTAGCATAAAACAAAATAATAAATACTATAAATAATATTTTAGAAATCTGCTCATGATTATATATAGAATTATATGTATATGTAAATAATCTATAATGTTGAATCAACATACTGAAGTATCCCTTTCCTAGAAGTTGTTTCCTAGAGCGATTATGTAATAGCTTTGCTATTCGGAAACTACTTTGATAGCCGCTTGGCGGCTTGGTGGTTCCTTTCTCGATTTCCGACTTATATGTTACTGACAGAGATCGTATCGATAAAGATGTATACGCCATAAAGTTCATTCGGCATTTGTCCTGAGTCGGCGTACCGTGTACGGCACTGATGAGAACTAACAAGTTCGAAACAGCTGTATGTCGTTCGGTTCCGATCCGGGACAAATGTCGAATCCTACCTGTGGCGGGTTTTATTTTTTGAAACCTTATCTGATCGTGCAGAAACACGAAAAAGGGGTCGAGGATCGCTTCTGGGTATAATTCAATGCCTGGCGGGGCTTTAGCCCGAGGAGTAGTTGTTTCCTAGAGCGATTATGTAATAGCTTTGCTATTCGGGAACTACTTTGATAGCCGCTTGGCGGCTTGGTGGTTCCCTTCTCGATTTCCGACTTATATGTTACTGATACTGAAGTATGTTGTATGTTGAAGTATATAGGTTATGCACTGTACAAATTTTGTGCTTTTTAAGGTTTTGTCTCCCATAACCAGCAGAGTTTATGGTTCGAAAGAAATAAGAGTGGGAAATGACAAGGTTGGACTTACAAGACTTTCTGTACAGGTGGTGTCTGGTTTGCAACTTAATATATCACCAGATAGTTCACTGGAAAATGTGTATGTGGCTGAAACTGGAATTACAAGAAAATTAACAGCACGGTACCAGGTATTTCTGTTAGATCTGTATAATTAGTTAGAACTTTTGGCAAATATCTAGGGATCTACTTAACATACTTCATTATAAAATTAAACAAAAATGTTTTCAATATGCAGGACTATAAAACTATTAAAGAAAACTTTAAAATTCATGTTATTCATAACATCATCACTTTATTACATCATCAAAATATAACACAGTCAGAAATACGTCTATGTAAGTTAAATATTGTATATTATTGAATTTTAATACTCACATAAGAAATTATTTTTAAATTAAAAATTTCTTGTATACACAACAGAAAAAAATATTTTCAGAGGATATTGTCTGAAAATATTTTCTGCGATCATATTATAGTGATAACGTTGTTGTTATTTCTGTAATTATGATTATCATAATTGTCTTTGTTATTATTATTTTCATATAATTTTCGTCTTCAGGAAGGACTTTTAGACATAGAACTAGAATTTGCTGACGGATCGAAAACGCCTCTTAGAGATATATCAGATACCGACTACCACCTTGTCGTTGAAAGTTTAGATCCGGAAGTAGTCGCATTTGCACCTATGGTTGCATCTCATCATCCACGAGTAATTGCCGTAGGTGAAGGTAGTGGTGACCTCCTTCAAGTTACACTTCTGCTAGCAGAAGAATGTAGAACTAGCGGAAGACCGAAAATGAAAGCTGCTAGTCCACTGGCGACAGCAGCTGCTTCTATCACTGTTGACTTCAGTACCAGTGATCTCTCGCATCGACCAGATATTTTACAAAATGATGGAAGAAGTTATGGAAACTCAAAAATCGGTAGAGAACCTTCAGATTTGCAGGACATTTTGAAAGGTAATATTGTCGTTAAACTAGTCTATTAGACATGTATTTCATAACTCCAAATAATAAATACCAGTTTGGCTATTTATTGCGATGCGATACATAGTAGATTGTAGATAATAACTCAGTAGGTTTGTTCTTAGATTCTACTTCAGTTATCATCAAAATCCTAAAATAACATTACTTGAAATTATCATACTTGATCTTGATTATTCTATTTATTTGTCTACTACAATCTGAAAATACTACAAGTATATGCTGGGAGCATTACTTTATGTACATTACTCCTGTAATTCCTGTGGAACAGAAAAATCAGTAGGCAAGCTAGTCTTTGCAGTTTCTGCAATGGTACAATAATAGTTCTATTCAAATTGACTTGTAAGCTCTTTTAGTGAACACCTATCAGATATCATGTTGAGAACAAAGACATGAAATAACTTCCTCATACTTACATTTTACAGTAACTAGGACATTTCGATAGTATTGAAATTACAGTAATTAAACAATCATCAACCACTAATAACTACAATAAAGACCATAAGACCCAACCTTATGAACACCTTTTAGCCATAGACATAATAACTGAATCAGTTCCAGTGGTCATATTAGTTTTATTTCTTATAGTTACTTTTTTCTTTAATACAAACCATTTACTTCTTTCTGCGGCTCCGACTCACACAGAAGGTGTGATACCAGTAATCACTCCTCACGTCCGTGTGGTTAGTGATTACTGGGCCAAGTCGTGTGCTCTACGTAGACGAAGCGAACCGAGAATTACGGCCTTCTGCATGTGACTGGCTAGGATTTCTGCCGAATTTCGGTATGCCGATACGCTCTTTAATTCTGAAAGCAGTATATCTCTCGCTCCACCAAGGGCTCCTATAATCAGTATCTTCAGTTTAACAGAATGGTCTTGATAGAGTCTACGGAGTTCGAAGATTAAATCTCGATATTTTGTCCTTTTCTCCTCCTCTTTCAAAACAATGTTACCGTCACCGGGTGCCAAGGACTCGATAACGAATATTGTCTTGAGTTGCTGATCGAGGAGGACTACGTCAGACTTGTTGGCTTGTATTTTCCTGACGGTGGGAAACGAATAGTTCCAATATATTAGGTACTTCTCGTTTCCCATAACGGAGTCAATATTCCCCGGAGCATAAAACAGCACTGGTGTCTCATCTATCTGATACGAGTGCCTTAAATGATAATAGAGCACCCGTAATGCTGCGTTTTGTCTATGGATATAGGCCGAGACCGCATATACCAGGCAAGCTGACAGGAAATGCATGAATGTCTCCGGCGCCCTGTGGCAGGCCCTGCAGCGGACATCAGGGACCTCCATATCCATGATATGACTCCGATAGACGAGCGTGTTAAATATACCATCTTCGCAAGCCATGATGAATTCTTCAGTCTCAGAATTTAGCCCAGCTGACTTTAAGAAAGCAAAGGTCAGCCTTTCGGATAAGCCCAGGGCTTTCATATTTCTAAAGAAGACCCCGTGCATGGGCTTATCCTTGTGAATCTGCAGAGCTCTTAAATGCTCTGCAGTTTTTTCTTGGGCTTTTAACTGAGCAGGTACCAACTCGGTGACAAGATTGTGACTGACCCGTTCGGTATCGAAGACGAGACCGAGTTCATCGGCTGCTCTACGTGCTGCCTTAAATAAAAATGTTCCTATCTCTGCATGTTCGTGATCTCAGACCATGCAGAGAAGGGGATCCGAACTTCTGATAACTTTACAGGCTCTGTCCAGAACCATCCTGTTATGGAGACACTCCAAACTCAATCCATGGAGTCCATGGCCTCCGCGATGTCGTTAACCGTGGAACGGACAATCTGGGATGCACACTCCTACTGAGATGCATCCATTTCCGGGTTACTACGTCGAGTTGTCGCAGCTTCTCCTGTGTCCATTTGACTACTTCAAAGGAGTAGACAAAGATCAGAAAGGCAAGCATGTTAATTGCAGACACCTTGTTCTTCTCCGACAGTTCTGAAGACCAGATATGTTCGAAGCGGTGATCCGATGACCGAGGATCTGTTGAGCGTTGCTCAACACCCAAGTAGGTGTACAACTCTCCGGCATCTAAGTGGTGTAAGATGCTTCCGTCTACAAGCTGCGTATCCTCTGCGTATTCCCGGATTCGTCCTCTCTTGAGATGAAGCAGTGCACATCTTAGGGACTGGTGTAATTCCCTTTCTCCAGAGGCACAAAGTTTTAGGTCATCCATGTAAAATAGATGGGTGACCTTATGCCTCCGATCGCCGGGGGTGCCGCAGTTATAGCCACGGGTTTTCCTGAGGAACACGGATAACAGCAGCAGTGAGATGAAAAACAGAAGGGGGCTAAGGGAGTCTCCCTGAAACACGCCCCTTCTGAACGACACCGACTCTGTCCAGACTCTAGTATTATCCGATGTTATGGTAAACCGAGTCCTTCAGAGCGGCATCAGTTCTTGAAAAGTGCATCTCACTACAGGATCGGGCACGACAAGGCATTGGAGCAAGTGAATTATTAACTCATGTGATAACGTGTCAAATGCCTTGCGGTAGTCGATTCAGGCCATGGAAAGGTTTCGCTTGTACTGCACAGAGTCCTGCATGACACATCTGTCAATTAACAGATTCTCATTGCAGCCAGCGACACCCTTCTTAGACCCTCATTGTTCGTATATCCTCTCCTCATAAACCGACTCAACTGTTAGGAATACTCGCATGTACAAGATGTGTGTAAACACCTTGTAACATGCGTTTAAGTAAGTTATCGGTCGTTCTTTGGGTTGGACAAATCTCCGGTCTTCGGGATTAGCACGGTTCGCCCCTCGACAACCCAAGAAGGAATTTACTGCTCCCCATTTAACCAAGTAGTAAAATTTCTGGCTAAGTGGTGGTGGGTATTGGATAATTTTTTCCACCAAAAGTTGTTTATCCCATCGGGACCTGAAGCACCAAAGTTCTCAGAGCCCTCAAGAGCACTTCAAACCTCTTCAAGGGTTATCAGATGGCACACTTGTTCTGATCGCTGAAGAGCTTCGCAAAAGTCTTCAAAGTGTGTTAGGACTGGAGTGTCTCTTTGGAGTGGGGAGTATCTCTTTGTAGATTAGGTGGAAAACTTCTGCTCCCAGAAGTTTTCCACCGGATCTACAGTCAGCGGATTTTCGACAACAGGTTGAGGCGGCTCGAATAGACGCGAAGGTTTTTGGCGGAACAAATTATTTTCCGCCAGCCTTCGCGCCCGCCTCACTAGTGACTTTTTGCATGTCACTAGCATCCGTATCCTATCAAGGCAATGCTGCTTGGTGGTACGCAGCACTACCTCATTGAGTGTGTGATGGACACGTCTTAAGTTGGTGGCGATTCGACGTAATTTTGGCGTAAAGGGCCTATTGGCCGCCATATAATCCAAATATTGGATACGGGATACCTGTTGTCTCGCCGACTGGATCTTGGTCTTCATCTTCCATATACGCCGCACCGCTCTTTCTCGTGGAGAGGTAGAGTTGTTCACCCTTTCCTATTGGGAGAAGCTTTCGGCGGTATTATACACGGCACAATTTATGTGCCAGATGTCGGCCCCTTCTGGAAGCGCTGCTTGAACTTCAGCGTCCACTCTGACCATGTCTTATGGCCCAGGGGGTCTTATGCGATGTAACCCCCTTCTGGTACTGAGGCCCTCTACTATTGGTGGAGCGGTGAAGATCACATCCTCAACCGATTCATTCGCCAACCGGGGCGCAGTCCTCGCAAAGCCCTTTCTATGAAGATAGAATACATAATCACGCAGATTCTGTAGCGTGAAAGCATCATGCTCTGGGTGTAATTTACACCACAGGGCATGAATACGTGCCATGTATCCCCTCCGTATGGGCTCACTGCTTTCGTAGCATTACAGTAGATCGTCTCTCAGTTAGTCAGTCCACTCAAAGCGTCCATGTTCTTCGCGTGTGTCGTCCTCAGGCAATCCGTATGGTTGGGCCCCACCACCTTGCCCATGACCCCTATCTAAATGGAGGCGATCGTGAGGGCTATCCTTCTGTTGCTCAGAACAAGAAGTTGGGGCTTACTGGGAAGTTAGCCCAGTAAGCCCACGGCCGACACCAGAGGGGTATCTGCTATCCCCTTCCAGGTGCGCTTGTGCTGCCTGTTCGGTTTTGCACCCCAGCTGGAGTAAGTGATGTCGCTACTCACCAAAGACCAGATCGATGTTGTGCAGCCCCTCCTGCTATATGATTACTTATTATTATAACAGATGGTAACTGCATTTTGATTATTTAACTTCCATATAATAAAAGATACAAAAATACCGTCAATCATAAACATTTTAAATTCTATATTGTCATACAATTATAATTAAAATACATAATAATATATTCTTTAAATAATAGTGTATATAACATAAATACCCTATATTATTTGTAGGTACTCTATTAAAAGACGAAAATTTCCAAGAACCCAACAGTTTGGCTCGGCAATATTCAGGCAATAGTAAGGGTGTATCACGTAAACGTCCCCAGACTCACATGACTCCCCTAGAAATCAGCATGTATGTTTTACTTGCTGCATTCTGTTGTGCGATTGTGGTAAGTATATAAGTAAGTGACCTATTATTCCATTAAAGTCGATTTTCTTATCCTCAAAGTGTTTTTAATACACATTATAAATTGTAAACATATGCTACATTAGATACATTATAAATTGATAATATGTAAGAGTCCTATGTGGTATTCCATGTAAAGAATTACTTTGGGAGTTGGCTAAAAACTTTTGTACAAAGGTTGTGTTGTTTTGTAAAAAGGTTTTTAGACCACTCAAATTAAAGAGGATAAAATTATCTAAAAAAACGTAATGATGAAATCACTGAAAAAAATGTATTGAAGTCTGGATCTTTTCAAAGGCAAGCAAAAATTTGGATTTTCTTCCAGTGGTTTTCTTATACTTACTCAAAAACTGCTAATGATAAAAAAAATTAAGATCAATATCTGAAAACTAGAAACTTGGAGCTTCAATTTGCTTTTTTTAAAACTGCTCTGTGACTATTTTTCTCCAAGTTACAGCCATTTGAAAATTACCTAAAAATTTAAGATTTTTTTTACATGCTTTGCCATGCAGGATGTATAATTTCTCAACATATGCAAATATGAAGCACTGGTAATCCATATATTTTTAAATTTTAATCTCCTAATGATGCCAACTTGGTTGGAGAAACGTGTAATCTTTCAGTATTCATGGAACACTATATCTCTTATTTTTATTGCTGCATCGTAGGTTCCAGCCTTATCCCAAGATGCATATTTTTTTGAATCTCTATAACATTCTCACACAATTGGTATTGAAATGACAGTTTCTCACAGAAGATAATTGGGCCTGTGTTTTTCAATTTCACGGCCAATACAAAGTGGTTTAGGCATATAATTTTGACTGAATTTATCAACAACTACACGGCACTGAATTTCAGCAATGTGCTGCTGCAACATTTCATTAAAATGTTACAGTAGCACATACAACACAGATACTATAGCTTTCCTCTGTGAATTTTTTTGATGATCCAATCGATCATAAGTTCACATGTACAAGTGGAGTTGTTCTGAGGTTTCCTTGTGTGAGCATTATGAACCATTTTGAGTTACCTTACATAAAAAAAATATTATTAATTTGTAAAAAATGAATCAAACACTTGTTGAGGAACATGGAACCATATCTCTAGAAATGCGGCAAAATGATTTTGATAGCATGAGGACGCCCATAAACTCGTGCATTAATCAAGACAGGAGACATTTCCATTTACTTTAATTTGGAATTTTTGTTTGACATAAAAATGTGTTCAATTTCTTATAACATATATTTATAATGATTTTTATATTTACTTTAACTACAACTTTTGCAAATCTATTGCTTTAACAACTCATGAGTGCTCCATATAATAATATAATTCACGAAAGCGATATAAAAAATAGACATATGACTTTCCAAAATTATTTAAAAAATCGGATAAGACTGCACGTCTATATAAAACCGATATGCTCTTATTGAATCATGCCAATTGTGATTTGATTAGTTGTCATTGCCAATATTCCTTATTGTTTACATAAACTTTGTGTACTTTTCCAGGTTTTTGTGGTATCCTGTGTTGTATATGCTTCAAAGTTCAAACCAATTGATGGAAACATTACGGCTGGCATTCGACCTTCTCCTATTAGCCCCAGTAATTTAGTAATACAACGAGAACCACGCAAGCAGCGCGAATCCACAACAAATGCCCACGATTGGGTTTGGTTAGGCAGAGCAACACTGGACAGTTCTAATCGAAATTCTACTACAATAAACAACAATTCGACAGACATGAGAATCATTACAAATCCCCTTAATATGAACTATTCCGAACCAGAAGACTGTTTGGCAGCAACAAGTTTTAGTAACCCAAGCCATATAGAACTACCAAGTAGGAGTGCGTTACCAAGCGAAGCTGATGCAAACTCAAACAAGACTGTAGACACCAGTACTTATTGTAAGGGCAAAGTTGGTGGAGGGATAAATAAACCTAATGATAATAATGATGATCTGCAAGTCTGGTAGGTGACTGAGAATTTGATTTAACCCTGTTGTATGTTCTAATGGTAGGCCAAGATTTTAAAAAATCTAAGAGTGATGCATGTAGATCATTGATGTAGATTGCTTTATTGTGCATGTAAGTACTTGCTAAATTAATCATTTTCTACATTCAAAATATCCCATCGGTTATTCTTAATATTTTTTCAAGTATTTTTTATCTTTCATTTAACATTTTCCACATGAAAATGGACTCGTAACAACACACTATCAGATGAACAATTAACAATGATTATCAAAAAGCAAATGTCAAATAAAGTACGGACTATCTGTACTTTTCCTGCTACATGATTTACAGAATCACTTGCGCGGGATGCAACAATATGTCTTTTCATCTGATCTATAATTCTAATTTAGGATAATGACTTGCTTGATTGGCTCAAATAATTCAAAAATTGGTTTTGGTAAAGGTTTTTCAGTTGGCACAACAAAATACATCAATATTCAATGATTCTATGGTCAAATTTATATACATATAAAAAAACAATCATGAAAACAGAGACTTCAAAGTAACTTTTACTTTAATTTAAACAATAATTCTATCACAATAATATCGCTTTAGATACATTTTATTGATTTATTTAATTGTTATTTATACAAACGCATAACAGAAAAAATCTATAAAAAATATAGTTCAGTGGGACAATAAATTAGCTATAATAATTATAATTTGAGGGGTTCTTTGCGTGTGCGTCGCAGGTAACAAACATATGAATCAATCAATTGACATATTTGAACAGTGTCGTGCAGAAAACACATTTTAGGGTAACAGTTAGTACGATACAAATCCGCCAACCTACGACAGAGTAATGAAAAGGTTCTCCACAAAAACATTCAATGGAAGTGATATTTCCATAAAAATATGTAGGAAAATATGTAAGAGGAAATTGATTTAAGTAAAATAAAAATGAATTAAATTTTTCAGAAATGTTGAGGTGCCAATGAATCAAATTATACAATAAAGCTAATATGTGACATCATAATTGCATTTTGTTCGGTAAATTATTAACTGTCTATGCCATACGTAGTTGATTGAAACATATGTCGCTAGACAATTGTGGCATATTAGTAACAATTGCGAGTGGTGTAGCATGTGATCCGTGCGTCGTCACTAAATTGATACACGCGCAAACGTCCATGATACAAACCATAATATTTAATAAACAAAAACTAATTAATTTGTCGAATCTACCTTATTTGATGCTATAAGTAAATTGTATAAAAGATGCTTAACCTAATGTCTAAATCTCTATTTGGCTTAGGGTTGTAATAGAGGTGTAAATGACTAGTTGAGGGGTTGTCACTGCCGATTAAAACAATTACAATTCATCGGAATACAGTAAGAGAGATAAAAATGTGGTAGCAAAATAAAATTGAAGTTTAATAACGGTTTTATTAACAAAAGAATTAATGTAATTATTAGAAATGGCCCCCGCCTTGTTTAATGCACAAATTCACGCGCCTGCTTATACTATCAAAAGCATTTTGCATCATTTCTAGCATTCTAGTTGCACATACTTCAAAAATTCTTGGCTCCAGTTCTGCCAAATTAACTACAGGAATTCTAAAAATCCTTTACTTTAAGCAAGGAAACACAAAATAGTTCATGATTGTCAAACAAGTATACCTCGAAGGTGACTCGATTGTGTATGGAAACTTATCAGGCAAAATATAAAAAAACTCGCGGAGAAAAGTTATTGTGTCTTGTATCATACATACTGATGCACCAACTTGCTGAAAGTAGCCATAATAAAATTTATCATTGTGTACTTGGTGAAGAAAATTTTAAGATATTGTACCGTTCTGCATTAACCGTGAAATTGAAAATAACGTTCTTAATAATTTTTATGAGAGAAATTGCCATTTTAACACCAATTTTGTGAGGATATATTGGAGATTCAACAAAAATATGTTGGATTATCAATGCTCCACGTTTGTATATTTTGAGAATGATACACCAGGGAAAATAAAACTGCACTGATCATAAACAAAATTAAATTTAGCCGATCATCATTCAAAAAATATTATTAAAAAACCACTTGAAGTCAATAAGATGTCTTGGGTAATCTGCCGGTAAAAGGACTTAATATTATTGCATCTTATATGGATGTACATCCGAATTATTTTTTTCAACGTCCAGACTGTTCTATAAGAAAGTCTAATTCCTTGAGATAGACCTATCAAAGGTTTTGTATTATCTATAATAACAACTTCTTGCATGTAACTAGTTGGTCTACCAGCCAAAGAAGTACCAAAATCCTTTGGTATTCCCGCTAAGCCCAGGAAATGTTCTCGAAAATTTTCCAAACACAAATACAACTGACTGTGTTTTATTGACTGCATTCCCAAATACCATTAACTAGCACACCAATTCAAAAATCGGCTTCAATGATGTAAATGTGCTCTGTCTTAAACCGTTATTCAGAAACTGTTGGAAGTACAGTTAGAAGGCAGTAAAATTATAGTACAATAGCAGGATAACTTCACCAGAACTACTTTTGCCAATTAAAATAATTCGCATGAATGGCACAAATGCTCTGATAATTATTTTAAAATCCACTCCCTTTCACCAAAAATAATATTTTATATATCTGTATTTATGCCATAAATAAGTTTAGTACATATTGCTTTTTTTTTTAAGATATTTTGGTAATGGTACAAAATTGAAAAAAGAACTTATATTTTAAAATAATGTTTACTACTTTAAAGGTAAAATCTGATGGCAGTAAAGTTGACGGAAAATATATTTCACGATGACGATAACTATCTCGATGTATCTAAAGCGTACTCATCATCATCATGAGGTCATCAGTCCTAAGACGGGTTGGACGCTAACCTCCAGCTTCTCCTATCTTGTGCTAACCTACGCATTTCGCTAATTGTGCTACAACCTACATCCCTTACTATTTGCGAGCAGTAGTCTAATCTAGGCCTACCTCTGCCTTTCTTCACTCCTATTTCTGCCTCCAAAATATCGCGGACTATTCCCCCATGTCTCAGCAAGTGGCCTACCATTCTATCTCTTCTCTTCTTTATGTTTTTCCACATACTTCTTTTCTCGCCGACTTTCTCTAATACTTCTTCGTTTCTAACCGTATCAGTCCACGATATTTTCATCATTCTTCGATAACACCACATCTCAAAAGCTTCTAATTTCTTCCTACTTGCTTCCCCTACCGTCCAGGTTTCGCAACCGTATAGCGCCGTGCTCCATACATACGGTTTCAAAAATCTCTTCCTTGTTTCTAAGTTTATTACCCCCGAGCATTAAAGTGCTTTCTTTTTTGTTAAAAGCTACTCGACCCTGCGCTAATCTTTGTTTTATATCTTTATCGCTTCTTCCATCCCAATTTATTTTACTTCCTAAATAAGTGAACTCTTTAACTTCCTCCAGTCTTTCATTATTAATTTGTACTTTCGTTTTTGCTCTGCTCTCGCGCCCTCTGCACACTAACACTTTAGTTTTGTTTTTATTCACCCTCATTCCGTATTCCTCTGTCAACACTGCCTCCATTTCGTTCAACGCTGATTCTAATTCCTCTTTACTAGATGCTAATACTGCTATATCATCCGCGAATCTCAGCATTTTTAGTTTCTGTCCCTGTACTTTAATCCCGAAATCCACTCTATCTTTTACCACATTAATCGCCTCTTCGATGTACAGATTAAAAATTAGTGGTGATAGCGTACATCCTTGTCTTACTCCTTTCCTGATACCTACCTCCCTTCTTTCCCCTTCTACTTCTATAACAGCAGTTTGCTCTTTGTATAGATTGTATACTACTCTCCTATCTCTATACTTCATTCCCGCGCTCTTTAGTATCTCGAACATTTTTTCCCATCTTACATTATCAAAAGCTTTTTCTAAATCTACATATCCTATATAAGCGTTCTTTCCTTTTTCTATTGTTTTCTCTAACATTACTCCTAGCGCCAGAATAGCTTCTCGAGTTCCCCTATTTCGCCTAAACCCGAATTGGTCTTCTCCTAGTATTTCCTCCGCTCTATTTTCCATCCTCTTCTGCACTATTCTGGTTAAGATTTTTGACGCGTGGGAAGTTAGGCTAATCGTTCTAAAGTTCTCGCATTTGTCGGCTCCTCTCTTTTTCAGTATAGTAACGATAATGTTCCTCTTATAACCCTCCGGCATCTCGCCCGTTTCGTATATGTATTTTACCAGTTCAAACATCCTATTTACTACTTTCTGTCCCGCAAATTTCAAAATTTCCGCCTGTATTTTATCTACACCCGGCGCTTTATTATTCTTTAGTCCCCTTAGTGCTATTTCAAATTCCTCCCTCAATATAGGTTTTCCTACATCTTCCCTATCGATACTAGATTCTTCCTCTAATATCTCTCCTAATTCCTGACCCTCGTATAAATTTCCTAAGTACTGCTTCCATCTATCCGCTTTCTCCTCTCTTCCGATCAGTATGTCCCCCGATTGACTCCTAACATTTCTACTTATTGGTCCTATATCCCTGAAGTTCCTCTTAATTATTTTGTAAGCCTCATCGGTCTTACCTACTTGGAGCTTATCTTCTACTTCTTTGCATTTATCTTCTATCCATTGTTCTTTTGCTTTTCTACACTTTCTAATGATTTCCCACTTTATTGACTTATAAGTTTTCAGTCCTTCCTCGTCTCGTCTGTTTTTGTAGCCTCGTCTCTTTTGTATTAGGTTTAAGATTTCGTCCGTTATCCAGGGCTTCCTAGCTTCCCTTCTCTCGTGTCTTAAAATGTCCGTAGCCGCGGAATCTAGACTATTAATATCCTCCCACTCAGTTTCTGCGTTCTTGATTTCGTCATTACTCGCTTTATTTATTAATTGATCTGTTTTGTCCTGGAACTTATCTTTCATATTCTGATCCCTCAATATGTCTACATTTATACGTTTCTTATCCTTCCGGTTTTTCAGATTTTTGAACTTTAATCTAGCTTTCATGACTACCAAGTTGTGGTCGCTGTCTACATCTGCTCCTGGATAACTCTTACAGTCTTACTTGATTTCTAAATCTCTTCCTAACCAGAATGTAGTCTGATACCTGCCTATCCCTCCTGGCATTTTCCAGGTGTACCGCCTCCTAACGTGATTCTTGAACAATGTATTCGCGACTACCATCTTGTGCTTCTCACAGAATTCTATCAGTCTGCTACCTCTCTCGTTTCTGTTTCCTAATCCATAAGGACCTACAAATTCTCCTTCTTTCCCCTCACCTACGACTGCGTTAAAATCTCCCACTATTATTAAATTTTCATGACCCTTCACAAATCCTATTACCTGCTCTATGTCCGAATAAACGACTTCTAACTCTTCCTCACTATGGCTAGAAGTAGGCATGTATACTTGCACTACTACTGTTTTCACTGGCTTCGAATCTAACCTGACCATCATTACTCTCTCGCTGTATTGTAGGTAGCTATCTACACACTGTCCTGCGTTGTTCCGCATAACGATTCCTACTCCCGCGTTTCCATTTACCGATCCTGTGTGTATTACCCTATAGTCACCGCTCCAAAAGTCTCCTACTTCCGGCCAGCGCATCTCACTTATACCTACTATATCTAATCCTAGCGTAAACCTATACCTAGCGTACCCATAAATAGCAATATATTTTTTTAGATTACAAACTTTTTCATATTTTGTCTAGAATTCGAGTTATAAATTCAAAGGCACAGAAGATGTCGTGTTGTTGATAATGCAACAGATAATAATATAATAGTCAACAGTAATAATCATGTAATGCATAAAAAAGATAGGGTAAATGCAGATATCAATAAAATTAAGCAGTCTTATTGAGAAAGTTGTGAAATACTTAAAGTTTCGGTGTTTGTAGTAGTATGTATAATGATAATGATATATTGTAAGAGCGTTTAAATCAAACATTGTATCACCATGATTTATATGTTAACAAGAATTATATTGACTGATAAGACTTCAATGGCCATTTACAGTCAAATGTATATTTTTCTGACCTTACCATATCTTGTCTTCCAAAAAGATGATATTCATTGGGCAGACTCTAATTCCGTCCCTCCCTAAACTTTCTAAGTAGTTATATACAGCTATCACATACTCAAGTCAGCTTAAGACGATATCTTCAATCATCTCTGGTGCGATGTTGTGAGGACTAGTCTTGTTTTGTTTTAGTTTTTTTTACATGCTCTAGCATTTATAAATATCACATCTGGTACAATGAAAATGTATTTGCTGATGCGCAAGGAGAAGGGGTTCCACTACTCCCTCTGTGGTCTGCATATGGTCTTCAATTTTTAAAATAAAAAATTTGGATGTGTTCAGACCTAATTAATGATCTAATTAATCTCTGATAATATTATAAGAACTTATTAGTTCTTATATATTATGTATAGGGTGGGGCATAGAAACCTGATGATTTTTGAAATTAAATGACATTAAAAGTTTTTATTAAAAGCGTTTTCTATCATGATAAAGGTAATTCCATGCCATTTTATTTTTTGGATAGAACGTCTGAAATGAGCTCCATTATTTCATACACATTGTTCTAATCAACCTCACATACTTCTTATTATTCTATGCATCATTGCGTGAGGAATTGGTGCAACCTTGCCTCTAATTCGTTGATGTAAATCTTAAATATTGGAGGGTTGAGGAGAATACACCTTGCTTTTGGCGTAACCCCTTAACCAGTAATTACATAATATCAAATCCGGAGCAGTGAGCCATGTCTGACATAAGTAGAAGATTGTTCACACCTTCCGCTGACAGAATTGCAAGAAATTGTTTTGCAAAATTCACCTGATTAATCATTGTCTGGACGACCACCATTTTACAGGGATGAAAGTGAAAATCATGCAAAATTCTACGGAGGCTTTGAATTGAAAATTGTAAGGCAGTGCCTTGTATCCTGTCTGAACAACGTGGATTCTGTTGAACTATTGCACTCACATTTTCGTTGGTCTCCGGAGTTCATACTGTATGAATAGGACCCGGTGCTTTTTCTTTAAAACAGAACTACTCTGTTGAAAGCTATACCCATGACTTTATGGTGTTGTGGCTAGGAACGACATGGAATTTCGAAATGCATACAAAACTGTTGTTTTGATAACTGATTTACGAGTTAAAAAACTATTCTATCACGAACGCACATAACTGTCAAGCCCATATCTTCATGACTAAAACAGCATTAGGTGAGCTCCCCCCCCCACATGATCAGTTTACGCAATCGCCAGTAAACAATTAAAACTCATCAGATTCCTATGGCCCACCCTGTATATCTGCATAAAAATATAAACATTGTTTTTTACAATGTTATTTATAGGAATTTATATAGTGTGGTCATAAATGTTGTGTTTGGTTTCTTTTTGAGGAGTTCATCCTCAACTGACCCTCAGTCACTTTGTTAATATTAGTGTCTGTTTTAACAGAAACAATACAGACAAAATTAAAGTTCTGCTTGCAAATCAGTTCTAGCTACAACAAATTCTGTGTAACGATTATGAAGTTTGTTAACTTGATATGTTAACTGTATATGGTGTATTGATTGTACTTATTATATAAAATAGTAAGAGTACACTCCATGGAGTTGAACTTAACTGTTTGTGATTTTGATTTTTTTTTTTTTTTTAACATACCCAAACCATATGTACTAATTATTTTATGTATTTACTTTAGCTTTTAATAGACTTTGAAGCTTTTAATAGACCTTTTTTTAATAACTTACTACAATAAACTTGAATGACCTAAATAATCAGTTTTACCTAACAGATGAACAATATTAATTATATAGATTTAGTACTGAACCAGTGAACGAAGTTATGAATATAGTAATTAGATAATGAAACATTTTTATAAAACAATGTTATAACTCAGATCTGATTTTTGAATTCTGGTTTTTTTTTTCTTCATAGGAATAAACCAACCCCACCTCCTCCTCTACCTCCTCACGGAGTTCCACTTCAGCAAATGGAATATATAATATCTGTCCCAATCATGGGAGAAGATTACCGTCCGCCAGTACCTCCTCATCGAAACATAGGGGCAACAGTGAGCAGTTCCTCCTCTGAAGCAACACCGCCAAGAAAACTTCATCATCATCATCACCACAGGAACAGAAGCCAGGATAAGACGAGTCAGCAAAGATTATCAGGTGAAGTTCATAGAGGAAACTCCCGACCAAGTAGCGGTTTGGCTAAAATCGTTAAAAATAGGGATGAAGTTGACAAGAAAGAACATCACATCTTCGAATTTGATGATGAACCAATTGAGGTGCCGAAGAAAGAAGACAAAATGGAATTTGTTCAGTATCCGAGATCTCCAAATGCTAATTGTATGTGATATTTACATTTTAAAAATAAGAAAATATATACCCCTTAAAGTTTGAAAAATAGCTTATATATGCATTTATGTTGAGCTGCAGTACTACATAGTACTATCTTTCGCAAATTTTTATCACCAATTTTCAGCACTAACTACTCTGGGGTGATTTAATCAGAATTGTCAGCTATAATTAGACACGGGGAACATTATGAATTATGCGATTACAGGGTCACACTATGAAAGAATGTACTGACTGCATTTACTTGTTCTAATACTTGTATTATGTTAGGAAGTCGTGTCCTGTGACATGCAGTTTCTCCAAAACCCACCCCAATACATTATCATTTTTTTCTTCTGTTATGACATTTATGTTGTCTGTATTACTCCACATATTTTTCTCTTAGATTTGAAGCAAATATGAGTCTCTTCTTTAATATAGTGAAACACTTTCACGTATTGTCCCCTTATAGATTGTTCTATCAATTTCTATATACTGGATTATCTAATCTGTTCTGTGTCAAGTTGGTGTCATGTCTAAAATTGCTTGAATAGGTTTAGGGCTTATCCTGAGTTGAAGTTCAATGGTATGAACTCTTATTTATGATACAACTTTAAATATTTTTAAAGCCCTAAAGTCACTCATACCATTTCACAAATTTCACAATTTCACAAACTTAACTACATATTGTAGTGTATAGGTTTATAGACAAGCAAAAAGGCAGATTTTAGACAATTTTTATTAATATACTGATTACATAGTGTTTTTATTAGATAATAAAAACACTAACCAGGAAATATTATCTATACGGTAAATAAAATCTTTATTTACTTCCTATACTTACACAATACCACAAATCAATAATATGTAAATTTAAATTTATCTGCATGGAATAACTCCTCATGAATTAAAAAAATGAAGTAATGCTTGCCCACCCATTTTTATTATAGATACTACACCTACTTTTCAGTATAGACCTTTTATCAAATGTAAAAAAGAATATAATAGGAAGACTACCTATATTTCTGACAAATTCAGGAGTAATTTATGATGACCCGATTCTTTCCTTCTATAGGGTGTCTCGGTTGGAACTATAGGAGTTGAATTGCGCGCTATTTGTGTTCTGTCAAAGATAAGTCGTCAATATTTAACAACTGTCCTCTACAACCATACAATGTCAACACGCCTGTGATAGCATTACCAACTTCATTTTCAAACAAGTATGGTCCAATTACTCTGTGAATGCATTTCTTCTTCATGAACCGCATGTGGTTTTTCAGCACTCCAAAATTCGACAATGCTTGCTGATATATCCATCAAGATGAAAATATGCTTCATCACTGAACAAAATTTTGTTGCAAAAGTCAGCACTACCTTCTTTCTTTTCTAACACTCAATTAACAAATGTACGACATTGTAAATGCTATATAACATTTAATTGTTGTGTCAACTGAATTTTGTATGCTGACAGATTCAAATCTTTCTGTAAAATCCAATGTGTGGTGGCTCTTGACAGATTTAATTGTGCAGGATGTTGAATTGATGTGTTTGGATACTCCTGTACACTTTTTCTCACTGCAGCAATATTTTTATCTGACTGGTGTTGCTTTATCAATAACGGAACCCATCTCTTCAAATTTCTTAATTAAGTTACGAACTCTATAGGCGCTTTTATAGCTCTAATTCTATAGCTCTATTTTTTTTGCTATAGTTCCAATTGAGACACCCTATACAATACCTCACAAATGAAGACTAAATTTCTCTGCATAGGATAACTCCACTCACAGCTCCTCATAAATTTGACCAATGAAGTAATGCTGGCCCACCTACTTTTTACTCTAGATACTACACCTACCTTTTAGTATAGACTTTTTACTACAAAATTATCATATATAAAAAAGAATATAATGGAAGCCTACCTATATTTGTGACATAAGTTACCCCTGTGTTTAGTTACAGGTATCTCATAGCCTGATTCTTTACTTCTATAATAAAGGGGTACAAAATTAATTATCATGCGTAATAAAGAATGTAATAGGAAGGCTACCTATATTGCTGACATAAATTGTCCCTGTGTTTAGTTACAACTATCCAATATCCGTTACTTAATAATAAAAAATCTATAATCTGTATCGCTATCTATAATCAACAACTTTTTAATATTTCGTGGTAAATTGTAAGGAAATGAAAATTATTAGTCCCTTGTATAATTACGTATGTTACTTATGGTCAGCAAAGATGTATATTTAGTATTACCTTTTAAAACAATATAGGTGTATAATTTTCATCAAAATAGAAGTTTGTCAGTAGGAAACAGTATTTGAATTATTAACAAATGAAATTGTTTAGCAGATAATAGGAACAGCGCGGAAGTTAGGAAAGCTACAATAGTTGGAAATCCCATGTTCAGTACAGACGAAAATAATGCTGAGATTACCAATACAACATCAACAGAGCTTCCTAGTATAGATGACCTACAATTAGATATGGACTACGACCAAATAATGCATTATTTTGAAAACTTAAAGGTAAAACTATTTCAACTTTGCTAACTTTTAAACAATCTATGTTTAGAACAATATTATTTTTTATTTAACCTCTTAATTAAATTTAACATAATTGGTTAAACTCATTACGGACAAAGAATGCTGTAATTACATATTTTCGTAAACTATGCCAGGTTGGTATTTTTCTTAACAATTTCAAATTGCCTAACAATTGTTGCTTATGATGACATTAACTTTATTCAGAATGATAAAAATGATACAAAAGCTGTCACAAATTTTAATTTTTATAAATGGTTCTATTAGAATGAGTTTTAAATCATAGTCTCAGTATAACATGAGATACTGTTCATGCCACAAGGACAGTTCAAAACAATATTAAATATCGATTATATCAGTTCATTGATATGTGTAAAAATAAAGACTGCCAGCAGAAAAACTGGAAAACTACCGAAGTTAATAATGCTAAAAGTAATATTTTTTTACTATTCAGAATTTAGTTTAAGTTCAAAGTTAAGTGTTAATTTTTAAAGTTGATATTTTGAATACTTTGGTAGATAATAAAGTACCGAATTGAAACGTACCATTTAAAGATTATAAACTTCCATTAGGACACATTTACAAAATATATGTACAAATAATAATATGCTTAGATTTTGTATTACTGATGATAACAGCTTAGCAAGGCTAACATAATATACCTTTTAATTTAACATACCTTTTTTTAATAATTAATATTCTATTACAGTATTATAAACTAGGGAGCATAACTATAGTGCCACCCCATATTTTGCAGTGTTTGTCCACTTAACATTAAAATAGGTTACCAAGGACTTAGGAGGTAAGAAAGTACGCTAAAGGAAGGTAATTAAACAAGTCTTAGTTATGTCTTAAGGTTTTTTTTATAAAATTAACACAAATTAAGAAAACATCCTGAATCTATTGGTGCATAACTATAGTGCCTATGAGTTAAAACTTAACAAAACCACCTACAAACAAAAATCAATAATGTCTTACTTCTCCATTTTTACGAATTACTTCAAATAGTGTATTATCCATACTGTCCACCAGGTTATTTAAAACTTCAGGCCACTCCAATATATCAGTTTCATTGTCACCTCTCTTAACTTACTTATTCTGTTGACGGTTTCAATAAAAAAAAAATAAACAAATCAAATGTTGTGGTGTCACATAACACATAAGTTAATCATTTATTGTTTACATGCTGAGTTTCAGCTTAAATGTTTTCAGTGTGATTTAACTGTTTCGATAAATCACGTTAAAAGTAGTAGAAAGGGAGGCGGTTCAGCCTGGGAACTTTGCGATCCTTTGATGTTTGCCGCCGGAATGCGTCATATTGAGATCAAAGGATGCCGCCAGACAGGTGTTAATTGGATATCGACAGGTATGGTCGTCGGCACACGTCATATTTAGATCAAAGGATGCCGCCAGACGGATGTTAATTGGATACCGACCGGTGTGGTCGTCGGTACGCGTAATATTGAGATCAAGGAATGCCGCCAGACAGGTGTTAATTGGATATCGAAGGGTGCAGTCGCCGGCTCGCACCAGATCAAGATCAAATGATGGTGTCAGGTGTTTGATGATAAGTATGCCAAGGTCGTGGACATTTTTATTGAAAGGGGGGTGTGGCCCTCTTCTGGGAAATAAAGGGGGCCGCTAAAGCGGTGTTTAAAGGAAGTCATTAGATAGGAGTTTCGGGGGAATATAGTGTAAAATTCGGTAGGTGGGGAAATGTAGTGATAATTCACGTTAGCAGAGTCCATGGAGTGGTTTCATGAGAATTAGATTGTTTTATTGAAGTGGTCAGCATTCTTGCCTGATTTAAACCCAATTGAAAACCTCTGGGGAATTATTGTTCGACGGCTGTATGCCAATAATAAGAAGTACGATACTCTTCGTGAACTCAAAACTGCTATAGAAGAGATTTGGGTCAATTTGGAGCCTGAAGTCTTAAATAACCTGGTGGACAGTATGAATAATAGACTATTTGAAGTAATTCGTAAAAATGGAGAAGTAAGACATTATTGATTTTTGTTTGTAGGTGGTTTTGTTAAGTTTTAACTCATAGGCACTATAGTTATGCACCAATAGATTCAGGATGTTTTCTTAATTTGTGTTAATTTTATAAAAAAAACCTTAAGACATAACTAAGACTTGTTTAATTACCTTCTTTTATCGTACTTTCTTACTTCCTAAGTCCTTGGTAACATATTTTAATGTTAAATGGACAAATACTGCAAAATATGGGGTGGTATTATGCTCCCTAGTTTAGTACATTTTTTAAACTACCTACTTTCTCGTATTAATTTCCCTCTAATTTTACCACAATTCAATTCTACCAGTATGCCAAATATATTTGTAGCTGTTAGTTATTATAATTTTATCTAACCATGTAATATGCTAACGTTAATTAAAAAAAATGCCTTTTATTTGAAGCCCATTGGGTATGAATAGTAAGTGTATTTGTATGCCATGGAAACGAGAAAAAGCACTGGCTATTCAGCGTATATAATAAATTTATTGACTCCGAGATATACAGAATATTAAAAATCCTTTGATGTTATATATTTGTATGGCCCTTTTTCTCAGTCAATAATTAGCAGTAATAGATATTTTCTTAACAGTAAGGAACAGCATAATTGCCATAAATTAACATAACCCACTTGTCTACAGGAAATAATTCAAATTTTTTACCTTCTTGTATATATCACAAAGTTATGCTTGGCATCCTGTGTCTGCTTAATATTTCGTGTAAATTTTATCACACCTTATTTTGCCTTTACATGACATATAAAAAATTGTGCCTAAATGAAAATTTAGAATACAAATTTTCTATATTTCCATTCTGTTAAATACTTTTATTTGAAATTATTTAATGTGTATAGGTTAATATAACTTTTGTGTTTTTCTTTTTTTAAGGAATCAAATGCCTGAGTAGAGGAGATCATTGCAAAGATCCGTGACATTTTGTTGTCCTTCAATGAACAGTATCGAGCAAGTGCCCTAAATGGTAATATTACAAGCCCTGTTCCTGTACGAAACATTAATCAAAGTTTTGACTTCTTTTTCGATCACATCAGTGAATCGTATGCTTAAAATATTTATTGTGGATACTACACAATTAGGGTCAATTAAGTGATAAAAGGAAGCTTGAATGTTAAAAAGAATGTATCATCATGTATACCCATTAAATGCAAGACTGATAAAATTGCTTCAGGTTTTTTAAGACTTGTTAAACTGTTTCTTTTGAAATTGACTTCAAGTAAATTTGACAACACAATAAAAAAAGGGGTGTAAAGACGATATAACAACACGATCTTTGTTAAGGATTTTTGCAGTGATCAAAAATAATCTAGTCAAGAGAATACCAAGCTTTATTCAATGTAACATAGAAACTATTTTATATTTATAAAGTACTTGCCATATGTACGTCATATAAATGCACAAAATATGGCCGAAAACATGCTTATGCTTAGTTAACTTTATGGATTAATTTAATAACTGTTTCAAGTTACAAATATATAAAGATATAATTCCCAACATGTTGGTGAGTTATATAACAGTTTTATAGATGCGGAAAATAGTTATTCTATCCATTTTAATTTTTTTTTGTACAATTTTCTGTAACATAATTGTGTATATAGGTATAAAATATATATATTTATATCTCCCTGACTAATGTTAAAAATGACATTCTTTTAATTTTATTATCTCAAAAAATGTAAGACCTTTTATATAGGTAACTTTGTTTAAATATTCCCCATTTTATATTTACACTATATGTATTTGGCGTGCAAAATGTGTAATTTTTTATGTATATAAAGCAAAATAAAGAATTTATGATAGTCTGCTTAGGTTCAATTACAGGCTATACCACCTAGTCTTGGATATAGTTAAAAGCTAACATATCCAATTAAAATGTGTGTACTATTTTATGTGTACGAGTTTTTGGGGAGTTAGCAACAACTAATATTAGCACAAATATGTGAAAGCTTTTAGAATACTCACATTTCCCTTTTCTATGGGTGTAGCACTCTCTTTTAAGTAGTCATGCGTTTAGCGTGACTGTCCTGACAACAAGGTATTACAGATAAAAAAAAAGACATCCAAAGAAAAACGCTAAATAACATTTTTCATAGTTTAAATTGTTTTAATATGTATTTTTTTTATTTACCCAAATATCGGAATTCAGTAACATAATCTAATTCTCTGATTTATTTAGAAATATATTTAATTCAAATTCTATTTGATGAAGAACTATTTCATAAACTCGAAATAGACAACTTGATTTGAATATTGCCTAGTAATTACCACCATATCTTTTCATGCTGTTGTTACATCAATAATTAATGAGTTTTTGTATAAATGAATAAGCATTCCCTGAAAGAAAAATTTCACATTTTTATTTATACCGATTTAGTCGTTGTGTTATTTTCAACATCCCGAGAATCTTACAAAAATGATTATCTTAAAAATTATACTTAAAAAAATATACAAATTTAAGGCAAGTTTGGCACCCTATAATAATAATTTAAATCTGTTGTAGTTAGCATATATCCCTGTGTAAATTATTCACAACTATTACATTTTTGGATGGTGTGTAGTAATTTTTACATTTGTGTACTGATTTAAAATGTAATCTTGCATAACATGTATCACTATATTTATTTAATTTATTTATGTGTAACTAATTATAATTTATAGTGTCTGAGAGCTATAAATCTGAACTTAATTTCTTCTGTAAACATTATTGAATCATTATTTGGGTAATTAAAGTATGTTCTTAAAAAGAAAGAATTTCATCTCTTTTACAAGGTTCACTAAAAATATTACGAATAATTGATCATCATTTGGTTCTATATTTAGGCATATAACATACCTTTTTAAATACAATATTTATATATAAACAAACAATATTTAATGCAATTGTTAATTCAAGGCTTGTAAAATATTTCCAAGTTATACAAAACTGATATAAATACTTTGCTTATGAATGTATATATGAAATGTTATAATTGTTAATTATATTAGAATTGTCCTTACCCTCTCAGATATTATGCTTGAAAATTAAAATTCAATAGACATTCATAGTTTATATTTGTGGTTTCAAAGTTTTGTAACCTATTAATTTATTATTTTATACATAACATTCCCATTGAGATACATTTGTTTACACTATAAGATTTCTTAATAACATTTCAAAAAAAGATATGTTATATAATTTGTGCATATGTGTACAACAAATGAAGTAATGTTACACATATTCAGACGGAAACAAATAAGAGAAATACTTTTTTATGTCATGCATTTATTTTTTAATGTGTTCGTAGATACTCAATAGCAAGCAGCAGTATTGTGGATTATAACTTTCCTAGTAGAAACGATATTCCTAATAGATATGACATAAATAAAAATCAAGAGTAATATAAATTTGTTATACCTACCTGCTGTCAGCTGTTCAGTAACTGAGCATTAGTAAAATAAACATTTTGTTTTTTAAAATGTCAAATTGTTACTTTTGTCTTATTTTATTTTTATATAAAATTGGATTAATTGATGTATATCGAGTAAGCCAGTAAGCTGATAAATGTACAAGTATAATGTCGTAAGTTACCATAAAAATCGATAAAAATAAAGTACTATTTGTAAATGGAATGGAGTGTCATTTCTCTGATTCAGTTAAGAGACCATTATCCTCAGTCACATGATCTGTAGAAGGGTTAATACTAATACTAATAAATATTGTATCATCCTCTTCCCACAGGTTCTTAAATTATATTTAACGAATTTTAGTGGTTCTGAAAGATGAATAATTTATTTAACAATGTGGATGTTACAGCCAAAATAAATTTAATTACTCCACCTGTTGAATGGGAAATATTAGACAAAGGACATAAAGACTAATTAGTTATATACGGGGAATTATTCCACTTGGAACATATTTTATAAGGTCACCAGAGACTTTTATGGAGAAATATTAGTGCTATTCAGCGGCGACTCGTGACGAAAACTTTGGGGGATTCACAAAGTTTTTTTTACTTGTGTTACACACAAGTACAAAATATTAATATTTTAAAATGATAATAAATATACTTAATTTTGTTTTTGTTGGTAATGTTTACTTACCATTTTCCAGGATATTTCTTGCATATGTATCTAACAAAAACACGGGTGTAGAGTATAATAAAGTACCTAGTTCATATTAATTTGATAACCAATATGTTAGTTTTATAGAACAAACACAAATTAAACACAATGTTTAAATAGAAAGTCCATTCTCCTTTCTTTGAATTATGCGAATTTATTGATAACTAAGTTATTAAAATCGGGAATCCCTTGCACCGATTTTTTTTTTCTATTAACGGCATGGCTAACACAAACAATTGATCTTCATTCATAGTGCTTCTTAAAAATGTTTTAATTCGTTTTAATGCCGAAAAACTTTTTTCTGCTTGTGCAGTGTGCAATCTGTTAAACGCATGCCTGGTAAGACCCACAAACATGTGCAGTGCACTAATAAAATCATATCGGCACATAAAACATGTGCCATATGGAATAGAAAAGGAGCAATTTTTAGCACCAATTAGCTGTACAGATGCCTATAAGTATAGAAAAGCATGTCTTTATCCACGGCACATTCGACTAAGCCACAGATCGATTGAAATAGGTATGTTGCCGGCTGTTGCGTGATATCATTAAGAGAAAGAACTTTGGTTTTGCCAAATTGCTCGTGAAATCTGTAATTCTGGGGATTTTGCTTTATTATTACTTAGAAAATGGAAAGGAGTATATTCGTGAGACGTTAATTAAATAGTTAGTTTATAAATCAATGAATAGGAAATAAATCTATAGGTGATTTTGTATTTTCTTCGTTTTCTTTAGGGGGGAACTATAGGATTTGAATTGCGGGCCATTTGTGTTCTGTCAAAGATAGGGCATTGATATTTACGACTGTCATCTACAAACCATACGACAGCGACATGCCATGATTAACAATTCAACAACGGATAGTTTGCGTATAACTCTTTTATGAAATTTTCAAAAGCTGGAGTAATTGGACCATACTTCTTTGAAAATGAAGTTGGTAATGCTATCACAGTAAATGGAGAACGCTACGTGACGTTAAACAATTTCTTTTTCCACCAGATTAATGATTTGGATTTGAACAACGTTACTTCAAGGTGTCACACAGCATGTACAAAAACTCTGTTGCATACCAAATTTCCTGATCATGTTGGTTCGTGGAATGCTGACATCAATTGGCCTGCAAGATCATATGACTTAACACCACTGGACTTTTTTCTTTGGAGTTATGTCAAGGGAAAAGTTTACTAGTGGTTAGTTTGTAAGGAAAAGGGTATGCAACCCAGCCAGCAATAATCAATGACCTCAAAGCAAACAGTCGTGTTATTCGGAAAATATAGCCAGTTTTATGTGCCCATGTACGTGCCTGTATGGATAATTTTGTTAAATGAATGACATGACATGCGTCGAGGCAGCCATATGACCGATACTTTTTTCCATTTGTAGCCATATCGTCTCCATTTTATGTTGAAGAATAAAAACCACAGTTTATCAAATATTAGTTTTATTCACAAATCACATCCTATAGTTCCAAATGAAACACCAGACCTGTTGACGTCGTATGGTTTGTAGATAAGTCGTTAAATATTGACGCCCTATCTTTGAAACACAAATGGCTTGTAATTCAAATCCTATAGTTCCAAATGAGACACTATATTGTAAATTATTACATTTGTATAATATGTTGGTGGTCAAACATAACAGAAGAGCTAAACTGAATTGCTTGTACTTACGTGAATTCTTCATATTTCAATTGCTTATATTTTACATGATTATATTTTACATGAACACAAAATTTTAAAACTATAGATTCAAGTTGAAAAACCAATAATCAAATTTATTCATGAAGTCAGTCAAGTAGTGTAGTGGACAATGCTCCAATTCGGAGTAATCCGGCCGTGGGTTCGATTCTCACATGAGTAGGCTGGGTGTCTTATGTGTTTGTGTAAATGGTTAATAAACTAAACCTTGCTCCCATAAGAAGGCAAAAAGAAGATTTCACATAACAACATATTTTGACCAAGAAAGCCTCTCTTTAATATGTATAGGCAAAATACTTAAATCACGAGCTGCCCCTGCTCGTGAATGCCTCGAATGCCTTTTTTTGGGATTCAAGAGTGTATATCATATTTGTCATTGTTCAATTTTATCTGATTTTGTAGTGTTTTACAAAAATGTAGAGTTTATACAAAATTATAATTAGTTGATCTATAATAGAAATTAATTGCATTTTTTATTATAGATCAACTAATATGCCTAAATTGAGCATTATAGATCAACTAATTATAATATAATTAGTTCTTTATATATAAAGAAATATTGCAAAAATAAGAAAATATCAAAAGGAAATCTGTTAAGATTGGTTTTTTATCTTTTGGTTCTTATATTATTAAATATTTTATCTTCATATTACCCACATTTATACATAATTTTTCAACACCATCTATAATGAATCATGCAGTTATTGTTCTAATTACCATATCTACTGTGTTTACTATTGATTTTCCTGAAATATATGCAATATTGAGTAAATTTTTTGGTTAATTATACTTTTGGCCAATAGAATGAGTTATCAATTTGATTAACCTACCTATATCTCAAAACAGCATATCAAAAGTGTCTCATTACATTCTTTCTTATAGTATGGGTATGTGTTTATTAATATATCTACATAAAAATTTCCTATATTTTCACTTTTTATGGGTTTTTAGATTTATTATATGGCATAATAAATACGTCAATAAATGAAACTGACCGAAGAAAAAATCATTATATTTAATGAAAAATCTGTACTTGTAGGTAATGAATCCCTTTACCAAATGTAGAAATATAATCAATATATAACAATTTTAAACAGGGTTACATCGATAATAAAACAAACAACAACACTTATCATTATTAACAATCGTATTTACTTTTTAGGTATACAGGTATATACATATACATACATGTTTTTAATACATAATTATGAGATCAATAAGATTGTAAAAATTTAGTTTATTTTTTCTCTAGATTTTGTTTTTTTTATTAGAATATTCTTATTATATTAGAATTTTTTTGATTGTAGAACAAATATTAAAATTAATAATCTAATTTCGATTTAGGCATTTTACAGCATTGGCGGCATACAGATTTTACAGCAGGCTGTAAAATGCAAAGATGTTTATTTACCCTAGTTACTGCCAAAAAAGATTAAGTAAAACATATTAATCACACAAGTACTTACAGTCTTGACATTTTATTGACATTCTTTTTAGTTAAGTGATAACTTAAAGGTGTGTATTTCCTGAGGAACCAGACATCAAGTTCATCTTAAACTAATGGACATCATTATATCCTAATATTATTTACAATACAATAAAAATCAATACTACAATATAAATTAAATAACTAATAAAATCAGTTTCCTAGTTTGTTTTATTCAATTTATATTTATATAAAATAAATAAATCTACACCTTAGCTTATCATTTGTCAAGACTTACGGAAAATGTTTTCCACAGAAACGCTAAAGGATAATAACAACAAGGTAAAATTTCTTTTATACCATTCAAAATTATAATTTACATGTGATTCCCAGTTTTCATCTAAGAATTTTTTGTAAAAATCACTCATTTCGTCTGCTGTTGGTGGTTGTTGTCCCACATTTTTCATTAGATGTAAGTTAATGTATTCTTGTCGTTCCTAATAACAAATGATAAATTTTAATGGGAATGAGTAGTCCAAGTTTGGTTTATAATCAAAATTCACAAGATATTGAATGTACATTTATATATTCAATATAATAATTTACCCAAGATATTATTTGTAGATATTTTTCTTTTGTTTTTATTTGGAAAAGTAGTGTAGTTGAGGCTACAATTAAAACTTTTATTACAATACATGACTATATGAAAAAAATTTGTATTTTTTTTTGACAGCACTACATAACATTTTTAAAACTTGAAGAATCTTTTTGAAATTATTTAGCGGCCAACAAGATTTAGAAATAGGTTTATAACTTTCACTACATAGATATCTAATACAGTGAAATCTGCCTTAACGGACACCTCCAATAAGAGGACCCCTCTTTTAAACGGGCAATTTTCTTAGCACCATTTCGAGCTAATGTATTTCAAATGGTATGCCACCTCTATTAAACGAACGTGGACAACACGTTTCGGCAACTTTGAAACTAACCTTTCTTTTAAACCGACAGCAGAACGCGCGCGCATGCGCATCTACGACTAGATGACTAGGAATCGGGGAATCACATAATCAAGTGCGTTCTGCATTCCTTGATAATTTTTTAATACGTTTCGGCGGGCCGTCAGCGATCAGAAATATATATCTAATTTACGGTAAGAATAATATATTTATATCACTTAGAATATACTTATCACTTGAGTAGACAGACGTACAGAATGTATTTTAACAGTTTAATGTAGCATTACCATGGCTACCACCACAACTAAGATGCGCATGTTAACATTAAAAGAAAAAATTCGAATTCTTGAGTGGTTTGACAAGTATAAAGCTAGCGTGCGAAATTTGAAGTAGGAAAAACCCAAACTGCAAATATAGCTAAAAATATCAGCGAATTAATGAAAAAATGGGAAAGAAGTGGAACGTTAATGAAAAGCGAAACTCTCTGAAACCTGGAGGACTGAAAATCGACCAACTTACTTAGCAAAATTTCGAATTTGTCACGGCATCACTTTTAAATGTGTTTCTGGAGAATCCGCCAGCGTTAACGACGAAGATGCTGGAATTTCGCCGAAAAATTACTATATCTAATTCGAGCCTATGACCAGGAAAATATTTACAACACCGATGAGACTGGGTTGTTTTTTTCGCACATTTGCCTAATAAAACCTTCGCCTTGAAACGAAACAAATATGTGGGCGGAAAAATGAGCAAAAACCGATTGACAATCTTGCACTGTATCAGTATGGCTGGAGATAAAGAACCGCTACTGATTATCGGCACGTCAGCTAGGCTCAGGGCATTTACAAAACTGGGTAGTAATCCATTACCTGTCGACTGGAAATCTAACAAAAAGGACTGGAAGACTTGAGAAATCATGCAGGAATGGCTACTCCAGCTCGATAAAAAAAATGAGATTCCAGAAAACAAAAATTCTCCTTTTCATGGATAATGCTCCTTCACATCCCAAACACCTAAAGCTGAACAACATACAAATACTGTTTCTTCGACCTAACACTACAGCAATTTGCCAGCCTTTAGACCAAGCCATTATCGGAAGTTATAAAGGGTTTTACAGAATGCTTATTTTGAAGCATATTCTGGCCTTACTGGATACTGTTAACTCCGTACAGGATTTAACCAAATCCATTAACCATTTAGATGCTATATATTCTGCGAAGAAATCTTAGAACCAAACCATTGACGTAACCATAAAAAACTGCATTTCCAAAGCTAAATTTCGTTTAGATTTAGAGGATACCACACCTACAGAAGAATTTGACCCAAAAGATGAAATTCTATTGGCTGTCTATGCACAAATGCAGAGAGCATTTATCATAACGGGCAATAAGAACATTGATGAAACAGAGGATGTTGTTTATGGATTGTCCAATAAAAAATCAGACACATGCCATGACGGCAGTGAAAACTCAGTGATTTTGCAGCGAACTTGGAAATTCATTATGCTAATTTAATATTTAAAGGCAAGCATAAAACACAAACGACGTTGTTGGATTTTTTCTCCAAAAAGTAAATAAACAAATATATAGCTTACTTATACACTTAACTTTTGCTCTAAAGATATTTAAGTATGTAGGTACTTAGTTATTTACACGTGTTCTACAGTTTAATTTGCTATTGATTAATAAATGTGATTGTTTACGTTTATACTAACAAATTCAATCAGAAAATATTTTTGTTTCTATTAAGATGACACCTCTGTTAACCGGACAAAAATGATGGCACCGTCGCTGTCTGCTTCTACATTATTCCCGTTAGTTATATTGCACACACATATTATTTATAGTTAACTTATGGAACCCTTGTATACAGATAGATGACGTAGTCACCCTACGCATATCCAAATACCAAATCACATCAGATTTTATACAGGCCACTTGGATAGCATATGGATGCAAGTTAATTAAGAACATTATAATGAATAATAACTTCTATGACAATATTAATTGAAAATATGTATAAAGAAAATATTATAATAACTATTACATTAATATTAGATATCTACATAGTATAAAGAGAAAGTTAATTAACATGAAAAAATGGTGTTACCGGAAAAGTTAAAAATTAATTTTCTCAGAAACTGTCCAACCATAAATAAAGCCAAATTCTTCTTCGTCGCCCCCAAAAATTGGGAGTAGCCAAAATTTAGTAAAGATACGTTTTATACTAAAGCAAATAATAACCAAAGTAAGCTTATATAACTATATAACCTTATTTACCCTTGCAAATTTCGTATTATGTTTTCTCCAAAAATCTTGATTCCATGTCTGTGTTTCATTTTGCATTTCGTGCAACTTTTGTTGTAAAATAGTTTCATCAACAATATGTTTTCGAATTATAGGCCGTAGATTTGAAATAGGATCAGGAGGACCGATTAAATCTACGTTATCTTTACCTACAACAACAACTGGGGCTTCCAAACTATTTTCAATAAAGGCTGCTACAGGGATTTTTGATGAAACATTTCTCAAAAGCTAAAAATGGTCTTTTAATATAACCTCCAAATTATGTAATTACAAATTTACATTTAAACACACAGCGCTTCTAAAAGTCTTGTCAAACTTTCTTGGGATTATAATAAACATATTTATTTTATGCACCTAATAAGTTATATAATTTAAGCTGTGAATTATAATTCCCTACCAAATGTTACATTTTTGGTTATAATCGGTACATAGAATCCATAGAATATATACAACTTTCAATCACAGAGCACCTAAACCTAAAATAAGAACCGACCACAGACTCACAGCACAAGATCGACTTATGAATATTTTATATGAATGACATCTAGAATGGATTCCGTAATGAAACTTTCCGAATGGAAACCACTATGAAACATTCCGATCATTAAAATATTCGGGATATCCCATTATTTTAAAATAGCAGAATGATTATTTCGAGTTAATTTGACATACCAGTTCATTGCCATTCACTGTTCAAATAAGATAAAATTGTCGTTTAAGATCTGGATTTTATTTCATATGATATATATTATTATATAAATTATCTAAAACGCCAATATTCCGAATATCGAAATTATTCTATTATACCCATCATACTACCAATGGGGATCATAGCAATGTTAATATCGTGTTGCAAATGGTGGAAAAGGACAGTACTTTTTCCTTGCTTACTGTTCAGTTAATTACCGAAGAGTTACAAGAGTAACGTATCAGAAAGGGTGAAGGTGGGGCAGAGCAACTTACTTATTTAGAAATTCAATTTAAAAAAAAGTAATGCAGATATATATTTAATTCTCTAAACAGCATCAAGCATAACATTTAAATTTTATGTTTACACATTTTATGTTTTACAGATAATATCAGGCAGGTGGCGTCCCCTTATTTTCAATACACTACGTTAATCGAACTTGGAGGTTTCGTTTAACTCTTTCCAACATATCGACGGGTATATTGGCGACAGCTTGACGAATGTTGTTCTTCAGGTGAGCCGGGGTCCTAGGACCCTCCTAGGCGAGGTCCAGAACAAGGTCGTAAGAAGTCTACAGATGCAAGAGATGAGCAATATATTATGCAACTCGCCTTAAGAAACATGCATTCTACCATACGAGAGCTAAGAAGTAGCTAGAAATGTAGCAATTTTTGGATGAACAGTCAGGAAAATGCTTCATGCCAGGTAATGTCAGGTTTCTATAGGCGGCAGATCCATGAATGCAAATTTCTACGTAGAAAACATCATAGAACATGTCATTTGCCTCGTTTGTCCGGGATAATTTAATTTTTATACATGAGAACGCTCGGCCCCACGTTGCTAGAGAGGTACGGGACTACCTTCGATTTGTGAGTATTCCAACTACGGACTAGCCACGAAAAGTCCCAGATATGAACCTGATAGAGCATCTATGGGATGCATTAAAACGATCAGTTAGACGCTACATACCTGTCCCTATGACTTTCAGTAAACATGAACAATTCGTTGTTCGCGAATGGGATCCTGAGACAAGAGCGCCGTTACCTATGGGGAAGGGGGAGCGCTTGCCCCTCCCCTCCTGGATTTTTGGAACATAAAAATAATCTACTTTTATTGCCCGTTACTTTAAACTCGTCATATATGTGTGATACAAGAGTATATTGATGCATTGTATAGTATTGTTGTTTCGGGTTTTTTTTTCAATTATATATTCACATTATGCTGTTTTTGTTTATTCGAGCAAATACATAACCTAACCTACTACAAACAATTTTTGGCCCCCCCCTGAAAAATTTCCTAACGGCGCCCATGTCCTGAGACCCTCAGTTCCCTGAGTATTCCTCAGGGAACCATTCACCACTTAATCTTCTAGCATGCCCAGACGAATGGAAGCAGTGATAAAAGCTAGAGCAGGATCTACACGCTACTGAGTTCAAATTCTTATGATTTAATTTCACCTCCAAGTTTTTCATTTCACGGTTCTCATTATGGTTCCTTTGTTATTTATTCATGTTTTCCCCAATAATACCATTCTATTTTGTTATACATTAGCTGAAATCATTTAAATATAATATCACGTAGGTATTACGATTTAAATCTTCGAAAAAATGAAATTGTATGAAGTTTTAGTGGTGTTATTTTGTTCAGGAGTTTGTAATACCCGTAAAAACGCAACCTTCAATTGATTTCTTTAGGACACATTTTGGACAACGTACTATGCAACAGATACTATGCAAAATTCCCATTTTAAAATTAAGTTGGATATCAAATCATCTTGAATAATTATTTTTTATTATAACATGTTACAAAAATTAACAATATGACTGCTGCGTCTTATACGTAAACTTCTGCTAACATTACTTGCCTCTTCTTTGTCTTGAGGTGGATTGTTTGACTGAGTAACATTTTCGTATAGCAGTTTCGATAGTAGTTTCGAAAATTGGTCGAAAAACTTTAAATACGCAGCAGTTAACAACTTAAGGCTACTGTTATTGAGAAACTTGCTGGAATAAAAATCTGGGTTATAATGGTATTTATATGAAATGTGACGAAATGAAATGGTATATTGAAACGTCGGTTTCTATAAGATTAATTAATTACAATACAATTAAGTACATCGATGATTAGATGGAAAAATTAACTATTACTAGTGGAATATTATGTGATTAAAATGTTTCACTAGTACATAGACGGTAATGAAATAAATCATTATTTAAAATCTCCTGAAACTGAAAATGTAAGGTGCATAAATTCCACCATATTTAACATCATCCTTCATAATTCTTTTGTAATCATTTATTTAATGTAATACATATGTTAATAATGTACTAGTTAGTATTGTGATTTATGTCGTGAATGTGAGAATTTATGAACGACTAAATTACAACAATAATACACATCTTATACTTACAACGCTACTGTTTTGAGAACATCCATCACAAAACCATTTAATATTACTTTTATTGGTCTCTAAAAATTCTAATTCAGTAGTGTTGTATGAGCTACAGGTATAATGAAGTCCTTTATTACAGTTTCCATTGCATTTAAGAATCTTTTCTGAAGCTTCGCCTATTTTTTCATCGCATTTTACACAAAAATTTCTGTTTTCTTCAGCCATTTTTTTGGTTTGTCAGTTTTGTTTACAAAATAGTTGAAAATATTATTTTAGTAGTAGATATGTGATATAATTCCATAGTTACCATTAAAATACTGACTTGATAAGTTTTATACACAAGATTGTGAAAAGCAGCCCAAGCCATTATTTTACATTTTATAATTTGTAGTCCGGAAGTCAGAGGGAACTGTTGGCTAGCAATTGATTGCAATGACATCCGTTATCGCGATGGCCAAAATCAATGAGGTAAAGCTCGATTTGCTTCCTTCTGCACCCTATTCGCCAGATTTAGACCCTTAGATTATTTTTTCCCCAATTTATTGTGTTTTCTTTGGGTACTTCTGGGACTACCCTCATATATGAAGATGTGAGGTGAATATATCCTAGTCTCATTCTCGTAATGACTACTTGTTCGTGCCTTTTAAAAGTTAGTTTTTGTGGCCAAGGGAATAAAGGAGGAAGGGAATTCACGTTTAATTAATTCAAGTGAGTTTAACACGTGTTCCCCTTCTCTTGCCACGCTTTTATTTCTTTTAAGTGGACTTTAAAATCATTTGGTCTAATTGAAATTGTATCTATGTGATCCAACTGTTAGGGGATCGTTATACGTATTACTAATTGCCTTGAGTGAACTAAGAGACTCGGAACAAATAAGGGAGGTATTGGCGTCACATTCTTATATGTCATTGTTAATACCAAGTACATCATTAACAAACAAAATACTTAGTATATCTGCTTTATAGGTATAAAAATACGACTTGGCATTTGATTGGAGTCATATTTAATAATATAATTATAATGTAACATTTCAGATCTTTTTAATATTTCAAATTATTGTCATGATTTATTTCTTACATGCACATCGTGTAATCATCAATGCAATAGCATAGCAATGATACAGTGAGATCAATTGGGACCAAATAGTATTTTATTTGTCTAATAATATTTCAAAAAATAAAACCCTCCACAGGTAGGATTCGACATCTGTCCCGGATTGGAACCGAACGAAATACAGCTGTTTCGAATTTATTAGTTCTCATCAGTGCTGTACACGGTACGCCGATCCAGGACAAATGCCGAATGAACTCTATGGGGTATACATCTTTATCGATACGATCTCTGTCAGTAACATATATTTCTCGATTTCCGACTTATATGTTACTAAAATAATATATCTGGGTTGCCATTTGAGAATTAACTATAGTGGAATCAGATGTCCAAAAGGTAATGGAATATTTATTGGAATTAACATTCTGTTAAAATTGCCCTTTTTAAAAATAACCAAACAAACAAAATGCTGAACTAGTGTTACTAAAAAGAAATGTAGTCTGTTTTTGTCACATACTAGATATTAAATGTTTGATAAATAAATACATTCATAAACATTAATAATATATTCTTTAATATCAATGTAGATATAGTAAGGTTATTTGTAAAATGACTATATAGATAATTTATTTGTGCATTAACTGCATTAAGAATCCATATTTACTAAACGGCTATTTCGTGTGTCACGAAATTTCTAGGTCGATGTACGAAATGCTTTTCGTTCGAATTTCGGCATTTTGACAAAATCAGTATCGTAAATCGACCCTTGCAAACAACGTGGTAACTTTTGTTTTTTGATCCGAAGCCTCTAGAGGCATGCTCCGGAAGTGCCTTCGATATGAGCGAGGAGGCGGCGCAATATTATTGCGATTTGCTTATTAGTTCAGATAATAAATCTATAGTTACAAACATTGTATTTGTCATTGCCAAAATTCACTGTCAATGTTTTAAATGGATGATCAAAATTAAAAGTAAAGTTGTAATGCGTAACAAGATATATTAATTTTTAAGACAGTGTACAGATAATTAAGGTACTGATGTATTTTATGCAGGCGTATTCAAAACGCTAATTTTATGGCCTTAACTCGAAGTGATGCTTGAGGAATATTTATCTACCGTCAAATTGTCATCGCTGATAAAAGTTGACAATAATTAATAAATATTCATATATGTATATATCTAAATAATATTTTCTAAGCCTTAAACAAAATACATCAATTTTAGGAAGAAGTGAACAAAGAGACAAGAACCAATGAATCAATTATGCTAGAGAATTCGGCATATTGTACATTGTGTTCTCTGAACAACACCATTAAGTCGAACGATTTGCCGCATTCTCATCCACATCATCAAGTGTTGCAGATATGTCCCCAATCGAAACATTGCTGTAGGAAACACGTTAAATCTATAAGGTAATGTTTTTTTTTGTACTATGATTTTGTAAAGCAATGAATAAATTCGTTAAAAATTCATGGAATAACTTTTTCGAAAAACTCGTAAAATTTTATTTTCAGTTGCATACTTTTCAAAATACAATTAATATGTACAGGGTGATTAATATGTACAGGCGTGTAGAAGACACGACGTCATCGATATTTTACTGGCAATCCATTTTTTCATTACGGAACGTGAAAGAGCAAATTTTTTACATTGTTATGCTAATAATTACATTATCCTCAATACAGGTTATATAAAAAATATGAATTTATTCATTACGAAAGCACTTCATGTTTTTTTAGTGATATATGGCAGATATAATATAATTTTACTTGTATTAGGAAGCGAAGTAAAAGTCCAGGAAGTTCTTACAAGGATGAACAGAATTCTACATCGTCATCACGTCAAAATTGGGCTACAACACTTAAAACATCAACTATTTTCCACAATAACACAAGTAATTGTTTAATTCATTAATATTCATATTCTTCATCTTAAGGTGGACATTTTCATTGTCAGAGGAAAATATTTTAACATAATCATGATGTTTTGATATCATAAATGTATTTTAATTCCAAATTTTTGCTGGAATAGATACGTTTAAAAGTAAAGATATAAAATTTATAGAGTTATGCAGCCCTTAATAGCAACTTTAAGTCATTTGTCATGATTTGTGTTAAAAGAATGTTATGATGGTTTTTGTTGAAAGTAAAATATTTTTTCTCTAAAATATAGTACAGATATACCTTTTGTTTTGTAGATAAGCTACCTCCAAACCAGAATTCAATAGTATTAAAACCTAGTTCAACTAATGTCGAGAAAACTAATAGCTGTCCAGAGAGGAGGTGTTTGTGCCTGTCAAGAATACCATCCAAGTCTACAAAACCTCTTAAACGATGCTCTGTCAAATCTCACAGTACAGTACAAGTTTATAATTCGCCAGCAAATCCTCAGGTAGGAAGTAGACGTTTTTATAATAAGAAAATACAGAACTATTCAATATTACGTGGGGTATAATAGGAATGAAAAAAAAATTAAATAATATTTGAGGATCATGTTACGCATTAAGTTTTATTATGTTAAATGTCATTAATGAGGGTCCACCGCCCAGAATAGAAAATGAAGAAAGGATAATGTGTGCATCTCTAGACACCTTTTTAATTATATTTGTAACAAAAGATGTAAATTGTGTTTTTACATGTCGAACGATGTTTTTGAATCGATAACAATGAAAACAAAGTAAAACATATTTATCTAATTTATATTTTATCTGAACGTCACATAAGTAATATTTCGTGCTTAAGGTAGCGTGAAAATGTCTTACAAACAATAGGACAAAGATTTTGCAATCGCTTTAAACATTACCAAATATTAGTTAGCGGATACCAACAAAGATAATGAATTTACCGCAAACTTATTAATTGATAATTAAGATAATAATTAAGATAATTGTTAATAATAAGACACTAATATTACATCTCAGATAAAGAGAAATCACGTAATGAAAATAAAAAGAATTATTATCTACATTTTATGATTGCTTTTTAAATAAATTTCAATTATGTTGAAAAATCTCGATTCATATCCTTCTAGATTATTCTGTCGTATTTAGAATTTTAGCGTCTTAATATTTTCTCATGTTCGATATCGTTATTACCTTTTTAAGTAGATGACTTTTTAATTGCCTTTTTATATCTATATACACCTGTTTTACACTTTATAAATCCATAAACTTTTATATAAAAGAGTACAAGGACTCTATTGGGAATAATTATAAAAGTACTTTATTTAATTTCAAAGAAACATTGGTTACAATCGAGACAAATGACAATCTACAATATCTTGCGCGCCGAAAAATTAATATCTCGAAAACCAGCCATTTCCCATCGAAAATTTTATATCCGTTAATTTTTGTGCCTAGTGTATTTTACAAAAATAAAAATATTTTCAGTATAATTTTCAAGGTTTAGTAAAAGAGTAGAAACGGGGTTGGTTTGTGATGTTTCACAATCAATTTATATTTTCAGATTGCAGATCACATTGTATTTACCGAGGAAATTGTGTCAGAATTAAAAGATGAAATCGATAAAGTAAAAAATCAATTACAACACATCACACTACATAAACCAGAAAGACATAAGGAAAATAATCCACCTGCAGTTGGGAACTTAGACAAAATGATTAATCAACTGAAATCAGAAAACCAACGTCTTAAGCGAGAATTAGAACAAAAGAAAAAAGGACAACTTGAATCAATTAAGGAGGTCGAAAAAGCTAAAGATATTATGAACGATTATGAGAAAAAGGTAGGACTATTGCATCAACAAGCTCTAAAGTCGTCAAAGATCATGAAACAAAGTAAAGAGAGGTTTTGTAAGTGTCTTAAAGAGAAAGAAAATCTCATTGCTGAGCTGCAAGATAATAACAACAATCTTCACCTATGCATTACAGAAAAAGAAATAAAATATAGGGAATTAAGTAAAATATATGAAAACTTACAGGGAATATGCGAACAAAATAATAAGAAATGTGGAATTCTTTCTGAAAATAATAATACGTTTTGCGAATGCATCGAGTTACTGGAAAAACAATTACAAGACTCATTATGTGATACCAACAAATATAAAGAGGAAATTAAAAAACTCGAAACAGTATGTAAAATAGTTTCAAAATGCATGTACTCTCTATAAATTATTATTACATTTAATTTACTTTATAGCAATTAGCGAATTTTCAGTGTACAATGTGTCACAAATTAGAAGTAAAAACGAAAAAGCAGAAAGAAAGGTTCGAGAGTCGTTTAAAGGAGTACGAAGAGAATGAAAATGTTTTGAAAAAGCAAATTTTAGTGTTAACTTCTAAAGTAAAAGAGTTAGATACTGATACACTCCAGGAATTAAGACATAAAGCGACAGATTATGAAAATTGCCTTTTAAAGTAAGTATATACGAGGCTTGTTTCATAAGTAACGTTCCCATCGCGATAGCTCCGCAAGGAGAAGTATTAGGTGAAATCTGATAACATTGTCGTGCGCGCCGCTTCTCCTTGTCTCGGTCCTCACCAATAAGACTAGAGAACAGGAGAAATAACTCGAGTAGTGGGGGTAGGACGAAAAACGTCCGCACCATGGCGGTCCTTACGTAGAACCGAGTGAGGTTATGTTTATTTTTGTTTACTGTGTTTTGAAAGTTTTGAGCGTTTCCAGTTTTTTTGTTAAATATGTCAAAAGCGTCGAGATATTGTTGCGTTACGAATTGTTCCAGCAAAAGCCCTGATTGTGTCATAAATAAACGAACAATTTTTAAAGTTCCTGAGGTAAGTCTTTCGATAAACAAGTATTGTAATGTTTGTATACATCGATAGTAACGCTTACTTTACAGTAAATAGTAAAAGTGCAGTGTAAGGTAGAAGTAAATTGTCAAATAGTAATTTACAACTCAATTTCGTTTAAGGACTGTGAGAGATGAGAAAAATGGTTGGAGGTGCTGTCACCGTATTACCTTAATATTATGCAGCTCAAGGAAAGAATACTTTACAATAGTAGAAAAAGAAAACTCAAAATACCAGTTTTCCTTCACTTAACGATAATGAATTTGAACTTCCCACAGAACGTTTCGGTAATAAGATTTTTGGTTATCATAGTTTTTTAGTAAGAGGTAACATCCTATATTATTTATTTTATATTATTATTATGGCCTTTTAGTTAAATTGAAAAAGTCTAACTACAGTTAGTTAGTTAAAGTTAGTTAGGTAAGTTTAGTTTAGTTCTTTTCATTGCAATGTTATTTCTTCGCTTACATTAGAATGCAACTTATAATTTCAATTTTCTTGAATAAATAGTTTTGTGATATTTCTTGTTTTATTCCTGTACCCTTCAATTTATGTCAAATTACTAACGTTAATTCTGAAAAATTAATTGATTTTACATCACACACTGTATTGCCTTCATAGTACACTGATTTGAATAAATTGTACTCTTATTGAATGTTTTGTTTTTACTGAAGCAACATACAAAAAGGTCGGTAAATATGTAATGTTATTACCACAAAATCGCAAATTTTAAATTAACCGGATATATACAATTGATTAGTAATTGTTTAAAAACAACTTCACATTTCATACAATAATAGCTCACAAGCTAATTTCACAGGAAAACTATCGGTTACTTCTTGGATGTTTGAAATATCTTGTACAGACTTGGGCACATCCCATTCCATCCATTCCAAATATTCACTGTGTAAATACACATTCACATTCAACTTCTTATCAATGCATATGTTTAAATTGATGTCCAAACCAGACTCAGCATACCATTTTTCGCTTGGCAATTCAATGAAGTGTCTGTTGCTTTGTAAACATTCAAACAAAATATTTCCTTCCGAGATCGAACACTTCTTCATTTCCCCATGCAAAAGTGATCGCAGTTCGACATTTTCAATTCCACTTGTGGCCATGGTTAAAATATGTAATCTTCCTGTGGATGATTAAAACTCGTTAGACTAAAAGCTCATTATGTTATTTCATTTCCACAAAGCTAAATTATCATCGATATCCTACTCGTGGCAGACATAAAAGAAAATTATAATTGACAGATGAAAAAATGCAATAACATTTCTTACTTTAAAAGAATCATAGCGTGTTTTCACCAAACAATTCGAAAACAACAATTGTAAAGAAATGTACGCGAAAATTGTTTACTGTTTACATAATGAGCACAATAGAACCCTAACCCTACATTTAAATAGTGAAGACCCGTGATAGACGAGGATAAACGGCATGCGCACATACGCAGATCCCGCGCGATTCTACGCGAGGCTGCCATATTGGCGCCGTTTTTCGTCCTACCCCCACCACTGATTTTTCGAGGAGCTATGTCTCCTTACTCTCTAGTCTTGGTCCTCACCTTCGCTGTCAAGCTACGCTGCGCAGTGTTGGACTGACAGTCTTCTGCAATGGAACTCCCAATTTCCGTCACCGCCAGGTGCGAAATAGGCGCAGTGATCCGATTTTTGAACACACAAAAGGTTCCACCCATAGACATTCATCGTCAGTTGTGTGAAGTTTATGGTGAAAAGTGTATCACCGTTCAACATGTCCGCAAATGGTGTAGGAAGTTCTCGGACGGTCAAGCAGATATCCATGACGAAGACCGGAGTGGACGACCGTCGATTTCCAACGAGATTGTCGCAAAAGTCGAGAGTCTACTGCTCAAAGATTGGAGGATCACCAACTGTAAACTGGCTCATCACATTCCTGAGATATCTGCCAGCTCAATTGACAGAATTGTGTCACAGAAATTGCAGTACTCAAGGTATCAGCCCGGTGGATCCCAAGAAAGCTCACAGATGCATACAAACAGCAACGCAATGACTGTGCTCGCCAACTTCTTCAACAGTTTGGCAACAATAGGGAGAAATTCTTGGACTCCATCGTCACAGGCGACGAATCGTGGGTGTTTCATTCACTCCCGAAAAAAAAAAAGAACAATCACGCGAATGGCGCCACTCAAGTTCGCCTAAACCGAAAAAGTTCAAGCAAACGCAATCTTCGGGAAAAATCATGTGTGTTTTGGGACCGTAAGGGAATATTGCTCATCGACTTTATGCCTCCTGGGACAACAATAAACTCAGACAGGTATTGTGAAACACTAAAGAAACTCAAACGAGCCAACCAGAACCGTCGAAGAGGAACACTGAGCAAAGGTGTGAAGCTGTTGCACTACAACGCTCGTCCTCATGTCTCTCGGCAAACCCAGGATCTCCTGAGCAAATTGGCTGGACTGTCATTCCCCACCCTCCTTACAGCCCAGACCTAGCCCCTAGTGACTACCACCTATTCCCAAAATTGAAGAACACTTGGGTGGATAGCGCTTCCGGACCGACGATGAAGTCAAAGAAGAGGTTAATCACTACCTCAACGGGTTGGCGGTGGAGTTCTATGACATGGGGATACAAAAGTTGGAAGAATGACTACTAAAATGCATCGAAGAAAATGGCGATTATGTAGAAATAATGTTCAAGCTTTCCAACTATGTAAATAACATTGATAATAAACAATGCTGTCTATTTAAAAAAAATGTGGGAACCTTATTTTTGAGACAACCTTCGTACATATTTATATGTATATTCTCGAAAAACTTTACATTTTCTGAATATGTATCTCTATTAGTCAAGTCAACGTAAGTCAAGAGTGTAAGAATACCGAGAATATATTAAATTGATGGAAATCAGGAAACATTTTTTTATACCTCATGCATATTAGTAAAGTGTGTCTTATTTGGAACTATAGGATGTGATTTGTAAGTAAAACTAATAATATTTGACAAACTGATGTTTTATATTCTTCGACATAAAATGGAGACGATACGGCTACAGACGGGAAAGAATATCGTCCATATGACAGCCTCGACTTATCTGGCATGATGTATGTCATTCGTTTAGCTAAATTGTCCATAACACGGGCACATGAAACTGGTTCTATTTCCCGAATAACACGTTGAATGTTTGTTTTGAGGTCATTGATTGTTTCTGGGTGAGTGGCGTACACTTTTCCCCTGATATAACCCTAAAGAAAAACGTCCAGTGGTGTTAAATCACATGATCTTGCAGGCTAATTGATATCAGCATTTCGCGAGACAACATGATCAGAAAATTTGGTATGCAACAGAGTTATGGTTGCGCGTAATGTATGACACGTTGCGCCGTCTTCCTGAAACTACATGTGGTTCAAATCCAAATCATCAATTTGACAAAAAAAGAAATTGTTTAACATGTCACCATAGCGTTCCCCATTTACTGTGATAGCATTACCAACTTCATTTTAAAAGAAGTATGATCCAATTACTCCAACACTCCAATATGCCCACCAAACCGTACATCTCTGTGAATGCTTTTCTCTTCGTGAATATCATGTGGATTTTCAACACCCCAAATTCGACAATTTAAAACTTTTCACTGTTGTGTTAACAGAATTTTGTATGCTGAACGACGTAGATCTTTCTTTAAGATTCGATGCGTGGTGGCTCTGAACAGATTCAGTTGTTGTGCAAGACGTCGAATTGATATGTTTGGATACTCCCGTACACTTTCTCTCATTGCAACAATTTTCGTCTGACCGATCACGACGAAGACGTACTAGTGTTGCCTTATCAATAACAGAATCCGTCTCTTCAAATTTCTTGATTAAGTTACGAACTGTTAGCTATATGCGCTTTATCTTATCTTAATTTTGTGCGAATTATTCTTAATGCAATTGTAAATGATCGCATACACACAACAGTTGTACATAAGTTATTGGTTGTTCAACTGTTAATCGCGGTAGAACACAAATGGCGCCTAATTTAAATCCCATAGTTCCAACTGAGACACCCTATAGTATTCCACTAATATACATTTTATATGCACGAAAGCATATAATGATTTTTAAAAACAATTTATATTCGAATTTAATTTATTTTTAAAGTTTTCTTTGATCTTTACATTACAAAAATACAAAATGGTTCATAACGTCGTGTTATGACCGCGACTGAGCGAGTATGTTACTACAATACTACAGTTATGCTTCAGTTATGCTTCAGTACTGATGCGACCACTTGCTGTCGTATTTATTAATTCACAAGTGCTGACACAAGTCAGGTGATTTACTAGAAAAAGAAGTTATTAACTTTCAGCAAGTAATCACGATCGTGACTTTAAAATATTATACGTTACAGATAGAGCACGAAGTGGTCTCAAAGCTGTAACGCAAGAGGAGATTACAATGGTTCTTATCTGAACATATTAAGTTACTGCAACAAAGTATAAGGGTAAATGAAGGTGAAGTTTAACAATTCTAAGTACAATGGATAATTTTGATATAACATACATAAAATATTAGAAGCTTGACTATCGTTACGAAACTGAAGTGTATAAAATAAAGAATTTGTTTCTAGGAGTATATCTTTTTAATTCGAAAACAGCATTCTTCTTCAAATGTTCTATAAGCAATTTTGGCTTTTTACCTTTCGAGTTTAAGCGTAACTTTTACGACTAAAATATTTAATACAAAAAAATGGTGTCCATTATCGTACAAAAAAAATTAATAAATATACAATTTTACTTACAACTTTTTCAGTGCGTTATTTTAGTAAATAAGTTTCTTCAGTTAAAGATATTAACTACAGTCCTATTTCCTACGAAAGATTGATTTTAACCATTTTAATTTGTATTTCAATATAGGTGTAAACAACTAGAAGATGAGTGTAAACAGCAATGCGAAACAATGCTTTGTAATGAAGCACGATTCGAAAAAGAACGAGGAGATTTAAGACACCTGGTGGATGATTTAACTTCTGTTGTTAAACAAAATAAAATAACTTTGCTGCAGATATCAAATATAAATAAAGAACAGGAGGTTCTTCTGGAAACCCAGAGTGTGATTTTATCGGAAAAGGTACAGTTTCAGAAAGACGCTTATATTAAATAATTTTTACACCACAACTGAGGTATTGCTTTGGCGTGTTTTTTTCTGTATAATGAGCTTGTTTCCTAAAGCCCCATCATCTCATTGTGAATTTATATAAATAAGGAAAATAACAAATGGTATTTGAAAATCAAGACAGTATCGTTCTTGATGAAAAAGAAAAATATTCATGTCCTACGTTAAAAGTAGAAATCATTTTGGTAATTAAAATAACATTAACAAAATATAAGCAGTAAAATTATGTACAAAAAAATTCACCTTTATTCAACTGTAATCAACAGTGTTTTGAAAGAATAGGCGTTGAAGGCCGCAGAAAAATATTTTCTGACTTTTACTTCATGCCATCCAAACATCATTCAAACTATCCTGCGACTTTTTATAAATTGGTTTTATAAATATCGAAGAGTACCACAGAAACTTTTTAGACCCCGAAGAAATTACTTCTACATCGGTATATAGTAGTGACCAATGAGGTAATTTTCTTAATTTTCTTAATAAATGTGGAAATGTCCAGAAATATTCAATAAAGTTATTTAAAATGGGAAATACTTTTTACTTTTCCGGATTTTCATATATTTTTATATATATATTTTTGGAAATACTGTGTAATAACCAGACAAGTCCATACATTTTTTGCTTATGTATTTGTTATTTGTTCACTATTGAAAGTACAAATTTACAAAAAAAAAACTGGACGTCCCCCATTTGAACACCATAATGTAAAAAAAAAACGGCAAAGAAATTGCTTCTAAAAGGTGAACAATTTTTCGGCATTCCTGAACATTTTGCTTAGAAGGACTTGCCTGGTTATTGTAGTCAACCCCTCAATTGTAAGTCTGTAGTAGGCTCGATAATCGGATGTAATAAGTATGTAATAAATAAGCATGAACAACAAACAAGATCAATTGCATCCATAAGAGCTCACAAATATTTATTTTCTTTTGCTATTGTCCATTTATATAAGCATAATTAGATTTTTTATTTTTATTGAAAACATGTACCAAAAATATGGTTTGTATAATGATTCTTTGCATGTGCGTCACAGGTAACAATCGTATGAATCAATCAACTGACATTCTTGAACAGTGTCGTACCTAAAACCTAAAACACATTTTAAGATAACAGTACAATACAAATCCGTCAACCTATGACAGAGTAATGAAAAGGTTCTCCACAAAAACATGCAATGGAAGTGATATTTCCATCAAAATATGTAGGAGAATATGTAGGTGGAAAATGTTTTAAATAAAACCAAAATTAAATAAATTTTACAGAAATATTGAGACGCCAATGAATCGTTATACAATATAGCTAAGACGGACATTCGTGCTGGTAATTGTGGCATATTAGTAACAATTGTGAGTGGTGTATTATGTGATTCGTGTGTCGTCACTAAATTGATACACGCGCAAGGATCCATTATACAAATCTGTATAGAACCTTCAAAGCCCTTATCCATAATTTTAAGCAATTATTTAATATCATTTTACTAATCCTTTAAGGTGGCAACTAAAACAAACGGCAGTAATAACAATAACACATTGCAAATGTTTAAAAAACAATGAGTGAGTGAATGAATTACACTAAACATACATATCAGTTTTCTTGATTCTATAGTTTACGCTTTTATGTAACGATGTATGCAGTTTATCATAAACATAGACGATTGTAATTTATCATAATATTAAACAGCGATTTTAGAAAAAGTATTAATTAATAGATATCAGTTTCATATATTTGATTGCGAGAGTATAAAGCGCAAATTAATTTATTGATATTTCCTTATACAGTGTTTCATGTTTCTGTACAGGACGAGAGGATCAAATGGGCCGAAAGTACAATTGAAATGATGAAAACAAAAAGTACAGAGTTAGAGCGAGAAGTAGAAGACTTACGAAGATCTTTGTCGGGTCCCTGTACTAGGGAAGCGTGTTGCTGTATATCGAAGCAATTAGATGAGACAAAGTATTTTGCATCTTATTATATTTTCTTTTTAATAACTTTCAAAATGTTCAGTGTTCGATTTTGTGTACTTACAAATAAGTACATTTCGATAAACCGTATATATCATTAAAGTACACACAGAAACCGACTTTCTTCTCAAGTTCTGGATGGGAGAACACACTTAAAGACAAGTACGGAATGGATGTAGAAAATATAAACAATAAACAATGTATATAAGATGCGAATACTGAACGGACTCTTATAGTATACTATGCATTTATCCTTACCACTAAACTTATTATTTATTTGTGACTAGAATAAATTTGCTTTTAACAAACTAAAAAATCTGTTGGAATAATATGTATACTACTGATGTATTTTTTAAGTTATCATATTCTATTTTACAATAGAAGTTATTTCAATGGTAATAACACTTTATTTAGTTTCAGTCATAATCTGCTTTACTTAGTAAAAAGTAAATATATTAACTGGAAATACATATAGATAATTGTAAAGTTTACTGGTATACCTTAAAGAATCAACCACTAATATATAAATATTCTTGCGGAGGTACAGTTTTAACACGTTCCAATAATATTAAGGATTTCGGTGCGTGCTTTGATCATAAACTATCGTTCTCTAGGCGTATCAACCATATGGCTCTTAATGCATATAAAACCCTCAATTTCGTAATTAAAGACACGACATCGCTTAATAACACTGCTACCATAAAAGTTTGCGTGAGTTTAAATTAGAATATTGTAGCCTTATTTGGTACCCCCAGTAAGGCACATGGATCAACTTATATTTAACGGCGTTTTTAAAGTATTTATCATTTCGGATAGACTCATTGTCAGTAAAGAATTATGACTCTGCTTCTACAAAGATTTAAAATTCGATTAATGAATCCTAGAAAGGTGCTTACTAATCTCTCATTTTTATTTTTAAACTTTTACGTAATAGTATATGGTAGATGCACCCGCATTGCTAAACATGTTTAGTATACCCATACTTAGACTAGACTCTCGACAGGAAAGGATGTTTTATTGCTAGACAGCGAGAAGTAACCTGCTGTTAAAATCGCCAGTATTTACAATGTCACAAAATTACTTTGCAAGTTACATGTACTCATAATCAGCCGTATTTTTAGGAAAACAATTATTGAGTATCGTATAAGTAATATGTTACTGTTATATGTATCGCATCGTGTATTTGTGTTAAAGTTATTTAGAGATTTTTTTTCTTATTTTCGTGCCTCCAAATTAGGCAAAAACAAGTGGCGTAATAAATGCAATAACATTTTTATTCCCCAGTGTAACTACTTTGAACTACCCTGATTCCCCAAAGAGATTAATAAATTACTGCTAGTTTAGAATTCATACCATCTACGATTACTATCATATTATATTGTATAAAATCACTTAAAGGCCAAATTTTTTTAACAAACTACCATTAAACGGTTTTATTGATTTTAGTAAATGTCTAAAAACAGGAGACCAGTTTTCTACGAACACAAAATACTGTTTCACTCATTAAACTCAGTTTTAATCATATCTCGATAATATCAACTTGGTTGGCGGAATACGAGTCGAGTAACGCGTAATATTTTGGTTACTGGTCTATCGTTTTTGTTGATGCATCGAAGGTTCCAGTCCCTCCTCAATATCATAATTCATAATATGAATAACAATGAATCACTATGTATAAAAAGATCTCATATAAATACTTAATATTAGAGTACCTTGTTTACTATTATGCTGATAAATTTAAATTAATCCAAATTTGGACTAAATAAATATTCAGTATAACAAGACAATTTCGAGGTTATTACTAAAATGACTGGCATCATTGATTTATTTATTTAATCCTAATCCCCAATTTTCATAGCCTAGAAAAGTAATTAAAATTATTGTATATCGCCACAAAGATTTAAATTATTATAATTTCAGAACTGCCCTGGACTTAGAAAAAGAAAACCAGTTAGTGAAGCAGAAGATAATAGAAGATCAATCACAAACCATTTGTTCGTTGCAGCTTCAAATTAAGGAAAAAATATCCGAGTTAATTAAAGCACGCGACGAAACAAATTTTGCCCAAAATGAGATTACTAAAATCAATAGTGATTTACTTAGAAAGCATAGTGAATTCGAAAAAGAACTAGATGAAAAGAAGCATCTACTAAAAAAATTAAAAGTAAGTAATATAAACATTAATATATATGCCTACCAATTTAATTCTTATAAACTATATTAATAGTTATTTATATTAAAATTGCTACTACTTAGATGAGACTTAGATGACGATATCATATATATATCAGTCATTGAGTTATGATCCACAAGTTTGAGGCAGCTTGTCTCCTTTTATCGGTGGTAGGCCGACATTAAATAATGGTATAAAAAAGTCAATTGTATTGTTACCATCCAAAAAATTATACAATTTTAAGTTTCATATCCAAAGGATTATTTTACTGAAACATTTTGTCGCATACCTATTATACGTTGTCGTAGGTGTTACTGGAATAAACTTTATGTTTATACTAACAACATAAATATAAACAGAGACATTGTCGTACAACAATAGTAAAACCTTCTCCTAAATATACACATATCTCTATCTAAAGTAAACACCAATATTATATGTATTTTAAGTACAAGAATGCAGTTCCTATATAGTAGAATAATAATACATTTTTGGATATACAAGGTGAGTGTTTGAGTTGTACATATATTTTTGCTAACAGTGTTTTGCCCTACCGAACCCTATCATATTTGGTTTCAAAAAATAAAAATAAAATTTGACCAAATTTTCCTACCGTCACATGTTGGTACCCCTGATCAAGTACGCCAGCTACCATTACTATTCCACAAGAGAAATGCAATGTTGTCTGTTTATTACGGATTTCTGAGAGTTCTAGATACAAAATATCTACAAACCAGATTTGTTTCTGAAATACCAAAAATACATTCTTCAATTTTTCTTTTACGTATTATTTTTATTTTACTAAGTATGTCATTCGCTTATAGATCTATTATGTTATTGTGAATTTTTATAAATAAGGAATATAGCATATGGTTTTAGAAACTGTAATTTTTTATTATAGTGAAAAAAAAATAATATTTCACATTATGGTAAACATATTTTCGACGATTTAAATGACAACATTAACAAAATAAAACAGTAATACAAACTCACCTTAATACAATACAATACAAACTCAAATATTAAGGCGCTTTATATTTTACATCACTTCATCTCATCTGATGTTATTTTACGCTACTTCATCCCGCATGTTATACATATGGTATATTATTAAAAATCACGAAAACAATACGGATAGTCCAATAACCACGTTAATGGTTTCTATCCAAAAAGTAATAATATAACGTAAATTGTTGTTGATCTCTTGTACAACTCTAGAATTTTCTTGATATATACATAATCGACTAGTACTCAACTATGTATCGAAGAATAAGTACTCGTAACCGAGTACTTATTCTTCTCGTACTCATACCAAGATCTTTTTAAATTTTCTATCACATTCAATATTCTATCTGTAACTGAAAAATTCCCTCATGTCTAATTTTATTTATATTTTAAAGTTAGTACTAGTTGTACAAACTCAGCAAAATTAATTCCTCAATATTCTGAACCTTCATCATTTCTTTTAGCGAGTTCATTCACTTACATATTGAAATTTTATTTTGTCGTATTTATTTATTAAAAATAATTACAGAAATTATTTATACCCCTCAATGTTAGTCTACTAGTCTCTAGAGGTCGGGACAAAGCAAACAAAATAATAATGCGTTTTCTTCGCTAGGCATTTGAATCGAATTTCACTACATGTCAAAAATAGTTGTTAATCACAAATCTGGGATTCACATATCCAGATATCAATATATATACTTATAGTACAAGTTGACTATTAGCGACTTATTCTTCTAACTATTACCTAGATAGATTTTATGTAGATTAACGACTCCTTTGCTCAGTTGTTTTGCCCATCTTGTACGCAGGTTGACATGTCGATACTAGTGGCAACTTTTTGAAAGTCAAGTTAATAGTAATCAGTAGTTTTTTTTTATTGTAGTCAGAATCATACAAGAATTTATATCAAACAATGGAAGGCAGTGGTGACATTTATACATGTTGTCATGCTGCAGAACATAGAATTAGTTTTACATTAACAAATGGTGTCATTTATTGTGCAGTGTCTTTACGATGGATAAATAAATGTCGTCTTTATTTTGGGGAGATCACATATTTATGGTATAGTGATAGTGCATTAACCTACGTAATTTGAATGCCCCTCTGTAGAGAGGTCTTTATACAAGTTTGGGAGGTAAGAAATTAGAAATTCTCAGCTTCTGTATTTTAAAGTTTTTAATATAAATTCAGTACAAAATATCTCTTCAAACGTCAATATTTTATTTGTTAGAAATGCAGCACACATTCAGCTCTGTTTATTTCAAGTTATTTGTAATTAAATACATTTTTGATCATTTATTTTTCAATCAAAGGAAGAAATCGCCATGTGGAAATTTGGCAATAGTGGAAGTGGTACATCTGATCTAACTTGTATCATGGATATACTGGATGCAATAAATCAGTGGTTCTTAAAAAGTTGAACAAAATTTTCTAAATATTTAAAATGCTATAACCTCGTTAATAAGGATGATATGTATTAAAAAATAGTTTTCACTATAATCATTTACTAAGTGTAGACATTAACAGGTTAAAATATATGTACAACTCAAAGTCTTACATTATATATAAAACCATTTTATAATATAAAGATAATGAACATTAAATAACCATTAACAAAAATGTTTTATTTCCGATTAAGAAACTGGAGATTCAAAAATCACAGTTAACCAATGAAATGAAACAACTAGAAAATCTGCTTCAGAATTATCACCGCTCACATCAATGTGATCAGAAGCAGCAAGATGCCCTTATAAATTTGCAAAAACAAATAGAGCAACAGAGACTCGACTGGGAGAGGCAGAAAGAGAATCTGTACGCCGAAAGAGAAAAAGCTGTTGCAGCGGCAAAGTTTGCAACACAAAAATTATTAGATACTGTGGCCGATTTTCAAACGCAAGTTAATACCCAAAGGAAGGTACAGAATATGTTAACAAAAATGTTACATGAAAAGGAAGACGAATTAAAAACGATAAAGTCCAAGGTAACTTAATAAACTATATATAAGCATAATTAGAATTATGTGTATTAATTTATTGTTTTATATATTATTAAACAGTGTTCCAGGTAATAAATAAGTCGTAAGTAGTTATTCTAACATTAATAATTAAATTGAGACGATTAACATTATTAAATTGTTATGCCAAAGTATGTTTATGAGCATTTCAAAGCATGATCTATATATCAATTGTTTTTAAATGTGAGGGCTCATTTCTACAAGACCAAATTTGATATATCTAAAATGATTTGGTACCAGAACTCATTCTTTACGCAACCCCACATAAAAGAAATGGAGATAATTAACGCTCTTTTATTTATTTATTTATTTTTTTTTTGAAGATTTAAATCATAGTACCTACGTGATATTATAATTAAATTATTTCAATTAATATTTAACAAATTAGAATGATTTTATTGGGGAAAAACATAAATAAATAACAGACAGGAATAATATCAAATACAATGAAAACGGTGTTAATGAAAAATTTTAGAAAAAGAAATGGGAGGTGAAATTAAATCGTAAGAATTTGAATTCAGTAGCGTGTAGATCCTCCTCTAGCTCTTATTGCTACTTTCATTTATCTCGGTGTACTATTGAACTGGATGATAAAATAGTGAATGAATTCCAGGGCAATATTATCATATTCGTTAAGAACGACTTGTTCGAGTTCCGTAAGAGTCACAGGGACCGATATGTGGCGCCTAACTGATTATTTTAGGGCATCTTATAGACGCTTTATGGGGTTCATATCTGGACATCTTGGTAACTAGTCAATAATTGAGATATTCACAAATCGAAGATAGTCCAGGTCCATACCAGGTACCTCTCTAGCAACGTAAGGCCGAGCGTTATCGTGCATAAAAATGAAATTGTTTCCGACAAATGGCATCGCATATTCTTCTACGAATCCATGCAACCATTGAAATCGAAATTCCTCCCTAGAACAGTATTCAGATCCGGCAAAAGATGAAATCCCTGGAGATATATTGTATGCAGAAAACCTCCTTCCTGGCCTCTGGTTGGCCTCCTTCCTCTAATTGGAGGGGTCAAGGAGTCCCCCTCCAATTAAGACTTAGTATTAATTCGTCTGAAACTCTACAAAACAAAACTCGCTTCCAGTCATCAATTATCCAATTTATATGTTTTCTTGCAAAACACAGTTTAGTAATTCTATGTTCTCTGGTGAGCAGTGGTGCAATAACCGACATTCCACTGTCCAATCCTCATTCATTAAACCTTCTCCTGACCTTTCGTCCAAAAATTGCTATATCGAGTTGCTGCTAGGGCTCTCTTCTTGTTCTTGTAGTACCATATCCTCATTGGACGTTGGTTATCATTAAGGCCCATCTGACCTTATTAACTGTCGCTCTGAATAATTCGGCTGAAGTTTTGTCCGTCCATTGTCATAAGTTTTTGAGCCATGATATGCGTCGTCTTCCGGGTCCCCTTCTGCCTAGGGCTAGGGCTCTGCTTAGCTCTAATCTGGAAGAATGCCTCTTTCTTAAGACGACTTGCATAAGATATTGCTCATCTCTTGCATCTGTAGACTTCTGATGAACTTGTCCTGAGGTTCTACAGTAACTTTTAAGTTCGTTGAAATGTTTAATTGGTCAACTAATTTTTGATTGTCTAACTTCTAACAAATGAGCCACATGTCGCTGGCTACGTCTCTCGTTGACCAGATTTACCGCTTTCGCTACTTCATCTTCTTCCAAATTGCATAGACGCCATAAACGATTAATTTCTTCTACTCCAAGTGTACTGGGTAAAGTGTTTCATTCTCTTGATTAAAAAAATTAAATTTAAAAAAGTCACTAGCATAACTGAATGTATTGCCTTTTATAAATCACTTTAAGTACCGTTTAATATATTGTTAATAGACAATTACAAAATGTTATTTAATTTAATGTTTATTTATTGTTAATAATTATAAAATATTTTTATGTAGGTGGCTTTTACAAAAATTTAAAACTTTGAAAAATTATAAGAAACAGTGAGTGCTGAAGTTTTGCTGGTGCGTTAATTTTGTCCAGGAGTGTACATTGAAATAATATGATTTTTTTTTTGTAATATAGTTATTCAAATGTGCATCTTATGTTTAAAATAAGGAATGAGATCTAACTAAAAATACAGCAATCCACCAAATTGTTACAGGCAATATTTAGAACTGCCTCTATAATGCTTTCTATTTGTATTGAAGACAATTTTTAAAATTGGAGCAATTATCATTACATAGCATACATTATAACAAGTACTTTCATCTTTATTTTGATTTTAGATGATTTCTATAAATTCTATTACAAGTGGCGCTGAAACCGACATACCGATGAATGAAATCTACAAAAGGAATAGAGGATTCGATGTATCAAATGCGGCCACTTCGTCTTCGTTTTATTCATTTTGCTCAAATTGTTCAGGGTATACGTTAAAGTCTGGACCAAAACATGACAAAACCGATCTGAAACAACTTTTTACTTTACTAACTAGAACTGAGGATGTACCAATAAAACACTAATGAAGTATTATTCTTTGGGTGTATTTTCGTTCAATGTAATTGTGTGTAAAATAAAAGAATTTTACTTAATAAGTTTAATAAAAATGTATTTGCTGCATATTTACTGGACGACTTAAAATAAAAAGTACACGAGACCTCCATAAGTAGTCATTAAATAATATACGAGTGGGTATGCAAAGAAACGAGAATTAATTATCTGTTTATTCTTTTATTTAAGATAACTCTTGTAACTTCTCACAATGTTTTTATTCTTTAATATGTGCAGCGGACTGTAAATATCATAAACTCTTAGGGTACTCTTGTAAATAAAGTATATCGTTCTGTTCTTTAGTATTTCTACATATGAACCCCGTAACCTACATATAGATATTTTTGTAAAATAAAATTTTAAGCAAATAATTAATTGCTTTACAATTTAATGTTCTTCTTTCTTAAAGTTATAGAAAACCATCTCATCGTCAGGAAAATGTTCAATCGTGATAAAATGACCAACTTGTCCTATGCCATTATTATATTTTTCATTCGCTTTTTTTTTTTTGAGTAAAAAAAGTAAAGAGGTATGAAGTGACCTAACAAATAAAAAATTGTTTTCACGTTCTTCTGGAGTTAACGTACATACGACTACGAAATGATATACAGCATGAAGAGGTACATAGAAAAATAAGTATTTCGTATAAGCAAAAAATACCAAATTTATTTTTGCCGAATTCTATAAAACAGTAGTTACTCACTACCTTTGTCGGGCTTATAATTCAGTAAATATTTCACTATTATTAAAAAGAAATTATCACAACTTTTTGGATGTTTGGAAAGAGTTGTATGTCTAGAAACGAATAAAATACATATATTTTTTGTAGTTTTGTTCTTTGTAAGGTTGTTTACGATTCCATTCTCTTATTGTCAACAAACACACGACTACGATACCGTATGAGGCACCACAAATCTATTTTTCCTCAGGTGATTCTTGAGGAAAAAATATATTTGTCGTATTTCCGTACGAGATTCTAAATTTCGTTTATTAATGGTGTCATCCATTACCTCAGAAAATATCCAACTCTATTCTATTACACCAGCATACTTGGAAATTTCTACATCTACATTTTAATTCTACTTTCCTTATTCTCTATTCCAGTGGCGGATCGTGATGAAATGAAACGGGCGTTCAGCACAGGGCCGATCCTAGGGTATTGGCTGCCCGCGTGCAAATTTCAAACGTATCCAAACTACTGGCGCCATAGGGGCTGTAAAAAAATTGCGCCGCAGGCGAAAATTTTCAAGGTCACGCGTTTTCCTGATACTTCAGAATTTTTATGTAAAATCCGTTCATACAAAAATATAGACTTTCACAAGAAAAATTTTTGGATTTTAATACCTTTTTGAAGAACATTCATGTTTGCCGTCATATTCTTTGGTTAAGAGAAAAGGCTTGTAAGGTGAATTTTCTACTAGAGGGTCTATAACACTTAAAATATTTTCCGAAAGAGTTTCAGCGTCACATTTTATAGGTTTCAGGTTTGTCCAAAAACGTTCAATCGGTTCACTATCGAGAATATATCTTACAACTACCACTAACTGACTTTTTGCAGATACATCAGTTGTTTCGTCTGCCATAACTGCCAAAAATGAAGGTTTGTTAATTTCTTTAATTATTTCTTCATGATATACTTTTAAAATACAGTCTAAAAGATCATTTTGTATTTCTTTAGAGGTTCCTTTAAATACTGAAGCATTTTGTAGATGCTCGCTTAAAGTTACATCAAGCTCAGCAGAAAATTTTATCAAACCACGAAATATCCCCGGGTTTTGAGAGGTTTCAGCTTCGTCATGTCCTCGCAACGCCAGTTCAAAGGCCCCACAAAACTTTATGCAGTTTATAATTTTTGACAAAACGTATCTCTTTTTTGTCACATAATCATTATGCTTTTGCACATTTATCCAAGAAGCTGAATCTAGCTGCGCTTTAATATTAGTTGTTCCTAATAAAGCTAATTCCATTGTATTATGTAGATGGCTTTTGGAGTTGTCGTGCTTTTTTATTTTTTCAGTTAAGTGCACCAAATCTGTCACCCCTACCTCCGTCTATGCTTTATCACCGCCAAAAAGTAAACAAGGAAAACAAAATAACGCATTTTTTTGTTGCACCCACAAATCCAATTATTCTTCGAATAAATGTCTCTATTAAATTGACGTTTATATGCTTTTCCGCGGCTAACACCTGCAGTCTCAATAACAATATCGGTCAATGGCCTACCATTGTTTTTTAAATCAATTTTTTCTTCATAAGAGTATTTAAAAAATCGCTTCACATGAACTAAATTATAAACTAAATCCATTGTCACTATCACAGTATATAAATATTAATAATTAGTACAATAAATCACTACACAAATTCACAAAACAGTATTTAAAATCTCAAATTAACACGAAATACCAAATAGGTACGATTTACGCCCGGCCGAGTAGGAAGGAGTAAACATTCACTGATGTTGCCTTAGCTGGAAAAAATACAGCTCACTGACCGTGTAAATTCGCGCATTACGAGCGCCAAGTATGGATTGTCGCGGGAGTTGAGGGAGAGGACGGGTGTGCCGAGCCGTGCTGAGAACTACCTCGTGTGGCCCAGTTCAATGTACCGCGACGCGCTCGCGTAGAGACCCAGGTAATTCATCTGGTCTACTACTCAATAGAGGACGGCGGGCGGAATGCACGCAATAATTTGGTTAGCTGCACCAACTAACCAAATTATTTTATTAATAAATTTTAGTAATTATTATGTTGCGAAAATATACAAATATCTAATTTTTTTGGCAGTTCTGCAGCTCTGCAGCACCTATACACCAGCCGCCCCTGCTCTATTCCCTTCTTTAGTGCATAGAAAACTCGGAACTATATTTTCTTTGAGATTTCTGAGTGGGTTAGATGAAATTAGTCTTGTATCAATACGATTAGAAATTAAAATAGTTATTGGGTTATATGACATGGAATGTTTTGTAATAAATTAAATTTAATTATAAAGATTATCTCTGTCATGTTTCTCTTACGTTTTGTATTGAATTTACATGTTTAGGTGTCGATTCAATAGTTAGATAAAACTGACGATGAGATCAAATTAGATGATATATAAGCTATCTGTTTACCAAAAAGGAAAACTGCAGTATATATACTGGAATATTTTCGAGTGAAATATACTTGTATACTAATATACACGGTGTGTAATTATACTGGAATATACTGGGTTTTGTTAATTTATTTTAGTATTCTTGTCTGTTTTAAAAATTACATTAAAATTAGTTAATATGGGAAACTAATTTAAGGCAAAACATGTTTGAAGCATTCCCCATTCACAACGAGATAATGGCCCAGTCTATTGTAAAACTACCAAGGGTGTTTCTAATTCATTCTGGAGAAATTAACGTAACTTCGTCTCTCATGCGCTGTTCTAATTCAGCAAGATTTTGGCAACGATTTGTATCCACCTTGGATTTTAAGTATCTCCATAAGAACAAATCGCAATGTGCAATGTCAGACCTCGGTGGCCATTCTATAACCACTCTACTGTCGATCCAACGCTGTGAGAAGGCTCGATTTAAATAGCGACGCACATCACGGTGGTAATGGGATGGCGCTCCATCTTGCTGAAACCAGATGTCCCGAATTGGCAGTCCAAGGGCAAGAATAACTTAATTTTATAGTAGTTCCAAATATTTGTCTCCAGTCAAATTACCATTAATAAGAAATGGGCCAATAATGTGATTGCCATAGATACGCTCACAAACATAATGTTACCAGAAGGAGCAAAACACTTAACTAAAAAACTTTTGTCCGAACAATTTTTTCATACAGGGTGTTTTTAAAAAGTTATAACTATTCTGCCATAAATATTCATTATATCATTCAGTTATATCGATAATTGTTGACTGAATGAGTTAGTTAGATTCAGTTAATTAACGTCTGAAAAAATCCCTCAGGAGACTTACGTATAGTTTCCACAATATTTACCCATTAACATGTGTTAGTCTTTTTATTCATTTTGATAAATATGTAACCTTAGGTAAGGGTCTAATCCTTTGGATTACTATTGTTTATATTTGAGTCACATGTTATGTTAAGATTGAAAAAAATAATTTTGTGTTTCAATGATGAAAGATAATTTAATATACATTTGTAACACCTTAAAATAGCTAAAAATACATTAGAATAGATGATAAATAATATACGTGTATAGAACTACTTATCTAAGATTGTATCTCTTTGTTGTCGCAGGATTTTAATCGTTTTCATTTCAATTGAACATAACTGTACCGAGTAACGTATCATATAAGTACCAGTTAAAATTTCAACATACTCAATTTTGTGATAGAAACGTTTCAGTGATACCTGATATTATTTGGTACGTATTGTCTAGTATAAGTTATCTGGTTAATATAAACTTGTAAAAGCCTAATTAAACGAAACTAAATGTTGTTTAAGATCGTCGATTAGTTCCTAATTTACTATGCAATTATGTCCCATATCTACCTTATCACAACGCGCGTGCTTTTATTATCTTTTTCCAAAATTAGTTATTGGTATGTATGTAAATGTGAAACATCTGTAAATAGAATTTTTACTATTTGCTTTTCTACATGTTTGTATTATATTTAAAACGTTATCACTTAATATGGCATTTATTCTTTCTGAGACAATAATTTATTATAGACTGGTTATTAACCTAACTTTCTGTTTTAAATAATTTTATGAATTGGAATCCGATCCGATAGGACTTGAACCTTGACGAAGTTCTAGTGCAAACTGGAACGGGTGGGTCGGCTTGCGCGTTTTAATGATTTAAGGAGCCGTACCATAGGTTTAACCATAGTGGGGGGGTCCTTATTGAAAAACCAGACTAAGACAAGTCCCTGAAGGAGGGCAGCAGCTCTTTCAGTAGTCATAGTGGCAGAAACCGTGGGGGTTGGTATGGTGCTATGACACACACGACTACGATGTGGAAGGCAAGAGGAAACCACCACATTATAATCCTCAGAACAGCTAGCAGAAAGCTTATCCTAAATTAATGATGGCGTCTACTGGGACAAAAAACTCCGGAGGTAAAATAGTCCTCCGTTCGGATCTCCGGGTGAGGACTGTTCCGGGAGACGTGATCGAGTGCAATCATAATAAGAAGTGTAGCATTTCACGAGTCGGAGCGTGGAATGTCAGAAGCATGAGACAGACAGGGAAGCTAGAAAATCTGAAGATAGAAATGGATAGGTTAGGATTAGATATAGTAGGTATAAGTGAGATGCGCTGGCCGGAAGTAGGAGATTTTTGGAGCGGTGACTATAGGGTAATACACACAGGATCGGTAAATGGAAACGCGGGAGTAGGGATCGTTATGCGGAAGAACGCAGGACAGTGTGTAGATAGCTACCTACAATACAGCGAGAGAGTAATGATGGTTAGGTTAGATTCGAAGCCAGTGGAAACAGTAATAGTGCAAGTATACATGCCTACTTCTAACCACAGCGAGGAAGAGTTAGAAGCCGTTTATTCGGACATAGAGCAGGTAATAGGATTTGTGAAGGGTCATGAAAATTTAATAATAGTAGGAGATTTTAACGCAGTCGTAGGTGAGGGGAAAGAAGGAGAATTTGTAGTGCCTTATGGATTAGGAAACAGAAACGAGAGAGGTAGCAGACTGATAGAATTCTGTGAGAAGCACAAGATGGTAGTCGCGAACACATTGTTCAAAAATCACGTTAGGAGGCGGTACACATGGAAAATGCCAGGAGGAATAGACAGGTATCAGATAGACTACATTCTGGTTAGGAAGAGATTTAGAAATCAAGTAAAAGACTGTAAGAGTTATCCAGGAGCAGATGTAGACAGCGATCACAACTTGGTAGTCATGAAAGCTAGATTAAAGTTCAAAAATCTGAAAACCCGGAAGGATAAGAAACGTATAAATGTAGACATATTGAGGGATCAGAATATGAAAGATAAGTTCCAGGAGAAAACAGATCAATTAATAAATAAAACGAGTAAGGACGAAATCAAGAACGCAGAAACTGAGTGGGAGGGTATCAAGAATAGTCTAGCTTCCGCGGCTACGGACGTTTTAGGACACGATAAAAGGGAAGCCAGGAAGCCCTGGATAACGGACGAAATCTTAAACTTAATGCAAAAGAGACGAGGCTACAAAAACAGACGAGACGAAGAAGGACTGAAAACGTATAAGGCAATAAAGTGGGAAATCATTAGAAAATGTAGAAAAGCGAAAGAACAATGGATAGAGGAGAAATGCAAAGAAGTAGAAGATAAGTTGCAAGTAGGTAAGACCGATGAGGCTTACAAAATAATTAAGAGGAACTTCAGGGATGTAGGAACAATAAGTAGAAATGTTAGGAGTCAATCGGGGGACATACTGATAGGAAGAGAGGAGAAAGCGGATAGATGGAAGCAGTACTTAGGAAATTTATACGAGGGTCAGGAATTAGGAGAGATATTAGAGGAAGAATCTAGCATCGATAGGGAAGATGTAGGAAAACCTATATTGAGAGAGGAATTTGAAATAGCACTAAGGGGGCTAAAGAATAATAGAGCGTCGGGTGTAGATAAAATACAGGCGGAAATTTTGAAATGTGCGGGACAGAAAGTAGTAAATAGGATGTTTGAACTGGTAAAATACATATACGAAACGGGCGAGATGCCGGAGGATTATAAGAGGAACATTATCGTTACTATACCGAAAAAGAGAGGAGCCGACAAATGCGAGAACTTTAGAACGATTAGCCTAACTTCCCATGCGTCAAAAATCTTAACTAGAATAGTGCAGAAGAGGATGGAAAATAGAGCGGAGGAAATACTAGGAGAAGACCAATTCGGGTTTAGGCGAAATAGGGGAACTCGCGAAGCTATTCTGGCGCTAAGAGTAATGTTAGAGAAAACAATAGAAAAAGGAAAGAACGCTTATATAGGATTTGTAGATTTAGAAAAAGCTTTTGATAACGTAAGATGGGAAAAAATGTTCGAGATACTAAAGAGCGCGGGAATGAAGTATAGAGATAGGAGAGTAGTACACAATCTATACATAGAGCAAACTGCTGTTATAGAAGTAGAAGGGGAAGAAAGGGAAGTAGGTATTAGGAAAAGAGTAAGACAAGGATGCACGCTATCACCACTAATTTTTAATCTGTACATCGAAGAGGCGATTAATGTGGTAAAAGATAGAGTAGATTTCGGGATTAAAGTACAGGGACAGAAACTAAAAATGCTGAGATTCGCGGATGATATAGCAGTATTAGCATCTAGTAAGGAGGAACTAGAATCAGCATTGAACGAAATGGAGGCAGTGTTGACAGAGGAATACGGAATGAGGGTGAATAAAAACAAAACTAAAGTGTTAGTGTGCAGAGGGCGCGAGAGCAGAGCAAAAACGAAAGTACAAATTAATAATGAAAGATTGGAGGAAGTTAAAGACTTCACTTATTTAGGAGGTAAAATAAATTGGGATGGAAGAAGCGATAAAGACATAAAACAAAGAATAGCGCAGGGTCGAGTAGCTTTTAACAAAAAGAAAGCACTTTTATGCTCGGGGGTAATAAACTTAGAAACAAGGAAGAGATTTTTGAAAACATATGTATGGAGCACGGCACTTTACGGCTGCGAAACCTGGACGGTAGGGGAAGCAAGTAGGAAGAAATTAGAAGCTTTTGAGATGTGGTGTTACCGAAGAATGATGAAAATACCATGGACTGATAGGGTTAGAAACGAAGAAGTATTGGAGAAAGTCGGCGAGAAAAGGAGTATGTGGAAAAACTTAAAGAAGAGAAGAGATAGAATGGTAGGCCACTTGCTGAGACATGGGGGAATAGTCCGCGATATTTTGGAGGCAGAAATAGGAGTGAAGAAAGGCAGAGGTAGGCCTAGATTAGACTACTGCTCGCAAATAGTAAGGGATGTAGGTTGTAGCACAATTAGCGAAATGCGTAGGTTAGCACAAGATAGGAGAAGCTGGAGGTTAGCGTCCAACCAGTCTTAGGACTGATGACCTAATGATGATGATGAATTGGAAATACCTACCTTTCATAAAACAGTGTGACAAATACATAAAAATATAGGATATTATATTTAACCGATTTTTTTCAAAAAGGAAAAGACATGTCAAAATAAAAACAACGTTTGAATAGATATTTGAAGCAACTTCCAAATAAGTTGTTATTCGCACACCGTTTAACAATAATTTTTTTATTTATTGACTAAAATATTAGTTTTATGCTTTAATGTATTATTAAAAAACTTGGTATGCCTAGTAAAACATTCATTTTATAAAACACAAAAACTCTGTCCAATCATCAAAACTATATGAAACTATAGGGTGTCTCAGTTGGAACTATAGGATTTGAATTGCGTGCCACTCTGTCAATATTTAACGACTGTCATCTGCCGTCAACAAACCATACGATGTCAACATGCCGCGATTAACAATTCAACAACGAATGGTTTGTGTACAAATAATGGTTTTATGAAAGTGAGCGATCATTTGCAGTTGAATTAAAAAAAAATTGCACAAAATTAGAACAAAATGAAGCACATTTTCATGTTGACGGATACGTCTGCAACAAAATTGTCGAATTTAGAGAGCTGAAAATCCACATGCTATTCATGAAAAAGAAATGCATCCACAGAGATGAATTCATGCTTGTGGAATGCTGTCATGGCATGTTAAACAGTTTATTTTTCCACCAGATTGATTATTTCGATTTGAACAACATATGATTTCAGCAAGACGGTATAACGGATTCAGATGAATCAGAATGATTTTTCAAATATATTTTTTAATTATTTAATTTATTGGTTCTTACTGTATTAAAAAAATAATAATAAATATAACAACCTACATTTTGTTTTTATTACAAGTAACACACAAAACAAAAATATCAGATAACGAATCAGATAAAGTTCGAAATGGAATTATTAAGGATGCACTAAAAGCGAACTTGCTAAATACAAGTACAAGTGGCATCAATAGTATCGAAATTACTCTTATTTTGCTTAACCAAGTGCCTGTTATAGGATCCCCAATTTCTCCATTGTTTTTATTTTCGACTGACAAAGAATCCGACGTGTTTTTGGCTTCCCGTGCCGGGTACACACACTTGGTGTATACCTCATTATATACCTTAATATCAATATTTTTAATATATTTTTTGTCTTATGAACAGGAGGATGTTCGAAAAGATGGAACAAATATTTATAACGTAACACCAACTAAATTTTATAAAATAATACTGTCCACTGTAGTAACTACAGTTTATTACATTGGACTCATTATTTCGCATATAAATAAATATATAATAAATAAAGAACATAAAATTAAATATATACACAACATTTTCAAAATCAGAACTAATTCACGGCTAAAATGTAACTAATTGTAACGAAATAATAGATTTGTGTGCAAAAGTAAGTAAAAAACAAATATTTAATACTAATCATTATTAAGTATTTGTTGTTAAAATGAATCTGTGGACCGTTAGATGTAGGGTATTTAAATATCTAAAACCAATTGCCTCAAATGAACTCCTACGACAACCTCTAAATAAGTATTTACAATCGTATAGTCGGTTTTATAGTGGTGATTGATCACTCATTTGTTGTGGCAATAATTTCCTCGTAATATTTGCAGTGTCACTTAGGTACATTTATCTGTCATTGACATAAGATGAACGGACTATTTTTATTTAAGTTTATTCAATACATATTTTTTTAAATTTCTTATCACATCATTTGCTAATACCTCCAACTGAAAGTAATATATGGAACATAAGAATATAGAGTCATGCCATGTCTCAGTTTTTGTCGTCCTCATTTGCTTATACAGGATTAGTCAAAAGTAAGGAAGTGGTCAAATATCTCTGGAACCACAGATTTTAATGAAATTTGGTGTACGGGGATAACAAAGTACTGCCGACTCAAAAATGATACAACCAATGTTGTCACATATTTAATTCTTCATAAATTATATAAGATTTATTATTTGAAATAAAATACTTTGTATATTATATTTTATTTGTAAAGAGCAGAAAACATACTATATAGCAGATTAAATAGAAATAGTTCAGTTTCTGTTACATTTACTGCTTTTTTCGGGTAGGTAGTTATGGTTAGCTGACTCATTTGTTACAAATATTGAGTCTGATTGATAGTTATAGTGTTAAGATAGAAATATTCTTTTGAAAGTTGAGAAATCATGGTGATATTAGATGAAACCAAACGTATCGAAATTCTAACAATGGTTGGTTATAGAGATCTGCAACATTCTTATGGAGGCTTTTGCCGTTTATTTTCTGCAATTTTATCATTGTGTTCTATATATTCTAATTAATATATCTTTGGTCCTTTTGTCAAAACATATTTTAGATAACACTTATTTGTCAAGAAATAAACAGCATTTATGTATACAGCTAGTTATTATTAATGAATAATTTAATAAAGAAAAGGCTAAGTAACTGCAACATAATTTTGCTGTAACATCTTACTGGTTGCAAATGAATTTAGTAATTACTTACTCTTTAGTTATTTATGTTGTTAATTGGTAAAAACGTACATTTTTCTGTTTTAATTGGTATTACATTAATTTATAATTATATTCAATTCAATAAGTAAATATATTCAATTTTGAAAATACAATATTGATAAGGGTTAAACATTAGGTAGAGCACAGTTCACACCAAAACCAGAGACCTCTAGCTGATGCAAACGAATAAGGAGCATAACCGATGTAATTACACGCACAATAAAATATTGATTGTACTACATATATAGTAAAATAACTATTATTACGCATTAAAATAATATTTAACAATCTGATATCATCGAAAAAAATGTTCACCTTAGAATCTTTATAGACCGTACCTATTTAATTGTGTACTATTTTTAACTCAGAATAATATTTACTTGTAGTATATAACAGGAACAAACTAGAAATTGAAAATCTCGCTTCATTAATTCGATGAGTTCTGTATTGAAATGTATTGTAATACAAACAACTGTCAGTCGCAGTGTTTTCTAGATAACCTCGTGCATATTCATGTGTAAATATATGATGTAATATAATATTAGTGATTAGTACCTAGAAAGTGTGTATTATACTGAAACATAAGGACTAGACGGAGTTCTTTTTGTATCATTTTATTTCATTAGAAATATTTACTCTCCTTCACTATCCGTGAATAATTTATTTTATTAGAGAACGTCGGAATTATTTATGTAAGTAGAATCTAAATCTCTAGTATCTGTATAATTAAACGTTTTAGATGGATATTATGAAGGTACGGTTATATTTAGTAATGGTATGCAAATTGACTTTGTGTAATATAAGCATTGATTTTCTAACTATTTGTTTAAATATTACTAAAATAATATGTATACGTTATTTAACCTAGTGTTCTATCTGTCCATTCATTGTGGTTCATTCAAGTTTATTTTCGACGTAATTTACTATTAACCAGAATTCTGAAATACGATCATTTTTAATTCTAAATTGACAATTTAATTCTACTCAAATTAATTATTGAAACATAATGTTATATATTGATTCCCCGATTGAAAAAGAAAGCTTTTAATTCACTATTTAGCAATTTAAAGTTTTATTTTTATTAAAAAATTGTTGTAATGAAAAATATCGGATTTTTAACAGTACTAAATTTTATTGTAAAATAAATTTTAATATGAAATAGTCCAAATAAAACGTTGAACTTGGAACCGGTTTCGTAGTAATAACAGGGGTGTTTTTGAAATTCTTGTAAATATGTTGTACCGTAGTCAAGATAGTTTTATTATTTTTTTTAATCATCATTACTTGATCTGCTAAAACAGACGTTCAATTTTAGATAACCCAAAAATAATATTCAAATGGGGTAAACTGACACACAATTTCATCAGCTAACACATATATTGGGAACAGAGATAAGCTGTTACATCCATTGCAAATTCTGATATAATTCCTTATTAGAAAAATACTTCTTATCTTTGGAACAATGAAAAATTGTGAAGGAAATTCAAATAACTTTCGCCAAATGCAGTATCATTAATGAATGATGGAATTCATTTTCTTCAGATATTGAGTGCCACGTTCATTTAATGTGGACTTTCTCTACTCTAGTATCTACAGTTTTGTTTGTTGCCTCAAACTACTGAAGTAAGGAGATTATTTATACTCCACCCCATCTGAAAATGCCTTATAACGGGTGTCCAGAAAGGATAGGGGAGGGGGTATTTGTAGATTCAATAAAAAAAAAACTAGAAGTCAGAAAAAATAAATTTTTTGTTAATTTTTAGACAAGGTTTTAGAAAATTAAGTACTAAAGATTATGTTCTCCAAATGTTGACCCTCACGCTGCTGGCACTCCTCTAACCGTAAACGGAAATTAGCCACCACGCGTCTACACATCTCTCTGGAAGCGGCGGCCATTTCGGTGCGAATGTTGTGCTTTAATTGCACTAAAGTTCGTGGTTTGTTTACATACACTTTCTCTTTAAGGTATCCCCATAAGAAATAATCAAGAGGTGTAAGATCGGGGCTTCTCGGAGGCCAGTTGATGGTGCCTCGACGAGAGATCACTTTTCCTGAAAAAAGTTCATTGACAACCGCAAGCGATTGGTTTGAGGTGTGGCAAGTGGCCCCATCTTGTTGAAACCATATTTCCACATTAAATCCTTCAAACTCCTGCAGTTGTGGAACCAAAAAGTTTCTTAACATATCGCAATACCGTTCAATGTTTATCGTAAGTGCTCGCCCTCGCCGGTCTTCAAAAAAATAAGGCCCAATGATGCCTTCAGCAGACATGGCAGCCCACACAGCAACTTTTGGACTATGTAGTGGTTGTTCATGTTTCTGTCTTGGATTTTCGTTGGCCCAGTAGCGGCAGTTCTGTTTATTTACGTGGCCATTTAAGTGAAAGTTCGCTTCATCACTAAACAGAACGTTTTCAAATGTTTTTCAACATTTGGAGAACATAATCTTCAGTACTTAATTTTACAAAACCTTGTCTAAAAATTAGCAAAAAAATTTTCTAGTTTTTTTTTTTATTGAATCTACAAATACCCCCTGCCCTTTCTGGACACCCTTATAATAAGGACTAACAAATTAAGCCAAAACAGCTATTATCTTGGCTATATGCCATCGACGAGTGCTGAATTAAATGGCGAAATTTGCCATATTTTGTCTAACAGAGTTAGCATTAAAATACAGTGATTCAGATTGTTCGAAAACCACAAAGAATATAAAAAGTGTCACCTATCTCAGGATTCACAAGGCAAATTTCGCCATTTAATTCAACGCTCGTCGATGCCATATGGCATATAGCTAGGAGAATAGTCTGTTTTAGCCTAATTTGTTAGTCTTTATTATATAAGGCATTTACAGATAGAATGGAATATAAATAATCTCCTCACTTCAGTAGTTTAAAAATTACCCTCTGCGAAGTAAAACTTTGCATTGTTTTGTTGACTCTTTCATTCAAAATAAATGTTGCTCTTTTATAAGTTGCTCTAATTTATTGTCACAATATTTCAATCTGCGATCAGGATTATCGTCATGATGTTCTTGAACTAAATAAGTTTTATATTATTTATAGTACTTATAAATAAGTACTATTTTTATTTTTTTAGGAGATATGCATATATAAATGTTTAATTCTTATTGATAAAGAATAAATGAAATATTTTATATAAAAACGAGCTTGTGTTTGCAAGCAGTTCTGAACCCTCACTCTTATTCAAAATTCAATGCATTTATTTTTATAATATTATTTATAATTTATATGCATTTTAACGTTATATATAAAATTATTTATATAGAAAAGGAAAGTAACTGTCGAAAAAAAAACATAATTCAATTTAAAACAAATTTAATGAACTAATAAAGAATATAGAAACGTAACAAAAACAAAGAAAGAAATACAAAAAAAATAAAAATAACTGTTAGAAACTTGAACATAGAATCTAAAGTATTATTTCTAGCTTTATCTGTGGGAATTTTTCTTTAATATCTTGTAAGACTATTGTTCTAACAAGCCTTATTTTTCAATTAATTTATTGTAAAGTCGAGTAATTTTAATTACTCCACTATGGTTCTTATATGATTTCGTATTCATTTTAGATTAGAAAATGATCTTTCTGATGCTCACCGAAATAATACATATAACAGTGGAATCAATAGCACTGAAATCACTCCTATTTTTGTTCAATGTGGTGCCGTTAATTGTCTCTATTGCTTTTATTTTCGACGGTCGATCAATAAATTTTCGAGGTCTTTCGGAGACACCTACCAGTCGCAGTTGGCATAGTTCGGCGTTACCTTGACAAAACCGACAAAGCAATATAGCGTTATTTTACAAAAATTATGACTTGCTTTTTATTCAAATAATATGCTGCACAATTTGAATAATGGTATATATGAGGCTCAGTATATGTCCTCTGATCCACCAGGCCTGTGCTCTATGGAATACTTGAACACCGATAGTTACGCAACTTATATTCCCCTATTTCATTTCTAATATTTTTAGGGGTGAGTGTCACTCCAAAGATGTTGACAGGGAATGTCCACAACTTGGAACGCATGTCATTTTAATATTATTAATATTACGCAAAAATAGTAAATTGCGTAATTATTTTCAAGCATTGCATCTAAACCACAGCGCACCCAAAATTTAGAAGATACATTAATGTATAACGTGACTTTAAATTTTAGTACCAGCAAGTGTTAAGTGGTCAATAACCGATGATAAACTTTTTCTACGAAATGTATGTAACTCAATTTCACAACAGGAACACATCTTCTTACCCTTACCTTGAAATCCCACTTCTAATATTTTGAAACTTCTTGATTTTTTTATGTTTTTATTAATCCAGGACTTACCATCAAAAGAATGTATTATGAGTATATAAAAATCTGAAATAAGCGAAAGAATATAATATATATTCTAGCTTATATTTATTTACTCTATAAATATTATGTTTGCAATCATTCTTTATCTAGTAATGTTGAGAATTAAATTAAAACATAGTAATAGTCAACTGTTATAATTTTTTTAAATATTTTTGTTTCAGCTAAAATGTTAAGATTTATAATTGTTGCCACATTCTTGGTGCACGTTTATGCTCAGGTAAGCTATCTAACCAAAAAATAAATAAATAAAAAAAGTAACTTACTATTATAACAAATACAAATAATAATATATAGGTTGTCTGAGTTGAAACTATAGGATTTAAATTGAACGCCATTTGTGTTCTGTCAAAGATAAGGCGTCAATATTTAACGACTGTTATCTATAAACCATCAACATGCCTGTGATAGTTTTACCAGCTTCATGTGCTTCATCGCTGAACAAAATTTTGTTGCAAAAACCAGCATAACCTTCTGTCTTTTCTCAATTAACAAATTAACAAATGTACGATGTTGTAAATGGTCTGCAACTTTTAATTATAGTGTCAACTAATTTTTGTATCCTGACGAATGCAGATCTTTCTTTAAAATCCGATGCGCGTGGCTCTTGACAGATTTGATGGTTGTGCACGACGTCGAATTGATGCTTTTGGATACTCCCGTAAACTTTCTCTTACTGCAGCAATATTTTCATCTGACCGACCGACTGATTGATGTTGCTTTATCCATAACAGAACCGGTCGCTTCAAATATCTTGATTAAAATAACGAACTGTTAACTCTGTAGGCGCTTCATTTTGTCTGAATTTCGCGCGACTTTTTCTTAATGCAACTGTAAATGATCATGTACTTTCATAAAACAGTTGTACATAAACTATTCGTTGTTGAATTGTTAATTGCGGCATGTTGACGTCGTATGGTCTGTAGATCGCAGTCGTTAAATATTGACACCCTATCTTTGACACAAAGCAAATGGTGCGCAATTCAAGAACTATAGTAATTTTAGGTATAACTGACGGCTTTATTTTTATCTTCAGAAAACTGCTATAGTTTATCTCATCGACCCCACTGGAGTATCCGGTGTTACTGGAAATGCTACCTTTACGGAATCCAAAGACGGTATCGTTGTAGAAGGAAAGATAAAGGGGCTTGCCCCGGGAAATCATGGTTTCCACATTCATAATTTGGGAAATATTGCAGGAGGGTGTACGGAAACTGGCCCACACTTCAATCCACATAATGTAAGTGTCATACAGAATGATTGATTTTCATATGTTTAGTTAAGTTTTTTAGTTAAGTACTGTTAGTTCATGAAGTAAAAGTACTAACAGTCCAGTTCTAAAACTAACCGTTCTTTTGAAGAACTATGTTATTCAGTCACTGTTTTACTAAACAATAACAATTCAACACCAATTACAGTGAAATCTGGTTAAGTGAGATCTGGATAAGTGAGATCTGGATAAGTGAGAAACCTCTGTAACTAAAATCCATTCTGAGGTCCCAACACTTTTGCAGCAAATAACCTCTATTAGTGAAACTAATAAGTCTCTTTATCTGATATTTATTTCTTAGAATTTTTATAATAATTGCCTCTATAACTAAGATACTAGGATTGATACCTCTATTATTGAGATTATATTATAGACACATTTCTCTTTGTACAGGTAATGATGTGTTCACAAAGTCTAATCTTCACAGCTCTTTGTTCTCAGTATAATTTTCTTAGAGCCACATTCTGCATTTGATTACCTCATCGTTTAATTCGTTATTCTTATAGCCCGGGAACTTATTTGAGAAATGCCGAAATGAAAATTAAGTTCTGTATTAACTCGTGAAAAACTGAGGATAATCTCGGTTTATGAAAGTGGAAAGTCGCGTGATGAACTTTGCGGCGAATTTAATGTGCCAAAGTCTACTCTCTATAGAATTCTCCAGAATAAAGACAAAATTCAGACTCAATGTGCTGAAAGACAAACAAAACGAATATGCTTACTAGAATATTCTGAACTGGAAAGGTGCTTGACAACATGGATAAAACAACTCCGGAATAAAGACATTCCAATAAGTGGACCGATAATTAAAGGCCCAAGAATTTGCAGGAAGGCTCAATATTCATAATTTCTGTAGCAGTAATGGTTGCTCGGAAGGGCTTAAAAGAAGGAACGATATAGTCTCAAAAAAATTGTAGATAAAGTAATGCTATTATGTGATAATAGCACATCTAGTCAATGGATTGAGGATCTTCCAATTCTATTGCGTGATTATTCTTCACATGACATTTTTAATGCAGACGAAAAAAAGGAGAAAGAAAAAAGATAAAAAGAGAGGGAATATAACTATAAATCAATATTGAAGATTGGAATTTAATTATTAACTATAAAAATAGTCAGCAGCTAAATTTTGATGAGTCTGTCAATGTCGACAATGAATTATTAATTTCAGGAGAGTTTACTGAAGACGATATTGTCAATTCATTCTATTCCACCTCTTTGGAAAAATAAAGAAGAAGAAGACGAAATAGGCTTGCAAGAATATTCAACGATGATCACAAAATGTAAAGCAGAAATAGCACTGGATATATTGCATAACTATTGAAGTATCATTAATAACATACTCTGAACATAACTATCGTTGAAATGTCAACGATCAATAACCAAACCATATTTGATAACATTTATGATATTGAAAAACATCTTATAGCATATACTTCTAAAAGACAAACCATTATGACAGAATTTTCTGAGTTAAGATTCGTATTCTTTATAACCTATTTTTCAATTTCATTAACAAAATTAAAACTGAAATAAGTTCTGTTCTATTAATGGAACACTTTGTAAATGGGACGATTATTTTTGTACCTGGATATCTCATAAACTGGGTAAGTGGGATTCCTCTTTAAGTGATAAGAATTTACTGGTCCCTTGAGATCCCATTTATCCAGATTTTACTGTATAAATATATTTTATTAACTTTGTACTTTGTCATAATTTAGTTAACTCATGGAGCACCTGAAGATGCAATACGTCACGTTGGTGATCTAGGTAATATAGTTGCGGCCAGTAGTGGAGAAGCTACTCTACATTTTACCGACACTGTCATTACTTTGAATGGAGAACACGATATTATTGGTCGTGCTGTAGTAGTGCATTCTGGTATTGACGACTTAGGCAAAGGAGGAAATCCTGACTCACTTGCAACGGGAAACGCTGGAGGAAGAGTAGCATGTGGAGTCATTGGAATACTGTAAATTATATGTTATTTTATTTATGCATACCTATCTGCCTCTCTCTCTCCCTCTCTCTTTCTTTATGCATTTCATTTTGCTATAGATAACTGTATCGCTAATATTTGTATGTTGTTACTTCTCTATTTTTTGTAGTATTAAATATATCATTGATTTTCAACACTTTATGCTTTTATACCATAACATTAATAAGCTTCCTCCTCTGCATATTAACCACTACTAAACACCTAATATGTGTATATATTGAAATACATGCAAATGTGTTTGGCTTCTGTTTCGTGAATTAACAGCTACAACACGTACGACGGTAGTATTATTCACAACTTAAGTACGAGTATGTACAGCTCATCAAGAATAGGAACAAGTCTCAAAACTGCGATATCAGACCGCCCACGAGGTGCGCAAAACTGCTCAATCGAATTGAGACCTTTGCAGAGTGAATATTGATGAATATATATATTGAATAGTTCGATCTGGCCACGCATAAAGTGCATCCTTTTCCCTCCGAATACTGCCTTACTCTTTCTTTTATACCTATAGAATGTCACAGTTGTTCCCATTCTTGATGAGCAGTACAACTTATTCACAACTTAAATACGAGCATGTAGATACAGGGTTAGAAGAATGTGTCAGGATACCGAATACTGTGTACTTTGACACATTTATCCGATGAAGTAAGTATATTTATTTTTGAAATGCAATCATCCATCGTTCTTGTATATTAACCACTTTCATTGAATCATAATTTAAATAATTATCTTCCTTAAAAATGTATTCACCTATTAATCATATAACTTATTTAGCTTTTGCATGCAATATAATTACAAGTGTCTTTCTCCCAATCCTAATAGATAACCAATAATATAACAGCAATATGAGCAAATCGGGCAATCTTTATTAGATAAATGGAAATTAAAAATGACACTTTTAATTGGCATTTAGGTATGAACAAATTTCTTTCACATAAATCATAAGAAGTTCAATATTATCTACTCATCATGTATTAATTATCAAATGAGTATGACGATATAATGGTATAGCAGTACGATAGTATGTGTCATAATATAACAACACAACAATTTAACAGGATAATAGTATATAATAGCTATGTGGATGGCAAAGTTCGGCATTATATCACCAGTTACATATATATCTAACAACATAACTATACAAGTTATACATTGTGAAAAAGAAATCTGGAATACCTGAGAAATCTCGCAAAGTATTTTTTTCTTACAAAAACGCTAGAAGGGGTCAAAACGTGTTTTAAATTTGTCATCCTTTTAAATACTGAAGTAGGTTGGAACCTTTGGTGTGAAGATAATACTGACTTAGTTTTCTACAAAACACTATACCTACACTCGACGCGCGTTTCGCCAACAAAGTTGGCATCATCTGAAGATGATTAAAAGTCGCACCATCTCCTAGTTTTAATCATCTTCAGATGATACCAACTTTGTTGGCGAAACGCTCATCGAGTGTAGTGTATAATGTTTTGGTGTTTTGTCGTAAACTAAGTCAGTATTACCCTTTGAAATACCGTAGTTCTATTTACAGTGGCATACGTTTTCGGGATATAAGGAGTCTCATTTTCTTAATGACAACAACTATTTTTTGTTAGATACAGTGGAAGAATACATTTTTTGGCTGTTATAAAAATGTTATTAAGTTGTATAAAGGAAGTTCCCAAAAAAAATGCAAATAAAGTTTTAATTGTGAAAATTGATTTATTTAATATGTTACCCGGAAAAAGTTTAAGATTTTCTGTTATCTGAACAGAGATACACAACTTGACATTTTGATAGAAGTTGGTGAAAATCCGCATTCCATATTTTTCTTTAATAGAACCGTAAATAAACATAACTGTAGGTACTGGGCCTGACAGAATCCACGATGGATGCAGGTGTCACATACGCAATCTCCAAAAAAAGTGAACGTTTGGGCAGGTATATACCCCATATTTTTTATGACAACATGACTGCTGCAAAGTATTTGCAATTTTACAGCAGGAATTGATCCCAACACTGACAGCTTTATTCCCAAATGCAAATGAACCAGGCTTACCTAATAACAGACTTTGATATCAGCAAAATGGTGCACCTCCTCATTACACCTTTCCTGTTCATACTTACTTGGATAACGTCTTTTCACAACGATGGGTAGAGCGACGTAAATCACCTAGTTCCCCAGATCTTACACCCCTTGATTTTTTCTTATGTGGTCATTTAAAAACCAAACTCTGTCAATAAACCCGAAAACATAGATGATTTAAAGTAACGAATTTACGATAGTCAAATAGGTGTCAACATATTATTAGTTAGTTGATTTATTTAGTTTTGTTTATAAATAAATCAATTTTCATAATTAAAACTATATTTACAGTTTCTCCGTTCTTTCTTGAGCACCTTAATAACATTTTCATAATAACACTCAAAAAAATGTGCTCTGTCACTGTATTGAACAAAAAACGGCAAATTTAAAATACCTTTGGCCTCTTCAAGCGTTTTCGCAAGATAAAAATATATTACGAAATTTTTTAGGTGGTCAGGGCCATTTCAATATGATATAAAGTAAATTCAGCTGAACACTAAATTCATTCAGCTATTATTCTTTTACTGCAAATAAAAATAGTAAAACAATATAGGAACAGAATTCTCATGAAAATTGAATTTAATATTTGCAGACGATCAGTAAGTGTGCAACTAAGAAAATTTAACAAATATTTTTATTCTAAAAATGTTTTATGCACACCATTAAACTATATTCTCAACCAAGAACTAGTATCTTATATTTTTCCTCAAGGAATGAATTATAATGGACAAGAAAGACATCATGGAAATGCATTAAATTTATAATACAAATTATTTTGCTGGCCTATTATATGTATGTATAGTTCTTTTTCTACTTGTGTACATATTATCATAGTAGTTCAAACTTGATTCATGCTTGCCCACAGGTAATAATCCTGTCTTTATATAAAATCTAAAACTCATGTTTCATAATAGTATATTATTTGTTTTTAGCCGATTTTAAAAGAATTTATCTAGTCAAATATAAAAAATGAGTTACTCAGAATTAAGACGCGAATAAATTTAAAATGATTCTTAGAAGAATTGCTTAATTAATTATATATTTTGAACTTACTAGAAATAATACTTCAAATCAACTATAGATATTGTCTCAACCATTTTCATATAACAATTCTAGGGAACCGCTGATAATAGACAGCTCTTATATCAATTGATATAATATTTTATGTATTAAATTGTTTAGTAATATACGGAGTGCTCCATTTACTAAATTATAATCTGTCAAGGTATCTAATTTGAAATACTCGTACATAATAAATGTGTAAATAGTAAACACTAAATATGTAATACAAATTTTTAGAAAGAACCAAATCTTTGGGTTATATATATAGGGGGTCTCAGTTGGAACTATAGGATTTGAATTGTGCATCATTTGTGTTCTGTCAAAGTTGGAGCATTATCATTTAACGACCGTCATCTACAAACCATACGACGTCAACGTATCGTGACAGTTCAACAACGAATATCTTGTGTACAACTGTTTTATGAAAGTGAGCGATCATTTACAGTTGCATTAAGAAAAATTCGAACAAAATTAGGACACAATGAAGCACCTACAAAGTTAACAGTTTAAATTAAATTTGAAGACACGTGTTCACCAATACATTCAATTTGAAGGTAACACCAATACGTCCTCGTCATGGTCGGTCAGTTAAAAATATTGCTGCAATGAGGGAAAGTGTACGGGAGTACTCAAACACACCAATTTAACGTCGTACACAACAATTAAATCTGTCAAGGGCCACCGCATATCGAATTTTTAAGAAAAATGTTCATCTGTCAGTATACAAAATTCAGTTGACACAACAATTAAAAGTTACAGACCATTTACATACAACATCGTACATTTGTTAATTGGGTGTAGAGAAATCAAAGTGTGGTTGTGGAAGGTGACGTTGATTTTTGCAACAAAATTTTGTTGAACAATGAAGAACATTTTCATCTTGACACCTTCAGATACGTCAGAAGACAAAATTCTTACATTTGGGGCGTTGAAACTCCATATGCTGTTCATGAAAGAGAAATGCATCCACAGGAATGCACGGTTTGGTGCGCGTTTTGAAGTGGTGGAGTAATTGGAGTTCTTTGAAAATGAAGCTGGTTTGAAGCTGTCACAGTAAACGAGGAACTCATGAACGTTGACGTCGTATGGTTTGTAGATGACAGATAGACGCCCTATCTTTGACATAACACAAATAGCGTGCAATTAAAATCCTATAGTTCCAATTGAGACACTCTATACATTAGGGGAAAATCACGAAATACGGAATTAAAAATACAGCAGTATTTAAAATGGCAAAGATGATCTTTATTTCCCGTTTAATGAGAAGTACAAATGACTGAAAATATTGAATTTATATAGATCACAATAAATCGCCAATGTCATAAATTTGCAAAATAAATTCTGGCCTTAATAAAAATTCATTGTTATATTCGTTATTAGTAAACTTTCATCTTTTAAATTTTATTCTTTAAACATAAAGATGATATAAATATTAATTCCTACATACATGCATAAATATAAGGTTATTTATTTTTTTATAAATAAATTTAATTATATATGAATAATTAATTATTTGATACACATATATATTAGTTTCACACATTAAATGCTGGATCTTGAACACAAATCGATAAATCAATTAGAATAACAGAATAGTAATACGATTAACCAGTAGTAGCTTTGCTCCAATAGTTATTTAGTCTGTACATAATATTCATCCAATACACATAAAATTAATAAAACTTTGCTGTATACTGTACCAATAATATTAATTATATTACTTATTTTTCAGAAAGAATAGCGCATCCACGATACATAACTCAATAATTATAATTATGACGACGTTACTTTTTATCTGCGTTTTGAATAAAGAAGACTAGAAATAAAGAATGAACTGAAATATATCACAAAGTATATTCACATAGTTAATATATAGAGATTGTATAGTTTGTACATAGAGTATATAGGGACGTGTCCACATAAATTGAAAAAATATTTAGTGTGCGGTGTTATTTTAATACATACATATTTTATTATATTTACGCGAATATTTAATTATATGGTAAAGGTAAATTTAATTATATGGTAAAGGTAAAAAAATCTATGTTTTTAAATATGAACTGTGTAAAAAAGAACATGCTAAAATGGAAGTATGCTTAGCAGTAGTGCACATTTATTAATTAATTTATACTCTAATCACTCTAATCAGTAAGGGCGTGTCGACGATTGTTTATAATAGAAGCCTGATATAGAAGTAAGCGTGACTGGGTCAGAAATATACAGTTACGGCTAACATACAATATAAACAGAATTAAGTCAGTATTTTCGAAAACGTAAGCGAAAGCTTTTATGACATGTAGTATAAGTGCTGTTTATGCGAATCGGTTCGAAGCAGGTTTGAAGTACACATCCTCGTGAGCCTAAAGTATCATATGCAGTAGGCTCCCAAACGCTGCATCCACATTACGCTGAGCGGCCTCTAGTAGGCCGCGAGGTTTTCTTTGAAATGGATATGAGTGATCCGGATTGGCAAACCGTTAGGCACCTAGACACAAAATGGCCCCCGACACGTGCCGAGGGCTATATCTACATCATTCCGCCAAAAGCCGCGCAGTCTAGACCACTACAGCCCGCTGGGCATAATGTGGACGCGGCTTTATATATCAAATTCGACTGCATTTGTTAAAAAACGTTAGCAAAAACAGGTTAATTGAAATCTATCATGGGTGTCTGCTACCTTCCACAGAACAGAATGACCTGGTATTCAATGATCTGGGTGCGGAAAGAAGATAATGATACCAAACATCGATCTCTCACTGTACTCAGTGGAAGATGGGCAATATTTCCACCTTGGCCTGACTATCCCAAAGTCTAGACACTAATTCCATAGAAGGCATCCCATTAACATTGCATTCGCGCAATGTGGTGCTCTCAACCCCACGCATACGCCGAAAACCTAAAGGCTAGTACATACTCGTAAACAAAATCGCACAACTGTCCATAGACAAATCTCCGATTTTGTCAATAGATCCAAGATAATCTAGAGACTTTGTCGCGCATCCACACTTGCACACCTCGACTAAACTCATCATCTTCCACTCATAGTTTTCGTCTTTCTATGCTCCCATAAAACTGAATTTTTAAATTGTTACGAGTAAATTGTGGAAATGGTGGTATTCTTCCACATCAGAAGCCCGGATCTCATATTTTTTGCCAATATCTTCCAAAATCAGCTTCTCCTTATTGCGATTCTTATAGTCTTCCGATGTGATATCCCCTAAGAAACATGAAGGATGAAACTCTTCTATTAATAGTAATGTCTTTTCCGTGGACTACATTATGTATGTATTTGAAAATAATTAACAAGTGGGATGTACGAGCGGCATGTGCAATGCAAGTTCTGATTATAAGCACGTCCACACTCCAAAGTGTTCCGCAACATGTCTCAAGTCTTCCATTCGAGTCAGAAGACCATAGGTTTACGATTTTTGTCTACAAGTTGTAGCATAACAAGCAAATTGTTCCCGATTTGTCCATGGACAGTCGCAGAGACACGAGTTGCGTGATTTTGTATACGAGTGTGTACATGAAAAGCCTTTGGAAAGCATGCCCCCCCCCCACCTGTTGCTATGCCATTGAACACACTGCTGGAGGATTCGGTCCTTTATTAGTTATTAGGTAAATTGCATGACAACTTAATACCCTACACTTCTACATACTCACAATCAGATATTCTTCGTTTCGGAGCAATCGTCAACACGTTCTTACCAAACAACCTGTGATCATTGCAATTAGTACCACATAAAATTTAATTCAACTCAACTTCACTAAATCCTGTTTTTTGAATTATATGAACGTTTCTGGTAACTAGTTTTTGTTACGGCTAGGAAAAATGTCTAACAACATTAATCTATAAACAGTCATAAGACAAATTTTCATGTGATAATATGAGTATTGTAAGATATAAGGGAGTTCTATGAAATAAGCAATTACATATATGTATGAGTACTTATGATTAGATATTCCATTGTATTTACATTAAAAGATAACCAAATATTGGATAACTGAATAGTGATCATGGAGCTCTAGCTTTTATTTTCACTTATTTTTAAATTTATCAATACATTGTATTACTTATACATATATCTGAATATTTGAAATACTCTAAATAAATTTGTAGGTAGTATTAAATAATATATGCTTGAATATATGCTTTTACTGTAGCGAATATAATCAGTATTATTATAATTACATACAATATTATGTAAAAAAATCAATAAAAATTAATATTAAAGAAGTATTACTGGTGATTTTATTTGCTAATATTGCACATCAGGGCATAGGTGTTAAATAGAAAACATACATATATGTTTCATGTAACTATTTTTATGTTTTAAAAATAATTTATTATTTTATTTAACTGGCAATAACATTTTACTTTTAGGTGTAATAATAAGTAATATACTCGTAGATGTAATACTACTTTTAGAATTGCCTACTAACCTTTTCAAATATCGTTATTATTTAACCGCGTACAGTATCAGAAAAAACATATTAACTGTTTTTGGTTAAATTTATAACAAACAGTAAACATTATGATTATAATATGTATAACAGTAGTTATAGTATTTATAATTGGCGCGAGATGTAGGCTTAGTTTATTGTATATCTACAATATAATTTTTTTTATTTTCAAAAACATGAACACTAAATTAATTTTTAAAAATATTCTTCATAAATCTCAAAATTGTCTGTACCATTAATATAGGGTGTCTCATTTGGAACTGTAGGATTTGAATTGCGTGCCATTTGTGTTCTGTTAAAGATAGGGCGTTAATATTTAACGACTCATCTACAAACCATACGACGTCAACATGTCACCATTTACTTTATCATAGAGTTCCTCATTTACTGGGACAGCATTACCAGCTTCATTTTCAAAGAAGTATGGTCCAATTACCACCACTTCAAAATGCACACCAAACCGTGCATATGTGTGGATGCATTTCTTTTTTGTGAACAGAATGTGGATTTTCAGCATCCCAAATTCGACTATTTTGTTTGTTGGTGTATCCATCAAGATGAAAATGTGCTTCAGTGCTGAACAAAATATTGTTGCCATAATCAGCATCACCTTCTTTCTTTTCTAGCACCCAATTAACAAATGTACGTTGTAAATGATCTAACCCTTTTAATTATTGTTCCAACTGAATTTTGTATGCTGACAAATACAGATTTGTCTTCAAATTGACAGATTCAATTGTTGTGCACGATTGATGATTGATGTGTTTGGATACTCCCGTACACTTTCTCTTGCTGCAACAATATTTTCATTTGACCGAGTACAGAACCCGTCTCTTCAGATTTCTTGATTAAGTTACGAACTGTTAACTCTGTAGGCAGTTCATTTTGTCCTAATTTTGTGCCATAAACAAAACGGCGAAACTAGATAAAATACATGTTGATAAGCTACGAGGTCAACGTGACGGCTCTTCAATATAAACTGCATCGGAGGGGTAGATTTTGTAGCAAATAAAATATTGAAAAAGCAAATATGATAACAAACTCAAGAAAATTTTTTGAATAGTTTTTCTCTACTTATGTCTTTTAATAGATTGCATTAATTTCACAGAAAACTGCTGCGCTTTAAGCCCTATATTGTAATAGTAATTATGCAGTTATCGCCTCAAAAATGAGCAATTAAGTTCAAGTATTTAATTTATTAATAGTTAAGCTCGAATTTGTCAAATGAACGACATTCTAAATATCGTATTTTGCATGACGAGTTCAACTTTTATGCAACCCAATATACAACCCAGTTAAATACGCATTTAAATCAATTGTTACTAAATTAGTGAACCAATGGTCTAAAATAAAACAAAAAACTGAACGTTACATCCTTATTTCTCCAGAAACGTAGGACCTGTCTCGTTAAATTCAATAATTCCTCATTATATACAATACACAATTATGAATACTATAAGATATCAAGTTGTATTCGCTATTTGATAATGTAGGTGATCAAATTATCCATTAATTGCATCCTGACGTTTATCAAGATGCAAATAAATACTTTGTAAAATTCATTTTATCAATTCATGCTTTTATCCATGAAAAAATCAATCAATGTTGCGCAATGGTGCTTTTACTGAAACTAAATATATTTCGGCAGATCATTGTGTTATTATTTAAATACAGAATAACCAAAGCATATTTAAATTCAGTCCTGTTAAAATCTAGATAACGAGTGATATTCCTCTAGATGACGAGTGGCAATAAGAGTTTATTGGCACAATGTCAAGCTCTACTACGTCCAATTGACCTTCTACTAACCTAACTAAGTATCAAGGTTGTCATCTCATCAGTAACGAGGATTATAGGGTCGGACGATTTATTGGGTCATTTAATAAACAACATATCATTGGTAGTAGCTGGGGCTTGAAACCGGAAACCATGAAATGGATGTATGAGGCAATTCTCAAACCCAGACTGACGTATGCAGCACTGGTCTGGTGGGAGAGAGCCTGTTTAAAGTCGGAAGCCAACCGACTTAACAAGTTAAGAGGATTGATTCTTAGAAGTATAACCGGAGCCCCAAGATCAACACCGATCGAGGCGATGGGGATACTGACGCGGATACCACCTCTTGATGTCATCCTGAAAGCGGAAGCCGCAAAGGCAATGCACAGGGTGGGAAACATGAATAGGAAGGTAAGGGACCTGAATAGACTCTCAAGAGAGCTAGCTGAGGAGGGACTCCTATGGATGCCCTCTGATAGTACGGGCGTCCACTTCCTGTTTGACAAGAAATATAAGATCACCCTCACCAGTAAGACCGACTGGATGGAGGGTCGAGCTGGATTGCCGCTCAATGGAGACATCTGGTACACGGATGGAGCCAAGAGTGGGAACAGAGCGGGTGCGGGGGTGTATAGGCGACGCGACGGGATAGGTAAAACCTTCCCCTTGGGCAAATACACTACCGCACTCCAGACCGAGCTAGTTGGAATTACATACGGTGTTCTGGGGGCGGACCAAAATCGGACCCAGGAGAAGGTATGTATCTACTCGGATAGTAGGGCGGCGTTGGCAGCCCTGAATTCAGCAACGACAAAGTCGAAGCTGGTCTATAATTGCTATGAAGCATTGAACCACTTGGCAGGGAAGGGACCGGTGGAACTCTTATGGATACCTGGGCACAATGGCATTAAGGGAAATCTAATTGCAGATGACCTTGCCAGACTAGGGACCAGGGAAAACTTCTATGGACCAGAACCTGCAGTGGGAATAAGTCGGAATCTGATCAGAGACCGCATCAATGGCTGGGCAAGAGACCAGCACAATAAAAGATGTAGAGGAGTAACGGGTTGTCGAATAACCAAACTCTTTATCGAATACTCAGATATTGAGAAATGGGCCCAAGAATTCATTAAATTGAACAGGCACAAAGCCAGAACTCTGGTGGGAATCATAACGGGCCACCACAGTAGCCTGAATTCATATAAGCACAAGCTGAGGCTGACTGATAGCCCGGCCTGCAGATACTGTAAAGAAGACGAGGAAACCTCGATTCATCTTCTTTACACCTGCCCCGCACTGGAGGAGAAGAGGTATCTTATATTAGGGACCCCTGTTATCCTAGAGGAGGCGAGGCTTAAGGCGGGGGACGTGCCTAAATTGCTCCTTTTATGGGATAGCATTTTTGGATAATGACCCGGATAATAGGGGATCGCCAAGGGACTACCCATGCGATCAGTGGCTGATGAGGCCCAAACCTATATAATATAATAATAAAATAATAAACAACAAGTAGCGTTATAAGAAATTATATTTGCAATGCATCGTCTCTGCTCATCATTAATTAAGAAGATTTCTAATAACGGTTATCCTCCAGTTATCCTCAGTTATCCTCCGACAATTCATGAACGAGTTCCACCTTGTAAGGATAAAAATAAATGACAGATACTATATACTGCATATACAAGAACTACTTTTCTAGCTGTCTGATGGGAATTTTCTTCTGCTCCCATTAAAATGTAGGTGGGTTTTTGTATCTACCCTTAAACAATCAAACCTTGACAAGAATCTCATCTTTTCAGCGTCATTAAACGGTAGATGAACCAGAATAAGTAACTGAGCTCGCACAGACTGTACCAAAAATGTAAATAAAACATAAACCCATGACTATTTCAATCAATTATATATTCAAACACTGAAACCCCAGATTTAAAGCAATATTTCTATAAAGAAACATGGATGTATGAATTAAGAAAACTAAAGGTGACGTCGCCAGTTCACCGTGGCAAAAGATAATATAATATATGAATAAAAAATGTATGAATTTTAGTTTGTTTGATTCAATCTAAGCAAAATATGAAAATGATTCTATAGCAAATGAAAATGTATAAAATGGCGTCCCACGCAGCACCTTTATCCATGTAGAATGCCCAGAACATAATTGAGGAACCCTTCGCGTGACGACGATATAATCAAAATGTAAATTATATGCTCGGAACATTGAAATATGAAACAAAACACTTTCGTCGTAATGACCCTCAAGAAAAATAGCATTTTATATCCTTCGTTTCACTTAAATTATTACAATTTCATTATCGTCAGTTTTGGATCAATATAAAGAATAGGTTACATATAAGTTATGTTCTATCAAGGTATTTTTTTTCTCCATCATCCACCGTTTGTAAAATACGATAGTTAAATTGAAACATAATGGTTTTCCAAAAATTTTTATAAAAATTAGTAGGTTATTATCTGCAAACTACAAAATTTAAACCCGTCTCACAAAAAAAAAACAACTATTGTCAGTTTAGTTAACTGGTGCTCAATTATTTAGAATAATCATTATACGCATTACACAACAAAATTAATTTAGATAAAATTGCTTCAGTTACACTACGAAAAAGCTGAAAAATACTGCGCAATACAGTATATAAAATTAAAGATACCCAAGTGGATTTCTCTAATAATGACATTAAATGACCAACAATACTTGAACTTAGTATAATTTATGCTAACAACATTTCTAGGACAAAGTATGGAATACAAGTAAATAAATATATATTTATAGATATTATTATTATTATTATTATTATTATATTATATTATATAGGTTTGGGCCTTATCAGCCACTGATCGCATGGGTAGTCCCTTGGCGATCCTCTCTTATCCGGGTCATTATCCAAAAATGTTATCCCATAAAAGGAGCAATTTAGGCACGTCCCCCGCCTTAAGCCTCGCCTCCTCTAGGATAACAGGGGTCCCTAATATAAGATACCTCTTCTCCTCCAATACGGGGCAGGTGTAAAGAAGATGAATCGAGGTTTCCTCGTCTTCTTTACAGTATCTGCAGGCCGGGCTATCAGTCAGCCTCAGCTTGTGCTTATATGCATTCAGGCTACTATGGTGGCCCGTTATGATTCCCACCAGGGTTCTGGCTTTGTGCCTGTTCAATTTAATGAATTCTTGGGCCCATTTCTCAATCTCTGAGTATTCGATGAAGAGTTTGGTTATTCGACAACCCGTTTACTCCTCTCCATCTTTCATTGTGCTGGTCTCTTGCACAGCCATTGATGCGGTCTCTGATCAGATTCCGACTTATTCTCACTGCAGGTTCTGGTCCATAGAGGTTTTCCCTGGTCCCTAGTCTGGCAAGGTATTTATAGATAATTAAATAATAAGCTGAATAAGTAATAAAAGTTTACCTCTAAATAACTTTAACATAAATAAATAATGAAATACTAAAAAGTTGTTGTTTTCCTAAATATATAATAGAAACTCGTTAAAAATACACTTGTTCAAATCACTAGATGTTACATTAAAATTTTGTGACATTACGAACACTGGTCTAGATATGCGTATACTCGTACTAAACATGCTTAGTAATTCGGGTGCATCTATACTATTATAGAAGTCAAAAAAAGAGAGGCTAATAAGCTATTCTAGGGTTCAATAACTGAATATCAAATCTCTGAAGACGCGCAGAGTATGCTCTGCGTATGCTAATAACCATACTATTTAATATAATAATTTTCTATACGGAATGATAAATACTTTAAGAAACTCCGTTGAATATTTTTTCATCTAATTTAGATACCGGGGATACCAAATAAGACTACAATATTCTAATTTCGAGCGGACTAACGCAAAATATAAATATGTTAAGGTAGCAATATTATTAAATAATATCGTGTTTCTAACCATCAAACCCAGGGTTTCATACACATTAAGAGCCGCATGGTTGATATGTCTAGAGAACGATAGTTTATCATCAAAGTACACGCCAAAATCTTTGATATTTTCAGAACGTATTAAAACTGTACCACCAAGAAAATAGTCAAATATTAGTGGTTGCTTCTTTAAGGTTTTAGGGGAAACCCACATTTTTCTATGTTTATTGAAAGTTTATCCTCCTAACATCACGATGCAACAAGAACAATGAGTTTTTGCAATCTCATGTGATCATCTAAGCCGATGATATATAAAAATAAGGCTGAGTATAATTAAAAATAAAAGGTGATATCACCTAGGCGTTAGAGACAAATCATTAATAAATAATATAAAGAATAATGGTGCCAAATTTGAGTTTCTTTCTCTAAGAAGGTTTCGAATTTGAAGTCATTATATGAAACAAATAATGTACGTCTGGATAAATACAATTTTACTAAGTGTAATTTTATAAGTGTTAATTTTACTAGGTAATAAAAAGAATTACATACTAAGATAAATATGCATGTATAATGACATTTCAGAAACCTTTGCAATATTTAATAGACTAATAATTGGCCGATAATTTTTTATGCCACATGGATTCCCATTTTTTAATATAGGGTAGATTCTTTCTACTTTCCAAACTTCAATAAACGTATGGGTAGAGTATTCCATTAAATAAAATGAGAAGTGGCTCTGCTGCAGCCCCTGAGCAATATTTAACAATAAAACTCGGGACCTGATCGCCCCAAAGAATCATTTTGTTTTAATAATGCTTGACGAATATCCGTTTCTGTAAATTTTACTATATTGATAGAGGTTGAATTATTGCCAGAACTTATATTTGTAACCTGCACATCATGTGGAAAAGACACTAGAAAAATATCTAGCGAATCCATTTACAATTTAGTTTGGGACATCAAATTATTCCTCATTGAAGAAAACCAGTGATGGAATAAGTGTCGAACTTCTCTTACTGTGAACATAATACTAAATACCTTTCGGGTCACTCTTAAAGTTTTGCCGAATATATGTTAAGTAGTTAGTGTAAGCGTCAACATTCTTTTCTGTAATGATGCCTCATAATTTCTTACATTCAATGATATCAGTTAAGTGATGCCTTTTCTTCAATTTGTTGTGATGGTAAGCTTTCAATTTGATATTGTTAATTATTTCAGTAGTGTACCACGATGGATATTTATGCTTGAATTTTATATATATATATATATATATATATATATATATATATATATATATATATATATATATATATATATATATATATATATATATATAGGAACAAACTGTTGCTAAATTTTTATATAAAATACTTCACAAATAAAATATTAGTATGAGTTTTTAGTAACTCCCAATTACTATGTGAACTAGTAAAGCTTGGAAAATTGATTTTCATATATTAATTGCCACAGTATCTTCACTTCGGGTAGATTCGTTGGACAATAAGTTAAATCTCAATGACTGTTCCAATTTGTTATTCTTCTGAATGTTCATTGTTTGAGAATACATAGGATAAATGTATTATTTATATACATAACCAGAGGAAATATAGTAGTATTCATAATGGTTTCTATACTAACCTTTAGGTAGTTCCGTGTTTCCTATCATATTCCCTTAGCAGTAGATAGTTCCCTATTCTTATATACAATATGTCAATATGTCAATATATATAAAAATTAAATTATATGTATGCTCCAGATCTAAGGTATGCTAAATTATGTAAACAATGTTTGGTTGAAAAATACCTACAAACTGATGATTAACTATTTTCCTATTATTAACGTTATATTGTCAATAGGTGGATATTTCCTTAAATTACTTCCAAAATTGAAAAATATAATAATTTTAAAGTTTGAAAAGTAAGTTGGAAATACAAATACACGAAAATACATTATAAAGCCATGAGATATCAATATTACAATTACCCATGTTTTACTTATGTACATACAGTTAATGTAATACATTACTTGGAGGGAATATAACAAAGAACATGGCGTAGAGCAAATTATTTTTAGAAATGACGTTTCACTTTGCGTACACATGCAAAGTTTTCATATTCAAATAGGTAGATTATTGATCTGCCCAAAATAATGACTAATACCTTGACGGCGTAGATTGTTTTATTTTACGGAATGTTAAAGCACCATCAATAACGAGGTTGAATAAGATACACTACGCCTATTTTAATTCTCCAACAGTATTTCAACTATAACTGGTGTATCCCATCGATATAAATTTTCGAGAGATTGCTATTTACACAATACAAAATTTACTGAATAAATACATACTAGAATGAAGGTCTGATAAGTGATAAATAGTAATTACTTGTCTGAAAATCGAATCTTGTTTTTTGTTTTATGTTGACTTTTGATATGTTTTCACTGGAGGCAAATAATGACGAAAACAATCTGTTGATATTGGAATAAACCTATTCATTGTTTGATTGGATTATTATCTTATCTGTAAATAACAAATTATTTCGTGGCATCTGTTTGCACTGGAATAAATGGTCTACAGCGATTTTGGAAACATGAGGCAAGCAACAGAGGCGGCCTAAGAGTAGTAGTATATCTCACCAAAAATATAAATGTGAAGTTCAGTACAAGCGACGTTCGGGGTTGTCGGATACGCCGATAAAGGAGTTAAGATCTGAACGGGTGCCAACTTCCGTAGGAACATACGATAAGAACGTACAACGATCTTCAATTCGTTTACAATACCCCACAATAATTGTTTACTTAAGTTCCATCAACATTAAGAGGCAACATGTAGCCCGAAGTGAACTATTTCCTAAAGAAATGAGTAAAACAACTACTAAGTTTTATATCAAGTGTCGAAACTGCAGTCACATTTCTGTGAAAATATAGTGGTATAAAACTTAGTAGTTGTTTTACTCATTTCCGTTGTGAATTATGAACTACCACAGAGTAACGGCTTCCTCGATTAATTTCTTATTTCCTAAGGATTTTGTGACAATAGTTTGTTGTTAAAGTAATTACTCACTAATTTATTAATACTTAAATTATATAAAATAAATAGTTTAGATGTTAGTTGATATATAAATCCATATAAAATATAAAAATGAAAGGTGTTTTTATCGTAGTATGATGTTTTGCTTTTTAAAGATTCCAATCTAAAATGCTGTGATGCTGGTATACGTAGAACTCTGCAATACGCTAAGAGAAACTTCTCTCGACAAATACCTTGTGAGTTTCCCCATTGGGGGGCATAAAGAACACAAGCTCAATCACGAACTCGTTGTTTGCAAACGCCTTGTTGCCGTAGGTTGTTTACTGTTGCCTCAGTAGAAGCATTAGATGTGAGACAACTGTTTCACATCTAATGATTCTAATATGATCTCGATAAGTTTTTATCGAATATTTTAGAACTCTAATTTCTCTCTGAAAATTGATTTAAAGCGTACTTAATTATATTGACTGATTATTAAATGAAATAAAAATAATTTAGCTAAAGTTGTATAAGCCAAATTACTTTAATGTTACGAAAAATTAAAAAATATCGCATGATATTACAGCCTGTATACGGAACGTTTCATAACTGATAATAAATTCGAACTGAGGATTAGACAGATTGAGACCTACGCAGGAACCAGTAACGAACCCTGGGAAGTAGGCGGCAGATTGAAGCGGTGAAAATTTTTTTTACCTAAGAAACATGTCTTTTCAATTCACTCGTTTTACAATGAAAATATTTGATCTGGCAAGAAATATAGGTACGTAAATCTGAAATATTATGTTATTTAGCAAAATGAAGGGTGATTTTGAAATCATTCACATTCTTCTCTGTTAATGCTGACAACTGTATACATTTAATGTTATTCAGAACTGGTCCTATACTATAAACTAGAAAATTGTTACAGCTGTTATTGGTTTATATGGGTAAATAGCGATTTATGTTCAAACATTATCATTGTTTACTTCAACATGCGATGCCTTGCTAATTATAATTTTTTTTTAATCCAGCTATAACAGCAGAGATGAAAACTTGATTTGCTGACTAGTATTTGAGGTAATTAACTGAGGTTTTCATATTGACCTAGTAAAGTTTAGATTTTATGCTCAAGAATCGCAATAAATACTACTAACACTTTCGACTCGACCATTCGCGAAAGATATCGCGTTTGCATACAAATGAGGATGTTTATCATCGATAGTTTGAATCTTCTGATCCATACATCTCAAACTTGAGGCCTGAGCCAAAGACAAAATATCTCCTAGTAAGTGGAGACGTATTACAACTATTAAAATAAGGTGGATTTTTTCTTCAAGTAAAGTAAATACGTATGTTGTTTTTAAAAGTAGACATTTTTTTGGTGATTCTTGAAAATAATTTTATTGTACTAATACTCTTGAAATAATAAATCTTATTTAACAGTAAACCTTGTTTACTTGCCTGTTTGTTTACATATATTTATTCATTATTTTACTTGAGTTGTACTTTTGAAATCGAATATCAATTTCATGTTTTATTTAATATGTTGCTTACATTGTTCCATAAGAAATAGTGAATTTATGAAGAATATATTTTCCAAAAATTATTTTCTAAATTTCTTTCTATTAGTAATATACAGAAATGCAATATTAATCAACCTACGAACATCTCTCTCGAAGAACATAACACTCAAAGCAACAAGTTATTACATTAAAGATGCAGTTATGCAAAATATGATAGCAGTTATGGCGAATTCCCACAAGACCAATGGTCATGGTGCAATCAGTTTGATAGTTGTTTCATTCGATTCCTCTTGAAAAATTAAATACATAATAGTTGCCTCTACCAACCTTCGGTTAACAACAATTCTTTCTTAAACAGATTTTTTTCCAGAAACTCAGCATTTGGCCCCACGTGCGGCGGCAAGTTACATTACTGTCCTAAACAAAATCCCACCTTTCTTTCCCACTTCTTGAAAATAACTCAAAAATCGGAGCCAAAACATCGAATAAACCTCACATCACATGCAATTCAGTCATCTTTTCAGACATATTGTAGGTATAGATATATTGTACCTTTCAGATATATTGTATTTAGGTCATTTTTTCAGACTGGGAAAAGTAGACGTTAAGAGGGATGTATTAATAATAAAAGTAATATGGTTACACCATATTAATTTTATAATTACCCATGACTAATTTAAGCAGAGTCAAGGAAATATCGTCAAAACCAGTAGAATGACTCTTAATCATATTGATAAATTTGAACATATCTTCAGCAGTAACACTCTAGGTGAAATATTATTAAAATGCAAATTGATATTTGTTCCAATCAATCAATATTTCATATACTATTCATTTCATCCCTATTTGCCGAATAAAAGAACTCTCTTATCTTGCCGATAAACGTAACAGTCTACCTGCGCCTAACCATAAAAACAAGCCACGGTATGTTTTGAGATTTTTTATTTGGCAAATAGGGATGAAATAAACCATACGTATCTTTATACTAAAAGAAACTTACATTATTTTTGTATATTAAAGACAATGTCATTTAATAAAATATGGTAAAGAATAGATTGCAATAAGCGTCGTTATATATTGTAGTATTTTACTAGCATTAGTCAGAAAGGAATAAATAAATGTATGTAAAAAAATAAAACGATATCAATCGATAAGATATAGATTTTTATAATACCTAATAATAGCATATACCTAATCACAATTAATGTAAGAACATTTTGTGGTAAACATTTTTAAGAGAAAGAAATATAGTACTGTTGAAATAAATGTTAGTATATTTACAGGTGTAATTTAAATAAAAATCATAAACTTATGTAAATTCAATATATTTGTGCATATTAAACACATTTGTGTTATACGAATTTTAGATAATAATTATTAAATATGTTATAACGAAAAATTTACAGGGTGGACCAGGTTTTTCGTGACAAACTTTCACAGTCGATAGGAAATGTTTTTTTATGAAAAAAATCCATATCAACAAATTTCCTAAATTGCTTTGTTTTCGATATACAAGGTGTTAAAGTTTAATTTTATTTTTCGGTTTCTAATTCTTTTCTCTCTCACTTTTCGGGATAATCAATATTTACCACGCCTGGTTGGCGTTGGTTTTCATGACAACCTTTGACAATTTTAACATAAGACTTGTCCAGTAGATAATGTCAAAATGTCGTTTAGATTTTCAAATTGAGAAATAGCGGATATCCATTTTGTGTATAGATTTGCTAATGGAAACTCAAGGGCGGCCGCTAGAGAATACAGAAGGAGATATCCGCAGAGAAGACATCCTAGTTGTAATGTGTTCACAAGAGTTGACAAGCAATTGATAGAGAAAGGTTTAGGAAATTTACATGGGGATCGATAATGCCAACCGACATAAAGAAGAATTTCTCCACGGATATTAAATGAGTTTGATAGAGATCCAACAACGAGTTCCCGTATAGTTTCTCGTATTCTCCGCACCTCTAAATCCAATGAACTTCGTACTCTAAGACGAGATCCATTTCACCTACAACCTGTTCAAGGCATACATCCAGGAGATGAAGAGAAAAGAATGACTTTTTGTCGCTGGGTCCTTCATTCAGTTCAAGAAAATATGGATTTTTTGTTAATGTTTTCAATTATTGTTTAGTTTAGTTTTAGTTATTAATTCTGAAAATGAAGATTGTTAATACACTGTTAAAAAAAATTGAAATTTAACACCTTGTATATCAAAAACCAAACAATTTAGGAAATTTGTTTATATGGTTTTTTTTATACAAAAACGTTTCCTATCGAGTGTCAAAGTTTATCACGAAAGACCTGGTCCACTGTATATGCGAAAAAGAATAATACATTTTTATTAAAATGTTATTTGTTTCATTTTATGTTTAATATATATACAAATTTTTTTTAATGTATCAACACAGAGTTAACATTCTGATGACGAAACACTATTAGAAGTTTTCTATTAGTATAATGGTCAGTGGCGCATGGATAGGCTGATGCCTATTGAGATATTTAAAAAATAAAGAGTATCAAAACTATTATCGCGTCTATTGAAATTAGCAGAGTTATAGGAAACAACTGGATGTAGTAATTGACTGAGAAAACATGCTCATGTCTCAAACAAATTCTTCTGTAAACAAATTACAGAAGAATTTTTGATATGATAAGGAATATTACAAAAATGAATTCTTTGAAAACTAGATAGAATCCTTATCATTAATTGAAGAAATTTTTAAGTAGCTCAAGGAATTGTTATGTTTTTGTGATTACTATTAGTTGTAATTTGTCCATATTAAATATTTGACATATTAAACATATTATATATTGTAAATATTTTGACAGAACGTATGTGTTATGACGAGGTAAGTAATATATACGTATAACCGTTTTTGGTCCAAAAATTTCCTCAGGTAATATATCAGAATTTATACAAGAACATATATGTAAAATAATCCTCATCCACACATTTTTGTTAAATAACTGAGAAAGCAATTAAGAAATAGATCAAATATGCACAAATACTTTCAATTTACAAGTTTCATTTATGAATAATACTAAAACATATTATTTGCGTAAATTTTATTAGTACATTCAATATAAAGATCGATACATATTAATGTTTGTATAATGGTTCTTTGCGTGTGCGTCACAGGTAACAATCGTATGAATCAATCAATTGACATTTTTTAACAGTGTTTTGCCGAAAACACATTGTAGGGTAACAGTTAGTACAATACAAATCCGTCAACCTATGACACAGTAATGAAAAGGTTCTCCACAAAAACATTCAATGGAAGTGATTTTTCCATAAAAATAAATGAAATAAATTCAACAAAAGTTAAAATAAATTAAACAAAAATGAAATAAATTTAACAAAAATATTGAGACGCCAATGAATTAATTTATACAATAAAACTAAGACGTGACTTCATAATTGCATCTTGTTTGGCAAATTATTAACTGTCTATGCCGTACGTAGTTGATTAAAACATATGTCGCTAAACATATGTGCTGGTAATTGTGGCATATTAGTAACAATTTCGGGTGGCATAGCATGTGATCCGTACGTCGTCACTAAATTGATACACGCGCAAACATCCATTATACAGACTTGTACGTTTAAAGATCATTAATTATCTTTGTAGTTAAATATCCTATCATTAGTTACTACACTATATAGTCTCTGAGTCATCACTCTGTATTGAAACATCATTTTCTCTCTTATTTTATTTGGAACCACCATAATAGTAGTGGAGGTATTACCGACGAAAAAAACGAAAAAGAATATACACGAAACAACTACGTGCCAACTTGATTGAGGATGGTAGTACAATTTATATAACACAATTGCATTTGTTAGCTGGAATATGTATCCAATAAACAAGAATGGAAGTAAAAAAGAAAGACCCCTCCACATCCATGAATGGAAACCTTCAATAGTGATATCCATGTTGTCCCTTTCGCCAAGAGCTTTAAGTCTATATAACGCACCTCTTTGATATTTAAATTGTAAATACTGGATGAAGCAATTGTAAATGTTATACCATAGAAATTGTTGTCGAAATTCAGACCAGGTTTCGTTGTCCGGCCATACTAATAGTACGGCAGAAGCTAACGTAGATAATATATGGTGCATTCTCCACCAGCCCTTTATTCTCGATCCATTTACCTTAAGAATACTTTCTCGGATGGATATAGTACAATAATACCATACTAGAAAACTTAAATAAATAAGTTGTAACGGTCGAGAAATGTAATACAAATTTATTATTGCCATTAAGAATGCTATAATATGGTTAACCAATTTAAATTTTTCATACTCATCTTTATATTTAAACTTTGCTTCTTTATTCAGAAAAGAAACGTCTATGCTTCCTAGTACAAGCTTTAAATATTTTCCACTTTGTTTTGGTAGAGCTTGTTCCACCACTTGCAACTCCGCCTCGCGTTTTATAACATGTGTCTTAATTTTTTCTATTTCATCCGTGTTTCGCTTTTTCTCCTTTATATTCTTAGTTATAATTTTTAGTCTATACCTTTGATGGGCAATATGTTTTAGACATGTTTGTTGCAGGTTTGTCACCTCTTTCAATTTTCTCAAGTACGTTTCATTTACTGATTCCAGTTGAATGTAGTCTTTTGTAAGTTCTTCCAAGTCTTCTAAAATTGGATCACTCATTTTTAGGATACCTTGTCACTTACGCACGACCACATTAACAATACTAAATGAGACACATGATATAACTGTTAGTAAATGATTAGATAAAAGATGTATTTGTAATTTATATACATACACTTGAAACTTTGTACCACTGCACCTTAAACTTCATTATTACATTATTCCAGTATTAATGTTAATTAAGGGTAGTCAGTCTATTTATAGTAATTATTATCAAAAATTAAAACGAATGTAACAAAAACAATTTATCATACAAAGATAACTTATATATAAAAATACATAAGTGATTATCTATATCGAATATTACTATTATGTATTATCTAATTGTAATAATTAATAATTTCAATGTTAATTTTAATGTTAATTAGTTTTAATGTTAATTCAAATCTGAATATTAATGCAATAGTTGATTAAATGGCGATATAAAATTTATAATATTGGTTTTTAATATACAAGAAAAATACACAATGAATATAAGGATTTATATACATTTGAATAAAAAGCAATAAAACAAAGGTTAACGAAACAAAGATTAATCTAATTAAAAAAAATTATGTCAAATTTTCCAATATTAATAACTACACATTATTACTTTAATTTCTTCAAAGGTTTAAATCGTAGTATCTACGTGATATGATATTAAATGATTTCAATAAATATTTAACAAATTAGAATGGCATTATCGGGAAAAAACTGAATGAATAACAGAAAGGAACAACAATCAAAGTCAAATGCAATAATAACCGTGTAAATGAAAAACTTAAAAAAAATTAAATTATAAGAATTTTAATTCAGTAGTGTGTAAAACCTCCTCTAGCTCTTATCACCGCTTTCATTCGCCTGGGCATGCTATTGATCAAGTTGTGAATGGTTTCCTAAGGAATATTCTCCCATTCGTCAAGAACGACTTGTTCGAGTTCCCTAAGAGTCATAGGCACAGGTATGTGGCGCCTAACTGATCGTTTTCGTACATCCCATAGATGCTCTATGGGGTTCATATCAGGGCTTCTTGGTGGTCAGTCCATAGTTGGAACATTCACAATTCGAAGATCGTCTGGGTCCAGTAATTCTTTAGCAACGTGGGACCAGGAGTTATCCTGCATAAATATAATAAATTGTCCCCGACAAACGGGACAAATGCCATCACGTATTCTTCTACGATGTTTTCTACGTAGAAATGTACATTCATGGATCTCCGCCATATAGGAATCAAATCCGTGCGACCACCGCAGCAAATTCCTCCTCTGAGCATTATTAATCCACCAAAAAATTGCGATCCTCGTAGAGATATTGCAGGTATCAAACTTCTCTCTTAGCCTCTACCAGATTCGTTGGCGTCCACGTGGTGAATTAAAACTTACTCGTCGTACTGGTGAACAATGGTGCAATAGCTGGTCTTCTACTATTCAATCCTCCTTCACAAAATCTTCTTGAGCGTTGGTCCAGATATTTCTACATTTCGAACTGCTTCTAGGGCCCTGCTTGACTCTAAACTGGTAGAATGTCTGTTTCTTAAGGCAACGACTTAAGCATATGAGCATAACATATCGCTTATCTCTTGCATCTGTAGACTCCTTATGATCTTGTACTGGAGTTCTACCTTCCAAGTCCATTGAACCGTTTAACTGTTGGACTTATTATTGATTATCTAACTCCTAACAAATTAGTCACATATGGCTGGCTACGTCCCTCGTTAACCTGAATCACCACTTTCACTGCTTCATCTTCTTTTAAGTTGCGTGGACGCTTCATTTCTTCTGCAAGTATACTGGACAAAATGTTTCATTCACTTGGTGACATTAAATTTAGAAAATCGACTAGTGTATCTGAATTTATCGCCTTTTACAAATCACTTAAGACAGCGTTAAATGTATTATTAACAAACCATTGCAAAATATTACTTTACATGTGCCAAACAATTGCAATTGTTTATTATTAGTGACAGAGGATATCCTAGGCCATCTATATAAAATGTTTAAGGATTTAAAACTTTTAAACGTTATAATAAACAATGAAAAGTTTTGGTGATTCGTTAATTTTGTCTATGAGTGTTTTTCTTGTTTCTATTTGAGTCTTTTCTTGTTCATATTTATTATAAATAAATTCCGATTTGTGTATAACGGAACAAACATTGAATTCTCATAAACAAATAATAATTATAACTATAATAACTTTCAATATATTGAATTAGGTTTATTTCATCTATTTAAGTACACATATTGGATAGGACGTAATATTTTAATAATAATAAACTAGATTAATATTTTATATATCAACTTTACTATTTATTATATATCATCTTTTTCACAAATGTATTGATATAAAAAAAGTATCCACAGTATTTGTATAATACAAAAATAGGTAACTACAATTTGTATAATGGATCTTTGCGTGTGTATCAATTTAGTGACGACGCGACGCACGGATCACATGCTACACCATTCGCAATTATTATGCCACAATTACCAGCACGTATATCTAGCGACATATGTTTCAATCAACTACGTACGGCATAGACAGTTAATAATTCGCCGAACAAAATACAATTATGAAGTCACCTCTTAGCTTTACTGTATAATTTGATTCATTGACTTCTCAATATTTCTGTAAAATTTATTTCATTTTAGTTTTATTTAAAATATTTTCCTATTGTATTCCTCTATTGTATTTTTATGGAAATATCACTTCCATTGAATGTTTTTGTGACCAACCTTTCATTACTCTGTCATAGGTTGGCGGATTTGTATTGTACTAACTGTTATCCTAAAATGTGTTTTCGGCACGACACTGTTAAAAAACGTCAGTTGATTGATTCATACGATTGTTACCTGTGACGTACACGCAAAGAACCATATTATACAAACCATATGAATTACCCCAACTATGAGGAAGCTGACCATTACCGCAAAATCAAAATTTAGGTCAATTTTAAATTCAAATAATCGAACTAGGCAGAACTTAAAGAAGTACTAAATTTATAGATTAAAACTGTTCATAAAATTGTATACAGATTGACAAATTAGATCCACCTTAAATGATAAACCATAAAAAATAATGATTTATATAATTTCATTGCACTAAAGTTATCTTTTCACGGCAAAATATGGATAGAGAGAGAAACACAATATTTATTATTTTTGATAAATGTATTATTTATATAATTATTATTCTGTAAAAGTTAAAATAAAACCTTCAGTGGTTTCTGGGGTACCATACTCATAGGAAATATTCGAAGTATGATACGCGATTATCTGATGGTAATTATGTTTACAGTTGCATGTCAAACTTGCATTTTGCATTTGTATGCCATTGTCGGAAACATACGTCAAGATACTTTTTCCTGTTGACGTAAGTTGTTTTTGTATTACAGTTTGTTCTTTCTAGACCGAGAGAAGACATTAATTACTGTTAAAGAATTGCGTTTATGATAAACCAGTGCTGATTTTACCATATGGATATGCCAAAACAAATGTAATTCTCTTAAATAAAGAATAACTTCGAGTCAGGGGCGGCTGGTGTATAGGTGCTGCAGAGCTGCAGAACTGCCAAAAAAATTAGATATTTGTATATTTTCGCGACATAATAATTACTAAAATTTATTAATAAAATAATTTGGTTAGTTGGTGCAGCTAACCAAATTATTGCGTTAAAGTCGCATTCTGCCCGCCGTCCTCTATTGAGTAGTAGACCAGATGAATTATCTGGGTCTCTACGCGAGCGCGTCGCGGTACATTGAATTGGGTCACACGAGGTAGTTCTCAGCACGGCTCGGCACACCCGTCCTCCCCCTCAACTCCCGCGATAATCCACACTTGGCGCTCGTAAATGCGCGAATTTACACGGTCAGTGAGCTGTATTTTTTCCAGCTAAGGCAACATCAGTGAATGTTTATTCCTTCCTACTTCTCGTACAGTTGGCGGGCGTAAATCGTACCTATTTTGTATTTCGTGTTAGTTTGAGATTTTAAATACTGTTTTGTGAATTTGTGTAGTGATTTATTGTACTAATTATTAATATTTATATACTGTGATAGTGACAATGGATTTAGTTTATAATTTAGTTCACGTGAAGCGATTTTTTAAATACTCTTATGGAGAAAAAAATGATTTAAAAAACAATGGTAGGCCATTGCCCGATATCGTTATTGAGAATGCAGGTGTTAGCCGCGGAAAAGCATATAAACGTCAATTTAATAGAGACATTTATTCGAAGAACAATTGGATTTGTGGGTGCAGCAAAAAATGCGATATTTTGTTTTCCTTGTTTACTTTTTGGCGGTGATAAAGCATGGACGGAGGTAGGGGTGACAGATTTGGTGCACTTAACTGAAAAAATAAAAAAGCACGACAACTCCAAAAGCCATCTACATAATACAATGGAATTAGCTTTATTAGGAACAACTAATATTAAAGCGCAGCTAGATTCAGCTTATTGGATAAATGTGCAAAAGCATAATGATAATGTGACAAAAAAGAGATATGTTTTGTCAAAAATTATAAATTGCATAAAGTTTTTTGGGGCCTTTGAACTGGCGCTGCGAGGACATGACGAAGCTGAAACCTCTCAAAACCCGGGGATATTTCGTGGTTTGATAAATTGTTCTGCTGAGCTTGATGTAACTTTAAGCGAGCATCTACAAAATGCTTCAGTATTTAAAGGAACCTCTACAGAAATACAAAATGATCTTTTAGACTGTATATTAAAAGTATGTCATGAAGAAATAATTAAAGAAATTAACAAACCTTCATTTTTGGCAGTTATGGCAGACGAAACAACTGATGTATCTGCAAGAACTCAGTTAGTGGTAGTTTTAAGATATATTCTCGATGGTGAACCGATTGAACGTTTTTGGACATACCTGAAGCTACAAAATGTGACGCTGAAACTCTTTCGATTTTAAGTGTTATAGACCCTCTATGGAAAATTCACCTTACAAGCCTTTTCTCTTAACCAAAGAATATGACGGCAAACATGAATGTTCTTCAAAAAAGTATTAAATTCCAAAAATTTTTCTTGTGAAAGTCTATATTTTTGTATAAACGGATTTTACATAAAAATTCATTTTACATAAAGTATCAGGAAAACGCGTGACTTTGAAAATTTTCAAAATTTTCGTCTGCGGCCCCTACGGCGCCAGTAGTTTGGATACGTTTGAAATTTGCACAAGGGCGACCAATACCCTAGGATCGGCCCTGTGCAGAACACCCATTTCATTTCATCACGAGCCGCCACTGCTTCGAGTAGATTGAACTATGTCGAAAGAACAGTTTATTTGTTCAATTTAATTAAACTAAATCCATTTAAAGGTATTAGGTATACACTTAGCCAGTAATATGTTCTTTATTTAGGAACATCTTTATCAGAAATACGTTTATTCAGTGTAAAATTACCGCTTATCAAAATTATAAAATTATTATTATTTTGTGTATCGTTCTACCATCTATTCTTGTTGACAATGTTTTTCCCTGTCTAATACTAATTTAGCTTTATTAACCATGTGTCTCCTCTTATGTATTAAAATGATTATTTCAATTCAAATGATTTCCTCTCTAGATGGTAGGACTATATTTTACTTTATCATTGAATCTATAATTATAATTATTTTATATTAATAATATGTTGTTCATACATTAAAGAGAGATATCTACATTCGACATCTGTACAGACGGTAAACCGAAAATCAATGTTATTGGTCGAGTACGGAAGCTACAACATCTCAACCAATCCTGGTCGAATTCGATTAAACCACCCGGTATGTTAAATCCTTGAAGATACTTACAATTTCTATCTATCTTGTTTCAGCCTTCTTGTAGTAAACATTTTAATTATTGTAATACCTTTTCTAAATTTTGTTAATTCGGGTTACCTCTGTAGATCAATATTAAACTGGTAAAAGATTCTAATGCCAAATCGTAATTCTAATTTAACTCAGTAACTTAACTATTTTTAATGTTCTTTTCTCCATTTCCTATTATATTTTTGTTAACTTTATTGTTATTGAATTAAACGTTTTCCAAAGTGTAAAACCAGCGCTTTGTCTCGTTGACTACGTTCAATTTTATATAAGAATTGTTGAGGCGACTAGAACATAAAAAGACTAATTCAGGTGAGGTGAACGCAAGTGAGTATTTGGTCGGATATGGTACCAGAATAGTCAACACGTGTGACGAGAGGCAGGCGTAGCGTAAGAGTCAATTTTCTTTTCTTAGTTTTAAGTAAGAGCATTTCACAACAGAACCCACGTAGTAATACGTAGAGGGTGTCTCATTTGGAACTACAGGATGTGATTTGTATATAAAACTAATAATATTTGAAAAACTAAGGTTTTATATTCTTCAACATAAAATGGAGACGATGCAGGTACATATAGAAAAGAATATCGTTCATATGACCGTCTCGACTCATCTGGCATGATGTCAATTGTTTATCAAAACTATCCATAGCACGGGCACATAAAACTCTGTTTCCTAAATAACACTTTGAATGTTTGCTTTGAGGTCATTGATTGTTGCTAACTGGGTGGAGTACACTTTCATTGACATAACCTCAAAGAAAAAAGTCCAGTGGTGTTAAATCACATGACCTTGCAGGCCAATTCATGTTACTATTCCGCGAGACAACATGATCAGGAAATCTGGTATGCAACAGTTATGGTTGCACGTGTTGTATGACACGTTGCAGCGTCTTGCTGAAACCACATGTTCTTCAAGTCCAAATTATTAATTTGGTTGAAAAATAAATCGTTTAACATGTCACAATAGCATTCCCCATTTACTGTGACAACATTACCAACTTCATTTTCAAAGAAATATGGTCCAATTAATCCACCACTCCAAAATATGTACAAAATATGTACTTCTTTTTTGTGAACAGCATGTGGATTTTCAGCACTCCAAATTCGACAATCTCGTTTGCTGATGTATTCGTCAAGATGAAAATGTGCTTCATCGTTGCCTGTTGTGTCAACTGAATTTTGTATACTGACAGATGCAGATCTTTCTTTAGAGTCCGATGTATGATGGCTCTTGACAGATTCAATTGTTGTACACAATGTCGAGTTGATGTATTTGGATCCGCCAGTACACTTTGTCTCACTGCAGCAATATTTTAATATGACCGACCACGACGAGGACGTACTGATGTTTCCTTATCAATAACAGAACCCGTCTCTTCAAATTTCCTGATTAAGTTACAGACTGTTAACTCTGTAGATGCCTTATTTGGTCCTAATTTCGTGCGAATATTTCTTAATGCAACTGTAAATGATCGCTCACTTTCATAAAACTGTTCTACACAAACTATTCGCGGTTGAACTTTTGAACATCGCGGCATGTTGACGTCGCATGATCCGTAGATGACAATCGTTAAATATTGACGCCCTGCCTTTGACAGAACACAACCGGCGCGCAATGCAATTCCTATAGTTCCGACTGAAACACCCTATATAAGGTGTTTTGTGTAAGATACCCTTATTGTGTAAGATTTTCATAGAAATTGGTGCAAGACTCTCTTTGATAAACCCTTACCTTTCCGTACGCTTAATAAGATTAGAGGTCAAACGGTAACAAACCTTGGTATCCATTTCACGTGTATGAATCAAATAAATTCATAACAAACTAATAAATAATAATACAGTGAAAATTGATTTTATTTATTGCGGACACCCAGATGTCCAAATGCGTCCGCGATATATATTCGATATTACTTTTTTTCGATTTTTTTGTTCATAAAATTTTTAAAAAATTTCCATTTCTAAAGTACCATTTGCTTATAATTGAGACGAATAACGAGGAGGTTATAACGCGATAACGGGTTAAACATATGCATTTAAATATATTTCTTAACATTTCACTTAAAAAATGTATATTTAGAGGCATATAGGAACTTTAAAAGATTATTTCTTGCATTGTACACTAGGTACATTGACCACCAAACTAATCGACACACTCATTCATCAACAAAAATAATGACTTTTAACATGACCTTACTTTATATTTCAGGAATATATATACTTTTATTGCGAAAAAATCGTAATAGAACCACTAAATATATGTAAGTTTTGCGTGAGTAAGTATATAAAACGAAAGGTCGGCGATAAAATCTCCATTATTTGTAAAAGAAGTTGGAAAAATGGTGTGGGTAACCTGACATAATGTCCGAACTACTTGCAATAAGGTAACCATAGTAATCCTGGATTTCAACATTGTGTTCGCCAATAGACGAAAGGTGTTTCTTCTTGTCGACATCGGGAGAATCTATCCTAAGAAACTGGCAGATTGAAGAGTGGCCAGTTCTTAGTGACGAGTTAAAGAAGTTATATCAAAGATGAAGTCTTGTGAACTAAGTTTAATTAAATACATTTTATTCATTTTTAATCTTGTGTTTGCGGTTAGTATTACTAATAATTAGCTTCTTAACTTAACTAGTATTTGTTAGTTATGAATTCTTGTAATTAACATAGATATTAAGGTTAAATGTCATTTCAGATTTCTGGAATTGGCCTAATAGTAGCAGGATCGTTAATTTTATCCGATGTCGGAGAATTTAGTCATTTTATGGAAGGTAAAATATTAGCTCCCCCAGTTGTACTGATTGTGGTAGGAGTGATTGTATTTCTTGTTGCGTCGTTGGGATGTTACGGTGCTATTAGAGAATCATATTTCATGCTTATAGCGGTAAGTAGTACCGAAAGGTAATGATCTGACGATGTATTTATACAGGGTGATTCCAGGAAATATAGATAGATATTTTAATGGCGAGTTAAAGGAACCAAAATATGCAAATGTTAGGTATTGAATAATTTAAATGCGAAAAACTAGTCTGAATCTTTCAAACATCAAATCGATAACATTGCTTTAGCCACAATTGTTGAAAATACCATACCACAATTTTTGTACTGAAAATTATCAATTAGGCATTGAAAATTTATAAATTTTTTATAATCAAACGTTTAATAGATATTCCAGTTATGTATTTGTTATGTTTAGATAAACTACTTCATTGATATATTTTTTGGTAACTACATTGTAAAAGCATGTCTTGTAAATTCAGTTATAGAGAATATACCGACATGACATGTTTTAAGGTTACTGAACTATGGTCACGAACATATTTTCGATAATTTCAAATTCCACAGTCAATCGTCTGAAAAACGAGTAAATAACAGAACCTCCAATTAGATGATGGTCTCTTAATGGGTAATACCACTGTAATAAGTTAAAGAATAGACTTTGTTGACAATTCTTTCTTTTTTTTTCATGGAAGAAGGGGTAATAAGATAATAATATTTAAGGAAGTTATTAGGCATATGTTTAAGTATAATGCAAAAAATTATTAGCAAAAAATATTCAAAAATTGTTGCGAGACATGTCAAATCGAAGAATGTGCTCTGCGGCACGCAGTGTACTGGTGCAAATTTAAACCTGGTAAAATAATTCACTTAATCTATATATCTATAACTAGTGAAATACGTACGAAATTTTGAAAATATTTGTGTGATTTTTGTGTGATTAACGAGTATCTAAATAAAAAACGTTAAATTTTCGACAAAAAATGGCAACCATTCGTTAATACATAATGTTTAAATTAATTTATCGAAAATTCCATACGTATGTCATTTCAAAATGTTATTTTAAAGATATTCTTAAAAATTCGCATAAAAAGAATGAAAATGAATTATGTTGCGTGCCATTTTGAAAAATCATGTTTCGAGAAAAACGCATTTAAAGGTTTGAAATGTGTTACAGGCATAAAAAAAATGAAAAATCCCACTGTTTAAAAATCTTTACCATTAATCTGCAATACCAGAACAATAAATCTGCCAATCCATATTTAAATATTCTTCCTCATTCTCTTTCCTCGAACATTTTATGTTAGAGCGTGCGTCTTTTACTGCATCTGTCAGAGACATCTTGGTGTGCTTGATCCGCTTAGCATCGGCTTCTAGACAAAAATTGTATGATTGGACGCCAATATCCATCTCCAAGCTTTTCATAATTCAAAAAATATTAATCAGACCATCATTAAAAGTCCACACAGCAATATCACTCGCTATATTCAAGACTTTTTTGCCACTTGGATAAGACTTTGGAGCCAATTTCCAAACAGTAGCATTGAAACTTTCATTGCTATTTTGTCTGTAGTCTACCAAGCAACGGTTTAGCAATTTATCTCGGCTCAGGTCTTCATAAATCGGTTTGATGGCTTTAAAAACTTCCTTGAAAAGCGGCGGCTTATAATGGAAGGTATCCAAGGAACCGCTGCTTGAGTCTTCTTCTAATCACACTAAGATTCTGAGCGCTTCTCGTGCTGCGGATTTTCGTCGGTTGATAAATTATGAAATAAGATCTTCTACATACAAACACAACTACATAAACACAAAATAATGATTTCAAGCGAGCAAACTGTCTTTTTTGTACATGTACTAGCATTATATTAACGTTCTTGTGTTTAGAAATGGTTCTCACTAAACGTGAACATCTTTTAACGGCATCTGTTGTATATTAGAGAAGTTATAAATGACAAGGTAAAACACCTACACTGTACCTTCCTAGCAGGTATTTATTTGACGCAGGTGTCGTTCCTGTGTAGTCCATGCGCTTAGGAAAGAGCGCGATGTTTCAAGGAAAAAAAATGTTCTGCACCATATTCTAAAGGGATCAAAGAATTTTTTAAGCTAACAAAGAAATTGATTTTTTGACAAATTTATAGTGGTGTTACCCTTTAAGCTACACTTTTGTCAAGGGATGAAACTCCGCAATCCTCTACAGGATTGCGTAAATAAAATAAATTTCATTTACGAATAAATCCCAATTTACTGTGAAGTAGGGTTTACTGTGATTTACTGTGGGTAGAGGGGGAAGGATGCACTTTACGCGCGGCCAGGTCAAACTCGGTGTACATTCGATACATATTCGATGTTCACTCTGCAAAGGGGTGAATGCGCCTGAGTAAAGACCAGGCTATTTACTGCGCACCTCGTAGGCGATCCGATATCGCAGTTTCGAGACTTGGTCCTATTCTTGAGAAGCTGTAAGGCTCGGTTCACACCAGAGCGATAAGATACATATCTTTAAGTCGTAAGCGATATACGATAATTGTCTTATAATAATAAGATACGCAACGCTCAGGCCTGTGAAAAAGTGAAGGAACGACAAAATTAGTTCACACCTGTCGTCACGATTGCGGCATCTGTCGTAAGATACGTGTATCAAGAGACACGGCCTGCATGTCTCTTTCCTTCAATGTCTTACGATATTCCGTAGGGTGAAGAGAGAAGAGCAGCCATGACACATAAACAGGATATTGCCTTTTTGATTTCATTCGTTTAGGAAGTGGAGTCACGGCCTTGCTTTTGGAATTACTCATGAAATTTAGACGGATGCTGAGACAGCTCTCTTGCAGCTACGACTGAACTGTGTTTAATTAATTAAATAATACGGATGCACCCACTGTTTTCTTCTCTTTCGAATTCCTGTCAAATAATAATAACTCGCAATAACTTCATCCTCACTCGACGACGAACTCATGATTACTGACTGAACTCCTCCTGTACATTTCATCGCTGGTTCGTGTCTTATTGCTTCGGTACCTTCGGAACCTCACTTATCTTACGATAAAAATCGCGTTTTTGATGTTTCTGCGATAAATATCTTGTCGCTCTGGTGTGAACCCCACCTAAATGTGAATATTATTGTGAGATTATTTATATTTAAAATCATCCTCGTTATCCTATTATAATATCCTATCATATTATCATAATATGGTATCCTGGCATTGCCCATTGCACAAATTCATGTAGTTATCCAAACAATTACAATTTGTTACGAACATAGCAATATATCAGGATCTATATCATATTTCTAGACCTTTTAGTTTTAGTTAATACAATTAATATTTAATAATTGTTAAATAACATAAAGTATTAAATGATGTTATACATAATTGTGTATGTGTTTTTAGTAAATATTTATTTATTTTTACTTGAACCCTTTTCATTTTGTTTTACTTTCATTGTTTTAGTTTGCCTTGTGTCTGTTAATAATATTCATCATAGAATTTGCCGTTGGAATCGCTGCAGCTACTTACAGAAGCGAATTCCGTGAAGCTTTAAAAGATATCATGATAGATTCTTTGAAGAATTACGAGAACAATAAATCTGATAAAATAGCATGGGATAATGTCCAAGCTAAGGTGAGTAAGAATAAACTGAGCTATACCTAATCGCCTTAATATTGAATATATGCCATTTCGTTCATAATACCTTGTACCTTCATACAATTTCAGCTCTATGAAGTTCTCGAAAGTTTTTATTTGAGTTTGTGCTATTTTTTTAATTTTTTATACCATATATCAAAAACTAAGTTTCCTGGCTTTATTTTTAGATATATATAGGGTGTCTCAGTTGAAACTATGGGATTTGAATTACGCGCCATTTGTGTTCTGTCAAAGATAGAGCGTCAATATTTAACACCCAATTAACACATGTATGATGTTGCAAACAGTATGCAACGTTTATTTGTTGTATCAACTGAATTTTTTATGCTGACAGGTGCAGATATTTCTTTAAATTGCGATGCGTGGTGGCTCTTAAGAGATTCAATTATTGTTGACGACGTCGAATTAATGTATTTGAATACTTCCGTATATTTTCTCTCGCTACAGCAATATTTTCATGTGACCGACCACGACGAGGACGTATTGGTGTTGCCTTATCAATAACAGAACCTGTCTTTTAAAATTACTTTTAAGTTACGAACTGTTAAATCTGTAGGCTATTCACTTTGTCCTAACTTGTGCGAGTTTTTCTTAATGCAACTGTAAATAATCGCTCAATTTCATAAAACGGTTGTACACAAACTATTCGTTGTTGAACAGTTAATAGCGGCCTATTGACGTCGTATGGTTTGTAAATCACATTTGTTAAATATTGACGCCCTATCTTCGAGAGAACACAAATGGCGCATAATTCAAGTCCTATAGCTCCAACTGAGACACCCTATATTAGTACGAAAATTAATGAATTGTTACATTTAAGTACATATATTCACGCAGGTGTATGTATGTGTATACATGCATGTATCTGTATATATTACAGCTGGAATGTTGTGGAGTAAATGGTCCAACTGATTGGATTAGGAGGCCTGCATCGTGCTGTATCTCAGACACAGAGAATATTACTTTAGCAACGGTACGCTGCAGGAATGCCAAACCTAGTGATGGTATACTATACAATTATGGATGTTTTAGTGAACTTGAAATGAAATCTGAAAGAGCCTCAAAAGTACTTATTGGCGTAGGAATTGGTATTGCCTTCATAGAGGTAAAACAATGGAATATTGTATACCCCATAATTAAACTATATGTCTACAAATACAAATATATTTTTTAGATCATTGGCATAATATTAGCGTGCTGGATGGCGTCTGCAGTGAAACATAAAGAATAAAAGGATATACAGCAAATATCAATCATGGAAACTACATACCTTCAAAATTACAAATACAAATCCACAATAAGTAAAATAAAAACGAAATTTTAATGTGCATATCTTTTAACTTAAAACTACATAATTGGTGATAACATTTTAAATAAAATATTATCATCATTTTCATATTATAAGTATAAAATACTATTTAATTTTTATGGTAAATAACTTTTTTTGAGAAAAACGAGAAAAGTTATTTACAGAACAGACGATGAACGATTGCAATCGAGCGTATAAAAGTTATAAATCATGCAGTTTCGAAAATGGTCGTGGACTGTGGATTTACATATACGAACATCATTAAGAATGCATATAATGAGACACTTTCCTTGAAATATAATAATTAACAAAGAAAAATGCCTATATATCAGAAGGACATGTCGAAAATGTCCCGTTACATGTTTCCCATGATAGTGTTTAAATTCACTATACCTCAATGAATATTCAGGAGGGTGCCTGAATATTTCGAATATATGAAAAAATATATGTTTTGAGATATTGTAATGTCTATTGATAATTTTTATATAATATTTAGAATTTTTCAAATTCACCGATTTTATTTTATCTTGACGGCCTTAGGAATTCAGGAAATCCTTTGTTAGTACAGAAACATTACTGCTAAATTAAGCCTTTCATTTAATCCATACTATTATTTAAAATTCAACTAAACAAATACAAACGCCCTAATTGTTTTAAATAACATGAGTAAAATAAACCATAAGGTACCATAGTTCGTTTTGCCAGTTTATACATGTTGAACAATACCACTAGATTAATGTAAAAGGTTAAATCTCTAATCCAAAATTCGTTGCACATTTTTATAATAGTATTTACATAGGTAAGTAGTTTAACATATATGTAAATTTTGGTTATAATAAAGAGCAAGACAGTAGCCCGTGGAAAAAGCGTTTAAAATTAAAACATTAAAATAAAGACATAAATACAAAAATAGAGCGAACAACCACAAATAAAATTAAACAAAGCAACTGCCAGGAACATTAACAAACGGTTTCTGGCCAATCTCTGAATGTGATGAATCTGTAAAATAGCACTATTATAAATGGCATTTAACTCAATACCAATTATAATAGATAGCAACAAAGTTAATATTGAAACAGGAACATGCAAATACTTTTTTCCGATTTTATACGGTTTGACTGATAGAGGTTAATTTTATGCTTTCTAGATTTTTGACAATACTCCGAAAACAGTCAAATTTACGAATATACTTCAAGGATAGACCATTAAAATGTTTAAAAACAGTGATTATGTTCTTTAGAAAATTAACTTAATAGAACCTTAAGTTTTGTAGGAAACGGGCACCCTGTACAATAAAAAAGAAACAAAGGAAAAAATAAAATCGACTAGTCCGAACAAATTATAAAAATTAAATGATTTTCAAAGTATTGAATTTATTGGTTGTTGTTGTATTAAGAAAAAGCAATAAAAATATTCCCAAGACCTACCTTTTGTTTTAATTGAAATATACAAAACAAAAATATACAATTTTAAGGCTTGAAATGTAATATTTAAGAAGGCACAAGACATAAGTATATGGTTTGTATAATGATTCTTTGCGTGTGCGTCATAAGTAACAATCGTATGAATCAATCAACTGACATTTTTGAACAGTATCGTGCCTAAAACACATTTTAGGATAACAGTACAATACAAATCCGTCAACCTATAACAGAGTAATGAAAAGGTTCTCCACAAAAACATTCCATGAAAGTGAACATATTTCTATCAAAATAAATGAAATAAATTCAACAAAAATCAAAATAAATGAAAGAAAAATGAAATAAATTTTACAGAAATGTGGAAACGCCAATGAATAAAATTATACGATAAAGCTAAGACCCTGTCTATGCCGTACGTAGTTGATTGAAACATATGTCACTAGACATACGTGCTGGTAATTGTGGCATATTAGTAACAATTGCCAGTGGTGTAGCTTGTGATCCGTGCGTCGTTACTAAATTGATATACAACATAAGTATAACACTAGTAACTAACTAAGAAAAAACTAAAGCCTATTGTACATTCAACTATTTTTTATCAGAAAGGTTACGTCTAGAGAGATAGCAGAAAAATTATTATGTATATGAATTGAGATGATACCATCTTTACCAGTTAGACATTCCATTAAAATTTTGTGGCATTACAAACACTGGCGATTTTAATAGCACGTTAGTTCTTGCATTCTGTCAATAAAACATACTTTATTCTCTAGGGCCTAGTCTACGTATGGGTATACTAAATATTCTTAGTAATTCGGGTGCATCTATACTATCACTGAACAGTTTAAATAAAAATGAGAGGCTCGTAAGCACCCTTCGAGAGTTAAATGACGATGTCAAATGTTTGTAGAAGCAGAGTATGATAATAACCCCTTACTGGATAATAATTATCAATACGGAATGACAAAGAGCCATTTTAAGAGACGACGTCGAATATTTTCAAGTTGGTTCATATAACTTAAATACCGAGGATATCAAATAAGGCTACAATATTCTAATTTCGAGCGAACTAATGAAAAATATAAACATTTTAAGATAGCAGTGTTATTAAAAGATGTTTCATTAGTAGTTTCATTCATATTAGTAGTGGTTCTAATCAAGAAACTAATGGTTGATATGGCCACATGGTTGATATGCCCAGAGAACGATAATGTATCATCAAAATATACGCCAAGCTCCTTGATATTTTCAGAACGTATTAAATCTGTACCACCAAGAGAATAATCATAAATTAGTGGTTAGCTTTTAAGGTATAGAAGAAAACTTTACATTTATCTAATGTTTATTTATAGTTTATTTTTCGTACACCACGATACTACAACAATGTTGATGAGACCTCGAGTGATCATCTGAGCAGATTATATTTAAAAATAATTTTAAGCCATTGACAAAAATATATTATGACATACGCGTTAGAGGCAAATCGTTAATAAATAATATAAGAAATAATTGTCCCAAATTTGAACCTTGGGATACTCCAAAGGACGCTAAGAAAGGACCAACAAAATGTTCACAATCGGAATAAACGGTACTACATTTAATCAAAATAAGTTAACTTATTACTTCTAATAGAAATTAAATTATATGAAAACACACGAATAAAATGTAAACATTTCCAAAATATTAATGGCAATTTATATAACCCGTAGTTTTTCGGAATATTGTCTATAGTATTCCTGCCATTATAGCCAATATTTATCCTATTAGGTCCAATACACCCTATTAATATTCGCACTTAAATATTTTTGGAAATTATCCTCCTACGAGCGAGAATGTATTAATTATTCCCACAAATCATACTTTGCCCAATATGACTTCTTAAAAGTAAAATATGTACTTCCTTATTAGTATGTCTTTTACTATTTTATAAAAACATCTTATCGAATTAGTAATTAGAGACACCAAACGTATAGAATTAGTTAAATAGTTTTCTTATCTCATTTACAGCTCATCAAGAATAGGGAACATTCGGAAGGAAAGGATGTACTTTACGCGCGGCCAGATTGAACTCTATGTACACTCACATTCAATATATATTCATCGATATTCACTCTACAAAGGTCTCAATTCGACTAAGTAAAGACCAGGCTATTTACTGCGCACCTCGCGGGCGGTCCGATATCGCAGTTTTGGGACTTGTTCCTATTCTTGATGAGCTGTACATGGAACGTAACAAATGAAAATGTTTTTCTGTACAAGGATTGATAATAACCCCATGTCACTGCGCGAGTACACAGGCATAGACTACGATAAAATATATAGTACCAGGATTAAGGAATTCAGAGTCAGACTCCCGAATGATCTCGATCATGTTCTGATATCAAAAATTCCGGGACTAAGACACATAATTTAATACTAAATTCATTGAATATTTTAAAACGTTGATGGATGATAAGAAGGATTAGCAGTAAATTGAGGAACAAGGTTGGAAATAATACCTACATTAGATCTTTTGTGATTTCATCATTAATTTTTTCGTTATCTCAAATAATTATACAAAAAATATATAACCTCTTGTTGAGGAAAATTCATTTTGGTCAATTTTAATTGTAGAGAATTGTTTAGTTTTTGTTATATTAATTACGTTTGTTTTTATTTTGTACTATATGTTATTTCCAATAAACTATACAGAGAACTAAATACGGATACATTATTTTTGAAGCAGTGAAAAATCTCTAATTACTTATCTGAATTTTGCTATTTATAAAATGTTTGGATAACTGATAGTTGATCATATTTATTTGATAATATTTAACTTGATATTGTTAAAGATAATAAAAAAATAAAATTGTATGTATATTTGTTTTATTTATTACTTTCAGTTTTTTTTAAATCTGACATCAGGATCGCTTATAAAAAATCCTGATCTCCTGTGGTTACAATAGAGAACTGGGATTGTACTCTATCAGTAAGTACCTGACTAAAAACAGATATTTCGTATTTTTCGTATTTCTGTAAAGCAGGATACTTAATTTTCTTTAATGAATTGTCTATATAATTACCGAATATGTAAACAATATTTTAGATCGATATTCCTGGAATACGACTGACCTAAAAGGAAGACGTTAACCTCAACTATACCAATTTATCAGATCCCTCAATACGTGTATGCATATTTAAGGTAATTTTAATAAAATTGATGATAATAATAACAAATCCGTAATTTGTATATTAATATTATTTTATTTATAATGAGATACACAATTACATTATATATTCAAAAACAATGTCTATTTCTATCTGTTTGCGTTTGTATCTACACAGATATACATAGATGCTAACAGATACACACTAGGCACGAGAATTAGGGAATGTAAAAGAAATCCTAAATTTGTAGGTGATTTTCAAAGGGCTGTAACTTGTTACAGCCATCATTCAACATAAAAATATTTAAATAACTTGCTTTATTTTTATTAAATTATTTTTCTACAGTTATATTGATTACAATTTAACGTACTGGGTAATCACTCATCAATTGCTTCCATTCCATTTGATATACAAATCAGTGTCCGCTGGAGGCTCGTTATATATTATCAAAAGGGGCTCACTTGGAAATGATAACTCTGTATTGAAAATATTATTAAAATTTGCATGCTTCCTCGCTATCATTGAGATTTACTTGTCAGTAGACCTATAATCCCCCGCAGCAATTGAAGAGGGACCACTGATTACCAAATAAGTTAAATTGTAACCAATATAACGGTAGAAAAATTATTTAATAAAAATTAAGACAGTTACTTAAACATATTTATCTTAAATACATAAACATAATCTGATGCTAAATACCTAATATATTTAAATAAAAGTAATAACACTCTTAAAACTATTTTATTAAAGAAAACATTGGTAATAGAAACAAAATATAAACGTATAACTTAAATACGATGAAATATTAAAACGTTATGATGTGCCAATGACAAGTTTGTTAATAAATAAACAGTTTTAAAAACGGACTTTTCCTCACGTAGAACATCTCTATCTCGAAATTGAATGGCCGAGAAAAAATAAACCAACACATAAATGCAGAATAATATGTGTTTTATGCGACAGTTTTACTTTTCTCAAATAATCCACCATCGTGCTTTCTCATGACCCATGGACAGGATGGGGTATGTCCTATCCACCTCAAAATCAATAGATGTCTAGTAGACGTCCCTAATCAGAATCAGTCGAAACCCGATCGATCCGACACGATTTAATTGAGTGATCGTGCTAACAAAAAAAATTCTCAAATAGTCCTCCATTGTGTCTTCTCATGATCCATGAACATGGTAGAGTGTGTTCTATCCACCGCAAAATCAATGTGTCGTATGGGAGACAGAATCAATCAAAACCTGATCGATCCGACACGGTTTAGTTGAGGTATCGTAAGTTTTAAATGCCGACGACAACGACACACACACAGCAAAAAAAAAATTTTAAATCTTTTTTTTTTGTTTTTATACCGAAAAACGAAAGATAAACCCAAAAAAGATTATGTGTTTCAATTTTTCTTTACACGATTACATTACTTTTCCGTAGTGCGGAGAAGTAAAAACATTAAGATTCGCGATTCAGAATATTTCGGCCAGTTGCTGAAATGCATAATAGGCTAAACTTTTATAGCGTTTTAAAACAAAATAGAATCTCAATTGTTGTCAAAGTGAAACGGATGTTATAATGTGTGTTTTGGACGCGTTTGCTAAAATTTTCTAAAAAAAATGGCACGTAGCGTGGCATTAAGTGACGATATGATAAAATCAATTGTCGGAAAATATCTGCTAAGTATTCGCTACCAAAATCTACAGTACAAGGCATTATCGACTTGTATACAAAAACTGGATGCACAGCCCAAAAGAAAAAAACTGGTCGACCATCCCAAATTTTATGCTTAAATCGACATGCTCTGAAAAGGATTGTAATAACAAACCGACGATCCAGTGCAAAAGAAATTATAGTACTATGGAGGCCAAGCCATTAGAAAACATATTTCTGTATCCACAACTAGATGTTCAATAAAGAAAATAGGATACAAATTCTATAAGGTAAAGTTTGATTCTTTGCATTTTACTTTTAAATTTACCGGTTTCTTCTTCAGGCAAAAGAAATTATTAATTAGTCGTTATTAATTAAACGACAGAAAATCAATCGGTTACGGTGGGCCAGAGAACATAGGCACTGGACTTTACAACAGTGGCATCAGGTAATTTGGAGTGACGAATCCAACTTTAATATCCGTTTGGATGATACCAGAAAACGTGTGCTAAGAACCTCACAGGAAAGTTATAATTTGACTGATTGGTTAGAAAAGTGAAGTTCCATGTGTCTCTTATGATTTGGGGGTTTACTCGTATGAGTGGTATGGGCGCAGGAAAATTACATATCGTAAATGGTACTGTGACAGTAGCAAAATATAAATAAATTTTAACAGACAGTAATTGCCGTCAATACCAATATGTCAAGGCACTGACGCACAGTACATTTTCCAGCAGGATGGTACTACGTGTCACAGCAAAAAGTGTCAAAGCTTGGTTTACAGAACATAATGTCTAAAAGGCTATTATGGAATGGCCCTCTAGTAGTCCAGACCTTTCGCCAATAGAAGCATTGTGGCATAAAATGAAAAAAAAAACAGTTGCGCAAGTATCCAGCCCGTCCAGTTAACGATCTACGCACCAAATGCGAGAAATTTGCGATGGGACACTTCCTGAAGAGTGCGCTAAGCTGCCAGATACAATGCCTACCAGAATTAAAACTGTTATTGTTAATAAAAGTGATGTAACATAATTTCGATGCAGCGGCCGAACTATTCTGAACCACGAATCTTAATGTTTTTTTTTATTAACAAACTTGTCATTGGCACATCGTAACGTAGTAAGCACGTCGTAATATCTCATCGTATTTAAGTAAAAAGTTTATACTTTGTTTCTGTTGCCAATATTTTTCTGAGAGTGTTATTACTTTTATTTAAATATATTAGTTGTAAAACTATATCTGGCCGAACCATTATGAGCCTGGACTCGTGCTCCATATTTAGTCCAAAGTTGAAAATTCCATGCAATTGTGTTGATATACTTTATTCTTAAAAATTAATCATCATGTCGCAATTATACAGATTATACTTACAACAATCGCGCGGTCAATAATCAAATATGAAATTTGTCATCCTAAAAAAATACTTTTAGAAAAATTGACGTGACGAATAAATATTATTTTATCTGTCACGGATATATAGTATACGGGAATCGTAATATATAAATAAATGAATTCGTAGTACATATGTATATTTACCCAATTCTCTAATGTTTGTGTTAATGTGCAACAAATTAAAGGGCTGCCATAGCAACTTAATGTTTGGAAATCTCACCCCTCTGTTGTCTCATAAAAAAAGAAGTCGATTTAGGGACATTCCAAATCCCACTGATTTACATATAAAATATTTTTACAAAAATTATTGTTTTATTAATCGCTTTTTATATAACCAAATTTAATTTTTTAAGATAATTTTGATGATAACTTATGACTTACATAATAAATATGAAGCAGATATATTAATCGACAAATATTAGTTTTATTCTTCATATCAATCAACGGATCTACTTGACGATTTGCTAGAAGTTATGTAATAGCCACTAAGGTAATTGCCGATGTTCTCTTTTAATATAACAACTTAAAAAATTCAGAAATTCCACTATTTTTGGTGATACTTGTATGAGATATTTCCCTATTATTTATTATATATCAAGTCCATATAAGAGGAGTAGTAATGCAAAAGTGGACAAGTCTATTTTTGACAAAATTGAGTCAATATATGTTTCACTATGAAACGCTTACGTTAGGTAAATTCAGTGCAAACTTCTCGTCCAAACTTGAAGGAAAAAATGCAAATGGTAAAGTGACTTGGTAATGGTAAAGCAGTAGTAGAAGTTCGTGAATTAAAACAAAACAACTAGCAGCATGGGACTAACAAATGTTTTTAAAAAAAGTGGAGAAATGCAAAATAGATTTACATACATATAATATTATTTTCATTGCCTCAAGAGACCTTTCTTTATAAGTGAATAGCTAAACTGAGGCATTTATCAAATCATTGCAAGACTTTTTTTGCACTACTACTGATGATGCCCTGAAATAGTGGAATATATTTCAATAAAACTAAAAGTTCCACAATTGGGAACTATTAATTGTTTGTAATTAAAAGAAGTGTGTCCATTGTGATTAAAAAAACTCATGTATTGGTACTAAAAGGTGGGGAAAATGGATTAATGTGTTGAATACTTACATTTCTTCTGACTGATTTCAAATAATCCAGTTAAAACATGTTTTTTATTTTTTGATTTAACCAAGTCTAACCATTTAAAAACTATTCGTTATAATCTAGAATATGATATTTTTGATCTTGAATATGATGATTTCATAAAATGGACTTATCCACATTTATGTTAATGATGTCCATATTCACCACCAATATATATAAAGAATATTAATATCTTCAACAGTAAAATTCGCATAAAATAATTATCCTCTAAGTATCTGGAATTTATATTCTAAAACACACTTCTTTATCAATTATTATTCCCTTGAGGAATTTTAATTAATTCTACCCTTATGGCCAGATCATATATAAATAATTTTTTAATCGAGAATCAAAATATTTCAAGTATTTGCTTATTATGAATTAAATTATTATTATTATTATTATTACATTAAGCTCCCATTTTCAGCGAATATAAGAAACTGTTACGTTTGTCTTCATGAAATTTATAAAGAGAACACATCTTTAGAACCTTCTAATCACCATTTATCTAACGTATTATCTTAATTTACCCCGAGAGAATGATTTATATATTACTAATAAAGTATATTTAATACAAATAAATGCTGGTTTTGAATATGGCGAAACAAATAGTTATCTTAAACAAATACTAAATCAAACTGATCAAAATGACTTCCCAAATGTAATATTATATTTTGGGTTTCCAAAGAAAAATCTTTTCATACAAATAAATGGTAAAATTATACAAAAACAATAATAATTTTCTATATATGGGTAAGCCATAGCATTACAATAAACAAATACACATACTACTCATAAAGAAAATTTGCCTAAATAAACAATGTATTGCTGATTAAGTTAACCATCATTTGAGGATAAAATATATTACACTGACTACAATTTGGCATATTTACATTAAACAAATGAAAGTCAAAAACACGTTTTCTTATAAAAAAAAAAACTATTTTCTCTGTATATAATACGGCAATCACCTGCGGGATAAGTACTTTATTAGACGCGTCTCCAGGTGATGGATAAAAGGGTCACTGATGGCTATAAGTGGGTTCACCTGGTCTAAAAAGCGGATGAAACATTCACGAAAGCCATTGCCGTGAACCAATGCCACCTTCAAGCTCTCGTGGACCACCAAAAGATAAATACAAACCCAGCAGAATTACTACAATATACCCCACAAACCTCCCTGAGGGGCAATTTCTCTGGAACACCTGCCGTAGCAAACACAACCGCTATAGGCAGCTCTATACAATCACCCACAAGAAGGTGCGCAAGAGGGAGAGATTGCGTGCGGAGTTTGCCTAAAGTGCTTCAGCGGGCACCTCTCCCTTGCTTAAGATTTTTGCCTCTTGCAAATTTTGAAGTGGGCCTCAATATCGGGTATCGGGTGCTAACATTAAAGCAATGTCCAGCAGAGCAATATCCACCTAATACCCTTCTGCAACCGGGCAATATAACACCGGTAAAAGCCAAAAGGAGGAAAATCTGTAAGAAGTTTATTTAATGTTTAGACCCACTCCTTTTCAGAGTATTCCTAGTGCCGTTATTCTATCACCGATAGAAGGAGTCAAACTTAACTACAAGTTTGCTTCTCTTTCGGTGATACTACAGAGATCCAATAAGGCCTGAGCCTGTGCTGCAACTATTCCATCCATTGATGGGAATGTCGCGGACCTCCTATGATCAGGGGAATTTACAACTAACCATTCTAACATGACACTGGAAGCCGTCAATTAGTCCTTTGAGTTTCCTATAATCGCCAAATATAGTGGTTTGTCCATATAGAGTCAGTAATTTCAATTTCGTGATTGAAAATACGTTGTAACAGTATTTACATTATTACATATGAAGAATGGAGTCTTGCGGAATGAACTTTATTAAATACCTATTGTTTATATTTAATTTGATATTTGCGGTAAGTAATTTACCTTTTAAAGTAAGTGCCGCCAAAGTATTTTTGAAGATGATTTTACATAGTTGATAAAATCATATTAAAATGGTCCAGCTGTAGTTAATACAAAAAAACTATAGATGCAGTTTAAATTTGTTTGTATTTTTTTATTCTTCTCTGTCTGTATTGCAAGGTATAACTGTTAATAATATCAATAATCTGTTAATAACATCAAGCAATGGTTCGCCATTTATTGCAGATAGCTCCTTAAAGACTGGTAGCGATTGTTGATGCATTTATTTGATATTTAATTTAAGGTGTCCTAAAGTGACTTGCAGTGAATAATGAAACGTTAACTTGAAATTTATGTACAGACTAAGAAGATATCCAACTCGGGAGGCTCTCAGTCTATGAATTTTGATATAATCTATTTGTCATTATTATGGTCAATCCAGAAATATTTCCAATTTTTCAAAAAATTTACAGGGGTATTACCCGTTAATGTTACATCAAATTAAAACTGAAGCAACGTACATTACCAATATTTTAATCGGCCAGTTCGTAACCTGGCTTAGTGTTATCCATTCGATTAAATTTATCCTTGAAAAAAGTACTATATTCTGCGCTAATGAAGGTCTTTCAACAAAATATTCAACAAAGGAGCTATGATGGTGTATTATATTTTTGCGCAAAAATATACAATAAATAAAATAGGCCGTATGATATAAAAATATTCCATGTCTGGCATCTTTTCTATATAAAATTAATAGAAGGTATTTGGAGTTTCCACAGGACAGTCTCTGATTTGAAGAGTAAGTAAAATAACAGTCAAGTAGATGTAGAAGAGGAATAGACAGTTCCAAATTGTCGTTTTCTGTTTATATACTAATTATATATACCAATTCGATCTGGCTAACGGCTAATCATGATTGTTGAACTTGCCAACAGTTATGTCTGAATATTGCAAGTGGTATTTGATTCTGATAATGAATTACGACTAAACGTGAGAGAGTGATCTTACGAGGGTAGTACCAGAAGTACCCGACCTGACGTATAGATGGCGGTTGTTTTTTGAAAGGAATGACTACAATAGAAATTACCAACCTTATAAAGCTTATGTTTGAACTTTGACGACGCTACGTTGTTTAGTCTTTGTATGGCAGTCATCTATAGTGAACGCCTCTCAGTGAATTTGTAAACATGGAAAAAATTGATTATCGTTTGTAATACAATACTTTCGTTTGAAAGACCTCACTCCAACCGATATCAAAGCGGAGCTAGATTCTACTCTGGGGGAGTCTGCTCCTTCGTTTATAACAGTAGGGTATTGGGTGGCAGGGTTTAAATGAGGCTATATGAACTGCCAAGATGAATATCGCAGTGGTCGATCAAATGAGATGACCACGCCAGAGATGGTGTAGAAAATCCTCAGAATGGTATTGGATGACCGTAAACTGAAAGTGCGCGAGCTATCAGACATGGTAGGGATTTAAAAAAAGTGCTGTACATCGCATATGGACTGAAAATTTTAACATGAAAGAACTGTGCACAAGATGGGTGCTGCGATTACTCATAATGGAACAAGAACAGCGGGGAGAGTCGGCGAGTAGATCAATGGCGAGTATTATGCGAACTTATTCCAGCGTGTGAAAGATGAAATCAAGAAAAAGCGGCTGCATTTGGCGAAAAAGAAAAGTTTTGATTTATCAAGACAATACACTAGTTCACATATCCGTTATCGCGATGGCCAAAATCAATGAGTTAAAGTTCTAATTCTTCCCCACGCACCCTATTCGCTAGATTTAGTTTCCTCGGATTATTTTCTGTATCTAAACTTCAAAAATGATTCGGTGGTAAAAGATTTGCCAACAATGAAGAGGTAGAATTTGCTGTTGATGGTTATTTTGAGGATCTCGACGATTCTCACTATAAACAGGGCATTGAAGCTATTGAACATTGCTGAGCAAAGTGTATCGAGCTAAAAAGAGACTATGTAGAGAAACAGAGATATTTTTTCCCGAATCTATTGGTTCTTTGTTAGGTCAGGTACTTCTGGAAGTACCCTCGTACATCTCTGAATTCAATAGATGTTTTATTGCAAAAAGAATTAACAGAAATGTATGAGGCGTTCTTTGCACTTCTCATGCCCTTTATTCTATTATCCATAACATAAGCGTTAATAGTACTAAATTGTTTTATTTCACTATTTTTCACATAACCTGTTCAGAATAGCCACAAAATCCATAGTTCCAGGTATTTCTGAATACGAACGTGTAATAAATCGATCAAATATATATATTTACTACAAATTAAATTTGATTAGAACTATTATTATTTAAATAAGATATCTATGATAATTTCTATTTCATCTCTGTAGACTTTCATATATATTTTCCATTTATTTATCCTAACTTCAATATGTTTTAATTATTTGATGACTTCGACATGTAGACTAAGGTTTGATCTTGATATGAGAGATTCCAAATTAAAATTTGGGAAAAGTGGAAACGAATCACTTTAAAAGTTACATTAATAATAAAATCAATGAACATATTTATAAAATAGTTGCTTTGTGAGACCTCAGAATTTAAAAACAACTCTTGCTTAATCATCCCATTTTACAGATTTCTGGATTGGGAATCATAATTGCTGGAGCTGTGGTTTTGTCGGAAGTGTCAGATTATAATCATTTCATTGACAATGACTTGTTTGTGCTCCCTATAGTTCTTATAGTGGCTGGGACAATTATTTTTGCGATAGCTTTCTTAGGTTGCTTCGGAGCTATAAAGGAGTCTTACAAGATGTTACTAACTGTAAGTATATAAATTTTGTATAGGTTATGTTATCATCCAGGTTATTGTTCTTACAGAAAAAAAGACAAACAATTTAAATTTAAATCAGTTTATTTAGAATTTGTTTTTCTTGTTTATAGTAACTTCTATTATAACTGACTATTTATTAATAACACTGGGGAACAAAAATTTATTTTTTTTTATGTTTCCACAAATTTAAGATCGGTTTCTGAGTACTCGAGGACCCTAACTTCACATTATGTCTTCATTTTAGCTAAATTGACTACATTTGTTAAAATAATGTAGACTTCTGAAATTTACCAGATGATTGGCGGATTTTCGTGGATAATTGTAAAAAGAGCTTGAAATGTGTATTGCTACACAATGGAAATAAATTTGCATCGATTCCAATCGGTCATTCAATAAAACACAGACCAATATGAAAATATTAAGTTGGTTGGTATTTAAAAATAGTCACCAAACTTCTTGTACAGCAAAGGGGATATATCAAATATCTTTGTGACTCTGTTTATGGGATAGTCGTGCAAAGAAAAGCATTAGCAGCAAATTGTTTGTCATTTGAAAGACGCTATGACAATTGGAAAAGCCAATATTGTTCAGGAGCCATTAGTAAAGAGAGAAAAAATAATACTGCCATCTCTTCACATCAAATTGGGTTTAATTAAACAGTTTATAAAACACTGGATAGAAATTGGATAACTGGATAAAAGCACTGGATGGAAATTAAAAGCAGGAATTTTTAATGGTCCACAAATTCGAAAACTGGTAAAGATCCAAATTTTATTCTAACAGATATATTACCATGATAGAATTCGATGCATGGTTTAGTTATGTATATGTAGTTCAAAATTTCTTGAACAATCAGAAGTCAAATACCTACCAAGAACTAGTACATAAGATGCTATGAAAAATTGGGAGCCAATATGAGCGTTACATTTTTTGCATGGTCACTTAGACACACTTCCTTCTAAATTATACTGATGACCAAGGTGGACAGTCTCATCAGGATATTCAAATAATAGACGAAATGTATCAAGGAAAGTAGGATTGTAATATGATGTCCGACTACTATTTTAGTCTGCAGAGGGACTATTCATAGCAAAAATGTAAAAGAAAATCGTACAAAAAACTATTTTTAATTTTTAATATTTCCTGCATCAATTATTCTTTATTTTCTTGTTAGATTTCATATATAAAAAAAATCAAAACAGGAGAAATTGTTTATTTTATTTTGTTTTCCTTACTTTGCATTAATATTTATCATATGTTTATTTCAGAAACTAGAACCAATCAAGAAAAAGTAATGCCATCTTCAACATCAGGGGCTGAAGCATAGCTCAAAATCGACTCTTAAATTCTTGGCAACATATTGACTATTCCTCAGTGTAATAATAGTTTCTATGCCATTATACCTTATATTTGTGAAGGTTATGAATAGAGAAAGGAAGATGTGAATAAGGAAAATCCTCTTGAGTATTCGTTAATAAATAAGATTTTAGTTTTTAAAGTTTAATCTACATTTTTAACTTTAAGGAATAGTAATTAGCGATTATAATTAATAATTTAGGCTTTATAACATTGCATATAAATAACTCCAAGTAACTAAGTACCATCTAATGTAGCCATAGCTGTCCCTATTCCTACATCTACATTCCTACATCATTTTTACCATAAGACTACAAGAACACACCACCACTAGAGACCGCCCACCATACAAGAGCAATAGATTATTTAATCTCTAATAGCTTTATAGAAAATTCTAAAATATTTATTCTAATTACATTCTTTTAAATTACAAAACAGAGAAATTATTTAATTTCTAATTACATTACATTATGCTGCGAGTATATGGGTTTGGGCCTCATCAGCCACTGATCGCATGGGTAGTCCCTTGGCTATCCCCTCTTATCCGGGTCATTATCCAAAAACGCTATTTGGGATATAATAATATCCCATAAAAGGAGTAATTTAGGCACGTTCCCCACCTTAAGTCTCGCCTCCTCTAGGATAACAGGAGTCCCTAATATAAGGTACCTCTTCTCCTCCAGTTCAGGGCAGGTGTAAAGAAGATGAATAGAGGTTTCCTCGTCTTCTTTACAGTATCTGCAGGCCGGGCTATCAGTCAGCCTCAGCTTGTGCCTATATGCATTCAGACTACTATGGTGGCCCGTTACGTTTAGGCCTGTTCAATTTAATGAATTCTTGGACCCATTTCTCAATCTCTGAGTATTCGATAAAGAGTTTGGTTATTCGACAACCCGTTACTCCTCTCCATCTTTTATTATGCTTGTCTCTTGCCCAGCGATTGATGCGGTCTCTGATCCGATTCCGACTTATTCCCACTGCAGGTTCTGGTCCATAAAGGTGTTCTCTGGTCCCTAGTCTGTCAAAGTCATCTGCAGTTAGATTTCCCTTAATGTCATTATGCCCAGGTATCCGTAAGAGTTCCACCGGTCCCTTCCCTGCCAAGTGGTTCAATGCTTCATAGCAATTATAGACCAGCTTCGACTTTGTCGTTGCTGAATTCAGAGCTGCCAACGCCGCCCTGCTATCCGAGCAGATACTACCTTCTCCTGGGTTCGATTTTGGTCGACCCCCAGAACACCGTATGTAATTGCAACTAGCTCGGCCTGGAGTGCGGTAGTGTATTTGCCCAGAGGGAAGGTTTTACATATCCCATCGCGTCGCCTATACACCCCCGCACCCGCTCTGTTCCCACTCTTGGCTCCATCCGTGTACCAGATGTCTCCATCGAGCGGTAATCCAGCTCGACCCTCCATCCAGTCGGCCTTGCTAGTGAGGGTGATCTTATATTTCTTGTCAAACAGGAAGTAGACACCCGTACTGTCAGAGGGCATCCACACGAGTCCCTCCTCAGCTAGCTCTCTTGAGAGTTTATCCAGGTTCCTTATCTTCCTATTCATGTTTCCCACCCTGTGCATTGCCTTTACGGCTTCCGCTTTCAGAGTGACATCAAGAGGTGGTATCTCTAATTTCTAATAGTATCATATGAAATTTCAAAACGGTTCTATTGTAATGGTTTTTATAACTTATGATTTAGACATGATATGGTAATTAACTATAGGGTACTATAACCTGTAGCTGTTTAACGACAACAGTGTTAACGGCAGATTAATATCAATTATGAGTATTTTTATGACCATCCCTAAATTATAGCTAATGATTTTCATTTGCTTCACAGTTCTCAATTTTACTAATAATTATCTTCATCGTCGAGCTGGCTGTAGGCATAGCAGCTGCTGTTTATAAATCAGACTTTGAGCGTGCGTTAAATACAACCCTGAACAATTCTCTTGAAAACTACTCGAACGACAACGAAAAACTCGCCTGGGACAATATGCAAAAAGAAGTAAGTAAATAGTATTTTATTTATTACCATTTTATTAACAATATACTTTTTGTAAGCTCTCATTGTATAATTATTATAAATAATACAATTTAAAGGTATGAATCTAATGATTGGGAAAGGGGCTTAAATTATCTTTTATAAAATCGACATAGGAACATTGATATTAATTTTTTCATATATACTTTTCCTTATATTGTCATACCATAAAGACTCAGTTTAGTGAAACAAACTCAACGATATACGAGTATCATATTTTAATCATCCATTTATTTTTAGGGTGAAATATTTTTTCGTATTTTAACGAAAAGATTTTTATTTTCACGAAAGTCTCGGAAATTATACAGAATTAAGAAAACATATTTTACGAAATGTTTTACCAAACTTTAAGAGACGCTATTTGACTATAATAATTATTAGGGATTCTATAATAATTTTGAACCAATTCTCTTAATACTTAACCTCTGGATTATATAAATAAAAATAATATAATAATGCATTTGGCAAGAGCAATAAAGCAGTGCTGATTTTTTTCCAAAATAAATCATTCGGTTAGTGACGCGATGTTCACTTATGGGAGTCATAAACTACCTCATATAGTCAAAGGTTAATTAATGCAAAAGTTAATTGTAGCTTGCAAAGGTAAACGACCTGGTACAAGAGGGCAATCAACATACTCTTTAATTACTCGGTAGAATAAGTTATTTGCACAGCATCCGTCTTACATTCTGAATCAACATAAGACTGCTTGGACACATACACTTTAAGGAACAATACGTCTTCTATATACGAACGAAACAAACGACGAACACATAAAACAACTGTCACTAAAAAATTCACACAACGCGAATGGAATCTTCTTTAGCGACGACGCTTAGCTTATTGTCTCGCGAATAGTAGCTCTATATGCTCCTAGCGGCAGAACGCGGTACTACAAAAACTCGGTCCACCACAACATTAGCTCGGTTTATTTTGGGTACCCCCTCGTATATTCATACTGTTTTTCATTTTCATGTAATTATAGTTCTACCAATAGCAAGGTACAACGCAATCGTCTTTACCAAATTTTCATTTTACTTTTTTTATTTTCGTAGTTTATGTGTTGTGGAGTGAATGGTCCAAATGACTGGCAGAGCAAAGGATTGTCCCTACCCCATTCTTGTTGTCACAGTGATGCGCATGTAGAGAAAGAAATAGCGATGTACTGTGTTAATAATGCTGTTGGAAAATATCTGTATAATTTGGGATGTTATGAAAAACTACATATGAAAATAAACTCAAGTTCCAAAGTTCTCATTGGAGTAGGTATTGGAATCGCATTTGTTGAGGTAATTATGTAATAAACACATTTGGAATAAGTTATTAGAATTGAACAAATATAAGAGAATTTTTATTCAAGAAAAATAATTTTTAGCATTTCGATGATACACACTATTAATAATATGAAGAATTATTGATTGTTGATCAGAAATTTTGTATACTATTATATTTCCTTTTAAAAAGAGTAACTATTTTCTTTTATTGTTTCACTTTTAGTAGGGACACTGTTGATAAGTTACTGTGACATAAGTTATTATAGTTGAAGGAACATTTAATAACATTAAATTATGTTTGCACAAATTAAATGTATGTACGCAAGAACTATTTTTATATGAAATATTATGGAATCCTTGAAACAATAATTTTAATAAAGAACTCTAGAAATATCTTACTCTTCGATTTATAGACTAACAATATGTAAAAATTTATAGATATACCCATATAGGGTGATATTTAAATCCATGTCACTACTTCACTGGCTTATTCCTCGCATCGTTTTACAGGTTAATTGTCCAAAGAACAATATCTGAACAACTATTTCACATACATTGATTGACTCAGTGAGTAGCTAAGCTAATCAATTTGAGCGGGTAATTAGTCTACTTACGAGCAATTATTCGTTGTAATTGCGCAACGAGTCAATACAACATCCAGTGGTGGAGGTTAAGAGAGGTACTACCTCTGTGAGTATTCAGAATGTCTATGCCACCGACTTTTGGACTTTTGGAGAAAGGAACTAAATTCGTAATTCGATATTTTCTTCAAAAATGTTCAAACCTGTGTTGTCATTTCACAAAAACTATTGCATCAAATGCATGAAATCAAATACCAAATTGCATATATCAATAAATAATGTAATATGAGCTAAAATATGCATGATATTATTTTTAATATTTTTAACACAGACAACTTCGAATTACTGAATTTATTGGCATCATGGTACTATTCTTTTCTTTCTTTAATATTATTCCTTTCAAAAAGGTTTATATTACTTTTATGTCTAATTCGCGTTTTTCTTTCTATCAATTTTGTTGCTCATATAATGATTCCAATGTCGAATTAATAATGACAAATATTTATTTATTTAACTATCATTAATCTACGTATCTTATGTTAAAGATAACATTTGTTTGATAAAAACAAAATTATTTAGACATCACTGCTGGATATGTCGTCAAATATTGACTAATGGGTATATCAAATATTGAATGTCTTATTTCAAATTTCTTTTATATAAATTCATATTTTCCACCTAATAAATAAAATACTATCTCATATGTTTGCTTTACGATTTGTTAAATATATGTAAAGTTATTCTATGTTTAAGAGAATTTTATTTTTATTTCGGCATTTCTAAAATTATAACATTATTTGTCATTCATTAACAATTTTTCTCTCGGCAGCATATTAAATATAAACTAGGCACAAAAATTAAGGGATGTAAAAAAATCATAAATTTTTAGGTGATCCTCAATGGGCTGTAACTTATAGAGAAAAATGTAACGTAGAGAAAAATAGTCGCAGAAGAATTTAAAAAAAAACTGAAGCTCCAAGTTTCTAGTTTTCAGGTCTTAAAAAAATTTCCAAATTTTTGCTTGCCTCTCAAAAGGTCCACGGACTTCAATAATTTTTTTTTCAGTGAGTTGATCATAAATATTTTGTAGATAATTTTAAATTGTTTTATTATCTTTAATTTGAGTCGTCTAAGAGCCTTGTACGATAATTTTTCGCTGAGTTATAGTCGTTCAAAGCAAAATGTCAGTTTTGACTTTTATTTTGAAAAATAAAATTTTTATTACAATAATTAACATTTTTTGATATACAAAATATGGATTATTGCTACAAAAACATTTTCGACTTCAAAAAATTAATATAAAATTAAAGATTCCACCTTAAGTTGATTTTTAGCAAAAACGACAAATTCAAGAGCTTTAAAATTTCTTTAAAATACTTTAGGGTTAGAAAGAGCTAGTCAACATTCTTTAGTCTATCCATTATTTGCAAGGTTATACCAAGTTAAGCGAATATCCCTAAATACGCAATTTTTTACCTCTTCTTCAATCAACATTCTCGCAGCGAAAATCAAAAACTAATAACTACGATTTGTGAAAAATGCTTTGCTTTGTTTTTAAAACCCTACTTGAATTTTCTGTACGGTCATTATTTCCCAAGTAATTAATTACCAAAGTCAAGACTGACTCTTTTACTTTAAACGGCCATAACACAGCAAAAATTATCTCACAAGGCATTTAGGCCACTCACATTAAAGAGGATAAAATTATCTAAAAACGTTTTATGAATAAATGACTGAAAAGAAATTATTGAAGTCCATGGACCTTATGAAATGCAAGGAAAAATTTGGAAAACTTTTTTCTTCTGGTTTTCTTATGACTACCCAATAACTGCTGTAGATAAAACACTTAGAACTCTGAAAACTATAAACTTGGAGTTTCAATTTTCTATCTTACCCTGCGACTATTTTTTTCCAAGTTACAGCCCTTTGAATATCATCTGATAATTTAGGATTTTTTACATCCCTTAATTTTTGTGCATAGTTTAATATATTTCCCCATTTATCAATAGGCCCCATACATGGGGAATGAAAAAATTAAAAAAAAATATTTCAGAACAATTAAGAAATAAACTGTTAAAGATTGTTATTAAGAAACACCCTCTGCTTTATATTACAGCATCCTGAAGATTATAGGAAAATGTAATTATTTTGAAATGCATAATTTCGCACATATCTGTCACCAATTACCAATATAGGTAATACTTTAGACTAATTTAATAACTAAAATTGGCTACTTGTATATCTAGATAACATTATTGCTTATATTGCTTACTCAGCATGACTACGCGAATTCTATGTGAATAAAACTATAAAAAAAGCAATAAAGAAATTTTGTTTTCAGAAAGAAAACGTTCTGATGTTATAACCTATAATATTATATTATAACAAGTATATAGCATGATTCCTAGTATTCGTTTTTGTTTGGATATATTTATTTACATAATAGATTATGAAATGTTAAATGTGCACTGATGAATTTGGACACCAAATTCAAATCCAAAGAAAATATGTATGCAATAAGATCATTAAATAAACTTATTTCCGTCTTTTCCTTGTATATGCACAGTTAATTTAACTATAACCATTTTTGTCAACTGTGTTGTCTAAATATGCAATATTTAATAAATATTTTTGTTTCAGGTTACAGGGATTTTCTTGGGTTGTTTGCTAGCATACGTTATAAAAAAAGAAAAGACTACAAAATAAAAAAGAAATGAATATGTATAATAAAACAAAATGTTTTTAAATTTGTAACACGATCAATAGATAATGTTTGGAATAATAAATTCTGAAATCCATTTTTTTCTTAAATATTGTGCAATATTTAACTTGGTAATATGTTATGGCGGAGTTAACTAACACTTTTTCTGCAGTTGTTCACCTCATTATTTTTCATTTTATAACTAAACTTTTTTTACAACTTAAAAAATCTTTTACACATTTACTTTTTAAAAAATCTTCGAAGCAGGAACACTTAAATGTAGAAGAACAATTCTTTATCAAAGAACTCTGTTTAAAATTTTATGATATTTTCCATTTCTAGTTAGACAACTTAACACTCACAAATGAACTCAAATACACTATTGAGGCAGTAGACTCAAAAATTATTTTCACACAATCATATCGCTACCCTCGCATTACATGGAATATTATCTGCTATTAAATTTAAATGCCCTGAAATATTATTTATGCTACTATTGATGTCATACTATTATGTATTGTAAGTGTTGTCAATCGATTCCATTGTGAAAGAAACATATTTTCTATAATATTTCATAGACTTCTTACTATCTAATAAACATTTAACAAAAATTCTGCCTTTAAAATAAGAAATTATTACTACTACTGTTGTTAATAAAGATTCAAGATTATTGTTTTAGAGACTGCAATGTGTATCCAACCTTATAGACCCCCGGGAGTTTATTGCTATCGCCTTCGTTTTTATTATCTATTTCGGGTGATCGACAATATACTTTTTCTTGTATTTTTCATATTTATCCGTATATTTTTAAACAGACTCATCGTTGAGTCTTTGAATGACATTTTAACGTAATACAGGAAACTGCCAAAATTATTCATATGGAGGTCACAACCCACATGGCTATGTTAATGGCCACTAAATATAAGCTATATATTTTTTCTCATTTTGATACCCTACAAATATTAACTTAATTGACAAAACGTACATCAATTACTACCGCTATAGTAGTTTTTCTATGCAATTCTTTATTACTTATTCTGTTACACTGCCTATTACAAGAAAAAATCTTACCTTGTACGAAAAACGCTGTCCAGCTCGTTCGGAACCTACCTGCAAAAAAACATATATTTTTACTTAATTGACAAATATACATCTATATGTAATTATTTTAGACAATATAATACCACCAATACAATTTATTGTTCCGATTGTTGGCATTTTTTTATTCATATAAGTATTACTACTATCTCTAACTGAATCAAAGTATTTTTTTACTTACATACAAAATCAGTCATGACTTTTTATTAACAAAGAGTCATTATATTTATTCTCAGTGAAATTGTATATCGACATGTATATTATCAACAATTTTAAAAAGAGTATTCCCGTTCAGCTGCTAATCTTTTCTTCAAAAACTATTTTATATTTTAATTAAAACTAATCTACTTAAATACCTAACTTACCTATTTAACTCCTTCCCTAATGCCAGTCGTCTAGATCAGTTTCCATCACACACAAATCACAAAATATGTCCACAAAATTGTTTATGCACAGTCACTACACTACGATATATTTTCGGTTTAATTAAAACACTACCTGAATCGAATTGAACAAAGAGAAATCACTACCGCATTTCACACGCATCTTCACCAAGTCTCATCTTTTAATGACTATTTAATAAGACGCCAGGTAAATATTAACCTTTAGTGTTTTTGCACATATAAAGTAACATGAGGTGATATATTTTTCATACCTTATGAAAAAGGGATGGCAGGAAGTCTTAATAAACTGTTATCAGTTGCCTTGGGGCATACAATGTAAAAACTTTGTGAATACACACATAGTGTTCGGGTTTTGGGTTCGGGAAATAATTTAAGATAAGTTATTATCATTGCAGAAAAATTGTCTATAATAATTACTCTTTCCGCCGGTCGTACCACCATTAATGTTTTATTTATGACAATCGCTTGGCAAAATATTTGATAAGAATCCTTTGCGATAATAAAAAACTTATTAGATCCTTGGATGGTTTTGATATTTATATTTACTTTTCATGAATATAATAATTATCTATGAAGAACCAACGAGGATCAAATATCTTAGTGAAACGTTTACGTGTTTTATATAACAGGTCGGAAAGATCCAGTGACCCTCATTTCTATTATTTTCTAGCATTCCCTCAAATATGCATTAATATCATTACAAAACTGAAGCTGCATGATCAGATTAAGCAATATTTATAATAAACAAAATTACAATTATAAGTATAATTGTAATTTTGAGATTAAAACATTATGTATAAAAAAGTGTAACCGTATTTAAGCTTATGGAGATAGAAATATAATATAGGGAAAACGTGGTAGAAAGCAATATAACGTTTCATCAGTTATATTGTCATTATGAATTGACAAATGGTATTTTCCCATACTTATGGGTCTACTTTAAGAAAGAAACAAAAAATCATGCGTTCACAAATCCATGAAACTCTATATTAATATTACACGACTATTGCCAGGCGTTTCGTATTCCTTTCAATTAACATCATGGATGACTTCTTAAACTGTTTTCCATATACGAGTATATGAGATTTTAGAGAAAACAATACAGATAAAAGCGTTTTTCAAAAAGAAATATATTGAACTCGACGCAGAAATAAATATTCGATAAATGATCAGTTTTATATTACACCAGAATCGTATTATACAATATGCATTGTGTGCATATTACACAATATTTATATATAATAAATATTATCTTTGTTTATTGTATCGTTTCCACTGTTTCTATATTCTTATTCCATTTTCTTCGATAGATTGTGGACACATAATATACCAATATTAATTTTAATCTAATACGATAAACGTTTTACAATATCATACCGCATCAAAATATCTACCTCATCCTGGTATAAAACACCCATTATAAAAAATAGGCATTTGATCATTTAAATGTAAACGAATTAGAGTTCAAGATTAGAAAGATCACCCTGTACAACGCTTCAAGCCCTGTATAAGTTAAAAAAAAAACCACCCTATATATTAACATATTTTAACTATCTTCATTACAAAACTAAAGTTATATAAACAATACGATTTGTATCTACTTGGCATTATTATTCAATAGGCAATCTTGAAAAAGAAAATATTGCACAAAATATATATGTAAATTAACTTAACCACAAAAGGTCTATTATAAGGCCACCCATGACAAATATTATGGATTTTAAATTAAAATGTACTATTATTATAATAATTTAATTAACCAATTAGTATATAACGATAATTTGGCCAACATTTTTTATACTATCGGTATAATTTTAAGGTAAAATATGTCACCTTGAATAAGTCATAAGAAAGGACTGTCAAGTACTTATATTTTTGTTAGTGGTGCATTTCAACCTGTAGAATACTATTGTGACATTTTTTTTTCGATAAATAAAAAAGTATTAAAACGAATTTTGTTAAATTTTACCTTAAAATCCCGTAACATATTAGTCACTACTGACTAAGTTGTACCTAACGTTCTCTCAAACAAATGTGCTGTTGTCAATTCAGTAGAAATTTCTCGATGAGCAAACATATATACAGAACGTTGTTGTTTTTAGAATACTAACAGCGATTTTTTTTATTTTCAATTTAAGTGTTAAATTAAAATCGACAGGTTTCACGCCACCACTCAAGTTTTGCGAAAGGTTTAGCAAATTATCTTTCTTAAAAGTCGACTTTTTATAGGTAGATTGTCCACCTATACCTTTGTTATCACAGTGTGATTACTCCAACATTTAAAAAAACACGTATTCGAAAAATAAAACGTTTGTTTTCAACAACTTTAACATATTTCTTTCAAACTTTTTCTGCATGTAGTAACATATGTAATGTAAACCATCATGTAACCAGGCTTATTACATGAATGATTTGACAAAATCTGTCCTTAATCACTTCAAGAAATCCAGCGATTTCTTTATTTACTGATCCAGTAACAAGACAAAACGATAATATTTTATTATCGTTTTTCTTGACCACTAAGTTAATAAAAATAATAGTTATTCATCTTTACAAGTAAATATGCTTGTCTTAACCACTAAGAAACGAACATTACATAAACAAGCATTTAACCTCAATTACAACGCAAAAAAAATTATATACTCATCCTCCTAGAGGTATATGTCCTGACACGGTAAAATTGAAACAAGCAATCTGAATAAAAATCCTGATAAATTAGGATATGCAACAGTGGCGGCTCGTTAAATAAGCAGGTACTGCTGCTGGCACTGCCTCGCCAATAATAAATGGACAAACAATAAATTATATTTTTAGTTTGTAATGTATATACCAACATTTTATATACATGATAATGTATATAAAAGTAAGCATCTCTAGTCCGGGTTGAACCGTGTCTGTACTATTAAATTTCGGCTCCCATTTTGGAGCCATTTTCAAGAATGAATTAATGATTGAAGTACCTAATATTAAGAAGTATATTAGTTCTTTCCGAGGCCTCAATCTGCCTACCCCTCGGTGATAAACTATTTTTTCGGTGATAATGCAGCGTCCGCAACAAAAAAAAAAGCTGGCAAGATCAGATTTGAATAGGATAGAGATTACAGATTAGGGAAAGGGAATTTCTTTTGCAATATATTCATCCCTAGATTTGATTTTGTAAATAATGCATCGTTATTTCTGCAGTTCTTTAAATACTAATGGTTTCCTCCCTCAGCACCTACATCTTAATGTAAATGAAGTGTACGCATCACAAACTGTCATTAAAATTATACGAATCTTTTTATAATCAGAAAACTCAGATCCAATATTAAATGCAGTTATATCTCTACACGTTAGCCATCTACGAATTTGGAATATTCTGCCGGTACAATATTCATCAACTATGATTTTCCATTCATCCTTATATGGTGTCTTTAATATCTAATGTTGCAATGTTTTGCATAATACTAATAGGTGGTCCAACCAAAACGCACGATGTTAATTGTAAATAAAACAAAAAGTTTTCAGAGAATTATCTTAATATTTTTTATATGATATGAATATTATACGATCTATGACAATTATGTGTGAAACAAAATATCGGCCAAATGCTCGCCACGGCTTCGGTGGCATACCTCTATCCGATGGTCCATATTTTCAATGACTCTGAGACATAATTGAGGTTCAATGTCGTTAATGTGCCGAATTATCTCATCCTTTAGCTCTTAATTTGTTCTTGGCTTATTAACGTACACTTTTTCTTTTAAATATCCCCAAAGAAAGAAGTCCAACGATGTCAAATCACATGATCGTGGCGGCCAATTAACATCGCCACGACGTGAGATAACACGGCCATTGAATTTCTCGCGCAAAAGTGCCATTGTTTCGTTTGCTGTGTGGCAAGTGGCACCATCCTGTTGGAACCACATATCGTCCAGGTCCATATCCTCAATTTCTGGCCACAAGAAGTCCGTTATCATCTCATGATAGCGAACACCATTCACGGTAACTGCTTGGCCGACCTCATTTTCGAAGAAGTACGGCCCGATGACGCCGTCAGCCCATAAACCGCACCAAACAGTCACTCTTTGTGGATGCATCGGCTTTTCAACAATTACTCGTGGATTTTCATTTGCCCAAATATGGCAATTCTGCTTGTTAACGAATCCACTGAGGTGAAAGTGTGCCTCGTCGCTGAAGATGATTTTCTTTGTAAAGTCACCATTCACTTCTGTCTGTTCAATCAACCATTCGGCGTATTGACGACGCTTGAAATGGTCAGTAGGCTTCAGCTCTTGAGTCAATTGAACCTTGTAAGCATGTAAATTCAAATCTTTATTCAAAATTCACATCAGTGATGTTCGTGAGATGTTCAATTGTTGGGCACGACGACGAGTCGAGGTTGGGCTAGTGTAGCTCTTCTGCTACACTATCAGGAACAACAGCAATGTTTTCCGCAGAACGAAATGGGCGAGCATGCACAGGTGTTTTCACATTTCCTACAGACCCGGTTTGCTGAAATTTGCGCACAATTCTCCCGATTGTGGACACATTTGGTCGATTATGCTGACCAAAAAAGTCACGAAGTGCACGAAATGCATTTTGATTTGACCGCCCATTTTCGTAAAAGGCTTCAACAATCTTAACGCGCTGCTCAATTGTCAAATTGAGTTGGGCAAAAAACTTGACGTTAAGGTGTGACTCACAATTAACATCGTGCATTATGGTTGGACCACCGTTTACTATGGTCTCCTTTAGAACAATGAACGCTGTAGTAAGCCGCACATAGTGATTGACTGAATCCCAGTTCCTGTAGGGAACATCCCAAAGAGAGGTAACTGTAGCGTTACAATTAGTCTATGTGCTGGAGATAATGGATTTCTAGTTTGATCTTTCTGTAATTTTTCTTTTATCAAATCCAATAAAATATTTTCGGGGTTATCCGGGTGTACTTTATAATACACCCGGATAGTAAAACCCGGTAGTAAAACGTTTCAGACCTTGCTTTTAAATAACCCCCGAATAATTAAATAAACTCTTTCTCGGTCTAACCGCGTATCGCCGATTTAATTCACAAAAATATTCGGTTGCATAAATGGTTTCTCCTTGCCCTTGGTGTAAAAGTTTAATGAAAGTCAAAATGAAAAAGTCGAGTGTATACATCCGCCCGCTGTTGATCATTTTGTCGAACAAATTTAATGACTTATATCGCCGTATTTCCTGACTGCTAAAAGTTCAACTTTAGTGCAAACAATGGATCTGCAATACTACAAGGTAACATGAAATTGTCTCGTGGTAAACTTGAAATTATCTCGTTACGTTACCACTAAGAGATATTTTACAGACACATTAAATGTACATCAACTGTAGTGGGTCTCTATTTTTTCTTCTTAATTAAAACAAGCACGTTTATGTCATGTGCAGCTTTGTGTCAAGACGAAGAGGAAAAATGTCTCATAGAAACCTTTATGTTAACTCACAAATTATTACCGATCCAATAATAAAATAGTAATGCTTTACATATTATCGAAAATATTTCTATTCAAAAATACTTCGGTTAAATTTTTAGTAAATACATAATAATTATGTTATATTTGCAAGAACATTTATTTTCTCGCTATTTGTCATTTATTTTTATTCATTTTTCGGTATTACATTTATATTATATTCGACGGACTACAAATTATAATAAGAAATAAAAAAAACTAAGTGAAGTAAATTCTTCTAATAATTGTAATGGTATTCTTAGATATATAAGGTGTTTTAGTTGGAACTGTGGGATTTGAATTGAACACCACTTGTGTTCTACAAAAGATGGGGCCACAATATTCAACAGCTGTCATATATAAACCATACGGCGTTAATATTCCTCAACAGCTACACTTTCAAAGACTTATAGTCCGATTACTCCACCGCTCCAAAATGCGCATCAGACCTTGCATCTCTGTGAATGCGCTTTTTTTTTGTGAAAAGCATGTAGATTTCAGAACAAAATTTTTTTGCAAAAATCATCATCACTTTGTTTGTTAACACCCAATTAACAAATAGATGACGTTGTAAAGGGTCTGTTAACTGTTGTGTCAACTGAATTTTATATTCTAACAGATGCAGATCTTTCTTTAAAGTCTGATGCGTGGTGGCTCCTGACAGATTCAATTGTTGTGTACGACGTCGAATTGATATATTTGGATACTCTCGTACACTTTCTCTCAGTGCAGCAATATTTTCATCTGACCAACCACGACTAGGACGTATTGATGTCGCCTTATCAATAACAGAACCCGTCTCTTTCTTGATTAAGTTACGAACTATTAACTCTATAAGCACTTCATTTTGTCCTGATTTTGTGCAAATTTTTCTCAATGCGAATTTAAAAGATCGCTCACGTTCATAAAGCAGACAAACTGTTCGTTGTAGAACTGTTAATCACGGCATGTTCACGTCGTATGGTGTGTAGATGATAATCGTTAAATATTCACACACTATCTTTAACATAACACAAATGGCACGCAATTCAATTCTATAGTTCCAACTGAGCCACCCTATATTATAATATAATTTGCCTTATATTTTTTGTTCCAGCTACCCTGAAACTCTTCCATGAATACACGCCACTGGCTTATATTCTTTCAAATATGACATCACCGTCATTAAATAATTGCAAATAAAAACAACAATAAAAATATTTATTTTTCAATTACTCATTATATGTCAATAATCCCTAGGATACGAGACATAAACAACTGCATAAAAACCCGAGCATTACAGCGGGCGTTATATCCATAATGCCCCCTATAATGCCCCGGATTATAAATTAAATTACCTGCTTATTTACTTATGTATTTATTCAACTTAGCGATATAACTTATAACTGAAACATAAAAAAAGGAAATTCGTATTCCAATTACTTTGCAAAATCTTTTCCAAAGTTAAACTGGCAGTTGTGGAATGTTCCCGGAAAATACGCAACTGGATTTCTGACGTTTCTTACAGCATCGCACACACGAATCTTCAGAAGGCGACTGAACATGAAAATCCACGGAAGTGTTGACTAATTCTTCTTGATTTTGACAAATTGATGAAGAGCCACTCACTAAACTTGAAATCATTTGAGCTATTCGATTTTTTGAGGTTACACTTTCTGCTATATATCCCTCAGCTACAGTTGTACTTTTCCATTTACCATGTAAAGTTTCAAATGAAGCGCCTGCCTCAACCAGAAGCGTAGACGACGTTCGTCGTAAACAGTATATTCCTTGGCATTATTTAATTTCAGATATATAGCAATTATTGTAGGTACACTGCCCAAAGTATTTTTTTCCACTGGCTGTACTGTGCAGTGATTATTTCTATGTCAGAAAGAACCTACGCTCCTTCATTTCCCCAGGTCTCAAAGCCACATATTGATGAATTAACTTCAAAGCACCAATTTATGCCTCCTCCACAATAGCAAAGCATTTAGATCCACCCGTCTTAGTTTCGGGAACTTTCACCAGCATACCCGGTCCTTTATCTTCTATATCGTCGATAGTCAATATAACCATTTCATCCCTTCTTAAAGCACCAAAGACACTCATAACTAGAACAACCTGCAATGATTCACTTTCATAAAAACGGGTTCTACCTACAAATAATTTTTGGCTATCTACCTTATGCAGCAAAAGCGTTTCATTAGGAGCATCTTAACTGAATGCCAAAACCTGATCTCCAGTTAAAACTTTCGACTTCTTTGGGAGGTATCCTTTAGATCTTTGTTTTAAAAATGACAATAAACGCTTGTATTTGGAAATGTCAGTATTTTAATTTGTCCAAAGTCGCTTTTAAAATCGAATACTTAGTCTATAAAGAATTAGCAGCATACTTTTCCGACTAAAATAAATATAAAGATAATTATTAATAGAGTAGCACATATAAATAAGGTAAAATTCTAACTCTACATACCAGTTCCTGGAAGTAAGCCAACATGCCACCTCGTTTAGACCAGTCACCGAATTTTCTGCTTTCCAGTTAACAAATATTTTATACTCTTTATCAAATACCGCTCTTGATTTCACCGGCAACAGTTGTTCTGTAGCTTTTTCGGCTTTTTTAGCAATATTTGATGAGATAAATTCCATCTTCCAAAAGTACAAACGACGCGACGTTTAAATAATGACAAGTACACAATAAACAGCTTCCTTAACAACGCAAATGTTACTAGAAGTCCTAGAAGCCCTACCTATTCAATAATTATGTAAAGAATCATTGCATTTAGTTTTATTTTCGCGATGTAATTGAAAAATAAAGTCTTGTATGCACCACTGGCGTTACTTGATGATAATGTCCATCGGTCGATATCCTTCCCTCGGTCCAAAGGCCCTCGGGCTGGATCACATCGACCTCCGGGCATTATCATCTAAGTAACACCCTTGGTACATAAATAACTATTTCTTTGGTGAAGCAGTATTAAACGTCTAATGTAAAATATTGAATAAAAAATCTAAGAGAAATTTATTTTTTAATAAAAATATTTAGAAAATACATAGTGTATTTCGGAAACTACAAATCTCAATCCCAGTCAATTAAAAAAAAAACGTACTTTTATTTTAACAAAGACTGAAGCACGCTACTAAGTTCTTAATATACTTCTTATATGTACCGTAAACCGGGGTTACTTTACCTACTTTTAAATTTCAAGTAAAAAATTCGTGTACTTCTCTATCGGTTGGAGAGGGGGAAAATTTTCTAGGATCGGGGGAGGGCTTGTAGAATTGATTCAGCATGTTAAAATATATTTTCGTTGCTTTCTCTTTTTGTAAAAATTCAAAAACCTGGTGGGCAAACTTGCCTGTACAAGAGAGGTAACTTTGGTTTTCTATTGAAAACTGCCTTCAAAGTCTCTTCTGGGCAATATTACCTTTGTAGGGGGTAAAATAGGCTAAGACGAACATGAAAACAGTTGATTCAAAATTTATTTTGCCACCTTTGCCTTTTGAAATTCCTAACACACCGGCCACATTTCACCAAGTAGTCTATCACGATTAGTATCACTTCCAAAACACCTAAAGCATCCCCCAGTCAGCACATACAAAAATTTGGTGGAGAATTTTAGACTCTTCAGCTGGAGAAAGTGCAGTTAGATGACCAACAGACTTTATGTGCTTTCCTGTGAATTTATTGCCAATTATCTTTCTTGAGATGTTGAACTTTGATGCAGCTTGCCTTATTGACACCTTTCCGTTGGCAACAGCATTCAGAGCTTCTTCAAGATCCTGTTGAGAATAATCCTTGTATTGACGGCGCCCCAACTTCGGTTTGTATTTTCGTGACATTATTCTGAAATAAAAAGTTAGGTAAGTATCAAAATTTAAGTAGGTTTAGCAACTTTGTACTGTGTGCTGTGTTTTACACCTCCCTCCAATCACCCCGCATACTGATATAGGGTGGGAGGACGGTATATTACCCAACTATACAATGCGCACTACGAATGAAAACTATGTGGCTGAAAACACTATGGTAACCTACTTAAAAATCTTCATAGTTCGTCCATACTCAGCTCATTGAGAGGTGGGCAAGATAATTGCCTGCAGATCATGGGGTAACAATGTCCATCAAGACAAACACATGAAAATAAAAGTATAAAAATTCCCCTATCATATTACTCTAATCGTTATTATATGCGACACAAATAGAAATTAAATTTAAAAAACTTACCAGCTTTCGTTATTTTTCAAAAATCGCTTTTTCGTTATGTTTCACAAACTTTTTTTTCAAAAACAGGTAAAGTTACCTCGGTGGACAAAGTAACCCCAGTTGACGGTATTAATTAAGCTTACAATTAGTGGTGGTAAACTTGGTATAGATATATATTGTTTTATTTCTAGAGATGTAACCTACAAAAAATTTATAAACTTGGTTATCCCTCTACAAACAAATTTATCAGCCTATGGGTCTCGAAAAAAATAAGATGTCCTAGACCATAAGTCCAGATATTCTTTTAATCAGGTCAGCATTATATCCCATGTATCCTCGTAGAATTTTGTTCCGAAAAACTATAAGACCCTGTGGAAACAGTTAGTTGTTGTCTGTTTTAATAATTGTCTTTCTCCACAAGCATGTTACATCGTTCCTAAAACTAAATACATATTATAAAGTTGTCAGTACTTTCATTACGATCTAATTTAGTACAATGTTCCCTTTTTATTAAAACATTTTAAATAAGATTTATAATTTATGCAGTTTAATCGTACATTAAAGGTAACTCTGCAGTAAAATATACTCGTACTAATATGCTGCTAGTATTTTATAAGAAAATGTTTCATAAAGTCATCGGTTCTTGTAATATATAAGTGTTCTTTTTTTTTATTACAATATTCTAAATATAAGTATGGTCCACAACTAATCGAGATCTTTAAACATTTGATATCCTTTTTATTGCTAAATATAAATAAAAATTATAATACCGTCAAGGCCAAATCGTACACCACAAAGATGAGAGATAACAATAACCACGATTGTATAATAATTACTACGGATATATTCTTTACCGGAACAAATCGTTTATGATTTATACACAATTCCATACAAAAAATCCTCACAGATTCTTCGAAAACTATAGCGGTTTTGTTATTCGCAAGAGAACTTTTAAATTTGCCTCGTTGAAGGTACTAATTCATTCACCAGTAGACCTTATTATAGTCAGAATGAAATCATTCATAAGAAAATTGTTTATATCGGTCATTGTGGGTTTGTGTGAACCAACAAGTGAAAAACGATCGTGTCATATGGTGTCTGTTGAAATTGAAAACAACTTAACTGGATACTGTTGCATATTATCAAAGAACAATAGTGACAACACGACAGAAATAGAAGAAATAAAAGAGCAACTTCTCATTCACCTGACTAATGATACTATTGATGCAATATTTAATAAAAATATTGAAACGAGAGATATTGAAAAGAAAAACTCGGATGGAACAAATCAGAGTGATAAAAAAGAAAATATGAAGTCTCCAGAAGCTACTAATGATGGTAAATTAGAAACTAATGTCACACAACAAGGTAAAAATTTAATGGAATATAGTTTACATAGTAATGCTTCATCAGAATATAAAAAGGAATTAATCAGCGATACGTTAAATGAATCTAATAGTACTAACATAAATTTACCACAAAACAATACCTCAGAAGACATAAACGAAACTGATGACTCCGTGACTGTCATACCAGTGAACAGAAATGCTGTGGATGTTCCAGAAACATGTCCTGAGGGGAAGGAAAGGGATCATAATGGAGAGTGCGTACCTGTGTTTTAAATGTATTGTTGATATGTTATACATTGTTCCACAAATTAAATAAACTTTCGCCAACATAAAATTATTATGTAGAATAAATGACGTGGTTTCTTTTAGCACCTAATTACATACATATGTGACTACATCTTCTCGATCTTACATACCTTTATCGTGTCCCTCTTTTGGTGAAGCACCTTTATGTTTAATATATTTTATATCTAGACATTGTAAAGCTTTAGTCATAAATATATAAATACCTCAATTGGTTATTTCAAGTAAGTAAATTAATATTAATTCAACAATTAACATATTGATCCATTAAAATGTGATTTTTTGATAATCGATAATATATTGGCAATTGTTTATATACAATTTAACACCAAAATAGAATGTTTAAAACCAATTTTTACCAAATTTCAAAACAGTATCATTGAATATGACATGAATAAAAATTTATAATTTAAAATGCTTGCAATCTGAGATAATCTTAAATTATACTGCAAAATTTAAAGATGGACTTTCAGTAAACGAGCCTCAATACCTACAATAAAAATACTGATATACATAATTCTAAAATACATATACATATATATAGAACATATACATAATTCTAAAATTGCTATTTCTAATGACACTATTAATTTTAGAATATTTTTGTGATATATTCCAAAACGATTTTATGGGTTAATACTATTTTCACATATAATGTATAAGTTTTCAAGTAATATTTTTCCTAAAATATAATTACACTAGAGATTAAAACTAATTTTTTTTCGTTGCGATAAATTTAAGATCTGTTTCTGAGTACTCGAGGGCCCTAATTTCACATTATATCTTCATTTTAGCTAAATTGGCTACGTTTGTTAAAATAATTCTCCTGAAATTGCTTATTCTCACCATCAATCAGTGCTTTGTTTGTATCGATTTAAAAATGGTTATAATACTTCTTAGACAGCAAAGTGGATATACCAAATATCCTTGTTGCCTCTATTTATGCGAAAAGCACTGGACAAGTCAGCTGATTTTCATATACATTTCCAAATACAAGTTTCAAATACATTTGCCAAACATTTCCAGCACTGAGTATGGAAAAATTAAAAGCAGGAATTTTTGACGGTCCACAAATTCAAAAAATGGTGAGAGATCCAAATTTTAACATATATATGACCGTTGTAGAATCTGATGCATGATTTAGTTATGTATTTTCAGTCACCTTGATTTAACTGTTATTTTTTCTAGCCACATCCATAGATAGACATCGATAACCGAGTATATTAACACCGAAAAGAAATTATAAATTATGCTTTGGTAATCAGAATTTTATGTCTAAGAATTTTATGTATAAGAATATCTGAAAATGTGAATCAATTATAAATATGACCATGAGTTATATCACAAGTTCACGTCAACTACGTTATTTTAAATGAAATGGTATATTTTCATTATTTAAAATTTACAAATCAATAAAAATTAAAATTGATGTACAACCAAATATATAATTAGTTCAATATCAGCTGCTGAGCACCATCGTAAAATGAATTTTATGGGCCGACATCAAATAAAGTATTACGAACTGACTAAATAACACATAATGATATCAGGAAACGTCTTATACTTTCTTTTTTCAAAACCAAATGATGAATCACAAAATTAAACTGCGTATAAATAATCTGCACCTATAGTCCAGTTTATTTTTGAAATCCTTACCAAATGGTTGTTCAGATATTCTGAATATTCATATAATTGAGATATTTACATAAAAAGTCATGTGTCTTGATGTTTCTCAAGAACTGTTACTGCTCTTAACTGTACAAACAACGAAATAGAAGGAAGAAAAATCTGCAAAAGAGTTATATGAATGAACATTTGATAAGAGAATTAAAACTAATTATATTTTAGTGTATGCAAATCGTCTAAAATAGACATATATTAATATCTGTAAATTGAGCAAAACAAAATCATTAGGGGGCAATGTCCTTTCGTCCAAAACCTTGGAGGCCACTTAATTGATATTATCACTGACCTACTGATGATCGGGTCACCCAAAATATCTTTAACAATTATATGTATTTCGTTGTTTCCGTTATTTGTTGTAACTGTCTAGCATCACTGTTATCATTCTAGCTATAACATATTGTTGTGGATTTTGAGTCGTCTGCTTATGTAATATATTATACACCAGGCACAAAAATTAAGGGCTGTAAAAAAGTCCCAAATTTTTAGGTGATTTTCAAAGGGCTGTAACTTGGAGAATAATAGTCGAGGAGCAATTTTTAAAAAAGCAAATTGAAGTTCCAAGTTTTTAGTTATCGGATCTTGAGTTTAAAATTTTTCGAGTAATCATAAGAAAAGCATCGACAAAAATTTACAAATTTTTGCTAGCTTTGTCCAAGGTCCATGGACTTGCCTTGTCCAGGTTGTTGCAAGATCCATGGACTTCAATATATTTTTTTTCGTTGAGTTATCGTCGTTCAAAGCAAAAAGTCAGTTTTGATTTTGGTAGTTAATTACTCGGGAAATAATGATCGTACAGAAAATTCAAATAGGGATTTAAAAACTGCAAGGCATTCTTTAGTACTGAACTAAACTACACTGAGCCACTGAACTACAACTCAATATATGAAAACTAGAAACTTGAAGCTTTAATTTGCTTTTTTTTAACTATTGAGATTATTTTTTTTCCAAGTTACAGCCATTTGAGAATCAATTAAAAATTTAGGATTTTTTATATACGTTAGTTTTCGTGCCTAGTGTATAATATATTACATAATCAGACGACTCAAAGTTCACAATAACAATATTCAAAATTGTTGATCCCGTTCCTTTACAAATTGCAACAGCATCATACAATGCATTGCTATTCGAAGACTTACGCTATATTATATAAAAAAGGTTTGTGAAAATTTTGATTATTTTCACAATGCAAATCTATCAACAAATAAAAGCAATGAAAATCCGGCAATTAAAAGCAACTAGTAGCAACTGCACATAGTTAATCTGCTCTTTTTCACGTATGTAGGCTATGGAGATGTTTCAAGTTCAAATAGGGTTTTAAAAACTGCAAGGCATTCTTTAGTACTGAACTAAACTACACTGAGCCACTGAACTACAACTCAATATATGAAAACTAGAAACTTGGAGCTTTAATTTGCTTTTTTTTTAACTATTGAGCTTTCTTTTTCCAAGTTACAGCCATTTGAGAATCAATTAAAAATTTAGGATTTTTTATATACGTTAGTTTTCGTGCCTAGTGTATAATATATTACATAATCAGACGACTCAAAGTTCACAATAACAATATTCAAAATTGTTGATCCCGTTCCTTTACAAATTGCAACAGCATCATACAATGCATTGCTATTCGAAGACTTACGCTATATTATATAAAAAAGGTTTGTGAAAATTTTGATTATTTTCACAATGCAAATCTATCAACAAATAAAAGCAATGAAAATCCGGCAATTAAAAGCAACTAGTAGCAACTGCACATAGTTAATCTGCTCTTTTTCACGTATGTAGGCTATGGAGATGTTTCAAGTTCAAATAGGGTTTTAAAAACTGCAAGGCATTCTTTAGTACTGAACTAAACTACACTGAGCCACTGAACTACAACTCAATATATGAAAACTAGAAACTTGGAGCTTTAATTTGCTTTTTTTTTAACTATTGAGCTTTCTTTTTCCAAGTTACAGCCATTTGAGAATCAATTAAAAATTTAGGATTTTTTATATACGTTAGTTTTCGTGCCTAGTGTATAATATATTACATAATCAGACGACTCAAAGTTCACAATAACAATATTCAAAATTGTTGATCCCGTTCCTTTACAAATTGCAACAGCATCATACAATGCATTGCTATTCGAAGACTTACGCTATATTATATAAAAAAGGTTTGTGAAAATTTTGATTATTTTCACAATGCAAATCTATCAACAAATAAAAGCAATGAAAATCCGGCAATTAAAAGCAACTAGTAGCAACTGCACATAGTTAATCTGCTCTTTTTCACGTATGTAGGCTATGGAGATGTTTCAAATTCAAATAGGGTTTTAAAAACTGCAAGGCATTCTTTAGTACTGAACTAAACTACACTGAGCCACTGAACTACAACTCAATATATGAAAACTAGAAACTTGGAGCTTTAATTTGCTTTTTTTTTAACTATTGAGCTTTCTTTTTCCAAGTTACAGCCATTTGAGAATCAATTAAAAATTTAGGATTTTTTATATACGTTAGTTTTCGTGCCTAGTGTATAATATATTACATAATCAGACGACTCAAAGTTCACAATAACAATATTCAAAATTGTTGATCCCGTTTCTTTACAAATTGCAACAGCATCATACAATGCATTGCTATTCGAAGACTTACGCTATATTATATAAAAAAGGTTTGTGAAAATTTTGATTATTTTCACAATGCAAATCTATCAACAAATAAAAGCAATGAAAATCCGGCAATTAAAAGAAACTGCACATAATTGATCTGCTCTTTTTCACGTAGGTAGGCTATGGAGATGTTTCCATTCTCCACCATGTGATTTACATAAGGTTAATACAAATTAACCCGGTATATTTAAATTAATCATATATGTGACGCTTTGAATATTACATATGTATGTATATAATAATAGTGATTTGACTACAGTTTAATACCTTCTTGTTTATATGATATGCAGGGTGTAAAACACTTACAGAATCAAATTATGACAAATGACATTTTAAAAATTTATGAAAACACAACACAAATACGTCCTCGTCATGGTCGGTCAGATTAAAATATTGCTGCAGTGAGAGCAATGTGCAGAAGTATCTAAACATATCAATTCGACGTCGTGCACATCAATTGAGTCAGTCAAGAGCCACCACGCATAGAATTTTAAAGAAATATCTGCTCCTGTCAGCGTGCAAAATTCAGTTGACACAGTAATTAAAAGTTATAGACCATTTACAACATCGTACATAACTCAGTTGCACACTAAATTTCCTGATCATATTGTCTCGCAGTAAGCTGACATCAATTGGCCTACAAGATCATGTGATTCAGCGCCACTGGACTTTCTTCTTTAGAGTTATGTCAAGACAAAAAGTATACGCCACCCAGCCAGCAACAATCGATGACCTCGAAGCAAACATTCAACGTGTTATTCGTTAAATAGAGCCAGTCCATAACACGGGTACATAAAGTACCCGTGTTATGGACAATTTTACTAAACAAATCGTTATGCCAGATAAGTCAAAGCAGCCATATGAACGATATATTTTCCATTATAGCCGTATCGTCTCCATTTTATATTGAAGAATAAGAAACCCTCAGTTTGTCAAATATTATTAGTTTTATTTACAAATCACGTCCTATAGTTCCAAATTAGATACTTATGCATATTTACGTCGTATGGTTTGTAGATAACAGTCGTTAAATATTGACGCCCTATATGTGAAATGGCGCGCAATTCAAATCCTATAGTTCCAACTGAGACACCCTATATCTCAGTGGCTCATAAAAAAAAAAGTGCTGGTACAGCACCCGTTCGTTGAGAAATTGTTAATGACATTCGTCAACATATGGAACACGACTCTACACTGCAAAAACCCTTGAAACGCCTGTCTTTGAAATATCTATGTGAAGAAAGTCCTTCTTATGGAACAAGCCGAATGAGTGTAAAGAAAAACTTGCTCATTCATCCATATCATATGATTACATCTTATGCATCCATAAAATATAATCATGTGAAGCCATTTTACCGATAGACGACTCCAAACATCTTACGTACTGCCAGTAGTTTATTAATGAATTAGTGAATCAGGGTCTACTAAACTTAACAGTTATCTCTGACGAAGTGTGGTTTTATTTTTTGGGGTACGTTAATTCTTCTTATAAATATGGTACAACTTAATTAACTAATAGGAATATTTTAATTTCAATAGCTGATAGACGTTTTCATTCATGATCATCTTTGACCAATATATTTCTTATCTCAGTGAATATTGACTTTCTTTAATTGTTTGTAGTTGCCTAGCTTGTTTTTATTTCAACGTAAAAAGTTTTTCTAAAAAAGTAGGTGATACGTCTTAGATTCAATTTATTGCTAGTATGTATATATGTACTTGAGTAGCATGACAAGCACTATAAAAATATCATCTCAGTATTAACAAGTGTCCTTTTCCATTTAAGCCTTTACGCGTTTACCTAACTGTAACTCCTTATTTATTCGCTTAAGCCACAAGTATTATAGGTCGTTGAAATCGGATTTAAATCAAAGAAAATTCAATAATATACAGGATTCTCCATTAAGAAAAAAATGGTTTCTTGTTCTGTACTTATATGAATCATCCTATATATTTAAAATTACAGAACTTATCTTTAAGATTACAAATTTTATTCCATGAATAGTTTCCATGGAATACCCATGTAACACCCTCCAAAGAGTATAAATAATGTATAAACATTATAAACAAGCATTTTTATTATTTTATTAGGTTGCGATTACTTTTTAATAATTTCAATAACTAATTAACAAAGCTTAATTTTTAAATAGGTATGGTATGGTACATTATAGGCGAAATTAGTTCATGCTAGAATTTCTCTACGTCGCCATAATATATACACTGTGGAAAATAAGTCTGGAACACCTGAAAAATCTCACAAAATATTTTTTTTGTAAACATATTCTTCTTAAATATGTACTTTAGTTCTATATATAGTGGCATATAGTGGATGTGGTCAAAAGGGGCACTTTTTTTAATAGCAATCCTTACTTTTTATCGAATTTCGTTCATATTACCGCCTTGACTCATCTGGTCATTCGTTTAACAAAATTGTCGATAACACAGGCACATAAAACTGCAACCGCAAGTCCAGTGGTGTTGAATCGCATGATCTTGCAGGCAAACTGATGTCAGCATTCCAGGAAACAACATGATCAGGAAATTTAGTATGCAACAGAGTTATGGTTGCACGCGCTGCATGATACGTTGCACCGTCTTGCTGAAACCACGTGTTATTCAAATCCAAATCATCAATTTGGTGGAAAAATCAATTGCTTAACATGTCACGATAGCATTCCCCATTTACTGTAATAGCATCACGCGCTTCATCAATTTTATATTTGCCGTCTAGAGCAATGTTATCCCCTTTAAAATAGTCCTCATTAGATATTATATACTTATGCCAACGATTCTTCCAATCCCCAAAACACTTCTGAAACTCGATCTTTGGAATAGCGTTTAGTTCTCTCAGGGATGCGCTTTTAATTTCATCTATGCTTGCAAAACGACGACCCTTTAAGGTTCTCTTTATTTGTGGGACCAGAGAAAGTCGCACGGAGCCTTATCTGGCGGATATAGACACTAAGATATCATAACAGCGTTGTCTTCCGCCAAAAATTCACGAACAAGCATGCATCGTGGCGCAAAAGCCATGAATTATTTCGCTACAAACCTGGGAGGTTTTTTTTCGAATTGCTTCACGCATACGACGTTTACAAATTCTCCGATTTATTTTTTAAATAGATAAATAATCGTCGATTGTACCAAAACATATGTAACCTTTTTGACAGCTGACAACAGAGTAAACATCCGATATGTCTAAAAATGTACAGAATGTACTTTTCAGACATGTTTACCAACACAACAACGAAAAAATCACGCGAGTCGGACTAATACAACCCACGAAATTACAAAATTCGCGTTACCTTTTGAACACAGCTCGTATTCATCGTTGCTTAATGTGTCCACAGAATTATGATTATTAAAAATTTGAAAATCATAACATCGTAACTACATTTTTTTAATTATTGCTCTACAGAAATAACAATATGTAGGGAAAACATATATACATATAGTTTATTTCATCGCTATTTGCCAAATAAAAAATCTCAAACGGCTCTTATCTCATACCGTGATTTGTTTTTATGGCCAGGCTCAGATAGACTGTTGGCAAGATGAGAGAGTTTTTTATTTGGCAAATAGAAATGAAATGAATAGTACGTACAAATTAGAATTTTTGAATAGAATCACTTATGTAATCTCAAATGATAAGAGGCTACCTAAACTCTGTAGCAATCTCAGTTAAGTTTATCTTACCACTGAACCGATGAATGCATTACCAGTACCAGTTTTAAACGAATAAAAGCTATCATATTACTGTCAAGTGTAAAGATAACTACGACAAAAGTTTGTAGTCCACGCTTATGTACAAGTATACTTGTTTTCAACATATATCCACTACCAGGACGTGATTTTAAGAAATAATATAATGATGTTAAAGTTTAAGCCTAAAATAGTGATGTTAAAGTTAATAAAGTGACATTATAGTATGTGTATGTCGGTATAACAAAAAGTGCAGGTAGTGTAAATATATTTCTATTTACAGGAAGAAGCCGCGCAACTGCGTCAAGTCATTTTCACCTCGTCCGGCTTCTTAAAATTTCAATGTTTGCCTTCTGTTGAGGGTAAAATATGGCTGATCCTACTATTCAAACATTTTGTTGTCATAATGCTAATGGCACCGATATGGCGGTGACGATTATGGAAGAGTTTAATACCGATGCATATAATACCGTGTGTTTATTTTCGTCTGCGTTGGGTATTCTAGGTGCGATTTATCAGGTAAATATTCAATAGTTATTGGACGGTTTGGTACACTCAATTAACATAATTATAATTGTATCTGTATATATATATATATATATATATATATATATATATATATATATATATATATATATGGAAAACAAGTCTAGAACACCTGGAAAATATTGTTTTTATTGCTAAAAAAGAGGTCAAAAGAGATTTTAAATTTGCCGTATTTTAAAATACATTAGTTGTACATATATAGAGTTGCGTAGATTTGCAGAGTCAAAAGTTGCTATTCTTTTAAAATAGCAACCCCTAATTTTGTTCAATTAAGTGGAAAGTTTCATCTTGTTAAGTATTGTTGTAAAAACAATATTAAGTTGAATAAAGGAAGTTCAGAACGAAATTCAAATAGAGTTTTAATTGTAAAAATTGATTTATGAAGCTGATCAAAAAATACAGTGAACGAATACAGTTTTATAGCAGAAACTAGTGATGATACATCTGTGTGAAATAATGCGTCCGATAGCCTGACCCTTTGAGGTAGTCAGTGTCAAATTTGAACAAGTTATGACTTGTCAATTGGCTTCTAGAGCCGGAGGAGTGGGGACGTGTTTATTGTGTCTGTTGCGCATCATTGAAATTCTTATGATATGTGATTATGGAGACAGAGAAAAAACTACAATGGAAGTCTGCACTCTCTTTAATGAGCCTCATCAAGATCGTCCTGTCATAGTGCGATCTACTGTTAGTAAAATTGTAGGTAAATGCAGAGAAGATGAACATGTACGCTATTGACTCAGAACTTGTCGCCAATCAATCAGTTCAAATGCATAACTTGACATTTTAGTAAGAGCTAGTGAAAAAACAGATTCCAGTTCCCATCAAATCGGCTTGGATTGCTTAATATTTTTCATTGGGCCTCACAGAATCCACGATGCCTGCAGGAGTCACATACTCATTAACCAAGAAGAGTGAACGTTTTGGCAGGAATAGTCAGAAACTGAATTTTAGGTATTTTTTATGGCAATTTGACTGGCGCAAGAGTTGATTCCAACACTGACAGCGCTATACCCAAATGCAAATAAACCAAATATACCTGATAACAGGCTTTGGTATCAACAGGATGATGCACTTCCTTGTTACACACTTACATTTAGTTAATATAATTAAATGTTTATAGAACATATGCCAAAAATAAAATGTGTGATTCATTCAATCATATAGAAAGTGAAAATTAACTTTAAACTTCATTGTGGTTTAACATAGCCTCAAAACATTTCATCATCAAATAATATTAATAAACAATAAGATTAACAGTTTTTCATACCGTATCTCTTCTTTGAGACACCTTTTACTTATTTTCTAAACCATTTAAAATAACTTTATAAATATTAAATATTTTTGTTAAATTTCTATTAAGTGATCAATTTATTTGTAAAAAGTGTGATAATAATAATATTTAATATATCGAAATACCAAAGTTTTAACAATACGAAAGAAGATATATCTTTTTATAAACAACGGTTAAAGTATATACCAAGTGGCATTGAATTAAGTGGCGTTTTTCGTTATTGATATCTTATCAGTTAATAGAATATTATGCAAAGAGCATTTAATTATGGCTATCAAGACACAAGTATGAGAATTACGATACGAACCATAAGCGAGTATTGTAATGAATATCGGTATACTAATATCCATTAAATGTAGGTTGCGTACACTATTTTTTCTATGACCAGTTATAATAATGACAAATAAGCACTTTATTTTAAAAATATTTACAGGTAATAGTTATCTGAGACTCTTGTGGCCTGTTCCACAATTTGTGGTGAAGTTAAATTCTTAATTTTCATCTCACTATACACATTTTTCCCGATCTTGTTTGAAGAAAGCAAAAATGTTTGCAATTTACAAGGTAAAAGTAAATTTACAAGATTTCTGTTTTGACAGCCTTTTTTTCCTTTTAAAAGATTTTATTTCTATAATATTTCGTTTTCGCTTAAGTCTGTCACTGTTTCTATTTCACACATATTAACAGCCATTTCAAGGATCAAATCTGATTTTATCAATAACTTTACCACTAAGCGTAAATTCCGAGCACTACCGTTCTCATAAATCATTTATAAAATGGCGAGTGTCGTCACATCGTGCAATGAATTTTAGCTTATTAAAATGTTCGTTTAGTTACAAAAATTAAGCATAGCTCTATCATAGACAATATGTTTCGTAAACGACGATCTCTTTTCTATAATGGCAATTGTCATCTTCAAGTTTTTCATATATTCTTAAGTTAATTGAAATCAATTATACGAGTATTTAATAAGGATAGCATTTCTTAAAGTTTTCAAAGAAATTGTAACTTTGACTATCTCCTCAGAAGCAGATGTATTATCCATAATATTTGCAATGCTAAAATCTTTCCTAATCTCCACAAAACGGGAAAAATTTTGAGCAAGATTACTTTCCTGTACCTACCTTAAGTGGTGAACAAAGCTGTTCCTTTTTAGCAATTTTAGAATTTCTCCCTGTTGATTGATTAACTGCTTGATTAAGGTTTGTCATGATTTTCAGTTCACTAAAGTTACACTTCATATCAAAATGAGGAGAACTTCTATTTTGTTGTGAACATCGTCAGTCTCGTACTTTGAATAAAAAGCTGTTAAATCTGAGGATAATTCGACTATATTTATGAGCAAAAATATTTTATTAGACATTAACTTACCTTTTTCAGTCATGAACTGTTGTAATTACGTTCTCGATTTTGATGGTAAATACGGAATGGTATCTCTTATAAACGGTAAATTGAAAACCCCTAGTATGGGGTACCCTTGTAATCGAACAACTTACTTTTAAATTAAACTATAACAAGTCATGATTATTTGAAAAACATATTCATAAGAAATATAAGGTAAAACTTACTTTAAATGCTTATTTAGACCCAGTAGCACTATTAATTTCCTAATGATTTTATATGTGCATAGTTAGACACATTAAATAAAATGGTTTTTTTTTTGTTATAACTAGAAACATAGGGCTAATAACGACAATATTTACATAATTATGAGAATATATTATACCTATCTTATGTGTACAAACACATACATAAAGTATTATCATAAGATAAAATTAATGTACACATTTTACAATAAGAAAAACAATTAAGAGAAAATAATTTGATTATTTTTTAATTACGTGTAACAGGGTATCCTTACCAAAACCTGTACAAAATATTGGAATAATACCCCGCACCTGGTTATCTATGAGACTAAACATTTCACACTTATGAGATGAGGACAGATTTCCACGATCGAAGGAATAAATAGAAGAGTCTAATGTCCGGGTTGAACCACGTCTGTAATCATTGTTATTTCGACGTTTCGGCTCCCATTTTGGAGCCACTTTCAAGAAATAAGAAATTGAGAATTGAAGGAATATTAGGAAGAGAATTAGTTCTTGCCGAGGCCTCAATCTGCCTGTCTGAACTAATAATATTAGTCATATATCTATAGCCATATATTCCATTCAAAGCTACATAAGTAACTTTGTCACAGCGTTCAATATACATCCGTTGAAATTTACAATAACTCGTAAATATTTTTACATGTATGGATACCATAGGCGTGCTTAGTTTCATTAAGGTCGAATATACTCAATGGTTCGTATAGTAGAAAATGATTATCTCTTCTGACAGTTCTCTTGTTGTCAGTTTCGATACTCAATTACACAGCCACACAAAAAAAAAATCTGATCTGGAGTCTGACCATGTTTACTATATATTTTTGGGGTCGCTGAATACGCATCCGAGGTCTCTTTAACCCCATCTCATCAGAATTTTCCACAACCTCAGAAAAACCATAATTTCAGCTATTATTCAGAAATCCTTTGCATAGATCTTTTGAAGAGAAATAAACTCGATACAGCTCGAAAAAGGAGAACAATTAAAATATATGCCGTATAAATTAAAATTTATACGCAGCTTTACCAAACAGTCCTTTTAAGGGCTAGATGATGTATAAAACCCGATCGTGCAACCCATCTGCGATGTATATAGGGTATCGACAATGCCGACGATGGTACAATGATTTGTACCGTCTTGTGATGAGTGCTTGAGATAAAACAAAAATTGTGCGAGAAAAGGTGCGATGACCAGAGTTATGTGCTTATTAAAATAAGATACATATCAAGTTAAATGTCTGACATACGTGGTTATTAGAGCTGATAGATGTTTTATTAAGTGGGTTATGGGGTTTAAGAGCTTAGGTTTTCAGATTACAACTTCAATCTTAGGATTATATGCGTTTAATAGCTTATTGCTAGCTGTATTGTGCGTTTCTTGAGGTTATGACAAAATTCTGATATAATGGAGTTAAATAGACCTCTGATTCGAATTCAGCGACCCCAAAAACATATGGTAAACATGGTCAGACCTCCAGATCAGAAATAAAATTGTGTGGCTGTGTTATCATTAAAACCTGGATCATCTGTTTTGGTATCATTGATGTCATTAATAATGTCAATGGTAACTGAGAGCTGATGATCAGTAAACAGCCAGCGCAATGAGCTCAGTCACCGCCATTGAGACCCGGACCAAAATTGTCCACTCTAGACCACTTCATATTAATATGTTCATTTACTTGAATTTTACGGTTGACATGTTTTAATTGCAAACTTGCAAAATTAATGGATAAATGGGGGTTGAGTAGGGCTATTGTTCATTACCCGCTCGACTTAAACATAGCGCCTATCTGAATTTGTGAACCACCAAGATATACAGACAAGCAAGCAAGATATATTTGATTTAAAAAGTAAATTTAAAAATACCTTATAAATAAATTTATATTATAATACATTTAAATGAAATGTTAATTTTCCAGATTTTACCTAGAGAAGAATTTTCAAATAATCACAGATGGCTCTCTAATTCTGCAAGACGAGGAAGAAATATTATAATTTGGTTAGCTGTGGCGGATCTATTAGCTGCATTAGGTAGGTAACTTTTTTCTGCTCCAATATTTGTAATGTTAGATTAAATTTTCGAAAATTAATTGATAGAGACCTGAAAGTAGGCAATTTCTTAATATTTATTCAAGAATGTATGATTTTTTACGTTTTTTTTTTTTTTAGGAGTATTTACACGATCTAGTCTTTGGTTGAATTACAAAAATATAATGCCTGCTGTAGACGATGATGCGAGTGTATTATTTTGTGCTATTTCGTCCGTAAGTATATTTTCTAAATATTTTTTTTCGTAAAAAATAGGCATGAATAATTACTCTCGTAGCTGTAAAACTATATTGGATGCTTTCTTTCTTATATATATATATATATATATATATATATATATATATATATATATATATATATATATATTATATATATATATATATATAGATATATATATATATATATATATATATATATATATATATATATATATATATATATATATATATATATATATATATATATACATATATGTATGTATGTAAATTAGCTTATCCAAATCTACACGTCCCTAATGTGAAAATCAATTGCAACATACAAACACAGATATCATAAATCAATCCGACGACTATGTGGCACGAAAAAATACAAATCTAAATATACTTAAACTTGAAACAGTCCGTTTTAAAGTAAATATTTATTTAAATGTAGAAGCGTGTATTGTATTTAAAGGTAAAAAAAGAAAAATTCTATATGTAAAAAGTCATGAAATTTTTAGATACTGTATAATAAGAGAACTCGATCACTCGTTATCTTGAATATCAGAATCCTGATAGTACCAACTCATACGCACTATAATTTCCGATAATACGTAACACATAACAAGAAGGGAATAAGAAGAGAATTTTATCTAGATAATTCAATCACTAGAAAACATCACATTAATTTGAATCTTGTGCCGTGATATTCGAAAAATCCACAAAATGATCTCAAATCTGATTTTTATTCATTCTCATCATTCTCTTTCACAAATATTTTAAATTCTAATGAAAATATATTATCATTATTGTTGTATTGTTAAACTTGAAACATTTATTGTTAAACTGTTTAATTTTTGTATTATATCAGATTTCATTTAGATGACAACCCAAAATGAAAAATTGTGAACTATTAAATTATTAACGTTATACATATTAATGTTATTATTGTTAAAATATTTGATAAATCACAAAGCGGTATATATAAAATATGTTTATAAATATAGAGTATTTCCGTTGGAACTATAGGATTATTAGAAATTAGGACCAAATGAAGCATCTACAGAGTTAACAGTTAGTAACTTAATCAAGAAATTTGAAGATACGGATTCTGTTATTGATAAGCCAACACCAATACGTTCTCGTCGTAGTCGGTCAGATGAAAATATTATAATACATGAATTTATAGTGAAAGTGTACGGGAGTATCCAAATACATCAGTTCGACGTCCTGCACAATTGAATCGCTTGGGATTTTAAAGAAAGATCTAAAGTATTCTGTCAGCGTACAAAATTCAGTTGACACAACAATTAAAAGTTACAAACCATTTACAACGTTGCACATTTGTTAACTGGATGTTAGAAGACAGAGAAGGTGATGCTGAATTTTGAAATGACTAATCTGAAATAAAATATCAAGTTGAGAATATTAAGTCGCAGATCCTCAAATATCTAGTTATCTCTATATCATAAGTTCAGTGAACTGAACTGATAGAACTCAAATTAATTTTACTTTGTACAATAATATTTGTACAAGTGTATATAATATATTTTTGTCATCACAATATTCACGATATACGAAATTCTTAAAATCATCATATGGGTATCGTTGACTGTAACAATATTTAACAATAAAAGCATATACTTAAATATTTATTATAATGACCATAAGACCATTTTAGGACTATAAAAATACAACTTCCATTATTACAATAAAAACTATGCAGTAGAAACAGACAGTCACTGCATAAAAATCACCAGACTTGTTACTTTCTGACAAGACATTATTTTCAATTAATATGAAGAACAGTATTAATAGATAACATCAATACTGCCTTAGTACTAATATCAAAAGGGTATTAATAACATGATTAAATAAATAACCAGCATATCACTCTTGAGAAGGACATATGGGGACAATTAAGTCTTCCTAATTTACTGACAAAGAATACGTTATTTTCTTCGGGGAAAGTTAAATACGGTCTAGATATTCTTTTAAATTTTTCCACATTTTTTACAAATATGTGAAAAGAGTAATTCCTTAGAAATTTCAAAATATACGTCAACGATTATCTATTGTTGTCTTTTAACTATTCCTAGAATGTATATAAAAGTTAAGACCATGACAAGTAATTCCAGATGACGTGGTGTGACGCTAATTAACAAAGCAGTCAAATAAAGACTGAATGCTTAGACTGTAAAATGAAAAATAACGCATATTTAATAAAATCTTCATCATACGTCAACAATGGATTTCGTAGAACTTTTAATAGAAAAGGTTTAACATGTAGATAATGCCCCAACTGTAATATATTAAAAATTATTTAATTAGGAATTAGAGATTATAAAGTAACATTTGTTAATTAACTAACCTAAATTAATTGTTACATACTGCATCCAGGAAGGAATTAATAAATTATTAAATTATTACATACAACCTCGTACTGAATGGCCGACAAAATTTCGATAACGTACAAAATTGCCATTCTCGGTAATGTATAATGATAATAAAGAAAATTAAAATCTCAATGGTGTAATTTTCTGAATGAAAAATTACATTTATCTTTGAGTTATTATAGATTCATTTCAAAATTTTTTTGGCTCTCAAAGCCAAATTTCTGGCAGGAGGAGACTACAATATGCTAAAGCATCAAAAACATCGGAAATCATTCTAATACCAAAGCCTGGAAAGGAGCGAACTGACGTAACCTCCTATAGACCAATAAGTCTGTTGTCTTTTATTTCTAAATTACCTACTTGAAAAGCTAATTCTGCAACGCATTAATCCTATCTTAGATGTGATTCCAGAACACCAATTTAGTTTCCGCCAAAAGCACTCAACAAAGCCACCGCATAGTATATGAATCAATGAAGTGGTGAAGTAGAAAAATTTTTGCTCTGCTATCTTTTTAGACATCAGTCAGGCATTTGATAAGGTTTGTCATGATGGTATCTTACACAAAGTCAAACACTTTATTCCTACACCATAGTATCTACTAATTAAGTCATATCTAACAGATGGATATTTTAGGACAAAAGTAAATGACAAAACTTCTCAATTTCAAGTCATTAAATCTGGAGCTGCCCACAGGGCAGCGTTCTAGGACCAATTTTATATCTAATTTACACTGCAGACCTCTCAAACTCAGATTACACTGTAACTGATACATTTGCAGATAACATTGTCATTCTGGTGATCTATGAAGATCCAGACTTTTACGCTTAGAAAAACCCAATCTCCACCAGTATTTATAAATGCGACAAGCATACCGCAAACATCAAAGGCAGAGTACTTAGGTCTCCATCTTGGCTTCAAATTCAATTGGAAAGAACTTATTTGAAAAAAACGCACACAGATGGACATGAAATGAGGGACCATAACCGGCTACTTGGAAGAAAATCACAAATATGTCTAGAAAACAAAATTCTAATTTACAAAACTGTCATCGTTCCCATCTGGACTTACGGCATTGAACTGTGGAGTTGTGCCAATAAGTCCAACATAGCCCTCATACAGCGAGCACAATCGAAGATCTTTCGAGCAATGGTAGACACTCCGTGATATGTCACTAATCAGACGTTGACTCATCAGTACCTCCGAATCCCAACAGTCCCAGAAATAATAAAAGACATAAGCCAGAAACATCACCAACGATTGGAGATCCATACAAACAGCTGTTTAATACCACTTGTCCACGAAAATAGAGACAGAAGAATTAAGAAGAAATGGCCAATGGACATTAAGTAAGGTGTAGAAGGCTTTCTCGCTAGAGAAACCTTATCAGGACATGTATGAAACTACATTCCAAGTCTCTTAATTAGCAAAATATCTCATATTATTAATTCTGATTGCTGTCTAATAAATTATTATAAAAAAAAATACGTATAACTAGTCTTATGACCTATCCTGTTTTTCTCATTAATGATATTTTAGTAGATCAAGGTTTGTATACAATCAAAAAATATGTATCGAGAAAAAAATGTGCCCTACATATATGAGGGGATACCCAAAAAGAACGAGTATTATTTTCTGTAGACAACTGGGTTGGCAATGCTGACCTCTCCGACAAGGTACCTACGTTTACTAAACACTCCCTTTAATTCAGTTGACCAAGTATCGTTTATGTAAAACCATTGCAGCGGACAGGGTGATTTTTTTCTTTGAACAATATCTGCAATTTTACGATGGCAAACCTTAAGGGGCAACTGACCAACATCAAATTCTATTTTGTGTTAAAGAAAACAGCAGCAGATACAGTTTCAATGCTTCGGGAATCCTATGGAAAATAAACTCTAATCCAGGCAAGAATTTACGAATGGTTTGTCCGATTCAAATGTAGTCAAATGTCACTTGAACATGGACCCCGTTCAGGGTTTGTCTATGCTTGCATGAGGAACATGAGACGCATCGTGACAAAGTTTGTTCCACGACTGCTTTCCAATGACCAGAGAGAGAGACCCGTCTAAGAATGTGCGAGGAATTGAAAGAAATGGCAAAGACTGACTCTGATTTTTTGTCATAAGTCATCACAGGAGATGAATCAAATGAATGAGATGAATGATGAAGAAAAATTATTGTGTGCACCATATGATTTGTATTTCAAGATTAATCTTACTACAAATAAAACTTAAAACTTATGGAATTGGCAAAAACTCAACCTACAAATAAATATATTTTCTTTAATTTACGGTTTTTAGTAGATATTTTCGTCGTATAATGGCGTATCAGTCCTTTCCATATGTATCTACAAAATATCAATACGGACATCATATATGTACATCACATACGTACAGGATGCCAAAATTAAGAACAAGTCTCAAAACTGCGATATAGGACCATTCATGAGTTATGCAGTAAATAGCCTGGTCTCTACTCAGTCGCATTGAGACCTTTGCAGAGTGAATATCGAGTATTTATAATTGTACAGAGTTCGAAAATAAAATGAATCTAATAACGTTTTATTAACAAAAAAAAAACAAATTAAAATACCTGTTAAATATCCTCCAATTTGTTGAATGCATAAGTTTACGCGCCTTTATCGTTGCACATTCTTCAACAATTTGTTCCCGTTCTGGAAAATTAGTTATAGTAGTTCTGAAAAAATCTCTAAATTCTAAATCCTCCCTGTTAAGTATGGGAACACACTATCAATAAGACCTCGGAGGAAACTGAACTTGTGTATGCAACCTTATCCGCCGGTCATAAAAAAACTCGGGGAAGAGCTATAATGTCTCGTATCGTATGTGCTGTACCCACCATCTTACCGAAAATAGCCATGCTGAAGTTCATCATCGCATAATTGTTGAACAAATCAGTTAAAATATTGTTTCTGTACCGTTCAAAATTGACGCTGATTTCGGTTATTTTTTTAAGCTCGTATTCTACTCGCAATCTGAATAATTGTAATAGGCGAATGTTTTAATATTTCATGCCAAACAGCAAGTTGTATAGCAGCATTAGTTAGCACACTTACATTAAAGACATTTCTGTGAACTGAGGGTTCCTTAAATCCAGGGTATTATATTACAAAATTAGTCTTATTATCTATGGCTTATCTCTAATGCGTCGCAACGCTTCAATCGGTGCGTCTTTTCTTTTCATAAAATTTGTGGAATTGGCAAAAACTCAACCTATAAATAAATACATTTTCTTTACGGTTTTTAGTAGATATTTTTTATTCGTGTATAATGGCGTATCAGTCATTTCCGTATGTATCTACAGAATATCAATACGAACATCATATACGTACAGCTTGCCAAAATTAGGAATAAGTCTCAAAACTGCGATATCGGACCATCCACGAGGTGTGCAGTAAATAGCCTGGTTTTTACTCAGTCGCATTGAGACCTTTGCAGAGTGAATATCGATGAATGTATATCGAATGTGGATGTACACAGAGTTCGATCTGGCCCGCATAAAGTGCATCCTTTTCCCTCCGAATGATGCCTCACTCTTTCTTCTACGCATCACAGAGAATCTCACACTTTTTCCTATTTTGTACATCATATACGTACATCAATATAATCCAAAAATCCACAAAGCAATTATAAAAGAAATGTAGCTATCATTTATGTATTTTAGGCTTTTACTCAATACTTTTATACATCAACATGGATATGGACACTTTGTTATGCAATAGACATGCGCTTATTATTAACTCAAAAAGAGACGAAAATAAAATATTATCATCTAGCGGCATGGATAATTCCTGTAGTTTCCACAGTCACGGGATTGTCTCTATTGTATGTCCCGGATGCTAAGTAAGTGTATCATCTACAAATTAAAAAGTGTCTTGCTTGCAAATATAGTACTTTCTTAGGTTTATGAACAAATTCGTTACAAATCCAAGGAATCGCTTTTGAGAAAAACTCTCGGAACCGTCAGATTTTATTTTTAGATACGCATTTTTTTTAAATATAATACATACAGAGTAATTAGTGTAGATGATACCGTCGTAGATTTTTTTTATAGCAACCCCCTTTTTTATTACGGAATGTAAAAGAGCAAAAAAGAACGATTTTATAATGTCAAATGTTAATTTTAATGGCAATGATGGTGTCAAATTGTGTATCGTTGGCTGCCCGACAGTAGACAAGACGATTAATGAATTATTTTTGAACACTGTCAATAAATAAAACTTCAAAAGTTACCTATTCATTGTACTTCCTGGGGAATTCTTGCTTTTAAATTTTCTAAATTCTCCGGCATATTAACGTATACTTTGTTTTTTAAGTATCACCACATAAAGTAATCTAGGGAGCTCAAATCTAGCGATCTGGCTGGTCATACAATCGGCCCCCTTCGTCCTATACGACGATTCGGAACATCTCGTCTAAATAAGCGCAGGCAGATGCTGCATAATAGAGAGGTGCACCATCTTGTTTAGAGAAAAAGTCATTTCTCGGAATATCGGGTTCCTCTACATCTGGATGTAAAGTTATTAGTGTAGTAATAAAGTCGTCTCGAAGAAAATCCAAATATCTTGCCAGTTACGTTCACGTCAAAAAAAAAATAGGGATCTAGAATTCTTCCGTCGACTATACCGCATCTTTCTGATGATTTTGAGTGAGCCATCATCCGTCGGGGATTCCCGGTACAATTTCTAGTTTTTATCTGACAGGAATAGAACATTATTGGTCACTAAAACTACTGTCAAACAGTCAACGATGCACAATTTGAACATTTTATTCAGTTGATTTTTTAGTAATCATTGCCATTATTTTAATATTTTGAAATGGCAAAATTGTTTTTCTTAATTTTTGTTATATAACCTATACTCATGCTTGTGTAATTATTACCGTAGCGTATACAAGAAATTTGCTCTTTCGCATTCCGCAATAAAAAAGGCCTTTAAAAAATATTGATGACGTCATACCTCCTACACAAACTACCCTGTGTGTATTAATTATACTTTAAATGTATTTTAAAAAATGCGCCATTAAAAACAAAATTAACGATCCAACAGTTTTTCTTAAAAATTATTCCTTGAATATTCATCGAATTTATTTATTACTTATATCTGTATATTATTATATATTCGTATAGATATAAGATAAGAGATGTTTAAAATCTTGCATTGCCCTTGCAACTGTATTTAATACCGTATAGTTTATCTGTGTGTCACAATAAATCGAATCAAACTGAAAACATAGATAAATTGATGTATAATTAAGTTATTTCATTATAAATTTATATATTGACGTTCCTGTTGCAGAATGTTAAATAATTTATTAAAACTAAAATTAGCAATACGGATAAAGATTCATTTTTGACACCCTAAGAAACCTCGATTTGTAATTTTTTTAAACATTTGCATGTTTTAATTATATCGCAATAAAATACTATTTTTTTCACTATTCATATTTACAGTTACATTCAGGAACAATTTTGTAACACATTTTTTTATTTTTTAGCAAAAAAACAGTAAGGCTACGTAATTCAATAATACAATTTATTTTTCATTTTCTAGACTCATGTAAAAATTCACCATCGTTTATATTTATGAGGTTTTCTTTCCATTACGATATTTATGACTTCTTCGTCCTCTTTATCTTCTCGAAGTCCCCTAAAATAGTCTGATAGTCTCTCCTGAAAAAATATTTGTATAAGAAAGGCTTTATAAATGTTAATAACAATGTCAGATGTGTTTATTATTTAAATTAGTCACAAGTAAAAATATAAAGGAAAGTATCTAGTGTCTAGTGTATTCAGTGTAGACTGTAAATTATGTTAAATACCGATCTAACAAATGTTATTTTGGTAAAGGTGGTCATGAAATGGAAAACTTCCCTGTTTATTTACATTATTCTTTTTAAATAATTCTATAGAAGTTTGCCAAGTTTCGTGCCATATTGACATCATTAATAACGTCAGATATGTTATTAATTCTATAAATAAAATAATAATTAACTACATGTTTTAAAATTAAAATAAGAGTCTAGTAACGTTGTTATTAACCTGGGTGTCATGCCCAGGCTTGTGACATATCTAAGAAATTGGCAGTACAGAACTTTTTGTCTTCGAATGCATTATTTCGACAACTCTGCTCGATACTTGATGCTGGATGGTTACATAACGATCACGAAAGCCGAACTGATGCTCTGGGATAATATTCAGTTCCTATAGAAATGGTTCCAGTCTTACTAGGAATTATTTCCCAAATAGTTTTAAAATGATAGGCAATAGGCTGACGGGCCTATATGATTACACTTCCTCTACTCTCTACTTTTTGGCTTCCCAAATTTAGGAATCAGAATGATTTGTCCAATTTTCCACCGAGATGGGAGGCGTCCAATTCTAAGGATACATTGTAAATTTTAGTTAAGACGACTAATGCTTTTTCTGGTAGTTGTTTTAGAAGTTGTCCTGTGATGAGGTAATATCCTGGGCTTTTTGGATTCAATTCATCATATGATGACGAACAACTTCTGATAATTTTATGGCTTTTATAGTGAGATCCATTTGGGATCGCGTTTCTAGAAATGATGTCATGTCTTCTTCCTCTTTGTTTTCAGATGCGAATGGCTGAAGGGCATTAGCTAAGTGGTCAGCAAATATTTTTTCTATTATCTGTTCTAGCCCATGTTCTGTCTTGTTTTTAATTGTGGAATTGTATCTTCCAATTTTTTAATTTTTGTTGTAACTTTCCATAACGAGTAGTTTGTATCATCTCTAGGTGTTAATATTTCTAAATGGTGTTGAATAGCTTGGTTTTTCTCATTGGTGAGTAGTTCCTCCAGTTCTTTAATAACTTTGTTCAATCTCTTCTTGTATTTTTGGGTCTATAGTTATCATCTATCTTTTCTTCAAGTGACATTTTTTTTAAAATAGCTTCTTTTGTCAGTCTTGAACAGTTTTGATATTCATCTTAGATATTTACTAATGGAGTTGTATACCTGGCAACTACGCATTTCTACAGCTACGTCTATATCTGCGGCCGTCTTTACTGGTAATCAGTAGCTATTCTTTTATCAACTAGATATTTAAACAATTCCCAGTCTGCTTCTTTGTTGGTAACTGGTTTTTCTCCTTTGTTAGCACTGGAGTTGACGGTTACCAATGTAAGAGAGTGAGCAGATGAGAAATCGACGCTTTGTTCTCGCAATGGATGAAGGGAATACCTTTAGTAATACAAAGGTCAATGTATCTGAGATCTTATTTTTGGCGCTCGCCCAGTAGATAGGCTTATCAGTGGAGAGTGTTTAACTTATTTTTGTCAATGCATTAAAGAAGTTTTGTAGTAATTAGTCTTGAACTCCATCTATGCTTTGCATTATAGTCTACTCCTGCTAGGAATCTGTTATCCAGAGGAGTTAGAAACTTTGCATATTGATCCTCTTTTATATTGTTCTTTAGAGATAAAATAGTAAAGATCACTTATTGTTAAAGATATCATCTTGTCTTCAATGACTAGATTGGTTGCCTGAATATGTTTTATTTAGAAATTCAACATGATATTTCGCTGTACTTTTTATTATAACTGTACTACCCCCATAAGCTTTCCCATCTGAGTATTGAGTGTCATAGGTTTTGTATGTAATGTAATTTTGTATTCTAAGGTCAATTGAATGACGGTGTTCTATCCATGATAACTTAGCCTTCAAAATACTACCCTCGTGCCAAAATTCTAATTAAATTGTACTCGTACCACATATTTTGCTAGACTTTTAAGTTATCTATTCAATGGCACTTTTTAATTTAATATTGGTTGATAAGTACAGGAAACATTTTTTTTATTGCAGTATAGTAATATGAATAATAACATAACAATAATGATACGAATACAATAACATGGAATAGATTCAATAAAAATAATTTTTTCTAATTTACATTTACTTCTAATTCTACCTCTAATCAGTTTTCAAAATCCAATCCATTTATCTTGATACGTATATTGAATCGATATATATTTCAAGAAAATATGACATTACAAAATATACCTCCTTTATTTGTCGGTCAATTTTGAATTGGGAATTACCACTGAATGATTCATTTGAATCTCTAATTATGAAAATATAGAATTCGAGTGGGGTAGTTGTGATGGGGGTAGTATATTGAGCGTGACTTGTCTAGGTCTGTAGTTTTATAATAACTTTTCTACTATAGGGTTTTTCCTATTTTTTCAAAATATTGCTAATTAATGTTAAGTAATATATTTTTTTTAGCTGCCACACGTCATCTTCTCTACAAACGGCTATACTGCGCATTCTTCCCAATTACTTTGCAACGTATATCCCAATAACAAGCGTAATGATTGCAAATCCATATTTGTATCACCTTTCCACGAAAGATTTAGAGACGATAATTACCAGTACATCTGGCCAACTTACAAGCAGAGAAAGGGAAATAATCGATGCTATAAAAATAAAATTTTCTGTGATAAACATAGTATTTTATATTTGTTGGGTCCCAAATTTAATTAATGGTATTTTATTGTGGACGCTATGGTTTCACTTACCGGCAAGTTGTGTAATCACTATTTGGTATATTATGGTAAGTTCAATAATACAACAACCTTAATAATTTCAAATTACGGCTTAAGATGTTGACTTTAATCCAATTTCAACGTATCGATGGTAGCAATACATATTTTCAATCACTCAGTAAAATAAATAGGTATTTCTAAGGAGGTTTATGAGTGCTCTGGGGTGGCTGACGCCATCAAATTTTAGTCCTTCTCTACGACACCTTTAAATATATACAGAAGATTTCAAATCTAGAAACTTCAAGCTTCAAAACATTTCTTTTCCACCTCGATACGACCTTTTTTCATAAAGTTACAGCCTTTCAAGTTTTTCGAAATTTCTTTCCACTTTTATTGACTAAATATTTTAGTCAATATATTAGCAAATAAGTTAGTTATCGCAATCAATGTCTTCGTTATATACAGTGGTGGACAAAAGTTGAGCAACAAAGTGAAAATAAATGTTTATTCGATAAACATTAAAAATAGAAAACATATTTTATTAATCTTCTTACAAATAAATAATCTTTACATTGTATGTAACCAACTGATGAATTGTTGATGTAATAGTAACGAAAAACAAATATACTTATATAAATTAATATTCAAACCAAACGCTTATTACGATAGTGACATAAGTTAAGCAACATGAAAAGTTATTAAGAAATAATAAGTTACAATTGTGAATTAAGATGGTGTAGCATGTCGCTTATTTTGTATTACAGTAGCATACCTGTGAGCCATAGGTGATATAAAATTGTCTATTATTTTGGGAGAGATCTGTTGCCATGCATTAGAAAGAGCTACGAAGAATTCTTGGCGATTTGAAAAGACGTTATTTTGTTGAACTTGTCTATCTACAATAGCCCACAAATTTTCCACTGGATTTAAGTCCGGAGACTGAGACTGATGGTAAAACTTGTACGTTATTGCCCCTAAACCAAATTTTTATGAGCTTTGCTGTATGTTTTGGATCGTTGTCATGCTGAAAGATCCAAGATAATGGTATTTCCCATTCGGCATGAGGTAACATAACATTCTGCAATATATCTATATACTTAAACTAATCCATTATACCCTCCATTTTAAATAATGGTCCTACCCCAAAGCCTGAGAATCAGCCCCACACTAATACATGACCTCCTCCCCCACGTTTCACCGTATTAATACAATATCGTAGATTAAATCTCTGACCAGGAGGACGTCCTACATAACACAGACCATCACTTCCTATGAGATTAAACTTCGCTTCATCATTGTACAGGACAGTTTTCCATTTTTCAGCAGTCCAGTGTTAGTGGTCACGTGCGAATTTAAGTCGGACCTTTATATTTTTCTTTCTCAATAATGATTTTTTGACAGATCTTTGGGTATGCAAGTCTGCTTGTACTAGGCATCTGCTGACAGATCTTGAGCACACGTAGAATCCTAAATCTGCTCTAATTTGAGCCGCAGTTGCAAATAGCTCCTGTTTACTTTTCCGACAAATTAACGTATCTTCCTTTGTCGTCGTTTTCCGAGGCCGACCAGAATGCGGGGATGTTGCGACTGTTTGTCTATCCCGATAATGTTTCAATATACGGGATATTACTAATTTATTTGCATCAAATTGTTTACTGATATTTGCTTGTGATGTGCCCTGCTCATTTATTCTTACAATTGCTAATTTTACTTCGTTAGAATACGTTTTCCGCGACATGGCTGTAGAGTACTTGTTATTTATAGACCTATCACACTTCTGTAATGCGCGTGTCTCACTTGCTCATTAATATACCTTACTTTCAGGGGATACCCAGATTGGATCATTATTGGTTGCCTAACTTCGGTCACCTTGTTATCGGTTATTAACTACTGCTGTCTTTCTTATACCAAGTTTTATCTATGTACAGGGTATGAATTGATGGTTATTAAATTAGGATAATTTCTGTCTGGATATTACGTTTCTTTAAAATATGAAACATAATATAATAGTTGCTTAACATTTGTTGACCATTGTAGGTGCCTTAGCATTATATGGTTACTATTATTTCAAAAACAAATAATATCAACATTATCAAAAAAATGTTTTGGGAAATCCATATTTAAAACAAACATAAGAAAAACAGCCGGTTGCCACGGTGTGCTATTCTTTGTCAAATAAAAAAAATGTTCCCCAAATAAACCTTTAATTAACATTCAATTAATTTGAATTAAAACACTATTATGTACCCGTGGTAGCGGGCGCCTATGACTCGAAGGAAAGCGATAGATACGAGAAATAAAAAAATTTGACTACTAATTTTCTAAAATCTAATTATTCACATCATTTAGTATCCCATATTCTATATTAAATACATTATAAAAAAAAATACCATTTCAAAACTCTTATTCATTCAAGTACCCTTTATAAAATACCACCAGCCTGACTCCATAAGGCTCTATTGAATAACACTTGTGCTCTCCTTGAAATGAATTATAATACAAATACACATACACAGTATATTTCACTTGTCGTCTGCGTATAAGCCTAATATCACATGGGAAATTTAAAAACATATGACTTGCTTTTTTACAGGAACTTTTTGTAACCTTTTATAACTTCAGAAAAAAACTGATGTGTTGCAGGCATTAATGAATCCACTTCAAGCCCTATTTAACTGTCTTGTATACAGAAGATGGGACAGTCGATCGGAAAGAGTAATATTACCTTGGCGAGTACTGGAAAGAAATGAAATAAATAATGCATTTACAACTAGCTCGAGATCATCGGATAATACGGCTAGGGAAGAGATTTACCCTCTTCTAAAAAGTACCCCAACAAATAGTATAAATGGATATAAAAGTATATCATAGATCAATGTGCATAGATGAATTAATTTATATTTAATCTCTTTACCGAACAAGCAAATGCTTGTACGGTAAAGAATTCTCTACTGGCCCACGATTTAATTTATATTTATTAATATTTTATTATTAATATTTATTGGTATTCGTGGTACTTTTTAGTTAAAATAAATAGCAATACTATTTGTTTTATTGGGAATTTTCGGGAAATATAATAATATATATAAATAACAAATAACATAATTTGCTTTCACGTCTATTGTTATCTAATAGATGTCCCGATATAATAGATGTATCAATGTTTTGTAAGACTGCTTCTTAACTGTTTTATTTTGTATTATATAGTGTGCCAATAAATTTTCGTACAAAAACCATAATATTTTCTTGGAATTATTTGAATTATCGAAATATGCTAAAATAGGTAATTATTTTAAGAAAAATTCATGGCCGACAAAAAATTAGTTTGTGTATCAACATTTGTTTTTCTGTTGTGATGTCATGAGTTTTTATTTTTGAATTGGACCTCCTCTTCGATGGCACGTTCCAATCTTCTATTCTCTATTTACAGCATTCGTGTTAAAACAATATAAAAATGTATACACAATGTTTTAATGACAGCAAAAAATGTTGTTACGAAAAATATTTTTTAGTTTGTATTCAAATAAAAAGCAACAACAAAATTTTGATTTATTGATTTATTATTGTTATTATTGATAGTTAAATAATTTGGTCAATTTCGGATTCTTAGTATATGAACAGCCTGCCTGTGGTTAGTAGATTGGTTCGCTGTCCTTTAGTCCAAACGGATTTTTGAAAATTATATGTTTTTAAACAAGATAGAAAGGCTAACTTTGTTAAAAAGGAAAATCGAAACGGCAAACTTTCTTTTTAAAATCGTTATTAGTACTGTTGGTCATTTTACAACTCTGTGAACAAATGAATTATAATTACACATTTCTATTTAACTAGTTTGTAGTAACTATTGATATGATATGATTATCTTAGAAGTGCAGGCATAAAATGAAGACACGTCCAAATTGTACGTCAATATCCCAATTTTACCATGATTTATGTGTGATGTTGTGTCGCGGGTGTACAATACCTTCATAGATAATATAAAATCAAACGTATTAGAGAAAACCTCTAAGTAAGTTAAGTATTTGCTGATAAAATTATCGACTATTAATTTTAACTACAAAGTACTATTAAATCTATGATAGTATTTACCTAATATATAATAGAATGGCATTAAAATACTACAAACCTTCAAAGTATATCACCCTGATAATAATCGATGAACCAAAAAAGAGTTATTTTAAATACCAGAAGAAACAACATAGATATTACACTATATGTTTAACTAAATATAGTAATATTTTACATATCATATTATATAAAAGATAGTTCAGATCCAACATATATTTGGTAAATATGCAAAAATGATTTAGGGTTCTTTTACATCAGAATATACTTAATTATATATACAGTGGCTCTCAAAACTCTTTGTAGCTTCGGCTATAATACCCATGGTGCTGTCTGATAGTTTCTGCTTTGCAAATTCTGCATTGTAGTGTACACTGGTTATTACTTCCATATTAGGAGCATACAAATGCAAAAAATTGGAGACAATAAATACACCATTGAAAGTTGAGTTTAATTTACTTAAAAGATATGTGTAATGAAAGTCACAAATTTATTCGTACGATTACTAAATACAACAGACAAAATGTTTTCCCAAAATCTAATATTTTATTGGCCCATCCCTTGCTGCAATAACAGTCTATAGGCGCCTTGGCATGCTACTAACGAAATTCTGAGTAACATTTTCATCAATGCTGTTCCGAACTTTCTCAAGTTTCATTTTTAGGGTTTCCTTGCTCGATATCTCGCATTTTCTTACACGTATTTCCATTTCAAACCATAGATTTTCAATTGGATTGAGATCAGGGATTCGGAGGGTGTTTCGATCCGATGAGATATATTGTATAACAGCCACTTACAATATACGCAGCATGTTTAGGGTCGTTATCATGTTAGAAGTAGTATCCGTCATTTAATCATAATTTTCTCGTGCTCGAAACAACACTTTCTCGTAAAATATTTAGATATATAAATTGATCCATGATTCCATTGATAACTACGAAATTATCAACATAACTGCCACTCATACATCCCCAGACCATCACAGATTCTCTCCCATGCTTCACTGTTGGTTTTAAATGTTGCAATTTCAATTCCACGTTGGCCTATCTCCACACAAATTGTCGTCCACCAGAGCCGAAATAATTGAACTTACTTTCATCGAAAAATTGTCTCCAAACCTCACGGTCAACCGGAATATATTTTTTTGCAAATATCAACCTCTTTCGTCGATTAATTTTATTAATAAATGGTTTCTTTAGTGTACTCTGCCGTAAAATTCGTTTCTTTTCAATACTCTACGGCATATTTCGGCAGTAACAGAAGCATCGTTCTTCACGTTCTGTTAAAATCCTCCGCCTTCCCGTCTTTTATTTGTAATTTATTGCTGCCCCATATCTTTGTATTGTTTTAACAATATACTGTATAGTTAACTTACTTCTTCCTATTAATTTTCCAATTTCACTATTTAACTTTCCATTCTTATACCATTGAAATACTTACTTGTATTCTTGTTCCTTTGTGGTTTCGCTTTCGTACTTTTTACGCCCCGTGTTGTATTACGCCCCACGTTTATGCATACTATGAGAAACTAGTCTATGTATTTATGGGGATTCCCAGCCAATCAAAGACTAATTCTAAGATTCGTCGGTAGATGGTATTGCTCAATAAGTTGACTGAGTAACCGTACAAATAGTTTTGTGACTTTCGATACCAGTGTATTTTTGCATATGTATTGTCCTAATATGAAAGTAATAACTAATGTAAACTATAATGCACAATTTGCAAAGTAGAAAATATTAGACACCGCCGTGGGTATTATCGCCAATAGTACGCATAGTTTTGAGAGCCACTGTACATATACATGTTTAAACATAATTTTCTTGATAAAGAACGCATGAAATGCAAAAAACCATCATGTTGTTGAAGAGACAATGAAAAACCTTTTTAATTAAGGTATCAATCACGTTAAGGTACATTAAGGTTTAGTTTTTTTTTAACATTTTAGTTTACATTTTACTTGGTAAAGTAAAAATAAGTAAACGTAGTTAAAAGTAAACTTTAGTTTACTTTTAATATTTTAGTTTAGTTAACATTCTAGATTATTTATTCCATATTTCGATTAGCCTTTCTTAATTGTGAAATATTTCAGACTATGTAAAATCGAAATCGCTTAAAGTGTAACAAGTGAATTTTTGGTGTTCTACCTACTAAGACCAAGCGCACATGGTGCAACTGTTTTGTGACGAAGGTTGCAAGCCATTTGAGTTTGCAACTGTTTTGTGACCTTGGCAGCGTATAGTAGTGGGGATCCGTGCCAATCGGAATGAGATTACTTTGCAGTCAGATTCAAACCAGTTGTACGCGATCGTTTTCCGCGGTCGCCGTTGCGTTACAGTTTCAGAGGTTGCATCGAACCACGAAGTGGTTCGAGACGTTATATTCTGTTTATTTGAACATGGGTGATCGAGAACTAAAGTTGAAATTTGTCAGACAGGTGGAGAAACACGAAGAACAGTACAATTATAAATTTCATAAGTATTCATTATTCAAGGAAAGAATTGACAGAGAACATGGCAGCATAAGAACAAAATAATAATCGGTGATGTCTTCCTCATCTGAATACGAATTCGGTATAGCAAAATTCAAAAGCACTGGTCGAATAGATAACACCAACTGATTCACAATCGGCCTTGTCCATGTGAGGAAAGAAGTTTCATTCTGGTTGTAAACTGGTTGTACGGTGAAACCGGTTTGCAACCTTCATTCCAAAACAGACGCACCAGGTGCGCTGGACCTAACTGTTCTGTAACTGACAGTATGAAACATCTTTGAATGTATAATATGATCTTTGATGAAATCCTTAATTGTTGGAATGAAATGGTTTATAGGTAGTCCGTGATTAACATAAACAATTAAAAACAATGTAGTAGAATGTGTTCATAGGTTTAAAGTATGTTTGAGGAATATTAATGAAAATGAGGTATTTACAATATCTAAATATTTCTCTTGTCCTGAAACTAACTACAATTATTAATGCAGCTAACCTCATTTCAGATGATTACAATGGAAAGTAATAAAACCATGACGTTTCAAAGTGCAGAATTATCGTCAACAATGTTTCAAAAATTATTTGAACAAAAAAAAACCAGCAGATTTTGTGATGTCACTCTTTATGTGAACAATAAAATAATAAAAGCACATCGTAATGTTTTAGCTTGTAGCTCACCTTATTTTGATTCTATTCTAAAACACCACAAAGTCATTAGAGAGCAATTGAGTATTTCTTGTTTAGATAGTGAAATATTCAATACCATACTGAATTTCATGTATACTGGTGAGATAACTATTGAACATTCTAATGTAGAGGAACTTTTAAAGCTCGCTGACCACTTTATATTAACAAAAGTTATAGAATATTGTATAGAATTTTTAGGAACTAAATTGAATTTAGATAATTGTTTATTTACATATTTTTTGACACAACGTTTTAAGTTAAAACATCTAGGCGATATTGTAGAAAATTGGATTGTTAGTCATCTTGATGAAATATGTAAAGGAGATGAAATATTAGGTTTGAGCTCAGAAGAACTGCAAGAATTTTTTAAGAATAAGGTATAAATGTAAGTATTTCTCCACTTCCTGCTAAATCATTTATTTCTAGAATCTTATACTGACTACTAATAAAGCTCTAACACTTCTTGCTCAATGGGTATTAACAAATTTGGACAAAAGGGAAAAAGATTTTGATAAATTAATTAACTGCTTTCCTACTAATCGTCTAGAACCTGCTGAAGTATTTAAACATTTAGATACTTGTATCTTATACGCTAAAAGTGAAATGTCATTATATAGATTTTTAGATTATTTACTACAAAATAATTGGATGCTTTCAAATTTTAAAACGAGATATGATGTTCTGCAAGCTAAATATGGAGAGGTAAGTACTTCTTTAAACTAGACTTTAAAATACTGAATAGGACATTTTTTTTCTTAGATTGCCCTAAATGAAAAAACCACAGACATTGATCTTAAACATAATAAAATTATCGTAGCAGAAATAAATGAGTTGAATTCTAGTCAAAATAATTTTACCTCAATAATGGTTAAAGCTAAATTAAAAAATAGGAAACAACTAATACTAAAAAGACTGATGTTATTTGGGCTCAAACCAAGTTTGAGAATGGCCGCCTTAAAAATGTTGACTTGCAAGAAGAAAAAGATTTCACTACTAGAAAATGAAAAAGATGAAATTGATGGTAAGCAAATCTCATTTAGGAGATTATTAATGTCTGTATTATTGCAGCCACAGTTTAATTTTGTTAAGAAACATGTTTTACAATGCCCACGCTTCATGTTCTTAATAACAACCATCCCCCAAAATATTATCAACTTCCACTGAAAAATACATGTATACATCATCTCTTTTTTAAAAGTTCGTATCTGTTTTAATAAATGTGTGTAAGTTTATATAAAAATTAGGTCTTTTGTCATATAGTTTCTTTTGGCTGCCATACTGTTCATATTACAATAATAAATTTAACCTGTAATAATTAACCTGTTGGATGGTAATTCTAAAGGTATGATCCTAAAAAATACACAATGGTGTACTTCTATATTTTTCTTTATAAGGAACTAAAGAAATACCACCATATCTTAAATACCACATTAGGGTGAATAATTTATTTTACCACATATTCTTTATAATTAATATTTTAAATATTAGGATGAATATATCTAGTGAAAATATGTTCTAAACATATTCTGATTTCAATAAACCTTGTGTTCATTTGTCTAATGGAATCTAGTTTGAAGAGCAATAAATTCAAAATTCAAGTTAGATTTATGTGACATTAAAGTTATCTATGATAACATTTACCTTTCATAATTCCGCGAGCTACCTTTTAAGATAACACTTTCAATGTCAACTAAAAGACCTGTACCAAACTATTCTTTACGTGATTATTCTAGCGCATAGATTCTGAATTTCGGTTGGTATAAAATATGAATTATCAAATTATTATGAGATTCCATTGTCACTGTAATATTATTATGACAATGAACATAAGAACTTTGTAGTAATATTATAATGGTCCCGCTATGCATATAGCCAACTCAGTCAGACACGAAATAAAACTGAATGATTTATACCCTGAAATGGAAGTTGTAATATGAAACTTTTTATTACTAAATAAGCTGCTTATAGTTATACAACATATTAAATTAGCTGTTAAAGCTTGTTTCATCAGATTGACATATGGTCCATTTTGTTATTTCAATAACACTAATATTTTTCTATTGCAGTTGAAGAAGATCCTGATGAAAAGATAGGCATAAAATGCCCAATTTGTTTCACTACAATAAACGATAGTCTACTTTTGGAACAGCATTTAGCACTTAGTCATGCTAAAGATGTGACTTATAAATGTGGAATATGTTCCTTTGTCTGCCAATACCACGGAGATTATTTAAATCATATGAAAACACATTTTACTGGACCACCATTTAAATGTGACTACTGTAAGTATGTTCACCAAGCAAAGAATATCGCTCTATTTTTGCAAATAAATACCATACATAGAAGGGAGATCCAAGTTATGAATAGTATGGCCCTTGCTTTACTTTTAATGTTGCTGTTTGAATATCGTTTATGTATGCACAAAGATAGCCTATGTAACTGCCCGCTGCAAACTGTTCTTGTCAGCCAGATTTTACAGTCACCAAATATCATAATTAATTGTATAATGTTGGTATGAAATCGCAGAATTTTTTGGTTACAAATCTATCAAGAATTTATACCTATGCAGTTTATAAAAACCCATAATTAATAAATTAAATAATAGAGACAAATTCACTTATTTAATTTAAAGAATAAAGGAACTAAAAGGCTAAAAATATAGCGTTTTATTATAATAATCATTATTTAAACATTCTAACGTAATTATTCATAAATAACAAAAACATTTTTAGAATTAATGTGTTCATTCATTCTATATAAAATTTTAGGCGAATTTAGCATAGAACAAATTTCAAAGCTCATATCACACAGAGCACAGCATCTTGATGAATCGATATACCAATGCACGTTTTGTTCTTTCAAGTGTCGTTTAAAACAAAATTATATCTCACATATGAAGCTTCATACTCCAGAGAAAATTTTTAAATGTGAAAATTGTACAAAGTCGTTCCGGTTTAAGCAGAACTTGGAGTCCCATATGCTTACTCATGCTTCCGAGAAGAGCTTATCATGTGATTCCTGTGGATTCTATACTAAATTTCTCAGCCATATGATCGCACATAAGAGGATACATGCAGGTTTGTAAAATATTTCTTATTTGCGTATTATTCAATGTAGAATTTATGTTATATATTACTGATATAAGTTTATAATCTCCAGTATTATATTATTTCATCCAGAAATTGTATGCATTACAAATTAAGAAATCACAAAGATTTAAAAAAACAAAATGCTCCTAGAACAGTTCCCTAGGACCTATGGAACTGTTCTAGGAGCAGGGGTTCCCAAAGTGTGCGCCGAGGCGCCCTGGTACGCCGTAGGCAGTATAGAGGGACGCCGTGAGACGCTCTTGTTTACCATCGCCTGGAAACGAATTTAGGTATTCACGGCTACAAAATAATCAATTCAAATGGCGCACGCTGCGTGCGTCGCTCATCGTCGATAGGTACTTACGCTCGGTAATCGTCGATTCCCCCTCCTCCGCGCCTTGGCCCGCACGCCATCCAACTAGCTAAAGACGCATTATGTCAATTACTTTGTTTTATCGCTATATGTCGCTTTGTTTGTGTTTTCGTCAAAATAGACAGATTTTTATTAAATAAGCAAGTCGGTAGTCCAAGTGATAGTGATCAAGCTTCTACAAGTGGCGGAGAAGCAAAAAAGCGGAAATATCGCAAATATGATGATAGCTATTTGGTTTTACTTCGATAGAAGTAAATGATGAAGAAAGACCACAGTGTGTGCTCTGTTTGAGGATTCTGTCGTCAGAAAGTATGCTCCCAAGTAAGCTGAAGCGACATCTTGAGAACATTCACCCTGCTATGGTTGAAAAATCACGTGATTTTTTTAATAGGAAGTTGCAAAATTTACAAAAACAAAAAAACGTGTTCACTCAACAAGCCTCAGTACCTAGCAACGCACTGTTAGCATCATTCAACGTGGCATACAGGGTGGCAAAATTCAAAAAACCTCACACTATTGCAGAAGAGCTTATTCTACCGGCTGCTCTCGACATGGTGAATATTATGGTGGGAGAATCGGCGGGAAAACTAATTTCTAAGGTATCTTTATCTAACAACACTATTAGTCGAAGGATCCATGACAGCTGACGATCTCAATCAATTAATAGAAAATATGAAAGACAAGGAATTCGCCCTGCAACTTGATGAGGCTACTAGCAGTAACAAAGACGCACATCTTATTTGTTACGTACTCTTTGTGGATGACAATATTATTGTTGAAGACCTTTTTTTCTGTAAAACCATTACGGATAGCGCAAAGGCTCAAGATTTGTTTGAAATTCTGGACAAGTTCATAACAGAAAATGATTTAGATTGGGAAAAGTGTATCGGTGTATGTACTGATGGTGCTCGATCAATGTCTGGCAGGTATGGAGGAATACAAGCGCTTATTCATAAAAAAGCACCGTATGCTATGTTGATTCATTGCATCATCCATACAAACACCAAATACTGTACCGATTCAAACTTTTTGCTAAAACTAGCATATTTGTACGATATATTTGATAAACTGAATAATTTTAATCTGTCTCTGCAAGGCAATAACATGAACATTTTGAAGTTATTAGAGAAGATTGCGACGTTTAGAAAAATACTAGTTGTGGATAAAGAAAATTAATGAAGATTGCGGACAAGATTGTTTTCCGCAATTGCATAAATGCGCTAATGCGCTTGTTGTCTCACAAAACTTAATGTTTCTGTTCACGGAACACCTTTAGAAGCTCACAGAATGGTTTTCGAAATACTTTGCCGAAGACGATATTGAAAAATATTCGTAGATCCAAGATGCTTTCCATGCACACAAGCTCCACCAGCAGTGCCGGCACTTGAGCTGAAAAGACCCCGGGGCAAAAAAAAATGTAGGGGCCCCATTTAAAAATTACTTGTGGTATTAATATAGAAGAAATGAAGGATAAAAATCACTGTATTTTGTCCATAATAATTATATTTAGATATTATTCATTACAAACAATTGGTTGAAGTGTTAACTGAGTAAAATTCGTAAGCCGAAACCTTAAATCATAAGAAAAAAGTTTCAGATTAGCATACTTGTAGATTTTCTTATTTTTATCACCTTAATTAATTCATTTTGATGATTATTTTCTAAATAATATTTTTAGGAATCTTTGTTCACGTGTTTTTCAATATTTTCTGATGGGGTTGAATCATTTTCCCTTTTCATTTTCTGCCAGAGGGCCCCCTCGCGTCGGGGGCCCCGGGGCAATGCCCCGGTTGTCCCATTGCAATTCCGGCCCTGTCCACCAGAATTCCCTTCGCAAGAAGAAGACAGTCTGATTGAACTCTCTTCCGATAGCAGCCTAAAAACAAAATTCACGTGTTCCGATTTTGTGGAGTTTTGGATATCGGTCCAAAGTGAATACCCAACTTTTAAGTTCAAAAGCATTAAGAATTCTCATTCCCTTTGCACCATCTTATTTATGTGATACCGGATTTTCAGCTGTAGCTGTAATAAAAAGCAAATATCGGTCAAAGATAAATGTGAAGCAAAAATGAGCGTAACGGTATCAAACCTTGTCCCGCGCTTTGAAAAAATGTGTGGAGATCACCAAGCTCACACGTCACATTGATTAAGTTGTCATTGTATTTTATATCCTATTTTTCTTAAATTATAAATGTTCCTTGCGTGTCAATGAAAATATAAAAACTCAGCTTCATATTGCAGATGTTTTAAATTTTTGTGCCTATCTACCTAGTATCCTTGTACCTTCTTTCGAGTACTAACGACTACGGAGCGCCGAGACAAAATATTAAACCTTTAAGTGCGCCACGAACTGAAAAAGTTTGGGAACCCCTGCCCTAGGTGTTAAAAAAATTGTCAATAATTTCAGGTATGAGATGTATGAAACATTATCAAAAGATGACATGACTTTTGGAAGGTAGTCACACATTAATACCCAAAAAAAAACTGCGTAATTTTATCCATAATCCATACATTTCAAATACTAATTTTATTGATGTCAGTTTTGAGTTCAACGTAGTTGAAAACTGCATATTTCTGACATAACGTGTTTGTGGAACAGTACTTCTTACTCAAATTTTCTAGGTGATATTTACCGATGCTCATACCCACACTGTAAATATTCAACATCAAAGAAAAATCAACTTGCAAGTCATACTAAAAGTCACAATGGTGTTCGACCACATACCTGCGGTATATGTGGTAGGGGCTTTATGGAAAAATCGCATCTGGTCCGGCACGAAAGAATCCATTTGGAAGAAAAACCATTCAAGTGCTCAAACTGTGACTATGCCAGTTCTAGGAGGGACAAGCTAAAAGAGCACTTTACAAGACATCACGGGGAGAACGCATCTGCTAAAGTTCCGTACAAAGCTAGGCCTCTAAGAAATAGCACTACAAGACCAAAATCACAAGTAAGATGTTATTGTTACACCATTTTTCCATCTCATGTGAATGTTATGTTATAAAATAGCTAGCGAACATTCTTACATTCAAATAATTTCATTTAAAATAGGTAATATTTCTACAAAAACAGCATATAGAGTTAAAATATTACCCTAAATGATGTCCTTTGCTTTACCAGTTTAAATATTTTTAACATGTAGATGTAGACCTTGACATACCGTTCTTTCATTTTTTTACTAGACAGCAAGTCAATCGGTCGATTTCGTATAATGTGAAGGGAGGGGGCGCGAACGGTTAGCGGCGCTACGACAGTTACATTCTTACACGTGAGGGAGTGTACATCGTATTTGTAACGGGGAAAAACTTTTACGTGAGAAGTGATGTTGATGGGTTTACTGTTAAAAGATGATCAAGGTATTTAAAGAAAAAATATCTTGGCCATATTTAACAGCAAACTATGATCTTTTTTGCATTATTTTTATAATTGGTTTTGCATTAAAAAAAAGTGCCTTCTAATAAAACGTTAAAAAAATCAATAGATTCTCTTAAAATAATTAAAAATAAAATACAAACTCTTAAAACTTAAAAAATATCCCCTTGAATAAGAAAAAAAACTAAAGAAAATTTTCGAAGATGCCTCCGTCCTGCGCCAAACAATAACCCAACCTGTCGTAAAATTCTGAACGAATAGCCCAATACCGTAGAATTGATGGATTGTGCCTACCATGTAACGGAAACGTGGATTCATCGGTGAACACGATGTTATAAATAAAATTGTCATCCGCATTTGCACGTTCCATTACCGTGTTACAAAATTGCATTCTACGGTACTGGTCTTCATCGAAAATTTCTTGATGGGCTTTGTATTTATAGGAATGATATTTGTTTTTCTTTAAAATTTTGTGAATTTTACCCACACTAAAACCAGTCTCCTCGGAAATTTTTGGGATAGAAATATTTGAATCTTCTTCTACCATTGCACACACACCATTAATTCCTGCATTTCAGCACCCTCGTTAATTCTAGGTGTCTTGTAGCATTTACAACCTAAAATGCATCCCGTTGACATAAACTTTTCAACTACTGTCGATATTGTGTTCGAGGCAGGGATCGGACGATTTACATATTTGACTGAGAAAAGGTCCCTTATTGCACGTAATGAATGTCCTTGAAGAGACCATGATATCAAGTCAATTTTTTCCTCAAGTGAGTACGTCATAATTACTAAGTTTTGAATTAAAAGAATCTATTTAAAATTACACGTACTACGAAGTTCACTCATCTAAATGCCAAACACGTATGCGACGGTAAATGTGAAATCTAAGTCGTCGATCATCACGGCGCCGGCGTACGGCCGGACTCCCCACCTGAGCGGTGGCTAATTTTCCGAGAAGGACCGAACCGTGGAACCTATGTACAGTTTTAAAATGAAAGCACGGTATAGTACCAGTTGAAAATGTTGACATTTTAAAAATGGCAGCTCCATTAGAGCATTGCACCAGGAATAAGCAATGTCGTGTTATTTATTTCTTGCACAATAAAAGGGCGAAATCATAGAATGAAGGTACAATTTAGAAATCCATATTTGCACTCCAACAAGTGTATAAATGAAGCAGCAAGTTGAAAACCAGGGTGATTTTCATAGCTGATTTTTCCTTGGTCAAGCAAATCGCGTTTTGGCTGTTAACGCCTTGGTGAAAGATCGTTGAAGTTTTGAATATGAACCATGGTTCTATACTTCACATGCATGACATCCTCCACTTCTGAAAAGTATCAGCAAGGTGGGTGCCAACGTAATTGACTCCAGAATTGGAATGTGTTGACGTTTGTGAAAAACTTTTATGATAATATGAGGTAGAAGATGCATTTCTAGCAAGGATTATGATGGGATGAGATATGGGTGCATTGTCATCAACCCAAAACTAAAAGAGCTATTAAAGAATGTCAGACCTCTTCACTCAAAACCAAAAGCAAATAAAAGACACAAAATTCTCGGTAGGAAAGATTATGCTAACCCTTAATTATGATGCAAGAACTCTAATTTTGAAGGATTACATGACTAATGGGGTTGAGGTTCTAACATAATATAGGCAGCAATGAGAATATAATACATAGTTCATGGCAATAAATATAAACTATTGTAATACGTTTGAACATTTACTTTTCAGTCATCACAAGAAGTATCACCCACAGTAACAACAAGTAACACAAATAATGTAAATTTCACACAAACAAGCAGCACAACCACTGCTCCAGTTACGCAACCAATGGGAACTGAGATTCAGGAGCTAATTATGCATCATCAGAACCACACTACATCATCAACAGGTATTTATAGATTCACTAGATTCAGCAGTATCTATGATTTTATATTATAAATTTGCGTTTTATAAGTTTACTATTCTATACAAGTTCTGCACCTTAATATAAAATTTTAGGAAGCAATTTGACCACGATTAACTCGAATTATCATCATTTTGGAGATCCGACAGAATTTCATCATCATAACCATGCCCATAATATTCACAACCAGATTCTGGCATCTGGTCATAACCAGAGAACAACTAGTCAGCATCACAATAACAACATCGTGAATCACCACATGCTTGCCAGATCGAATCCTTCAACAGCCACTTCCACAGCAGCAGCTGTTGCAGCAGCTATGATGTTAGATCCCAGATTTCACCATAATTCAACCGTGAGTTATTTTTCCCTAAGTCGCTGTGCAGAAAACAATAGTTTTTATTAAAATATTAGTCGCATAATTCCTTGATTATAATAAATTATCCTCCATTTCTATATTTAAAAATGAAGTCCTACACTTCGACATATTGATAAGAGAAATTCAAGTGCATTAAACATACAGCTTAAAATTATATTGTAAATGTATATTTTTTAGGTATCATATCACCCTACCACAACACCCGTTTCTATGGCAATGGCTGCAGTTCAGTCATCGCAACAAATTCAGTCTTCAGGACAACCCACCGAATATCCCCAAAGTCTTCAAAGTTGCATGACATTGTTCTAATTCACTTTTAAAATTAGCATCAGCAAAAGATTATTAAGGCTTTTCGTTGCCTTTTTTTGTGGAATATGGGGTTTTATCTAAGGATTTTTTATTTATATGTATATCTATTAAGAATAGTACCTTTATATTTGCTGTTAGAAGATTTTATTTCTTGTTTTGATTACATTTATTAATTATACACTGTACATTATAAATAAATGTATAGATATGTTTCCTATTATAATCCTTGTCATTATGTACAATTTGTAAAAAATTCACAAGTGATCATTTCGCTAATAATGAGGAAAGCGATGTGAAAAATTAAGGTTAGTTTTAGGGTCTGATACAGATGATGAAGGCATCTCTTCAATATCTTGTGATGGTTTGGTCATTTATTTTTTCATTTTGTAAATACCGATTAAGCAGTAGTATATATCTCTATGGAAAAGATGCCTAAGAGTGTTAGGTAAGGACTGGTATTCTATAAGAATATGGTGTTGTAGTACTCCAATTTCTTTAGAATGTATAATAGTATGACATTTGAATATCACATTTGTGCAAATACGTCAAACCAGTGTTGGGTAAAACTATGAACACCCTTGAATTAGATTCAAAGTGTTTGTGAGGTTATGTAAACTCATTAAAATACAGGGTCTTTCAATAGTGACGCTCGAAATTTGTTAGGTTATAGTGGCCATGTTGTTGAAACAACGTCTGTCAAATTGATTGTCAATTGTTCAGTAGTGTATCGCAAATCACCATGGAAGTTTATAGCGTTACGACGTGTGCAAATCATCTAATTTTATTTTCAGTCAGTGCTCCGTTCGAAAAATTTTCTGCACATTACGTGGTTTTTATCCTCGCCACAACCGTCCCGCTGAATCGACTATTGGACGTTTAATGGCCCAATTCAAGTCGACCGGTTTGATAAATAATCAGCCAACACCCGTACATCACCGAAAAACTAGATCTGCTAAAAGCATCGTTGCTGTACGTGAGGGTGTACGGGAAAAGCCGAAGCAGTCAATTTCTCGTCCTTCAGCCCTTCTGCGACTTCAACTTGGCGAATTTTGCGTCGGGATTTGAGTCCGCATCTGTATAAAGTCCAACTGACCCAGGAACTTAAAGTAAGTGTCCATAGACAACGCCGTCTGTTCACTGATTGTGCTCTAGAGCAGTTGGAAATTGACCCAAATTTTGCGAAAAAAAAATCATCTTTAGCGACGAGGCCCATTTTTGGATAAATGGATATGTGAACAAGCAAAATTGTCGGATTTAGGACGGTACCAATCCACACCAGATACACCAGCACCAAATACATCCCATGACAATCACTGTTTGGTGCGGATTTTGGTCTGGCGGAATCATCGGTGCGTACTTGCCATAACTGTCAACGGCGAGCGCTACAGATCGATGATAAGCAACTTCTTGTGGCCTAAACTGGATGATATGGATACCGACATGTGATTCCAACAGGACGGCGCTACGTTCCACACAGAGCATGACATTCTGCACAAGAGATTTGAAGATATTGTTATCTCGCGAACCGGCGACGTAAACTGGCCACCGAGATCGTGCGATTTAACGCCTTTAGACTTCCTTTGGTGCTATCTTAAATCGCAGATGTATGCAAATAAGCCGCAAACAATTGATACCCTCAAAGGCAACATAAATTTAAAAATCGAGCGTCCTTACTAAAAAAAACTCTGTATATAGCTATTGTTTGTTATTGAAATAATGACTATACATTTTATTTTCATAAAACTGTTCAAGATATAAAAATGGTGTTATCTTGTACATTACCTTTCTCGCGGTAGTGCGAGGCGTTATCTGTCCAAGTTTATACGAACAAGTGTAATACACACGAAAGATATAATACACAATTTACTATAATGTAGAATCATATACTATTGAGCAACAATGTAAGGGACACTTTGGAATTCGTTCCCCTAAAATATAGGCAGTAAATTAATTTACTGATTAATAGAGGGGTGACCATTCCCAAAAGCAGAATTCAAATTCAAGAGAAAAATAAGCATCAGAAATACAGAATTGATGTACCTTAAGCTTAAATGCACTCTGACATTGTAAATACCTAATAATTTTCATACTTAATAACTTTTTTTTAATCAGATTTTGAAGAATGCTTAAGTTATAAATGCATTCACATTGGTAAGGCATAAGAGAAGAGAGAAAGGCCTAAATAATTATGCTCTCAAGAAAAGAGGTTAACAATATTACAGAACAAATAAAAAAAATCGTGTCCAAATATATCCTCAAGTCAATATTAAGGCACAAGAGGACACTTGACTATGTAGATCGCAAAAATTTGTTGTGTTGCATTGTATAATATTGTTGTAATAGCTGTTTTGTCATTACAATTTATTTGAACATCAATTTTGCAATAGACTGCACAATTTCTTGTTCAATAAATTGATCAATTTGAGAATCCTTTGATGGGCCATTTATATGCAACAATATTTGGAACAATTTATTGTCGGTCTTAAATTCTTCAGGAGCTTCATTTGGAAATTCTTAATGCACTGGATATCAATTCTTTTGATTGTTCGTTCAATCCTTGGTCAAAGCCACCATCTTCTAGTGTTTATCTTCTTGCTATTCTCAATCGAATTGACTAATATTAATGACAATATAATTGCTTTTGGAATGCCAATTTTGTTAGAATATTAATTTTTATTGTGTATGAATGTATTAAAAAATACATTTCTTTTTATTTGCCAAAAAAAAAAACATTTATATTTAGTTATATTTAAATGTATAAAAAAAAGATCTCTTTTAACACAGTATAAAGTTTTTACATATAAATACAAAATATTACTTATTATTCTTTTTTGTCTAGTTATATCACTACAAAATATGGCAGTTTGATTGTCTTTAATGTTTAATTTAGCTTAAATAACGTTTATGCAGTTTCTCTTTCATTTACTTATGCCAGTATTGATAAAAATCACTTGCTAAATGTGAACTGCAGTTGCGTTTTAATGCTTGGGAATCTTCTGAAACTTCTAAATCAAATGAATTAATCATATTGAACAGGTTATATATCTCACTAGCCAATATCATAACCAGTGCCTTGCATGTGTACTAAAAGTACAAAACCTTGCTGATTCTTTTTTTTTGCAGATAAAACACCAAGTAATCTTCACGCTGCTTTTCGTGAAACAGAAAATATATAATCTCAAATAAGTTTTTATCATATAGATAAGGATAATATCCATGGTTTTTAATTTTATGGAAGCCTTCTATAAATCTAAACCTCTTATTTTCAGAAAAGGTTCCATGAGTTAATAAAATAAGTATTAGTAACAGTTTTTTTACAAAAATAATTCATCACATAAATTTACTACTAAATATGTTGTAGTTAAAATTAGGACTTATAAAATCTTAAATGGTATTGCCTCCTCCACATTTCAATGAAACCTGGATGTTCTTGTATCTTCTTATTCTTGCAACCAGCTCTGATCTCTTCCAACATTATTAGTAACCACTAGGAAGAGTTCTCTATCGCTGCAATTTAGTTCGTCCTTTAAATACTTTAATAACTCTGTTTCCTAAAAAATATTTCCAGAGTTTATATATTCAATTCTATTCTATAAGTTGATTGTGAAATAAATTCAGTAAAGATGTGTGAAGACGTTGACAAATGATTTTTAAATAATTCACAATTTGTATGAATTTCTGCCCAGAATTTACACTGTAAATGGGCAAAGGTTTTTATTAAACTTTTAATTGTTACTTAAATATCTACTTACGTTTCCTATGTTTTGAGGAGAATCAAGTTTTGAATCTAAATTGTAAAATGTTCCATTAATTTGTTTAACTGCTATCCAATGCCTCCTTTGAATTGGTAATGTAACATAACACGTTTTAAAATATGTTGGCACATTCAGAAGATACCCAGTAATATTTGCCAGATTTAAACATTTAGGGTCCCTAAAATGTTGAAATTTAAATGGTTCATAACAATTATATATTGAACTACTCGGTTCAAACTGTTGGAATAATTCGAACTGAGGAGTAGACAGATTGAGACCTTGGCAAAAACCAGTACGAACCCTGGGGAGTAGGCAAAGACCCCAGCGGCCAGTTACATACCTAGTCTAAACAAAATTCCACTTGCCTCTACCATTTCTTGAAAATACATATAGGCGTATTTAAAAAAGTTTAAAAACAAATTAAGAACAAATCGCGATTGAATCCCTGCTTCTTTTTGTTGAAGTATTACATTCCGGCATTTGCTCACCTGCTTTGTACTATATTTAATTTCTCTTCCTCCTCGAGGAAGTCAAAAATCTCATTTCCAAAGAAAATAGGAGTTAAAACTACAGGCCCATAGTGATTCTTTGCAACATCGGTAAACTGACAACAACTGTTTTACATAGTTTTGCCCATCCTTAGGCTCGTACCACGGCATATTAAATATAAACTATTACTCACTTGCGCTTATCAAACCAAATAGCCTCATACTCTCTCGTTTGCAAGGCACTCATGATAACATTAATGTCATAATTTCCCAACCCTAATACAGATTTATGAGGATTTAGCCATTGATCAGGTGAAAGCATATAACAAATATCATCTAATTCAGATTTTGTAAATGCATCACTTGACTGAAATAAATTATTCAATGCATGTAATGCACATAATTGTTTAATTTGTTTTTCATGATAAATTTGATTTGTATTCATAGTAAACTGCAATTTTGCAATACTAGTGATAAAATAACTTAGGTTATAAAATTTCTTCCATCGTCATCCTTTGTATAATAACATTAGGTACGCAAGAAACAACCATATGGATGTTGCAATTACATAGATTAACAGAAATAAGATATTTAAATATCTTAAAATATAAATTTACATATTTTCGCAATAATTTTTATATCTTCCAAAACTAAATACATATTTCAAACTCTGCTAAACCCAGAACACCTAAAATCACAGAACATATATAAACAAACCGTATAAACTTACGATTGTCTCATTTGAACTACGCAATACAAAAATTATACCCAATTAAAAGTGACATCTATTGGTTATTTATTAGAAACAAACCATAATATTTTTGGGGAATAAAACCAATAAAACACCCAAAAATATTTATTGGAAAACCTAAAATGTGCGACATCTATATTTCTACTTAAGAACTACGGACACAGTGAACAAACTACTTTCGAATGCTGCTTTGTATTATGTAAAATATTGAAAATAGAACTTTTTTAAGGTCGGTATTTTAAAAAGTAAAAAGTGGTGTAGTATGTATTAACTTTAAGAGAAACAAGAAATAGAAACAATTCACAGAAATATTCCTACAAATTCTTTCACTTTAGTATTTCCCCAAATCATACTTATTACAACATTTCTGTGTTTCCCCCTACGAGCAAAGAGACTTTTGCTCGTAGGTTTCCCCTAAGGATGAAAAATGTTTTTGAAAGTTGTACATATACTTTTACCAGCGGTGTATGTACCTGTAAAACGTGATTATGACATTTTTTCTTCAGTAATAAAATTATCATATAATTTTTTTCTATAAATAATACAGTAAATTGTTTTCGAAATACAACTAATTTTTAATTGCAATGAAACAAAAAATGTTAATAATATACAATAAAAATAAAAACATTTTCGGGGATTAATAATAAACACTCAGCCGTAAATTGATAGCAGTATTACAATGATTGAATTAAATTTCAATAGTATACATTTTTTCTCATTATAATATTAGTACCATAATAAATTTCATTTAGTCCTAATACTATAGTAAACAGTCGTATGATATTAAATACATCATAATGTATTTATTATGATATGCTAGCAGATCATAATAGATACCTAGTTGGAAAACGTAGTTAGAAAACTACATCAAATATATAATTTTTGTAATAACATATGACACTGTAGGAAAATATAGTTCCTATATTATTTGTAGTAGTTAATGCAGCGGTATTTTTATTTTATATTGCAAGCGCTTATGTAACAGACCGATTATGTAAATATAAGTCTGGAGAACATTGAAAATAAATAAGAAATTTCTAGGTAGACACTTTTTAATAACACAAAAATAAAATTCTGGGCATTCTATACATCACATTACTGTTACCACAGACATATATCTGTAAAGTACGATCATCATGTCATTAATATTATTCACATTATAACCATTCGATTATGAAAATCATCTGGTTATGTTCATATTGTTCATTACTAGCCGTAACGAAATTATATTTAAAAGACTTTAGTTCTGAAGTATCCCTGCAGTTAGAGGGCGCCATGGTACAATTAATGTTACATACTACTGTTGCTCTTCTATTTTATGAATTTTCTGCGTAGGTGCTCTGTCATTATCATCAAAAACAAAAATAACTGGAAATGGCTGAAGTTTTTATTTGCTTACTATTTTATGTGAATAGATTGCAAAAAAATAAGTAAATAGCAAAATTATATAAAATAGTAATTCACATTCAAATAATAAATATCGATATGTACAATGATAAAATTTTGGAAAAAAACAGGTAAATATTAATGCGTAGTAACATTTTAGGTTATCATATAAATTCCTTCACAATCGTAAAAGTTTCCGCCCGTTTTTTATTTTAGGTCATACCAAACATCTTTCAAACACATCATTAACCAACTATACACCAAGAGAGCAGTGTTCTAATATATCGGAAACTAAAAATTATAATACTACTCAATATGATAGTTTACCTTTGGCTTCTTTTGACGATGAGGGACTTTTTGATATTGGTAATAATGTAAAATAAAATGTATTTTATATTTAATAAATATATTTGTAGGAGAATGTGAAGTATCGAAGGAACATTCTAGACTATCGAAAACTCTACAAGAGATAATATCAGATAAGGGTGCCCTTGGATATTTTATTCAATATATGGAGTCCAGAAATGCATCTCCGTATATTTTATGTTGGCTGGATATAGAAACATTCAAATGTAACATAAATGAGTATAATAATGGCTTAAAGAAACAATCAAACTTTTCTCCTCAGTTAAGTAGTCAAGTGGACCACGACACACATGATAGTTTATCTGTTAGTACAGACTGTGATTCGTATACTGCAGACTCCAGTAGCTTATGTGATTTCTCGACAGCCACAATATCTGAAGTAAGAACACCTCGTGACATTAATAGCTGTGATAGAGACAATAGTGATAATAGCATTAAGTTAAAAACTTCAAATCATGAGTTAAGTGTAAATGAACGTAAAAATGGACAATATACAACTGATAATGCTATAATAATATTCAAAAAATATATAGCTCAAGAAGCACAATGTAACATTAAATGTTCCGAAGAAATACGGAAACAGATAATGGAGAATATATGTAATACTGAAAAAGTGCTCTCAGGTAACTGCTTCAATTCCGTACAAAATTATTTATTTGATATTATGGAAAATGAATATTTCTCAGCATTTTTGGGAACTGATTATTTTTGTAAATATCAAATTGATGTGCTTACCAGTGGCAATGTCGTTTTGGATGATATTTTGTATAATGAAACAGCATTATTCTACTTTATGGAATATTTGGAACAAGAAAATCAACGTAACCTACTAGATTTTTGGATGGCTGCGTCTAACTTTCAACAACAGTTATATGACCAAAAAGATTTTTTTGATCCCATAGAAGCACAAAGTGATGCTGTTGTTTTGTATGATAAATATTTTTCTCTACAAGCACTTTGTCCTTTAGGTTTTAGTGATAAGGTGAGATTTGCAGTAGAACAAAATATTTGTGGAGAAAATGGTTTAATTTTAGATTGTTTTCACTTGCCTTTAAAAATCGTTGAGAGAGTTTTAGAAAACAACTACTTAAAATTATTTTTAGCTTCTCAGCTTTTTTATAAATATTTGTCAGATTTAATAAACACGGTACAATCCAATGGATATTCTACGAACATAGAACGTAATAAACATTCTCCTTCAGACTGTAGTAGTGAAAAAAGTTTTAGTCAAAATACATTCCTAGCATTAGAAGTAAATTGTAACCAAGTTAAGAAGAAAGAAAAATGCACAAACATGACAATAGATACCCGAGAGTTATATGATCCCGATGCTCTCTGGAAACGTAGAAAAAATCATAGGCTTTCGTTAGGCAGAGTTAATGAGTTAGGAAAATATGAAACTGATTTTGAGCCGGAACCTGATAGAAAGGAATTTACATTAAAAGATGTTGTAAAAAAATTTGTTAGTTTAGAAGAAGAAAATAAAAAAAAGGAGGAAATGGCGTGGCAAGTAGCGGAGATGATAGTTAAAGATATTACTAATGTTACTCTAAATGACCACAAAACTTAAATATATATTTTTTTGTTTTAAACTTCCGTTTGTCAACTCGATGTGTTAGTGGTAAAAATATGAAGTACAAAAGTTCCTGACGAATTGTTGTTTGAGTTTGCATGTTGTTTACATTTGTAATAACTGGATGGTAATTAAAGTTCATCGTATATGTTGCATCTTTATTCCTTGTTTGTAAGAAAATGTAAAAGTAAAATATGATTTAAAAATTGTCGCGTCCTATAAATAACATATTTTATAATGTAAATAATATTGTGTCGTCTATTTGCATTATTCTTGTTTCAGATAAAGAATAATATTTTTCAAAAATTAGTTTTCATTGAAAGCCTATTTGCGCATTGACATATGAAACTATGACTGGCTAGTCTTCATTCCCCCATAAAGTCACATATACTTTATCGGGGAGAAAACATGAAGTATATACGAAAAAGCATAAGTATGGGAATCTTTGGTAAACTGTCCCTCTACTTTCACATGTGCCATGATTGGAAACTTCTTGGCAATATAAAAAGCGCAAATAAAGTTGACATTGTGTTGATACCTACAGGTAACATTAACATGTTGCCTGCTAGTATTACTGAAATTGGAATGAAATCTAGGCCTCAATAGCCAATTTGGCATATAACACACTTTAATTAACTGAGTTTACATTTAATACATTATTATAAATGTTATGGATGACACGATTAAGTTCTTATATCATATCCGCTTCATTACACTAATTTTTTTTTTTGACAAAATGTTCATAAAATGTTTGCAAAATTATAAAATATTTGACAAAGAATTATTATACTTCCAAAAACATAACGTTTGCATATGAATATCATTCACTGGTAAGTTCATAGCTGTAACAATTTATCCAGGAAAACTTTCGTAACCAGAAATTCTCTATAAGACAAACTTATTTTCAGGCGTAAAGTGGGCTAGCTTTAATAACTTAAGTTGTAGACAGTCTGAAAACTTATTTTAGCAATGGAACCTAGTCATGTGTAATACAAATATGTTTATATAATTTCATCATGATGTATGTATTATATTTTAATAAAAATAATAAAATTTATGTTTGTATGTATCATATCTGTATAATATGTATAAGAAAATTTTTAGACGAGTTATATTTATACATATATAAATAAACATTAATAAAAGATAGAATTAAATATATATTTAATTACCAGAATAGCTTTGTTTACTTACACATTGTATGTATGTGTATACATTTATCTCTCTAAATTAAAAATTACAAACTGCAGCCTTATTTATTCGTACAAAAATAATTTAGGTTTGGACTGTAAAACAGAACTAATTTTGATGTCCTCATCTTTAAGCCATATGTTTCGGCTGATTGACTATGCTTATAAGATTAAAATTGGTTATAAAACAAATGATGAGCAAGGTCTCAAAAAAAGAGATTTTTTAAATTACAGCCTATAAGACCTGAATGAAAAGTATAATTCAAAACCTTAAACCCAAATATCCTAAAGCCTGTCTTAAGATATTGGCCTTAACGGGACATCTGAACTTGTTTCATTGAACAGGCTTTTGATACCCTGCAAAAAAATGTAGAAAGACCAAACCATAAACGGGTTGCAGCCACTTATAGCCCATATTGTCGGTTCTTTTTGCCAATTTTACAATTCCAAAAATATCTACTTTTGTAATCAACTAACAAGGAAAGAAATACAAAATAAAATGGAATGAATTGACACGACAGTACCAGACTTAAAATCTTGAATTTTTCAACTGAACTCCTATTTAATTCAGTATATTTATCGTCTTTTAATGTTTGCCATGCCATAACTTATTATGAATAACTGTTGGTTAACGAATTTTACAATTCAATTAAGAACATTCTAAAGGACCATTTCAAAAATATTACTCACAAAGTTGTGACTTACATGACAAGTATTCGACATATTATAAATTTTAATTAGACTATATGACTAATGCATTCTACGTACAGCTCATCAAGAATAGGAATAAGTCTCAAAACTACGATGTCGGACCGCCCACGAGGTGCGCAGTAAATGTACACAAAGTTCGATCTGGCTGCGCGTAAAGTGAATTATTTTGCTGCCTCACGTTTTCTTCTACGTATATCTAGAGAATCTCACACTTTTCCCCATTCTTGATGAGTAGTAAAAACACGCACGTAGTACATTGATTTAATTTTTTCATGATTATATTAAATAACATTTCAGAATTTGTTATAAAAAATAAATAATTATATTCACTGGCAGACACTTCAGCCCATGACCAAACCATTACACATAGTTAAACTGTTAATATTGAGGAGAGCATTTGATTAAAAGAGGATTATCTGTTAGAAATAAAAATACTATTCCTTAGTAACAACTGCTTAGTTACTGCAAACTAACTATTTAACTAATTTCTTAAAAAAATGAAAAATAAAAAAAACGGCAGTCAATTCTGCAGAAAAAAAAATGTATTAAAAAAAACACGGATATGTGTATTTAGAAAAATCCCGTTCAATATAAAAAATAAATAAACAATTATATGCAATACTGTTAACATTCAGATGGAATCATTTGATCGTATTATCCTAGCATCCCTAAGAAAAATTTGCAATTGTAAACAACAATTATTTTAAATATATGATATAAAATAATCAATAGTTGAATTTGAAAGTCTTAATATCATGAGAGAATCCATGCCTTTCTATTATTTCGTTATACCAATAATTCCCAAATAATAGACAAATGGAAGTCGCGTGTGTAAAAATAGACGCTACTAGTTTGTTCCTATCTTCTATCATTTCTTGAGAAATTAATTAAATAATGACGTTAATTTTGGTACTTTATATTTTGGTACTATTTACTAAATTCATAAGGTCGTGATGTTTACACCATCAAAAAATAGAAACAAAATGTCAATATTTTTTTATTTTACTAAAAACCTAGAGTGGTTAGATACCTACGTAGAGTTCTAATTATATAATGTAATGTATATTTAGACTGAGAATAAGTTGGTGCTAAATATCCAACAGAGAACACATCTGATTGTTTGTAATCTAAAAAGTAATGAATCAAGGGTGTTGGAAAACTGACGAAAATGATGAAGGTATATTAAGTTTTTCTTTGTAAATTTCTGTATTTTTTTTATATATATATAATCCATATGCTTAAATAACTGATGTGATTTTATATTCATATTTCATTAATGATAATATCTATCTAGATCATTTCAATTAATTAAATTACAAGACTAATGAAATATTACACATTGCAATTTGTGGAAAATAAATATTTAATCTTTTTCTGATATAAGCTTATATTATCGTATCAGCTTGATTATATTTATTGTAATAACTGTGGTGAATATTTTTAGGTAACTAATGTCAGTATAAAACATCATTTATACTTATATCCGATATGTGTATTTTTTTAATGTCAATAATATGTATAAAACATTCGTGTACAGCTTTTATTAGACACATATTCTTACTGGCGTTGTATACAGAAAATAATATAAATAGAAACAATGTGTTGACGAAAGATATGTAACTAAATTTATATTTTTATACTTATGCGCTGAAACTTATTTGGTAATATTAATAAATGTTAATTACAATACAAATAATAAAAAATCCATTAATACAAAATATATTTATAAATTTTAATATACTTACAAATATTTATTTATTTATTTATAAGAAAAAATCACTACTTTTTCCCCAAACAAAATTTTACAATATAATTTTATTTATGAGTATTAATGTTTACTTTCAACTTGTTTGCATAGTTTCATATAAGTACAATTATATTAGTAATAAGTATGTAAGTCTTTAGAGCTGATAATTCTGAATAGTCATTAATTTTTAATACTAAAACCTTTTTCGTTGGTATACTTGACAGTATATATGCATATACTAGCAAATCAAAATACTTGTTCTAGAACATAATATTTTTCATGTCACAGTAAGAATAGTAATTTTTAGACTTAGAAATTTGCTCTTCCTTTAAATTTATAATCGGCATTTTTTTAAGGAGATAGTGACAATTCGCCGCTCAAGACAGTATCTGACTGTCTTAGAGGGTGTACAAACAGATCCATATATCTCTATTATAGTAAGACATACACTTGCTACAGTCGCCAGCAAAGGTATTCATATAGTTCTGGTATTTTAAAATGAGATATAAAAACATTTCCAAACTTTCATTATAATAAAACGTATTTTTTTTTTAGAAACACATGGCTCATATAATGTGGCTATATAACATAAATGGTCTTAAAGTAGTGTTTAAAATAAACATATAAAAAGTAATAACGCAAAAGTATTCATACATAATAATAATGCATAAATAATTTTTTTTTTGAAAAGGGACCCGCCACGGGTAGGATTCGACATTTGTCTCAGATGGAATCCGAACAACAGACAGCTGTTTCGAACTTATTAGTTCTCATCAGTGCCGTATACGGCACACCGATCCAGGACAAATGCCGAAACAAATCCGTGGGGTTTTCACCTAAATCGATAAGATCTATGTCTGTAACTTGTAAGGCGGGAATCGAGAAAGGAACCACCAATATTGGTGGCTCCTTTCTCGGTTCCCAACTTATAAGTTACAGGCATAACTAAATGATAAGGCAAACTTAATATTTTATGGTATAGCCTTTTATCGGGGAATTAATTTAACTAATTTTGTGGCCACATCAGAACCAATTTTAGGCCATTCTATTAATATTCGTTCCAAATCCAGTTTGCTTTTTATTTCGTGTTTTCTAATTCATGCCATAGATTTTCTACGGGGTTGATATTAGGCGATTGAGGTGGCGACTTAAAAATGTTTAGAACATTGTATAACAACCATTTTTGTATGACAACTTTGGAGGAATGTTTTGGATCATTATCTTGACAGAAAGAATAAGTCCGCACCATGTTAAGGTCTGCAACACTTTACTATAAGTTTTCTTTAGCACGCCAAGATATACCATTTTCTCTATTATTACTGGAATTGCTACTAAATTTCCCATACCAGTCGCCAACATACAACCCCATACCATGCAGGAACCATGGTGTGGCTTAATTGTTGACTGAACATTTTTAGGTTTCAGAGTTTATCTGACTTCGTCACATTAACTGACGTCTATCTGACCCAAATGCAGTGAATTTGCTCTCATCACAAAATATAACAGTTCCAAAAATCTACTGCCTCATTTAAATATTGTTTTGCAAGTTGTAAACGTATATCCTTTTCATTGATAAGAGGTTTTCTGGCTATAGCCAAGAGCAAAATTTACCTCGTTTTAATACTCTTCGAATCGTGTCGAGACTCGCATTTTTGAAAAATGTTTCCTGTGGGGCACTTAGTCTAAGATACCGTTGTACTTCTCTTAATATTTGTCTTTCCTAACCCTCAACTTCTTAGGTCGTCCCGCAGCTTTGCGGTTAACAAGATTATTTTCATTTTTAAATTTTTTTATTATACTTTGGACGGTTACAAAACGTCTATCAACAAAATACATGTTTTTCGCATCTTGTGGTAAGATTTATGTTGCTGCAGTCTTATTATAATTTCTCTTTTGGGTACCGTCGTATCTTTTGTCTTCCATTTCATCGTAGATACTTTGTTACACTTTTAAGTTAATGCCCGTCTATTGACCACCACTGAAGACCACAAATACATAACGTATTATGTGAAGGCACAAGATACAGGTCCTGCATTTTTGTGGCGTCGCAGATGTGCGAATACTTTTGCGTGCCATTTTATTATAACAGCAGTAAGCATTTTAATGTACAATTTGTAACCAGTGAAATTATTTTTTTACAAATGAATTGTAGATGTTATAATTGGTAAGCACATGATCCGATGGATTTTTTCATAAAAAAAGTGTAATAGGTGTAGAGTAGGTAATAAGTATATACAAGTAATAGATAAAAAAGTGTAATAAGTATCTTGTTATTATGACAATTTCATTATGTGAATGAATACTTTTTCTGGTCCCTATAGATCCATATAGATCTAGCAAGTTGTTTCTTTCAATTGTATTAACCTAGTTACTTTCACACTTTCCCATCTTAGTACAGATCAAACATTAGAACAATGAACTTACATAAATAATTAAAAAAAATTTTTCCATCAAGTATGTTTGGAATATTAACCATTTAATCACCCACATCTTGCAAAGCTTTTCATTAGTTACCTCTCAAAGTAATAGCATATAAAGATATATAATTTATGTAGGTATAGTGATTGTTTATTTATGTTTATCATGAACTATTTAACAGTCGTGATATATTACCACGACAATATGTATGATATAGAATATTCTTTTCTAGATAGTACGCTATCTAGAAAAGTAACTCAAGTCGAAGTATTTAGTATCTTGCAATTGTTTATTATTATAATACACTATACAACACCAATGTAAAATTTTATACTTACCATCTAATGGAAAAGTCCTAAAGACTGGCAATTTGGCTCCTTTTCCTGACCAGGGATGTGTTTGTTCTTGTCTTTATATGTAACTTTCCCCTCCACAGCCTAAGGTATTATGGGAAGGAGGTCAATTTATGTGTGTCCAAACTATGATAATAGTTTTTGTGTGTAAAATGCTTGCAACAAAACATATTCTACACTACTGTTTCAATTTCATATCCTATTCAATTCATTTTTTCAACTAATAACTTACTGAGACAGCTGATACCAACATCATTACTTTTGTTTTGTAAATTTACCTATTTTTTATATTGCTAAATTAACCAAATCATGCACTAATGTAAAATATCATACATAAACTACATACGAGGGTACTCCCAGAAGTATCCGACCTGACGTATAGATGGCGGTTTAGCATTTGTTTGGCAGCCATCAATAGCGACGGTTTCAGTGAATTTGTAAACATACAATACTTTCATTTGAAAGACCTCAGTCCAACCAATATCAAAGAGGAGCTAGCTTCTACTCTGCTCGGAAGTCCGCTCCTTCGTTTATAACAGTAAAATATTGGGTGGCAGAGTTTAAACGAGGTCATGCGAGCTTCCAAGACGAACATCGCAGTGATCGATCAAATGAGGTGGCCACGCCAGAAATGGTGAAGAAAATCAACAAAATGGTATTGGATGACCGTCGACTGAAAGTGCGCGAGCTAGCAGACGTGGTAGGCATTTCAAAAAGTGCTGTACATCGCATATTGGCTGAAAATTTGAACTATTATCTGCAGACAAGGTCATGGCGTCAGTTTTTTTGGGATGCGCATGGAATAGTTTTCATTGATTATCTTCAGAAAGTTAAATTTGGAATTGCTTCCTCACGCACTCTATTTGTCAGATTTAACTCCCTCAGATTATTTTCTGTTTCCATTAATTGAAAAAATGGCTCGATGGTATAAGATTTGCCAACAATGAAGAGGTGGAGGTCTCTTTTTTGTTAGGTCGGGTACCTCTGGGATTACCCTCGTAAATTCACTGTAGGAGAAAAGTTTTTTTCAGAATATAAATTCCAAGAGAGAATTTGAATCAATTAATAATTGTTTGAATTAAACAATATGATATGGATATGCTAGACCACCAAATCAGCCTGATAATAAAATCATTCTCCAAGTCCTAATTACACTATTTTATTTGGATTAAAGTTAATAATATTGATTACAAAGACACTAAAAAAACTTAAATGAGTAATGCAAGGTAAAGTTCTCAAGCCAATCTGATTCATTTTATTCACATCAGAGAAACTGATCGAACTGGAATTAATCACTACAAATTATGATGTCCAGATTTTTGCTGACAATTTTGGTACATTATGCTTGGAAATTCGGACAATATAAGAAAACTAGAAATTCTAGAAAACTGTACTCCATTAAACCCGCTTACTGTCGATTCTCTTAAATGTAATATGTGTTTTTCGTGTCACAATTTCTTAATCCTATTCCAGTGTATTAAAAATGAACAAACGGAAGTGAGATAGTCCACCCGTTCATTCCACTCCCCTTCCCACTTTTCTCTCGTTAACCTGGAAGGAAGCCTTGAAAGAGTGAATGAAATCAAATTTATTTCATCAATGATTCTCTTTAAGACATAACCCACTCTAAAATAAAATTTCTTAAAAATAATTCGGCAATTTTTCAAGGTATTAAGTGTTGCCAGGTCTAAAAGACGTTGAAATTTTAATTGTTAGATGGTAATATGTTGTTAATAAAGTTCAGTATCATAAATAGCCTTAATGTCGACGATATTGGCGGGTGAAATAATGGGTAGTCATATAACAAGACCTGAGACATATCATATTTTAGATGTTACCTATTAGATTCATATAAAAAGAGTCAGTCGGAAAAAAAACTTAAAACACAGAGTTTGTAAAGTTCCAGTAAAGTGGTTGCCTACCCAGGAATCTCAAAACAATTTTACAAATATTTATACAAAATTCCATTATATAAAAATGGATTTATACAAATGGTGAACAGATACAAAAAAGATTCCATAATGTAAAATATTTTATGTGATCATAACGTCATTATTTCATATCATAAGACAAGAGAATGTAATATGTTAAATATTTATAACTTTTCTGTCCAGTTCTAAAATGATAGACATAGAAAGCCTATTTAAGAATTTATTTAATCCTATTGTAGTGCGAAGAACAAAATCAGACAGGCATCACAATTTTTCAAAAGCATTATACACACAATTGTATTCGTCAAGATGCTCCGACTCAAGAGGTATTTTTATGCAGAATATAAAATAATGTAAAACTGTCGGATCACAGTTACACGAAATGTTAAAAAATGTGTTAAGGACACACTAAAGATGTGTTAATAACTAATAACATTTGTATCCAGATATCTACTAGAATTTTATAATATTTTAGGTGTTTGATTAATTAAAACCTACTAAATCCCTTAAAATGTGGTCACAGTCAAAACGACATAACTTCAAACATGACTTATGGAGTGAAAGATACCAAGAAAAAAATACTGGGTCTAAAGGTATTTTTTTATTTATAAAACACTTACATAAGCTAAGATATTTTTCCAAAGTTGCTTAAAAATGTTTGCTTATTTTCATTTATTTTGGCTGTTTGTCGATAAAGAGTGTTCGTATTTCGAAGCAATTATGTTTAATGTTTTTATATAATTTTGAAATGATTAAATTATCAGGTATTTCTCTGCCTGACCGACTATTTTGCCTAAAATTTATATCAGTAAAAATGTCTGGTAATGTAGTTCAATAATGTGAAGGTGAATTTCATTTGATTATTAAATAGATTTCAGAAATATTTGTGAAATTCAATTATTAATAAAATTAGGGATATTAACTTTGGTTTGTATTTACAAAATATAAAAAAGTAAATATATTTTTTATTATTATTCTTTATAATAAATTAGAAAAACAAAAAAAAAAAAAAAAAAAATATATATATATATATATATATATATATATATATATATATATATATATATATATATATATATATATATATATATATATATATATATATATATATATCATCAAAATATGAAACCATATTAGAATTTCCAGAAAGAACCATAAATTTATAAGGTCCAACAAAAATATGCAAAATAAGTCTTAACTATTTATGTCCTCCAACAAATAGATTAAACTCAAATTGATTCAAGTTTAAAAAGTGTAGGATATAATGTCTGCCGTTATAAAAGCCTAAATGACGTATTTGCCCGTCATTTAGGCTTTTTAATCATACATTTTAATCAAAAATTGTATAAGGTTGACAATATATTTAAAATAAAGATTAACATTTCCCAAATAAATATATATATTTAAAATAAAGATAAATATTTCCCAAAAAAAACACGACAAAAGAATGAGGATTACATACCAATGACAACGATATTTGTACTATAGAAACCTACTTTTAAGCCTAACATTATAGATATTATCAATGCAGTCTCAACATGTATCAATGTCATTTCATACATGTATGAAATTTAAATATGGAACACATATAAATATGAAATATATTAATTGACATTCCATAATATTCACAACAACATAATATTACCAACGTTATTCCACAAAACAAGTTTCGCACAAAAATAACTCCATCACCTTTCCCATCCTGCTATCAGATAGTAATCCATCTCAGCAATAATATGAATTACTCAGAAGAGCAAAAGCAGCTGAAATACTTTCATACATACATACATAATATACATACATAATACTTTCAAACATACTTTTAGTTTATTTAGTAAATAGTAATGTAACACCTAATTATTTAGATGTTACAATTTTATATAATTTTTAGAAACAATACTAAGATATAGAGTATACATTGCTGTAATAAAAATTAGTCTTTACATCAAAGATTAATTTATTTATTTTCATTGTGTTAACATTCTTTCAGAAAGCATTTTATACCGTTATTAAATATACATCTTATATATAACATATAAGAAAAAATAGATGACTGATTCGTCAGATTGTTCTCGCTACAATTATAATTTCCAAATGGGTTATTTATCTTACATAAAGCATCTTTGTATTAAATCTTCTTATATCAATTCTCCTTCTTGTACCACATTTTGTACCATGCATTTTTCATCTCAAGCAATTCATGTTACGCATTTAATTGTTTGAGAATGTTAAGGTTTGAGGTTTTATGAGGCAGTTGTTATTTCAAATTGTGAGAATTTCCATGGACCGTTAATCAATGGTTTAGCATTTGGGGTTAATGCATGATTAATTAATTGTTTTTAACAGCTTAACGTCTTTGGATAGGTTAGGAGTTTGGGATTATTAGGATAAAGAGTGCAGACAAATTAATTCCAAGCTGAGTGCAGACGGCTAGAAAGTTAGTGAACGTTGTTAACACTATCAAGATTATTTAATTTTGTAAAAATAATTTAACGCTGATATATTTCAATCATTCTTCACTAAGATTAATTGATAAGTGGATAGGGTAGTGGAGTGAAGTGAAGGTGGATTGTATAATAAAAGATAAAATAACTGAACACTACACTATACTACATATTCTGTATAACTTATACAAAATATTCACAAGAACAAAAACCAAGAGCGTCCTATCTATGACTGCATATGGTCTGTGTATTAATGATTGCCACAATTTGAGCGGTGTTCAACTGAAGCACCTCATTTACTCCATTTAAATGAATAAAATACAATCAATCTATGTATTCCATCGTGTCTTACAATATTATTTGTGAAGACAATCCATGGTTAACGTTCTTAAAATGTTATTACCCAAAGGCTTTCCAGTATCCGTTTTTCATACTTAATAGTGAACCATTTCAGGATAACACTTGCATTATTTTTAAGTGCAACTGAAAAGTTTTAAGACTTCAGATGTTATTCAATACTCTATTGTAGCAAGTTCCTCATACCTCCTTCCCTCACCAAGATATTAGAAACTTTTCAACCACAGGCTTTGAGAGCCTCATCGACTTTTACTCAAGTACATTTTCCTTGATTTATTTACAACCAAATATTATTATTCCACACGTGCATTAATTCCCTATATAGTGAATTAAACGAATTTAAGTATTTTTATACAGTCCCGTGAGTAACAATATGTTTTGAGCATATGTATTAGTAGAATCAACTCATGCATATACTATAAAACTTTTTGGATGGTCAATAATCGTTCTTCTATTTGATGAAATTTTGATGTTTCTGTACAATACAGCTACTGCTTGTGGCTATGAAGTACCATATATTACAATTCCTTTTTTATATTGAAACACTGTAAATATAATGTACTATCCAATTTTTTATTTCACAATTATTTTGTTTTACGATGCATAAAAATTCTACGTTCATGTGTAGTGAATTTCATGTTTCTACAGTCAGAACTTTGTTCCTATCACAACTCTAATTTCCGTTTCACTTCTTACATAGCTCATTGTAAATTTAAGTCTATGAAATTATCTAAAAGGCTTGGCACTTTGTCATAATCCTGCCTTTCTTTCTGGATATTATAATATCGATATAAATATTATAAATTTTTATCTTATCAGAAATTCTTTACCAATAGATATTTAGTACAATATATACATCTTGTCTATATTTTATGCAATACTAATTTTGAAACTTCTGAATCTTAAACAAAAGAAATTTGAAAGAAACCTTGTTTCTTTTATATTTTTATAGAACACCATGTATGTACAGGTACGTGCGTTGGTACACATACACACATCTTACACTTACTGGTAAATTATTAATATATGCTTTTTACAAAGACTAAAGTATATAATGTCTAATATGCAAATTCACAACCCATGTTCATCCCATTTCATTACCTTTGTAGCCATTGAAATTGTTTTCAAAACTACTTCAATATACACTCAAAATGTACACAGAACAACAAGAATGATTATTTCCCATATGCCCACCAGATTTTTTCATTATTTTTAGAATTATAATTGGAATATCGGGTGTATGTTGTATCGAGAGTGTTGACCAAAGTTTACAGAATAAATATTTATTCCGTAAACTTTGGTGTTGACTGTGGACGAAATTCTTATCTAATTGATTGCAATCTTCAAGAAAATCTCATATTCTAGACATTTTTCAAGTTTTTTTTTTATCTATGGTACCATACTACCACCTGTAAGCCATAATGTTACCATAGTATATACCATAATGTTACTAAGAGGTTTAAAATGTTTGGCAACGAACTTTTCAATACTATACCATGTTGCTGTCAAAGATCATTGGGCTCGTTCCTTAAAAATCTGTACTACATACCAATATCAATTTTAAGATCATTTTATTGAGACTATAAATGATTATATAAATGGAGCAATACTTTTTTACATTTTCATTGGCTTACAAGAATAACTACTGCATAGTTATAAATAATAAATACTATACAATATATTTAGTATAATGTTTACTTTGGTAATTTGGCAATGAAATAAACATAAAAGATCAGCATTAAAAACCACTTATATACTTAATTATTACTTGAATAATTATAGAAACTTCAAGTTTCCAAATACGAATGCAAAGTTTAAATATAACATTGTAAAATAAGTAATCACATTTAAAGTTAGTAACTATTAGTAATTTGTAGCTATTTATATTGACCTAGAGGAGGAAGCGAATGAAGAAGAGGATGATAAACAATATTCTAAATGGTCGGAATTACCTGATTTACTTTTAGAAGAAATCTTTTCATATCTTGGAATCAGAGAAAAATATTATGCAAGTTTAGTCTGTAAAAATTGGTATAGAGCATTTCATTTACCTTATGTTTGGAATCGATTTGTATTAGAGGACAATACATTGACTAGGAGCAGATTTAACTACTACTGTGGTTGGCAGGTATAAACAAAAACGCAAAATTTTCAAAAGAAAAGCTCAGATTTTTTGTCTGCTTTTACTGGAAGTAAAATTTAATGTTTAAGTTATAGGTTTCGCATAAAACAAATATAAATAATGTCATCAACTAAATATAAATACATATTTTAGGCATAACGCATAGGAAATTTCATTAAATCAATCAAATTGATATTTAACTAATTACTGATACACATTCTATTTACTATATTTAACATGAATTCATTAGCATTGAATATTATATGTCCTGTGATACATATTTGTGTCTTAGAAACCAACACCCAGATAGCTCATGATTAGAAGTATAAGAACCAGAAAATATTAGAGATATTTTATTATAAGACTTAGCTAGAAAATTGCCTTTCCTTTTTCCTTCCAAAATTATTGTATGATGTTGTTATACTGCCTGACAAGATTTCAACTTTTTGTATGTCTTTATCGTCACAATATAAATGTTTGCACACTACTAAACACATTCATATTGAGTGCTTTAAGTAATGATATACCTAGTTTCAATGTTTCATAATCCTTGTGAATATGACAAGATTTATATGTCAGATAAACTCTCCAATTTCTTAGACAATCAAACTAACCTTAGATTCCTTTAATAACTATATTACAATTTTAGTAAATCAGCGTAAGTACATGAACTTAGGTGTAGATTTGTCTTCAAAACATACCACTTCTCGGATAGGATGTAAAACTTGGGGTTCTTTGTTCTTATATATTAGACTAGTAAAAGATGCATATGCCACTATAATAATGGGGGGGGGGGTTCTAGGGGTAGCTTATCTCCTGGCATCTGTTATTTGACAAACATTAAATAATGGTATTAAAAAAATATGTTAACAAAAATGTTTTTGATAAACTATCGTTTATATTTGTTCATTCCAATACAACCTTTTTGTAATAATTGCATTTGCTGTTGTATTTGTAGCTTTTTTATTTCCTCATTTCTAATTTTATTCTGTAATGTAAGTCCAGAGTATTCCATCTCCTTAGCTTGTAAACTATTCCTCATTTGTTCTGTATTTTTTTCTAGTCATTTCTATAAGTTGGTATACTTCCTACGCTTCCTACTATAGTGATATAAACTGTAACATCAAAATATTTGTAGGAATTAACTTCTTTAACAGCTCCTTGCTCCAATATTAAGTTTTTCCTTGTCTGGTAACAATATATTTTGGTGTTATCGATATTTATTGTTAAACCACATTTAGATATTCTTTTCAATGATTTTCAAAGCATAATGTGTAGCATAATATCATCACCATCTTCAGTTACAATCACTTAATCATCAGTAAAGTGTAACACTAAAAGTTTTCACATCCAGTTTGTACTCCCATGTACCGATGGCTATAGTCCTGAATTTATACATGTTTAAAATAGTCGTGCTATAAGACAATTTTGTAGCAACATTTTAAAAACTAGAAAATTATCTCATAATCTCGATGATACTATTGGTTGGAAAATATAGTGCCACCGACAGTGTTTTCTGCTAATATTTGTCACTGAAATTCGTTGTTTTTAATTAACGATACATCTGAAAGACCGATTTTTTGTTATCTAGACTAAGTTATGGACAATTTTCAATAAGTAATTTTTATAGTATTAATATTGATCAAATTAGAAGCATAGTGAACATTTAAAGGATTGAAAATTGGCAGAAAATAAAAAATTCACTTTCCTGTGGGTTTTCAATGCTTTTAATGTTTGCTATGCTTCAATGGTTCTGCTACACCCAATATTCAGGTCTATTGTTCCCTGCCTGTATGTAAAAAAATTAGTGAATTAATTCTTTGCATGCCTGAGTTAATTCATTGCAGGCCGACTGTCTAGAAAGAAAAACACCATATTCCATTATTTTCAAAATGTGCACTAACAAAAGCGATTATTGAATCGATCATCATATAGAAATCATCTAGAAATAAAATTTCGTTATTAATAAAGAGCAAGCAATTCCCCTGTAGATTTTTTTAGCCATTCTAGTTTTCAAAGAGGCATCCCTAGATACCATAACAGATACGAATAGATTCAAAAAATGTATTTTTAAATAGTGTTGTTTATCTTTTTACATTTTTACACCACACCAAATTTTATAACACAAAGATTTAGGTAAAACCATTATATAAAAAAACTTATTAACCTTTTATTGTGGTACTGTTGCTTCAAACAAAATTTGGTTAATTACCAAATCACATTATAGTTATATCAAACTATTATATAGTCAATTTAATATTATTTCTATTGCGGAACAGGAAAATGCGGTAAAATTTCAAAGTAAAATATACTCGTAATTCTATATATGCTATAAAATATTTCTATATATGCTAAATATAATTCAATATATGCTATAGAATTAATACTCACTGCCTAAAGTATATTTTAAGTACACAGTGGTTCTTCATAAAACTGTTTCACTCACTAATATGGAACATTTATCTTTTTAACATTTCTAGTATGTCTTGGATCATTTGCGGTGCCAAATGTGTTTATCTTCGGTGGGTAAGAATTTCAAACACCTGACAATTGAACCCATGTTAAATTTTTACAATTTATACGAATTTATGAATATAGTATCATGGTATACAGAGCAACGTGAAAGGAAGGAAAATGTAGAACTAGGTATAGGTGATAACATAAGATACTTAAAATTTACTTTTCCCTGTAATATGACAAGTAGAGAAGATTCAGAAAGAATTCGATTATTTGGTACTGGAGGAAAACTGTTGGCAGCTCTAAAAAGACTTATGGGTAATCTAAAAAAGTTACAGTGGTTAGGGCTGATAGATTTGATGCTTGATCCGAATGAAGCACAATATTTATTAGATGAAATATGTGAAACTTGTTGTTTAACTCTTCGTACATTACACATTGTGAATACTACTAGAGTGCAATATCAAATGCTTCATGTAGGAGTTTTACTGAATTTACAGGTAAGCGTGATTACACATACATAAAGAAGTGATGAAAGAACTTATTGAGATTATATATAATTTTCATAAGTTCTTTCATAGCATTTAATCTCTATTTCGCGTATTTTCTAATAATTGGTAATACATATGATGGTTAATATATACCATTTATTTATTAGGAATTGGTAATCAGTCCTCAAAATTTAGGAGATGATTTAATTGAGTTACTAGGTTTTACAAAACTGAAACATTTACATATTTTACAAAATAGGTATAGTCCATATGATACCCTTATCAAACCAGTATCACCAGCTGCGTGGAAAAAATGTTGCACAAACAATATGGGCTTAAATGTCCACTTACAACTGGAAAGCCTTAAGGAAAAACCGATTATTTGGCAGGAAGGAGCACCAGTTCGTACAGTTTTGTATGATTCACCACACATTAGAGTAAGTATTTTAAACTTCAATTTGTCTTAGTTGTAATCGATGTTTTACTAAATGGAACTACATATTTAATAATTTATAATAAAATTAACTTTATCCTAATACCATAGATTAGTTCTTTCAGAAAAGTGCTACTTCAAAATGTTCTGAATATGAAAAAAAAGGGGTTGGTCCTCCCAATAATAATCAAGTGTCATTTCATTGCTGTCAGAGAATCCTGCCATAAATTCTAAAATTTTCATTATGGTTCAACAAGTCACCTAATTAGATATAAAGTATTAAAATGGGTTTAATACCCAATATCAACCATTATCATCACGATAATGGTTGATGCTGAGGATGACACAGATACAAGCTATAATCTTAGACAAGGGTAAACTACAATCGGATACACCCAAGTCTTCCATAAATTGACATTGAGCATGAAACCCAAGACTATAGTGCAATAAAGATATGAATATTTATTTTTCTATTACATCTGCAAATGAAAGTAGATCAACTATTTCTGCAACAAGATTTTGGAAAAAGAATATGTGCAGCTGCTGAATATTGCTCTAGAAATTATTTCACTACTAATATTTAAGGTTTATCAATACAAGCCCGAACTTTTTTGGCTACAAGGGCGAAGTATATAGTGGGGACACATCCTACTTACACAACGTCTCACTTTTAAGACCTGCATATGCATTAAATACAGACACTGCGTAACTGATATTAATTGTTTAACAAACTTTGTTCAGTGGTATACGAAAAAATAAGAAAATGCCCACATAGTAATGCCATGAAACATTATTCACAACATTTACTAATTGGCAAACATAATTTGTATAATTTAACAAACATCGATGTTCACCAAAGCTCTTCTTGGTCAGATACAGATATACAACTATCGGAAGTAATATCAATCAAGTACAAACATACATAGCTTAAGGGCGGGAATACAGTCTTAAAATGTAGCATTTGCACCTCAATTTTTTAAAACTTATGAACATGATGATGATAATGATGATTCATATCGTTCACTTTTTGACAATTTAGTAAATAAATAGTAAAATTTTAACAGATCTTAATGGCAAAGAGGACTTACTGTCTTTTAAATTTTAGCAGTTCATTAAAAGTGGTATTGATTGTAATCACGCTTCATTTATTGTGAAATCAGTTAAAATCATCAATTACGGTAGAATTTATGTGTTAGGTGGTACGATAAATTAAATTAACACTGGTAATCTGATGAGTACAAAGAGACATGAATACAATTAATATATGTGTATAATCATCATCATCATCATCATTGGTGCTACAGCCCTGCAAGGGCCTTGACCTTCTCAAGCGTCCTCCGCTCATTGAAGGACTAATCGATTGAATATATTCAATAACTTCTTGCCCAATATCATTTAAATTGACATTAACTTTTATTATTAATAAGCACCTGTTAACTTACGTTTTATGATTTCAGTTACAACCTGATGCTTTACTGACTGCAATTGAGTTTTATAAAGATCATCTAAGAATCTATGGTCATAAAAATATACCAAGGTTTTATAGGTCAAAATCATTCTCCAATCGGATTGACGAAAATTTGATGATGCTTGTACAACGATGTTCATACTTAACCACACTTGTAAGTATTTGAAATGAAAGTAATATTAATTTTTGTAATTATTTATTTTAAAAATGAATATTACTTTATAGACCTAAAAAATATTACAACTGAATTTTTATAGACTCTAGGTCTATAATTCATCCCTTCTGTAAAACAATGACATTATTATCTTAATGAGGGCAGAAGTTCAGTACATTTAAAGACTAGATAGGGCATACTTTAGTTCTGCTAAGATTTATATAAAGATTTATGTATGCAGTACATAATTTTACTATTTCTCTTTGCTTGTTCTCTACTAACCAACAGTGGCGGCTGGTCAGGGGTGCCAGGGTGGGCACCCAGCTGTTTTCTAGAAGAAGAGGAACACACAGTTCCAAAGGTCGTTATTTATCGTTTCTAGAAATTAGTGAATATATAATTATGTAATATGTAATTAATTAAATACACTATATATTACATAACAACAATAATACAATGAAAAGTTCTGATTATATATACTAACACTAACAGCACAATCGTGATGGAAAATTGCAGTGCAAGTAAGTGCAGCAATTCACTCTTCTAACCGTGGAATAGTTACCGTGGTTGGTGCCGGGCCGGGTTGGCAGCCACGCCTTTTGCCTTTCTGGCTTTGTAGGTACATATGAGACAGCGCAAGTGCCTCGCATAAATAAAAAATTATATTTCTTGCTTTAATAAATAAATACAAGTAAATAAGTGTCTACCAAGATTAGTTTTAAAATTAACATTGATATTATTGACATAGGTATACTTTCAACATCCCTTGAAAGTTTAAATTATTTCACAATAATATAGAAACATGGGAATCTGGAATATAAAATTATATAAACAGTAAACACATGAATAGAATTAATTAATTAATAGAATTACGAATGATGTGAAGACATAAAAACAAAATTATACACGTGTAAACTACATGAAACTATTTGAAACACGGGCACAGCTTACTCGAGTCTCGAATAAGCTGTGACACGGGCGGGGTAGACGAGAATCTCCGATCTCCGTATTTCCGAGTTCAGTTTTCAGAGACATCGTAGAACGTTGCATCTCAGCGAGGTCTGTACTCTGTAGGTTAGGATTTTAAAAATTTTAATGGTTCTTTAACAATAATTACAATAAATTAGTGCGGCGCGGCGGTCTGTCTGTGGAAGTTGGTACTTTACATTTGTATTTGTTTAGTATTGTATTTATTTAGTATTTATACCATGGCGAACGTGAGAGAATTTCTCTATAACAGTATTTGTTATATTATTAAGTAAAATTATTTTGGTTATTAATGTATTAGAAAATGTGTAAATATAAAAATTGTGTAGCATTCATAAGAGTCTGTACTAGTTTTATGCAATTTTAGTGCTATGCATTTTCAATTTGAAAGCTGAAAGAATTTTAAATCTTAACATATACTTGTACAGTGACTAACGTAGAGTGATGAGTCAGTTTTTTTTTTGTTTTTACTATATTTTACTTCATTATTTTGCCTATATAACCTACTAATAGTTAGTTGTTGCCCACCCACGACAAATCACCACGAGCCGCCACTGCTAACCAATGTATACAGGTAGAAATAATTGCACATATCGAATTCTATTCAATGATAAAAACAAATCAAATACAAATTTTCTTTAAAATCCATTTATTTTAAGAGATGTCCATATTGCAAAAGCTTGAAATATGGGAATGGGCATTTCCTCTTAATTTAAAATTCTTTAATAACTTTATTTTCATTTTACAACTCATATTATAGGTTATAACAGAAAGAATATCAACTGCTACAGTTTTACTTCTCGCTTATTATGGCAGAAATTTGAAGTGGTTATTTATTAGAGGAAACGCAGTCATTTTGAAGAGTGATTGGAAACAACGTCTAGACTGGACAGACGAATTTTATTCGTGGCTCAAAGTAAACAGCAGATCATATGAGACGGTTGAAAAGGAAGTGTCACAGATATTGGGATACAAATGGAAATTCTTAAGAGACAAGGACTTTAAATCATTAAACATAAATTTACATGATTATTAAATTAGATGATGGAACTAGATATTATATCTCTAAGTTGCATAAAAAATTGTTGATGCAATGTCATAATGCGCATTTTACTACCATTCAGTAATAAAATGTAATACAGTGACTACGTACATATAATTGCATTTTTTTTTTTAGCATATATTAAAGAACGTCATTTCTATCAATGTTACTACATTTAGTTGAATGTAGATTGAGGCCTTATTGCTTCACATTTTACTATAGAGACTTGGAAATCGCTTGTCATATAATTCTTTAAAATATACGTTTGAATGTATATTTCTTCACTTTGTGTTCACAAGCGTTTTTGATTGTAAAAAAAATCTTGTAGTTTTTTATCCAAATTTTTGGAATATGAAGTAGAAATGACAAATGAACATCAAATGAAGTTATGAATATAACTTTACTTTTTTATTCTGGGAAGAGACTGGAACCTTTGATGCAGCAACAAAAAAGAGGAATTAGTTTGCCACGATCGACAAAATATTACTGGACGCGTATTCCGGCAAAAAAGTTGGCATCATCAGAAAATTATTAAAATAGTTTGAAATTTTAATCATTTCCTGATAATGCCAACTTGTTTGGCGAAATGCACGTCGAGTAATGTGTAATCTTTTGGTATTTATGGAAACTGGTCTCCTGTTTATTTTTTTCATATTCTGATTTTCTGTTCTATTATAGGCATCTTGTTCCTAGTAAGTTATTTGTACTTACTAGTATAACTACTAGTAAGTACAAATTCAATCATAATGTAAATAGTATTTACTTTTTGATGTTCTAGAATAACTACTGGAACTAGTAGTTATTACTATACTACTCTAGTACCTTATCTTATATGGTACTATACAGAGATACTTTTATTTCTTACCAGAATGTGTCTGAATTTGAAAAATTTAAACAACTACTATTTGTTCTTAATTAAAAAATCAACGTAATGAAGGGAAGAGTTCTTTAAAACATCCTGTACATTTTTTCATTGCAAATCCTTCTATATAGTAAAATAGTACTACTTCTACTATCAATGTAAAGAGGGTTATATTAAAATATTAAGGCTGTTAAATTAATATTGTGGCCTTAGTACTAAATCTATCGTATTTGAAGTTATAATGAGAATTATTGCATGTTATTTTGTAAAATATAAAATAGTTGCAAATCTATTTCTGTGAATAGTTTTCATCATTAAATAATTTGCAAAAGCATAATTTGCGTGACTAGACAAAGGCGTAAATTATGTAATGAAGAAGTTAAATGTAATGCACGACATGAAACTTCTTCATTGCCTAACCCAAAACTTTATTTAGCCACATATCACATTATACTACAAAAAATGATTTTAACAATGAAAACTACTCTTAAGTAATTTTATATTATTAAGTAGTTTTCATGTTTATATTTTTAGAATACGCCACTTTTAATTTTAAACTAGTAATTTTTTAATAAAAATTGATACATTTTACAAATTATATGCACATCGAATGCAAGTAAAGTCTATTAACAGGGTCCTCAAATATCTACTACTCTAATCTTTAACCAAAAAAGTTGCTTAAAGTTGACCAAAATTGTAGCCCACCCAAGAATACTGTGCTTTTATACATTTTTAAGATGTGTGTTAGTAGTTCAACATGATCCCAATTCATCTGAAGCTTTATGCTTACTTCACCTGTAAATAACTGTATATTTGTTGTAATTTAATGTATATAACGTGAAAAATGTTTTTTTCTTGGCAGTAACCTTAATAATTTTATTAACTTAATATTACTGTGATATTCAATTAAATATTTATATATATTATTGGAATATATTTATTTAAATTTAAATAGTAGATTTTTTATCGCACATTTCTTTGAGAAAAATAAGGTAAACCTGATTTTCTTATTTCCTCTGATGATTTTTAGATACACAAAAATTGGACTGTTTTCATATATTAAGAAATTGTTGATATTATATATGTATATATGTTACTGACACACTGTATGTATACTGTATGTAAATAAACTGTACAGTGATCCGCCGTCTTTTATTAAGTGATTTAAGTTACAATTAAATATGTGTCATTAACAGTAGCACAACAATTATACAGATGTCATTAATAGTAGCATATCGAGCTATAATTAGACCACTATATCTATTATTTTTCCCCAATCAGTTTATTCAATAGTGTTACGTGGAAGGGGACATCTTTCTATTAAAGATAACCATGGGAATTTGTCAGATATGGTCTTAAATTAGACAATTTCCTTCTTGTTAAAAACGCCCCCAAGAAGAAAAATTTTAAATAAGATGTAAGTTTTGTTTGTGCCAGAATCAGATTATAGTGGTATTGTACATTTTGAACAAGGCTCTTAAATAGTATTTGGAATTTTTGGGGCCCACTCTGAGTTAATGTTTGTCAATTCAAGTTTTGGGTCCAATTTTAAAAAAGAAACTCTTACGGAGTTATTAAATAAAAATAACAAAAAAACATATATATAAAACCTCATTTTAATCATGTTTAGGGATATTAATAAACATTTGTGCATACATGTGTCCCAAAGATTTTATATTCCTCTGCATAATTATTCTTAAAGTATTTGTGTACACTTCTGGAGGTCTTGCTATTATTGGATCTCTCCAATGCATTCCATTGGCATCACAACCAAACAAAGCAGGTGAAGGTATATGATCTCTCATATAACACCAGATACATTCTCTTAAAATCGCCACAATCTAAAATATAGAATTTATTTAAAAAACACAGTGAACGACTAGTCGCTTCTCCCCCCTTTAACTTTGGAATCAAGAGACCTAAATGAACAAAAATTAGCATACAATATAGTGGTGAACAAAAGCTAAGCAACCTAGTGAAAATAAATGTTTATTTGATAAATAATAAAAATAGAAAACATGTTTTATTAATCTTCTCACAGAAATAATCTTTACATTGTATGTAAACAATTGATCAATTTCTGGCGTAATAGTAATGAAAAACAAATATATATATATATATATATATATATATATATATATATATATATATATATATATATATATATATATATATATATATATATATATATACAAATTAATACTAAAACTAAAGGCTTATTATGATAGTGACATAAGTTAAGCAGCTTAAGTTTCAAAAAATAATATGTTTCAACTGTGAATTAACATGGTGTAGCATATCCATTATTTTGTATTACAGCAGCATTTGTATTGTGAGGCATGGATGATATCAAATTGTCTATTATTTTGGAAAGCCCACAAATTTTACAATGGATTTAAGTCCGAAGACTGAGCCAACCACGGTAAAATTTGTATTTTATTGTCCCTAAAGTCCCTGTGCAAAGAAGTAGAAGATAAGTTGCAAGTAGGTAAGACCGATGAGGCTTACAAAATAATTAAGAGGAACTTCAGGGATATAGGAACAATAAGTAGAAACATTAGGAGTCAATCGGGGGACATACTGATCGGAAGAGAGGAGAAAGCGGATAGATGGAAGTAGTACTTAGGAAATTTATACGAGGGTCAGGAATTAGGAGAGATATTAGAGGAAGAATCTAGCATCGATAGGGAAGATGTAGGAAAACCTATATTGAGAGAGGAATTTGAAATAACACTAAGGGGGCTAAAGAATAATAGAGCGCCGGGTGTAGATAATATACAGGCGGAAATTTTGAAATGTGCGGGACAGAAAGTAGTAAATAGGATGTTTGAACTGGTAAAATACATATACGAAACGGGCGAGATGCCGGAGGATTATAAGAGGAACATTATCGTTACTATACCGAAAAAGCGAGGAGCCGACAAATGCGAGAACTTTAGAACTATTAGCCTAACTTCCCACGCGTCAAAAATCTTAACCAGAATAGTGCAGAAGAGGATGGAAAATAGAGCGGAGGAAATACTAGGAGAAGACCAATTCGGGTTTAGGCGAAATAGGGGAACTCGCGAAGCTATTCTGGCGCTAAGAGTAATGTTAGAGAAAACAATAGAAAAAGGAAAGAACGCTTATATAGGATTTGTAGATTTAGAAAAAACTTTTGATAACATAAGATGGGAAAAAATGTTCGAGATACTAAAGAACGCGGGAATGAAGTATAGAGATAGGAGAGTAGTACACAATCTATACAAAGAGCAAACTGCTGTTATAGAAGTAGAAGGGGAAAAAAAGGGAAGTAGGTATTAGGAAAGGAGTAAGACAAGGATGTACGCTATCACCACTAATTTTTAATCTGTACATCGAAGAGGCGATTAATGTGGTAAAAGATATAGTGGATTTCGGGATTAAAGTACAGGGACAGAAACTAAAAATGCTGAGATTCGCGGATGATATAGCAGTATTAGCATCTAGTAAGGAGGAATTAGAATCGGCATTGAACGAAATGGAGGCAGTGTTGACAGAGGAATACGGAATGAGGGTGAATAAAAACAAAACTAAAGTGTTAGTGTGCAGAGGGCGCCAGAGCAGAGCAAAAACGAAAGTACAAATTAATAATGAAAGATTGGAGGAAGTTAAAGACTTCACTTATTTAGGAAGTAAAATAAATTGGGATGGAAGAAGCGATAAAGATATAAAACAAAGAATAGCGCAGGGTCGAGTAGCTTTTAACAAAAAGAAAGCACTTTTATGCTCGGGGGTAATAAACTTAGAAACAAGGAAGAGATTTTTGAAAACATGTGTATGGAGCACGGCACTATGCGGTTGCGAAACCTGGACGGTAGGGGAAGCAAGTAGGAAGAAATTAGAAGCTTTTGAGATGTGGTGTTACCGAAGAATGATGAAAATACCATGGACTGATAGGATTAGAAACGAAGAAGTATTGGAGAAAGTCGGCGAGAAAAGAAGTATGTGGAAAAACATAAGGAAGAGAAGGGATAGAATGGTAGGCCACTTGCTGAGACATGGGGGAATAGTCCGCGATATTTTGGAGGCAGAAATAGGAGTGAAGAAAGGCAGAGATGGCCTAGATTAGACTACTGCTCGCAAATAGTAAAGGATGTAGGTTGTAGCACAATTAGCGAAATGCGTAGGTTAACACAAGATAAGAGAAGCTGGAGGTAGCATCCAACCAGTCTTAGGACTGATGACCTAATGATGATTGTCCCTAAACCAAGTTTTTATGAGCTTTGCTGTATGTTTTAGATCGTTGTCATGTTAAAAGATCCAAAATAATGGCATTTCTCATTCGGCATGAGGTAACAACATTCTGCAATATATCTCTATACTTAAACTGATCCATTATACCCTCTATTTTAAATAATGGTCCTACCCCAAAGCCTGAGAAACAGCCTCACACTAATACATGACTTCCTCCATGTTTCACCGTTTTAATACAATATCGTGGATTAAATCTCTGACCAGGAGGTACATAACATATAATATAGTACATAACACAGACCATCAGTTCCTATGAGATTAAACTTCGCTTCATCAATGAACAAGACAGTTTTCCATTTTTCAGCAGTCCAGTATAAATGGTCACGTGTAGATTTAAGTCGGGTCCTTATATTTCTTTTACTCGATAATGATTTTTTGACAGGTCTTTGGGCATGCAAGCCACTTGTACTAGGCATCAGCTGACAGTTCTTGAACACACGTTGAGTCCTAAATCTGCTCTAATTTGAGCCGCAGTTGCAAATGGGTCCTGCTTACTTTTCCGACAGATTAATGTATCTTCTTTTGTCGTCGTTTTCCGAGGCCGACTAGAATGCGAGGAAGTTGTGACTGTTTGTCTATCCCGATAACGTTTCAATGTACGGTATATTACTGATTTATTTACATTAAATTCTTTACTAATATTTGCTTGTAATGTACACTGTTCATTCATTCTTACAATTGCTAATTTTACATCGTTAGAATACGTTTTCCGCGACATTGCTATAGGGCACTTGTTATTTATAGAGCTGACGCAATTCTGTAATGCGCGTGTCTTACTTGCTCGTATATATATCTTACTTTCAGGGGATTCCCCGATTGGATCATTATTGGTTGCCTCACTTTTCTCACCTTGTTATCGGTTATTAACTACTACATTTAATTCTGCTGTGTTTTTCTTATACCAAGTTTTATCTATTTAAAGTATGAATTCATGGTTATTAAATTAGGATAATTTCTGTCTGGATATTATGTTTCTTTAAAATATAAAATATAATATAATAGTTGCTTGACTTTTGTCCACCACTGTACATTAAAGTGTAAAAATTATGTTTTAGTTAATAAATAGTGATATTCGTATAATCATAAAAGATGGTGTTGTGCTGTCAGTTGGAAAATTATTTTTAAATGGCAATAGTATGTGAGTAACACCTCATTTGGCAGTTGCTTAACAAATATCTATTCACATGTTGTTTTTATTTTAACATGTCGTTTAATTTAAAACGAAAATCGATGAAAATTAACATTGGCATACCATCAAACCATTAGGAAATGTCTCCCTGTACCAGCTAAGTGTAAGTTTTTTCTGCCAGAAATCACATTCAAATCTTTATATAAACATAAAATAAAATTCGGATATCTAAAATTTCCGTTATAATACCTATTAACATTATTTCTACAATTCTACACTTTAATGTATGTATGTCGTGTCGTTCTTTCAGATATCTCAGTTTCAAAGTTGAAAGGGGTTTTAGCATCACGATGTACGAGTATATTGGCATATAAGAGAAAATATGTTTACTAAGATATAAACCTTATATAGTACTAATTTATAGCATTTTAATTACCTCGTAACATTTTAGAAATGGTATTACATCCCTAATGTTAGATAATGGTGGAGGTAGTAGTTGCCCTAAAGCCATAATGTCAATTACTTTAATGGTGGTATCCATAAGTATTTTGTAATGTTCAGAATCATCATCTTTACTTTGTTCCCCCATACTTTTCCACTGGTGGATTAAGGTGGCTGTTAAAGCCCTTATTAAAACTGAACAATAGCAAATCGCCGGCCGATGTACAGCTACATAACTTAATAAATCCCACAGTAATGGTGTGTTTGTAAACATTCTCCTTATAAATAGATCTCGTTCCATAGTAACCTGTTAACATTAAAAAACAAAATGATCTACAAAATAATGTTAGTGCAACAAATGATATATGGAACAAAAACCTGGAGATTCAATGTCAACATTTTAGATGAATTCCAGCAGTCATAATTATAATGTAGAGGTCTTTAATAATATGTACATAAGGTGAGCCTTTCAGTTATACATATATTTTGACCAATTAATGTCTATATCTAGAAAATGAATATAGTGAAGGGTATTTTTTTGATATGATTATTAACGGAGTTATTCAATTTTTAATATTCGGAAATATTTGCTCAACATTTTGACAACCACTGATTTATTGAATCCAGTATATCCATGGTACAACTTACATCAGATGTACAGCATCCACTACTACTAAATCTCCACATTACAGTTTCGTAATTTACTTGAAAAATTAACAGCCACAAATAGATTTTATTGCAAATAACTTGGTATAAAGAGAACTGAAATGTAAACTACATTTCTAACACGTAAAATATTTATGTTTTAAGAGATATTTTATACTTAATTTACATTAAAAATTCTCAAATACAGAAACAATATTTTTTACTTCTTATCTCCCAAACTTGTATAAAACACTCTCTCTGCAGAAGGGCTATAAGGACATTGCACATGAAATGATACAATTTATTACCTTAAAGTTGTATGTTCTGACAATCACTAAATATTATTAACTTGAGTTTTTTAAAATATGCCATCTGTATTGATACGTCAACCGACATACAAGATACACATTTATATCGAAACTATGACCAAAAGAATCGTACTTCTATGTAAAATCCATCTAGGCAAAAGTCGCTAATAATCAAGTGTGGGCAAGTATAGACGTCTGTGTGAACCCCAAATTTGTGGTTAGGTGTTATCAACATCTACTGGATTTCGGGTCAAATTGCTAGTGGAGAAACCGCTTTATTATTTTGTGTTTGTTTTTATGCGACCTCTAGAAACTAGTAGACCAATATTGAATATAATAGGGTTTCTGAAGTCCCTAAATGCAATATACTTAATCAGTACTGGTAAAAATTTATGTACAACTCAAAAACTCCGCCCATATATAGCTTTTTTTTTCATTAATCATTTATAGTTTTTTACACACTAGTAAATTAAAGATTAACAAATAATAAACATAATAAACCACTCCAATATTTCAATGGGAAATACTATAATACTAGTAAAGGTTCTTTCAATAAGGACGCTCGATTTTTAAACGCAAGTAAAACAAGTTGTGTATGAGATATGCACTCAATTTTTTTTATTATTTGAAAGAATATTTTATGGCATTAAGTATGGAATATAACGTCGTTCTAATGTCCGTCACGGCTTTGCTTGGTGGCACGTATTCGGGAGGTTCAATTTTCAATGACTTTGTCGCATAAATCTGGCTAAATTTTCTGGATGGCGTTCATTATATTGACTTTGAAAGCATTAATTAATTGCGATTTATTCGCATAGACCTACGATTTAAGATAGCCCCAATGGAAGAAGTCTAAAGGCGTTAAATCGCACGATCTCGGTGCCCAGTCCTCGTTGCCGTTGCGCGAAATAAAAATGTCCTCAATTCGCTCGTGCAGAATGTGCATCGTGGCATGCGCTGTGTGATACGTAGCGCCGTCCCGTTGAAACTACATGTCGTCGGTATCCATATCAATCAGTTTAGGCCACAAGAAGTTGCTTATCATCGATCTGGGGCGCTCGCCGTTGACGGTTATGGCAATGTCAGTTTCGTTTTGGAATAAGTACGAACCGATGATTCCTCCAGATCAAAATCCGCACCAAACAGTGACTTTCTTGGGATACATTTGGTGCTGGTGTATCTCGTATGGATTGGTAAAGTCCCAAATCGGACAATTTTGCTTGTTCACGTATCCATTCATCCAAAAATGGGCATTGTCGCTGAAAATGATTTTTTTGGTGACATTTGGGTCAACTTCCAACTACTCCAGAGCCCAATTAGCGAACACACGGCGTTGTCTATGGTCGTTTATCTTAAGTACCTGGGTACCTGAGCAGGCCCAAGTCCCAACGCAAAATTCGCCAAGTTGCAGTCGCAGAAAGGCCAAGTTCTTGTGACCGACGAGAAATTGACTGCCTCGTGTTTTCCCATACACTCTCATGCACAACAGCGATCTTTTCAACAGACCTTGCGTTTCGGTGAGATACAAGTTTTGGCTGACTATTTATCAAATCAGTTGAGTCCAATTTGGCCATCAAACGTCGAAAAGTCGACTCGGCGGGACGGTTGTGGCAATAATAAAAATCACATAATGCCCGAAACATTTCTCGAATGGAGCACTGATTTTGAAAACAAAATTTTATGATTTGAACACGTTGTTGAACGCTATAACCTTCCATGGTGATTTTCCATACACTACTGAACATTTCACAACAAATTTGACAGATGCTGCTTTACAACATGGCCGCTATAACCTAACAAATTTCGAGCACCCTATTGAAAGACGCTGTACTATGTTCATTTCTTGTCAAAATTAAGTAAAAATTCAAAAGTAGGCATCACTATTACTAACCTTAGAAAATTCTTCTTCAGGCCACGGTAAACCATTATACATTACATCGGGACTCACAAACTGTACAAGAAGTAATGATAAAAGTGTCATACTATCTAAAGATGTATCAGTATACTTATGTTCTTCAGGTAATGCACAACATGCTTTGAGTGCATTAACAAGTTGATATGTATTAAATGCAATTGTGTCTGAAGGTAATTGATCTAGGGCAATGGATTTTCTTTTTCCTGTGCCTATTATACCGCCATTAAAGACGGAAGAGTGCTTAGTAAGGGGAATAGTTTTGTTCTAAAATGAAAAAATGTTAATGAGAGAAATAATATTAAAAAATCTTTAGTCTTACAATTTTCTTATTTTGTTTCAATAGCATCTTTTCACTTTCATCATCATGTTCATTATTACTAGCGCCAAAGAGTACGTTATCACTTTTAAACAATGCCCTTTCTAACAATTCCCTTAATGCCAATACTTTTGCCACTTTTGAATAAGTACAAAGTCTCTTCAGCATCCTGCCAACTTTCTTGAATCCTTTAATTTTCATAGACGTCCCTAAATATAATAAAATAAAAATGGTAATTATATCCTATTATGTTTATTATAATATCACACCAATAATGACAAATAAGTGCCTAAGAGATTGCAAAATCCAAATAGATTTTTGTTAATATACATAAGGATTACATTTTCCTGTGAATCATTATCAATGATAAAAACTGAGTTCATACAATTCTTCTAAACTTTAACTACATTTGTTTTTTTTTTCTTCATAAACATAACATTATATTATTGTATATTATGATAAAATTTTCTATTTTACATGTTTATTATACGAAGCTTGTTTCAAAAGTATTGTTCCCATCGCGATAGCTCCGAAAGGAGAAGTATTAGGTGAAATCTGACAACACTGTCATGCGCGCCGTTTCTCCCTCTCTCGGTCCTCACCTTCGCTGTCAAGCTACGCCGCGTAGTGTTGGACTGACAGCCGTCTGCGATGGACCTCCCGATTTCCGTCACCGCCAGGTGCGAAATAGGCGCACTAATCCGATTTTTGAACGCAAAAAAGGTTCCACCCATAGACATTCATCGTCAGTTGTGTGAAATTTATGGTGAAAAGTGTATCACCGTCCAACATGTCCGCAAATGGTGTAGGGAGTTCTCGGGCGGTCGTACAGATATCCATAACGAAGACCGGAGTGGACGACCGTCGATTTCCAACGAGACTGTCGCAAAAGTCGAGAGTCTACTGCTCGAAGATTGGAGATCACCGTCCGTAAACTGGCTCATCACATTCCTGAGATATCTGCCAGCTAAATTGACAGAATTATGCCAGAGAAATTGCAGTACCACAAGGTGTCCGCCCCCTGTGTCCCACGAATGCTCACAGATGCGCACAAGCAGCAACGCATCGACCGTGCTCGCCAACTTCAACAATGTGGCAACAATAGGGAGGAATTGTTGGACTCCATCGTCACAGGCGACGAAACGTGGATGTTTCATTTCACTCCCGAAAAAAAGGAACAATCACGCGAATGGCGCCACTGAAGTTCGCGTAAATCGAAAAAGTTCAAGCAAACGCAATCTGCGGGGAAAATCATGACAACTGTGTTTTGGGACCGTAAGGTTATCGACTCAATATTGCTCATCGACTTTATGCCTCCTGAGACAACAATAAACTCAGACAGGTATTGTGAAACATTAAAGAAACTCAGACGAGCCATCCAGAACCGTCGGAGAGGAAAACTGGGCAAAGGTGTGAAGCTGTTGCACGACAACGCTCGTCCCCATGTCTCTCGGCAAACCCAGGATCTCCTGAGCAAATTGGCTGGACTGTCATTCCCCACCCTCCCTACAGCCCAGACCTAGGCTCTAGTGACTACCACCTGTTCCCAAAATTGAAGGAACACTTGGGTGGATTGCGCTTCCGGACCGACGACGAAGTCAAAGAAGAGGATACAAAAATTGGAAGAACATCTACAAAAATACACCGAAGAAAATGGCGATTATGTGGAAAAATAGGTTAGGTTAGGTAGGAATGTTCAAACTTTCTAACTATGTTAATAACTTTGATAATAAACAATGCTGTCTATTTAAAAAAAAAATGTGGGAACCTTATTTTTGAAACAACCCTCGTATATTTAATTAAATAATTTTTTTTAACTTGATAATTGAAATAATGCTAATTTAACTTATTCTTACCATTGTCTTTGCAGCAGGCATAGAAATAATTTACTACTGACTGAGTTAAATTCATAATTACTTGTATTGGAGGATTATAAGAATCATTCGGTATAGGTATTTCCATAGCATCTAAAACATCGGCAATAACATGCATGTGTAGAACTTCACTGGTAAACAGTGAAGTTAAATTTGTCAAATTTGCTTGGATGGCTCTAGTTATTATCTGCGAATTCAACAATGATACTTGTCCACTTTTCTCCCACCTAAAACAACATTCTTAATAGAAATATATGAAATTTTAGAAATTAATAATTATGATTCTCTAATTTTTTTTTTATTACTTGATTTAGGTATATATAAATAATGTAAGAATTTACCAAGTTCATCGTTTAAAAACACATTTTCTATTTTTACATCCCAAAATTATATGCAAAATAAGTTACTAAAATAACTGCTTAAATAAAGATTCTAGAAAGTCTAGTCTTCATAACTGATATTAGAAAATTTCTAAGGTTGACTGGAAAATACTTACTTTAACAGAGTTAATAAATTGCTCCACATCTGTGACAAATCTGCATTTTCCTCATTTGATGTAAAAAATTTTTGTATATTTCTGCTTAAAATTTGTTCTAGTACCACAGAAAAGTGGCCACCTTTTTCCAAATAAGGCGAGGAAGTCTTATCAATAAGTTCATTTGTTAAGATCTTAAGTAACAATACCAGCTGATCGGAATTGGTGGCGGTCTGCAGTAAATATGTAACAGACTTCACCATCATAGAGGGATTAATGTGACCTGAAATAATACATATTTTGACTATACCATAGACACTTTAAAGAGTAATAATAATATGAATGGTTGTAATCTGAAAACATGCTGCAATACAGCCTGTCATGCCCAATAACACATAAATATCCTTATACGATTAAAATGCCTTTACATTATGTGAATCTATTCACTTTACCTAAAAAAATTACAAGTTGTCCTGCCACTTCATAAATTATTTGATTAGGTTTCAATAGCATGTTATTAATCTCATCGATTTCCTTAGAAAATGAAGATACAATTTCAACAGGACTATTGTGCCTCACAGATTCGTCAATTTCGTACATAACATTTTCTAAAAATAAATAATTACTACAAATTCTAACACTGTAATATATACTTACGAAGAATTTCCTTTGCTTTTTCCATAATATCATTTTTCATTTGATCGTTTCCTCTTATTTTAGTTACTAGTATACAATCTAATAATAAATGAATTATTTGAATACCGCCATTTTCACAACGTAATATTAATGTAGTTATAAGTTCCTAAAAATATTAATCTATTGATCAAGTATTAACAAATTAACATTAAGCTGTTTAATGTTATCATCAAAATATCATAATTAAAAAACAATAATAGTTTCTATACAATGGATAAATCATAAAATCGGTAATCTTACAAAGCATTAAAATTTAATTGTTGTGAAGACACGTGTTGAAAAAAAATTTGTAACAAAATTACTTACGACATAAAAAGACAAGTAACATCAGTAGTTATAGCCAAGACAACTTTTTTTTTAACCTTATATAAATATTCAGTTAAATTAATATATTGTTACCTCCAAAGCCTCAGGTGTCCCAAAATATTTACACCAGTCTTCTATAAAATGATATAATCTCCCAATAACTTCAACTTTCACTGAAAAAAAAAACAAGATTGTTGAAAACAATAAGTCTTAGAAAACTCTCTTAAGCCTTCTAGTAAATTGACATTCGTATCAACTTGTGCAATTAATTTTGCGATTTTTTGGAGTCTTCTCGATATACTCTAGAGTTAAAAAAAGCCCTAAATATACATTTTCTATTTAATTTATCTACTAAGTAAAGTAAGATGTGCATTACTTTTAGCTGCGACATCCTCACTGATATTTTCTTTTCCAAATCTATTGTTGCTAAGTGAAAAACATACCAAATAATGGATCAGAAAATTTAAACGTGCAATTTTATGTTAATAACAATGGTGAGTCATTAGGAATGTACCTAACAGTGTAAATTTCCTTCTTATATATACTACCACTCAAAAATTTCGGATGCCTAATTAAAAAGTGCCTAATTGTGATTGTCTTAAAATTACATAATAAATCCATTGATCTATTTTTTGATATTTTAACTTTTTAATTTGTATTGTTAGAAGATTTAAAGGCGCACAATGTTTGTAAGTTTTATTTTGAAAGTTCATCTAATGCCCCCAGATAAGTGTGTAAGTACACAAATCCTAATTAATTATATCTCTTTTTCAACTAATTATAAAATAATTAGTTAAAAAAGAGGAAAACATAATAATTATCTTAACAGGTCAAATGAGCAGTCTTATTAGAAGGAGAGCAATGCATTTTGTTATTTTCTTATACAGAATAATAAACAACAAAATTAATTGTCCTGTGCTTATATCTTTTATTATTTATCATATAGCTAGAGCGAATAGTTTATTTCAACTTCCAACTGCACATACCAATGCTTTGAATCATCTCCCTTTTATCATTTTTTATTTATTTATTTTTTTTTTTTTTGACAATGCTGAGCACATTCTTGATGGATATTCATGTAAAGTTTCTGATATAAAGTGTATATTTCTAACTTTATATAGTGTTCAATTATGTTTTATTTGCAATTCTTTATTATTTATCTTTCTGCGATATAATTTATATATTCTGTGATATTATTTCGTTACATACTATTTTCTTTTACTATATTTCTGTTATAATATTTCTAGTGTTACTCATGTACGAATTATTATTATTTCTTTATAATGTGTGCTGTCTTTTTTTCTATATTTTTCTATTCAGTGATTGGACTTAGTTCTATTGGATGAAATCAAATAAATAAAACCAGAAATAGGTCTCTTGTCTATTACATTTTAGGCAAGTGTCTCCGACTTACTACAAGAGTAGTATCAAAATCAAAATTATGTAATCCGCAACTTATATTTCAGATCCGCAGTCAAACTAGCATAATCTGTGGAAAATTTCTACAGAATACAGGAATCTACAGACACTATCGTAATCCTTTAAATGAATCAAAAACAGCTTCCCACCTACATTGCATTGGGAGACTATGCAAAATCTGGCGAGGAAAGTACCACTAAACTTGAATATTTTAGGTCATACACGAGTATACAAAGATTAACTTTATAGAAAATATTAACATTGCTCAAGAGCGTTGAGCAATTTTATCATTAAACTTACATGTATTTTTTGTATCAGCACAGATTGAAGATAATAACGTTGATGATAAATATATTAACTGGAGAATATAAGGTACTGTAGCCTTTTTCTGTAACCGTATCGCATCTGTATCTTCAAATGTCTCTCTTAAACTCCACTAAAAACAAAAAAAACAGTTAAAAATTATGAGCGTTATTAAGTATAGTTAGTTTGTTATTAAGGATAACAAATTGCCACTCTAATTCTTCTCAGATTATACATATTTTTTATGAAATTACTATTTGAAATCAATTACAAAATCATTTCTAGAACCATTAAAATGTATAATAGCATATACATATATACATTTATAGTATATGTATATTTTCTTATATTATATCGTTAATTAGTCAATCTCTTTTGAAATATAATAAGTATATTTTGAGTTATAGAAATACTTACAACAAACATTTCTAATACAGCCTTCCGTATATCTTGAACATGACTACCTGCTAAATGCCCCAAAATTCCAACTACAGATTTAAGTTTCGGAGAATTACAACCCTGATCATACGATTTATTTTGACAAAAGTCTTTTAACCCACATGACAATACTCTTGTTATAACTGTGTTAGGGAAACAACTACCAACGTGAGCTACCACCCAGTCAAAATTCGGTGAATGTTTAACAGATGTATCTACAACAAAAAAAAAATGAAAATAAAAGAAGGAATAATCTAGATATCACATCAAGTTACAATTAAACTAGTTAATACAATGTTACCTAAAAGAGCGCTAATACAGGCTTCGGTATCAGAATGTATGAGGCTAGATAAACATTTGGTATTAATGTCGACCAAAGTTCGTGTAGCTCTACACGCCATCCATAACTGTAGTGTTTCGTTTATATCTAAAAAAAAAAAAGAGAAGTAAATGTCAAACACTTGATTTCTCTTTGTATTTATTAACTGATAGTGAAGCGAGATTTTAACAAAGTTAAAAAAAAGTTCAAAAAATAAAATACATATTTAATAAATACAACTAATTGGATGAATGATGAAGAATGAACAAGACAATCAATATGTTAATTGTAATTATAATTTTTATATAAATATCCCAAAATACGTAAATTTTTCAATATAAATTCTTGTGAAAAATAACATCTATAAAAACTATCATCTTTTTTAATGCATTACTACTTTTTTACTAAAAATTAAGACGTGTTAATTTTAATTCATATATACTAATTTCTATTACTGAAATTTATATCTTTGTTTTTTTCGCTCTTTTTTTTTTTATCTTCCTTACTTGAGGAAATGTGAGCCCTTCCTGAATATTTCGTAGAAATTTCTCCCAACAATTCTAATGACCATGTACTAATAGTTGGTGCCCAAGCAGCAGCATTTTCCATAATTAATCCAGTTAAAGCTGTATGAATTTCAGATATTACCGATTCATCGGTTTCTGATAACGGTGGTAACTTTCCAGTTTTAATTTCAATCTGAAATTGATTAATCAATTATTATATACCATAAAATATCCTAATAGTTACCTCAATTCCATCAATATAATTTTGAGCTGTATTATCAAAAACATAACGGAAATATTCAAATATTGCACTACGTGATGCTGGAAGATACTTAAGAAGGTTTAATGAGGACTTTGCTAAATCTAGTGGATTACATTTTTCTTTATTAGTAGCTCCCTTGGTAAAAAAATGTAATTCGCTTAATAAATCCTGCTGAGAAACGTTACGAATTACAGTCGAGTGAGAAATCATGATTGTATTTAACGCATTGAACAATCATAAAACATTATACGTCTCATTCAAAGTCAATGACACACTAAATATTAAATTTGTATGTTAAACGTCCCATAAAAATATTTGCAATTTTTTATTTTTGTTTTGACTGTTTTGACAAACCACAAATAATAACAATATTTTAGGTTATATCACAGAGGACAGTCATCTATGAGTTATATACATTTATTCATCAGAGATCGTGAATATTCTCTGTTATTCACAGAGTACTTACCGTACTGACAATTTTGAACATAGAAATAATAAGAATATAGAATGGACTTAGACGAATGCGTATACAAAATTAGTGTAAATCTGCAAATATATACTGTCCTCCATTTTTGTCTGGATCAAAATGAGTAAAGTATTTATTCTAATATATAAGACAAAAATAAACAAAGCAAGGAGAGTATCAAAAATACAAGTTATTTAGCAATCTTGCTGTTGCTGTTCGAAGTGGCTCGTGTAAATTTTGAAACTTATAATAAGTTAAAATTTCAAACGATAAACGAGTACGGAACATTTTAAATTGTGGTATAGTTATTGTAAGTATTATGACTTGCTGACTTCATTATAACGGGGTATAATATTCTCAAAGTGTAGGATTCACCTTTGTTTCATCCTATATCGCCTTCTGGAAGCAGACGTTTGTTATAAAGAAATATAATTGCTACTTTTATTCTGCCATCAAGCATTAAAGGAGGCAAAAAGTTAAAAAAAAAATCAGATTAAGAATTACTATTAATTAGAACACTACATTACATTATATTATGTTATATGGGTTTGGGCCTCATCAGCCACTCATCGCATGGGTAGTCCCTCGGCGCTCCCCTCTTATCCGGGTCATTATCCAAAAATACTATCCCATAAAAGGAGCAATTTAGGTACGTCCCCCACCTTAAGCCTCGCCTCCTCTAGGATAACAGGGATCCCTAATATAAGGTATCTCTTCTCCTCCAGTGCGGGGCAGGTGTATAGAATATGAATCGAGATTTCCTCGTGTTCTTTACAGTATCTGAAGGCCGGGCTATCAGTCAGCCTCAGCTTGCGCTTATATTCGTTCAGACTACTATGGTGGCCCGTTATGATTCCCACCAGGGTTCTGGCTTTGTGCCTGTTCAATTTAATGTGTTCTTGGGCCCATTTCTCAATCTCTGAGTATTCGATGAAGAGTTTGGTTATTCGACAACCTGTTACTCCTCTCCATCTTTTATTATATTGGTCTCTTGCCCAGCCATTGATGCGGTCTCTGATCAGATTTCGACTTATTCCCACTGCAGTTAGTATAGCAAGGTCATCTACAATTAGATTTCCCTTAATACCATTATGCTCAGGTATCCATAAGAGTTCCACCACCGGCCCCTTCCCTGCCAAGTGGTTCAATGCTTCATAGCAATTATAGACCAGCTTCGACTTTGTCGTTGCTGAATTCAGGGCTGCCAACGCCGCCCTTCGATCCGAGCAGATACATACCTTCTCCTGGGTCCGATTTTGGTGGACTCACAGAACACCGTACGTAATTGCAACTAGCTCAGCATGGAGTGCGGTAGTGTATTTGCCCAGGGGGAAGGTTTTACCTATCCCATCGCGTCGCGTATACCCCCCCCCACACCGCTCTGTTCCCACTCTTGGCTCAATCCGTGTACCAGATGTCTCCATTGAGCGGTAATCCAACTCGACCCTCCATCCAGTCGGTCTTACTAGTGAGGGTGATCTTATATTTCTTGTCAAACAAGAAGTGGACACCCGTACTGTCAGAGGGCATCCATAGGAGTCCCTCCTCAGCTAGCTCTCTTGAGACTCTATTCAGGTCCCTTACCTTCCTGTTCATGTTTCCCACCATGTGCATTGCCTTTACGGCTTCCGCTTTCTGGGTGACATCAAGCACTGGTCTGGTGGCTCTCTCCCACCAGACCATTGTTGCATACGTCAGTCTGGGTTTGAGAATTGCCTCTCATACATCCATTTCATGATCTCCGATTTCAAGCCCCAGCTATTACCAATGGTCCTTCTTAGTTGCCAAATTGTTGCTGTGATCTTGGAACATATGTGACTTAGGTGTTTTTCCCATGACAGTTTCTCGTACAGGATTACTGCTAAGTATTTCACTTCGCTATTATAGTTTAGTTCTTGGCCACCAAGTTTCATCGGACATGTTCTGTTTCACTTGTATTTTTTGGTGAACACCATCACCTCAGTCTTAGAGGGATTGATCGAGAGTCCCCTATCCCTGCACCAATTCCAAACCTTGTTTAATGCTCCCTGGATTATATCGAGAATCGACTCCAGGAAAGGGCCCTTCGTTATTATTACTAAGTCATCGACATAGCCAATTACTTGGTAATCCTTTAACCTTTCAAGCAGCTCATACACTACCAGGTACCACAGAAAGGGGGACAATACCCCTCCCTGTGGACAGTCCGGGTCTACCTGGCCCTCGATGGTAGTCTTGCCTTTATCGGCAGTAAGCTGTCTGTTTCCCAACATATGGTCTATCCATTCAGCGATTATTATGGGGGTGTAGCATCTGCCTAGTGCTCCGCTAATCACCTCCCTGGATGTAAAGTTGAAGGCTCCTTCAATATCAAGGAAGGTGCCGACAACGAATCCTCCGGAGTCCAGTTGTGACCGTATCGATGACACAACCTTATCCAGAGCTGTTTCTGTTGATTTACCAGCTTGATAAGCATGCTGGCTCCCTTGAAGTGGCCTCTCTATTAGGACAGTATCTCGAAGGTACTTGTCAACTAATCGTTCGGCCGTCTTTAGTAAAAATGAAATAAGGCTAATCGGCCGAAAGTCCTTAGGGGACGTGTATCCGACTTTGCCCGGTTTAGGTATAAAAACAACCTTTGTGCTTAGCCGCACTTTCAGGACCATCTTCAGTGCCAAGCTGGCCCTGGTGATCCTTATAAGCGGACCCAGGATTATCTCTTCTGCTTTCTGCAGAAGTACCGGATAAATGCCGTCCGGTCCCGGCGATTTATATGGATCAAAGGACCTCAAGGCCCACCTCATGTTAGCCGGTGTGACTATCTCCTTCACAAGGTTACTATTGTCCCCCTCTCGGTTTACCGCCCAGGTCCTATGTGCCCCTACTAGCGGGTCGGAAATGTTTCTCTGGTCTATAAAAGCCCGGAAAATATGCTTTGATGAGATAGTCTAAGGTTTCCTCATCCGATTCCGAGAATTTACCATTAGGGAGTTCGAGCGATCCCAGTATCGCTTTCGGGCTACGAGTTAGGATCTTGTTCAGCCGTGCTGCTTCAGCTCCCTTATTTATCTCATTACAGAAAGAAACCCAACTACTTCTTTGGGCTTCCCTAACCTCAGCCCTATACTGATCTCTGGCAGTCCTATAGTCTCCCCAGGTTGTACGGCTGTTATGTTTTCTGGCTCCCTTGAGAAGGTTTCTCACCTTACATCTAAGGTTTTCCAGCTTATTGTTCCACCATCTTACCTGGACTTTCAACCTAGCTCATTTAGGTATACAGCTCCCTTCATAGGCTTCTATCAATCCTCTACTCAGTCGGGAGGCTACCGCCTCCAGTACTTCCATCTCACTAATTCTGGAGGGGATCCCCTGAACTGTTACTAGAAGATCCGACTTAAACTGTTCCCAGTTTGTGAATCTGGGGTTACGGACCCATTTCGTCTCCTCATGCTCCTCCACCCCCAGATCACAGTTAATGGCAGAGCGATCCAAGAGTGTGGATTCATCCGAGACTCTCCAGTACCACACCCATCCCGCCTAAGTGTTTAGAGCCCAAGGTAATGTCAATTACCTCCTCCCTTATAGCATTATGAAAAGTGGGCGTGTTTCCCACATTTAAAATATCTAGCTCTGTACTTACCAGATATTCCACGAGCTCCATACCTTTGCCACTGGTGTTCGTACTATCCCAGACCATATGGTGTGAGTTCGCATCACATCCCATCAGCAAAAGCAGGTCGGATTTTTGACCACAAGTTCCTTCACCTCTGGTGTCGGATTGTCCCTGCTGTCATATGGTAGATAGGCTGGCGCTATGACCACCTTACCTACATTCTCAAGCATTTTAGTTATCGCCATTAGGTCTCCTGTGGACCATTTCCACAGGTGTATGGCGCTGATGTTCTTAACTACGATGCCAGCTCTGGAGCTGCTGGTACTACTATTCCTGTAACAGAGGAAATTTCTCAGCCCCTTTATAGATCCCCGCACCACCCAAGGTTCTTGGATCAGTGCTATCCCTGTGTGCGTCTTAACCAGATTCCTCTGTAGAATAGAAGAGGCATCTTTGCTTCGATGCAAGTTAATCTGCATAATTTGAATCATTCTTTTCTTAGCAGTTGCACCACTTTCGTCCCCTGGTTTGCTCAGATTCCCTCCGCCCTTGCCTCAGTAGAGGCCAAGGTCAAGGTCCTGAGTGTGGCCTGGATATCGGGGGTGGAGCAACTGCTCAGTTGGTAGGATTGAGGCATTCGCGGTACAGGCCCGCTTTCGAATTCCTTATCCTCCAAAATTATTTCATGGATTGATGGTTCCATTTTTGGTCCCACAAAATTAGCAGTTGCACCACTTTCGTCCCCTGGTTTGCTCAGATTCCCCTCGCCCTCTGCCTCAATAGAGGTCAAGGTCAAGGTCCCGAGTGTGGCTGCTTGGCTGGGAGGATGGAGGCGTCCACGGTACAGGCCCGCTTTCGACCTCCTTATCGTCCAAGATTCTTTCATGGGTATTAATTAGTAAGTCCATTAAAATATTAAAAATCAACTTATTTTTCAATAAGTTCATTTTACCGCATCCAAAATTGGGTAACCATGGCGACTGTGTTTCCCGCATTTCCTGTGGGTTTGTCTGTCATTCGTTCTATTTCTTTATATTTCTATTGTTATTAATAAAGAACAGAGAAGACCAAAGAAAGAAAATATACAAAACGAAAATAATTAGTGATAGGTATATTCAAATTTAAAATAGTTACATTTAACTGAATAATCTGACCGGTCTGATCAGTTAAACGAAGTTGTTCAGCTAACTAAAATTTTAATAATCAGCCCAATCGAATTAGAACATTTGGCCGAGATTAGAAATACGACATTCATTATAAACTGGATTCGTTGTTCGATATAAAGGACTAATCAATTAAATGCATGTACTCTATTCAAAACGTCATCAATAGAGGTATAATATGAAAATTTCATTGAATGTCGACATGAAATAGAAATACTGAGACAAAAATCCAGTATTGTATCAATCAGAAAGTATAACCAACAAATCTACTAACGTAGTCGGACTATTCGCTGACCCCAACCAATAATCGGTCGTCCGGTTTTTGAAATAATCGAGATAATTGTAATATATAATTAATATTACATAAAATGAATAAGGATCGCTAGTCCACGAATCGATATTATGCTGCCTAATACGCAAAACCACCAAAATATTACATACCATACCGCTCATTTAATATTTAATAGCAAAGATGAGGCCAGCATTACTTTCTATCTCACAAGTGGACAGTATGCTGAGCCATTATGCGCATGATTGCTACTTAAGGGAAAAGTTTTTCAAATCGCTTGAGATCGCACCGTGCAATCCATATACATACATACATAGAGGTTTGATTTCCACATAAGTAGTTGTGATGTAGTCATGGTCAAATACATTAATTTTTTTTTGACTGAGGAGTCTTATTATTCCAGACCTAAGTAATACGAATTTACAAGCGTTCTGAAATTGGCACGAATGGCCTTAAAAAAGTGTCTACAAAATCTTGAGATAACTTAAATGTCAATAAACACTCGCCCTATATTTTGTAATTATTTGTAGAGTTCAAAAATTGCACCCAAAAAACCTATTGTACCCAAATTGTATCCAATTTTCCTACCAGTCTGAATAGGCCTTCCAAACTGGTATTTTAAATTTATGTTAGTTACGTCTCAAAATAATAGCATATAAAGATATATAATTTATGAAGACAGTGATTGTTTATTTATGTTTGTCATGTTATGATTGTTTATCATGGACTATTTAACAGTCATGATATTTTACCGTGACATAATATGTATAATATAGAATATTACTTTCTAGATAGTACACTACTCAAGTCGAAGTATTTAGTACCTTGCAATTGTTTATTAATAATACACTATACAACCCCAATTCAAAATGTTATACTTACCATCTAATGGAAAGTCCTAAAGACTGGCAGCTTGGCACCTTTTCCCGAACAGGGATGTGTTTGTTCTTGTCTCTATGTGTAACTTTCCCCTCCACAGCCTAAGGTATTATAGGAAGGAGATCAATTTATGTGTGTCCAAACTATGATAATAGTTTTTGTGTGTAAAGTGTTGGCCAAAAAATATTCTACACAACTGTTTCATTTTCACATTCTATTCAATTCATCGACATATGTAGCTTAGCAACTTACTGAGATAGCTAATATTAATACCATAATACCATTACTTTTGTAATAACATATTTTTGATATTTCTAATATAAGTCAAAAGGGTAGGTACGCCAATGTGTAACCAATTTAACTGAATTATTGTTAGTCGATAGGAAAATAACTAAGCATATATAAGCAAGATATTCCTTGTTCAAGAGCATAAAACGACGAGTTCTCCTGAGTCAGTGGGCGCTATCGGGGCATCATCACTATCATCAGTAATCAGGTAATCACGTAACCGATTCGTAATCGGGACTTGGGAATATAATTCGTAGATTATATTGTTAAGTGGGTCAGATAACTCAGATATAGAATTATTATCGAAGTGTGCACTAGACGCTGTGTTGAGCACATGTATTTTTATAGTCCAGCTATTAAGTGGCTACTGTGAATGTTGTGGAGTGGATCAAACAATCCAGGTATTGTAATATATGGAGTTGCAGTTTGTTACTGTCTCAAGGCAAGGTATTAATAATATTCTTTTAAATTAGTGCACTGTATTTTGTATTATTTATATATATATATATATATATATATATATATATATATATATATATATATATATATATATATATATATATATATGTTATCTAGAGGGTTAAATGTCCCACTATTAGAGGGTTAAATGGCCCATTGACATATATTTTCTAGAGGGTTTAATGTCCCAGTTATATACGTTTATTGGAGGGTTAAATGCCTCGTAAAGGTTTGTACATATTAATGTCTATGCGGTGAAATAAATGTTCTTAGGCGGTCATTTACATTCGTAGAGTAATGTGTATTTCATGTGATATATGGCCTTAATAATTGTATGTGTATATGAAATCCAGGGGTATATGAGCGTCACCTGGATAAAGGTCCTTAAGTTGTACCCGTTATATATTTCATAGCACCCCAATATCCTGTTCATTGGTGAAACGGTGGGTAATTGTACAGAACACCCCCTTCTGGATTTTCGCGTTTTTTTTTATGGACGTGTTGTAGGTTGCTATAGGAACAGTTTTTCACAAACGAAACTTTGCGCAAATTAATAATAACCCATGTAGTTAACGGGAGGTGGGAGCGAATAGGGGTGCTGGGTGGGGTAAACAGGTGTATTGAGGAATGTCAATTTAGCAAGGGTACATTAAAAAAGTGTAAACTTTTGAAAATATTCAATATATAGGGGTAGTTTTTAAGGGTTGAAGCAATATTTGTGTGGTGAAAGGATGTGGCATTGTGTGCACATAGAGACCGCAAAATTAAATATCTTGCTTTTTCTTTTGTTAAATTTTGGCGTCTGTTGTTGAAGGGCAAGGTATATATATGGTATATAAATGATCAATGTTCAAAAATAATTTACAAGATAGAGGGATAGTTTGTAAGGATTGAAATAATCGTGAATCCCAATTGTTTCTATTTGTCATAATCTGCCTGACCCTTTTTTATGCACGTGATACGGTTATTATTTAAATTGATGTATATTTAATTAATTTACTCACATGTTGTATTCCAATTATTAAAACGCCATGTCTATTTAAGATACGATGTAAGTCCTTCATTTGATGCTGTAATAGCATAAAATTTCGTGTAAGTGACATCGCAAGAGTCACAGGTGTTGAAATCACAAAACCGCACAGACACAGGTGTAATTCACAGTCAATACTCTGTTTTCACTCATATTTTTGTCGCATTCGACGCGCAAGAATATTTTAAGTTTAAGTTCTAGCTGTGAACAAAGAACTGAATAGCTGTGGTATGAAAAGTGTCTTTTCAGCATCCCTTGGCGCGTGAAGACGTTTCCAACCAATCAGGGCGTCTGATTTTGTTTACATATTTGTAAATTCAATAGACAGTGATGTCTGCGCTTTAGGTAAGCAAGTAATTTGTAGCCTATATTGTATATTATGATAGTTGTACAAAAGTTGATGTGGCAACATGGGAACTTTGGTGAACTACAGAAACGATTAAGTAAACAGTAAATCAGCTGTGCGCATGGAGAAATGTTCCAATTTTCATTTATTTATAAAAAATACTTAACGCCATTTGCACAAGATATGATAAGGTGCGTTGTACTCGTGATCGAATGTAGAATGTGTGAGTAAGTTTAGTTTTTCGATAGGGCAGAAGGGGGTGTTCTATACAATGACCAAACGGTGTCTGTCAGCCACGCGTTTGTAGATATTTCATGTATGCCACCGAGTCACTAACTATAAGTAATTATCGGCCACAGTTGGCCGATGATATATTTCATTAATGTATTGTATGATCGAGTTATCGATACGTCATAGCATTCCAGCTAGCTCTATTGTAAATCAAGAATCCTGAATAAAACTGTTTACGGTACTGTTGCTTTCATTTTCCATATTTACAAACACAAAAAAAAAACACGGTCTTCAACTATCCTTTTACTGTATTAACTTACATTAAATTAACCAAATCACACACTAATGTAAAATTTTAAAAAAGAAAACTTTTTTCAGGGCATAAATTTCAAGAGAGAATTTGATTCGGTTAATAATTATTTGAATTAAACAAGATGATATGGGTGTTCTAGACCACCAAATCAGCCTGATAATAAAATCATTCTCTTAATTACACTATTTTATTTGGATTAAAGTTAATAATATCGATTACAAGGATACTAATGAAATTCAAAGGGGTTCTCAATTCTACTGGATTCATTTTATTCGCATCAGAGGAACTGATCGAACTAGATAATCACTACAAATTATGATGTCCAGATTTTTGCTGACGATTTTGGTACATTATGCTTGGAAATTCGGACAACACAAAAAAATTGGGAATTCTAGAAAAATGTACTCCATTAAACCTGCTTAGCATCAATCCTCTTAAATATAATATTTGATTTTCGTGTCAGGATTTCTTAATACAATTCCAGTGTATTAAAAGTGAACAAATGGATGTGAGATAGTCCACCAGTGGCGGCTGGTGGTCGAAAGCATAGGGGGTTCACAAGATCAAGAACATGCTAATTTTTATCGTACTATCCTAATGAAAATACTCAAATGCAGTAGGAATCCATTATTTTTTGTTTGTTCAGTCACTGTTCTCCTAATGTCTAAACTGTATTACATTGCTTGAACGTAAAGTCAATTCTTCTATTCTTGCTCTCAGCAAACTTAGTTATAACAGCTTCGTTGAAGTCTGGCAAACCTTGTATACATTTTTTCTCGATAAACAACATTGCTAAGGCCGTCATTCTTTCTTGATTCATAGAACTCCGTAAAAATGTTTTTATTCGCTTCAGTGTTTAAAAACTTTGAACAATCATTTTTTTCATACATTTCCTTTTTAAACTTTCTGTTAAAATCTCTAGATTTGGACTTTGTAGTCTGCGTCAAATTAAATTCTGGTTTTGGTCTGCCCGCATTTTTAATTTAAATTTTTTGCTCATAAGAATTAAAACTGTCTTTCAAATATTGTACGGTAATGCTGTTCGTATCCATAGTGTTTAATTAAATTTTAGTTATGGTCCATATGTATTTATAATTTATTGTCGTAATAACGTAAGAATACTACAAAATAACCGCACATAGTTCACTGAACGCTTAATAGTGATGTAATGTAATATTCACAACACAATCTAGCCTCTGGTTCACACCAAATTTGTGCTCCATTTCATGGGAAATATTGTATAACCCTCGCCACCCGCCAAGTAGCAGATGCACACAAACTCGACGTAAATCACGCCCATTTGTAGTACGTGCTCCATCGTTGTCACCATGACAATGATACATACAATATAAATATAACAAAGGGAGTCCCAAATAAAATAAATATGCGGCACGCTGTATTCCACAAATTCAAATAATAACACTAATAAAATAACGTTTAGATATTTGTATTAGGGTCTCGTAATAGATTTTATTTATTAATACAAAGTATATTTTACATTTACTGTAATGTTTGAATTCTAATTTGCTTTGGGGGTTCACGTGCTCATGTGCTCTTATGCAGAAACCGCCACTGTAGTCCACCCGTTCATTCCACTCCCTTTCCCACTTTTCTTCGTGAACCTGGAAGGCAGTCTTGAAAGGGTGAATAAAATCAAATTTTTTCACCGATGATTCTTTTCAAGACACAGCCCAATCTAAAATGTAATTTCTAACAAATAAAGGTATTAAATGCTGCCAGGTCTAAAAGATATTGAAATTTTAATTATTAGATGGTAATATGCTGTTAATGGAGTTCAGTATCATATAGCCTTAATGTCCACCATATTGGTTGGTGAAATAATGGGTAGTCATATAAGAAAACCTGAGACCCATACCATATTTTAGATGTTATCTATTAGATCCATATAAAAAGAATCGGTGGGGAAAAAAACTTCAAGACTCAGTTTGTGAAGTAAGTTCTAGTGAAGTGGCTGCCTACCCAGGAATCTCCAAACCGTTTTATAAATATTTATACAAAATTCCTTTATATAAAAATGGCTTTATACAAATGCACATTGCACAAATATAAAAAAAAAATTATAATTTTTGTATAAATTAATTTTGTCAATATAAAATATTTTATGTGATCATAACATAATTATTTCATAGCATAAAACAAGAGAATGTAATAAGTTAAATGTTAGTATTACACAATTATATTGTGTTATGTTAAACATTTATGTTTAACATAACACAATATCTTTTCTGTCCAGTTTTAAAATAATTGCATCCAAATAGCTACTACAAGTTTATTATATTTTAGGTGCTTGATTCTTAATTAAAACCTACTAAATCCCTTAAAATGTGGTCACAGTCAAAACAACATAACTTCAAACATGACTTAAGGAGTGAAAGATGCCAAGAAAAAAATACTGGGTCTAAAGGTATTTTTTTATTTATAAAACACTTACATAAGCTAAGATATTTTTCCAAAGTTGCTTAAAAATGTTTGCTAATTTTCTTTATTTGGGCTGATTGTGCCGTACCTGCTTGTCAATAGAGAGCGTTCGTATTTCGAAGCAATTATGTTTAATGTTTTCATATAATTTTGAAATGATTAAATTATCAGGTATATCTCTGCCTGACCGACTATTTTGCCTAAAATTCATACCAGTAAAAAATGTCTGGTAATGTAGTTCAATAATGTGAAGGTGATATTTCATTTGATTGTTAAATAAATTTTAGAAATATTTGTGAAATGCAGTTATTAATAAAATTAGGGATATTAACTTTGGTTTGTATTTACAGAATATAAAAAAAGTAAATATATTTTTTATATATTATTTTTTATAAATTACAAAAACAAGAAAAATATATATCATCAAATTATTATGAAACTATATTAGAATTTGCAGAACAAAATATATACATTTATAAGCGCCAACAAAAATATGCAATATAACAGTTTTTATTATAGAATTATGTCCAATCCTCCAACAAATAGATTGACTCAAATTGATTCAAGTTTAAAAAGTGTAGGATAATCTCTGTCATTATCGAAGCCTAAATGATCGGCAAATAAAGAATTGAATAAGGATGTTAATGTACTTAAAATAGAGATTACCATAGAAAATATTTCCAAAAAAAGAAAAAACAGGACAAAGGAGTGAGACAAAGATATTTGTACTATAGAAATCTACTTTTAACTCTAACATTATATGCATTATTAATGCAATCTCAATATATATCAATACCATTTCATATACATATGTGTGAAATTTAAATATGGAATACATAAATATGAAATATATTAATTGACATTTCATAATTCTAAAGCAAGGTTTCACATTATTCCACAACACAAGTTTCACACAAAATAACTGCATCACCTGTCACCATTGTACAGGTATTTAGAAGGCACTTATCTGTTATCAGATAGTGATCTATCTCAGCGATAATATGATTTGCTAAGAAGAGCAAAAGCAGCTGAAATACTTTCATACATACGTACATAATACACATATACAATACTTTCAAACATACTTTTGATTTATTTGGTAAATAGTAATGTAACACCTAAATATTACAATTTTATATCATTTATAATCGAGACAGAGATATAGAGTATACATTGTAATAAAAATTAGTTCTTACATCAAAGATTGATTAATTTATTTTCATTATGTTAACAATGAAACTGAAAATGAAATAACATTCTTTCAGAAAGTATTTTATACCGTTATTAAAGATACATCTTATATATACCATATGAGAAATAAACAGTTTTAAAACCTTAAAACGGACTTTTCCGCACGTAGAACATCTCTATCTCGAAATTGAGTGGCCAAGAAAAAATAAACCAACACATACATGCAGAATATGTGTTTTATGCGACAGTTTTACTTTTTTCAAATAGTTCACCCTCGTGCATTCTCGTGACCCATGAACAGGGTGGGATGTGTCCTATCCACCTCAAAATCAATTCATGTCGTCTGGTAGACGTCCCTAATCAGTCGAAACCCGATCAATCCAACACGATTTAATTGAGTGATCGTGCTAACAAACAAATTTCTCAAATAATCCACCATTGTGCTTTCTCATGACCCAGGAACATGATAGAGTGTGTTCTATCCACCTCACAATCAATATAGGTGTCGCCTGGGAGACGTCCCCGATCCGAATCAGTCAAAACCCGATCGATGCGACACGACTTAGTTGAGTTATCGTGTTAAAAAAACAAATTTCTCAAATAGTTCACCGTCGTGCTTTCTCATGACCCATGGGTAGGGTGGGGTGTGTCCTATCCACCTCAAAATCAATAGGTGTCGTCTGGGAGATATTCTAGATCAGAATCAGTCAAAACCTGATCGATCTAACACGACTTAGTTGAGTTATCGTATTAACAAAACAAATTTCTCAAATAGTCCACCATCGTGCTTTCTCATTATCCATGGACAGGATGGGGTGTGTCCTATCCACCTCAAAATCAATAGGTGTCATCTGAGAGACGTCCCCGATCAGGATTAGTCAAAACACGATCGATCCGACACGATTTAAAAAATTTCTCAAATAGACCCCAGGGAGGGAGTGGTGTGCGCTATCCACCTAAACATCAATAGGTGTCGCTGGGGGACGTCCCCGATCAGAATCAGTCAAAACCCGATCGATCCGACACGATTTAGTTGAGTTATCGTGCTAACAAGAAATGCCGACGACACACACAGAAAAAAAAAATTAAAAACCATTTTTTTTTTGTTTTTAGGCCGAAAAACGAAAAATAAACCCAAAAAAATTTTGTTTTTTCGCTTTTTCTTTATACGCTTACATTACTTTTCCGCTTATAGTGGAGTGCGAAAAAGTAAAAATAGATGACTGATTCATCAGATTGTTCTCGTTACAATTATAATTTCCAAATGGGTCATTTATTTTACGTAAAGCATATCACTAAAGCTTACCACTACCCAGTCGGCATACAAATTCTGCGGCCCTGTCGGCCTTACCACTGCCCAGTCGGCATACAAATTCTGCAGCTCTGTCGGCCTTACCATTGCCCAGTCGGCATATTCAGAAAATCACAACCGACTATACAGTCATAAAACATGTCTGAATCCTTCACTATTATCGCACAAATTTTAGCACTGACGTTGTCAACACGAACGTGTGTCCTTGCTATTTGATTACTTATTATTTCATTGCCAGCAAAACCTCGCAACCCAAATGTCTTTGTTTCTACTGCTAATCCAAGTCTTTTACACACACTTTCTTTGATTAATGTTTTTGAACTTCCCGTGTCTATTAAACAATCAATAGTTTGTCCACGGATAATCACTTTTGCAACGGTAGGACTGTTTATACTGTTACAATGTGGTTTTCGGTCTAGTCAGGGTTTTGAGTTCTTGCCCTTGCTATCTTTCGCCGGACATTTATTTTGTTTGTGTCCTAAACGACCACACTTGTAGCACTCTATTTCGGGTTTCGGACATTCCGATAAACGATGCGGACCTCTACAATTATAACACTTAATAGGACGCCTCTCTTTGTTTACTTCTAAGGTATCGCTAAGTCTTCTATCAATAAATCGTATTTCGGTTCTCATTGATGGCATCTCACCCATCGTGCTCAGAAAAGAGTACAGTTCACTGGAATTTATGAATCTGGATGATCGAGCTGCCCTGGATATATTTTGATCGGGTATTCCCCCAATTACGACATCTATTATGCATTCTTCTGGTATAATAGCAAGGCTCATAGTTTTTCCATGTTGGTAAAACAATACTCGGCTAAATTCTGTCCGACCGTTGCTTTATATAGGGCAGCGTCTTTTAAGAGTTTTGCGAATGGCATTGGTTTATGGAATTGTTCTACTAATAGCGTCTTCATTTGTTGCCAAGTTTTTGTCAAACCTTCAGCATCATACCACCTTCTTGCCATACCTGATAATCGTGTAGCGGCAATTTTAATTGTTGTTGATGAATGCCACTGATAATACTCCGCCAGCTCTTCAACTCTTAATACCCATTGTTCGACCGTTAATGTTTCTAGTTGTGGGTCAAATTCTGGAATCATCTTCTCATCTACTCCCGGCACATACATAGGTCTCTCTATTGAGTACTTGCTTCTCTTTTTGGATGACCTATGCGTTTTTACCTTCTTTTGTTTCTGCTTATTGCTTCTGCGTCTTGTATCACTTGAGGAAGCACTTGAGGATGTTGAATTCGACGAACACGAAGAAGATGAACTTGATGTACTGGCACTCAATTCTCTTATCCGTTTTTTATTCTTCTTATTTGATGCCGTCTGCCTAATCTCTGATGTAGATGGTTCACCCGTAGGGGTATACCGCATTTCATCAACTGTCGCCATGACAAACTCACTGAGCCAAACGGGCATTAACTATTAGGTATAATCCCACTTCTGACTTGTAAGACTAATTAACTTGTAAGAATTTTGGATAATTCAATGAAAATTGGAATTCAGTATAACATAACTTTATTCGGCTTCTAACTAGTACAACTGTATATCAAAGACTGACTGCGCTCCCCGCAATAACTCCGATTCAGCGCTCGGAATCGTTGTAGACCAAACATCCGCACGTTTAGATGCCAATAGATTTGACTCACCAAAATATTGCTTACAATTTTAAGATCATTTTATTAAGACATTTTAAGATCATTTTATTTGATTATACATATAAATGGAGCAATATATTTTTATATTTTCGTTCGCTTACAAGAATAACTACTTACTGCATAGTCATAATAAATACTATAATATAATATATTTAGTATTGTTAGCGTATAATTTGGGTTGAAGCGGGATTCGGCGGAGTCAGCGGCCTTGGGAGTCCAGAGCGATGCCGCGGGTCTCCTCGTACCCTCAAATAAGCTGAATCAGCGATCAGCGGCCAACCATATTGTTTATAAATAAAATATATACATATACTATATACGGGCACTTCTGCCCGACTAGATTAGAACGGAATAAGATACGCGTTGGCATACATATATCTTTTCCTTTGTTTTGTTATTCTTTATTTTTATTATCATTAAAAGTTTACATCAGATCTACAGTGTGATTATTCTAAAAAGTGATCTAACAGTATAATGTTTACTTTGGTAGTTTGACAATCAAATAAACATAAAAGATCAGCATTAAAAACCTTTTATACATACATATGTATATACCTACTTAATTATTACTTGAATAATTATAGAAAGTTCAAGTTTCCAAATACGAATTCAAAGTTTAAATATAACACTGTAAAATAAGTAATCACATTTAATGTTAATAACTATATTTTTAGCTATTTATATTGACATAGAGGAGGAAGCGAATAACGAAGAAGAGGATGATAAACACTATTCTAAATGGTCGGAATTACCTGATTTACTTTTAGAAGAAATCTTTTCATATCTTGGAATTAGAGAAAAATATTATGCAAGTTTAGTCTGTAAAAATTGGTATAGAGCATTTCATTTACCTTATGTTTGGAATCGATTTGTATTAGAGGACAATACATTGACTAGGAGCAGATTTGACCACCATTGTGGTTGGCAGGTATAAACAAAAACGCAAAATTTTCAACAAAAGAAAAGTTCAGATTTTTTTGTCCGCTTTTACTGGAAGTAAAATTTAATGTTTAAGTTATAGGTTTCGCATAAAACAAATATAAATAATGTCATCAACTAAATATAAATACATATTTTAGGCATAAGGAATAGGGAATTTCATTAAATCGATCAAATTGCTATTTAACTAATTACTGATACACATTCTATTTACTATATTTAACATAATTTCATTAATGTTGAATATTATACTGTGATACATATTTGCATCTCAGAAACCAACACCCAGGTAGCTCATATGATTAGAAGTAGAAGAACCAGAAAATATTACTAGCTAGAAAATTATGAGTAAAAACTAATATGAAATGAATAGATACATATATTATTTTTAAGTATGCTCTGGTTTTTCCTTCCAAAATGATTGTATGATGTTACACTGCCTGATAAGATTTCAACTTTTGCACAATATAAATCTTTGCACACTACTAAACACATTCATATTGAGTGCTTTAAGTAATGATATACCCAGTTTCAATGTTTCATGATTCTTGTGAATATGACAAGATTTATGTCGGGTAAACTCTCCAATTTCTTGAACAATCAAACTAACCTTAGATTCCTTTAATAACCATATTACAATTTTAGTAAATCAGCGTAATTACACGAACTTACACGAACGGTGTAGATTTGTCTACAAAACATACCACTACTCGGATAGGATGTAAAACTTGGGGTTCTTTGTTCTTGTATATTAGACTAGTAAAAGATGCATATACCACTATAATAGTGGGGGGTTCTGGGGGTAGCTTATCTCCTGGCATCAGTGATTTGACCAACATTCAATAATGGTATTAAAAAATAAAAGAAATTTTCTTGATAAACTATCGTTTATATTTGTTCATTCCAAAGCAACCTTTTTGTAATAATTGCATTTGCTGTTACAATTTGTAGCTTTTTTATTTTATCATTTCTAATTCTATTCTGTAATGTAAGTCCAGAGTATCCCGTTTCCTTAGCTTGTAAACTATTTCTATAAGTTAGTATATTTCCTACTATAATGATATAAACTGTTACATCAAAATATTTGTAAGAACTAACTTGTTTAACAGCTCCTTGCTCCGATATTAAGTTTTTCCTTGTCTAGCAACAATATATTTTGGTCTTATCGATAGTTATTGTTAAACCACTCGCATTCTTTTTATTGATTTTCAAAGCATAATGTGTATATCATCCCCATCTTCAGTTACAATCAACTAATCATCAGGAAAGGTGTAACACTGAAAGTTTCTCATATCCAATTTGTATTCCTATATTCAGATGGCTATAGTTCTGAATTTATACATATTTAAAATAGTCGTGATATAAGACAATTCTGTAGCAACATTTTAAAGACTAGAAAATCATTTCATAATCCCAATGATCACTATATTGGTGATGATGGAAAGTATAGTGTTACCGACACTATTTTCTACTAATATTTGCCACTGAAATTCGTTATTTTTAATAAACGATACATCTGAAAGACCAATATTTTGTTATCTAGACTAAATTATGGACAATCTTCAATAAGTAATTTTTATAGTAGTATTAATATTGGTCAAATTAGGAGCATAGTGAACATTGAAAGCACTGAAAATTGACAGGAAATAGAGAATTCTCTTTCCTGTCGGTTTTCAATGCTTTTAATGTTTGCTATGCTTCAATGGTTCTACTACGGCCAATATTCTGGTCTATCGTTCCCTGCCTTTCTTTGCATGCCTGAATTGATTCTTTGCAGACCGACTATCTAGAAAAAAACACTGTCTAATGGATGTAGTGTTTTTTTTTTCTAGACAGTCGGTGTGCAAAGAATTAATTCAGACATGCAAATAATTAATTCACTAATCTTTTTACAGACATGCAGGGAACAATAGACCAGAACATTTTCAAAGTGTGCTCTAACAAAAGCGATTATTGAATCTAGATATCTATATATTAAGTCCTTTAACTCCTACACGGAACATAGGGCTTTGGTAAAAGCGCGCCATCTAGTTCTGTTTTGCGCCATGACTTTGGCCTCATTTCATGTCTTTCCTGCCCTTTTTAACTCGTCCATCACTGTTCTTCTCCATATCTGTACCGGTTTTCCTACTTTTCTAAATCCCTGTGGATTCCATTCTAGAGCCTGTTTCGCAACACTATTGTTGGGCCTGCGGAGCGTGTGCCCCACCCAACCCCATTTTTTGCTTTTAATTTCAGATGAAATTTCCTTCTGTCCTGTTTGATGCAGAAGGTCGTCATTTGCTATGCGGTCTGGCCGAAGTGCTTACGAAGTATTCTTCGTAAGCACTTGTTGACAAAGACTTGCAGTTTATGTGATAGTACCTTTGTGACTTTCCAGGTTTCACAACCATATAACAGAACTGGCTTGACGTTTGATAGAAAAATTCGTAATTTTGTTTGTGTGGAGTATTGTCTGGAATTCCACACTGGGCCGATTGAACTGAAGGCTTGCTGTGCTTTTCATATTCTACTACGAATGTCGGTTTCTGCACCCCCACTTTTTGTAATGATACTTCCCAAGTAGGTGTATTCCTCAACATCCTCTATTTCTATGTGATTTGTATGAAATGGGGCATTGTATCTGGTGTTAATTCTCATACATTTTGTTTTATTACTGTTGATTTTTAGACCAATCTTGCTGGCTTCTGTTAAAAGTATCTACAAGCGAGTTGCTGTTTTTTGAAAAGTTTGGCCTGTAAGGCACACATCATCTGCATATTCCAGATCGCTCAGGCTGGAGGCAGCGGATACCTTGTGCATTGCTATTGACTCTAGATAGAATGTGATCTAGCACAATATTAAATAGGAAGGGGGAGAGCACGCATCCTTGTCTGACCCCAGAGAGTGTTTCAAATCGTTCACTATTGGTTCCACCATGCGCTACCCTGCAGTTAGTTTCTGCGTACAGCGTTTTTATGAGGGATATCACTTTTGCAGGAACCCCTCTTAACTTTAATATTCTCCAAATGGCACCATGTGAAAGGCTATCAAAAGCACGTTCAAAATCGACAAATATTAAGTATAGTCCATTCTACAGATTACTCTACTATCATTCTAATCGTATTTATGTGGTCTATGCAGGAGCAATTTGATCGAAAGCCTGCTTGATCAGGTCGGAGCTCTGGTTCAATCACATTTGTGAGTCTCCTAAGTACTATTATGGCTAATTTTTTTTTTTTAATCTAGATATCTAAATCATCTAGAAATAAAATTTCATTATTAATAAAGAGCAAGCAATTCCCCTTTAGAGTTCTTTTAGCCATTATAGTTTCCGAGTAGGCACCTCTAGATACCATAACAGATAGGAATATATTCATAAAATGTACTTTTAAATAATGTTGTTTATCTTTGTAAATTTTTACACCACACCAAATATTATAACACAAAGATTTAGGTAATACCATTACATAAAAAAAACTTATTAACCTTTCATTGTGGTACTGTTGCTTTAAAGTTAATTACTAAATCACATTATAGTTATATCAAGCTATTATATCGTCGAATTAATATTCATTTTGTTATAACAGGAAAATGCGGTAAAATTTCAAAGTAAAATATAATTCTATATATTCTATAGAATTAATACTCACTACTTAAGTACACAGTGGTTCTTCATAAAACTGTTTCACTCACTAATATGGAACATTTATCTTTTTAACATTTCTAGTATGTCTTGGATCATTTGCGATGCCAAATGTGTTTATCTTCGGTGGGTAAGAATTTCAAACACCTGACAATTGAACCCATGTTAAATTTTTACAATTTATACGAATTTATGAATATGGTATCGTGGTATACAGAGCAACGTGAAAGGAAGGAAAATGTAGAATTAGGTATAGGTGATAACATAAGATACTTAAAATTTACTTTTCCCTGTAATATGACAAGTAGACAAGATTTGGAAAGAATTCGATTATTTGGTACTGGAGGAAAACTGTTTACAGCTCTAAAAAGACTTCTGGGTAATCTAAAAAAATTACAGTGGTTAGGGCTGATGGATTTGATGCTTGATCCGAAGGAAGCACAATATTTATTAGATGAAATATGTGAAAATTGTTGTTTAACCATTCGTACTTTACACATCGTGAATGCTACTAGAGTGCAATATCAAATGCTTCATGTAGGAGTTTTACTGAATTTGCAGGTAAGTGATATATACATATAAGAACTTATGAAAGAACTTCTGAAGATTATATATAATCTTCATAAGTTCTTTCATAGTATTTAAGCTCTTGGCCTTTCACATATTTTCTAATAATTGATAATACATATGGTGGTTAATATATACAATTTATTTATTAGGAATTGGTTATCAGTCCTCAAAATTTAGGAGATGATTTAATTGAGTTACTAGGTTTTACAAAACTGAAACATTTACATATTTTACACAATAGGTATAGTCCGTATAATACCCCTATCAAACCAGTATCACCAGCTGCGTGGAAAAAATGTTGCACAAACAATACGGGTTTAAATGTCCACTTACAACTAGATACCCTTAAGAAAAGGCCGATTATTTGGCAGAAAGGAGCACCAGTTCGTACAGTTTTGTATGATTCACCATACATTGAAGTAAGTATTTTAAACTTCAATTTGTCTTAGTTGTAATCGATGTTTTACTAAATGGAACTGTTTATTGAATAAATTATAATAAAATTAACTTTAATCTAATACCATACTCGTAGACTAAAAGCCGAGACTACAGGACTATAAAAATATGAATGTTTATTTTTCTATTACGTCTGTAAATTAAGTAGATTAACTATTTCCGTAACAGATTTTGGAACAAAGAGATGTTTTTGCCATTGCTGAATATAGCTATAGAAATTTCACTAACAATATTTAAGGTTTATCAATACAGGCCCTGTCGCTTTTCGCTACAGGGGCGAAGTATACAATGGGGGAACATTGTATAATTCGCAGTAATCCTTTAAGTTGACTACTTGAAGAATGTGAACTTGATCGCCATGTTGACGATAAATTTTCTTAAATTTGATCTCTAGCTATGGGATTAGATTTCTGCGATTTTAACTGGTTGTAGTTTGATGGACAGTAACCTCAGATTTTCATTTTCTATGCACAAGCACAAGTCATAAACGCCTCTAAGCCTCTAAAACCTCAAGTTATGAAGGAGGTTAAACATAGAGGTGGTGACAATGTGAGGTTTTGGTGTTTATTAATTTTCCTTCAAGCACTGAACTGAATATATACCATATTATCTAATTATAATCTAAATTATTCATATATTAGGATATTATCTATGGATAGTGGCAGTTGCCCATTCAAAAAACAATCCACACAATATAATATACTAATGGCTGGGACTAAGACTAAGTGAAGTCTTCAGATCTGATCTATGATCTTGTGATTATCTATATCGATGACATTCTCATTATTAGCTGCAATATCGATGAACTTCTTTTGCCTTTTATTTTTTTTTTTCTTCCAAAAACTTACGAAAGGAAGGTTGATTCTTAGACTGTTTAAAATGTTTTAGTCATTGAAACATTAATTAATAGAATATATTCATCTATAACTGCTTGCCCAATATCATTGAAGTTGACGTTAATTCTTAAAACTTAAATTAAATAAAATTTTCTTATTAATAAACACCGTTTAATTTATGTTTTATGATTTCAGGTACCACTTGCTGCTTTATTGACAGCAACTGACCTTTATAAAGATCATCTAAGAATCTATGGTCATAAAAATATACCAAAGTTTTATAGGTCAAAATCATTCTCCAAAAGAATTGACGAAAACTTGATGGTACTTGTACAAGGATGTACATACTTAACCACACTTGTAAGTATGTGAAATGAAAGTAACATTAATTTTTGTAAATTATTTATTTTAAAAATAAATATTACTTTATAGATCTAAAAAATATTACAACTAAATTTGTATAGACTCTAAGTCTATAATTCATCCCTTTTGTCAAACAATGGCATTATCTTAATGAGGGCAGAAGTTTAGTACATTTTAAGACTAGATAGGGCATACTTACTTTAGTTCTGTCCAGATTTATGTATGTAGTACATAATTTTTTTTATTCCTCTTTACTTGTTCTCTACTAACCAATGTAAAAGTCCCTATCCATATACAGGTAGAAATAATTGCACATATCGAATTCTATTCAATGATAAAAACATTTATATCAATACAAATTTTCCTTTAAATCCATTTATTTTACGAAATGTCCATATTAGAAAAGCTTGAAGTATGAGAATAAGCATTTCCTCTTAATATAAAATACTTTAACTTTATTTTAATTTTACAACCAATATTATAGATTATAACAGAAACAATATCAACTGCTACAGTCTTACTTCTCGCTTATCATGGGAGAAATTTAAAGTGGTTATTTATTAGAGGAAACGCAGTCATATTGAAGAGTGATTGGAAACAACGCCTAGACTGGACAGACGAATTTTATTCATGGCTCAAAGTCAACAGCAGATCATATGAGACGGTTGAAAAGGAAGTTTCACAGATATTGGGATACAAATGGAAATTCTTAAGAGACAAGGACTTTAAATCGCTGAACATAAATTTACATGATTGTTAAATCGGACATTGGAACTAGATATTATATCTATAAGTTGCATAAAAAATTGATGAAGCGATTCATGAAGTCATAATGCGCATTTTACTACCATTCAATAATAAAATATAATACAGTGACTACATATATATAATTGTCTTCTTTTGTAGATATTAAAGAACGTCATTTCTATCAATGTTACTACATTTAGTTGAATGTAGATTGGGGCCTTATTGCTTCATATTTTACTATAGAGACTTGGAAATAGCTTGTCATATAATTCTTTAAAATATATGTTTGAATGTACCTTTCTTCGCTTTGTGTTCACAAGCGTTTTTGATTGTAAAAAAAATCTTGTAGTCTTTTATCCAAATTTTTGAAATACGAAGTAGAAATGACAAATGAACATCAAATGAAGTTATGAATATAACTTTACTTTTTTATTCTGGGAAGAGATTGGAACCTTTGATGTAGCAACAAAAACGGGAAATCAGTTTGCCACGACCGACACAAGATTACTGGAGGCGCGTACAAGTTGGCTTCATCAGGAAATTATTAAAACTGTTAGAAGTTTTAATCATGTCCTGATAATTCCAACTAGTTTGGCGAAATGCACGTCGAGTAATGTGTCATCTTTTGGTATTTGTGGAAAACTGGTCTCTTGTTTATTCTTTTCATATTCTGATTTTCTGTTCTATTATAGGCATCTTGTTCCTAGTAACTTATTTGTACTTACTAGTATAACTACTTTATTATTATTATATTATATAGTTTTGGGCCTCATCAGCCACTGATCGCATGGGTAGTCCCTTGGCGATCCCCTCTTATCCGGATCATTATCCAAAAATGTTATCCCATAAAAGGAGCAATTTAGGCACGTCCCCGCCTTAAGCCTCGCCTCTTCTAGGATAACGGGGGTCCCTAATATAAGATACCTCTTCTCCTCCAGTGCGGGGCAGGTGTAAAGAAGATGAATCGAGGTTCCCTCGTCTTCTTTACAGTATCTGCAGGCCGGGCTGTCGGTCAGCCTCAGCTTGTGCTTGTGCATTCAGGTTACTATGGTGGCCCGTTGTGATTCCCACCAGGGTTCTGGCTTTGTGCCTGTTCAATTTAATGAATTCTTGGGCCCACTTCTCAATCTCTGAGTATTGGATGAAGAGTTTGGTTATTCGACAACCCGTTACTCCTCTCCATCTTTTATTGTGCCGGTCTCTTGCCCAGCCATTGATGCGGTCTCTGATCAGATTCCGACTTATTCCCACTGCAGGTTCTGGTCCATGGAGGTTTTCCCTGGTCCCTAGTTTGGCAAGGTCATCTGCAATTAGATTTCCCTTAATGCCAATATGCCCAGGTATCCATAAGAGTTCCACCGGTCCCTTCCCTGCTAAGTGGTTCAATGCGTGATAGCAATTATAGACCAGCTCCGACTTTGTCGTTGCTGAATTCAGGGTTGCCAACGCCGCCCTGCTATCCGAGCAGATACATACCTTCTCCTGGGTCCGATTTTGGTCGGCCCCCAGAACACCGTATGTAATTCCAACTAGCTCGGCCTGGAGTGCGATAGTGTATTTGTCCAAGGGGAAGGTTTTACCTATCCTGTTGCGTCGCCTGTACACCCCCGCACCCGCTCTGTTCCCACTCTTGGCTCCATCCGTGTACCAGATGTCTCCATTGAGCGGCAATCCAGTTCGACCCTCCATCCAGTCGGTCTTACTGGTGAGGGCGATCTTATATTTCTTGTCAAACAGGAAGTGGACACCCGTACTGTCAGAGGGCATCCATAGGAGTCCCTCCTCAGCTAGTTTTTTTGAGTCTATTCAGGTCCCTTACCTTCCTATTCATGTTTTCCACCCTGTGCATTGCCTTTACGGCTTCCGCTTTCAGGATGACATCAAGAGGTGGTATCTCTGTCAGTATCCCCATCGGTGTTGATCTTGGGGCTCCAGTTATACTTCCAAGAATCAATCCTCTTAACTTGTTAAGTCGGTTGGCTTCCGACTTTAAACAGGCTCTCTCCCACCAGACTAGTGCTGCATACGTCAGTCTGGGTTTGAGAATTGCCTCCCTCATACATCCATTTCATGGTTTCCGGTTTCAAGCCCCAGTTATTAAAAAATGGCTTATTATTATATTACCAAATAATTGTTGTGATTATTTTTAAGTATTACCTGAAAGTACTCGTATTTACAAATGCAATGTAACTGTTCTACTTATTTATCTTGAAAAGGAAAATGTATGCTTACTTCAATAATTTTTCATATTACCCAGCTAAATGGAGTTTGACTGAAATTGCATAAGTTAGTTATTAAAAAATTGTATGCTTTATCAAGTGTAGTGAAATATGCGACATGTAACTACGTTACTGATGGTACGGTTAGTTTGAAATTAAAGAGCAAGTAATATATATTTCTGTTTTATTAACTTTTATCTGCAAACTGTCACAAGATAATGTTACCCGACATCAAACTTGTCATCGATTGAATCAGATTTCCTTACTTTTTTTAATTTCTTCAATATTTCTGGATCTGTAACCAAAGCTCGATACAGAGCCTCAAAGAGTGAATTTTCTTGAAAAAATGGCGGAAATGGCATATCTTCTAATGCAAAAACATGTATGTTTCCATCTACATCTCCAACAATTAAACATCTTCCACTATCTGTAAATTCAACGAAAGTATTTCTAAATCCTGAAGGCGAGATAATTGATGACTGAGGTGCGTATACTTTTCTTTGAAAATCCCATAACATTATACCAGACCCACGAATAGTTGCTATTATTGTAGAAATTGTTGGGCTCCAATCATATCCTAGTACACTTTGCTGGGTTACAGAGAATTCAACAACTGGTTCTGCAATATCTATACAATTCATAACATTAATCAAGTGGATTTAAGTATTAACATTTTTAACATAAACTAATTTTGTTTTCTATAATCCTAATTATACCATTACTGAACAGTGCGAGGTAAAGTTTAATTATCCAGTGCAAGAGAATAAAATACCAGAGGATCAGGGCTGACAATTTTCTGATTTTTAGCACCTATTATTATATAATGCGTAATGTCGTGTGACATCTACAGCATCGGAGATGCCAAGAGCTGTGTTTTTTACTTTCTCTTGTAATATTTAAAATTTCTTTTATAAGAATAAAATATTTACAATCTTGATAAAAATGTGTGAATCATGAATTTAACGTTGTTTAAAGTTTACAGCATGGCTTCTCATAGGTGACACTATCGTTTAGCAGACAGATGGCGTTGCAATCTGACTAACTGCAAGCAAGTGCAGATGACGGATTGCAAGCAAATGCAGATGACCAATTGCAATTTTTCTTTTTATTATTAACCACTCGACTTAACTTTACAATGTAATACTGAATCTAAGTTGACACCTTATCTATGATATCTCAAATTCAAAGGAAAATATTAAGTATTCATTTTTATAATACTCAATAATTTAAAATATTTCTTTAAGTACGGTAAAACCTGTAACCTTAAACAATAATTAGATATTATATTGTGCATTGAAGACTTTGTTTGTAAGAATTAACTTACAAACACTCATTTTATTTTATCATTTTGTTTCTTACTCTTCGTGTAGTCAGAACTTAAAACAACTATAGAAAAACTATTACATGGTAACATTTCATCAAATTAATTATCTCACAGAGGTGGAATATAATTGTAAAAATCATTTTCTTGTTACTCTCTTATGATATTTATGTGTTAAAACCTATGTATGTACCTTGGGCCCACAATCTAGAACTCCAGTCATCTCCACAAGTCGCTAAAATTTTCGGAGTAAATGGTGAAAATTTCATTGCCCGTATGGTGCCATAATGAGCATGAAAGCACTCCAAATGTTGATGCAAATAATTCTTTGAACATTTGTGTATTACTCCTTGATTCGTTCCAATAAAATATATGTCATTTTTAAATGGATGAGGCGTGAACACATAACTAGCAGCATAACGTGAAATAGGCATTGTTACATTTGTACACTGTGCCATCGCATCGTAGCCTCTTAATTTTCCTTCAACTCTGGCCACACGCATTATTTGTTGTTCCTTACAAAACATGGCAATTAGATACTTACACAAATAGAACAATAAACGACTATAAATATTATTATTAATTATAAACATCAATTGTATATTCAATATTAATTATATTACTCTAAATTGGTTTTAAACTCATGGGCTCATGGGAAATACTTGGATTAAAAAAGCCAACAACTCATACACAATGTACAACAACAAATTGTAAAAGTTACATGTTGTGTAGTTATACACAGCATAGAGCTTTATCAAGAAATGTGTACAACTTTCCATTCAGTGTTTCACGTCAAGTTTATAAGTATGTAAATATGAAACAGGAATTTTTTGTATAGAAAATACACGTTCATGGTGTCAAAATGATAAAAAATATGTTATTAGAAGTATTGGCCATTGCTAGCTATATATTTTTCCCATCTTTCTGACAATTTGTGGATTCCATGCCGAAAAAATTCTTGCTCTTTTGAGGCAAACCAGTCATCGAGCCATTTTCGTAAGAAGTGCCCTGCTCTGTTCAGCAAGTGCGTGTCCCATCGATGCAAATAAGTAGTAATCGGACGGAGCCAAGTCTGGTGAGTAAGCCGCATGCGAAAGTACTTCCCAACTAAACGCCTCAATGGTTTCCTTGACCGATTTTGCTGTGTGTGATGGCGCATTATTACGAAGCAAAATCACTGTGTTGCTTTTTTTGATATCCTGCTCGTTTTTCACGCAAAGCTTGATTCGAATCGATCATTTGTTGTCGGTAGTGTTCAGTATTAACTGTTTGGTCAGGTTTTAACAGCTCATAATAGATCACACCCTTCTAATCCCACCAAACACAGAGCATTGTCTTGCATCCACAGCGATTTGGCCTTGCAGTCGATGGCGATGATTCGCCTGGAGTTACCCATGATCTTTTACGCTTAAGATTCTCGAAATATATGCACTTTTTATGTCACAATTCGATGGAGAAATGACTTTCTTTTGTACCTGGCGAGCAACGTTTTGCGAATGATTTTCCGGTTTTCCTGCTGTCTTTCATTCAGTTCATATGCAACCCATTTTCCCATCTTTTGGATTTTTCCCATGCCTTTCAAAGGTATGGAGACGGCTTCTTGTGTCACATTTAATTGATTCGCGAATTTTTGTTGCGTTTGAGCGTCATTCTCATCCAACAATGCTTGAAATTCGATATTTTCAAACTTTATCCGTGGTCTTCCATGTTCTTTGTTTCGCACGTCAAAATTGCCACTTGAATTTTTTGAATCACTCAAAGCACTGTGATTTATCACCGTAGGCTTCGACAAGCATTCGATGCGATTCTGCAGCAATTTTCTTCAAATGGTAACAGAAAATCAATGCTGTCCGCCAAATCATAGTTTCCAGGCACAAAATTCGACATGTTTAATGCTATTAAAAACGATGTGTTGGATGAAACTTGTATTGTTGTGAGATAAAAACCTTTATCATATGTCAAAACATGAAAATTGCGGCAATGACGCGGTATGACGGTAACTACATTAGCAGCTAGGCCATCTATGGGCAAATTCCGGTTTCATATTTACATACCTGGTATACACCATTGCTCCATTCATACCAAGATGCGGCAAAACCAAACAACACCCCGCCACTTGTCAATATCGAAACTGGTTCTATATTTTATAGTGTTATACTTTTGGCATCAGCAAGTAATGAAAAATATTTTTATATATAAATATATAGTGTTGTTGAGTAAAGTAAATTCGTCTGGGTTAAGCTGTGGTTGTTGGCAAATTCGTCTTGACGGTTCGCTGGTCATCCTATCGTCTTTTCAGAAACTGATAGTAAAACCACTCTAAATATCTTCTGAAGAAATTTGAAGTCTTTAGATTCCTTCTGGAGAAGCTGATAAGCTAAACAGCGAATACGAAAGACGAATTCACAACGAGACATTCAAATTGACATCAAGACACGCATATCCCAAAATTGCCAATTAAATGTATAATAAATCCAAATAGTTATTACCAATTATCTTAAGCCTGTTTATATTATATTAATTAATAATTAAAATTAAATATGCATACATTTGAATATTTATCAAGAATACATTTGTGATGAATTAAATAAGGCATAAATGATAAGACATTAATTGATAATGAAATTGGTGAAGTTTTCCATGAATTGACTCCCACAATAAGGAGGTTATCACCCAACATTACACATTAAGATCAGAATCAAGGCTTTATTTTAAAAACTGTTCAATGCTACAGATATAAAGACATAACTGCGAGAAAGCTGACTTAATGATCTATATATGTGGGTTATTGTTGGTCTTTTAGGTCATCACACTTCGATGTTATTTACTGCAAGTGAAAAATAAAAATAAAATTTAGAAGTATTTATGAAACTACATTCAATCAAAAAAAGGTTATACTAGAATACCATGATCCTAGTGTACCAAGATAATCTGGTTATGATGTATTGGAATAACAAAATTAAATAACGGTCATTATAACACTAAGTGCCCTTTTATTAAAGTGTTTTTTATTTATTCTGATCTAGCAGGTAACATACCTGATTATAATTATCAACAGCAAGTTGATCTTCATAGCATTAAAATGTCAGTAGAGAATATATTTAATGCTATGTATATAATTTATGAACACCGGAATCGAAGAAAAAATACATATATACAAGTTTTCAGGATAATTCCTGGCATAAAATGTACATGACATGACCTGATATATGCATACCTCATATATTAAACTATATAAAAAAATAACTAGAGGGCCCCACGAAAGAAAAAAAGTTGTAATTAACATCTTCCTGCCTCTCGTCTATGCTAATGATAACATTTATAAGATACTCTAAACAGTCAAACATAATCTTCATTCAGTTGACAATAAACAAATTATTCTTACCCAGGCTATAATTAATTGCACTATTATTTTGTTCGTTATAATACATATGTTCAATATTTGAAACATAACATTGTACTCTGCCATTGAAGTCTTAGGCGGGTAGCTTTTTATGGCAACATTTTACGAGGGTGAATCGAATATAAACGAGACTTTTGGTCCTGGGCATGCAATAGTAACGCGTGAGGGTTCCCGCTTCGTGAGATGTTGGGTAGGGATGTCAGGAGGGGGGAGAGCAGGTGGGCGATCTCGCTCGTTCCTTTCAGTACCCGTCGTGACGATGTCTGCGCAGGAGGTGTCTTCATCAATTGCGCAGCGTGTTATCATCAAGTTTATCGACGCGGGAGGTGTAAAACCAGCTGAAATGCTGACGAGATTGACTGCGCAGTTTAAGGAAGAGACACTGTCCCAAGCTAGAGTGTTTGCATGGCATAAACAGTTTGTGGAGGGTCATGAGAAAGTTGAAAATGAGAGCCATGACCGCCGACCTCTCACCAGCGACAACATCGTCCGCGTTCAACAATTTCTTGAGGGTGACAGGCGTCTAACCACCAATAAGATTGCATCTAAGGTTGAAATAAGTTATGGAAGTACTTTTTCGAGCATCACAGAGGAGCTAGGGTTTCGTACGGTGTGCAAACGGTGGGTCCTTCGCCTTCTGACAACAGCAGAAATTGCATCGTTTTCAGGTGTGTGTGTGTGTGTGTGTGTGTGAGCGTCTCCTAGCGAAATTTCGGGAAGACGGAGACTCGTTTCTCACTCACGTTATTACCTGCGATGAAACGTGGGTGCACCACTATACCCCTGAGTCGAAACAAGCGAGCAAGGAGTGCAGATGGTAATTTTTTGCATGATCGCAGGACCATTAATGCGGCGTACTACTATGACATTTTAAGCGAGGTTAGACTTGCATATCGCCGCAAACGACGTGACCTACCGATGAGAGAAGTGAAACTTCTCCATGACAATGCTCGTCCCCATACAGCAGCCCTGACCAGAGAAAAATTGGAGGAATTAGGCTGAGAGACACTTGAACACCCTCCCTATAGCCCCGACCTATCGCCCTGCGACAAGCCATGGGAGGGCAAAGATTCATCAACGATGAGGAGGTTGAGGCCTACGTGCGCAATTGGCTGGAGACACCAACTTCATTCTACAAGCAGGGCATTACAAAATTACCTAGACGCTGGAAAAAATGTGTTTCCAGATCAGGAGATTATGTAGAAAAATGAGCTGTTATTCTTTTTTTTTTCAAGTTCAAATAAAAATTTCTCAAGTCTCGTTTATATTTGATTCGCCCTCGTATTTCTTTTCTTTGCACTGTTGCTCTCAATTAATCATAAATTTAAATTACCTTTAGTTTTCTGTCTAAAGAATATAAGTAGATTCGGCCATCGGAAAATGTACCATAAACGACTTCCATGTTTTTATATTCATTATGACCGTCTTGCCACACTAAATTCCAAACCGGTTCAAATGGAGGAGTATTTTCTCCAACTATCATCGTTTCTCTACTAACAACATTTAATATTATCACATGGCCATTATAAAACCCAACAGCTAAGAGATTAGGGGTTTTCTTTGAAAAATTTAATGCTGTGACAGAATGAGGAAATTCATAACGTCGTTCCGGCTGAACAGGATTTTTTATATTCCATATTAATACTAAGCCACTGATATTATCGGTAAAATAATATTTTCCATATCCCACTGCTAAAATATCTTTATTCGATGGATTCCAATGGAACGCGTTAACGCTTTTACCTGATAAATAAGATAAATAAAATTAACAATTGTTTAAGTTGTACTGACCACAAGTCAACCATTCTTTTTAATGGCATGCTGTAATAAACTTAAGGAAGGATAAGGAAGTTAATGACATAAATGTTTTGGTGTACTATATTGCACATCCTCGGTATTCCATAGTCACATAACTGGTGAATTGCAAACTGTTCAGTACAAAGGATATTGAAAAAGCATCTTTTTATTTTGTTGTGCCTCTAGACCTTTGTATATGTGATGTAGTAAGATTTCAATTTTGAAAAACTTTATTTAGAAATTATTTATTTTAAAAATTTAAATATTGAGGGATATACAAAAAGTGGCAAATTATTGAGTATTTAAGCTGCATTTTTTTTTGTCAAAATAAACCATGATTCACACCTAGAAGTTCTGATCAATTTTGAATTTACACAATTAGACAATGAAAATTTCAACCAATTTTCTAAATGGTCTTTCAATAGGGACGCTCGATTTTTAAAAGGTAAATAAAACAAGTTGTGTGAGATATCCATTCAATTTTTTTTTATTTGAAAAAATATTTTATGGCATTAAGTATGGAATATAACGTCGTTCAAATGTCCATCGCGGCTTTGCTTAGTGGTACGTATTTGGGAAGTCCAATTTTCGATGACTTTGTCGCATAAATTTGGCTGGATTTGCTGGATAGTGTTCGTTATGTTGACTTTGAGAGCATTAATTGTTTACGGTTTATTCGCATAGACCTGCGATTTAAGGTAGCCCCAAAGGAAGAAGTCTAAAGGCTTTAAATCGCACGATCTCGGTGGCCAGTTCATGTCGCCCCTGCGCGTGATAACCATGCACTCAAATCCCTTGTGCAGAATGCCCATCGTGGCATGGCCTGTGTGACACGTAGCGCCGTCCTGTTGGAGCCACATGTCGTCGGTATCCATATCGTCCACTTTAGACCACAAGAAGTTGCTTATTATCGAACTGTAGCGCTCGCCGTTGACGGTTATGACAGTATCAATTTCGTTGGAAGAAGTACGGACCAATGATTCCGCCAGATCAAAATCCACACCAAACAGTGACTTTCTCGAGATGCATTTAGTGTTGTGCATCTCGTGTGGATTGATATCGTCCCAAATCCGACAATTCTGCTTCTTCACATATCCATTCATCCAAAAATGGGTCTCGTCACTAAAGATGATTTTTTTTTGGCGAAATTTGGGCCAACTTCCAATTGCTCCAGAGCCCAGCCAGCGAACACACGGCGTCGTCTATGGTCGTTTACCTTGAGTTCCTGGGTTAGTTAGATTTGATACGAGTGCAGACGCAAGTCCCGACGCAAGACTCGCCAAGTTGAAGTCACAGAAAGGCCAAGTTCTTGTGAAAGACGAGAAATTAACTGCCTCGGGTTTTTCCGTCCACTCTCACGCACAGCAGCGATGTTTTCACCAGTCCTTGCGTTTCGGTGACGTGCGGGCGTTGGCTGATTATTTATCAATACGGTCGATTCGAATTTGGCCACCAAACGTCGAATACTCGACTCGGCGGGACGGTTGTGGCGAGGATAAAAATCACGTAATATGCGGTCGTAACACTGATTTTGAAAATAAAATGTAATGATTTGCATGCGTTGTTGAACGTTATAACCTTCCATGGTGATTTGTCATACACTGCTGAATAATTCACACCAAATTTGATAGATGTTACTTTAACAATACGGCCGCTATAACGTAACAAATTTCGAGCGTCCCTATTGAGTATTATTTAAAGGACATATGTCCAGAATATCCATACCTTTTGTGTCTTCATTTGCAAATGTCCATAGCAACGACAATTTATAATTATATTCAATATTCTCTCTAAAATCACTTGGAATAGATAAACCTCTGAACCATTTTTGTTGCTCGTTATAACAGTTATTTGAAAGTAATCTTTCTATAACACAGACAGCTTCTAAAAATCGTTGGTTCTTTAACAGCCTATGCAATTGCTTTTCATCCTCAGATATTTGATAACTGTCGACAGAAAATGTATCGCCTATTTCGTTTTGTTCCGCCTCGCTCTCTTTAGAATCATCACTTTCATCGCCCATTCCTTCAGCTAGTTCTTGGTATGTATCATACATGTCATAGTTGGAAACATAAGCAGAATTATTGCGTGTTTTAACTTTCTGGGCGTCAGTATTTCGTGACTTTTTTAAAGTAGCAACTGTCTGTACCTCGGCAGTCACTACTTTTCTGTTACGCCCTTTTCCCACTGTCAAATATTCGTATTGCTGATTTTGTTCCTCAACAATATTTCCTGTAAATGTACTTCAGTTTTTAAATGATAATATCCCATATGGTAAATGTAATGTATTTTGAGAATTTAAATAACATTTAATCATGAATCAACTGATAAATAAAAGATCCATTTTGTCAATTTAAAGATTATATTATGTATATTACATGTATTATATTATGTAATATTAATTGACCCAATTTTAATACAATAAAAATCAATGAAACAGTTGTCACCACAGGTTCCTGAAATAAAATATAATTGACCAAAGTATCAAATAGGATAATTACATAGGTACATATGTTATCTCACCAATAAAGTTAAAACTAATTATATCTTGAAAATTATACAGATGAGAAAAAGACATATACATCATTCCATGTTTAATTCATAGTCCCTTTTTCCTTCTGTCACACTTTCATTCATTAAGATATTTCATACATTTCTTTAACTTTTGGTTTTGTATATCAGAAATATTTTTTGCACAACATAAGTGTTCACACGCTTAGGTGCAAGATATACAAATAGGTATGCGTGTGTTTATTGTATAAAACATTTATTATACTGTATAAAGAATATACCATTGTTTATCTTTATTATCATATTATTTATTAGGCTTCTCTATTTCAATTATGTGTTGGATTTGTAAGAAATATAAAATAAAGTATAAAAAAACTGAATCTTAACAATCGGTTAAGGAAAATTATTTTGTTCTACTGAATACTTCTTAATATTTCACTTAAATAAAAGAATAATTGAGTAATGTTACACCAGTTTATATAATGTATATTCTGTATATTTCAAAATCAAATTAAAAAGGGAATTATGAACAAGTCATTACCGTTAATTCCCCAAGATTGTTTTTATCTCATGAAAATGGTTACAAATTTTAACCAAACATTTAAGATCATTATTTTGATGGAAGACAAATAGTTAACTAACAGTATATGATCTAGATTAAACCATATGTCCTCCTTTTTCATTGTTCCGATAACTTTTACTAAATCCCTAATTGTTACATCTGCAAAGCAACCTCACACCATCACAGGTTCAGCTTCTCATGTATAGGGTTCAGTTACTCATTCTCTGGTCATAGGGATATTATCCAGCGTTTCCTATTCCACTTTGAAACAGCATACCTTCACATACGGAAAAGTAGTTTGTATATATTTTTTATCTTCTATGATATACTTACTTGTCCTATTTTTATTTTGCTTTGAATTAATTATTATATAAGGGGATTATGCTTATGTTTCTCATAGAGTGAGTGTAAGGAACAGTATCAGTAGTTTCACCACCCTCCAATCCACAATTGTTTTGTTTTCCCACAATTTTTTTTGTATTTTGGCTTCATAAATAATTTTTTTTGTATTTAGGCAATGAGTTAACGAAAAGTAACATTTTCTTGGCATTATTATTATTATGTTTTGTGGGTTTGGGCCTCATCAGCCGCTGATCGCATGGGTAGTCCCTTGGCGATCCCCTCTTATCCGGGTCATTATCCAAAAATGCTATCCCATAAAAGGAGCAATTTGGGCATGTCCCTCGCCTTAATCCTCGCCTCCTCTAGGATAACAGGGGTCGCTAATATAAGGTATCTCTTCTCCTCCAGTGCGGGGCAGGTGTATAGAATATGAATCGAGATTTCCTCGTGTTCTTTACAGTATCTGAAGGCCGGGCTATCAGTCAGCCTCAGATCTCGAGTATTCGATGAAGAGTTTGGTTATTCGACAACCCGTTACTCCTCTCCATCTTTCTCTATGCTGGTCTCTTGCCCAGTCATTGATGTGGTCTTTGATCAGATTCCGACTTATTCCCACTGCAGGTTCTGGTCCATAGAGGTTTTCCCTAGTCCCTAGTTTGGCAAGGTCATCTGCAATTAGATTTCCCTTAATGCTATTATGTCCAGGTATAAGAGTTTCATCGGTCCCTTCCCTGCCAAGTGGTTCAATACTTCATAGCAATTATAGACCAGCTTCGACTTTGTCGTTGCTGAATTCAGGGCTATCAACGCCGCCCAGCTATCCGAGCAGGGCGGCCTCTCTCAGATACATACCCTCTCCTGGGTCCGATTTTGGTCAGCCCCCAGAACACCGTATGTAATTGCAACTAGCTCGGCCTGGAGTGCGGTAGTGTATTTGCCCAGGGAGAAGGTTTTACCTATCCCATCGCATCGCCTATACACCCCCGCACCCACTCTGTTCTCACTCTTGGCTCCATCCGTGTACCAGATGTCTCCATTGAGCGGTAATCCAGCTTGACCCCCTATCCAGTCGGTCTTACTGGTGAGGGTAATCTTATATTTCTTGTCAAACAGGAAGTGGACACCCGTACTGTCAGAGGGCATCCATAGGAGCCCCTCCTCAGCTAGCTCTCTTGAGAGTCTATCCAGGTTCCCTGTCTTCCTGTTCAAGTTTCCCACCCTGTGCATTGCCTTTGCAGCTTCCGCTTTCAGGGTGGCATCAAGAGGTGGTATTCCCATCGCCTCGATCGGAGTCGATCTTGAGGCTCCGGTTATACTTCTTAGAATCAATCCTCTTAGCTTGTTAAGTCGTTTGACTTCCGACTTTAGACAGGCTTTCTCCCACCAGACCAGTGCTCCATAAGTCAGTCTGGGTTTGAGAATTACCTCATACATCCATTTCATGGTCTCCGGTTTCAAGCCACAGCTACCAATGGCCCTTCTCAGTTGCCAAAGTGTTGCTGTGATCTGGGAACATATGTGACTTAGATGTTTTTCCCATGACAGTTTCCGGTCCAGGATTACTCCTAAGTATTTCACTTCGCTATTATAGCTTAGTTCTTGACCACCAAATTTCAGCGGACATGTCCTGTTCCATTTATATTTCTTGGTGAACACCATCACCTCATTCTTAGAGGGATTGACCGAGAGTCCCTTATCCCTGCATTAATTCCCAACCTTGTTTAATGCTCCCTGCATTATATCAAAAATCGGCTCCAGGAAAGGCATAATGTCCTCTATTTTCTTATTATGGTAACCCTTGTCCAAAAAGCTTATAAATTCAAGTAATTTAGTTTATTAAAACTAAATGTTTATAAGTACAAAAATTTCACAGGGATTACTAAAAAAATCACATTCGCTAGAAACCAAAATACTGTTGAAAGTATGTATGTATAACTTTAAATGCTATTATCCAAAGATAATTTATGGAAATGTGTATACTGTGTACATACCAAGACATATTTGAATTGCTTGAACATTCAAGCAATTATTACGCATAAATTAAAATCTAATGTATAATCAATAAATGATTATTGATTATGTAGTATGGAGACCTCAAACATATACAAATTGTTTTGCCATCCCTTTCACAGTCAAATTATATATAAACACAATAAAATGGCATTCATAAGTATACTAGATGGTTATTCTAATGTAAAATGAAATTGAATTCATTTTATATTAAAATAATCATCTAGTTCCTACGCTAAATTTATTTTTATAAGTTTAATTTTTCATATTATTTTAATGCATAAAATGTAACAAATGTATATTATATTGTATTTATAGATACTTATTACTGTGCAAAACATTTCTGCACAGCAGTCATTCAATAAAGTAGTTGTAGTATGTTTTTTATTGATTCATTGATAACTTGCCCATTTAATTTGTACGTTTTATATTGTTTAGATCTGAAATAAATATTAAATTTAAATACAAACCTTCATCAGTATCTTTAATTGCAGTAGAACTAGGTATATCCAATAAAATATATGTATTTGTTTCGCTTAATATCAAGCTAATGTGTGTAGGAATGTTTTTCATGTCTTGCTTTACATCAATTTCCTCGCTATCTGTTCCAAAAGAATCACTTAGTGTATCAGATACATTTTCACTAGATATATCTATTATAAAAGCATCCATAAGATTACTTCCAAAAGATACACTTCCTTTATATTGCATAGATTGTTCTACTTGCTGTTTATCTGTGCGAAACCTGGTAGTAGATTGCGACTTGAAAATGTTTAATGAAATACTTCCGGATATTGTAGCATCTAGACGGTCTGTTCCACTTACTTCATACATTTGTCCATCTTTATTAGTACCATATGCCTCAGGATTTAAAGGTTTTGGAATTACATTGTTTCCATCATCAACTAAAATAATCGCCTTTTCATTCTTCTTCGTATTTCCATGTACTTTTCCTTTATGACTGGTGGAAACTAATGGATCTTCTATCTGAAATTCAAGTGTGTCATCCATGTATTCATTGGCAATTTCAAAACTATAAGCATTTCTTACCCACTAGATCAATTTTGTTGACGATAGTAACATGAACGCCTTTATATGTATGTAAAAATAAAACTATAGTAAATATATACTCCTTCTATTTTCGGGGCTTCTCAATACATATCTAGGCTAGAGTTTTTAACGAATCCTGATAAAATTTCCAGAAAATACATTTTCAAATTTCCAAAAAGCTCGTCACTGCCGCCAAATCATATTTACTATCACAGAGTGCCTAAAACATTTACTAGCACAGAATATCTAAAATAATTTACTACAATATGACACAGAACATGAATATATAAAAAAACAGAGATCTTGTAATACTATCTATTAACATCTCTGACGAAAAGGTATTTTTATCGCATCTTAAAAATCACGTACAAAATTTACGTTGTTCCTAAGTGTTACCCTGGGACCGCAATGTTACTGAAATATTATTTTTACACAAAACGGCCATTATTTACAACAAAAAGAAACAGCTCCTTAACCAACAGTTTAGTTACAACCTATTACAAAAACCAACAACCAATTACTGAAAAATTTCCTAACTTGGTCTACATTCGCTAACCCTAGTGATTTAGAAGGAATGAGCATTTTGTACTCGTTAAATAACTCCATATGATAAAATCAACTTTTTTTTCTTTAATCACACCGAATAGTTGTAAAGACAAGTGAGTTCAGGTTTTATATAATAAAAACACTTAAATTTGTGTTGCATATAACATGAAAACTGTCCTTTTTTTAGCTAATTGTTCGGTACGTTCGCATACGTGATTATAGCGCTGCCACAACTCGCTCTACTCTTCATTCAGATGCATTGTTAAGTTGTTTTAATTAACACTTGCAGATATAATTTATAAATTTCAAAATTTATGCTGGAATAATTACGCAACATTTTCCTACAGACGCTCAAATATGCTTGTGTGTATAAGAAGATTGACCATACACGCTTGTCACGCTTGCAGTTACGTGTGTAGCCACCTTTAGTTGGCGCAACGCGCGCCGAGTAACGTGTAATTTTTCAGTATTCGTGGAATTTGTCAGTCCCTTGAAAACGTATATTTCATATAAATTTTATGTAATGAAAATTATATGTAACATTGTTTGTGTTGGCGACACTTTTCATAACGAAAACATGGCGGAGTCGCAGAAAAGTATGTTTGTTTTCAGGATTTTATATTCATAGGTTTAGTGTTTACTATTTGTCGAAATTATCTAATTATTAAATTATCGTTTTTACTAACAACCATTGTCTGTAAAATATGATTTCAGCTTTCATACAAATGTCTTATTTACAGATCTGTGTGACACTGTTGTAAAACCTACTACACTTCAACCTCCTATAATAATGAAAATAGATGGCCCGTCAGAAGATTGTAAAGGTAGTGTTAAGTACGAAAAATGTTTATAATAACAAAGTACTTATAATTCTTATTAATTTTAGAACTGGAAGACAATGAAAAGAATGACTGTACTTTAAAAAGCAGAGAATTTAAAATGTGTAGCCCATCATTTCGATCTTCATCTAGTTCGAGTAATCCATTTGCGTCATCCCAAAATAAGTTTGCAAGAGGTATACTGAAACCTCCCCAATTAAGTTTAAATAATTGTGTAATAGCTCCAAATAACAAAACGTTTATTTTAAAACCGAGCCAGCTTCAGTTCAATCCTTTCGGTACAAATCCTTTGACTAATAGTGATAAAAATAATGGTGAAAAAACTGATAACAGTGATAAAAGAAAAAATCAAATTAACGGTGAAACACCAAAATTTGTACCTTTAATAGTGCCGGAAAATAAAACAAAAACTGCTACTCCGATAACCTCGAATCAGTCTTCTACAACCACAAGTGCAACCGTGTCGAATGGCTCCTTTATTTTTGGACAAAATATACAGGCAAGAGTTGTTGCAGCTGAAACTGAAGCAAAAGAAGAACTAAGGGGATCATCTAGTTTAAATTCAAATGATACATCAGAAATGCTATTTAGTAGTGCTCTTAAACATGAAATCAAAACAGAAAACTCAACAACAAAAGAAAAAGAAGCAAAGTCCTTGAGTGAATCAGCAAGAGAGTATGAAGAATCGAGAGCAAATAAGAGGAAATATGAAGAAGTAGAAGTTGTAACGGGAGAGGAACAGGAAAATAATATATTAAAAATTTCCTGTAAATTATTTGCATTTGATAAAGCTTCAGGGAGTTGGCAAGAACGTGGTAGAGGAACACTTAGGTTAAATGATTTTGAAATTGATGCACAGTTGGGCAGCAGGTTAGTTTTCAGAACAGCAGGAAGTTTGCGTGTTATACTTAATACAAAGGTAAAGCATACGTGTAGATTTTTTATAATATATACCTAATATTTTTTAATACAGATTTGGGCAGAAATGACAATAGATAAAGCAAGTGATAAAAGTATTAGATTAACCGCGTTAGATGCCAATGGTGAAATCAAAGTTTTTCTTATTATGGTAAGTAACATTTGTATTTTTCGATACTCTTTATTATCAGTTTTATATCCTGGTTAGCTACTAACTTTCATTATTATTTCACTGTGAATAGCTTTTTCCTTTTTCCAAATCTTCGACACAAACTCCTTGTTCAACATTTACTTTCTCTCGATTAGGCATGTTTCCAAAATAACAATCATTTATGTTAGTTATATCGATGATTTATCGTTTTAATTTAATTTGAACTAAACTTTTAATAAAATTTAATAATAATAAAACCACTTTTGTCTTTTAAAGTATTTGATTTTTAAATTTTCAAACATATTTGATAAAATAAGTATCTATATATAAGTACTATCTATAAGATTATTCGTTTCAGAAGAAAGTGGTTAGAAATAACATTTAGAAATAATTTTTTTGTAAAATTGCGTGCACTGACAAGAAATAAACATAGTCCCTATATTTGCTTATAAATTAATTATCTACTCTATCACTCTAACCTATATCACTATAACACTTATCTACTATAGCACTCTAACCTAATATGGATAAAATGGGAATAGTTGTTCAAGTAATATAACTTATAGAAAAAAATTATCTTTGGATATTAGCTAACGATAAATGGTTTTTGGGGTACACATTGGCTATTCACATTGCTATTTTTATATTTAATACTTTCTACAGACTAGTAGAAAGTATTATACATAAAAATAGTATATCAGTTAAGAATCACTATTTTAGTATAAAGCTACTATTAGATATTTACAGGTATTTCATCTATCTATACATTTTTGTTCTCTTTAAGGATGGTTGTTGTAACACTTGCACCCACTTTACCTTAAATCTAATTAGTTTTAATTTAAACTTGATGACCAAAAGATTTTATTGTAATTCAAACATTTATCTAAAGTTGTAATTTCATTATCCTTTTCATTTTACAAAATAAATTTAAGTAGTTCAAAATGTTTTCTACACTTTCTATTATTTAACCTACTCAAATTTGAGTTGGTTATAATTTCAATTGTTTTTAGATCGTATGATGTTTTCTTCTACAATTAAAACTCGATACTTCAATTGTTTAAAGATCACATGATGTTTTCTTCTGCGATTAAAGGTTGATTTTCTACAAAGCCTGTTTCATGATTTAGATTGTGGTGTAACAAATCTTAAATTCTGAAGTTAGAACCAGGAATAATAAACAATGTTTTTTATTATATTTTTGTATTATATTAAAATCAAAGGACCTACTGCCATCTTTTCTAGATGAAAACCTGGAAACATAAAAAACCTAGAGGAAATCATCTTGGAATTTTAAAAGGTGTTCTTTGCTTTGGTTCAATAAGAAATAAAAATAAACTGTCGTATTAGGCACTTAGACAGAGACATAACATATACATAGTTGCTACACTTTAGATATTGTTTTATCTACACTTAAATTGGAGATTATTGTGCTTGATTCGTCTTTATTATTTCTATTACTGTGAAGTTAATATAGTCAAAAATTCAATGAGTATCATTAAGTTTTTATAATTATTATATACATTTCTTGTTATATAAGAGGTATATAATAATCATAAAATCAATTTTTTAGTCCATATATTTTCTTAATATATTTATTTTTACAGATATAATAGGAACTTTCAGCATAACATGAGCAATGTTTTTAATGTTAATTTCATTATATTAATTATCCTTGTTTCAGACCAATATAGAGGATTCACATAAATTATACTCACATCTACAAATGCGCCTAGAACGAGAAGTACTTGCACAGAAACGTAAAAAACTTGAGACGTGTGCAGAATCAGATTCAGGAGGAAACTGACTCCAACTTTAGCATTACAGTATATCAATAATTAATTTATGGAACATAATTTGCCTTTAATTTCATGTAAGATTGTTTATAATGCGGTGATTCTTTTATTAAAATATGTGGTGGTTGATCACAATGTCAATAATCAATATGATATTAAAATATCATATTGATTTATGATCTTTCGACAGTGAAAATGTGAATATGTTAGTAAAGAAGGAGATGCATTATAAACAAATCCTGGCAGTGATAAAGTGTAATGTAGATATGTTAAAAATTTGTTATATAAATTAAACAATATATAATATTATGAATGTTAGATTTTGGCTTATTGTGCACTAGGCAAAGTTTGAATGTGTTACTATATTTTGTATCTCTTAGGCAATAAATTTTAAGGAAAAAATACTTGATATATTATCTTAATATAGCATGAACATAGAAAATAAATATCAAATATCCATGATAAAGTAATAATCTCCTCATATTTTACAAAATGCAACTGGTTAGTGGATCTGGTAGAGAAATGCAAAATGAAGCTCAGTTGGTGGATCTAAATGGTACTATGTAGTTTAAGCATAGATTGAGAGGTAACTATTCATCTTTAACCTAAGCGTTATCTACTGTCACTGCTTTTTTACTATTCACTGCTACTATTTTATCTTTACATAAAATCAATGTTAATAACCTGTTCTCTTGTTTTAAATTAGTTAAACGGTAAACAAATGCTGCAGTATATAACGAAACAATATTTTTTACCCTTAGAATTGGCTATTAATGTGCCATTTTCCCATATAGTTGAGAATTATTCGTGACTATAGTATAACAAAAGTGTAGTATGTAAGTTATATAATATCATTATATAATATGTGATCTATCATATCATTATTCAGAATGAGATAGTGAGTGCTACTTGATTTTGTTAAACTGTGAAGAACTTGCATTTAATAGGTGAATTATATACCAAAATGTAGAGAAAAATATTAACTTTCTGTTGCATAGACACTTGGCTCTGATTAAGCAATTTTTATTGAGATAATCGAGAAATTGGACTAGTTACTAAAATTCTTATAAAGTGGTAAAAAGTGATATTTTTTGTGGCAATACACTCCAGCACAGATGTGGCTTCAAGAACAAATATGGAACTCGAATAACATTCCCAATATAGCAAGTTTAGCTTGTTTTAAATGTGGTAAGGATGTAGCAGACAACGAAGATAATTTAAAATGTTCAGGACCTTGCTCAAATTATTTTCATCCGGCATGTAGATGGTTTGATATAATTATTAATTTGTAACGGTGTTAAATGGTTTTGTGAATATTGTATAGTTTATATTGATTATGCTACTAAGATTGCCAAAGATTTTGAAAATCTATAATCCTATGTCGTAAGAGAAATAGGTGATCTTAAAAATATTATTAAATCTAATAATAACACTGTAAATGATAATTTGCCAAGAACATGTAAAACTTTTGTCGATGCTGTCGCTGAAGAAGTAATGATCATAATACCAAAGGCTAATCAAGAAAGTAAAAAGACGAAAGAAGCTATAGAGAGAAAACACTGACTTAGTTTTCCACAAAACACTACACTCGACGCGCGTTTCGCCAACAAAGTTGAAATCATCTGGGGATGATAAAAACTGAGTGACTGATGAATTTTAATCATCTCCAAATGATGCCCAGCTTTGTTGGAGAAATGCGCATTGGGTGTAGTGTTTTGTGGAAAACTAAGTCGGTGTTTCCAGACTAGGGACCAGGAGAAACCTCTGTGGAACAGAACCTGCAGTGGGGATAAGTCGGAATCTGATCAGAGACCTCATAAATGGCTGGGCAAGAGACCAGCACAATAAAAGATGGAGGAATAACGGTATGTCGAATAACCAAACTCTTCATCGAATACTCGGAGATTGAGAAGTGGGCCCAAGAATCCATTAAATTGAACAGGCACAAAGCCAGAACTCTGGTGGGAATCATTACGGGCCACCATAGTAGCCTAAATGCTTATAGACATAAGTTGAGGCTGACTGACAGCCCGGCCTGCAGATACTGTAAAGAAGACGAAGAAACCTCGATTCACCTTCTTTATACCTGCCCCGCACTGGAGAAGAGGTACCTTATATTAGGGACCCCCCTGTTATCCAAAAGGAGGCGAGGCTTAGGACAGGGACGTGCCTAAATTGGTCCTTTTATTAGATAACATTTTTAGATAATGACCCGTATAAAAGGAGATCGCCAAGGGACTACCCATGTGATCAGTGGCTGATGAGGCCCAAACCTATAGAATATAATAATAAAAGTCAGTGTTATCTTCACACCAAAGCTCCGACCTACTCCAGTACTACACAGAGAAGTTTGAAACCAACAAACTTGGAAGTCGGAATAAAAGAGCTAAAGAATATTAAACAAGGAGGAGTTATAATAAAATGTAAAACCAATAAAGAAAAATAAATTATAAGAAAGGCTGCAGAAAATAAACTGCATAAAAAATATGAAGTCAAGGTTCCTGATTTAAACAATCATTGTATTAAAGTCGTAGGCATAGAGGAAAATATGGATGGTGATGAATTACTTAACTTAATAAGAAAGCAAAATACTTCAATTTTACATGAAGAATATGAGCTACAAGTAAAAGTTATAAGATGAAAACTAAATTTATGGCTATCATTCAGCATGATCCTGAAACATTTGAGAAAATTATGCAACAAAATTCTCTTTATTGTTTGGGCTAAGTGTAGAGTCTTCGCATATGTAAGCATTTTCAGGTGTTTCAAATGTGGTAGTTGCGACCATCACGCTGATAATTGTACAAATCCAGGTAACTGTTTAAAGTGTACCGCATCAGACCATTCTCCCGAATCTTGAGTAGATAATAATTCTAAATGTTTAAATTGTATTGAGGACAAACAAAAAATTAAAAATAAGTATTGATGTAAATAATTTTATATATGGCAATAAATGTCCAGTAATGTTTAAGAAAATTGAGAACCAGAAAAAGAAAATTAAATATACCTCATCTGATCCTTAGTACTTCATTATTTATTTATGTTTAAAGTTATAGTAGAGCTTCATTATTCAAGGGCGTGAACAGGGGGGGGGGGCACGTGCCCCCCCCTGGCCAGGCATCGCGCTTCGAATTTCCCGCGCGTTTGATACATTTGCAAATGTAGGGCGCAGACTTCTGACTTTACATGAGCAGCAATAATACAAACCGCAGCAGCAGCAAATTCACGCTATTGACTGTCATTTATTTCCAAAAGCACAGAAGCATTTGCTTCTTCCTGTTTCTGCAGTTTGCATTATTGCTGCTAATGTGAAGTCAGCTTAACTATTACAGTCAGTGGTTACCTCAATTAAGGAGCTTCTAATTCTTATTATCATTAAAATTAAATATTATTATTTCAAAGAGGTAACAAATTTCAAAAAGTATTACTGTGAAAATCAATATTTTTGTAAAAGTGAATTTATCATTGAAATTCTGAAGTTTCAGGAAAACGCGTGACCTTCAAAATTTTCGCCTGCGGCGCTATAGTTTGCCGCCTAACGACGCCCTTGATTTGCACACGCCTCCCTCCCAAGACCAAATCCTAAAACCGCCACTGCCCCCCCCCCCTGTTCAAAATCCTGGTTACGCTCATGCCATTATTCATTAATGTTTAGAGGTATTTAGAGTTACTTTTTGTTTTTAATTATACATATATATATATATATATATATATATATATATATATATATATATATATATATATATATATATATATATATATATATATATATATTATTTATTTTTATAAATATTTATATTTAGTTATTTAACTTTTTAGTTGTAGTTATACATGTATTCTGCACTTTGTCCTGTAAATGGATTCTTCTGTTGGACAAAAAAGCATTATTATTATAACTAGAACACCCATAAAGCAGTACCATTTGATATTGCTATCAAATTGCTATTGCTAACATTGCCATGTTTAAATCTAGCTAGTCGAGATCCCCTGTGGCAAAAGATGTGTTGGAGTCATCAGTGTTGTACAAGCAAAAATTTCAAGTTTTAATCTTAATGGTAATTAAGACTATATCCCCATTTTAATTAATCAGATTCATACATTAGATATTTTGCCTATATAACATAAATTCCAATGTCTAATGCAATTGTATGAGGTTCTTGGTAGTATAATTACATATATTATCTAAATATATCTACATTATATCATTATTATGAATCGAATAAAATGTGGTGTTTTATAGCGCAAAACCCTTCAATGAACAATAATTTGGTGGCAATTAACATCTAAGGTTACAAAATGTTTGCTTTATATTCATATTTCCATTATTTGGTTTAATCTTACTTGGAATATATTTTATTACTATCTATAATGTACACTTACAAAGCTCCCAGCACAATACTTAACTTTGGTTTCACAATTTTTTGTACAGTAAATATCATTTTCACTAAGAATATAGGTAGAATGATGCCTTATTATTTTGTAATAAATGATCCATGCTTTAAATAAAAGGATATATTTATGGTCTACGGTTTAAGTACTGTTTTATTAAAATTTTGTTACATGTCATAATAAAGAAATTGCTAGTTTTGAAAAAGGCTTTTCAAAAATGGTGGTGTAAATTTTAGTTTTGCAAAATCTTATTTTCCACATCTCTCTATTGGAAGCTTCCAAAGATAATGGAATTTCCCTATATAGGGTACTTAGTGCAGCCACCACAGCCAGAGAATTTATTAACCTATTACTGTTACATATTTTTTATCTCTCCACAAGCGTGTAGCTATTAGTCATTTAGTTTCCGTATTTATAGTGTTTACAAAGAATATATTAAAGACTACTCCCTTTTACACACAGATATAACATTGCCTTTAAACAATTAATTTAAAGGATAAAAGAATTGATCTTTCATGGTTCAAAAGAAAAGAATGAAACAGCTGTAGTGTTTTTGAGGGCATTCTTATTTTAAATGCAATTTCAGAATGATTATCAATAAATGAATGAATTCTTAAGACATTGTGATAATAACTGATGGTTAAATAGCATTCTAAATGTGGAATTTGTCTTGTGCTATAGTTGAAGACTCTATTTTTAAACAATTTTAGATTTGGAAATACATTGTAATTTTTTATATTATTGAGTTCCCCTTGATAAGCCGATTTCAATAACTAATAACACTTGTGATCTAACCGATTTATGAATTTATCACATGCACAAGACTAAGAGCGTTAAAATACTTTAGTTGAATGCTATTGTTTGAGTGTTATAAATTACAATAAATATTCAAAATGTACTCCAGCTATTTGTTGGCAATATTCTAGTCTGTAAACTCCTGCCAAACTTTCTCTAGAATTCTCTTTCTCTCTCTTCTATCTTTGAGATCATCAATGTCATCTGGCTTTGTTGTATATACACTTAATTCTCAACATACTCCTACAAAAAAAAAACCAACGTCACAAGATTTAGGTAGCCAGTCAATAACACTTTTTCGTCTTAAGTTATTTACTAGAAAACTTTTGTTTGTACTGTATTGCAATTATAGAATAGAGCAACATAGAAAGGAAAGCATTGAACAACATATGGAAAGGGAAACATTCTATACTGCCTTTTCTTGTTGAAACCAAGCAGACACACTCAATAGAATTTGATCTAATGCATTTGGATGTTTCTCAAAACAGCAACAGTCTAATCCTTGATGAAATTTAAATATTTTTCAGCTGTTAAAAATTAGACAAATAATATGGTCGCTGATGATACCTGTCCAAACATTAAACTTTTGAGGATGTTGTATATATACCTCATGCATCCAATGTGGATTCTCCACTTACCTATACCTAGAGTTCTGCCAGTCAGCGTGAAAGTTGATGTGTCTGAAAAAAGAATGGAACCAAGAGTTTCTTCATTTCTGGATTGTCAAACTGTTATTTCTTCGCAGAAATTAACTCTACGATCTGGATTGTCTTTGTTAGTTCATACACAAATGTCGTTTTATAGGGATGAAGTTGTTTATGAATACTTCGAAAGATACCTATTGTATGGTTGTTTTTTTTTAACACTGGGTTAAATACCCTAAACACTTAATAAAATGTCTACTTTCATAGTGGCTTTTAGAGAATAAGGTATCCTTTTTAACAGTTTAACAGGTCCAAGTCCTCTGGACTGTGCATATATTTTAAATATGACCTGTTGTGGGATATTGGGTACATCAAATTGACTTTTGACTTCTACAAATATCCCCATAACCAAGCATCCTCAAAATTTCTATATAAATGTTTCCATTAAATATCTCATTGTTTAAGTTACTAAAAGAATTACATTGCAAGAGATAATTTACTAAAATATCAGTATATCTGTGTAATATGTTTACTGAATATTTTACTGTGTGTAATTATTGCAGGGATAAAGGTTCTTATAAAAACATGTATGATAAACACCTTATATTAAATAACAGCATGAGAAGCACCGTAAAAAAATCATATTTGTTTTAAGAATCATTGTCTACTTTTGGGTTTTTACATACAATAACCCTTATTACTTCTTTACTTGTTCACTCCTCTCCTCCACTCCTGTTTACTCCTTTACTTGTTACTTGTCCTTTATTGTTTCATAAAAATAATGTTTAAATAATGCAAATAAAAATAAGTAAAAAATAATGCGCGGTGGAAAAAGGGCCGCATTTCAAAGTTTTATTTATTATTATTTTTTCAGGTCTATCTATTTTTTCCAGGTATGTTGTGTGAACTATCTAAGAAGAAACTTCCTCATACATAATATTTTTATATTTTCAAAGGAACATAAGTGTTTCATTCAACATAACATTTGGACGAATGTTTCAGTCATCAACATTATTTTTTATAAAGTATTAGTCGTCTTAGGAACTGAAATTCAACTTTTTGTTCATCATGAAAGCACAAACATAAGTCAAAATAAAGACGAATACACAATTAAGCCTTCATAATTTATAAAAGTTTCAAAAGAGGCAACACATACTGTTTATACTCAAAAGAGGAGCTTTCAGATTGTTCTATGAACTAGAATAAAGTAAAACATACAGAAGATAAAACTAGTATTCTTCTTCCTCGTTTTTGATGATGTGGCACCTTTGACAGATTACTGTACGCTGACTATGCATTTTACAAACACAGTATTTGCACTTTTCATAAGTAACTTTGGTTTTACAGTTCTTGGGAGAACCACATAAGTAGCAGGTGGTTCGCTCTGTGCGAGCTGAAGTGTTACACTGCTTGTTGGGCGTTACTCTATATTTGGAAAGAAAAATTGACACATCCTTGGGTAGACACCAGAGTGTAGGCCCTTTGCATCAAATATTGCTCCATAGGCCAAGGCATTAAGATATTTTCTTCTGGTGCAGGACTTATCAATGTTGTTATTTAGAAATATTTTATAGGAGTTTATTCCAGCTACATATATCTAGCTCCCTAGAGAATACGACTATAGGTCAACGTTTTGTTTTATGTGAAGTAGAAGATGTTGAGCACATTTGATTGACCATATACACGTCTCCTTTAATGGTATTATAGTGAATAATCATGAAAAGTTCCAGTGATGAAAGGTTCCAAGCATGAACTGTCCAGTTGGGTCAAGATTTTTGGGGTTTCAATACAACTTTTCATTAGTGGGCCATGTCGCCAAAAAGAACTAAGCTGCGCTAATATTATCAACTGAGCATGACAAGGAAGAGTTTCATCCTGAAATTGGAAAGTTCATGCTTGGAACCTTTCATCAATGAAGAGTTCCAGTGATGAAAGGTTCCAATCATCCAGGTTCCAGTTTCAACATGAAACTCATCCTTGTCATGCTCAGTTGATAATATTAGCACAGCTTAGTTCTTTTTAGCGACATGGCTCACTAATGAAAAGTTGTATTGAAACCCGAAAAGGCTTGACCCAACAAGCCGTGATTTGTCTGCAAGAAATTGTGGGAATTTCCCTTTTGTTTTTCATCAGGGTTCCCAAACACGTCAGTCCAATCTGAAACAAATATTCAGCAAGATCATAGCTGGTGTAATAGTTATGGGTAATTACGCTCCTATTGTCATTCTTTATTGGTTTCCTCAATCGTTTTACAATATCCGTTGGTTTCTTGGACATGCTGAATGGGCCGTCAACCTGCTTCCTATAATAAATTTCCAAGTTGAATGTGTAAAACATTTTATCGTCACACATTGCATAAAACTTCAACCCATATTTTGCAGGTTTTTGGGGCATATACTGGATGAACCCACAAGGACCACGGAATGCTACGAGCATTTCGTCAACTTTGGAACTGAACTGTGATCCACCTACTGACTAAATAACTGCGACACTGGCACAATCTCATGCCAAAATCCGCAATAAAAACATACTTAATAACATCTGGCAGTATCATTCAATTTCAAGACGGGCTTTTCGCAAAATTAGAAAAGTGCGGCTCAATTTCTGCACACGCAAGTGCTTGAAGGTTAAAGAAAATTTATTTACTGAAGCCATATGTGTTATAGGTCACTAAAGTCCTCTTGTTAAGGAGAATTCAGTAATATAAAAATATACAGAGTGTTTACCTGTCCAAATGTTTCTTATAAATCCCTAAAATGTTATTTTTTTTAAGTAGATTCCATCCTGTATATAGTAAATTAAAAATCATATATATCCTTACTCAATTTTCATAGAAAATGTTTCACATTTTATTTAAATTAGTGACAGCAGTTGTTTTTCAGAAGTTAACAGAAGACAATTTACAGACATGTATAAATTGATTGAGTATACTTAAATTTGTAAATATACGACTAAGTTAAGTGGCATTCATTAGTTAGGAGTATTAGTAAATTTAAGAGCAAAAATAAATCAAAAGAAAAATATTTTCATTGGTTGCCAATTGATGTTATCATTTTACAAACAATCTACTTTTCTAGATTTCTAGATTTTCAAAATATTTCTAGAAAATCTAGAAATATTTTTTACATTATTATATGAATTATAATAAACAAATAAACAATACGAGTTCAGTGAAAGTAAATAATGTTTGTAACAAATAATATATATTTAAAATGAATAAGGTTGTTATTAATACAGTCCGTAAAAAAATAACAAATATATTTATTTTAAAACTTGACCTTTTAAAAACCATTACACAAGAAGCAAATATATAATTAATCAATACCAAATGCTTTATTTAATTCTTGCAGGTCTCTATTATCCACGGCCGGTTTAAGGTCGCCTCTATTCATCAAAGAAATACACATTCGTAACGTCGTCCATATAGTGTTCGACATTTGAGACATTGCACCTGAGTTTGTTACATCTTTTCCCCTGGCCTGTAGGTTAAGAGCTGTTAAAAAATGTTCAGCAGCTTCTCTGCAAAAAAAATATATATGTTTTAAATAATAACTTTCTGCCTCATCAAAAATGATGAAAATCTAAACTTACTTGTATGCGTTTAAATTTATACAGGTAATTCCTACATTATATCTAGCCCTAATAAATCCGGGAGCAATATTTAAGGCATGGTGATAGGCTTCTACGGCTTCTTCCGGTTTAGATCCATTTGCTAACGTAGCCCCTAACCTATTCCATAGTCTAGCATCCTATAATAAATTAACGAGAATATTGTTCTTAATACAAAAGGAAATTAGAAGAAAAAAAATAGATCTCTATTTTTAGAAATATAAGAAAACTGTATACTATATATTCATTTGTTTATTCAGTGTTTTGTGTTTATGGTATATTAAAGATCATTCCATGGCAGTCAATTTGGTTCGCATACTAAAAAAATAAAAAAAAAATAGAATAAAAAAGAAAATCATTGTATAAATTGACGATATCATTGGGGAGAAATGTTAATATCCAAGAATACAAACAGAAATGCTTTTTGTGTGTGTTTCAGTTCACTAATGCAATACTCAGTCTATGCTGCTTGAGTTATATTTAAAAGAAATCAAGAAACAACCATATGGCAAATGCAAAAAGTCTAATTCCGTCTTTTGACTATAAAATGACTTATACACGCATACAGACCGAATTAAAAATTATTCTAAATAAAGGTATGCCATCGACTTTTTAACCGACTTCAAAAAAAAGGAGGTTCTCAATTCGCTGGTATATATATTTTTTATGTTCCGGTATAACTTTTGTGTTTATGAACCGATTTTAATTATTCTCTTTGCGTTGGGTTCAGTATAGCTCCAAGGTGATCCCATCTTAATTTCATTGGTATTGGACCTTGGACTTCGAAGATACACAACTGAACTCCTTATTCAAGTAGCTGTTGTTTTCTCATTCGCAAAGCATCCTTAGTTGTCTACCCATCACTTAAAATTGCAAAATAATAAGTTGAAAAAGAGACCGACTTCAAAAATAAAGTACCTCAACTAAAAAGCAAGAAATAAACGTTTTGTACAACAATTTAATACAATTGTTATTCCGTTTAATGTACTCAAGAAATTATTGTAGTGTCAAGTAAAGCATGAAAAAATATATACCTTGCTACTACAATGAGTTTACATTTAAAATGGCCGAGGGCTGGCATTAGCATTACTAATATTGTATGGCACCAACTTCAAAATTATATAAAACAATAACAATTACATAATAAACAATAATTTTTTTCTTATATTAAACGGAACAACAAATAAGTATTAAATTGTTGTAGAAAACATTTCTTTCTTGCTTCTTAGTTGTTACTTTTTTTTAAGTCATTTTTTTTTAAACTTATTCACTTTCTTGTATGGTTAATTACAGATATTAAATAAAATCAGTCTCTTGGTAGTTTTTCACGTTAGTTTTGATTAGCATGTTGCATTTTTCTAAGTATAGATTCATATATTTTTAGAAATCTTAGTCTTAGAAATTAATAATAATTTATGATAGAAAATATTTTTGTTAATAAATTTTGTATATATTTTATATGTACTGTTAGGTGCTCTCCTCAGTGAGCAGATTTTCGAGGACCCTGTATGACGTATTTTATTTAGTGTGTTTACATAAGCCATTCAATAGACATAACAATAAAAGCACTGTAGTCGGCCAATGCTTGGTTGGGAAAGATTAAGATTATTATTATTGGTGCGGGCTCGGAGATGATTGATCTTGAGCTGTATTTGCTTTTCATAGTTTTCATTAAATGTGAAATACGGCATTAATTTGTGTTATTCTTGCGTTCACCCTAACAGTACATAAAAATTTATTAACAAAAACATTAAAAATAATTTTGTATGAAACTCTTGTGCCATTGCATATGAATTATGCATCTAATGTATACCATTTTTTATGCCAAGTTGATGTTATTGTACGATTGCAAAATCGCTGTGTTAAATTAATTTGTGGTATTAAAAAAACATGTTCATGTATGAAAGAAATTGTCTTTCATAAGAGTTTTTTCATTCATGGTTTACTGTTTAATAAATCACTTCCTGGTTTACACAACATTACTTATAGAACAGATATACATAATTTAAATAAAAGACACATATCTACCATCGCTATTAGAATTTCAGTCTACATTTTCCTGTAGAATTGTTTCCATCTATAATGATACTCCTAAAGATCTCAAAGTATACACTCATCATCATGAGGTCATCAGTCCTAAGACTGGTTGGACGCTAACCTCGAGCTTCTCCTACCTTGTGCTAACCTACGCATTTCGCTAATTGTGCTACAACCTACATCCCTTACTATTTGCGAGCAGTAGTCTAATCTAGGCCTACCTCTGCCTTTCTTCACTACTATTTCTGCCTCCAAAATATCGCGGACTATTCCCCCATGTCTCAGCAAGTGGCCTACCATTCTATCTCTTCTCTTCTTTATGTTTTTCCACATACTTCTTTTCTCGCCGACTTTCTCTAATACTTCTTCGTTTCTAACCCTATCAGTCCACGGTATTTTCATCATTCTTCGGTAACACCACATCTCGAAAGCTTCTAATTTCTTCCTACTTGCTTCCCCTACCGTCCAGGTTTCGCAACCGTATAGCGCCGTGCTCCATACATACGTTTTCAAAAATCTCTTCCTTGTTTCTAAGTTTATTACCCCCGAGCATAAAAGTGCTTTCTTTTTGTTAAAAGCTACTCGACCCTGCGCTATCCTTTGTCTTATATCTTTATCGCTTCTTCCATCCCAATTTATTTTACTTTCTAAATAAGTGAAGTCTTTAACTTCCTCCAATCTTTCATTATTAATTTGTACTTTCGTTTTTGCTCTGCTCTCGCGCCCTCTGCACACTAACACTTTAGTTTTTATTCACCCTCATTCCGTATTCCTCTGTCAACACTGCCTCCATTTCGTTCAACGCTGATTCTAATTCCTCTTTAAAGTATACACTAAAGTAAAGTATACACTATAAACAATTTAAGATACAGTTATTAAATTATATTAAATTATTCTTCTAGGTTGCTGCATACATATATATACATACATAGATATAATTTTCTATTCTGTAAAATACAATTTACAGCAAGATAATTTTTATCTGGGTATATTGCTAAAGTGTTTCTTTTCTGTTTTCTTTAGGTTGACTGTACATCACGGTTTTTTTTTTTTTTTCATTTACTGAACTCCGCCCTTTACAATCCACTTTAATTATGTTAGCATTAATGTATATATTGGATTATAAAAGCCATTATTATTTTTATTGATATTACAATATTAATGTTTACCGATGATTATCTCAAATTTGATATGTGGTTTTAATATACATATATTCAAAATAGGAATAGATAAGAATAAGAAATGAAACTAATATAGAAGTGAAAAAAAGAACTGCTACCAAAAGTATTGCTAGTATTAACACCACTAATATTTAATTTGTAATAAAAACAAAAAGAAAAAACTTCCAGAACTATTAAATAAACACGTTACTAACAATTTTTTTTTGCATTATTCTAATAGTTATTAATAATAATACTTTACAATACTCTCTTATTGTTAGTCATTTGAAATGTAATTTTAATGTATTGTTTACAGAGTTTAGTGTAGTGTAATGCATACAAGGTATTCTAAATGTTTATATTAAACCACTAAATTAGCAATCACTGAAGAAAAAATATCATAGAATTTAAGACCTACAAAAACATCAACACCACCTTCTAAAATTGGCATATGGGCACCAATTACACAGTCACACAGGAGGTGAAAGTTTAGTTTAAACGGACCCAGCGCTGAAGATGAACAAAGAAAATGCTCCTAGAATGAATAAATAGTCCACTAATGAATGTATCCGTTTTACCATTTTATTTCGGGATGATAAGCTTCACATATTCCTTGTATATATATATATATATATATATATTTCCTTTTCAGAATAGAAGAAAATATTTTTACCAAAAGTATACTTTATGAATACTCTCTAATAGTAGATGAATTTAATATTGATAGTAATGGATCAAAAAAGAAACAGCTGTACGATTTAATAAGAATACTAATTTCATCAAATACGATACACCTCCAACATTTGTAATGCCACAAAATAATGATGCTCAGAAAATTTAAAAACCGATCTGTCATGTTGTTATTCCAGACATAATGTGTAGATCACCTGGGTTTCAAAATCAAAATAGTTATGAATAAACAGTAAAACCAACATCTTAGAAGTAAATTGAACCATGGTAAATGTCATTCAAGGATAACTATATATGTATATAAAATATTGATATTAATTTTGTTATATATAAATATAGTGTGGCACCAATTTCAGGGACATAAGCCTGTATCCAAGTTGTTATCTGTTATATCAGAGCAAATTTGAATCATAACATGCATCACAGGAAATAATAAAGTAGGTGAATTTTCACTTCTTTTTACTAGCAAATGTTAACATTTTTGAGTTTTGTATGGTCTACTTCTTTTCTTGGGGTGTATACTATAAAAAAATAGTAAGAACATAGTGCAAGACAATATATATTTCGTATTTTTTTATCAACCTTGTATAGGATTGATTGTGTTATTCGATGAAATGTGTTCGGGTACATTTTGAGTTGTATTTGGTTCATTAATAGAAAATAGTAAAAATTCGCCGCCTTCTTCATTATTTCCTCATGCCTATTATTAGGATTTAAACGTGTTCTAAATATTCATCTCAATGGTGTATTATGGTCTGCTCAAATTTGAAAAAGATCCGTCACATATTAATTCATATATAGGTTTGTGTCCATGAAATTGTAGTCACACTGTATATAAGTCGATAGAACTAATACTAATAGATACATACTTCTGGTTTAACTGAGAGAGCTGACGTAAAACAATCCGATGCTTTGTCGTATTCTCCGGAGAGGTTAAATAAAACACCTAAACCTGACTGGATCTCATAATCTACATCTTTTGGATGCTTTTGTGCGGCTTTCATAAACAAATCTTGAACTAACTTATGTTGAGCCCTGCATTGAATGGAACTGTTAAAATTATGCCATATACTGGGAATAATATTTGAAAATCAATAAGAAAAAATATTTTTATATATATTTTTCTAATACTAATGAAGCTAGATGCAAATAAAATGTTTGCAAAAATTAAGATGCAAATAAAAAAGTATTACTAATAAAATTATTTTGGTGAGATTTTCAAGTAAAATTCCAAGCATTTATGATACAAATATGTATAAAATATATAAATTACTTACTGAATCTCCTGAACTTAGTTGAAAATGAAAGTTTCAAATAGTTAAAAAATTAAAAAATAGAAGAGCAGAAATAATGAGTAATTTGTTACTATAAGATAAATAAACAAAAGACAACAATTTTATTTAGACAAACAAAGCAGAAAGCATTATACTACAAGTGCTTATGTACAAAGCTAAACTAATTAAAAACACATGTTAACCAAACAATATAAGGTACGAACTTCATAACCTTTATTCCACTATTTAACATGTTAATCAATTAAATGGCATACTAACTTTTTTGTTGAAATTTAGCTAAACCAGTAATTAATACACAAAATTATATTCGGATACAATCGGTCAAGTAGAAGCGTAGCAGGGTTAATTTCATATCGCGTCCAGTCGCCATCGTCGTCGAAAACTGCTTGGCATCTCCGAGGCATACATTTGACGAAATTGATGGCATATTCTAGCGGCAAGACCTCTAAATCCGACGAATCTCGTGAAACAATTACTTCAGAGTGTACGTGCGTTTTCCACGAAGCTTGTGCTTAATATATGTCCACACATTTTCAATAGGATTTGCATCCGGCGACTACGGCGGCCAATCCAATGTAACGATACTAGATTGTATTTTCCACTAGGTACAGAGCTTGCTCTGGTGTTTGGGATCATTGTCCTCCTGCAAATCCAGTCCGCATTTTTATCGATGAACCAATGTTTAGCAGACAATAACTAAACCTTTTGGTAGATTGCTCGCATTTTGTGGGCATTCAAGTTGTCAGTAAATAGGTACAAACTGCTATCCATAGGTGCAAACCCCAAACATGCGCCTTTACCCGTGTTTGACGGTCCAAGCCTGTTGGTGGAGGTTGACCAGGATCACGCAAGGATACAACCTGCCCACATAGAAATGTGGGCAGTCCTATTAATTCTCATAGGTTAAAATATCGATCGATGTGTTCGCGCGTCCAAGTGAGTTGCTTCGTCACATGTTTTTCAGTCAACAGAGGTTTATTGACTGTTGCGCGCCATTTAAAGTGATGATCATGGAGACAGGTTAGGATTGTTTACGATATATCTATCCTTTTTTGCTTCAATTTTGATTGACTTTGAGGGTAGTGTTAAGTCAGGATTCTGCGAAAATAGATTCACGATTTTGTTCACCTCTTTTTGGTCCAATTTGTCTATCGAGCCACGTTCCGGTAAATCATCGACATTTTTTGCCACATTATATTGCTGCACTCACTTCAGTACGATTGAATCGACTTTTTCGTGTATTTAGCAGCCGCTAGTTGCGATATTTTCGGACTTATCGGGCGAGTGCACAGGAACAGAATCTCGTAGCGCGACGCATATTTGGTGCTTAACACGTGTTTCTCTTACAGAAGATCACAACCACAAATGAATCTTTTATGACAGTGCATCAAGGACAAAAGTTCCCTCTATCGACCCATGAAAAATTTAGAGCAGTACCCTTTACCAGTGTAAAGTCTGCCACACTTCTACTTGACCAACTTTACCTTCCTTCTTTCCTTATATTTCCATATACCTTATAAGGAAAGAATATAGAACACATAACTCTTTATTATACGAGGGGGGACCCAAAAAAAAAAAAACGGAAATTGCGCTGTGTTGGGGAGGGAGAGTGGGGAAACCCATTGTTCGATCCGGTGTCCGTTAGGGACACGTCCCCTGAGTTAGTGTGCGAAGTTCTGTCGCTGTGAGTGTATCAGTTCGTCTATGGGAATTTTTTTAGTGAAACAACTTTTTCCATTACGCCGAAAACGCGATGGCCGATTGTCGAGAGCAATGCGCGGCTGTGAAATTTTGTTTCCTGTTGGGGAGATCGGCCGCGGAAACTATTGTAATGCTTAAGACTGCTTATGGGGATGCTGCCCTAAGTAAAACTAGAGTCTACGAGTGGTTTTCACGTTTTAAAAATGGAGAAATGTCAATTGAAAACCAACCCCGTTCAGGACGCCCCTCAACGTCAAGAAGTGACGAAAACGTCGGCAAAATCAATGCTCTCGTTTGTGAAGACCGTCGCCGAACCATTGATCAACTCTGTGAGATGTCTGGAATATCATGGAGTTCAATTCAGAGGATTTTATCCGAAGATTTGCACATGGAAGACACCTGGCTCTCCTCGTCCCAAAAAAGCTCTCCAAGTGAAGTGAAACATCAAGACAATGCTCATTTGTTTCTTCGATTGCAGAGGTGTTGTACACGCGGAGTTCGTTCCCCCGTGTCAAACTGATAACCAGAAGTTCTACTTGGAGGTTTTGAAAAGATTGAGGGAGAGTATCCGGAAGAAAAGGGCAGATCTTTGGCGCACAAGGGACTGGTTCTTCCACTATGACAACGCGCCGGCCCACACCGCTCTCTCCGTAAAGCTGTTTTTGACCAATAACGGCATGACACCAATTGTCCACCCCCCCTACTCACCGGATCTAGCCCCCTGTGTTTTCTTTTTGTTCACCAGACTCAAAAGGGACATGAGAGGAAAGCGTTTTGCCACTGTGGAGGAGGTAAAACAAAAATCGCTGGAAGGCCTAAAGAACATCCCGATAAGTGAATTTAAAAAATGTTTTGAGCAATGGAACGATCATTTGTAGAGGTGCGTTATGGTCAAAGGAGAATACTTTGAAGGTGATCAAAATTTGGTGTAAAAATATTAAGAAATAAAAAAGTTATGACGAAATTCCCGTTTTTTTTTTTGGGGTCCCCCCTCGTATAATTAAGAAGTTTT